>OV702288.1:562088563-563338563 GCA_916181665.1 Avena sativa
ACATCTTCTAGCTACTAAGATATCTTCTAGTACTGTTGCTGGTGTGTGAGTGCTCGAAGTTATTTCCTTTAGATTCTGCAATTATATCTTTTTGTTTCTTGTTTTTATTTTCACTAGTTAGACTTAATGGAAAACAACAACAAAAATTAAAGATCTTTATAGTATTTATCTTGAGTTAGGACATGAAGTGTTTGAAGAGAAAATTAAACAACCTATGGAACTTTATTTGCATGCTAATAGCAATGTTATTAGTATGAATTCTTTGAACACCATTATTGCTAATGCTATGGAAAAGTCTAAGCTTGGGGAAACTAGTTTTTATGAAAATGGTCTTTTTAGTCCCCCAAGCACGGAGGAGAAAATTTACTTTGATGATACTATGCCTCCAATATATGATGATTACAATGATGAATATGATATTTTCAGTCCACCTACTATTGAGGAGAAAATTAATTATGATTACAATATGCCTCCTATATTTGATGATTATGGTGATGAGAATAATAATGATAGCTATTTTGTTGAATTTGCTCCCACTACAATTAATAAGAATGACTATGCTTATTAGGAGAGTAATAATTATTTTATGCATGTGGCTCATGATAAGAATGTTTTATGTGATAGTTATATTGTTATTTGTATTCATCATGCTATTGAAAGTTATTATGAGAGAGGGAAACATGGTTTTATGTATCTCAACAATATTAAGTTTTCCCTCTTTATGTTGAAAATTTTGAAGTTGCACTTGTTCTGCTTTACTATGCTTGTTGCTTTGTGCTTTCATGACTTGTTTCTTTACAATATTCCTATGCATAGGAAGTAGGTTAGACTTAAATGTGCTTTGAACTTGCTTCTTGATGCTCTCTTTTACTTCAATTCATATTTCTTATGTGAGCATCTTCTCAAACTATCATGCCTAACTTAAAGGCATTAAACGAAAGTACTTCTTGGGAGATAACCCAATAGTTTTCTTGAGTCTTGGAAGTTATTACCTCTGTAATAACTGCTCCTTATCATTTTTGTGTGGTTTTTGTGCCAAGAGTAACCTCTAATGAGAGAGAAGTAATGTTTAGGACAGTTGCTGTCCCGAAACAGATTTTTGTGATTCGCTATAAAAATTCGTGAAAAATCTATGTACGTCGGTTTGATCTGTAATGTTTTGTGCTTCGGCCCCAGGTTGTTACCCAACTTTCGTTAGTTCAACACTTATCGATTTGAGCAACATAAGGTCTTCGAAAAAATCGGTTTTTACCTACTGGTCTGTTTTGACAGATTTCTGCCATTATTTGCATTTTCCTCTTTATCGATTTATTTTTGGGTTCTTTTTGGTGAATTGAGATTTTTGAGGGAATTGCTAAAGTAGCTTGTGTTTTTAATGAAAGTTTTGCTGTTTTAAAACTAAACCCCAAAGGTTTATTATCTTTTGAATACACTAATGTTGCTAATGAAAATTGTGTGAAGTTTTGTATAAAGGAAATTTTCAGGTGTAGGGAAAGAATGATGTAATGAGATGAAGAATGGACAAAAGCTCAAGATTGGGGATGCTACCCTGTGTCACCCCAATAAATATTCAAGAGGTACAAGCATCAAAGCTTGGGGATGCCCAAGACATCTCCTTCTTCATCAATAAAAATCTCAGGTCTTTCTAGACACTTCGTTTTTATTGTTTCATGCACTGTTGTGTTGTTCTTGGAGCGTCTTTGTGTTTGTTTTTAGTTTTATTTTGCTTTGTTTGCTGCAATAAGTTGGTTGGATCCCAGCACTTCTTTTGGAGAGAGACACACTTTGCTTTCATTGATTAGAACACTCTAGTTTTCATTCTTATTGTTTTGTGAGTGTTCTTTTTTGCTAACACTGTGTTTAGCCTTAGTTTTCTTGTGCTTTCAGCTTAGAACTTTTTAGGTCTTCTTTGTGGATTTGTGATACAAGCTCACTTATCTTTATTTATTATTATCTTTGTGAGTTCTTTCAAATAAGTCGATTGGTGTTGGAAGAGAGTAGAAAGCTTCATGCTTAAGTGGTAAAAAGGAGCTTGTTTTTGACTGTGGCCTATGTTTTGTCATGTCATGCTTGATATTGTTTTGGCTTTATGCTTAGTGATTTTTTTGTAGCACGACATGTTATAAACAATTGAGATTGCTTAATGTGCCTTGAAAGAATCATGCGTTGTTTTAGCATATTAAAGCATAGTATTGTGGTATTATCCTTTGATACTTTATTTGGGTTGACTTGGCGCATGCTCACACCATGTTAAGACTATACCAAGTCACCATAGCCTCTATGATCATTTAGTTTTCGACTTGTAATATCACTTTATGCTTTAATTAATGATGTTTTGTCGCTTTGCATGATTATGACCATTATTGCTCTCTTAGTTGGTCGCTCCCAGTCTTTTGCTAGCCTCCATACCAAGTATGAGTTCCATTCATGCATCCAACTTCAAATAAAACCAAGTTATTCCAAAGAGTCCACCATACCTACCTATTAGCATTTTCTATTCCAAGTATATTCATGTTTTTATCTACCTTCCGAATTAAACTTGTTATGTGAAAATTAGTGATTAATTCTCTTACGAACTTGATGGCACACTTTACTTTTCTTGCCCCTAATAAACTTGAACCATTGTGTCGTCTATGTTGTATATGCTTGCACTTATACTTTGGGATTAGCAGAACCATGCTATCATGGGGAACGCTTTCAACATTGCACTTGTACATTGTACCCAGTTGATATCATGCTCTTTTGTTTATAGATGTCGTCGGTGTGAAATGAAAGGGGATCTTGTAAGTCCATGGAGTTATGTATGTGTGTTAGAGAAACGCCTGGGCCGCTAGCCTAAGCCATGCTAATCATGGTGGAAACTTGCAGCATTACCATAGCGAGCAATCTATGAAGCATTCTTCTTATAAAAAAAGATAGCAATTGAGAAAAAAGAAAAAAAAGATGAGAAAAGAGGAAAGAGAGAAAAAAATCACCATTTTCCCATGGTAAATAAGAAGATTGTTGAGATGCTCATTGTCTGCTTGCCTTATCATTTGGATTATGGGATAGCTCATGTATCATGTGCAAGGGGTACCCCGTTGGCGGTTCTCTATGATACACATGTACTTAGTATGACAAGAACTTACCGGTAACTAAACTTGAGTAGCATAAGGAGCGACCCTCGTATTCAAGGGACATGAGATTGCCAAGTTATACTTTGTCAAGCATATACTCCATAGTTTGTTCACTTTAACCTTAATCACTTCAAGATGCTTATGATAGGGGCAATAAGAGTTGAAAGCTAATAAGTACCATAATTTTTAGAAGCTCTTTATGAGACTTGAATCCCTGCTTCCTTCTATAGAGGCCTTTCTTTTACTTTTATGTTGAGTCTCCATATTCTATCTTTATGCACCTATTGAGAGAGCATAGTGGCCATTCTTAGTTTAATGTGCATTGTCCCAAAACTTGTTGATTGATTCATAACTTTGATATTGCTTGTTCTTAAAATATTTGTATCTAGTCACCCTTATGAACTTTGAAGGTGTCCTATGCATTTATGTTTTGTTATACCATGAAGGACAAGACGAATACCACTTTTATTATGTTTTCTATATGTGAAACAAACAAACGTCTTTCAAAGCATTATTATTCATGAATCTTTTGTTTGTACCTTTTCATGTTACAACATAGTTGCTATGTCTTATTGTTAGAACTATATTTTTCATGTCTATGTTAGAGTACTATGATCCCAACTATCAATGTTTTACAAATACCTTGATCAAGATTGTGATAGTGCATGTCACCTCAAAAATTATTCTTTTTATCACTTACCTACTCGAGGACGAGCAGGAGTTAAGCTTGGGGATGTTGATAAGTCGTAAACGTATCTATAATTTTTGATGTTCCATGCTTGTTTTATATCTACTTTCTTATGTTTTGTTCATACTTTGAGGTATTTTTATACATTTTCCGGAACTAACCTATTAATAAGATGCCACAATGTCAGTTGCTTGTTTTCTGCTGTTTTTGGTTTCAGAAAAAAGCTAGAAAAGAAATATTCTCGGAATTGGACCGGATAAAAGCCAAAGTCGATATTTTACCGGAAGACTCACGGAGCCAGAAGACGAGACGGAGACAGGCCATGGGCTGGCCACACCATGTGGTGGCGCGGGTCCCCCTGGCCACGCCACCAGGTGGTGTGGGCCCCTGGTCCATCCTCTGACATTGCCCATTCGCCTATAAAATCCCCCGGGGACGAAAACCCTAAGTACCAGATCAGATTTCCACGAAAACCTCCACAGCGCCGCCGCCACCGAAGGGGAGATTTGGGGGACAAAAAGTCTCTGTTCCGGCACCCTGCCGGGATGGGGAATTGCCCTCAGAGCCATCTCCATCGATCTTCACCACCATCTCCATCATTGTTGCTGATTCCCATGATGATGAGGGGGTAGTTCTTCCTCAAGGCTAAGGGCTCTACCGGTAGCTATGCGTTAATCTCTCTCTCTCTCTATGCGTGATCTTATGAGATCATGAGCTTTGTAATCTATAGATCTATTATGCTACTCAAGTGCTTTAATGAATCTTTGTTTATCCCTACGTGTGTGAAGTTGATAGTGTGCACACCGTGTGGCACTTTGGCTAAGGTTACATAGATACTTGTCATGAGTATAATTTGAGTTGGATGTCTCTATGAGATTGTGGTGTTTGTTGGAATCATCTAGCGCTCAAGGTGATAGTGAGGGGTTATCTAGATGGGGAAAGCGAACTTTGAGGTGTGCTGTTATAGCCCTGCCATGTATTAGAGTTATCCAACCGGAGAGTAGTTCAGAGTAGTATCATAAAGAGATGATATTTATATGAGAGTGTTCACTGGTGAAAGTATGATCCCTAGGTATTGTTTCTAAGCATTGAAACACCGTTTGCAACTAGATCTGTTACATGTTTGCTTGCTTCTATCTTTATTTCAGATTGTCTTTAGTCTCTTTCTATCCGTCAAGCTCTTTTCTAGTACCGTTACCACTTATAATTATCCATACCACTTGTATTTCACTATCTCTTCGCCGAACTAGTGCACATATACACCTGAGAAGTGTATTGGGTGTGTTGGGGACACAAGAGACTTCTTGTATCTTGATTGCATGGTTGCTTCAGAGGGATACCTTTGACCACTTCCTCCCTGAGTTCGATAAACCTTGGGTAATACATTTAAGAGAAACTTGCTGATGTTCTACAAACCTTTGCACTTGGAGGCTCAACAACTGTCTACAAGAATAGAAGTGCATAGACATCATGGACCCTCTCCTGATTTGTGGGACCTTCTTTAACGTGTGGGACCTAGAAATAACACTTATGACATGTGGGTCTTTTATGACGTGTGGGGCCCAGTACGTAGCACCTACAAGACTATGGGGTCTTTTCTGACGCGATAGACCTAGCACATAACCCTGTCAGCAGTGATAAAAATGGTCAACACAGTCTATCCCGACGTGGCCGCTCTAGGCATGTCTAGCGGTTGCACAGACATGTCGGTCGCATTCTGCTCATTCCTACCACATTGTATGATTGACCATACTCTTTCGTGATCACGTGTCTATTTCTATTGAAACATAATCTGAGTGGGAAAAAACCAGTTTGAGTCAAGCATTAATCGAATATGAGAGATACATGTATGGTGTTTATTTAATGAACTGGACAAGAACTAATGTAACAAATCTTAGGTGTGGGCCAAGTTTTAGGTTTGTTTATCTTTCCAGGTTCTGAGACCGTAGAAATTCGCTGTCAAGTGAAAAACAGATTTCACGCATATTTGGCAAATCTGAACCAAATTCGTTGCATATTTGTAGAAAATATAAATAAAATTTCACGAGGACTACAAAACTAAGTAAGAATGAGGTGTAACCATGAACAAACACTTCATTCAACCATTAAGATAAGAGGGGTTTCCCTTAAGATAATAACAGCACGAGTTTACATATATAGGACTTGTTGTAGAACTACTGTAGGTCTGGCGCCCCGTCGCGACTAGTCTGGCGCCTCCTAGCGCCTACTCCCGCACGCCAGCGGTAGTTTGTTAGCCACCAGCACCAACGCCAACACCAGCTCCGGCGCCACTGTCAGCTGCTGGGCCACCGACACCTCTGGATAATCCGGTGGCACCACCGTAGCCATCGGCAGCTCCGGGAGGCCCATGTGGATGAAGTGGCCATTGTTGGGGAACTGATCCCAGTACTTGGTGAACATGTTGGCACGAGTGAACACCACCAGCTCACAGTCGTAGTGGTAGACGTGGCCATAGAGGAGACGGGCATCCCTAAAGTTGACGAACCTGACCGTCAGCATCCTGTCAGAGTTGTTGGAGAGGTCGTACATGCGGTTCTCATGGAGGTGGCCGTATCCGGCGTCGAGAAAGGCGCACGCCAGCTGGCACTGCGTCCTCCTTGGGGAGAAGGACCAAATGCGCACGGTATTCTCCTCCTTTGGGTGGAGGTCAGTGTCGACGCGCTCCGGGACATTGGCGGCGGGTTGAAGCTGGCCATGGATGCCTCATAGAGTCATAGGGACCGAGATGTTTAATGGAAATGGGGGATTGAAGATGGTTTTGTGCTCTACGATTGTGGGGGAAGGGGAGAGAATAAATAGGAAGGGGGTGACCAGAGATTAAATGTGGTAGATGAGTGGAACCGATAAGAGAATCAAAAGTTGTTGATGAAGACGATGGGACTATACGCTGACTCTGCTCCCAACACTTGATGGCACAGTCATAAGTTTGGATTGCACCAGAGGAGAAGGAGACGAACGTACCGCATGTTGTTCGAGATGGGAATCAAAGGGAGGTGAGCCTTACCTACTCGATGACACAACCATAATTTTGGTCGTTAGAGGAGGGGAGAGGAGGCTAGGTATTCGCGTGTCGTTCGAGATGGGAACTAGTAAGGCCTATCTAGCAATTAATTCTCCCTATTTAGTGCCCCGGTGAATTTTTTATCCTCCTCTAATTACTCCTAACCATGACGCTCCTCCCTTTTAGTCGCTCTGTTTGGAAACTGATTGGCTGTGTATGCGGCCGTAGTTGACTCGCGTTGCATGCAGGTGGACCTCCTAGGTTGTTGGCATTTCCTAATTTAACGAGGGACTAGAGATATACCCCTCCATGGATTTAGCCCAAACTCGGCACATACCTTCCTCTAGGCATTTAAAACAACTTCTCCAACTAGAGATTTTTGGGTTATGTGAAAATTCTTGATTTTTCATTTTATGAACCCAAAAAATCTTAGTTTTTCAAAAAAAAGGAGGTGCAAGAATTGAGCACGCACAAGGCTCCTATGCAATGTTCACGCATGATACATCACTATGCATGGACATTCCTGGATATGGGTATTTGTCTCATGGTGCAACTATATACTGTTTTTTATTGAGATGGACCTCGGTAATATCGGTTTCTAACTGTGGGTACCCTAAGAAATGCACCCAAATTTCGGGCAAAAATTTGTTTGGGGTGTCCCATAGGATACCTAGTCTGGATCCATGCTCGGGATCAAGTTTTCAATGACCCTTGCATGGTTGTGCACGCCGGCAAGTTCGGCCTATATTTGAAGCCTCGCAAACAAAATTCAAAAAAATGAAAAAAATGGAAACTTGGGCGTGAAGTCCTTATATGTAACCCACTATCCATTAAAAATAATAAACAAGACATACCAAGACTCTATACATGGACGGCATCACATGAATGGCTATCGAGTAGGAATTGACTTGGCTTTAAACCCTAGTGGTCATGCTTTGTGCCAAAAACATGGCACCCCTCTATAGATTTAGCCCAAACTCAGCACATAGCTCCCTCTAGGAATTTAAAACAACTTCTTCAACTAGAGATTTTTTGGGTTATGTGAAAAAATCTTGATTTTACATTTTATGAACCCAAAAACCTTAGTTTTTCAAGTTTTATCCAAAGGAGATGCAATAAATGAGCGCGGGAATTGACCAAATAAAATAGCATGGTTGCTAGGTCACATAAACCGATGATTTCCATAGTTTTTTCCTTTTTTATTTTTTTTTGTAAAATCGCTGAGCTCATTTAAAATTTGGTCAACCCCATAGAAAACCATGTTGACCGGCTCAAAACCCTGCAGGGTTTCGCGTAACCCTAACGCCCAATTATGGTTGTTGACTGTAAACCTAGCGTCCAACCATAGCCGGTGGATCGGGTCTTAAAGAAGCCATCCGCAAACAGGCTGCTTCTTTCTACGGGTCGTTGGATCGACGTGCGTGGATGGTTAAGATCAAGTTTCTTTAGGGCAATCCGCGAACAGGTTGTTTTTGCGATCTGATTGGCTACGGAAATGCAATAGAACTTTGGGCTCATTTTTAACAAAAATGTTTATAAAAATCACAAATTTTGTCCACACACATCATATACATATTCCGTACACAAGATACAAATGTTGTCGGCACACATCATAGAGACGTTGCACGCAAGATACAAATAAAGTCTATATGACTAGTTCAGTTTCAAGGAAAATTCAAGAAACGATGTTATTGCGCCCGCTTCTTTCTGCTCCTCTTATTAGTCTTCAAGCCCGCGCTACATTAAACAAAAGTTGATGAGGATTGAAACAAAAATGATCAAAATGCCAAATAAAACAAGTTTTAATCTTACCTTTCATCTGGAGAATCGTACAAAGATGAAATTGACAGGGATTTATTATTTCTCCTGTAGTTACCGAAAGATCATCAGAATATCATCAGTCACCCCCAACAACTTCTTCATATTCTAGTTCACCTCAATTATTTTCCTTTTTCTTCCCCTTCCCTTTTCCCTTGTGCTTCCGCTTACCCTTTTGTTTCTTTTTAGCCCCTGTCTGCACCTCTACTTTTTTATCAACTTGCTTCTTACCAACGTTTTCCTCCACATGCTCATCACCGTTTTCCTCCACATGCTGCACTTCCTCTCCAACAGTGACATCACTGACCACGAGCCAGCGAGATGTGCGCCGGGGTCCTCACTGGCACCGCTAGGTTCGCCTCCACTAGGAACGCCGCCCAAAGGGTCACCGTCGTCGGGATTCGTCGCTGTCTTCGAGGGTTTAAGGCAAAGGAGCAGGCAAAGTGTGGGAGGGGAGATTGGAACCCCCCCCCCTTTAGACAGCGTTGTTATGACCAAGCGGCACCAGGGTAGGTCCCGTGAACGGCCGTTAACCATCGTTAGGATGCGATGTCCGCCCCGTGACCACGTCAACCCGACAGGTGGGACTGGATGTCTATTCGGCTGCTAAACCGCTCTCGGCGTGCCATTTGTGAGGATTGCAAAGAGATCACCGCTGGGATGGTAGATTTACGCTACGAAAATGTAAAGCGGTATCATTTAGTACATTTGGCCTGTAATGGGTAGTTTTAGGCTAACACGGTAAAATCCCTTGTGCTGTAGTGGACCGGTGGTTGAGGCCACGGCATTTTTGTTCGTCCATTCTTCTTCTATGCTTATTTTTTAGTTTGCAAGAAGGTCACGAGTTTGTTCCCTGTCTCCTACCTTATATGGGAAAATGTAGTGTGTAGTTTCTTGTACACGCCCCTCGTTTCCCCTCATTCATCTATACACCTCTTGCCGATATCCAAGGAGAATGCAGGAGCATGTTCTTTCGTCTGCCGATCTCCAGAGTTACATTTCCCATCAGGCATCCTGACATAGTTTGAACTTCACCACTGCTCGGCCTTGGCAAGCAAGAATAGAAACGAGCACGGGAGTTAGTGCCGTTCACCGCTCCAGGCCATCAACCTACCTGCTGCCGACCTTTTAGCTTTGCAGAAGATCCATGGAAACCCAAGAAGGTGATGCGCACAGCTCCGAATCCGATGCCTCCGAGGTGAAAGGGAGAGGTGGATTCGTCGCCCTACCGTTCATCGTAGGTATGTAAATGTTTTCCACTTTGGATGGGAAGAACTCAGCTGATCATCACTTTGCATTGCACCCGCACTCTCTGTCGAAGATTCGTGGAGATAGCGAAAGAACATGCTTTTCTTACCAGATTTAGCTTCAGCCGATCTTCGATCTGGAGCTACATATGTTCTGGAATCCAGATCGATGCACATGCTATTACTCCATCTGTTATTGCCATCTATGTTCACTGTACACCTGCCCTGAATTTGATGAAGTTTTTTCACTCTTCCCTTTGTACCCGTAGCAAACGAGATGTTGGAGAGAGTTGCAGGATTCGGGCTCAACACCAACATGATCATGTACCTCACCAAGCAGTACCACCTGAGCAATGTCACTGCCGGAGCGACGCTGTTCGTGTGGGCTGCAGCGGCAAATTTTGCGCCCATTCCCGGCGCGTTGATAGCCGACATGTACATTGGCCGGTTCGTGGCCATCTCGCTAGGATCCATTGCATGTCTAACAGTAAGTGCAAATTCATCCGGTTCTTGTATTTTCTCTAGCAACTAACATAAGTGAGCGCGATGATGCTTACCTGCGTTACATAAATTTGTACTTGGTGCAGGGGATTGTTTTCCTGTGGCTGAGCGCCATGATACCGGGAGCACGGCCGCCACCGTGCGGCGTAGGCCTCGCTCCGGAGCAGTGCACGCCCCCGGGGCCGAGGCACCTCGCCTGGCTGATAGCCGGGTTCACGTTCCTGTCCATCGGCGCGGGCGGCATCCGGCCGTGCTCCATGGCGTTCGGCGCGGACCAGTTCTCCAGGCACCCCAAGGAGCAGAGGTCCAGGATCCTGCAGGCCTACTTCAACGCCTACTACGCGTCCATCGGGGTGGCCTTCACGGTTGCCGTCACGGTGATCGTCTACGTGCAGGACAACGTCGGGTGGAAGGCCGGGTTCGCCGTCCCCATGGGCCTCATGATGCTCTCCGCGGTGACCTTCCTCCTCGGCTCCCGCCTCTACATCAAGGAGAAGGGGTCCAAGCAAATGTTCTCCGGGATCGGTGGCGCCCTCGTGGCGGCGATGAAGAACCACAAGGCGCGGTTGCCGGTGAAGACGGAGGACGGCGTCTACCATCATCTCAAGGACTGCAAGCTCACTGTCCCCACAGACAAGTTGAGGTTCTTGAACAAGGCGTGCATGGTCAGCAGCACCGGGAACGGGGAGGACTCGCACGGCAACGACGTGTCGTGCCACGGCACCAGCGACAGTAGGAGGCTGTGCACGGTGGACCAGGTGGAGCAGCTCAAGTCGGCGATCCGGGTCCTGCCCATCTGGTCGTCCACCGTGTTCCTGGCGCAGGCCGTGAGCCAGAACTACGCCGTGCTGCAGGCCAACGAGATGGACCGGCGCGTGGGCGTGTTCCGCGTGCCGGGCTGCTCCCTCACCATGTTCAACATGGTCACCATGTCGCTGTGGTCGGGGAGCTACGACAGGTGGATCGCGCCGGCGCTGCGCCGGGTCACGGGCAACCCGCGCGGGCTCACCATGAAGCAGCGCATCGGCGTCGGCCTGCTGCTCGCCACCGCGGCGATGGCCGTGTCCGGGGCCGTGGAGGGCGCGCGGCGCAGGCTGGCACTGGCCGGAGGAACCACCACCGCCGCCATGTCGGCGTTCTGGCTCGTGCCGCAGTTCGCGCTCATGGGGCTCGCGGAGGCGTTCGGCGTGATCGGGGAGCTCGAGTTCTTCTACACCGAACTGCCCAAGAGCATGGCCAGCTTCAGCATGGCGCTGCTCTACATGGCCTTGGGGGTGGGCAACCTGGTCAACAGCTTGATCGTCAAGGTGATCGACCAGGCCAGCAGAAGTGGAGGGAGGACGAGCTGGCTGTCCAGTGATCTGAATGCCGGCCACTACGACTACTACTACTGGCTGCTCGCCTGTTTGGGCTCCGTCAACTTTGTCTACTTCCTCTGGTGCGCCTGGGCCTACGGTGAGGAGGAGAAGAACGTTCAGTGGGAAGAGGAGGGTGAGCCAGAACGACCGGTGGCCTAGTTTTGTAGGTTGACCTCAGATACCTCCGTCCGTGTCACAGGCCATTTTCACCGTGAGTCTGAACCCCCGGGTGACTCGTCGGACGAAAATCACAGGTTGCAGGGATGCTTCTCTGAACACTGGTTAAAAGGTTTCAAAGTTCCCAGGGCACATAACCCATCCGCGCCGCTCATTTTGCCGTGCATTAGTGAACACCATTGTCTATGGTTTCTATCTTTTTCAGAGATATTGCCTCCATTCGAAACATTCAGAAACAAATGACATCCCAGAAAAAACATGTACTCAAACTTTTTAACTATCAATATATAGAAAGATTATCATGATTGGTAAAATGAATCTTGTCACGGAAAATATTTCATAATTATGTAATTTTACATCTTCTGTACCAACAGATATGTAAAAAAGAAGTTCTATATCCATATCCAAAGAATCATGTATGTTGGAATGGACACTGGTTTCGGATATCCAACGGAACAAAATCGTAGGAAGCATGTATGATGGTAAGTTTCAGCAGATTATTATGGTTATTGCAAATCCATAGTACATGGAATTTCTAATTTAAGAGAATGGAATTTCTAATTTAAGAGAAGGTATACAACCTTTTTCTCCCTCCCTGTTATTTTATATATGTAAAGTGCATAATTTACTTTTTTTCGATAAAGATACTTACACATTAAATATAGCCACTCTAAATTATTGTTCCCAAACAAAACAAAATTACTAGATGGCCGCTGGAATTGTCTGCCTTGGTAGAACTAATGGTGAAATGGGAAAATAAGGTACAGTAATATAACCGTGGCTACACTTGTAGTAACTTCTTCAGCTCCTTCTTGTTAACCTGAAATAAGCAACAATGCAATGTAACAAACTCACCATGGATGTTTTTTGAAGAAGAGGAAAAAAGTGGTATCTATCTTCACACCTTTCCCATGGCATTCCGAGGAAGAGAATCCCATAAGTACAATCTTGTTGGAATCTACCAAGCAAAGAAACAAATTTAACTCCATAAGGAGAAAGGACAATGATACCATATGTAATTTCTTAACACTCTTAGATAAATACTCCATATTTGTTAACATCCTTGAGAGTGAATGTTTACTAGCATAACTAGAGGATTGTCAGTTTTAACACAAGTAACTGACAATCCTCTAGTTATGCTAGTAAACATTCGGATGGAGAACTACCATATAACAAAAGGAGAGAACTCTTAGAAAAACTAGACAACAGAAACCATCTAAGAAGGCAATACTGTAGAGCAGCTAGGGGAAAAGGGTAGTACTATAGAATAGCAAACCTTGTATGGAGCTAGCTTATCTTTTGACCAACTTGTCAATGCTTCTAAGGTTAGTGCTGGCTCTGAACCCTGTCTGGCTCTTTCCTTCGCATCCTCTTTAGGCACAATTATTGCGCATATAACCTCCCCATAAGCTTCATCAGGCAAGCCAAGAACAGCACACTCCAGTATAGTGTCATGCTGAACAAGAAAGTAATAAACCATATAAAGCAAGAATGATGTAGGACTTTGTTTAACTGCAGCAAGAACTCTTTGCAGTCATTGTACTATAGAATAGCAAACCTTGTATGGAACCATATAAAGCTTCCCAATATTTTTTTACTGTTTTAGATACTCGAAGAGGTAGTTTCCAGTGAACACGAATTTACCTCTAACATTACTGCCTCGATTTCTAATGCTGACAACTTGTAACCACCAACTTTCATGATGTCAGCGTTTGTGCCTACAGAAATTAGTACAAATGAGGCCGTACTGTAGACATAATATCACGGTCAAAATGAAAACAGCAAGCAGAAGGACATGATTTGTAGGGCCATGTACTTACGCCCTAAAATTACGAAGTATCCATCCTCATCTACAGTTACTGTATCACCAGTTTTGAAGAAACCGCCATCAATAAATGATTCTTCTGTAACCTGCACTAGAAGTTTGCCATATTGAATAATAAAACAATAGTGTATTAATTTCTAAACATGAAATATTCATCTGGTTCCTTATAGTTAACAAACTAATCACCCTGTTCCCTTTTGTAAGATGTTTTGGCAGGCTAATTAAGCTTGCCAAAACTTCTTATAAAAGGCAAAAGAGGAAGTAATATACTTATATGGTGTAACTTACGAGTACAGTCCATGCCGAGTTTGCCGACACACCTCATAAGTCATAATAATAGACAAAAAATCGTATTTAAATAAAAAGATGTGCATTTAACCAAATCCAAGAAACTGGCAAATGTAACGTAAAGATGCAACCATCAGACGTTAGCAACATATAACTAGTCTATAAATCGAAAATATAGAAAAGTCCAGTTTGTTTTCCACATGCATCAAAGTCGTGCAAATACTTGACAGTAGTTAAGAGTTAATGAGTGATGAAACTAGTGAAGGGTTCTTTGAGTTGAAATTGGACCTCTGGTCTTTTCCAGTATTCTTTGAAAAGGGATGGACTTCTAATACAGAGCTCACCGACTCCAGCTTTAGTTTCAGTACCATCGTCCATAATGATCTTGGCCTGAGAAAAAAGATGCCTTGCGTGGAGTGATGCAATACAGAAAAAATCTTATATCTTTTTAACCATATCCCTAACTACAAGGGGCTCATAGCATACCTCGACACGCAGAAGAGGTTTACCGACTGTACCTTCTTTCCGTGCACCATGCAAGGGATTAGACAGTGCCATGACAAACTATAACCAAATAAGATTGTCGGTATCAGGAACCATGACAAATTCCTATTAGTGGAAATGTAAGTGTGTATTGACTACAGAAGGAAGAGTTCATGCTTTAACCTCAGTCATGCCATAGCGTTCCAAAAGACGGTGGCCTGTCACTTCCTCCCACCGCTTCATAAGTGGGGAAGGAAGTGCTGATGATCCACACATCTACAGTGATTCAATGAATGTTAGTAGCTCACATATAGAAAATTCGGAATATGAACACAAATTATGATAGTGTTGAAAAAAGGCTGCAGGCAAAATTTATTAAAGCCGCTTTGGATCATAGAAATGAAAAGCAGAGAACTAGGAAACATGGACAAGAATGCAGGTGGAAAACAGAGGATTGCAGAAGACAGGAAAACAACAGGAAAGGTCGTTTGCATGGAACACAGAATTTGTTCCTGAGGAATAGTGCCTCAATCCTACGCGAATTGAAAGGGAAAAATAGGTCACAGTGAATGTTCAAAATACTATGAAATTAGGGTATAGAAATGCAATCGATAGGAAATTGATAGCATCATTTCCATAATCCAAAGAGCCTTTATAAGAAAATCCTCAAGGATAGGAAACCTATGAAATAGTACAGTCCAAGGAGGACCAAATCTTCCATTAGCTCACGCCAAGTCAATACAAACCAACAAGTCAATTTGGCTTCAATTCTCAGCAAGATAGAATAAAGCAGCTAAATCAGAAACATGTGCATATATGAGCTAAAAAAGACACGCATGCAAGAAGCGCCATTTGTTTTTAACCCTTGCAGTATTAGAAGCCTGAAAGACAATTAGACCATAGCTTGATTGAGTGATTGATTGAGCAAGCACACCAACGTAGCCAGTTGGACCTTGCAGATTCAGCAGCACAACTGGAGGGCTCATGCTTGTGAATTTACCTATCTTGGCATATGTCCGAGAAGCAGTAGCTATGAGCTAGGCTTTCAGAAAGAAAGTGCAGAAGACATGATAAGACTTACGTAGATCGATAATTTACATTGGAAGGAGCATTTAACATTCAGTTTTCGATGCTAAAACCAAGACACATGGATAAATACAACTAGTTACAAGGTATACATGGAACATACCATTAGCCTTAGCTGCTTTGCAGCGTACGAACAAGCAGACTGTTGATCAGGATTCATGCTATCATACCCTTGCAGTAGACGTGTGTACACTGTTGGAACCTGACATTCCAAAAGTACCGAATGAACTAACACCTTGACTATTGATGATAAATGTAGCTTTAAACATGTATTCTAAACACCATATGATATAGAGAACATACTCCTGTAAATACAGTAATAGCCTCATCGCTTTTACTGGCACCACCACTAGGATATGACTCACACCATCTCTGCCATACACCTCTCACGCTAAATTTTGGCATAAACTCGACCTGTAATCACAGAGAAAATGTATTACCAACTAGTGAATAACCATGAAAGCAGCTCCACAGATGTGCTACCGAAATAATATAATCATACGTGTATCCTAAAGCAAAAGTTGAAACATTAACTGGCCAGAAAATAAATTAAAGAGGGGAGGCGGTTCACTTAACTAAATCACAAGTCTATTGATCAATTGAGCCATAATTGGGTTCCTACATAAAGCATTTTGTACAATCAACAGAGTCAATGAGAGTACTTACCACTGATCCTGAATAGAGGGGTGCAAGTAGAGCATTGAAAAGGCCATGCACATGTAACTCTGAAGTTAAGGACTTCATCAAAATTGACAAAACAACAAGGATCCCCCAAACATAATTATAAGAAACTAACGTGGGAAAACTATCATAACTGAAATTAAAAATTGCAATCTAGATGAAGTCCTAATTACTATCTTAGTGCTTGTACTTGGCATTTTAACACAGAATAGGCATGATGGCTACAACATGGTAAGCTTAACTGAAGATAACAAATATTTTTCAGAATGAAAAAAGGGAGAATGTATCATCCAGACACATCTCCCCATATGTAAATACTGTAATAAAAAAGATTTTCCTTGAAAAGCATGCAATTTGTAATGTTATTATAGAATATATGGTGCTAGATCCTTAAATAGCATTTAGCATTGGCGTTTGTTGTGGATATGGTGCAGTGGAAGACAGTGCAGAAATTGATCTTCACTTTGATATCCCCATGCCTCTGTCAGAATTTGAACCTACCAAACCAGTAAACAATATGGTAAGTATATTAATGAGCAAAATATACTGATTTTATAACTGAAAAGAAAAGAAACCAACTGTACACACTTACAGATCAGTTCAAATAGACAAAACAATCATGGAAAGGTGCAAAAATATGGGTATAGGCACCAGCAAGTAACCTAAAGTATTAGCTTCGATTAGATGTTTCTAAAACTGTAGGCGTAGATCTACTCAAAGATAATGAAATGCACCTGAGAAAGTATCCCCTTATGAGTGTGGACTACTCCTTTCGGTTTACCAGTTGTACCACTTGTGTAAAGGATAAGAGCAGGATCATCTCCTGTGTAATCAAACTCCAGAATTATTAGGTGTATAGGAGCTGGCCACAAAATATTTGGAAATAACATTGATTATCGAACATATACTAGTGACTGAGAAAAACAAATAGTGAAACATGCGGCGTAAAAGAGTAGCAGCATAAACAAAATATGAATTTGCAGTAATATAAGCAGAATCATTCACCTTTAATTTCCTTCAAACTGTCAATCTCAGCTATTAAGCTAGAGACTGATGAAGTCAGTTCACCACTGAAAGGTTCTTGGGGATCTATTTTTTGAGGTATACTTTCCACAGCTGGAAGAAGAGAATAACGAGTGGAACATTTGGTCGATATGCTTTCCATAATTTCATGATGCTCCTTGGTGCTTAAAACCATAGAAATGTCCTATAAGTTGCAGCAGTTAGAAGCAAAGACATAATGCATATTAAATGGTTAAAATGTAAACACATGTTTGCAATGTATCAGCTTACATATGAAAGATGTGTATTTCTACTTGCTTATTGTTAATATGTATTGCTTTTCACCTTGGGTGCAGCAGCTGATTATATAAAAGTTACAGAAGGTCATGTAGCAAGGGGTGTCTCTTAAGTGAGCCACCGAGTGGCTGTTTAGAACCTAGATATATGTATATACAAAATACAGTAATAAGTTTGGAACAAACCGAGTCATTCATGACATGCAGAAGTTCAACTTCTGGATAGCTAAGTGCAAGGGGAACTGCAACTCCACCAGAAAGCCATGTTCCAAATATCCCAGCAACAAATTCAGCAGAGGGTTTTGCCACGATGCCAATACGAGCACCACAAAGAAATCCTGTTCCATTTATTCCCTTGATAGAAGAATCATCACCATCCTGTGAAATGACAGTGTAACGAGGTTTTGCTAAGGCATCATCAACAGGCATTGAACAGATTGACAGAATAATATTTAAGTCTACGTTTACTGAAGCTCACTTGAGTAGTTGACTTACCTAGCAAACTACTTGGTCATGATAAAATTCAATGCAGAAGAAAACTAGTGTAAAATGGAGGATTTGGTGAGCTAACATATTTTCAGGGAGTAAAACTGGAAGCATGAGAAATTTTAATGACTGCATATTACTTTATTAAAAATAATTGGAGTTTGACTAGAGCTAGTAAAAAGTTGGCTAACTTGTGCAGTTTAGTCGTTGGGAGAATCCTATTGAAAACTTGTGCAATTTTTGTTTAGAGGAGGAGCTCACTCTGTGGCGTCTTGGAGAAGCACTCGACAGATTTCGGCCGCTTAGTCGTAGTCTTGTTTTGAGTGTTGGGTGTGTAAATACGGGTGTTTCAGCCTTTTCTTAGGCTTGTAAATCAAACTCCTTTTCTATCAATTAATCGAAACGCAAAGCTTTTTGTGTTTTCGCGAAAAAGGACAAGACAAGACAAACTAATGACAGCACTGCAGATACTTCCGCGAAGGGGTACCATCCCAGTCTCACACCCACAGCATACCTAGACTGGTTCAGCAAAATCATAAAGTTTGAACTTACATTTTTGGAGGAGTCTAAACTTGGATATTATTGCATCAACCAAATTAGATGAAATACTTCACTCCCAACTTCATAAAATAATACTCCCTCCAATCCAAATTAGTTGACTTGGTTTTGTCTAGATTCGGATGTATCTATCACTAAACCAAGTCTAGATTCATTCGAATCTAGACAAATCTGAGTCAACTAATTTGGATCGGAGGGAGTATTTATATCGCTTTGATTACCGTCTAAAGGAGAAAAGAAACTAACAAGACTTCAACTTCAGAACCAAAGAAATGTTTTCACTATAATGGCTAATTGACAATCTCATGTGAATACACACACAAAATAACATATGAGAAAAGAGCAGTGGTACATATTTTCTGCACAGAATATTGTGGACATCCAGTGCTGATGACATAAGCTGGACAAAGCCATAACTCTTTTGGTCAGCTCTTATCGCCGCACGGGCACCATGTGCCGAGCTATGCTTAAAGACTTCTCGAACAACCTCCATGAACGTATGAGAATTCTGTCCGGTGCTGTCAACTGAGCCACAAGCAATAAAGTACGAACATCAGAAAAAATGCAAATGAAATGTACCTACACCTGGAACTAGAATTGGCTACTAAGATGAGTGATCAACTGCCTTTTCGTTCCATATAAAAGGCAATAAGCAGTAGTTGGTCTAAGAAATCAACGACGCGGCCAAAACTAACCTAATCAAAGTAGACCGCTTGGCTTCTTTGGAGTAAGTAACTTACAAATCACAATTCCAACAGTCAATTTGATCAAGCAACAAAAGGGTTACTAGAAATTGCTGCATTACCAAAGTGCAGTAACACAGTGCAAATTATTTTATGATTTATAAGTCCAACAGTTCCAATAGACTTTTGCTCATGCTGTTCCTATGTAACCCCTCGTTAATTTAATCAAGATTTTGAGCATCTTAACTCTTGTTACTAGCGTACTTGTTTTTTTTTTTGTGAGTACTAGGTTAATTTTGAGAATGCGACATCATGATGCCCAAAAGGCAAATTATGAATTCATTAGGACCACTACCTAGTACGCACTACCATCGCAAGAGCTCCAGTGATCAGCACCATAGATGGTATATCCTACTCAATTTCAACCATCTGTACACTAGATCCCTCGTCAAAGAGACCAAACTGAAGCGCAAAGGGACACCCCGTGAATCCGAAGCTACTGCCTACTGCCACTACTCTCGGTGGAACACTCGTTGAAGCAAAACAGCGAACACACCCCATTCTACTGAATCAGAGATTCAGAGCACGGCAGAGTAACGCAATCAGCCAGAGCCACCGAAGCTCGAGCGACATCAACTGGACAGCGCGGAATCGCCGTACCAAGCAGTACCAAACTAGGTGACGCGGCTGCGGCAAAACGACGAACACCTGACGCGGAAGCGAAGCAGAACGCGGGAGGGGAGGGAAAGGAGCAATGGAGGAACTGACCTGAGGCTGGGGAGGACTCCGAGGCGAATTGTCGTCGGTGGCGCGAAGGGAGGAGGCTATAAGAGGAGGAGGAGCGGAGCAGCAGCAGCCGCGGCAGCAGGTGGGGGGAGGAGGCGTGGGCCGTGGGGCAATTGAATGGCGTCATCAAGCGCGCCACCGCCCCGCGCCCCCACGCCTGCGCACGCATTTACGGGCAGCGCTGGGTAGGTGTGTGGTGGAGTACTGTGGAATTCCGAGTACTGTGGCCGTGGGCGTGGGGTGCGTCCTACGAGGTTGTTCGTGCCAGGTGGGTCTGCCACGTCTCCTGTGCTGAGTTGTTGCGGCCGAGGCTGGCTCGGTCGTTCGATCGGAGGGTAGCGACTCCGTCTGGGCAAACAGGGGGTTATACTGCCGTGCACAACTTATGCTAAGGGCGTGATTTGTAGGCTGAATTTTCGTTCCGTGCCCGAAGAATTTGGTCCGTTTGTATAATTAGATCATATGTATTTCTTACACAATATGGGTTTTAAAGCAGACAAAACTTGGTCCGTCGGGAACGCACAAATCGAACGTTTCCGCAGGACAAGCTGCGGCCGTGCAAAAGGCGGGGAAGTGACGCGCCGCCCGTGCAAGCTCGGGGATGGCGCGAGCATTAGGGGAGAGATTTCATCACCGCCCGCCGAAACTCTACACTGTATCACCGCTTGCCTCACCGTGTGTTGTTGCGCCACCATTTCCCTCCTCTTCGAGCTCAAAAGGCTGTCAAGATCTTCACCACCAACCAGGTAAGTGGTGGCAGTGACATTCGTGGTTGTAGGACACCCCGGCAGGCGTTCTTCTTCGGCCTCTTCGCCGGCAGCGTGCTCCGTTCCTCCGATGCCGGTGAGTTTTCTTTAACCCCCACTCTAGAAGGTCTGATTTGTTAGCACATGATAGATCTGGAGATAGTTTGCGGTAGATCCAATGCCCAATCTATTGCAAGATGTAGTCATAGATCAATGATTTTGTGGTATTATTACATG
This sequence comes from Avena sativa, assembly GCA_916181665.1. Lineage (NCBI taxonomy): Eukaryota > Viridiplantae > Streptophyta > Magnoliopsida > Poales > Poaceae > Avena > Avena sativa. Next base: position 562,109,648 of record OV702288.1, read on the forward strand.
TTTAGGTAGGTTATTTTGTCTACGTCATATATGTTTGTATTCATGTCTAGGTCCTCATATACACGTCGGTGATACATATAGGACATGATCCCTGATGAGTTCAGCAAGGACCTCATGGATTCTCAGGAGTCCTGTCGCTGAGACGATCCGAGCTCCCATCTTTGAGGCTCACCTATCCACAGCGTAGTGAGATCTTGTCTCCGCCTCCCATGACTGCGTACACGGTTGAGCAGATTGCAGAGCAAGTTGCGGCCATCCTGGCCAAGAAGAAGGTTGGCAAAGCCAATAGCACGGGCCACGATAAGGGGGCAAAGGTCAGCATGAAGTGAGAGTCGTTCCTCTCCATGTTCGTGTTGAACAGGATGTGTGAGATCATCAAGAGTGGCGTGAGGACGGATAAGGGGTTCAAGGAGGTGCACCTGAACACTTGTGCGCGCAAGGTGTTTGAGTTTTGTGGCATCGAGATGTCCTCACAACAGGTGTACAACCACATGCGTAAGTGGAGGTCCAGGTGGATCCATATGTCTAAACTCACAGACCTTAGCGGAGCAAGCTGGGATGAGGAGACCTACACCATCATATTGGAGGTCGCCCACTATAGAGGTCACATCTCGGTAGTGACTAATTTCAGTTCTTCCACTAACCTCCCTTTTGTTCGAACTTGCACTAACATCCTTGCAATTCCCTGCGTCAGGATCACACCAAGGATGTCGAGTATCTGAACAAGCCAGTCACCAACTATTGGCAGATGGAGATCATCTTCTCGTTCGACCTTGCCACTGGCAGGTTTGCCATGGGCTCTAGTGAGCCTCTTGGCACACTGAGCCCTGAGTACATTCCCACCCAAGAGTCAGAGACAGTGGTGATTGATGACGAGGGCGAGAACAAAGCCGCCGCTAGTTCGGTTGCTCCAGGTGGCAGTCTAGGCAGCATGAACGCCTTCGTTTGTGGTGGCTTTGAGCCTTCCAAGAGGAGAAAGAGGTCGTTGTTGGGAGAGGAGGACACCATCGCCATCACGTGCATGACCGAGGCCATGAAAGCGGTGGTGAACGCCATCACCACCGCTTCCCCTCCCGATGTGCACCAACTCTCTACGATGATGTCATGGGCGCCACCGGCTTCAACCTTGAGGCTCTTTATGGTGGCGCTTAGCCACCTCTTCGACAACAGGGCTATGGGCAACGGATTTGTTCAGATGGCGGAGGACCACAAGGATCTCTGGCCCAGGACCTACCTGTCCAAGAACTACTACATGTAGTGATTTCTCCCTTATCATGGAGATGGTGGTGGTGGTGCATGCATGATGAAGAAGAAGTTGTTGGTTGTATATTTTGAAGTAGCTAGGGACTTAATGAAAATTTATTCCAATGCATGTTTATTGTGAGGTGGTATATACTAACCCCTCACATTGTGAAGAACTTGCGGTGGTAGGATTTCACCCTTTTTGATGTGGCGGTAGGATGACATCATAGAAGTTGGTGGTGATCGGTAGGATCACACTAGCTTGTAGATGAACTGCTGATGCTTTTTCCCATATGATCATGCATGCTTAACTTTCTTATCTTGATTAACTTTGTGTTTGTGAATTTGATTTGTGTGCTTTAGTTTTGATCCTTATGTTGCATATGATATGTCTCATAGAAATACAACTCGTATGTTATGTACTAGGGCAAGAAGCCGGTAATCCACAAGACATGGGAGGAGTGCAGCCAACAAGTGACGGGTTACCAGCACAACCTCCATAAGGGGTTTAAGACTCTAGAGAGGGCACAAATATCCTACTTTGAGTTCTTAGCAGAGCGTTTACAGGAGGCACATCCGTCACAAGTTATGAACAACAGTTTCACTCCATTGCCTGTAGCCCATCAAGTTCATCCACAAGAACATGTTCCACCTATATGGGGAGAAAGTATGATCAAAGACATCACCATTGTAGGCCTGATCATGTGAATTATGTACTACCAGTTGTTCTAATTCATGTGATCGATCATTGTGGCATCCCGCAAAAACCACTACCAGAAAATCGCTCGTTGTTTCTACTTTGTGCATCATCATGACATCATCATGCATGTTTGTTTATAAAAGTACTTTGCAAAACCCTATTTTGTTTTTCTAATTAGCCCTCCTTTAATTTCAAATCATAAAACCAGGTCTTCCTGGATATTTTATTTGTCTAAAAACTATTTATAAAAATTAAAAGTTAAATAAAAATAAAAGTATTTTTTTAGGGGGAGGCAGCCGGCCAGGCCAAAGGCCCAGCCAGGCAGCCTACAACCCTACCTAACCTAGCCAACCCCGAGCCAATCCCAGGCTGCCACCTCACCCCGCTGGCCCCACCCACACCACACACTCCTGCCCACATCCCCACACTAACCCCCGCAGGCACACACGCACTCACACACGCACGCTTCCTCCCATCCCCACCATTTTCCCGCCTCCCACCTGTCCCACACCTGCCACCTCACCCCTGGCCCGCGTCCCTACCCTCCTGGTTCCCACCGCGCGCGCGAGCCAGCCACCACCCCCGATCCCCGCGCCTGCCCGCACCAGCCGCCAGCGAACCAGCCCGCGTGGCCGACAGTGCCCTGGCCCCACCACGTTCCTCGCCGCCAATCGCGCCTCCTCCCTTCCGTGCGACCCCGTCCCCCGCGTCCGTCCGCCGTCGCCTCCACCGCGTGCCCCGCCGCCCCGTCCCTCTCGAGCCGAGCCGCCGCTGGGGCCGCCCCTCTCTCCTCCTGCTCGCCCGCCGCGCTGCCGCGGCCCCCACCTCGCCGTCGTCCCCACCTCCCAAGCTCAGCACCACCTCGGCTGTCGGGTCGCCGTCGCCTGGGCCCCGTCCTCCCAGGCATCTCGCCGCCATCGCCTCCACCTCGCTCGCATTCCCGCCGCCTCCTCCGTTGGCCGCACGCCCCCTGCTCCGGCCAGCACCGCGTCCTCTGCCTGCGCCCTCCCTCGAGCTCTGCACGAGCCGTCGGCCCTACCAGTGACCTTCTGTGCCGCAGCCAGGCGCTCCACCACGTCCTCCCTTCGCTGATGCCGACCTTGCCGGCGTCCTTGTGCCTCCCTGCGAAGCTCCTCGAGTCCGGCCTCCTTCTGCCGCAGACCCCGCGCCGAACCAGCTCCTTCTCGAGCGGAAGTCCCAAGGCCGCCGTCGCCGTGGTTCTGCTCACCGTCCGGCCATCTCCACGCGAGCATCTCCGCCCCAGGATGCTATCGTCGGCCTCCTCTCCGCCCCTCTCGCCGGCCTTCTCGTGGCATCCCGGTCCTTCCTTGCCGCGTCCGGCCGCACCTCTGCCCCGAGGCCCATCCTCGTGTGCTTCTCTGGCAGTGTTCCTGGTTGTTTTCAGTGATCTGCAGGTGATGTGGGTTTGTGTGTGCAAGTTGTTTCCGTGGACGCGCATGGGGAGATGCAGCCTAGGACTTGCGGATGATGTGTTGATCATGTGGTTCTGTTGCGGCTGCTATAGCCCTTCTCCGAGGTTGATCGATGAATTCATGCGTCATCGAGTTCTACATCTACGTTGTGACCCATACCTAGACTCCAACAAGACCGTACCGGTGCCAAACCCAAGTCCGGCCCCGACATACAACCAACTTCTTCACCACGGACGACAAGCACTTCACCGCGGACGCCGAGTACGCCGACATGGAACCGAGGGACGCCAAGTTCTTCATCCCGAACGCCAAGACCGACCGTTGCGCAGACCCGACAAGATCTTCGCGACGACAAGATCGACACCGACCAGGGCGAATCCGATGCGCCCCCGACGCTAAACCAAGTCCTTCTTCCCGGAATGCCAAGCTCTCCTTCCGTTGTCCGAGACCGATCTCGTCGAACCGCTCCCCGTCGAACCCTGAGTCCGACCCCGATTCCCCCGAAACCCAAGATCTCCCGAACCCAGATGTGTGAACCTTTCCCGAGCCCCTATTTTATAAATGCTCGCATATTAAATTGTTCATGCATGCATACCTGTTTGTGGTTTGGGGGCATTATGCCGATTCACCTCATAATTAAATATGGAGTGTTTATGCAGGATATTGTTGTCTTATTTCGGACTCCATTTAATTTGCGTAGCGAACCGATGCCATATTTTTGCCTTGCTCATACAACATTTAAATTGCGGGGTTTCTAAATAACTAGAACCGTTTAATTAAATGTCAGGACCCCGGTTCCGCTTAATACTGCCTAATTGCACCGCATCTGCATCATATCATAATCATGACGGATCTTCTGCGGTAGTATTAAATATTGTATCTGGTGTTTCTGCTAGTGTTTGCTTCTTCGCGGATTAGGCCGATGAGTTGATGCGAGTATCAACAAGTTCTCCGGATATGATCTGTCAACATTGTTTTCCCAGGAAAGCATTCTCCCCCTTTCTACCTATTTTGCATTTACAGTCTTTATTTCCTCCTGTTGATCTATTGCTATCTGTGTCACGATGCTTTAGTATTCCGTACCAGATGTATTCCGTGCAGCCTTTATATTGCCATGGACACCTCCTAATACATGTTGTTTGGTAGATAGCTGGCCTTGCGAGTCGTAGTTGCTTGCTCAGGTGCGATCTCGTGTTGTCGAGTACCACAGTTGTTCGTATGCTGGCATATGTTTATGGTGGAGAGGATCATGACTTTAAATACAACTATTAAATTGCTGGGATAACTAATGAAAGAGGCATCGGTGGGCAATATATGCTATTTGGTTTTTCATGTCCACTTGTGTCCCGTAGGCCCCGAGTACTTGATACATGTTCCTTGATTTTTCGCACTATCCACATCCGGGAGGTCTTATGGACCCTCCTGAGCCAGAGCTTGATTCATTTCTATTTCTTAGGGCCACAAGTAGTTTGGGGCTTTATTACTATTCTGTACTTATGCCATGTTTTACTGCTTTATTTAAGATTGTGCGTGGAGCACCTGTACTGTTTTGGATCATGGAATGTTTTCGCGGTATCGACAAGCCCAGTCACACTTTCGGGTTCCCAGTCGTTTATAGCCATTGACACAAACCCTGGGTCCGTCTCGGAGCCGGCCAACTTCGTTGCGGGTAGCTTAGTGGGGTGGCCCCCTGAAATATTTTATGAATCCTGTGATCGCTTTGTCGTGAATGCCTCGTTGGGTTTTGAGTTGGTTTTTCCGAGGTTGATCGAGTGTGTGTTGCTATTTGTGCACCCCTGCAGGGTAAAACTTTCTGAAAGCCGTGTTCGCGGTTATGGACGACTTGGAGCACAGTATCTCGATCATAGACAAGCATAACTAAAGTAGTGCTATAAACTTGACTCAATATGTGACTAGTAATCAGATTCAACTATAACGGAATGGATATTAAAAATGCCAACAACTGCTGGATCTGGGTTGTTTTGTTATATATGCCTAGTAAGTATTGCAACTCCAATGGAATGTGATAAAAGTGCCAACAACTGTTGGGTTTTGGGATTCCTCAGGACAATTATATCTAACTAGTAAATGTTCCAACTATAACGGAATGGTAATTAAAACTGCCCACTACTTCTGTTATCAGGATGACTCATGCTACCTATATCTGACTAGTAAATGTTGCAACTATAATGGAATGAGTAAAACTGCCAACTGCGTGAGTTCCTCGGTTTGACTTCCTCGTTTGGTCTCGAGGGGGAAATGCCAGGATGGGTATGTTTGGTGTTACTATCAGGTTGGATCCGAGATAGGTCTTTCTTATCCCTCTCTAATAGCCGACAATTGAATCGAGTCTCTATAGGTTGTTTAGTGCATGCTTCGCTGCCGCTTCAGTCCACCATACCTATGTAGGCGAGAGCCGCCGAATTCTAGCCTCGCCGTGTACTGGCCTCAGTACTGACGCTCCTCTTTTTTCCTTTGCCCTTTGTCGACACCCCTTTTGTTTTAGCAGGTTTGAGATCGACGTCATTAGCAGGGTTACCCTTCCGGCTTGGCCTAGGCAGGGTTATGGATGCCATTGGTTATTCTTCAGGGCTCTTAGCCCCATTTGCATCTTGTCCGTAGTCGGACGCTTTATCGTTTGCAAGGTGGTTTGGATCTTTGTATTGTATATATGTATTCTTGACTCGTGGAGTCACTGTTGTATATATATCTGTTCTGTGGGTCCCATTGAGGACTGTTGTGTAATGGTATTACTTCGTTCTCCACCCGCACGAAAGTGCCTGGTGGGCGTCCTTGAATCGTTTCTATGCGGGTTTGGCGGGAAGCGCTTAAACTTGCATAGGGCCGATTTGAGGGTGTTACAGAGTGGTATCAGAGCTCAGCAGTTGCGATACCCCACAAGTCCAGCCTGTAGGATAACCTAGCTAACGACCGATGTAGAGTGTCAAAACTATTTTGCAAAATGGGTTGGATAGATCTGATTAGGTCTGATTTTACTCCGAATCCCTCTGTTGTTCTCCTCTTACCTCTACGTGTTTTGAGTCTGCTCTCTTATCTTTTCTTAGAGTCCAGGAATTCTCGTGGTTGGGTTTCCGTCGTACCTTCAGGGTTTCGCTTCCCTTTTTGGTAACGGTGCTTCTACATCCGGTCGTCATGCTATCTGAGGAATCCGTCTTCTGTGGTACCATTCTTTGTTCCTTGTTTGTGCCTTCCGGTGTTTTCCGACGCGACGACATCATCTACGCTAGATCCGATGCAGAGTCTGCATCACTCTTTTGTTCTGAACCTTGCTTGTCGAGATCTCTAGTCTGATTTCGAGGATGGTTGCACGCTTTTCCACCGAATGTGCGGAGTAATAGTTTGGGTGCGTGATGGATTGGCCCCCATGCCGACTACTCATTCTATTTGCTCTCGTACATTGAAGTGGATGAGAATGCATCGTTTCTCTCTCCTTCTGTCGAAGTTAAAGGAGGCCTTATCTCCTGATACCTTTACCTTTGTCCTTTGTTCCCGGAGTGTTTTCTCGACGACCACGGACAACGACCTCTTGTTAGTGGTGTCGCGAGCATCTACCCGAAGCGAGAAGATTCTGATCGTCGGCCTTCTTCCCGGTACCATGAGGCAGATCTCGAGGGCGAGATCCCTTGTTAGTGGTGTCGAATTGTGGCATCCCGCAAAAACCACTACCAGAAAATCGCTCGTTGTTTCTACTTTGTGCATCATCATGACATCATCATGCATGTTTGTTCATAAAAGTACTTTGCAAAACCCTATTTTGTTTTTCTAATTAGCCCTCCTTTAATTTCAAATCATAAAACCAGGTCTTCCTGGATATTTTACTTGTCTAAAACTATTTTAAAAGTTAGATGAAAATAAAAGTATTTTTTAGGGGGAGGCAGCCGGCCAGGCCAAAGGCCCAGCCAGCCAGCCTACAACCCCACCTAACCTAGCCAACCCCGAGCCAATCCTAGGCCGCCACCTCACCCTGTTAGCCCCACCCACACCACACACTCCTGCCCACATCCCCACACCAACCCCCAAAGGCACACATGCACTCACACACGCACGCTTCCTCCCCTCCCCACCGTTTCCCCGCCTCCCACCCGTCCCACACCTGCCACCTCACCCCTGGCCCGCGTCCCCACCCTCCTGGTTCCCACCGCGCGCGCGAGCCAGCCACCAACCCCGATCCCCGCGCCTGCCCGCACCAGCCGCCAGCGAACCAGCCCGCGTGGCCGACAGCGCCCTGGCCCCACCACGTTCCCCGCCGCCAATCGCGCCTGCTCCCTTCCATGCGACCCCATCCCCCGCGTCCGTCCGTCGCCGCCCTCCACCGCGCGCCCCGCCGCCCCGTCCCTCTCGAGCCGGCCCGCCACCGGGGCCGCCCCTCTCTCCTCCTGCTCGCCCGCCGCACCGTCGCGGGCCCCCACCTCGTCGTCGTCCCCGCCTCCCGAGCTCAGCGCCGCCTCCGCTGTCGGGGTCGCCGTTGCCTGGGCCCCGTCCTCCCAGGCATCTCGCCGTCATCGCCTCCATCTCGCTCGCATCCCCGCCGCCTCCTCCGTTGGCCGCACGCCTCCTGCTCCGGCCAGCACCGCGTCCTCTGCCTGTGCCCTTCCTCGGGCTCTGCACGAGCCGCCGGCCCTACCGGTAACCTTCTGTGCCACAGCAAGGCGCTCTGCCACGTCCTCCCTCCGCCGATGCCGACCTTGCTGGTGTCCCTGTGCCTCCCTGCAAAGCTCCTCGAGTTCGGCCTCCTTGTGTCGTAGACCCCGTGCCGGACCAGCTCCTGCTCGAGCGGAAGCCCCAAGGCCGTCGTCGCCGTGGTTCTGCTCACCGTCGGGCTCACCGTCAGGCCATCTCCATGCGAGCGTCTCTGCCCCAGGATGCTGTCATCGGCCTCCTCGCTGCCCCTCTCGCTGGCCTTCTCGCAGCATCCCGGTCCTTCCTTGCCGCGTCCGGCCGCACCTCTGCCCCGAGGCCCATCCTCGTGTGCTTCTCTGGCAGTGTTCCTGGTTGTTTTCAGTGATGTGCAGGTGATGTGGGTTTGTGTGTGCAAGTTGTTTCCGTGGACGCGCATGGGGAGATGTAGCCCAGCTAGGACCTGCGGATGATGTGTTGATCGTGTGGTTCTGTTGCGGCTGCTATAGCCCTTCTTCGAGGTTGATCGATGAATTCATGCGTCATCGAGTTCTACATCTACGTTGTGACCCATACCTAGACTCCAACAAGACCGTACCGGTGCCGAACCCAAGTCCGGCCCCGACATACATCCAACTTCTTCACCACGGACGACAAGCACTTCACCGCGGACGCCGAGTACGCCGACATGGAACCGAGGGACGCCAAGTTCTTCATCCCGAACACTAAGACCGACCGTTGCGCGGACCCGACAAGATCTTCATGACGACAAGATCGACACCGACTAGGGTGAATCCGATGTGCCCCCGACGCCAAACCAAGTCCTTCTTCCCGGAAAGCCAAGCTCTCCTTCCGTTGTCCGAGACCGATCCCGTCGAACCGCTCCCCGTCGAACCCTGAGTCCGACCCCGACCCCCCGGAACCCAAGATCTCCCGAACCCAGATGTGTGAACCTTTCCTGAGCCCCTATTTTATAAATGCTATATATATAAACTGTCGCATATTAAATTGTTCATGCATGCATACCTGTTTGTGGTTTGGGGGCATTATGCCGATTCACCTCATAATTAAATATGGAGTGTTTATGCGGGATATTGTTGTCTTATTCCGGACTCCATTTAATTTGTGTAGCGAACCGATGCCATATTTTTGCCTTGCTCATACAACATTTAAATTGCGGGGTTTCTAAATAACTAGAACCATTTAATTAAATATCGGGACCCCGGTTCCGCTTAATACTGCCTAATTGCACCGCATCTGCATCATATCATAATCATGCTAGATCTTCTGCCGTAGTATTAAATATTGTATCCGATGTTTCTGCTAGTGTTTGCTTCTTCGCGGATTAGGCCGATGAGGTTATGCGAGTATCGACAAGTTCTCCGGATATGATCCGTCGACATTGTTTTCCCAGGCGAGCATTCTCCCCCTTTCTACCTATTTTGCATTTATAGTCTTTATTTCCTCCTGTTGATCTATTGCTATCCGTGTCGTGATGCTTTAGTATTCTCTACCAGATGTATTCCGTGCAGCCTTTATATTGCCATGGACACCTCCTAATACCTGTTGTTTGGTAGATAGCTGGCCTTGCGAGTCATAGTTGCTTGCTCAGGTGCGATCTCGTGTTGCCGAGTACCACAGTTGTTGGTATGCTGGCAGATGTTTATGGTGGAGAGGATCATGACTTTAAATACAACTATTAAATTGCTGGGATAACTAATGAAAGAGGCACCGGTGGACAATATATGCTATTTGGTTTTTCATGTCCACTTGTGTCCCGTAGGCCCCGAGTACTTGATACCTGTTCCTTGATTTTTCACACTATCCACATCCGGGAGGCCTTATGGACCCTCCTGAGCCAGAGCTTGATTCATTTCTATTTCTTGGGGCCACAAGTAGTTTGGGGCTTTATTACTATTCTGTACTTATGCCATGTTTTACTGCTTTATTTAAGATTGTGCGTGGAGCACCTGTACTGTTTTGGATCGTGGAATGTTTTCGCGGTATCAACAAGCCCAGTCACACTTTCGGGTTCCCAATCGTGTACAGCCATTGACACAAACCCTGGGTCCATCTCGGAGCCGGCCAACTTCGTTGCGGGTATCTTAGTGGGGTGGCCCCCTAAAATATTTTATGAATCCTGTGATCGCTTTGTCGTGAATGCCTCGTTGGGTTTTGAGTTGGTTTTTCCGAGGTTGATCGAGTGTGTGTTGCTATTTGTGCACCCCTGCAGGGTAAAACTTTCTGAAAGCCGTGTTCGCGGTTATGGACGACTTGGAGCATAGTATCTCGATCATAGACAAGCATAACTAAAGTAGTGCTATAAACTTGACTTAATATGTGACTAGTAATCAGATTCAACTATAACGGAATGGATATTAAAAATGCCAACAACTGCTGGATCTGGGTTGTTTTGTTATATATGCCTAGTAAGTATTGCAACTCCAATGGAATGTGATAAAAGTGCCAACAACTGTTGGGTTTTGGGATTCCTCAGGACAATTATATCTAACTAGTAAATGTTCCAACTATAACGGAATGGTAATTAAAACTGCCCACTACTTCTGTTATCAGGATGACTCATGCTACCTATATCTGACTAGTAAATGTTGCAACTATAATGGAATGAGTAAAACTGCCAACTGCGTGAGTTCCTCGGTTTGACTTCCTCGTTTGGTCTCGAGGGGGAAATGCCAGGATGGGTATGTTTGGTGTTACTATCAGGTTGGATCCGAGATAGGTCTTTCTTATCCCTCTCTAATAGCCGACAGTTGAATCGAGTCTCTATAGGTTGTTTAGTGCATGCTTCGCTGCCGCTTCAGTCCACCATACCTATGTAGGCGAGAGCCGCCGAATTCTAGCCTCGCCGTGTACTGGCCTCAGTACTGACGCTCCTCTTTTTCCTTTGCCCTTTGTCGGCACCCCTTTTGTTTTAGCAGGTTTGAGATCGACGTCGTAGCAGGGTTACCCTTCCGGATTGGCCTGGGAAGGGTTATGGACGCCATTGGTTATTCTTCAGGGCTCTTAGCTCCATTTGCATCTTGTCCGTAGTCGGACGCTTTATCGTTTGCAAGGTGATTTGGATCTTTGTATTGTATATCTGTATTCTTGACTCGTGGAGTCGCTGTTGTATATATATATCTGTTCTGTGGGTCCCATCGAGGACTGTTGTGTAATAGTATTACTTCGTTCTCCACCCGCACGAAAGTGCCTGGTGGGCGTCCTTGAATCGTTTCTATGCGGGTTTGGCGGGAAGCGCTTAAACTTGCATAGGGCCGATTTGAGGGTGTTACAATCATGTAAGATCTTAAACCCTGATGAGTAGTTGGTAAGCTCACCATTTTCCATGCGAGGTAACCATATTGGGTTGGATGTGGGTCCCAAATGTGCACATTGCATCAGCCAAGCCCATTCTAAAAAACCAAACAAAGTGGCCATATGAGCTCTACTAGTGGGGAAATGAAAATACGGGCTAGCAAATAAACCACCCATCTAGGCCTGAGGCCAATCTCCCCACATGCAGCATTCGTCGGGCCACCTAGGAAAAACGTGAAATTCTGGCCCGAGCAACCAAACACACCCTAATTGATGGAGTGTGCACCGCGGCTGCACAATTTCTATCGGCCTAAAATTAGGGCGTATTTTGGTTAGTTGCAGCTGGTGTGGCTGAGGAGTTAGGTTCTGCACCTTATTTACTTGTTTGAATTGGCCATGATATGTATAGATTTCGGGGTTGGATACACGAATGTGCGTTGCTACAACATTTTAATTATTTTTTACTGCATAGTCACATAGTATTTGTGGCTTAATCTCTAAAGTATGGAATTAGTAGTTAAGCCACCGGCAAAAAACTATTTTCACACAAAACTTAGGTACATTGTCAATGATGGTGAATCCTCTTGGAATGTGGTCAAGGGCGGATCTAGTGGGGGGAAGATGGGGCCATGGCCCCCACATGCTAGAATTTTTTCTAAAAGACCCCTACATCTATGCAGGTTGATCCTCAAATTTGCAAGAAATTTCGTATATGGCCCCCTCCAACTAGCTAAATGTTCAAATGGCCCCTTCAAGTTATTTTCCTATCCCTTTCCTTGAATGTGGTTATTAATCCTGTAGAGTCCCGCTATCATGGCATGTAGCCTCCTCATTGTCCTGTTTATGTGCCACCATTGATGCGTTGTTGCCGAAGAGGACCATGTTGAGCCCCTTGTTGACCCAATGTGGTTGTTGGGACCGTGCAGTGTTCGGCAAAACGATGCTAAACTTGGCTCCTCGCTGCTATAGCCCGAGCCCTAGTGGCCCACGACGTATGCGTTTGCTGTGGTCCCGTTGAATTTTGATGGCATGGGCTCGTCGTTCAGTCCGAGTTTAGTGACTCCATATGGGAAAACAATGGGTTATACTATCGTGCACAACTGCTACGCCGAAGGATTGAGTATGTTCTACATCTTGTTTAGTTGTTTGCATTGGATCGGGAGGCCATTTTATGAACAACTTTTGGTTAGCTGCATGTTCAAAGAGAAATTGCTACGACTGATGGTTGAGCTATAGCATTTAGGATGCCTACGGGTGCCACACGAGATAAAAATCATATTTCAAGGTGCACACATGGTGAAGAATCGTTGTTTTGCAAATAAAATAGTTTCTACTTGATAGTGCATCCCCTAGACCCCTAGTTCCATGCCACTTGATAATGGCACCATGTTTGATTGGTTGTATTATATGTTTATGATCATCTTTTCTCAGAAGTGGTGAAATTACAACAAACTATGTCAATGAACATAGATTAGAAGGTAACATTACCAAATGATAACGTTTAAATCATAGCTACTAAATAGATATTCTGCATGATAGGCATATTTACTAAACAAATTGTTGCTTCTCATTGCAGTCATATGGATCAAACGGGGAAGCTCATCAATGGCGAACAAGGGAGTGTCCATGGTACATTATGACATCACCATCATATTCTTCCTATTAGTCTTCCTCTTCTACATCTTCATCCTCATTTTCCTCCTCTTACTCTTCATCTTCCTTCCCTTCCTCTTATGACATCTTCTTCCTCAGATCCTTGTGGTACTCGTAACAACACATAAAATACCCCTATTAGATATGTTTATTCTTTTATTGTGTGCATCATCATGATATCATGCATCATCAACATGTCCCCTTTGTTTGTAAATTTGCATAGCTTTAAAATTTTGGCTTGCTATGTTGGCGTTAACCCTTGTTGCTTCTCCCTATTGTTCTCAAAATGTTCAAAGTCTGAAACTTGTTTACCTCTTGATAACCCACAAGTGTAGATGATCAATTGTAGTGTCTTTTGAATAGAAATGAGTGTTGAACTCATGAGAAGATGAAGGTATCAGTTAGTAAATTCAATAAGCAAAATAGTAAAAGATGCAAATATTTGTATTTTCAGGTTTATAATTTGCAGGAAAGTAAACAACAAATAAAGTAAAATGTGAATAAAGTAAATTGCAAAGTAAAGTATCTCTTTTTAGAGAAAGTCGGTCCTCTATGGAGCGAGATGATAAGGTTAAGGTGTGTACTTATATGAGACAAATGTTCCCGAGTGCGGCGTGGATTTACTTAGCATATGGATTTCTAAAACTAGATGTTAAGCATCTTGTGAAGTTTTATTCTCATTGGACAGAGCCTAAAACAGGTGCGGTCGCGTACACGCGCAATTACACCCCTAATGATTGGTATTAAGGCCACTTTCATGTGCAATCAAAAGATTCATTAAGACATATATGTCCAACTATTTCCTAACATTTTGGGGTCCCTGATCAAGAACCCTCTCAATACAACTCCAAGGCTCGAGACATGATTCCTGTCATCTCTGGCCATCTCTACTCTTTTCATTACACTAAGATGCAGCTGGCATAGGTATGCCTAACAGGCACCCCGAATCTAGCCTACCTAGCGCATCCCAATAGGACCCATATGATGATTTATTGAAGTCCATGAAGCTTACGGAGATTTGGATGATGCGAAGCCCATAAGGACATCAACTTCCTCGGTGTACAAGATAAGGATGAGACTAGATAGGAAACTACTAGGGCTACGCTCGTAATTTGTAACCAACTCAGATGGTGCCTGAGACCTATCTCCCCATATAAGATCTAAGAGGGGTCGCCGAGGAGGAACAACCCTTAGCTCTCCTCGCAAACACGTCAGATCTAATCTACGTAACCACAACCATCTCGGTGACTTGTAACCTTCATCAATTCAATCAAGAACAGACAAGGAGTAGGATTTTTCCTTTTGGAGGCCTGAACCTGGGTAAACTTGCATCCCCATTGTTTGTATGTTAGCCGATGAAGTCTCCAGCGTGTATCTCCTTCCTAAAAAAAACCAAGTCCTTCAAGTATGAGCATTGTCGTGGAGACCCCACGTCAGCAGCCCTATGAGCCCATATAAGTAAAGTAATATATAGTCGATGTTTGCATGTTACCATCATAGAACCACACAAAAATATAAAACTTGACCAAATACCCATAACATACTATATAGAAATCATTGTCAATTCATCATAACATTGGGAACTCCTCATCACGATAGAAAATGGTGATGATCAGTGACATATGGATTACAACACAATATGAAAATATAACTTACCCACAAAATAATATCGAGTTACCAAGCCCAATAATGCACACAACACTACAAACTATGAGGGGTAATGTCGATCTCGAGATGGAGATGATGTTGAGGATGGTGTGAAGGGTTCGCAACATAGAAAACAAAAAATTCCTATGGTAAGAAAACCAAAGGTGCCAAGATCTATTCTCGAATATGCATGTAACAAGTAGTTCATAATTCAGAAAAACTTACGCTCGAAGACCGAAAGTATTTATCGAGATCAGATCTCATGGGTGATGTAAACGAACACTTGCCGATCTCAAGATTATGTAGACAAATGCTGCAATCCGGTAGGACTTATGTACTTGGTCACACGTACAACTTGACGATGATCCACGTTCGCTCGATCGAGCGGAGCAACGGAAGTAGTAGATCCACCGGAGAAAACTATTTGGACATGGCTTCCACTAGTCCGGAAGCCAATGGATGGAGCAACTGGAGGAGGGAGAGAGAGGTGCTAGGAATGGTGTGAAGGAAAGGGAGCTCCCATCCCTCTTTATATAGAGTGGGTGGCAGCCCCAAGGGTGGGCGCTGGCCACTATGGGTGCCCCCACCTCTCCCTCCTTTATGTGAGTGCAACATCCACTCATGCCTCCACTCATCTCTCATTTAATTAAGTGGACCCTCCACTCAAAATTCCCATTAAATAAAACCAATTTTTATTTATTTATTTTAATATTTACTATTAAAAGCAAAGAGGTGGTGTCACGGTGTCACACTTCAACATATTTACTCGTAAAATGCCACCGCACTTATCCATATCAGCATATTAGTGCTAAACCTTATATTTCTGTTTACAACCCAACTTTCCGCGTCCAAGTTGTTGCGCTACACGTTACGCCAACAACCCCCAAACTCTATCTTGTGCTCCTTTCCTTGATTTCCTCAACTAATTGACCAAATAATAAATCAATTCTGACCGAGGCAATTTTGTGAACGAGTAGATTTCTCCTAGCCTTTCCATGATGTGTCGATGTGGCCAATGTCCCTTCGCCCTTGCTCCAACACCGCCGCCTATTCCCAAATCCCTTGCATCACGCGTGGTCACCAAGCGCAGGCGCACCTGGATCTTGCCTACCAGCGGTGTCATCTTCTCGCTTTCTCCTACCTCGAGATCTGCCAGCGACACCTTCCCCATCCCCTGCACCGCCGACTCTGCCCTCCAATCCCGTCCTGCATCGAACCAACCGGTAGCACCCTCCAATCTCCTCCATTGAGACAACTGGCGGCGCCCTCCAATCCCCTCCCTTGAACTCACCGATGCCCTCCAATCCCTTGCATATTGGGAGCGTGTGGCTGTTTTTGGTCAAAATCCGACAGGTCTTGGCCAGGAACCGATGCCTACAGTGAAGGGGAGGGCCTCTCAGCGAGGAATTGATCCAAGGCGGTGCCATATCACCGGATTTTTGGAGGCGGAGGAAGTGATCTCAACAGGGGGAGAGAGAAGGCCGAGTCATGCGAGACGAGAGAATCGCCTCGTCTACTGAAGCGAGGTGCAGGAGGCGTGGCCAGGCCCGCTTTGGGGAGAGGCCGGAGGGCGGCGAGCAGCTGCCGGCGGCTAGGATCCTCCCAGTCGGACGCTCGCTCATCACCTGTACAACCACGCACGAGGATGAGAGAGTTGGTCAAGGATGTGTGGGCGGCACGAAGCAAGGCTGCAGGATAAGGGCTTCAGATCTACCAACACCCAAAAGCAGAGGATGGGAGGAATCATATTACTCTGCTCTCCTTGTTGTCGGTGACCAATGCTTCTAACTGGACATGCAGCTGATACGTTGCAAACATATATATAATTTTTGATGTTCCATGCTTGTTTTATATCTACTTTCTTATGTTTTGTCCACACTTTGGAGTATTTTTACACATTTTCTGGAACTAACCTATTAACAAGATGCCACAGTGCCAGTTGCCTGTTTTCTTCTGTTTTTGGTTCCAGAAAAGCCAGAAAATGAATATTCTCGGAATTGGACCGGACAAAAGCCAAAGTCGATATTCTACCGGAAGACTCACGGAGCCAGAAGACGAGACATAGAGGGGCCAGGGGTTAGCCACACCATGTGGTGGCACGGGTCCCCTGGCCGCGCCACCAGGTAGTGTGGGCCCCTGGTCCACCCTCTGACATCCCCCCTTTGCCTATAAGAAGCCTCTGATGCAGAAACCCTAAAGAACCGAGCCTTCAGCCACGAAAAGCACCGAAGGGGAGATTCGGGGGACAGAAAGTCTCTGTTCCCATGCTGGGACGGGGAAGTGCCCCTGGAGCCATCTCCATCGATCTCCACCACCATCTCCATTGCCGTTTCTGATTCCCATGATGATGAAGGAGTAGTTCTTCCTCGAGGCTAAGGGTTCTACCGGTAGCTATGTGTTCATCTCTCTCTATGCATGATCATACTGTGATCATGAGCTTTGTAATCAAGTAGATCTACTTTGCTACTCAAGTGCTTTAATAGATCTCTGCTCTCCCCATGTGTGTGAAAGTGACAGCGTGCTGATGGCTCGGTGTTGATGTGGAGCTCGTTGGGGAACCCCAAGAGGAAGGTATGATGAGCACATCAGCAAGTTTCCCTCAGTTAAGAAACCAAGGTTTAATCGAACCAGTAGGAGTAAGGAAACACCCCAAAGGTGTTGCTAGCTGAGCCTTGGCAGGGCACACTACCGGTGCTAGTAGCAATGTGGAGACATGCACAACACAACCATAGAACTTTGCCCCCAACTTGCGATGAGGTTGTCAATCTCACTGGTTTTGCTGAAAACAAAGGATTAAACGTATCGAATGGAAGGAATAAATAGTTTGCAGAAAGTAAACACAAAGCAGTAAACAGTTTGTAGATTATATGTAAAAGATAGGACTGGGATCCATAGTTCACTAGAGGTGGCTCTCCTTAAGATAGATAACATGCTGGGTGAACAAATTACAGCGGGGCAATTGACAAACATCAAGAAAGCAATACATGAATATACTAATCATATTGACTCCTTTGGAACTTGATTGGGCATTACAACATTATACATAGACCGCCATCCAACTGCATCTATGACTAATAATCCACCTTCAGGTTATCATCTGAACCCCCTCTAGTATTAAGTTGCAAGCAACATATTATTGCTTTACGTATTGTGTGTAAAGTAAACAATACGATTGTTCTATGAACAAAGGATTGTTGTTTTCTCCCTAGTAGCAACAGCACATCTAGTACCTTAGAGATTTCTGTCACTTCCCCAGATTACTAGAGGCATGAACCCACTATCGAGCATAAATACTAACTCTTGGAGTTGCTAGCGTCTACTTGGCCAAGATAGCTACTAACAATGGAAAGCATGCAAGATCACAAATAACAAAGACATGATAGAATCAATAATCAATCTAAAATAGCATCTCAATATCCATTGGATCCCCGTAAACACAACATGCAGAATTACAAATAGATGATCTTGATCATGAACAGAGCTCACAAGATCTAGACATGAAAGCACAAAGGAGGAGAACCAGCCATCTAGCTACTACATGGACCCGTAGTCCAGAGATGAACTACTCACGCATCACAACGGAGGCTTGCATGATGATGAAAAAGGCTTCCAGGGTGAATTCCCCTCTCCGGCAGGGTGCCGGGAAGAGCTTCAGATCCCTCCTGATCTAGGGATGGAGATGACAGCGGTTATAGACTCTTTCGTGGATTTTTGATCGGGTACTTAGGGTTTTGGTCCCGAGGGCAATATATAGGCAGAAGGAGAGGCCGGGGGGGTGCTGGGGTCGGCCAGACCACCCCTGGCGCGGGCCAGGCCTGGCCGCGCGACCAGGTGGTGTGGTCGGCCCCCAGCCCTTCTCCATCTTGTATTCTGGCATCAGATGTCTTCCGGAAAAATAGGCACTTTGGCTTTTGTCCCGTCCAATTCTGAGAATATTCATTTTTTGACTTTCAAGGAACCAAAAACAATAGAAAACAGGCAGCTGGCACTGTGGCTCTTGTTAATAGGTTAGTCCAAGAAATCATATGAAAAGTACTCCAAAGTGTGGACAAAACACAAGAAAGTAGATAAAACCAAGCATGGAACATCAGAAATTATAGATACATTTGCAATGTATCAACATCCCCAAGCTTAACTCCTACTCGTCCTCGAGTAGGTAAGTGATAAAAAGAAAGAATAATTTTTGAGGTGACATGCACCATCAAAGACTTGATCAAAGTATTTGTAAAACATTCAAAGTTGGGATCATAGTACTTCAATCATAACATGAAAGACAAGGTTCTAGCAATAAGACAAAGAAACTATGATGCAACATGAAAAGGCATGATGGCTCAATGCACGGCGCCCAGAAAAGTGCTGGTGCGTGGTTGATGTAGAGCTCGTTGGGACCCCAAGAGGAAGGTATGATGAGCACAACAGCAAGTTTCCCTCAGTTATGAAACCAAGGTTTAATCGAACCAGTAGGAGCAAGGAAACACCCCAAAGGTGTTACTAGCTGAGCTTTGGCAGGGCGCACTACCGGTGCTAGTAGCAACGTGGAGACCTACACAACACAACCACAGAACTTTGTCCCCAACTTGCGATGAGGTTGTCAATCTCACCGTGTTTTGCTAAAAACAAAGGATTAAACATATCAAATGGAAAGAAGTAAAAGGTTGCAGAAAGTAAACACAACGAAGTAACAGTTTGTAGATTGTATGTAAAAGACAAGGACCGGGATCCATAGTTCACTAGAGGTGGCTCTCCTTAGATAGATAACATGCTGGGTGAACAAATTACAGCGGGGCAATTGACAAACACCGAGAAAGCAATACATGCATATACTAATCATCTTGACTCCTTTGAGACTTGATTGGGCATTACAACATTATACATAGACCGCCATCCAACTGCATCTATGACTAATAATCCACCTTCAGGTTATCATCTGAACCCCCTCCAGTATTAAGTTACAAGCAACAGATTATTGCTTTACGAACTGCGTGTAAAGTAAACAATACGATTGGTCTATGAACAAAGGATTGTTGTTTTCTCCCTAGTAGCAACAACACATCTAGTACCTTAGAGATTTCTGTCACTTCCCCAGATTACCAGAGGCATGAACCCACTATCGAGCATAAATACTAACTCTTGGAGTTGCTAGCATCTACTTGGCCAAGATAGCTACTAACAACGGAAAGCATGCAAGATCACAAATAACAAAGACATGAAAGAATCAATAATCAATCTGAAATAGCATCTCAATATCCATCGAATCCCCGCAAACACAACATGTATGATTACAAATAGATGATCTTGATCATGAACGGAGCTCACAAGATCTAGACATGAAAGCACAAAGGAGGAGAACCAGCCATCTAGCGACTACATGGATCCGTAGTCCAAGGATGAACTACTCACGCATCACACTAGAGGCTTGCATGGTGATGAAGAAGGCCTCCAGGGTGAATTCCCCTCTCCGGCAGGGTGCCGGGAAGAGCTTCAGATCCCTCCCGATATAGGGATGGAGATGACAGCGGCTACAGACTCTTTAGTGGGTTTTCGATCAGGTACTTATGGTTTACGTCCCGAGGGCATCTTATAGTCGGAAGGGGAGGCCGAGTGGGTGCTAGGGCTGGCCTCACCACCCCCTGGCGCGGGCTAGGTTGGGACGCGCGGCCAGGTGGTGTGGTGGCCCCCAGGCCCCTCTCCGTCTCATACTCTGGCATCCGATGACTTCCGGAAAATAGGCACTTTGGCTTTTGTCCTGTACAATTCTGAGAATATTCATTTTCTGACTTTCCCGGAACCAAAAACAGCAGAAAACAGGCAGCTGGCACTGTGGCTCTTGTTAATAGGTTAGTCCAAGAAATCATATGAAAAGTACTCCAAAGTTGGAACAAAACACAAGAAAGCGGATAAAACCAAGCATGGAACATCAAAAATTATAGATACATTTGCAATGTATCAACATACCCAAGCTTAACTCCTGCTCGTCCTCGAGTAGGTAAGTGATAAAAAGAAAGAATAATTTTTGAGGTGACATGCACCATCAAAGACTTGATCAAAGTATTTGCAAAACATTCAAAGATGGGATCATAGTACTTCAATCATAACATGGAAGACAAAGTTCTAGCAATAAGAAAAGAAACTATGATGCAACATGAAAAGGCACAAACAAAAGATTCATGAATAACAATGCTTTGCAAGACGTTTGTTTGTTTCACATAAAGAAAACATAGCATAAATTATTCAGCTTGTCCCTCAATAGAGTAGCAAATATAAATGCATAGGACACCTTCAAAGTTCATAAGAGCGACTAGATACAATAGTTTAAAACAAGTAATATCAAAGTATGCATCAATCAACTAGTCTTGGGACAATGCACATAGAACTAAGAATGGCCACTATGCTCTCAAAGTAGGTGCATAAAGATAGAAGGTGGAGACTCAATATAATGGTGGAAGAAAGGCCTTCATAGAAGGAAGTAGGGATTCAAGTCTCATAAAGAGCTTCCAAAAATTATGGTACTTATAGCTTTCAGCTCTCATTTCCCCTATCATAAGCATCTTGAAGTGATTAAGGTTAAAGTGAACAAACTATGGTGTACATGCTTGACGAAGTATAAGTCAGAAATCCATGTCCCTTGTATACGAGGGCCGCTCCTCATGCTACTCAAGTTTAGTCACCGGTAAGTTCTTGTCATCGTAAGTACATGTGTATCATAGAGAACCGCCAACGGGGTACCCCTTGCCCGATGACACGGAAGAATCCCCATATCAAAATGACAAGGCAAGCAGACAACAAGCATCTCAGCAATCTTCTTATTTACCATGGGAATCTGGTGCTTTTTTCTCTCATTTCTCTTTTCATAATCTCTTTTTTTCCTTTTCTCTCTTTTTCAATATAGGACTCTTTTTTTATAAGAAGAATGCTTCATAGACAGCTCATTATGGTTACGCTGCAGGTTTCCACCATGTCAGCGTGGATTAGACCAGCGGCCCAGGCATTTCTCTAACAAATATATACATAACTCCATGGACTTACAAGCTCCCCTTTCATTTCACACCGACGACATCCATATACAAAAGAGCATGATATCAACTAGGTACAAGTACCCGTGCAATGTTGAAAGCGTTCCCCATGACAGCATGGTTCTGCTAATTCCCAACAAATAAGTGCAAGCATATACAACATAGACGACACAATGGTACAAGTTTATTAAGGGCAAGAAAAGTAAAGTGTGCCATCAAGTTCGTGAGAGCTTTAATCACTAGTTTTCTCATAACAAGTTTAATTTGGAAGGTAAACAAAAGCATGAATATACTTGGAATAACATATGCTAGTAGGTAGGTATGGTGGACTCTTTGGAATAACTTGGTTTAGGGAGCTGGTTGCACGAGTGGAACTCATACTTGGTTGCGGAGGCTAGCAAAAGACTGCGAGCGACAAACTAATAGAGCAATAATGGCCATAATCATGCAGAGAGACAAAACATCATTGATCAAAGCATAAAGTGATACTACAAGTTGAAAACTAAAGGATCATAAAGGCTTATGGTGACTTGAGATAGTCATAACATGGTGTGAGCATGCGCCAAGTCAACCCAAATAAAACATCAAAGGAGAATACCACAATACTATGCTTTAATATGCTAAAACAACGCATGATTCATCCAAGGCACATTAAGCAATCTATTGTTTATAACAAGTCATGCTACAACAAAGAATACTAAGAATAAATCCAAAACAATATCAAGCATGGCATGACAAAGCATAGGCCATAGTCAAAAACGAGCTCTTTTTACCACATAAGCATGAACTTTCCTACTCTTTTCCAAACCAAACCAAACTATTTGCAAACCAAATTATGAAAGACGGGGTACAACCAATTTATTCAGAAAACTAAGCAAACAAAGCAAATGAAAAACCAAAACAAAAACAAAAAAGAAGACGCTTCAAGAACAACACAACTGTGCATGAAACAATAAAAATAAAGCGTTTGAAAGAAACCTGGAATTTTTATTGATGAAGAAGGGGATGCCTTGGGCATCCCCAAGCTTTGACGCTTGTACTTCTTGGATATTTCTTGGGGTGACACACGTGGCAGCCCCAAGCTTGAGCTTTAGTCCATCTTTCATCTCATTACTCATTCCTTCCATACACCTGAAAATTTTACTTCATACAAAACTTCACACAATCTTTATTAGCAACATTAGTGCACTCAAGATAAATAAGACTTAAGGTTCAGTTGTAACACCAAATAAACTTCCATTACAACACTAGCTACTATAGCACTTCCCTCAAAAGAACTCAAAAAGGAACCAACAAGAAGCAAATGCAGAAAATGTTAGAAATCTGTCAAAACAGACCAGCAGGTAAAGACGAATTTTTTTGGAGACCTTCTGTTGCTCAAATCAAAAAGTGTTGAACTAACTAAAGTTAGATAACAACCTGGGGAAGAATCACAAAAATTCACGCCGCAAAAATACGTTCAGAGATTTTACACGAATTTTTACGGTGAAGCACAGAAATCTGTTTCGGGACAGCAACTTTCCCAATCATTACTTCTCTCTCATTAGAGGTTACTCTTGGCACAAAAAGCAAATAAAAAGGATAAGGAGCGGTTATTACTGAAGTACTCCCTCCGTTTAAAAATATAAGATGTTTTAGTTTTGTGAAAGAAGTGTATCTAGACCCCTTTTAGTGTGTAGGTTCATCTAAGTTTGGAGTGAACCTACACACTAAAAGGGTCTAGATACACTCCTTTCATAAAGCTAAAACATCTTATATTTTGAAACGGAGGGAGTAATAACTTCCAAGACTCATCTAAAACTTTTGGGTTATCTCCCAATAAGTACTTTTCTTTAACGCCTTTAAGTTAGGCATAAGAAGCAAAGAAAGAATCAAGTGTTCTCAAATGAAGAAGCATTAAGACCAAATTTTGTTTTCATAGGAGAAGCAAAAGAACTCTTTTCTCTCTTTTTAGGGAAGTGTTTTATACCTTTCTTGAGTGGGAGTTGATATTTAATGGTGCCTTCTTTCATATCAATGATGGCACCAACAGTTCTAAGAAAAGGTCTTCCCAAAGTAATAGGACTAGAAGCATTGTATTCAATATACAAAACATAGAAATCAACGGGGACATAGGCATTGTTAACCATAATAAGAACATCATTAAGACTTCCCATGAGTTTCTTTTTAGCATTATCATCAAGTGGGACATTCAAATAACAATCTTCAAGTGGAGGCAAATCAAGCATATCATAAATCCTTCTAGGCATAATAGAAACACTACTATAAAGATCACATAAAGCTTTGAAATCAAAGTCATTCACTTTCATATTAATGATGGGTTCCCAACCATCTTCTTGTTTTATAGGAATAGAAGCTTTATGTTTCATATTTTCTTCTTTAATCTTTATGAGAGCATCGGTAATGTGTTTTGTAAAGGCCATGTTCATTGCACTAGCATTAGGACTTTTAGCAAGCTTTTGTAGGAACTTAATAACTTCAGAGATATTGCAACCATCAAGATCAAAATCAAAATTATCATCTAGAGTAGTAGAACTATTACTAGCCTCAACACTAGTGGTGGTAATAGTAGAAACACTAATGTTTCTAGCAATTTCATCTTCTCTTTCCCACTTAGCATGCAGTTCAGCTAATAGTCTAACATTTTCATCAATTCTTACTTGTATAGCATTAGTAGCTGCAAAGGGATTATCATTAGATTCAGGTTTAGCAGCCATTTTATTCAAAGAAGATTGAGCTTCAGCTAAAGATGCTATATTTCTTTCAGCATTAGAGAGTTTTTCCTCAATAGTTTTATTGAAAGCAATTTGTTTACTAATAAACTCTTTAAGCATAACTTCAAGTTCAGAGGGAGCACTCCTATTATTGTTCTAGGAACTTCCATAAGCATTACCATTGTTGGGAGGATATGGCTTATAATTGTTGTTACCAAAATTGTTCCTACAAGCATTATTACCATAAGCATTGTTGCCAAAATTGTTATTTCTTATGAAGTTCACATCAACTTGCTCTTCTTGAGCAACTAAAGAAGCCAAAGGAACATTATTTGGATCAATATGGGCTTTCCCATTAACAAGCATAAACATAATAATATCAATCTTATCACTCAAGGAGGAGGTTTCCTCAACAGAATTTACCTTCCTACCTTGTGGAGCTCTCTCAGTATGCCATTCAGAATAATTAACCATCATATTGTCCAGAAGTTTTGTTGCAGCACCCAAAGTGATGGTCATAAAGGTACCTCCAGCAGCAGAGTCCAATAGGTTCCTTGAAGAATAGTTCAATCCTGCATAAATTTTTTGGATGATCATCCAAGCAGTCAGTCCATGACTGGGACAATTCTTTACCAAATATTTCATTCTTTCCCAAGCTTGAGCAACATGCTCATTATCAAGTTGTTTAAACATCATTATTTCACTTCTCATAGATATAATCTTAGCAGGAGGATAATACTTTCCAATAAAAACATCTTTGCACTTAGTCCAAGAATCAATACTATTCCTAGTTAAGGAATTCAACCATTCTTTTGCTTTTCCTCTCAAAGAGAAAGGAAACAATTTTAGCTTAATAATATCACCATCTACATCCCTATGCTTTTGCATCTCACAAAGTTCAACAAAGTTATTTAGATGGGAAGCAGCATCTTCATTACCAATACCAGAACATTGTTCTCTCATAACAAGATTGAGTAAAGCAGGTTTTATCTCAAAGAAAGTATCTTCAAGCACAGGTGGGGCAATAGGTGTGCTCATAAAATCATTGTTGTTGGTGCTAGTGAAGTCACACAACTTAGTGTGTTCAAGGTAGTCATTTTTTTGGGTTTTCAAATAAGAAAGCAAACTAGTAAAATGATTTTTTTGTTGTGTTTTTGATAAAGAAACAAGGAAACAAAACAAAAAGAAAATAAGCAAAACAAAAATAACAAAGTAAAGAGATTGGTTATGAGGGACTCCCCTTGTGAATATGTCCTTGACTCCCCGGCAACGGCGCCAGAAAAATCTTTGATGGCGTGTAGTTGACGTGGGAGCTTCTTTTTCTTTGTTCCCCGGCAACGGCGCCCGAAAAATGCTTGATGGCTCAATGCACGGTGCCCAGAAAAGTGCTGGTGCGTGGTTGATGTAGAGCTCGTTGGGAACCCCAAGAGGAAGGTATGATGAGCACAACAGCAAGTTTCCCTCAGTTATGAAACCAAGGTTTAATCGAACCAGTAGGAGCAAGGAAACACCCCAAAGGTGTTACTAGCTGAGCTTTTGCAGGGCGCACTATCGGTGCTAGTAGCAACGTGGAGACCTGCACAACACCACCATAGAACTTTGTCCCCAACTTGCGATCAGGTTGTCAATCTCACCGTGGTTTGCTGAAAACAAAGGATTAAACGTATCGAATGGAAAGAAGTAAAAGGTTGCAGAAAGTAAACACAAAGAAGTAAAAAGTTTGTAGATTGTATGTAAAAGGCAAAGACCGGGATCCATAGTTCACTAGAGGTGGCTCTCCTTAGATAGATAACATGTTGGGTGAACAAATTACAGCGGGGCAATTGACAAACACCGAGAAAGCAATACATGCATATGAAAGAACATTTCATGTTTCCCTATGTTTTGCGTGTTAGATAACAATACTATGGAGACTTTTCATGTGTGCTAAGTGTGCAGGAAGTTTTGAGGGGGGGGGGGCGGATAATCCGCCCCTCCAAGGGCCGGATAATCCGGCCTACCTCATCTCTCAAGGAAGCCAAGGCGTGTCACTCTGTGTCCAGACGGATTTTCTCCCGGAAAATCCGAACTAGGGCGGTTTTTCCTCCTTAGGCTGGATAATCCGGGTTTCGTAAGGGCCGGATAATTCGGCCCCCCTTTTTTCGAGCAAAAGGAGCCAAGGTGTGTCGCTCGGTATCCGGTCGGATTTTCTACCGGAAAATCCGAACTAGGGCGGTTTTTCTTCCCCAGGCCGGATAATCCGGCCTTCGCATAGGGACGGAGAATCTGGCCCCCAGAAGTTGATCAAGGGCAAGCTCGGCGCGACGCTCAGAGAGGGGGCAGATTTTCTGCCGGATATTCCGTGTCTAGGGCGGAGTTTCCCTAGACCGGATAATCCGACCCTCACTTGGGCCGGATAATCCGCCCCCAAAGTGTGCAACGGCTGGTTTTTGGAAGGGGGTATAAGTACCCCTTCTTCCCCAACATCCAGAACTCTTGATTCATTCGAATTTGACCAGACCCTGTGCAAGAGCTCTAAATCTCGATCTCCCACTTCAACCACCATAAGGTCTTGATCTTTGGTGGAATTGAAGGAGGAGAAGTTCATCATCAACATCAAGAATCAAGCACTCCAACTCCTCTCCATTCACTTGGAGAAATCCCTGATCTAGTATTCTCATTAATACCTAGATCGTGTTATTGTATTTGACAACTTTGATCTTGTGGCAGCTTGTTGTCACTTCGGGAGTCTCCAAGTTGTTGTGGAGTTGTTGCCCCGCTAGTTGTGTAAAGGCGCCGGTGCCCGCCTCGAGGGGTACCTATAGTGGAAGGTGGACAGGCCTGTTGTGGCGAGATCCATCGGAGAACAGGGTGAGGCCTTTTGTGGCGTGGCGGTCTTAGTACCGCCCACCCCTCCAACATAGACGTACTTCCCTTAACAAGGAAGGAACTAGGGTCAAACAAATCCCGTGTCTCCGCGTGCTTCACTTCGGTTCACTCGTTCCTCTTCCACTCGCTCCTTACTCGCTAGTAGATAGGTTTGCATATAGGGAAATTCCACACATTAGTTTATCTAGAGAATTTACCTTTGTGCTAAGCCTAAAATTGAAAAAGAATTAAAAATTGGTGTAGCACCTATTCACCCCCCTCTAGGTGCCCATACGATCCATTTCAATTGGTATCAGAGCCCTGACTCTTAATTCGGGCTTAACCGCCTAAGAGTAGTATGGGTACCAGGGATGATGGAAATGAGGCTGTGGATAAGGTCACAATGGATGACCTCAAGTCGTTGGAAACAACCTTGTTGAAATCCTTTGAGGCCAAGATGGAGGAAATGAATCAAATGATTGCTCGCCTTACATCATCCATAGCCCCATCTCCATCCTCCTCTGAGGCTCCCTCACCATCATCTAAGGAAAAGGGTAACACCGGATCTAAGGATGATGATGTGGAAGGTGAAAAACTAAATAGTTCCACCTCCAAAAAGGGAAGTGGCAAGGAGGAATATAGTGAGGTTCGCCACGTATATTCCCCCGACCCACCTATCCCTCATCCTCATATAAACAATAGGGGTGATCCACCCAAGCTCACTGCATCTTCTTTTAACCAATGGCAATTTCTAATGAAATCTCATGTTTGCAGCTCCTCTATTGAATTGTGAAGGATCATTGAAGAAGGTCTTCATGTTGGAGATCAAACCAATCTAACAAGAAGGGAAGTTGTGGATAGCCAGTTGAATGCCACTGCTCTCCACATGATACAACTGGGTGTGGGTCCCAAGGACATGCCACACATTGAACATCTCAACACGGCTAAAGAGGCGTGGGATGCTCTTACGGACCTTTTTGTTGGAAATGAAAGCATGAGAAGAAACCGGTATGATGCCCTTAGTAACTGTAGCATCCCAATTGTCTAACAATTGCAATGCTACTAGCCTAGTCTATATAGATGCTACCTTCAGATATATAATTGTTGCATCATCATTATATCATGCTCATGTCATCATGCCACCTTGCATTTGAGCATCATATAAAACCCCTTTGTGTTTTGGATCTTGTCTCATATGCATCATTAATTGTATTTGCCTCTTGATATTGTATTTGGTTCTTGATATATTGTTTAATGCCCAAGTTGAGTTGGGGGCATATCTTTTATTAACTCCACCACCTTTCTTTCACCACCTTATAATTCCACCATCCAACTAAATATGAGCTTGGCACTTATTGGTTTCACCTCTAGCTCATGTGGGTTGGGATGGATCCAATTCTTGTCCACATGCTCTCATCTTAGCATCATGTTGTTTTCACATCATTGATATATGAGAGCCACATGGCCACCTTTGCATGCCTTGTGAGTGGGACCTTTCTCCTAGCTCCCATTTGGATTGTTATGGATTATGCTCATGTTGGGATATTTTGTGGGCTTATTAATTACCTAGTGGCATATACCACTAGCATGACCCATTTGTACTCAAATATGATCATCTCCATCTATTCCACTTGGGGCATTCTTTTAATTCTTTTGCTTGGCTTTATTCCAATTTTGGGAATGCATAATAATAATGCCATGGGATAATATTGTTTTCACGAGAACCCACATGGCAATAAATATTTTGCATGGGCCATGCAAGTACCCCTTTAGCTTGTCATTTGGTTTTTATTTGATTTCTGAGGGGATCATCTCTATCTCTATCCTTTCTTTTGGCTTGATCTAAGTTAATCTAGCTTAGACCCTATCATCACATCCCTCTCTTTTTCTTGTCTTGTTTTTGTTTGATCATTGGTTGATCTTGGCTTGACCTTGTCCATAGCAAACCCTAATCTACCATACCCCCCTCTTTAACCATACCCCATCTAACCTTAACCCCCATACCCCTCCCACCTAAACCCTAAGTCCCCTCCTCTCTCTCTCGGCCTCCCCCTCTCTCTATCTAGCTGGCCCCACCGGGCACCCTCTCTCCCGAGCCTACCATCTACCCCTGCCCTAGCTACTCCCTCCACCCCACAAAAACCCTAACCCGACCCTAGTACCAATCTACCCGAGCCTCACCTCTCTCTCCCTAGCTCTCTCTCTCTGCCCTAGGGGCCCCCCAGCCCGAGCCTGTCCCTGCCTCCTTGCCCTCACGTCGACCCCACCTGGAAGCCCCTCACCTGCCCCTGCCTGGCCTCCCTACCGAACACGTGAGGAGGAGGAAGAAAAGGTGGCCGAGCCACCGTTTCCCCATCTACCCCACCTCCCCACGGCACCCCCTCTCCCCTCTGCTTTACCACCTCGCTCGGCTCTCCCTGGCCTTCTCCAGATCTAGCCGAGGCACCCTGCTCTCTTCCCCTCCCTCTCCACCGACGCCAACGTCTACCCAACGCCGGCCACCGTCTGTCCACCACCGAACCCTCGAGCCAGCGGGCGAGCGTGGCGTGGAGGTGACTGAGGAGTCCGAGGACAACACCCTGCTTCGCCCTGTACGCGCCGTCGCAGAGGAGGAGCTCCGGAGCCGAAGAACACCGACGAGGCCGCCGCGAAACCCTAGATCACCGTCCGTCTGCCTCGCCGTCGATCCACTGCTCGCCGACCCGATCCATCGCCACCGATGCGCTCACGGTGAGCTCCCCAACCCCCGAGACATCCTCGCCGTCGCCGTCTCGCGCTAGATTCGCCGGACGTTTCGTCGTGCACGCTCTGTGCGCCGGCGAGCGCAGCGTCGACTCGCTCCCCGCGTCGCGCTAAACCCTAGCTAGGCCATGCCCACCTCCGTAGCACCTAGCCCGAGCCACCGCAGCGGTTCCGCCTCTGCGCGCGCACCAGCAGGTCCCCGGTTCGAGCCTGCGCGCTGCGCTCCGCGCGCTCGGCACCGATCTGTCGTCAGACGGGTTCAGAGGAAGATCAACAGTACGGCTGTGCCCGTTTTGCGTAAAACCCCTGCCTTTCTTTATGCAGCAACCCGCGGTCCGCCAGCCCCACCTGCCAGCCACCCCGAAGATCTTGCAAAAGAGCCCCCCGCTTCTCGGTACTCAACCCGCGCTCCCTCGCTGCGCCGCGTGGCACCCCCTGGGTCGCCCGCTGTCGCGTGGGCCTGCGAAGTCGGTGGCCCCACCTGTCATCCTCTAGGGCTAGCTCAACCAGCGGTGAAAAAACCTTTTCTGTGCGCTGTTTTGCTGAGTCACCTTGGCCCCACCCGTCAGCGATAGTGGCGGAGTCTGTCTGGGTATAAAAAGTAATTCAGTCTATCTGTTTAAATTCATATATTTTTCAAATTATTTCAAATTCAATTTAAATTCTGTTTTCAAATAACTTTTCAAGTATTAATACAAATAATACAAATAATATATGTTTTCAAATCAGAAAAATATGAGGAATTCAAATATGGCCTCCAAAATATATTTTGAACATTTAAAATTCCAAGTTTATTTAAATTACAATAAATTGCCCTTTTGACTTAATAATTTAATAACTTTTGATTTATAAATCCAAATTTAACAAATGATATGACTAAAATGATTAGCTCGACGAGACCTTTCTATTTATGCATTCCATGGTTTGTTTTGAAGCATGCATCATACAATTAAAAAGTATACAGCAACTATTATGAGGTTAAAATGAGCCCAAAACTCAATAAAATGATTATTATTGTATTCCACACCTCACCCATGCCATGCTACTTTATTGCCATGCAAATTGTGCATAATTCATCATGGCATGATTGATTGCTTGTCGCATTTTAATTCATATGCTTGTGCAATTTATTTATGTTGGCCCTTGTTTGTTTGGTTCTTCTTCGAATAGACGCTGAGCAGGGGATATATCAAGAGAACCAGGAGCACTACCCAGATCCATCCTTTGCTTCAACTGAGCTGCCAGGCAAGCACTACCACATGCTTGCATACATATAGTACCTATTGCCTCTTTCTTATTCTTGCATCATTGAGTCGCGATTGCATTAAATTGAATCCCAAGTATTGCATAGCTTTTACTTTTAAACCCCACCGAAGCTTGTTCCCCCATCCCATGAGCCATTACTACAGGAGTTGTTTGAGCCATGCGAGTCGTAGAACAGCATGTGTAGGGTATGTGAGTGTCTGATGGATAACGAGGTACCTAAACAACTTAACCTGAGTAGTAATGGGATAACTAATGAAAGTGGCATCGGTGAGCCATATTCGCTATTTGGTTTTCAGGCTCACTTGTGTCCCGTAGGACCCAGAGTACTTGATTCCTGTTCCTTGAATATTCGCGCTATCCACATCCGGGAGGCTTATGAACCCCCCTGAGCCAGAGCTTGATTCATTCTTATTTCTTGGGGCCACAAACTAGTTTGAGGTTTTATTTACTATCATGTACTTATGCCATGCTTTACCGCTTTATTTAAGTTTGTGCGAGGAGCACACTGTACTGTTTAGGGAAGCGGAGTGTTTTCGCGGTGTCGACAAGCCCAGTCACATTTTCGGGTTCCTAGTCGTTCACAGCCACTGGCGCAAACCTTGAGGCCGTCTCGGAGTCGGCTAACTTCGTTGCGGGTAGCTCAATGGGGTGGCCCCCTGAAATATTTCTGAATCCTGTGATCGCTTTGTCGTGACTGCCTCGTTGGGTTTTGATTTGGTTTTTCCGAGGCATATCGAGTGTGTGTTGCTATTTGTGCACCCCTGCAGGGTAAAACTTTCTGAAAGCCGTGTCCGCGGTTATGGACGACTTGGAGCACAGTTTCTCGATCATAGACAAGCATAACTAAAGTACCGCTTTTAATTTGACTAGACTAGGTACCTGACTAGTAAATAGTGCAATACTCATGGAATGGATAATAAAACTGCCAACGGATGGGGGGTGTTCGTCCGCTTCCTCGTCGGTAAGCGAGGAGGAGGATGGATCTGTGGAGATTACCGTTATGACTGTTATAACTGTTGTTATTAATTCACGGACATCCGTCTATCTCTGGTTAGGCGGATGGTTAGCGAGTATCTATAGAATTGCTAGGGTTTATCTTTTGCTGCAATTGCGTCACCCCAGGTTGTGTCCCCTTTAGAGGCATAAAGACTTGCTGAGTACCCCTAGGGTCTCACACGATAAATTATTGGTTCAGATGAACAGGTACACTCGCAAGATGGATATTGGGTGGAAGAGACGGACGATATGGGCAACGATCATTCGGTGTAGAGATTCTGGGAACGGGGATCCGTGAGATCATGTGGGCCGGATGTGCTTACTTATGGGGCATCTTATGCCGATTTGCTTCTTATCCGTACTCGGATTTTGTCTTCCGCTTCCGCTTGATACTCTGTTGATTGATGTATGAGGAGATATCCTAAACTATTATATCTATCTAGGATATTTGGATCTTGCCGTATGGCGTTGCTATATTTCCTTTCTTTTTAGATGGAATGGCTCTGATGTACTGTTGTATGGTGGCTTGCATACATACTCATTTGTGTATGTAGTTGATCCCTTCGCCTGCCGATTACGCCGCCCGTTCTTGTCCCGATGTTTGGAAATGGTTGGGACGGCCGAAAGGTCTACCTGTGAGTGGCATTTGGGCCCCACCGTACTATTTCAACCATTTCTGGACATCCAGGCTTGTACTAGGAGCGTAATTCACCGAGGTAGTTACAATTGGTATCAGAGCCATCCCGACCTTCAGGGTCTCAGCCAAATGGTCGTTTTCTGTCTAGCAAATATTTTTGGTAGCTATGTATACTAGGGAAAAACAAAACGCGAGAGTAGGACTGCTACCATTTTTCTTCTTACCCACCCACCACCCTTTTCTGGTAAGGAAGTGTAACGTTTTCAATCCTCTTCTCAAAATTCAAACTAGGATTCACGTGTTCTGGGTTTCCGTAGTACCATAGAAAGTGTGTGTGTGTGTGTAATTCCTTGTCTATCTGTTGCATCCAGTTTGTTATCATAATCTGCCTTTGGTTATCAACTGTTGGTACATTCCATACCGACAGGCTTTTGAAAACCGGCGCGATCTATCTGACTCCTTGTTAACCGGTGCCATCTTCTTAAGGGTGTTCTTCCTTCTAGCAACTCCTCGTTCTGTGTAAGCATCAGTTGCTAATCTCTATCTGATAAGTGATTTTGCGCATCTATTGGTATTTTAATGCCGAAAAATGCGGAAAATTTTTCTTTTATCTATCTTCCTTTTATCAGCATGTCCATGCTAACTCATTCTTTTGTCACCGGCGCTTAATCCTGGAGTTCTTTTCATCTTCAATTCTCTTGGGCTAATTACATAACATGTGTCGATCCGATGCTGGTGATTGTAATTGGGCTCTCGGCATAGCTATATTCCACTCATGATAAGTGTCGATTGGAATATGGAAAAATGCTATCAACCGTCACCATCTGGAGGATAAGGTTATCTCCTGTGATTTTGAGTACACCGTGATCATATCTATGCATAATCAAGTATCTTTGGCAATCCGGAGTTTCTCAAAGCACTGCGGCGGTCTATCATCTGTCCATCATGCTGCACATCTTTTTGAACCCCATATCTGCAAAATTCTCTTGGAGACGAGGGAATTGCATCTTTTCGTCTCTGATAGCTTTGCTTAAGGTTTGATCTATCATCTTTTCTCTATCCAAGATCTCTTTATCTTTGTAACCGGTGATCCAATCGACAATGTGAACCAGGTGGCCTTTCTTGTTCCCTTCCGAAGTACCAGATAGTCTATTCTGCCAGTACATCTCTTTCAACACGAACCCGTGCTCTTAACGTTGATCTTTCTAAGAGCGTTGAGCTCAGGAAGTGTTCGAGCATTTGTTCGTTTCTCCCGCCTCTTGAACTTGATATTCTGGGAATATCCTGTTAATCCATGGTGGTATATGTTGATAATATGCTTGCCTCTTCGATATCAATGGAAGGACATGGAAGATCATCCGTGTCTCTTTCTCTCAAGCTTCGTGAACACTGCCTGTGTGCAAAGTTCTCAAAGCGGGAAATTCTGGCTTCTTGAAGTCACCTATCTCGACCACGTCCATCTGCTAAATACATTGCTTCAATTCTGGAATTGGCAATCCATTGTTAATTCCATCCTCCATCTTCAACCAATCCGGAGTTGTTCCTTGTTGGCAAGTTATCATCGTCGATCCGCTAAAGATTTCCTCAAGACTGCTAAATCTCTCTCAATCTTTTCAAGAAGAACATGGAGTTCTTTCACCTCTATCTCGTTAAGTAATCTTTGAAACCTTCTCGCTCTATCGTCTATGCTCAATCCACCGGAGGCCATGAAGAACTTCCAGATCTTGTATTCTTTCTGTTCAAGTTGGTGCTATCTTTTCTGTAGCTGTTGAATCTCGCAATTCTTATCCGTAATCTTCCTTCATATCTTTCTGGTGGCTTGGTACTTCAGACATGACGACAACATCATCATCTTTATCTATCTATGAATCCGGCGAATCGTTTGCATCTATCCTTGTTTTCTAACGGGGTTCCATGAGCTCTTTTTGTCGATACCTTCAGTCTGTTTCGGTAGTTGGGTTGCATGATTTTCTTATTCATGTGCGGAGTAATGCTTTGAGTGCGGGATGGAGTAGCTACCATACCACTACTCTTATCATTCGCTCTTGTCCATTGAATTGGTAAATTAATGTGGTCTCACTCATTCCGCGGAAGTTAGAAGTGGCCTTTATCCCTCGATACTTTTACTTCCGTCCTTGTTTTTCCGGAGGGCTCTCTCGAAGAAAGTAATCAATAATCTCTTGTTGGTAATCTCGTCTTTTCCTACACGGAGCAAATCTACAATTATCTGGTGGAAACAACGCAAACTCCTTTCGTTCCTCGTCTTTCTACCGGTGCTCGACATCCTCAAACAAGATGGAAGGAAACTATTTCTCTTTGTTTCATCAATTATTTTTCTGTGGTAAAGTCAATTATGGTTGATGCCATCAGCCACAATCTATTGCGTTAGCCTCAAGGCTAAAGAGAGCAATGAGTATCTCTACAATCAACTCCAGATCCTCCATATTCTTTGCTTCTCGGGATTCCACCATGATCTGGCTTCACATCCGTCTCTGGAAGTTATATCCGCGCACCTCAATTGTGTGATCCTTTGGTTCTTACCGGCGAAAGAAGAATCTAACCCGACGATGTCTAACTAAATCTTTCTGTTGATATCAAGGGACTCTATTGTTTGAAGGCAATATTGTTTCCGTGCTTCATTTCTCAAATCCGAGAGAGGATACGATGCTATCGTCATAGTGGTTCAAAACCTCTCCAATCTAGCTCTTTCCTTCCGGCGAGACAAAGATCCATCCTCTCTAGTACCAGTAAATCTTTAATCTTAACGGTGTGCCTTTCTATATCCATGATGCATCATCTTGTCCCTTCTTTCACAAGTGGTTCTATTCTTTTATCTTGTTTCTTGGGAAAACCGGAGCTATGTCCATCCTATCCTTCTTGTCTCACGACAATCCTTCAATTCTTCTAACCGTTGTTTCTCTAGCAAAACGCAAGACTCGCAACAAGTCTAGCAAGTTTTGCAAGGTGTAGTGGTCGCACCATTCTGTTCTTCATCATCTTGGGAATGCAACGATCACCTTCGTTCCGAACACCTGCCTCTCCTTGTGTGGTTTTCTTTTTTCCTAGGAATCTCGGGGCGAGATTCTTGTTTAGTGGGGGAGAGTTGTAGCATCCCAATTGTCTAACAATTGCAATGCTACTAGCCTAGTCTATATAGATGCTACCTTCAGATATATAATTGTTGCATCATCATTATATCATGCTCATGTCATCATGCCACCTTGCATTTGAGCATCATATAAAACCCCTTTGTGTTTTGGATCTTGTCTCATATGCATCATTAATTGTATTTGCCTCTTGATATTGTATTTGGTTCTTGATATATTGTTTAATGCCCAAGTTGAGTTGGGGGCATATCTTTTATTAACTCCACCACCTTTCTTTCACCACCTTATAATTCCACCATCCAACTAAATATGAGCTTGGCACTTATTGGTTTCACCTCTAGCTCATGTGGGTTGGGATGGATCCAATTCTTGTCCACATGCTCTCATCTTAGCATCATGTTGTTTTCACATCATTGATATATGAGAGCCACATGGCCACCTTTGCATGCCTTGTGAGTGGGACCTTTCTCCTAGCTCCCATTTGGATTGTTATGGATTATGCTCATGTTGGGATATTTTGTGGGCTTATTAATTACCTAGTGGCATATACCA
Source organism: Avena sativa (assembly GCA_916181665.1). Taxonomy (NCBI): domain Eukaryota; kingdom Viridiplantae; phylum Streptophyta; class Magnoliopsida; order Poales; family Poaceae; genus Avena; species Avena sativa. Next base: position 562,146,150 of record OV702288.1, read on the forward strand.
CTAGCATGACCCATTTGTACTCAAATATGATCATCTCCATCTATTCCACTTGGGGCATTCTTTTAATTCTTTTGCTTGGCTTTATTCCAATTTTGGGAATGCATAATAATAATGCCATGGGATAATATTGTTTTCACGAGAACCCACATGGCAATAAATATTTTGCATGGGCCATGCAAGTACCCCTTTAGCTTGTCATTTGGTTTTTATTTGATTTCTGAGGGGATCATCTCTATCTCTATCCTTTCTTTTGGCTTGATCTAAGTTAATCTAGCTTAGACCCTATCATCACATCCCTCTCTTTTTCTTGTCTTGTTTTTGTTTGATCATTGGTTGATCTTGGCTTGACCTTGTCCATAGCAAACCCTAATCTACCATACCCCCCCTCTTTAACCATACCCCATCTAACCTTAACCCCCATACCCCTCCCACCTAAACCCTAAGTCCCCTCCTCTCTCTCTCTCGGCCTCCCCCTCTCTCTATCTAGCTGGCCCCACCGGGCACCCTCTCTCCCGAGCCTACCATCTACCCCTGCCCTAGCTACTCCCTCCACCCCACAAAAACCCTAACCCGACCCTAGTACCAATCTACCCGAGCCTCACCTCTCTCTCCCTAGCTCTCTCTCTGCCCTAGGGGCCCCCCAGCCCGAGCCTGTCGCTGCCTCCTTGCCCTCACGTCGACCCCACCTGGAAGCCCCTCACCTGCCCCTGCCTGGCCTCCCTACCGAACACGTGAGGAGGAGGAAGAACAGGTGGCCGAGCCACCTTTTCCCCATCTACCCCACCTCCCCACGGCACCCCCCTCTCCCCTCTGCTTTACCACCTCGCTCGGCTCTCCCTGGCCTTCTCCAGATCTAGCCGAGGCGCCCTGCTCTCTTCCCCTCCCTCTCCACCGACGCCAACGTCTACCCAACGCCGGCCACCGTCTGTCCACCACCGAACCCTCGAGCCAGCGGGCGAGCGTGGCGTGGAGGTGACCGAGGAGTCCGAGGACACCCCCCTGCTTCGCCCTGTACGCGCCGTCGCAGAGGAGGAGCTCCGGAGCCGAAGAACACCGACGAGGCCGCCGCGAAACCCTAGATCGCCGTCCGTCTGCCTCGCCGTCGATCCACTGCTCGCCGACCCGATCCATCGCCACCGACGCCCTCACGGTGAGCTCCCCAACCCCCCAGACATCCTCGCCGTCGCCGTCTCGCGCTAGATTCGCCGGACGTTTCGTCGTGCACGCTCTGTGCACCGGCGAGCGCAGCGTCGACTCGCTCCCCGCGTCGCGCTAAACCCTAGCTAGGCCATGCCCACCTCCGTAGCACCTAGCCCGAGCCACCGCAGCGGTTCCGCCTCTGCGCGCGCACCAGCAGGTCCCCGGTTCGAGCCTGCGCACTGCGCTCCGCGCGCTCGGCACCGATCTGTCGTCAGACGGGTTCAGAGGAAGATCAACAGTACGGCTGTGCCCGTTTTGCGTAAAACCCCCTGCCTTTCTTTATGCAGCAACCCGCGGTCCGCCAGCCCCACCTGCCAGCCACCCCGAAGATCTTGCAAAAGAGCCCCCCGCTTCTCGGTACTCAACCCGCGCTCCCTCGCTGCGCCGCGTGGCACCCCCTGGGTCGCCCGCTGTCGCGTGGGCCTGCGAAGTCGGTGGCCCCACCTGTCATCCTCTAGGGCTAGCTCAACCAGCGGTGACAAAACCTTTTCTGTGCGCTGTTTTGCTGAGTCACCTTGGCCCCACCCGTCAGCGATAGTGGCGGAGTCTGTCTGGGTATAAAAAGTAATTCAGTCTATCTGTTTAAATTCATATATTTTTCAAATTATTTCAAATTCAATTTAAATTCTGTTTTCAAATAACTTTTCAAGTATTATACAAATAATACAAATAATATATGTTTTCAAATCAGAAAAATATGAGGAATTCAAATATGGCCTCCAAAATATATTTTGAACATTTAAAATTCCAAGTTTATTTAAATTACAATAAATTGCCCTTTTGACTTAATAATTTAATAACTTTTGATTTATAAATCCAAATTTAACAAATGATATGACTAAAATGATTAGCTCGACGAGACCTTTCTATTTATGCATTCCATGGTTTGTTTTGAAGCATGCATCATACAATTAAAAAGTATACAGCAACTATTATGAGGTTAAAATGAGCCCAAAACTCAATAAAATGATTATTATTGTATTCCACACCTCACCCATGCCATGCTACTTTATTGCCATGCAAATTGTGCATCATTCATCATGGCATGATTGATTGCTTGTCGCATTTTAATTCATATGCTTGTGCAATTTATTTATGTTGGCCCTTGTTTGTTTGGTTCTTCTTCGAATAGACGCTGAGCAGGGGATATATCAAGAGAACCAGGAGCACTACCCAGATCCATCCTTTGCTTCAACTGAGTTGCCAGGCAAGCACTACCACATGCTTGCATACATATAGTACCTATTGCCTCTTTCTTATTCTTGCATCATTGAGTCGCGATTGCATTAAATTGAATCCCAAGTATTGCATAGCTTTTACTTTTAAACCCCACCGAAGCTTGTTCCCCCATCCCATGAGCCATTACTACAGGAGTTGTTTGAGCCATGCGAGTCGTAGAACAGCATGTGTAGGGTATGTGAGTGTCTGATGGATAACGAGGTACCTAAACAACTTAACCTGAGTAGTAATGGGATAACTAATGAAAGTGGCATCGGTGAGCCATATTCGCTATTTGGTTTTCAGGCTCACTTGTGTCCCGTAGGACCCAGAGTACTTGATTCCTGTTCCTTGAATATTCGCGCTATCCACATCCGGGAGGCTTATGAACCCCCCTGAGCCAGAGCTTGATTCATTCTTATTTCTTGGGGCCACAAACTAGTTTGAGGTTTTATTTACTATCCTGTACTTATGCCATGCTTTACCGCTTTATTTAAGTTTGTGCGAGGAGCACACTGTACTGTTTAGGGAAGCGGAGTGTTTTCGCGGTGTCGACAAGCCCAGTCACATTTTCGGGTTCCCAGTCGTTCACAGCCACTGGCGCAAACCTTGAGGCCGTCTCGGAGTCAGCTAACTTCGTTGCGGGTAGCTCAATGGGGTGGCCCCCTGAAATATTTCTGAATCCTGTGATCGCTTTGTCGTGACTGCCTCGTTGGGTTTTGATTTGGTTTTTCCGAGGCATATCGAGTGTGTGTTGCTATTTGTGCACCCCTGCAGGGTAAAACTTTCTGAAAGCCGTGTCCGCGGTTATGGACGACTTGGAGCACAGTTTCTCGATCATAGACAAGCATAACTAAAGTACCGCTTTTAATTTGACTAGACTAGGTACCTGACTAGTAAATAGTGCAATAATCACGGAATGGATAATAAAACTGCCAACGGATGGGGGGGTGTTCGTCCGCTTCCTCGTCGGTAAGCGAGGAGGAGGATGGATCTGTGGAGATTACCGTTATGACTGTTATAACTATTGTTATTAATTCACGGACATCCGTCTATCTCTGGTTAGGCGGATGGTTAGCGAGTATCTATAGAATTGCTAGGGTTTATCTTTTGCTGCAATTGCATCACCCCAGGTTGTGTCCCCTTTAGAGGCATAAAGACTTGCTGAGTACCCCTAGGGTCTCACACGATAAATTATTGGTTCAGATGAACAGGTACACTCGCAAGATGGATATTGGGTGGAAGAGACGGACGATGTGGGCAACGATCATTCGGTGTAGAGATTCCGGGAACGGGGATCCGTGAGATCATGTGGGCGGGACGTGCTTACTTATGGGGCATCTTATGCCGATTTGCTTCTTATCCGTACTCGGATTTTGTCTTCCGCTTCCGCTTGATACTCTGTTGATTGATGTATGAGGAGATATCCTAAACTATTATATCTATCTAGGATATTTGGATCTTGCCGTATGGCGTTGCTATATTTCCTTTCTTTTTAGATGGAATGGCTCTGATGTACTGTTGTATGGTGGCTTGCATACATACTCATTTGTGTATGTAGTTGATCCCTTCGCCTGCCGATTACGCCGCCCGTTCTTGTCCCGATGTTTGGAAATGGTTGGGACGGCCGAAAGGTCTACCTGTGAGTGGCATTTGGGCCCCACCGTACTATTTCAACCATTTCTGGACATCCAGGCTTGTACTAGGAGCGTAATTCATCGAGGTAGTTACAGTAACGAAGCTGAGGGATTCTACGTGTTGGATGGTGAAAACCATGAGGACATGTATAGAAGACTCAAGGGCATCGCAACAACATTTCGGAAGCATGGGGCCACTCACATTGATGATGCATGGATAAAAAGGAAGTATGTGAGTGCCTTAATGCCTTTCGAACCGACGGATTTGAAGAGCTTGCAAGGTAGACACAACTATCATCAAATGACATCCAATGAAGTCATGCAAGAAATGGCTTCATTCAAAGTGGCGGCAAAGAATGCTGAAGATGCCCGTGCTCGGGCCATTGGAATGCAAAAGGGTGTCAATGTGGCTCTCAAAGCCAATGTTGTTGAGCAAGAGGATGATGAAGGAGCATTTGAGAGGATATCCATGGACTGCCCCGATGAGGTCAAACGTGCTCATGGTGAGTACATGGCATTCTATGCAAGGAACTTTTGGAAGGACCCTGCCAAAGCCAAGTCTGAACTTGAGCGCAAGAACGGGTCAAATGGAAGAAGAGGAAGTGGCCCAAGATTGAGAACTTGCTTCAACTATGGAGATAGACTGCACTTTGTAGCCGAGTGTCCTTATGAAAATAGAGAAGACAATGGTGGCAGGCTCATTCTCAAAGAGAAATCCAAGGTTCCTAAGAAGAAGCCATTTGCTAAGAAGAATGGTCCTTTCAAGAAGCAACCCAAGATGGTCCTTGTAGCTCAAGAGGAATACTCCTCCGCAAGTGAAGATGAAGAGGATGATGATAGTTCCCGCGAAGTGGCTGCTATAGCCACCACATCGACTCCCTCCTCTCTCTTCGACTCGCCGAACGAGAACGCCATCAACAACAACGCCACTTGCCTAATGGCAAGAGGATCCGAGGTATCGACTTCTAACTCCTCATTTTCTAAGACTAACATAATTTTGGATATGGATGATCATGACAGTCTTGAAATGAAAGAAGAAGTTATTGCCTTGGATACTTTTTCCACTAACCTACAAGGTGAGCACAAACTCCATTTTGATACTCTTATGAGTCAACTTGCTCGAGCCAAAGATCTCCTTGAAGAAAAGGGCAGAATTGAAAGAGAAGATGCTTTGGAGATAGCCTCTTTGAAGAATGCCTTGGAAGAGGAAGAGCAAACTCGAGTTTCTTTGGAAGAAAGACTCGAATCCCTAGAGGAGTCACAAGAAGAAGCTGTAGCTCAGCTCATTAAAGAACGTGACCATGCCCTTTCCAAGGTAAAGAAACTAAAGAAAGAAAAGATTGATTTTGGGGTTGTTCATGCTAGACTTTTGGAGAAGTTTGATGATCTTGAAAGTGCTCACAAGGCATTGAAGAGTGATCATTCTACTCTAAATGAGTCTCATGACCAGCTCCAAACTCAATTGAAACGGTATAATGTACCAAGTACCTCATCTTCATCCTTTGGAAAAGAAGATCTTGCAAGGAGTTCTCAACACAAAGGTAAAGGGGTTATTGATGAGATACTGAGCGGGCAAAGGACAAACAACAGTAAAGAAGGTCTTGGTTACATACCCAAGATAAAGAGCAAGAAAAACAACAAGAAGAAGAAGACTGCTCAATCGAAGACTAGCAACATTACCAATGACAAGACTAATTGTGATGGTTTTGCAGGGATCAACAATCCTAACTTCGAACTATACTGTGATTCTTATGGTGCTGTTTATGCTAGTTATGTAGGGCCTTATGATTGTTACATTCCTTGGTCTATTTGGGTTCCCAAGACCCTTGTTACTAACATGAGAGGACCCATTGAAAAATGGGTACCTAAAACCAAGAAGTAATTTTCTTGTAGGGCTATGCTTCCGGTGGTTCTAAATGGGTACTCGATAGCGGTTGTACGAGTCATATGATCGGAAGCAAGGAGATCATCACGGAGATGCGGCCAAACCTTGATCACATTACCGTCTCCTATGGTGACAAGTCAAAATCTGAGGTATTGGGTCTCAGCAAAGTTGTGGTGGCTCACGATATCTCTCTCGTGGACGTCATGCTTGTTGAGACCCTCGGGTATAACTTACTTTCTGTTCGTGCCCTTGGTAAGATGGGCTTTGCAGTTTACATTGATGCTGATTTGGTGGTACTCTTGTGGAGCAAGTCTCTAAAAGTTGCTTTCGTGGGATATGTCGAAAACGACCTGTACGTGGTAGACTTTTCGGGGAAAACCACTATAGGTCCGATGTGTCTTTTCGGAAAGGCTGACGCAGGTTGGCTATGGCATCGTCGACTAGCCCACGTCAATATGAGAACTTTGCAAAGTCTTCACAAGGGTGGCCACATTCTTGGACTAAAAGAAAATGTCTCTTTTGCCAAAGATCGTGTTTGCAGGGCGTGTGTTGAAGGGAAAATGCATGATTCACCTCATCGAAGGAAAACCATTATCTCTTCAAAAAGGATCTTGGAGCTCCTTCATGTGGACCTCTTCGGACCTCCATCTCATGCAAGCCTCGGTGGGAAGAAGTATTGTCTAGTGATTGTTGATGATTACTCCAGATACACTTGGGTTTATTTCTTCAAGTTGAAGAGTGAAACTCAACAAACTGTCATCGACTTTGCCAACGAGGTTCAACGTCAACACAACGTCCCCATTCTGGCTATACGGAGTGATAACGGCTCGGAGTTCAAGAACTACACCTTAAATGAGTTCCTAAGTGAAGAGGGGATAAGACATCAATATTCCGCTACGTACACCCCTCAACAAAATGGTGTAGCCGAGAGGAAGAGTCGGACTCTAATGGACATGGCAAGATCAATGTTGGTCGAATTCAAATTTCCATATAATTTCTAGGCTGAAGCAATCTCTACTGCTTGTCATTCATCCAACCGGTTATACCTCCACAAGATATTGGACAAGACTCCGTATGAAATACTTACCGGTAACAAGCCAAACATCTCATACTTTTGGGTATTCGGGTGTAAGTGTTTCTTTCTTATTAAAGGAGTTCGTTTATCTAAGTTTGAATCTAAGGCTCTAGAAGGTATTTTTGTTGGTTATGGTGCCGAATCCCAGACTTAGAGTCTACAATAAGCTCTCCGGAACTGTTGTAGAATCTTGTAGTGTGGTGTTCGAGGAAAATGACGGTTCCCGTGCGGAGCAAGTTGGTGTTTGTGATGCAGATGTTGAAATACCCCAAGATGCCATAAGAAGAATGGGCGTGGGATTCTTCCGCCCCATTGAGGAACCCCTTGTGGCGGACCGGGAAGGACAATGCTCTACTCATATAGAGCCCTCATCTACACATACGCAACATGCTCCAACCACGGGGGCAACTTCTACACCATCTCCATCAACTGCTGAAGGTCAAGATGCTCCAGAAAGCTCCAGGCCGGATTTTCCGGTGGATACCGGATTATCCGGCCACCCTGCTCCAGCAGCTCCTGGTGGTGAAGATATCAACACAAGCTCCAGGCCGGATTTTCCGGCTGACCCTGGATTATCCGGCTCCTCGCCAGGTCAAGCAAGTTCTAGGCTTCCTGATGATGCTGCTGCAAGTCCTCCTAGGCCGGATTATCCGGCCACTTCATCGGCCAGATTATCCGGCCCTGACTCTCCAGTTCTGCAGCCTCCTGTTATGGCTACGGACTCACCTCAAGGGCATGCATCTCCACCACCTGCTACTGATGTTCCAGCTACTGATCAAGGCGAAGAAAATGCCTCCAATGAAGACTCAAGTGATTAATCTCCTCCACCAAGAGACAACAAACTTATTGAACTTCGTCGCAAGGCTCGGGCTGATCGTAACCTTGAGTTGAGGGGTCACACTCTTGACAAGGTTGTTGGTGATCTTTGACGAGGGGTGTCTACTAGAAGAGAATTGGCCAGTTTTGGTGAGCATCAAGCTCATATATCCATGGTGGAACCTAAGAAGGTCTTTGAAGCTCTTGAAGACCCAGACTGGGTTGTTGCTATGCATGAAGAATTGAATAATTTCGAGCGCAACAAAGTCTGGAAACTAGTGGAGAAACCCAAAGAGTGTCGCAATGTTATTGGCACCAAGTGGATTTTCAAGAACAAGCAGGATGAGAATGGCATTGTTGTGAGGAACAAGGCAAGACTTGTGGCACAAGGTTACTCACAAGTTGAGGGCATCGACTTCGGCAAGACTTATGCTCATGTGGCTCGCCTTGAGTCCATCCGTATCCTACTTGCTTATGCTGCTCATAACAATTTTAAGTTGCAGCAAATGGACGTCAAGAGTGCCTTCCTTAACGGTCCTCTACATGAGTTGGTATACGTAAAGCAACCCCCGGGGTTTGAGGATCCTAACTTACCGAACCATGTCTACAAACTCGATAAGGCACTCTATGGCCTTAAACAAGTCCCACATGCGTGGTATGAGCACCTTAAAGAGCTTTTGTTAGATCGTGGCTTCGAAGTTGGGCAAATCGACCCCACTCTTTTTACTAAGAAGGTTAAGGGGAAGCTCTTCGTATGCCAACTATATGTAGACGATATCATTTTTGGTTCTACTAACAAAGCTTTTAACGATGAATTTTCAAAGCTTATGACTGACAGGTTTGAGATGTCTATGATGGGGGAATTACGGTTCTTTCTTGGATTCGAGATCAAGCAACTAAGAGAAAGAACCTTTATTAATCAAGCAAAGTACATCCAAGACATGCTCAAGAGATTCAAGATGACGGATCTAAATGGTGTCGCTACTTCGATGCAAACAAAGTGTCATCTCGAACTCAACCCTCATGATAAAGATGTGGACCAAAAGGTATACCGGTCCATGATCGGCTCTCTTCTTTACCTCTGCGCATCTAGACCCGATACTGTGTTGAGTGTGGGAGTGTGTGCAAGGTATCAAGGAGCTCCTAAAGAAATCCACTTAGTGGCGGTCAAGAGGATCTTTCGATATTTAGTTCATTCCCCCAACTTTGGTCTCTGGTATCCCAAGAGCTCCAATTTCTCTTTATGTCGTTATACTGACTCAGATTGGGCTAGTGATAAGGATGATCGGAAGTCAACTTCTGGAGCTTGTCAATTCTTGGGAAGATCTCTTGTATGTTGGTCCTCCAAAAAGCAGAATTGTATATCTCTCTCCATCGCCGAAGCTGAATATGTTGTTGTGGCCAGCGCTTGTACTCAATTATTGTGGATGAGGCAAACTTTAAAGGAATACGGTGTCAATTGTGACAGAGTGCCTCTTTTATGTGATAATGAAAGTGCTATCAAAATTGCGTACAATCCAGTTCAGCACACAAGGACGAAGCATATTGAGATTCGGGATCATTTTATTCGTGACCATGTTGCTCGAGGCGATATTGATCTATCTTTTGTGAGCACGAAGAACCAACTGGCGGATATCTTTACAAATCCACTTGATGAAGCAAGATTCTGCTATTTGAGGAATGAGCTAAATATCATTGATTCCGGGAGTTTGTCTTGATTACCCATGCACTCACTCGTACGTCTCAATCCTTGTTTGGTCTAGGTGTGGGCATGGATATAGGGGGAGTGTGGTCCAAACTTATTGGGCTAACCCTCCCCCCATAATGCCAATAGCAAGCATATCATTTCTCTTAATATCATGTTGTGATATGTGAGCTTATTGATGAGTATTGGTCGTGAACCCAACATATATCTTTGCGGTGTCACACCATACACTCCAACAAGGTGGCTTCGGCCACCGCCCTCTCCCTTGTGGAGAATTGGATCTTTTTGGATGTTATTTGCTCTCTCATGTTCTTATGGGAATCACACTCAATCTTGGCTTTTATTTGATTTGGATTTTGCAATTTTGAGTGTCTAGTACCATCACAGTTTGGCATTCTCAATCCTAAGCCTTCCCTACCCCTAAGACATCTATTCTTGCACACAAGTCCCTTGTACACCTTGTGGGGGTGTTGTTTGGGGACGCGCTGGCCTGGTTCTGTGTATAAAAGAATCCCAGATTTTAGGCCGGATAATTCGGACCTGGCGGATTCGATCTTAAAGGGCAGGGCTCGGGGGGAAGGGATCATATCGAGCAGCACTTCTCCCCCAAGCCCCTCCTTCTCCCCATCCGCCGCCTGCCGCCCCTCACCCTCCCCAGAGCCTCTCCGGCCACCGTATTTTCCGGGCCTTCCCGGATCTTCTTCTCCGTGCCTCCGGGTACCTTCTCCTCCGTGTTCTTCCTCCAATGAGTGAGGGTAACTCCCTCTCTCCCCATCTTTGGCTGGATGTGTATCTTGTTGGATGGAACGTTGTCTAGAAGGATGTGTTTTCGCATAGAACTCGTAGTCTTACAGTTCTTAGGCCTGATCTACTTTTTGTGCATGCATTCTTGGTGAAATCGAAAAATTTCTGCCAGGGCCGGATTATCCGCCCCTGGCCAGGCCGGATAATCCAGCCTGACATATTCAAGTCTGCTTCAGTTTCACTATGGTGTATGTATTGAGTAGTTTTGACCTATGAATTTTTTTGCCTACTTGTTCCATGCTCTCTCCTGGACTTGTGTGTATGCTTATCCCCTTGCTATCGCCCTTATTCTCCTCACAGGTGGTTCCGGTGTTCCCAAGACCTACAAGCGCCGTCCTCACGCCAAGTACTTTCGGGACGACGGTAAAGGTAACCTAGTGGACGAAGTTGAATTACGGAGAAGGAAGAACGAAGAGAGGCGCATGGCTGAACAATCCAAGAGGACTAGGAAGGGTGTGTCCAAGAGGAAGGGCAAGGAGCCCAAGATCAACTACAGGGCTCTGGATGCGGTCTCCTTCTCTGCCATACGTCACCGTGACTTGTTTGTTGAGCTGCCTCGTGATGATGAGCTGGGGGATACCCGGTTTTGGTGTGCAGAACAGAAAGGGATTTATGAAGACATCTATGCCAGGCTGAACATTAGGCCTATGCACCCTCTAGTTATTGCTGATGCTTTGGAGAAGGCGCATCTTGTGGATGCGATGTATGTGGCTGAGAGGATGGGGCTGCACCATCTCATGTCCCTCCAGTGCTCCTTTGACTCTGAGGTGGTGAAGCAATTCTTCTCCACTCTGGTGATTTGTGGTGATGAGCGTCGCACTATGAAGTGGATGACTCATGACAGGCCCATGACTGCTGATTTTCACGTGTTTGCTGAGGTTTTGGGGTACTCCTTCCGCAGCAGGGATAGAGCCAGTGGCCACCGCATCATCACTCAGTTGAAGCCCAACAAGGATGCAGCTCTCTCCCCGTGCACTGTGGACAATGGGATTGTCGGTACTGTGGCTGGTCTTGCTCCCATCTATGCTGCATTGGTGGGTCTCTTCCGTGACTCTATTACACCGAGTGGGGGCAACAATGACAGCATCCGTAGTCACCTGGTTCAGCTACTTCAATTTTCTCATGAGGTTGCCTCCTGCGAGGACGAGTCAGTGCAGTACAGGCTGGATGTCATGGACTTCATTTACCATGAGCTGTGTGATGCTATGTTCAACCGTCTGTCCATTCCCTATGCGCCCTACATTATGTTGCTCATCCGCCACCTGCTTCCTGCCGAGGAGTTCCACATTGACTCGGTCCACAAGGCCAAGAAGATTTACAACAAGGTTCGGAAGACTGCTCACCCCTCCTCTGCTCCTGAGGGTCTCATGAGGGATGCTCGTAGGCCCCCAGTGCCTCCCGTGGCCCGTGAGATCAAGCAGCTGAACTGGTTCCAGTGTCACATCCTCTGCATGGGCGTGGACACACGCAAGGGTCAGTATGAGGCCTACAGGCAACGCCATGAGTTGGCTCACTCCCAGCAGCTCATTCTCCACCACGTGTCTGGCGCTTCGGGTGCTCCTCCGGCTCCTACACCTCCCACTCCATATGCTCGGTGGAACTCTTCCTCCGGGCTGAACTATGGTGAGCTGGAGCGTCACTTGTTCCCCTCTGTGCCTGCTGCTGATGCTGATGATGAGGAAGGTGACACTGGGGAGCTTGAATATGAGGATGAGGAAGAGCATGACGACGAGGACGAGGACGAGGACTATGATGAGTGATCCCATGGGGAGCTAGCATCGCTCTTCTCCCTTTTTGGTGTCTCGATGCCAAAGGGGGAGAAGCAGTTCTATTAGGATGTCCGTGGATTTGCATGGGTCGGGCATAAGCACTTGCACTTTTTATTCGTTATTTCTTGCTTATGCCCATTTAGCGTTGAACTTTTATATTCGTGGTTTGTGATTTGTGGTTGAGACTTTTTGTGGTTGTTTGGATGATACCTATGGACTTCATATCATGGATTATGCTCATGGTTATATCTATTCATATCCTATTGCTGGAGGTTTATCACAGAAGGCGCGCGATCATAATGGTTATCCAATAATAATTGTGATTTATGTCAAGGATGCATATTCTCTACTTCGGTGGTATGTGTTTTTGCCCGTCTGTCTATGGAATAGATTCACCTATTTGTGTGCATTTTGTATTCCAATGCAAAACTCTATTATGCACACATTGAGGGGGAGTCCCTTTCATAGTTATCTATGTGTGTCTTGTGTCTTTCTCCTGCAAATCCTGGTATTGTCATCTAACACCAAAAAGGGGGAGATTGAAAGAACATTTCATGTTTCCCTATGTTTTGCGTGTTAGATAACAATACTATGGAGACTTTTCATGTGTGCTAAGTGTGCAGGAAGTTTTGAGGGGGGGCGGATAATCCGCCCCTCCAAGGGCCGGATAATCCGGCCTACCTCATCTCTCAAGGAAGCTAAGGCGCGTCACTCTGTGTCCAGTCGGATTTTCTCCCGGAAAATCCGAACTGGGGCGGTTTTCCTCCTCAGGCCGGATAATCCGGGTTTCACAAGGGCCGGATAATCCGGCCCCCCTGATTTCGAGCAAAAGGAGCCAAGGTGCGTCGCTCGGTATCCGGTCGGATTTTCTACCGGAAAATCCGAACTGGGGTGGTTTTTCTTCCCCAGGCCGGATAATCCGGCCTTCGCATAGGGCCGGATAATCCGGCCCCCAGAAGTTGATCAAGGGTAAGCTCGGCGCGATGCTTAGAGAGGGGGCGGATTTTCTGCCGGATATTCCGTGTCTGGGGCGGAGTTTCCCCAGACCGGATAATCCGGCCCTCACTTGGGCTGGATAATCCGGCCCCCAAAGTGTGCAACGGCTGGTTTTTGGAAGGGGGTATAAGTACCCCTTCTTCCCCAACATCCAGAACTCTTGATTCATTCGAATTTGACCAGACCCTGTGCAAGAGCTCTAAATCTCGATCTCCCACTTCAACCACCATAAGGTCTTGATCTTTGGTGGAATTGAAGGAGGAGAAGTTCATCATCAACATAAAGAATCAAGCGCTCCAACTCCTCTCCATTCACTTGGATAAATCCCTGATCTAGTATTCTCGTTAATACCTAGATCATGTTATTGTATTTGACAACTTTGTTCTTGTGGCAGCTTGTTGTCACTTCGGGAGCCTCCAAGTTGTTGTGGAGTTGTTGCCCCGCTAGTTGTGTAAAGGCGCCGGTGCCCGCCTCGAAGGGTACCTATAGTGGAAGGTGGATCAGGCCTGTTGTGGCGAGATCCATCGGAGAACAGGGTGAAGCCTTTTGTGGCGTGGCGGTCTTAGTACTGCCCACCCCTCCAACGCAGACGTACTTCCCTTAACAAGGAAGGAACTGCGGTCAAACAAATCCTGTGTCTCCGCGTGCTTCACTTCGGTTCACTCGTTCCTCTTCCACTCGCTCCTTACTCGCTAGTAGATAGGTTTGCATATAGGGAAATTCCACACATTAGTTTATCTAGAGAATTTACCTTTGTGCTAAGCCTAAAATTGAAAAAGAATTAAAAATTGGTGTAGCACCTATTCACCCCCCCCTCTAGGTGCCATTTCAGCATATACTAATCATCTTGACTCCTTTGAGACTTGATTGGGCATTACAACATTATACATAGACCGCCATCCAACTGCATCTATGACTAATAATCCACCTTCAGGTTATCATCCGAACCCCCTCCAGTATTAAGTTGCAAGCAACAGATTATTGCTTTACGAACTGCGTGTAAAGTAAACAATACGATTGTTCTATGAACAAAGGATTGTTGTTTTCTCCCTAGTAGCAACAGTACATCTAGTACCTTAGAGATTCCTGTCACTTCCCCAGATTACCAGAGGCATGAACCCACTATCGAGCATAAATACTAACTCTTGGAGTTGCTAGCATCTACTTGGCCAAGATAACTACTAACAACGGAAAGCATGCAAGATCACAAATAACAAAGACATGAAAGAATCAATAATCAATCTGAAATAGCATCTCAATATCCATTGGATCCCCGCAAACACAACATGTATGATTACAAATAGATCATCTTGATCATGAACGGAGCTCACAAGATATAGACATGAAAGCACAGAGGAGAACCAACCATCTAGCTACTACATGGATCCGTAGTCCAAGGATTAACTACTCACGCATCACACCGAAGGCTTGCATATTGATGAAGAAGGCCTCCAGGGTGAATTCCCTCTCCGGTAGGGTGTCAAGAAGAGCTTCAGATCCCTCCCGATCTAGGGATGGAGATGACGGCGGCTACAGACTCTTTCGTGGATTTTTGATCGGGTACTTAGGGTTTACGTCCCGAGGGCATCTTATAGTCAGAAGGGGAGGCCGAGGGGGTGTCAGGGCTGGCCTCACCACCCCCTGGCGCGGGCCAGGCTGGGCCGCGTGGCCAGGTGGTGTGGTGGCCCCCTGGCCCCTCTCCGTCTCGTACTCTAGCATCTGATGACTTCCGAAAAAATAGGCACTTTGGCTTTTGTCCCGTCCAATTCCGAGAATATTCATTTTCTGACTTTCCTGGAACCAAAAACAGCAGAAATAAGGCAGCTGGCACTGTGGCTCTTGTTAATAGGTTAGTCCAAGAAATCATATGAAAATTACTCCAAAGTTGGAACAAAACACAAGAAAGTGGGTAAAACCAAGCATGGAACATCAAAAATTATAGATACATTTGTAATGTATCAAAGCACAAACAAAAGATTCATGAATAACAATGCTTTGCAAGACGTTTGTTTGTTTCACATAAAGAAAACATAGCATAATAGTATTCAGCTTGTCCCTCATAGAGTAGCAAATATAAATGCATAGGACACCTTCAAATTTCATAAGAGTGACTAGATACAAATAGTTTAAAACAAGCAATATCAAGTTATGCATCAATCAACTAGTTTTGGGACAATGCACATAGAACTAAGAATGGCCAGTATGCTCTCAAAGTAAGTGCATAAAGGTAGAAGGTGGAGACTCAATATAATGGTGGAAGAAAGGCCTTCAAAGAAGGAAGCAGAGATTCAAGTTTCATAAAGAGCTTCCAAAAATTATGGTACTTATAGCTTTCAGCTCTCATTGCCCCTATCATAAGCATCTTGAAGTGATTAAGGTTAAAGTGAACAAACTATGGTGTACATGCTTGATGAAGTATAAGTTAGAAATCTCATGTCCCTTGAATACGAGGGCCGCTCCTTATGCTACTCAAGTTTAGTCACCGGTAAGTTCTTGTCATCGTAAGTAGATGTGTATCATAGAGAAGCGCCAACGGGGTACTCCTTGCCCGATGCTACGGAAGAATCCCCATATCAAAATGACAAGGCAAGCAGACAACGAGCATCTCAGCAATCTTCTTATTTACCATGGGAATATGGTGCTTTTTTCTCTCTTTCCTATTTTCATAATCTTTTTTTTTCTTTTTCTCTTTTTTATCAATAGGACTCTTTTTTTATCAGAAGAATGCTTCATAGACAGCTCATTATGGTTACGCTGCAGGTTTCCACCATGTCAGCATGGATTAGACTAGCGGCCCAGGCGTTTCTCTAACACATATACATAACTCCATGGACTTACAAGCTCCCCTTTCATTTCACACCGGCGACATCCATATACAAAAGAGCATGATATCAACTAGGTACAAGTACCCGTGCAATGTTGAAAGCGTTCCCCATGACAACATGGTTCTGCTAATTCCCAACAAATAAGTGCAAGCATATACAACATAGACGACACAATGGTACAAGTTTATTAAGGGCAAGAAAAGTAAAGTGTGCCATCAAGTTCGTGAGAGCTTTAATCACTAGTTTTCTCATAACAAGTTTAATTTGGAAGGTAAACAAAAGCATGAATATACTTGGAATAGCATATGCTAGTAGGTAGGTATGGTGGACTCTTTGGAATAACTTGGATTAGGGAGCTAGTTGCACGAGTGGAACTCATACTTGGTTGCGGAGGCTAGCAAAAGACTGGGAGCAACAAACTAATAGAGCAATAATGGCCATAATCATGCAGAGCGACAAAACATCATTGATCAAAGCATAAAGTGATACTACAAGTTGAAAACTATAGGATCATAAAGGCTTATGGTGACTTTAGATAGTCATAACATGGTGTGAGCATGCGCCAAGTCAACCCAAATAAAACATCAAAGGAGAATACCACAATACTATGCTTTAATATGCTAAAACAACGCATGATTCATCCAAAGCACATTAAGCAATCTCAATTGTTTATAACAAGTCATGCTACAGCAAAGAATACTAAGCATAAAGCCAAAACAATATCAAGCATGGCATGACAAAGCATAGGCCACAGTCAAGAACAAGCTCTCTTTACCACATAAGCATGAACTTTCCTACTCTTTTCCAAACCAAACCAAACTATTTGAATACCAATGTATGAAAGAGGGGGTCCAACCAATTTATTCAGAAAACTAAGCAAACCAAGTAAACGAAAAACCAAAACAAAAACGAAAAAGAAGACGCTCCAAGAACAACACAACTGTGCATGAAACAATAAAAATAAAGCGTTTGGAAGAAACCTGGGATTTTTATTGATGAAGAGGGGGATGTCTTGGGCATCCCCAAGCTTTGACGCTTGTACTTCTTGGATATTTCTTGGGGTGACACGCGTGACATCCCCAAGCTTGAGATTTAGTCAATCCTTCATCTCATTACTTATTCCTTCCATACACCTGAAATTTTTCCTTCATACAAAACTTCACACAATCTTTATTAGCAACATTAGTGCACTCAAGATAGTAGGTCTTAAGGTTCAGTTCTAACACCAAATAAACTTCCATTAGAACACTAGCTACTGAAGCACTTCCCTCAACAAGCTCAATTCCCCAAAAGAACTCAAAAAGGAACCAACAAGAAGCAAATGCAGAAAATGGCAGAAATCTGTCAAAACAGACCAGCAGGTAAACACGAATTGTTTCGAAGACCTTATGTTGCTCAAATCAAAAAGTGTTGAACTAACGAAAGTTAGATAAAAACCTGCGGAAGAAGCACAAAAATGCACGCCTTAAAAAGACGTTCATAGATGTTACACGGATTTTTATGGTGAAGCACAGAAATCTGTTTCGGGACAGCAACTTTCCCAATCATTACTTCTCTCTCATTAGAGGTTACTCTTGGCACAAAAAGCAAATAAAAAGGATAAGGAGCAGTTATTACTGAAGTAATAACTTCCAAGACTCATCTAAAACTTTTGGGTTATCTCCCAATAAGTACTTTTCTTTAACGCCTTTAAGTTACGCATAAGAAGCAAGAAAAAGAATCAAGTGTTCTCGAATGAAGAAGCATTAAAACCAAATTTTGTTTTCATAGGAGAGGCAAAAGAAATCTTCTCTCTCTTCTTAGGGAAGTGTTCTATACCTTTCTTGAGTGGATTTGATATTTAATGGTGCCTTCTTTCATATCAATAATGGCACCAACATTTCTAAGAAAAGGTCTTCCCAAAGTAATAGGACAAGAAGCATTGTATTCAACATCCAAAACATAGAAATCAACGGGGACATAGGCATTGTTAACCATAATAAGAACATCTTTAAGACTCCCCATGAGTTTCTTTTTAGCATTATCATCAAGTGGGACATTCAAATAACAATCTTCAAGTGGAGGCAAATCAAGCATATCATAAATCTTTCTAGGCATAATAGAAACACTACTATAAAGACCACATAAAGCTTTAAAATCAAAGTCATTCACTTTCATATTAATGATGGGTTGATACGTCCAAAACGTATCTACTTTCCCGAACACTTTTGCTGTTGTTTCTCCTCTATACTTGTGTGATTTGGATGCAACTAATGCGAACTAACGTTGTTTCCAACAGAATTGCCTTGGTGTCTACTTTTTGTGCAGAAAATCAACTATCAGAAAAAATCCCGGAAAATATGCCAAAAATCCTATTTCACCCGAAGACTCCAGGAGCCAGAATACAAGACAGAGAGGAGCCCTTGGGTGGCCACACCACCTGGTGGCGCGGGCTAGGCCAGGCTGTGCCAGGGGGTGGTGTGGGCCCCCCAGGCACCCCCTCGGCCTCTCTCTTCGCCTATAAGGAGCCTTCTGACCTAAAAACTTCAGGGGGGTCGACGTTTTTCCAGAAGGAGTTCCGCTCTACCGCCACCACTAGATTCCACGAAACAGCACCAGAAACTCCGTTTTGGCACCCTGCCGGGACGGGGATTTGGAGGAAATCATCGCCATCATCACCATCGCTTCTCCATCGACCATCCATGTTTCCCCCATCTATGAGTGAGTAATCCCCCGTTGTAGGCTATGGGGATGGTAGGGATTGGATGAGATCGTTCATGTAATGGCATCATATTGTTAGGGCATAGTGCCTAGTATCTTTTATTAGTGCTTTATGACTTTGTTGCGACTTGTTGTGCTTAATGCTTGTCACTAGGGCCCGAGTGCCATGATTTCAGATCTGAACTTATTATTGATTCATTATGATAGTATTGTTTTGGGTCTTATCTACAAGTTGTATACACACGTCGTTGTCCGGAATCTATGGTCCCAAAGTGACAGAAATCAGGGTAGCCGGAAGGGAAAGGCTTTGATGTGAGGACCACATGTGTTCACGGAGTGTTAATGCTTTGCTCCGGTGCTCTATTAAAAGGAGCACCTTAATTGCCAGTAGTTCCCTAGAGGCCCCGCTACAAACGGGCTGGCAGGACAAAAGATGTTGTGCAAGTTCTCAATGCGAGCATGTATGACTATATATGGAACACATGCCTAGGATTGTCTAGTACTTGGGTGCTTTATCTTCTTTATCTGCAATTGCCCTATGTTCTGATTGCTATGTGAATTGTCTTGTTCATGCAACGCCCGTCCATCCATCCCTATGCCTACCGCACTCGAATCCCACTGTTTACTGCTTTTGTTACTACTGTCTTTGTTTTGCTGCTACTGTTACTTTACTATCCCTACTACAAAACTGTTGCTACTGATAAACTGCTGTGAGCAAGATTGTTTCTAGGTGCGGCTGAATTGACAACTCAGTTGTTAAGGCTAATAAGTATTCTTTGGCTCCCCTTGTGTCGAATCAATAAATTGGGTTTCACTTCCCTCGAAAATACTGCGATACACCCCCTATACTTGTGGGTCATCAAGACTATTTTCTGGCGCCGTTGCCGGGGTGTGGGCCACCCCTGGCCCCCTACTACCCCTCTCTCCTGCCACTTTCTTCTCTCTCCCGAGTAAGCTCCAGTTCATAGCTCGAAATCGCGTTCTCTCTATGCTTGCCCTCGATTTCTTCGATCTCTTTGCTCAGCCCATCTTTCTTGCTGAAATTTGGAGCAATTGTTCCTTGGTATGTGACTCCTCCCCTTGTCCAAGTAGATTTGTGTTTAGTGGATTGTATGTTGAGTATTTTGCTACTGTAGGTGACTGGTTTTGAGAGCTTGTAAGCTTGTTTGATGCTTAGAGATATATTTTTGATGCATGTTTAGGCCTCTTGCTAGTCCCTGTGAGTAGAATCCTTCATTATATTTGCTTTGCAATCACTTGTTTAATAGGTGTTTAAATTTCAGAATAGAAGATGAGTGAACACCACCTAAACCAACATGAGCTTTGGGTGCCTAATACCATGAAGGTCCACCGGGAGGAGGAAGTTTTTCCCTCCATTTATCCATGTTCTGAGTTCATGAGAGCTGTAGGAATTCTACAAGATTTCCACACTTTGGTTTCTAATGCGGGGTTAGAGCACTTTTTGGAAGACGAACCTTGTCAATTTGTGAAGCTAACCATGTCTGCGGTGCAGGATTTCAAATTAGTCACTCTTTGCCTAACCCCATGGTCCATTACAAAATTTACAATATAGCTGTCAACCTTTCTCTTGATGATTTTTGTGCAGCTATTAAGGTACCTCAATGGGGATCATGTAAGAAGATTAAAGAGAGACCAGAACCACTCATGGATTTATACGCAGAAATTTGTCAAGGGAGTAGCTTCTCGAAGGAGAATGGAAAAATCCGTAACATTCATCTTCCCTCCATTCGCTACTTTGCCTACTTTATTGCCAAGTGTGTTCTTGCTAGGAAAACTGCCAATAAGTTATCTTCGTTTGATTTAGCATTTATCTTTGCTGCTCTTAGACGAGATAGGTCCTACAACTTGGGCGCTTTGATAGCTTTCCATCTTGCTGCTAACCATGAGAAGGGTGGAATTTGTGGAGGCCTCATTGCTTCTCGTTTGCTAGCATTGCATGGTTTAGTGCCTCATCCTCTAGACCTACAGTTTCCCATAGAGAGGCTTGATTTTAATTCCATGGTACAGCATAAATTTATTTCCTCGTGGGCTAGCTTGAGTGAGTTGTCTTATGAAATAACCTTTCTCAAAGCTGGCTGGAGAAAGATCAAGTCCGAGCGTGTTGTTCTTTTGCCTGCACCTGTTTTGTTTAACCTTGACAACAGGGAAGGATGGTCCCTCACTGAGGAGGAGCTTGCCACGTACTTGGGAGAGCTCTCCCAACAGGAGCAGGACACTAGAAGGGAGGTCACGGATGATTCGGTCCAGCCCTCGAATGAGGGAGAGACTTCATATCAGCAGCCAGCTTATGATTAGGGAGCTTCTTCTTCCTCTCATGGGCCCGATTACGACCATTCTTACCAAGATCCGCCCGCTTGGAACCCCTATTCTTACATGGATTGATACCCACTTAGGCCAAAAGCCTAAGCTTGGGGGGAGGTACGCCAACACTGCACTCATCTCCATATCATGTTGCGTCAGTTCTTTGTATATTCATGTTTTCGTGCTTTTTCTTAGTTTTCGTTCTTCTTTGCTTTTGCTTTCTAAAAACACAAAAAGACCAAAAATATTTTTGTTGTTTCTCTTTGATTTGCTTCTTCTTTTTGCCTTGGTTTGTTTTTCCCTTTTTGCTTTGTTTGAACTATTTGAAAAACCCAAAAAGATTTTGCTTTGCTTGTTTTTCTCTTTTGGTTCTTGTTTAAAAATCGAAAACACCAAAAATATTTGTCGTTCTTCTTTGGTTTTTCCGAGTTGGCTACAGGGTTCGGCAGTTCTCAGTGGATTATTGGTTTCATATTATTATTCAAGCCACACAAGTGAAGAGCAATAATGAGGATCAATGACAACTTGAGGCGTGCTAAGAGGCTGGTAACGAACTCTATTTGTCTTCATTTTTGTACATATACTCATCATTGTGAGCTTTCTTAGTCCGTTCATGTAGAGTGCATGTTTTCTTTGGATGCTTAGTAGTTCTTTCTTTCTTGTGATTAGCTCCAGCGCGCTAATAGTTTGTAGCATGTCTCATGAATGTTTGCTTGCATTACTCTATTCATAAATTGGTATGACACTGTGGTATCCTCCTCTGAATGTTTCATTTGATCGACTTGGCACATGCTCACGCATTCACATGACTATAATAATCAGTTAAGCCTTGACGAATTATTTTGCCTTGAGGATCTTGAATCATTTTCATGCCGTGAGTAGTCTTGTTTTGTTGTAAGCATGATAATGACAGCTATTGCTCTCTCGTTTGTCGCTCCCTTACTATTGCTAGCCTTCATTTCCACTAAGTGTTTTACTCATGTTTCCAACTCCCTAAACCAAATATTTCCAAAGTGTCACCATACCTACCCATTAGCATCACTTGCTACTTCCGTGCATATTCAATATGCCTTGTTTTCTTCCGAATAAAATGTTTGCTTGTTATGAGAAAGTTAGTTAGTAAAGCTCTCACGAACTTGATGGTACACTTTATTTTCTGCACTTAATAAACCTGAACCATTGCGTCCTTCTTTGTTGTGCATATGCTTGCGCTTTATGAGTTGAAGTTAGCAGAACCATGTATCATGGGGACCGCTTTCAGCGCTTCATAGGTACTTTGTACTTAGTTGATATCACGTTCTTTTGCTTATGGATCCCGGCGGTGTGAAATAAAAGTGGAACTTGTAAGATCATGGAGTTTGTATGTATGTTAGAGAAACGCCTGGGCCGCTAGCCTAAGCCATGCCTAATCATGGTGGAAACTTGCAGCATAACCATAATGAGCATTCTATGAAGCATCCTCAATAAAAATCTATGCACATAGTAAATAAAAAGATCGTTGAGATGCTCATTGTCTGCTTGCCTTGTATTTTGATTATGGGATAGCTCCCGTGTCATGTGCAAGGGGTACCCCGTTGGTAGTTCTCTATGATACGTATATACTTACAATGAGAAGAGCTTACTTGTGACTGAAGTTGAGTAGCATGAGGATCAGTCTTCGTAAGTAAGGGGCATGAGACTTCAATTTATAACTTGTCAAGCATATCCTCTTAGTTGTGTCACTTTCACCTTAACCACATTAAAGATGCTTATGATAGGGGCAATGAGAGCTCAAAGCTAACAAATACCATACTTTCAGCATTTGGAAGCCTTTCAAAATTATTCAAAACCTTTTTCATCTACTTGTTGAGTCTCCACATATTCTTTGAGCACCTTCTTGAGAGCATTAGTTGTCATTTTTTGTGTTTGTTTCATTACTTGATTATTTGTGTTATGACTTTGATGCTGGTATCTTTGATATCTTTACTTCTAGTCATCACTTGAACTTCAGAGGTTCCTTAACATTCATAATCCAAGGCAAGCGAGATACCACTCTATCATACCTTTCTATGAGCATTGTAATGTTGCTTATGTTTGTGTTTCGTGCTACTTATTATTCTTGAGTTGGAATCTCTTCATAGCTTGCAATGACTATTAAGTAGACTCAGTTGCATAATCTTTATTATGAATTGTCTAAGTAGTTGATCACATTGCTGAGATTATTTACATTATATGAAGCAAATGTGTTTGTGAAAGTTCTTTTATCGCACTCAGTTTTCAACTGAATTGCTTGAGGACAAGCAATAAGCTAAGCTTGGGGGGAGTTGATACATCCAAAACGTATCTACTTCCCCGAACACTTTTGCTGTTGTTTCTCCTCTATACTTGTGTGATTTGGATGCAACTAATGCGAACTAACGCTGTTTTCAGCAGAATTGCCTTGGTGTCTACTTTTTGTGCAGAAAATCAACTATCAGGAAAAATCCTGGAAAATATGCCAAAAATTCTATTTCACCCGAAGACTCCAGGAGCTAGAATACGAGACGGAGAGGAGCCCTGGGGTGGCCACACCACCTGGTGGCGCGGGCCAGGCCAGGGGGTGGTGTGGCCCCCCAGGCACCCCCTCGGCCCCTCTCTTCGCCTATAAGGAGCCTTCTGACCTAAAAACTTCGGGGGGTTCGACGTTTTTCCAGAAGGAGTTCCGCTCTGCCGCCACCACCAGATTCCACGAAACAGCACCAGAAACTCCGTTCTGGCACCCTGCCGGGACGGGGATTTGGAGGAAATCATCGCCATCATCATCACCATCGCTTCTCCATCGACCATCCATGTTTCCCCCATCTATGAGTGAGTAATCCCCCGTTGTAGGCTATGGGGATGGTAGGGATTGGATGAGATCGTTCATGTAATGGCATCAGATTGTTAGGGCATAGTGCCTAGTATCTTTTATTAGTGCTTTATGACTTTGTTGCGACTTGTTGTGCTTAATGCTTGTCACTAGGGCCCGAGTGCCATGATTTCAGATCTGAACTTATTATTGATTCATTATGATAGTATTGTTTTGGGTCTTATCTACAAGTTGTATACACACGTCGTTGTCCGGAACCTATGGTCCCAAAGTGACAGAAATCAGGGTAGCCAGAAGGGAAAGGCTTTGATGTGAGGATCACATGTGTTCACGGAGTGTTAATGCTTTGCTCCGGTGCTCTATTAAAAGGAGCACCTTAATTGCCAGTAGTTCCCTAGAGGCCCCGCTACAAACGGGCTGGCAGGACAAAAGATGTTGTGCAAGTTCTCAATGCGAGCATGTATGACTATATATGGAACACATGCCTAGGATTGTCTAGTACTTGGGTGCTTTATCTTCTTTATCTGCAATTGCCCTATGTTCTGATTGCTATGTGAATTGTCTTGTTCATGCAACGCACGTCCATCCATCCCTATGCCTACCGCACTCGAATCCCACTGTTTACTGCTTTTGTTACTACTGTCTTTGTTTTGCTGCTACTGTTACTTTACTATCCCTACTACAAAACTGTTGCTACTGATAAACTGCTGTGAGCAAGATTGTTTCTAGGTGCAGCTGAATTGACAACTCAGTTGTTAAGGCTAATAAGTATTCTTTGGCTCCCCTTGTGTCGAATCAATAAATTGGGTTTCACTTCCCTCGAAAATACTGGGATACACCCCCTATACTTGTGGGTCATCATGGGTTCCCAACCATCTTCTTGTTTTTTAGGAATAGAAGCTTTATGTTTCATCTTTTCTTCTTTAATCTTTATCAGAGCATCAGTAATGTGTTTTGTAAAGGCCATGTTCATAGCACTAGCATTAGGACTTTTAGCAAGATTTTGTAGGAACTTAATAACTTCAGAGATATTGCAACCATCAAAATCAAAACCATATTTATCATTTAAAGTAGTAGAACTATTACTAGCCTCAACACTAGTGGTAGTGATAGTAGAAACACTAATGTTTCTAGCAATTTTATCTTCTCTTTCCCACTTAGCATGTAATTCAGCTAATAGTCTAACATTTTCATCAATTCTTACTTGCATAGCATTAGTAGCTGCAAAGGGATTTTCATTAGTTTCAGGTTTAGTAGCCATTTTATTCAAAGAAGATTGAGCTTCAGCCAAAGATGCTATATTTCTTTCAGCATTAGAGATTTTTTTCTCAATAGTTTTATTGAAAGTAGTTTGTTTACTAATAAAGTCTTTAAGCATAACTTCAAGTTCAGAGGGTGCACTTCTATTATTGTTGTAGGAATTTCCATAAGCATTACCATTGTTGGGAGGATATGGCTTATAATTGTTGTTACCAAAATTATTCCTATAAGCATTATTGCCAAAATTGTTATTTCTTATGAAGTTCACATCAACTTGCTCTTCTTGAGCAACCAAAGAAGCTAAAGGAACATTATTTGGATCAATATGGGCTTTCCCATTAACAAGCATAGACATAATAATATCAATCTTATCACTCAAGGAGGAGGTTTCTTCAACAGAATTTACCTTCTTACCTTGTGGAGCTCTTTCAGTATGCCATTCAAAGTAGTTAACCATCATATTATCCATAAGCTTTGTTGCAGCACCCAAAGTAATGGTCATAAAGGTACCTCCAGCAGCAGAGTCCAATACGTTCCTTGAAGAATAGTTCAATCCTGCATAAAAAGTTTGTATGATCATCCAAGCAGCCAGTCCATGAGTGGGACAATTCTTTACCAAAGATTTCATTCTTCCCCAAGCTTGAGCAACATGTTCATTATAAGATTGTTTAAACTTCATTATTTCACTTCTCATAGATATAATCTTACCAGGAGGATAGTATTTTCCAATGAAAGCATCCTTGCATTTAGTCCAAGAATCAATACTATTCCTAGTTAAGGAATTCAACCATTCTTTAGCTTTTCCTCTCAAAGAGAAAGGAAACAAGTTCAGCTTAATAATATCACCATCTATATCCCTATGCTTTTGCATCTCACAAAGTTCAACAAAGTTATTTAGATGGGCAGCATCATCTTCATTACCAATACCAGAAAATTGTTCTCTCATAACAAGATTGAGTAAAGCAGGTTTTATCTCACAGAAAGTAGCTTCAGGCACAGGTGGAGCAATAGGTGTGCTCATAAAATCATTGTTGTTGGTGCTAGTGAAGTCACACAACTTAGTGTTTTCAAGAGTAGTCATTTTTTGTGTTTTTGAATAAGAAAGCAAACTAGTAAAACTAATTTTTGTTTGTTTTTGATAAAGAAACAAGCAAACAAAACAAAAAGAAACTAAGCAAAGCAAAAATAACGAAGTAAAGAGATTGGTTATGAGGGACTCCCCTTGTGAAGATGTCCTTGACTCCCCGGCAACGGTGCCAGAAAAATGCTTGATGGCTCTGTGTTGATGTGGAGCTCGTTGGGGAACCCCAAGAGGAAGGTATGATGAGCACAACAACAAGTTTCCCTTAGTTAAGAAACCAAGGTTTAATCGAACCAGTAGGAGCAAGGAAACACCCCAAAGGTGTTGCTAGCTGAGCCTTGGCAGGGAGCACTACCGGTGCTAGTAGCAACGTGGAGACCTGCACAACACAACCACAAAACTTTGCCCCCAACTTGCGATGAGGTTGTCAATCTCACCGGTCTTTCTAAAAACAAAGGATTAAACGTATCGAATGGAAGGAAGAAATAGTTTGCAGAAAGTAAACACAAAGCAGTAAACAGTTTGTAGATTGTATGTAAAAGAAAGGACCAGGATCCATAGTTCACTAGAGGTGGCTCTCCTTAAGATAGATAACATGCTGGGTGAACAAATTACAGTGGGGCAATTGAAAAACATCGAGAAAGCAATACATGCATATACTAATCATCTTGACTCCTTTGGAACTTGATTAGGCATTACAACATTATACATAGACCGCCATCCAACTGCATCTATGACTAATAATCCACCTTCAGGTTATCATCCGAACCCCCTCCGGTATTAAGTTGCAAGCAACAGATTATTGCTTTATGAATTGCGTGTAAAGTAAACAATACGATTGTTCTATGAACAAAGGATTGTTGTTTTCTCCCTAGTAGCAACAGCACATCTAGTACCTTAGAGATTTCTGTCACTTCCACACGATACCAGAGGCATGAACCCACTATCGAGCATAAATACTAACTCTTGGAGTTGCTAGCGTCTACTTGGCCAAGATAGCTACTAACAACGGAAAGCATGCAAGATCACAAATAAACATCTTGATCATGAATGGAGCTCACAAGATCTAGACATGAAAGCACAAAGGAGGAGAACCAGCCATCTAGCTACTACATGGACCCGTAGTCCAGAGATGAACTACTCACGCATCACACCAGAGGCTTGCATGATGATAAGAAGGCCTCCGGGGTGAATTCCCCTCTCCGGCAGGGTGTCGGGAAGAGCTTCAAATCCCTCCCGATCTAGGGATGGATATGACAGCGACTACAAACTCTTTCATTGATTTTTGATCGGGTACTTAGGGTTTTGGTCCCGAGGGCAATATATAGGCGGAAGGAGAGGCCGAGGGGGTGTTGGGGTCAGCCAGACCACCCCCTGGCGCGGGTCGGGCCTGGCCGCGCGGCCAGCTGGTGTGGCCGGCCCCCAGCCCTTCTCCATCTCGTATTCTGGCATCACATGTCTTCCAAAAAAATAGGCACTTTGGCTTTTGTCCCGTCCAATTCCGAGAATATTCATTTTCTGACTTTCCTAGAACCAAAAACAGCAGAAAACAGGCAGCTGGCATTGTGGCTCTTGTTTATAGGTTAGTCCAAGAAATCATATGAAAAGTACTCCAAAGTGTGGAAAAAACACAAGAAAGTAGATAAAATCAAGCATGGAACATCACAATTATAGATACATTTGCAATGTATCACGTGCACACCATGGTGGCACTTAGGCTAGAGATTACAAATACTTGTTATGAGTTATATTTGGAGTTGGATGTTTCTATGAAATTGTGGTGTTTGTTGGAACCATCTAGACCTCAAGGTGACAATGTGGGGTTATCTAGATGGGGAAAGCGAACTTTGAGGAGTGTTGTTATAGCCCTACCATGGATTAGAGTGTCCAACCGAAGAGTAGTTTAGAGTACTATCATAAAGAGAAGATATTTATATGAGAGTGTTCACTAGTGAAAGTATGATCTCTAGGCCTTGTTTCTAAACATTGAAACACCGTTTGCAATCAGATCTGTTACATGTTTGCTTGCTTCCATCTTTATTTCAGTTTTACTTTAGTCTTTTCCACGCCATCAAGCTATTTTCTATCACCGTTACCACTTATAATTATCTATACCACTTGTATTTCACTATCTCTTCGCCGAACTAGTGCACCTATACACCTGACAAGTGTATTGGGTGTGTTGGGGACACAAGAGACTTCTTGTATCTTGATTGCAGGGTTACTTGAGAGGGGATACCTTTGACCACTTCCTCCCTGAGTTCGATAAACCTTGGGTAATCCACTTAAGGGAAAACTTGATGCTGTTCTACAAACCTCTGCACTTGTAGGCCCAACACTGTCTACAAGAATAGAAGCGTGCGTAGACATCAAGCTATTTTCTGGCGCCGTTGTCGGGGAGGTAAGGTAAAAGGTACTCACATCCTCCGGTGTGAGTGCTCAAAGTTATTTTCTTTAGATTCTGCAATTTTGTATTTTTGTTTCTTGTTTTCACTAGTTAGTCTTAATGGAAAACAAAAAAAATAGAGAGCTTTATAGTATTTATCTTAAGTTAGGACATGAAGTGTTTGAAGAGAAAATTTAAAAACCTATGGAACTTTATTTGCATGCTAATAGCAATGTTGTTAGTATGAATTCTTTGGACACCATTATTGCTAATGCTATGGAAAAGTCTAAGCTTGGGAAAGCTAGTTTTTATGAAAATGATCTTTTTAGTTCCCCAGCTTTGGAAGATAGCTATTCTATTGCTTATGATGATACCAAACCTCTAATATATGATGATTACAATGATGAATATGATATTTTCAGTCCACCTACTATTGAGGAGAAAATTAATTATGATTACAATATGCCTCGTATATTTGATGATTATGGTGATCAGAATAATAATGATAGCTATTTTGTTGAATTTGCTCCCACTATAATTAATAAGAATAACTATGCTTGTGTGGAGAGTAATAATGATTATATGCATGTGGATCATGATAAGAATGTTTTATGTGATAGTTATATTGTTAATTTTAATGAGAGAGAAGTAAGATTTGGGAAAGTTAATATCCCGAAACAGATTTTTGTGCTTCGCTGTAAAAATTCGTAAAAAATATCTGTATGTCGGTTTGAGCTGTAATTTTTTGTGCTTCTGCACCAGGTTGTTACCCAACTTTCGTTGGTTCCACACTTTTCGATTTGAGCAACAGAAGATCTTCGAAAAAATTGGTTTTTACCTGCTGGTCTGATTTGACAGATTTCTGCCATCATTTGCATTTGCCTCTTAATCTCTTTCTCTTTGAGTTCTCTTTGATCATTTGAACTTTTTAAATGAAGTGCTACAGTAGCTTGTGTTTTAATGGAAGTTTTATTTGTGTTGGAACTGAACCAAAAGACTTATTATCTTGAGTACACTAATGTTGCTAATGAAGATTGTGTGAAGTTTTGTATGAAGGAAAAATTTTAGGTGTAAGGAAAGAATGATGTAATGAGATAAAGAATGGACAAAAGCTCAAGCTTGGGGATGCCACCCATATCACCCCAAGAAATATCCAAGAATTACAAGCGTCAAAGCTTGGGGATGCCCAAGGCATCCCCTTCTTCATCAATAAAAATCTCAGGTTTTTTCCAAACACTTCATTTTTATTGTTTCATGCAAAGTTGTGTTGTTCTTGGAGCATCTTCGTTTTTTTTTGGTTTTCGTTTGCTTAGTTTGTTTGAATAAATTGGTTGGACCCCCCTCATTCATACAGTTTTCAAATAAGATTGGTTTGGATTGGAAAAGAGTAGGAAAAGTTCATGCTTAAGTGGTATAAAAGGAGTTTGATTTTGACTGTGGCCTATGCTTTGTCATGTCATGCTTGATATTGTTTTGGCTTTATGCTTAGTGATTTTTGATGTAGCATGACATTTTACAAATAATTTAGATTGCTTAATGTGTCTTGAAACAATCATGCGTTGTTTTAGCATATCAAAGCATAGTATTGTGGTATTCTCCTTTAAATGCTTTATTTGGGTTGACTTGGCGCATGCTCACACCATGTTAAGACTATAAAAATTCACCATAGCCTATATGATCATTTAGTTTTTGTCTTGTAATATCACTTTATGCTTTAATTAATAATGTTTTGTCGCTTTGCATGATTATGGCCATTATTGCTCTCTTAGTTGGTCGCTCCTAGTCTTTTACTAGCCTCCATACCAAGTATGAGTTCCACTCATGCATCCAAATCCAAATAAAACCAAGTTATTCCAAAGATTCCACCATACCTACCTATTAGCATTTGCTATTCCAAGTATATTCATGTTTTTATCTACCTTCCTAATTAAACTTGTTATGTGAAAATTAGTGATTAAAGCTCTCACGAACTTAATGGCACACTTTACTTTTCTTGCCCCTGATAAACTTGAACCAGTGTGTCATCTATGTTGTGTATGCTTGCACTTATACGTTTGGGATTAGCAGAACCATGTTGTCATGGGGAACACTTTCAATATTGCACTTGTACATTTTACCTAGTTTATGTCATGCTCTTTTGTCTATGGATGTCGTCGGTGTGAAATAAAAGGGGAGCTTGTAAGTCCATGGAGTTATGTATGTGTGTTAGAGAAACGCCTGGGCCGCTGGTCTAATCTATGCCTAATAATGGTGGAAACCTGCAGCATAACCATAATGAGCAATCTATGAAGCATTCTTCTTATAAAAAAAGAGATTGAGAAAAATAGAAAAAGGAAAAAAAGACGAGAAAAGAGGAAAGAGAGAAAAAAGCACCATTTTCCCATGGTAAATAAGAAGATTGCTGAGATGCTTATTGTCTGCTTGCCTTGTCATTTTGATATGGGGATTCTTTCATATCATCGGGCAAGGGGTACCTCGTTGGCGGTTCTCTATGATACACATGTACTTACTATGACAAGAACTTACTGGTAACTAAACTTGAGTAGCATGAGGAGCGGCCCTCGTGTTCAAGGGACATGAGATTGCCAACTTATACTTTGTCAAGCATATACTCCATAGTTTGTTCACTTTAACCTTAATCACTTCAATATGCTTATGATAGGGGCAATGAGAGCTAAAAGCTAATATGTATCATAATTTTTGGAAGCTCTTTATGAGACTTGAATCCCTACTTCCTTCTATGAAGGCCTTTCTTTTACTTTTATGTTGAGTCTCCATCTTCTATCTTTATGCACCTATTGAGAGAGTATAGTGGCCATTCTTAGTTTAATGTGCATTGTCCAAATACTTGTTGATTGATTCATAACTTTGACATTGCTTGTTCTTGAACTATTTGTATCTAGTCACCCTTATGAACTTTGAAGGTGTCCTATGCATTTATGTTTTGCTACTCCATGAGGGACAAGCTGAATGCCACTATGTTATGTTTTCTTTATGTGAAACAAACAAACGTCTTTCAAAGCATTATTATTCATGAATCTTTTGTTTGTACCTTTTAATGTTACAACATAGTTGCTATGTCTTATTGTTAGAACTATATCTTTCATGCTATGCTAAAGTACTATGATCCCATCTATCAATGTTCTACAAATACTTTGATCAAGATTATGATGGTGCATGTCACCTCAAAAATTATTCTTTCTTTTTATCACTAAACTACTCGAGGATGAGTAGGACTTAAGCTTGGGGATGTTGATACGTTGCAAACGTATCTATAATTTTTGATGTTCCATGCTTGTTTTATATCTACTTTCTTATGTTTTATCCACACTTTGGAGTATTTTTACACATTTTCTGGAACTAACCTATTAACAAGATGCCACAGTGCCAGTTGCCTATTTTCTTCTGTTTTTGGTTCCAGAAAAGCTAGAAAATGAATATTCTCGGAATTAGACCACACAAAAGCCAAAGTCGATATTTTACCGGAAGACTCATGGAGTCAGAAGACGAGACGGAGAGGGGCCAGGGGATGGCCACACCATGTGGTGGCGTGGGTCCCCCTGGCCACACCACCAGGTGGTGTGGGCCCCTAGTCCACCCTCTGCCATCCCCCCTTCGCCTTTAAGAAGCCTCCGATGCAGAAACCCTAAAGAATCGAGCCTCTAGCCACGAAAAGTTCGGCAGCGCCGCCGCCACCGAAGGGGAGATTCGGGGGATAGAAAGTCTCTGTTCCGGCACCCTGTCGGGATGGGGAAGTGCCCCTAGAGCCATCTCCATCGATCTCCACCACCATCTCTATCACTGTTGCTGATTCCCATGATGATGAGGGAGTAGTTCTTCCTCGAGGCTAAGGGTTCTACCGGTAGCTATGTGTTCATCTATCTCTCTCTATGCATGATCATATTGTGATCATGAGCTTTGTAATCAAGTAGATCTGCTTTGCTACTCAAGTGCTTTAATAGATCTCTGCTCTCCCATGTGTGTGAAAGTGACAGTATGCACACCATGGTGGCACTTAGGCTAGATATTACAAATACTTGTTATGAGTTATATTTTGAGTTGGATGTTTCTATGAAATTGTGGTGTTTGTTGGAACCATCTAGAGCTCAAGGTGACAGTGTGGGGTTATCTAGATGGGGAAAGCAAACTTTGAGGAGTGTTGTTATAGCCCTACCATGGATTAGAGTGTCCAACCAGAGAGTAGTTCAGAGTAGTATCATAAAGAGAAGATATTTATATGAGAGTGTTCACTAGTGAAAGTATGATCCCTAGGCCTTGTTTCTAAGCATTGAAACAC
Source organism: Avena sativa (assembly GCA_916181665.1). Lineage (NCBI taxonomy): Eukaryota > Viridiplantae > Streptophyta > Magnoliopsida > Poales > Poaceae > Avena > Avena sativa. The sequence continues at coordinate 562,178,953 of OV702288.1, forward strand.
CGTTTGCAACTAGATATGTTACATGTTTGCTTGCTTCCATCTTTATTTCAGATTGCCTTTAGTCTTTTTCATGCGCTATCAAAGCTATTTTCTGGCACCGTTACCACTTATAATTATCCATACCACTTGTATTTCACTATCTCTTCGCCGAACTAGTGCACCTATACACCTGACAAGTGTATTGGGTATGTTGGGGACACAAGAGACTTCTTGTATCTTGATTGCAGGGATGCTTGAGAGGGGATACCTTTGACCACTTCATCCCTGAGTTCGATAAACCTTGGTTAATCCACTTAAGAGAAACTTGTTGCTGTTCTACAAACCTTTGCATTTGAAGGCCCAACAACTGTCTACAAGAATAAAAGCGCGTAGACATCAGCAGCGCAGCGGCAGGAGTCGCTCAAGCAGTACATCAAATTCTTGCTTCATTGTATCAAAATCTGTTCATCTTGTAGGTCCTGCTTTTCGCATGGTGGACTGCTGATTCCGCTTGCTTTGCCAAGGAAGTACATGTTCGTCTTATATGGTTGTTGCTTCTTGTTTCTACTTAATCGGTGAAGCTGGTTCTCAACTTTCTGCTCAACCTACCGGTGTCGCTCCTTTGATTTTTCCTCAATTTGTTGATACACCGGTAAAGATAATGTATTTTCTTCTACTACAAAATATATATTTGTTGATTATTGTATCATGTTTTATAAGTGCAAGGTTGCTTCTTCGATCGTAAGTTCGAGAAGTTCAGATAATTTCCGTCAGTTCGAGAAGTTCGAGTATTTCTTTTCAATAAGTTTGTTTTATATCGTGTGAAAGCTCATGATTTCATTTCATTATCATTTCAAACAAAGTCCGTGCGCACACAATGTGAGTCATGCATGGTCTTTGAAGGTATCATATTTGGTTACTTTTTCATGGGTCGGCCATACATAATAAAATATCAGATAGATGTTCTAATTGAATGAAGATCAACCTCGAAATCCTTCCTATACAAAATAAAATAAAATGTTTCTACAAAACTAAAGACTGACGCGGCGACACGTTTAGATTGAGAAAATGGTAGGGTCTTCAACCGTGTTGCGCATAAACCAGTCTATTAATCGCTACCGTTCGAAGTTCATGTTTTATCTTTACAAGGTGACTATTTTTTTTATTTTTTGCGAGATCTTTGATTTACAAAGAATTGAATAAACAATCACAAGCAGTTCAGCTACAACAATGTCATAGCAAAGACAACCAATTGCAAATATTTCAGGATAGTAATTGAGTAAGACATGACCATGATTATGCTTATCGACATAGTTTGACGGCCGAGCAATACAAGAATATTAGTATACACGAATACTTTTCTGTGTTTTATATTTACACTCAAGACATGTTGATAACAGAAAGACCGTAGCAACACACATGCATTCAACTAGTGTTTCTCAATTCTATTAATTAACAAACATTAACATATACCCCCTTGAACTATTTCGATATCCTCAAAACAATTCCTGTGTTTCTCAAAACAGTTCTGATGCTTTCCTAACTTTTCTCCGATATACAATATGTACTCAAAAGTGTCGATGAATGTTAAGTGTGTCACCTTATGGTTCATGAATAATCCATACATGATCGAGACACCTATGAGATCAATAGTCAATAGCTAGATCTGGAGATCCGTAATGACTCAACACACATTCAACGATGAATCTTGTGATCGTGTGAAGCATTAACATTGTAACAAAATTCCTTTTGTCTCGCATTATTTTACTTGTCCGAGATCCGATCGTCGGTACCTAGTTATATCTCGTTACTGACAAGTACTCTTTACTTGTTTTGTGATATGACATCCTTGTGACCTACTCACATGCTTGCAAGCGGTGTCAATGTGATATCACCGAGAGGTTCCAGAGTACATCTCTCCATCATCTGGATGGAAAAATCCCACTCTTGATCATGAGCTCAACTAATGCTTTCAGAGTACTCAACGACACATTTATAGTCACCCTGTTACGGTGTGACGTTTGATGCCATCTAAGCATTTCTCCGGTGTTAGTGATTGATATGATCTCATGGTTCGAGGATTAGGGTTACTTTGTATGTATTTATACAACAATGTAAAACTAATGACTTGATCATACTGTTATACTTACTTTTGGTGTATTCTCGTCACATCATTCTCCTAATGACATGATCCCGTTATTAACAACATCCAATGTTCATGATTAGGAAACCTTGGTCATTAGTTAATCAACGAGCTAGTTAAATGAGAGACATTACTAGGAACTCTTGTTTGTTTACTAGACACACATGTATTAACGTTTCCGGTTAATACAATTCTAGTATGATAAATAAACATCTCATAAACATGAAATAAGATAATAATCATTTTTCATTGCCTCTCGGGCATATTACCTTCATGGTGATGGTGAAGATGGTGTCGTAGACACTCTCCCCTATGCCAAGGAGGAGTTGGTGATGACGATGATGGCTATTTCCCCTTTACGGAGGCTGCGGGACAGCAAGATATTCTCTCTCCGGATAAGAAGACTTTTGTTGCCGCCACTGAAAATTCTCTAAAAAATATAGCGTATGGTTTTTTTCCCGATAAGAAGCTTCCCATAAAAAGGAGGTGAAACGACCCTTGAGGCTCCAGATGGACCTGGTGGCGCGACCTGACTCGTTGGGCCTGCAATTTTCAGCTCAGTGGGTCCCTTGGGTTCTACTTTAGCTCGTTAGATTCATATTAAAATTTTCTAACCAACATATTTTATCTAGACCTTTTTGAGTCCCGTAGATCCTAAAAATTTAAGAGCACTAACAGAAGGTTTTTCAGCCACCCTAAATTAGATAACAACGCATGAGATTTTTTAGGAAAATCCCATAAATCATCTATATGAGAGGAAATAATGTAACACAATGCAAATAACTATATAACTAATGCAATATGATGCAAATATAATGCTTCAAAATGTACATATCAACTTCCCGAAGCTTAAACCTTTTCTCGTCCTCGAGCAAATAAGTTAATGGAACATATCATGTGCAATGAGATTATGGTTAATAAAGGAAATGTGAGCATTATGTCATCACAATAATTCAGTAATCAAAGAAATTCATAGATCAGCAACCACTCAAATGACAACAACACAAATAGAGGCTCTAGCAAAAACCCTTTGCTTGGAATTGAAACTAACCATTGCATCTTGGACAGATGAATGGTATCTTTACTTTAACTTTAACAAAGGCTTACAGAAACAAATATTTAATGGAGAGAGGATTATGGATAATTTTTTAAGAGAGATAAACTCTCACATGACAAAAAATTATGAAAAATAATATCTCACACAAGATATCCATGAATTAGACAACTGAAAACTTTCACCATAGTACATGGTATCCATTAACGGTCTAGTATTAATACCCATGACATCAAGATTTTTACTCATGGATCTTATAATCAAGGCACACACACTCTCCCAATCTTTTCCTTTATCATTACATGGATAAACGAATCCTCGGGTGCCCACCAACAATATTTTTCCGTGAAGAGTATGCATAACAAAGATCCATAAATAACTTAAGTTGATCCTTCCGTGTACCAATTTGAACTAGATTATCTCATGCTCCCTTGATACCATCTTTTTCTAATCACTCGTCGTTGTGCATTTAAAGTGCTAAGAAAATTTGTCCAATGTTGGAGAGTGGTTGATGGCTCTGAAATATAGCCATCAACGTCCACATTTAACCTGAATATTATTCATATTTTTGATGAAATATCTCTCTAAACCCTGCCACTAATGCCTAATGATCAAAGGGGTATGGAATCCTTTCTTTCTATTTTTACCTGTGCAGATAATGACGTTTGATGATGGGAATCACTATATTAAAGTCAAAGATATGAGATTTACAATGACCAGAAGAAACCAGGAGTCGTGAGTCGGAGGCAGACGCTTTAACGACCAACTATACAATCGGAACAAAATTCCGGCCGTATAGTTGCGGTCGTATAGTTACCGTCACCACCGCTAGGTCAAACAGAACAACTTTCGTGAAGGGATCCCTATATAAAGAGGCCTCAGGAGACGAGAAAAGGGCCCTGCCCCAGATCATCAGCCGCCTCCAGATCTCCATCCACCACACTGAAGAGCCACCGAAGGAATAGACTTAGATCTAATCTCCAAATCCTTCTCCACCACGATAGTCATATTCCACCACTTGTAATAGTAGATCTCATCTTTGATTGGTGACATTGTAAGACTATTTTCTATCAATCTCATGATTTCCACTACAATGTTTATGATCTTTGATCTCATCTCTATGTGTGAGTAATTCTCCTTGGGCCAAGGGCTTCGGCCTAGCCATGTAGCTTTTGTGCATGTTATTTATCATAGATGGGATCATGTATTAGTTTGTATGACATGATGATTATTGTATCCTCTCTTGCCTCAATCTAAGGACTTGTTAGGTACCCAAGTCCCCGAGGATTGAGCCAGGTATAGGGAGTAGGAGTAATGACTAATCTGCAGGTTCGAAACCCTAGTGACAGAAGGGGTAGTATGGTTGTATGTGAGGGATTTACTTGGGATTAACGGTGATATCACTATGCATATCATTAGTTGTCTTTCTTCTATGGATGAGACTAGTAGGTTATTGCTATAAGCGATTGCGGAGGCAATAGAAATTATGAATGCACTGCCCACATATAATTTATCTTGCTCTAACAATTACATGCATACTTTATTATTATCTTTTATCCCCATCAGATGTTTTGCATAGCTACAGGTGAAACCGAACGCCCTAGGCCCTCTCTCTCCATCATCGACAATAACAAAAAGATGCAAACTCTTGGTCTGGTAAAAACACAAAAGGAATTCGAAAACTCCTGAAGGTCCGTTAAAGTAACTTCACTATGCCTCTATTTCTCGAGGATTCGATAAACCTAGGTCTACTAGGGAAAAAGAGCTATACCACATCCGTAATCCGGATCAAAGGTACAACCCTTTTTCTGGCGCCGTTGCCGGGGAAGCAATAGCTACCCTGGTGAGGTTAGTAGGAACCTTGCTAGTTTTAATTCTTGTTTTTAATTTTGGTAGTTTTCTTTTAGTCTTTATTTTAAAAACCAAAAAAATTAGTTAGCCTTTAAATTCTTGCTTTTACTATTATAAGTCTCTGTTTAAGAAAACCCCAAAACATAGAAAATATGGCTAAAAATAAGCTTGGGGAGTTTGCAACTCCTAACAATGATTATTTGCGTACTCCTATTACTCAGCGGCGATTGCTGCTGATAACTATGAAATTAAGCCCTATTATTTAAGTTTGGTTCAACAGAATCAATTTGGAGGCTCTGCTGTTGAGGACGTAGGTATGCACTTGAATACTTTCACTAAAATATGTGATGCGCATAAAAGATGTTGACCTCGATGCGATCAAATTGCGTTTATTTCCTTTCTCTCTTAGAGGAAGAGCAAAATAATGGTTGCTATCTTTGCCTAGAAATACTATTACATCATGGGTGGAATGTACTTCTTTATTTATGAATAAAATTTTCCCACCTGCAAAGACTATGCAACTAAGATCTAATATTACTTGTTTTAGACAGGAAGAGCATGAGCCACTAGCGCTTGCATAGGAGAGGATGAAAGAATGCATGAGAAACTGTCCTAGTCATGAGATGGAAGACTGGTTAATTCTCCATTTATTCTATAATGCTCTTAACCATGTGTCTAAGTTTATGCTTGATACTGCAGCTAGAGGAACATTTATGGGTAAACATATTACCAAAGCAATGCAGCTGCTAGACAATATGCAGGACAACCATGCCCAATGGCATGTGGATAAATCAAACACGAAGAAGGGGAAATCCGTCTCACCACAAGAAAATGAAGAACTCAATGCTAAGTTGGATGAGCTCATACTAGCCGTAAAAGGTAAGGAAATCCAGGTAAGAGCTATCCCAAAATCAAATATTGAAGAAATAGACTTCATAGCTCGTAATTATTATAACCCTGCTTGGAAGAAGAATTATAATCCTAATTTTCAGAAACATTATTCTAGTCTTGCAGGTAACTCTAATAATAATATGGGAACTAGTAATGGTAGTCTCTAAGAAACACTTAAGTCTTTTATAGACTCACAAAATGAACACTCACAAAATAAACAAAACAATATTCTTGTTAAAATAACAGATAACCATGTTGTTATACTTGGTAAATTATCTAACCAAGCTATAAGTTTGAGGAATGATTTGCAGGCCCTCCAAGAAAGAACAAGGATTGTTGAGGCACAACTAGGTAAGATAACTGAGAGTCAAACTCTCATTCTAGCTAAATTTGTAGGTAAAGCTAAGCCTAATCCTGTTGAAGACCTCAAGATGATGAGAATCCAAAGGGAGGAGCCTGAAGAACTTGATTATAGTAATGCTCCTTCACCAAGTTATACCGTTGAAGATCTTGTAAAAAGGATCAACATTAAGATTCTGGTAAGTGAAGAAAATGAGGAAGCTATATACCATCACTTGTTAATCAGGTAACAATAAAGGTACGTGAGCTTGAGGAAGAATATAAGCAAATTGCTAAAAAATTACCTGTGAAGCTTGATGATATATTTGAGCCTACTATTAAGATTAAAATTGGGAGCAACGAGATAGTTGCACTTTGTGATCTAGGTGCAAGCATTTCAACAATTCCAAAGAGTCTTTTTAATAAGTTAAATCTTGGCTCTTTTGAGATCACCGAGTTAAAATTGCATCTAGCAGATTCTACCTACAAACAAGCTGTAGGAATTAAGGAGAATACTTTAGTATACATTAAAGGTTGTCCTGCTCTTATTGATTTTGTTATTGTTGACATGCCTGAAGATGCTACTGCTCCTATTATATTAGGTCGTCCTTTCTTAAGAACTATTAAGGCTTTGGTTAATCTACATGAAGGGAACGTGAAGCTTCAATTGCCTTCGTGAGATCCTTTTGTTATTCATTTCCCCAGGAAGAAGAAAGCCAATCTTGATGAAATGGAGTCCATCAGTTTGAAGGCCAACTATTTTGGAGTGGGTGTTCCACTCATCTGGCCCAAGTGAGCAACATTGAGGTCAAGCTATTGACCATAAAAGAGTGCTTCATCGGAGGCAATCCATGTGAAATAAAGGTTTGAGTAAAGTTTTTAAGTTTTAGTTTAAGTTTATGTTTAATAAAGAGGGCTATAAAGCTCCAATTGAGGAGAAGAAGTTCGGTAGTACTAAAAATCCTGTTTTATACATGCTGTTGTTTGTCGACAATATATACTGTCATTTTTTTGTCAAAAACAAGGTATTTCACTAAGTTCCAGGATAAGAAATAATTTTTGAAGAAACAGATTTTTTTGATGCATACAGAAGGTTTAACGACCAACTATACGGCGGGAATAAAAATTTCGGCCATATAGTTCTGGTCGTATAGATGTTTTTGCCATCGATAATATTTCTTTCATATGTACTGACGGTTTAACGACCAACTATACGGCAGGAATAAAAATTCTGGTCATATAGTTTCGGGCATATAGATATCGATGCTTTCGTACAATTTCTTTTCCAGGCACAGAGGGTTTGACGACCAACTATACGATGGGAACAAATATATCCGGTCGTATAGTTTCGGCCATATAGCTGCACCGCCAGGTGGAAACCCTAAAATTTTGATAGCAGGCCAACTATACGGTGGGAACACAATGTTCTGGCCATATAGTTCCACCCGTATAGTTGCGTCCGACCACAAAAACGCCACTGGAGGTACCTCCAACCCCAAAACTTCAATCCTTTTTCTCTCTTCTACCTCCAAACTCTCTCAGAACCTCAAGAGATCTTCATCTCTACTCAACTTCGTTCGATTTCCTCGCACACAAGTGATCTACGATATGTTTCTCCTTCGATCCTCCAATTACTTTTTGCAAATTCATCTTCGATCTATTGTCATTATCAATCTAGGGTGAGACCTAGTATGAACTAATTGCCATGATTCTCTTGCCTAGATTATTATTTTGAGGGGATTCTTTAGTGTGCTATGATGAGGAACATGTTATACTTATTATTGTTGGATCAAAAATTCTTATTTTTGTCTTTCTTTATTATTTTAGATGATGAACACAAGGATCCAAACTCGTGCTTGTGCCACCGCTAGCGCTTCTCGGGCTGTCACTCAAGAACGTATGGGGATACGGTTTAGGAATGAGCTCCAACGTGATCGCTTCGATAGGATCAAGAACCGAGAAGTGAAGGCAACCAAGTGGGCTTGCCCCATTATATTGAACCAACTCGGTATTTCTAATGACTTCAATTTACTTTGCAATAGAGCTAGTCTGCAAAACTTTGTGTATAATAATGTGCCTACTTATCGCCGGTTAACTATTGAATCTAAGTTCTTTGCAAATCACCATTAAACTATGGCAAGGAGAGGACACGATTTCTTTCCGACTTATGAACAACAATTACATTTTACTACTAGATGAATGGTGCGCATGTTTTAATTTCCCAAACAATGATGTTAATGCCTTACGTGCATCTTTTACTGGTTTATACCCTTTCCTCCACAATATTATAATGGAATGAGTTTCACTACTAGAGTAAGCAAGGGACAGAATATTTAACATCCTACAATTCGCTATTTGTTCTATGTTATTATTAACACCTTGCAGGCAAGAAATGAGTTCACAATACTCAACGAGGAAGACATATTAGTCCTCGCAAAAGCTGCTTACACCAACTGCGACTTGTCACTCAACTTGGATGCAATCCTTGTGCTCTACCTAGAGCACCAATCCTACCAAAGCCAAGGACCAATCACAGGTGGAGGCGTCATCACCGTGCTTGCCATTGCCCTAGGCATCGACCTAGGTGAGTTGCAACCTATGCTAGGTGAGCGACGTGCTGGTTTCTCTACTTTAAAGGCTTGTGGAATGCTCACTAGGAGAGGTGGTGTTTATTACTTGCATATTGCTGGAGCTGGGCGTCTTTACCCCGCTCCTATGCCTAATGGTCTTTTCTCTATCGAGGAAGGACATTTGCTATATGACTTGTAGGTTGAGAAACACCAACCCGAGGAGGAGATTCTGGATGAGGATGAGGACCAAGAAGAGGAGCAATAAGTTCCTTATCAAGAGGAGCACCCACAAACCCGATTTGCCACATACCAAGACTTTCAAGAACTTGGAGGGACTGTGGAGAGGACGCATAGCTTCTCTTTGAACTCTGAGGAACAACTAGTAATTTATCAACTCAATTTGTGAACTGAAGTAATGACTTTTTCCCGCCACCGCAGTGATTTGAAGGGCTTGCAAAAGCCTAAGCTTTGGGAAGTTTCCTCATGTATCTTTATTTGGCGTTCATTTTCTTTTATTTATTTCGAGGTTGTTTTTTTAATTCGAGTTTATAAGCACTTGTATTGGTTTCCCCAACACTTTATCTTTAGTTATTTCTATTTTCTTTCGAGATTTTCTAGCTGAGCTTTGCCGCCAATTTTTTATTCTTTAAATTCCCTCTTTTTAAAACAACAACAAAAAATCTCTATTTTTATTTATTTTCCCTCTTTCTTTTCTTTCCGCCTCGAGGTTCTCATGTATTTACAGGAGAGTGATCAACTTCAAGTTTCCAAGAAACAAATAAAAAGAAAGAGAGGAGTGGAACCAAACATGAGAGGTATGCCTTATGATTCCCCACTTTTGAAATTTGAGAAACCCATGCTAGTTAGTAGTAAATGTTGAGATGTTATATTGGTGGAGTGAGTCTTTGTACTGTAGTAAGATTTTGTTTGCATGGGTATTTAGTTGGGTACGTTTTATTCCAGCTCTTGTAGTTAACCAAGTCTTGCCTAAAAATTTGCTAAACAATTGTAGTAAGAAAAGTCTCACAATTGAAGGCTTGGGTGTTGTAGTGTTTAGTCTTAAAGGCTTATTTTTAGAGACACTCAGCACCACTAAAAATGTTGATTAACTTGATAACTCTCTTTAAAAGGATTTGTTCTATTGAATTAATGTTTTGTGTTTTTGTGAGCATGCCAAAGTTTGACTTGTTAATCATAAGAATGATATAGCTTTATGTATGTCAAACTTCATGGGATGCCAATAACTCTGCTAGCCTACGAACAATCTTCATGGATGAAACTCCTAGATTTCGGCTATGAGTTTATTAAACACATGTAGCCGCAATGCTATAGTGGGTAAGATTCTTGGTACTCCCGGGTAGCCGTGTTCATGATGGACTCACTCCTCTGGCTGTTATGAGTAATCATTATGCAAAAGGAACAAAAACCTTAGTGATACCACGAGTGTCCATCACAACCCGATAAACTAGTAATTTTTCTTGGCATGCTCTCAATTACTCAACAACTGAAATTTTTGAAGGACAATGAATAGAAAAGTAGTGCTTGAAAAGTCTTGATTTATTGATGTGGGAGAATTGAGATACTCTAGTGTATATGCTTTTCATGACAACTCTCACACTCTCAATTTACATGATTATACATTATTGTTCAAAGGCAAGCCTATGAGTTGATTACATGACATGGAATAAAGTTTACTCATTTAAATCATCCGTGTTAACAATAATTTTGCTGCACTATAACGATGCATAAAACCCGTATGATATGCTTGCCATTACTCTATCTATGCTGAAGTTTTTCAGATTTATGAAATGGAGGAAACATGAGACTACCAATCATGAGTAACATCATCATTTCGTTATTTCAGTTTAAATGCTGAGTCCCTTTTTGATTTTGGTTTTCTTGCTCGAGGACGATCAAGTTTAAGCTTGGGGAGGTTGATGGCTCTGAAATATAGCCATCTACGTCCATATTTAAATTGGATATTATTCATATTTTTGATGAAATATCTCTCTAAACCCTACCACTAATGCTTAATGATCAAAGGGGTATGCAATCCTTTCATTCTATTTTTCCCTGCGCAGATAATGACGTTTGATGATGGGAATCACTACACTAAAGTCAAAGATACAAGATTTCCAACGACCAGAAGAAACCAGGAGTCGTGAGTCGGAGGCAGACGCTTTAACGACCGCCTATACGACCAGAACAAAATTTCGGTTGTATAGTTATGGTCATATAATTACCGCCACCATCGCTAGGTCAAACAGAACAACTTTCGTGAAGGGACCCCTATATAAAGAGGCCTCGGGCAACGAGAAAAGGGCCCTGCCCCAGATCATCAGCCGCCTCCAGATCTCCATCCACCACACCGAAGAGTCGCCAGAGGAATAGACTTAGATCTAATCTCCAAACCCTTCTCCACCACCATAGCCATATTCCACCACTTGTAATAGTAGATCTCATCTTCGATTAGTGACATTGTAAGACTATTTGCTATCAATCTCATGATTTCCACTACAATGTTTATGATCTTTGATCTCATCTCTATGTGTGAGTAATTCTCCTTGGACTAAGGGCTTTGGCCTAGCCATGTAGCTTTTGTGCATGTTATTTATCATAGGTGGGATCATGTATTAGTTTGTATGACATGATGATTATTGTATCCTCTCTTACCTCAATCTAAGGACTTGTCATGTACCCAAGACCCCGAGGATTGAGCCAGGTATAGGGAGTTTGAGTAATGACTAATCTGCAGGTTGGGAACCCTGGTGACAGAAGGGGTAGTACGGCTGTATGTGAGGGATTTACTTGGGATTAACGGTGACATCACTATGCATATCATTAGTTCTCTTTCTTTTATGAATGAGACTAGTAGGTTATTTCTATAAGTAGTTGCGTAGGCAATAGCAATTATAGATGCACTGCCCATATATACTTTATCTTGCTCTAACAATTACATGGATACTTTATTATTATCTTTTATTCTCATCAGATGTTTTGCATAGCTACAGGTGAAACCGAACGTCCTAGGCCCTCTCTCTCCATCATCGACAACAACAAAAATACGCAAACTCTTGGTCCGGTAAAAACACAAAAGGAATTCTAAAACTCCCGAAGGTCCGTTAAAATAATTTCACTATGCATCTACTTCCCGAGGATTCGATAAACCTAGGTCTACTAGGGAAAAAGAGCTATACTATATCTGTAATCCGGATCGAAGGTATCAGTGGTCAAAGACATCTAGCTAACTGGTTAAACTTGTCTCGCTAACTAGCGTGGCTCGCCACCGAGCACGGACTTTATATCGCGCTCCCCCTTCCGAAATACCTCTCCACGAATCTACAACGGTGGTGAAGCGACGAAGAGTGTAGCAGTGACCGGTGTGACGCTGCAATGGAGCCTACGATGGGTGGTGGATATGTAAGTTGATTATATATTGTTTCTAGTCTAGATCTAATTTGCCAATTTTCTTTGGATACCAACTTAGATCTCATGAACACATTTTGGATATTTTCCTAGGAGAACTTGATCCATCCCGAAACGGTGTCCCTGTGAGATATCTCTACAAGAAAATATGTTTGTGCGATAGATTCCCGCGCAGTCTCATAACTTTCCATGGCAAGCACACCGGCCGCAGGTTCCTCGGCTACCACTTCAAAATGCATAAGTACGAGTACTTGTTATGGAAGGATCTACTGCACTCGAAGCAATAACAATGTGCGTTGATCAAAACATGGAAGGGAACCAAGGAAGAAGATCTGAGCAAAAGCTCCGACACGGAGGAGCTCGAGATGGAACCGAGGGAGATAGCCAAAGAAGAAATAGTCCCTTCATAAGGGCGATGCATCATATGTGTATGAACGTTTCTTGATTTCTAGAGCCTGTTAGGATTTCACTAGATGGTTTATCTCTAGGCATTACTTATGATTAAGGATGTTATTATGTTATAAAAACCATGTTTATTTGCAGAAATCCAATTCAGCTCAGGGTGCAAATGAATTCACTGTGTGAAAATATATTTTAAATGTCAAAAAAATCAAAAAAAATTCATGTACATCCAGACATTATATGTTCGTACATAATTTTTCATGGGAAAAGAACATTTTAGGTATCACATGTAAAAAAGACAAATTTCAGAGTTACAACATGTCTATTCATAAACATGTTTTTTTTTTGTCTTTTTACACAAGCACACGAAATGTTCAATTTTGCTGAAAACTTGTGTACGAGCATAGAATGTCTGGATGTACATGCGAAATTTTCATTCAGATTTTTTTTGATAATTTAAATTTTATTTTTTGTTTATTTTTCATAATGGGTTCATTTGCACCCGGGAGTCAAAACACCACCTCCAAATTAGGCACACCATTATATAATTATTGTGCACATACGGTCCACTTGTTAAATAGTTCATCAAACAAACCCTAACCAGCTAACCCTCAATGCTCCTCCTTATATAATCGAAAAAACCATTACCCCTCCTTCCAGCTACCACGATGTTATCGCACTCCCTATTCCCCACACTGATACACAAACCCTAGATATCACTAGCCACACTCTTACTCATTCTTCCATTCCCCAAACCATATTTCTCATTAGGCCGCATGCTCACTTATCCTACCAATCTCCGCTATTATTTCCACACTCTCCACTCACCCTTGAGATCCGGTGTGGTTGCTCCATCGGCTAACACCTTTTAGATCTACGCCAATGTGGTTATCTTTTTCTTTGAAATAGGCGCTTTATTACTCATAAGCAATGTTTATACCCGGCCTCTGCATATCTAGGATGCACATAGCCGATCATCCACACAACAAGTGCCAAAATAGAATACGAGCATTACAATCCATAAAATAAGATAAAACGGCATGCAGCTATGACAGTTCAATTCTCAGATCACGCTGCCATCTATGTCGGGAGAAAATATCCCTCGCCGTGTCCTCCAATCGCGTACACCCCTCCGTAAACAAGTCGTGGAACTCCATACGCTAAAGTGTAGTCCATGATCGGAGGATAACCGTGTGTAGACAAATCAGATCCGTGTGTGGTCACCGTGCTCGCGGTGGATGAAGTTGATCCGCGCTTGGTCGTCGCGCTCGTGGTGTACGAAGTTGATCCACGCGCTTGGTCGTCGCGTCGTGGTGGACGAAGCTGGTCCGCTCAAGGTCGCCACGCTAGCGGTGGACGAAGCATATCCGTGCAAGGTCGTTGCGCTCGCGGTGGACGAGGCAGATCCACATGAGGTCACTTGCGCTCATCACGCTCGTTCGTGTAAGCTATTGTTTAGGAATTCTTAGAATAGAGAGGCTATCAAGAAATTATTAGAATAGAGAGGCTATCAAGAACTACATTTAGTGTTTATCAATTCTTTTGTTTTTGTTTTTTATTTTTAAAGCAATTTTTTGTAATTTTTGTAATATGTGAAACAAATATTATTATTTTTGTTAAAATGGTCTCATAATAAATATGAATGGTACGAAGAAACTAAATTGGTAATTAATAATTATCATTAACTATTGTATCGTTGATATGTGTTATTGTTAATGTAACTAACTTTTTATGACGCTAGAGGTGTAACGTGTCAAATAATGCGCGGTTACATGACACTAAAGTTTCTCCGTCTTTAGTATTTAGTAATAAACCGAGAAGCATTCTCTGTCATGCCGTGGAAGCGCTAAGTCGGCGAATATCATTGTACCGAGCCAAAAAAGTGCCATCGATGCAGTTATCCCTGGTGAACTTTTTTTGCTGTATCAGCGTGAACGTGACGTGTGCCTCGGCATCTAGACAGGTCCGACGTCCATGCTGTCATGGCACTATTACAGAGGATATTAGTCTGCGCGGACGACGTGGTTCTCTTCGCACGGCCAGATGCCTATGAGTTGCAAACCATACAGAGAGTCCTAGACATCTTCAGCAGGGTGTCAGGCTTGTGGGTCAATTAAAGCAAGTCTACATCGACACTGGTAAGAGGAGAAGAGGCGGATGAAGAGAGGGTCAACACGATTTTGAGACGTAAGATCGTGTCTATTGGCACTCGTTTTGGGCCCATAGCTAATCAAGGCAATGGTGAGAGACATTTGGAAAAGTTCACTTAGATGATTATTAATCATCATCAAAGAGACACCGTATCAAGTCAAGGAATTATCAGGCTTAATAGTCGATTATGCTAGTGTTCAGAGAAGACCCCGAGACTGATATATAGAGGCTTTCACTATGAATCCTTTAAGACGATCACAAATGAGAAAGTTCTAAACATGAAAGTTGTGCGCCTCGTCGAAACAAGCAACTTTGATTTTTGAGTCATCGCGATCCAAGGTAGTGTGCAGATTTTGAAGCAAAAATACTATTTTACGCTTTTCATCACACATAGATGATGCCAATGTCTGATCAAGTGCGTAGATAAATTTGCTAAAGGGTCTCCCGCAAGCTGAATATATCTAATTTAGTGCGACTAGAACAAGGTAATCAAGAACAATTTGGATAAAAACGTGCAAAACATAAAAGTTCTTCGTTTTTACGAAGCGAACAACTTTGCTTTTTGAACAATCTTCAGTTGAACAAGTATACGACCTCCATATTTAAAATACGGCCGAGCAGATCTAAAATCGTTCGGCCAAAATCCGAGTTTGATATGAAAATCAGGGGAAAAGACCATCAATATCAGGTCGTATGGAAAAGTGGTACAAATAAAAGTTCTTCATATCTTCAAGGCGAACAACTTTTATTTTTACGAGATTTTCATCAGAGCTCTTTTACTACCTCAAAATCGGGAAGAAGTACAGACCAGTTTTTGGCCGAACAGTTACGAAAAGTTCGGACCAGACCATCCGAATTTGACCCCAACTGGGGTTTTGGACGTGATTCCAAACCTCTTTCTTTCACAGAAAGTCCAGCCGCTCCTTATATACACGAGGGGTGATGACCGATTGAAACAACACCAATCGAACAAACAAATCTCTTATTTTTTCGTGTTCATCTACTTTTTATTCCTCTCCTTTGTATCTTGCTTCTCGTTCTTCCGCAGTTCTTCATATCGGAGGCTGCGAATCCACGAGACTCTAGGGGTGGTCAGGCCGACCTAGGGCAGCCCATAGCCGCCGCAACGTCCTGATGGGGTCCCTCCCGGGCGAGCGGGGTTTCGGGTCTCAAAAGCGTCCGCCGGACTGTCTTGCGTACCACGCTTCCGGCGAGCCTCCCTCGGCGCGTGCTGCCGAGATTCGTGCTCGGCGCCGAGGGTACACGGAGACGTGTTCGTGTGCGAACAATGTTGTTTCCTATCAAATAATTGGGATTGCAGCTGGTGTTACGGCCATTGACGAAGGCAGAGTGGCAACATGTCCTTTACAAGGCGATCGGTTTCATTCCGGCGTGGTAGCAAGGAAGAGCATCTCCAACATGCACTGCATATTTTGGCGCCGTATACGCGCATTGCAGCGCGTTGTAACGCGTTAAAGCGCGTGTAACCTCCACGGCCTCTACCAGATGCTGCATTTTGCAGCTCGCGCGAAGCTCGGAAAACAGCCTTCAGCAGGCGCGCTAAAATGAAGCGCCAAAAACTTGTTTTTATACTAGGCTATGCATAAATAGGATATAGAAAACAGTTAACTCCCTTGCATCTCGAAAAGAAAACTTTCAGCCGTCGCCGCCTCCTGACCTAGCCGCCGCCTCTCCTTCGCCTCCTCCATAGATCGGTTCCTCCTCCTCCGGCCGGCTTACCCGGCGTCAGGAGAGGTGGGGAACCCGATCTATGGGTGGATTTTTCAGTAAAATTAGTGTTTTGAGAGACTAGATTAGAGTTTTGATAGTCATCTTTTTGGTCTCTACGTCAACGAAGATGATATCTACTACAATAAGTGATCTTCGGCCTTTCGCTCGACAACGAGATCTTGTTCCCGGCGTCAATGACAGTGTTGTAAGATTACAGTTCTATAAGTACGGTCTGTCAGATCTTACCTCGTCAAGTCGATTTTGGAGTTTTTTTGCATTGTTATCGCGAGGATTATCCTCGCAATATTTGTCCCGGCTGCTACGTCCTCGACAATGGTGGTTCGTATTATCGGTTTGCCAACGACGTCGACCAAGTTGTTCGGTTACTTTGGACTGGAATACTGATGTTGGTACTCTTGCCGATGTTGATTGATTACTCTAATGGCTGTGCGCGTGCACGTAGCCTTGGCACTACGGCTCAAATTAAAATTATGGGAGAACCCTCGTTGATATTTACAGGTTGTGGTTTGGTATCAGTTAGTTCTTGGCCGCCTTCAGGAAAGTTCAAGATGGTGTCTTGGAAGAAGAAAGAGTTTAAGATCTTAGTGTTTTACTAATTTCTTTTAGACTTTATTTTATAATCGCTAGAGATAGTCTATGTATCTCTACCATGTACTATATGCTTTTATGAATATATCGTGGTGTTGGTTGTCAAAAAAAGGATATAGAAAACAGTTGAAAATAGAATTAAAACATTCTAATCGAGTTCTTCTGCAGAAATTAAAACAAACTACCCATCGTTGGAGGTGGTCTTGGTCCAGAGGTCGTCCCACAGCGGGTCCTCCTCGCCGATCTTCGAGTTCAGATTCTCGATCTCCTGCTCGGCGAACGCCCGACGGCGACGTCGGCCCGCGCTCCTCTCCTCCCTCTACGCGGCGTAGAATTCTTCCTCGTCCCGAATGTCATCCGGGAATGACTCTCTCCACTGATATATGATGCACTCGGCAATGAGCAACCAGCGTTGCGCCTAGCGGTGGTGGTGATGGTCTTCATCGCTGACGAGGTGCGGAGGGGGGCGAGGAACTCTGCCTCCTCGAAGGACAAAATGTCGGGGAAGTTGAGGCGGTGCCGCGTCGTACCCGCACGCAGCTCGGTGTAGAACGTCCCGCTGGGAAGCGCGTACACCGTGGAAGCCCGACGATCCACTGCGGTGCAGCGGCATCCCGGCGAGCAAAGAGAAGGCGGAGCACGTGGCGAGCAAGGAGAGGAGAGGAGAGTAGCGGGCGCGTGGAGAGGAGAGGAACCTTCCGTGGCAGTTGATCGACGCGTGCGTCCGGTTTATAGCGCACGCCCGAAACGGCGGCCAAGTTTTGGCGCCTAGAATAGTGCAATAGCGCGCGGCAAAGGTTTTAGAGTGCGGGAATTTTTGGCACATCTGCTGAAGGAGCGCGGGAGGATTTTCGCGCGCTAAACTGGCAGTTTATATAGCACCCGCGGTGAGTATAGAGTGCCCTGTTGGGGATGACTCTGTCATTGCGGCCAAGCCCATTCATTGGTTACTAGTTGTTGATACGCCGATTTGGCTTTTGGAGGAGTTGTTGAAATGACAAAGGGCATTATTTTGGGCTAGTAAAAAGAGATCACGGAGGACAATGCCTTGTTTCATGGCAGGAGATTTGCAAGCCAACTTCAGAATGCTTCACTTGTCTCAAGGAGGAGGACACAGTTGATTATATAGTTATGCACTTTGTGTATACTCGCTAGGTGTGGTTAATTAGGGTGCTTACACATAGCTAGACTAGCATTGGAGATTTGCTCATAGATGGCGTGCCAAATCACCCTTTAATGACGTGTAGGTGGCACACCACCACTGTCACAAGACTGGTAACTTGTACCGTTGGAGTGGCCAGCCCACACCACCAGTAAAATACGTACTAGTGGCATGTTTATGGCACACCACCACTAATTTGTAACAGTGGTACGTGGGGCATGTTAGGCCACGCAAAGATAAACAAAAAGTTTTTCCCTGCGTGGTGCTCTCAAGATCTAGCTTAGGTGATGGGTCACGAGATTTACCACTAGACATGCAGGTGCGGAATATTGATGAAGCGCGTTAGTTGATGATGTGCCGAATGATCCCCTGTACATCACGTCTAGATCCCCACGGACTCCTTTGTTTCCAGCGTCGGACGTGCAACGTCTCTACCGGTATCCACATGTACAGGAAGGAGCTCCAGGCAGAGGACTGCTAGATCCCGTCTAGCCCGAAATAGGAGTGGAGGAAGTGACTGCTAGGTCAGGAACTATCCCTTGTCACTCCACTTATATACACTCCTAACTGGGCTCAACGCTTGAAGCCCATTTAGGCTGTACCTCAATCTCCACATGGATTGAGTCCATATGGTCTCATTTCCCTTAAATGTGTGACCATGTAGGTTCACGTACACCTGGACACGACATGAGTCACCACTCTGAGTCGATAGCTTATAGCGGCCTCTAGCAAGACGTGTCAACTCCCAAGCGTCGTAAAGTCAGAATAAAACCTTTCTCAATGTGACTTTCATCCAAATCCCTTTGCCTCATGATATACCTTGTCAAGCTATAGGCGAGTAGTTGCCATCCCTTTAATAGCTCGACTCTCTCTTCTCGTTCCATGATATATGATTCACTAGACTAACACTTAGTCTGACTCCTTGGTTAACAGTTAACCAAGTCACGCATGGCCATGCTTCCGAATCATATCACACAAGAGGCCCTAGAGAATATCTCTCCATTACGGAGGGGCAAATCCCATCTTGATAATCCATGTCACGTAGTTTGCTTCACAACCAGCCCGGACTCTACCTTTATAACTGCCCATTTATGGAACAACGTTTGATATAACCTAAGCTAGCGATCCACAACTCGGATCATGCGATCACCTCAGGTCGAAGGATTCCATTGCTTAAGACTGCAAATGATAACATGCCCGTTGCATCTCAACCGTGGGTCAGTCTGACTCGCTAAACTCTTTAGCCAAGTCCGTGTAAGTCGGAATAACATCACCATGCACATGACAAGTGGAACCGTGTCATCAGCTGACTTGCACATTGGTCTAAGTTATGTGTCCAGCACAACCGCAATGACGAAGGACAATCTAGTATGAACAAACATGAATATATAGTTACACAACTTAATCACGTATTCAATGATATGTATCCGATGTTCATACATGGACAACTTTATTACTTTACGAATACATGGGGAATTATATCATACATGATTGCCTCTAGGGTATATTCCCAATAGTCTCCCACCTGCACTAGAGTCAATCATCTCGACATCACATGTCTAGGCATCTAATGCCCATGGTTCTTACGTGCGCCTTATGCTTAGGTTGTGGAAGCAGTTTTGTCAATGGATCTGGAACATTTGCATCCGTGTGTACCTTGCATAACTTGATATCAGCTTGATCCACAAACTGGTGAATTAGATGGTACCACATGAGTATATGTTTGTTCTTCTGGTGTTGTCTAGGTTCCTTAGCTTGTGCAATAGCACCATTGTTGTCACAATACATGTCTAACGGATTGGACAAGCCCTGAACCACACTAAGATCCATCAAGTTCCTGATCCAAACAGCTTCCTTTGCCACCTCCGAGGCAGCAATATACTCAGCCTCTGTTGTAGATGCAGACACAGTCTCTTGCTTGGAACTCTTCCAGCTCACAGCCTCTATGTTCATTACAAACACGTACCCAGATTGGGAACGAGAATCATCTGAGTCAGTAAGATAACTCACATATGTGTAACCTTTTACACCGAGTTCAACCTCACCTCCATTAATTAGGAACACATCCTTAGTCCTCCTCAAGTACTTAAGGATGTTCTTAACCGTTGCCTAGTGGATTTCTCCAGGGTCAGCCTGGTATTTGCTCACAACACTTAGAGCATAAACATTTGACCTAGTACAAATCATGGCATACATGATCGATCCGACTGCTGAAGCATACGGAATCGCACTCATCCAACTTCGCTCATCAGTTATCAAAGGACACTGAGTCTTGCTAAGTTCTATACCATGGGACATCGGTAAGAACCCCTTCTTAGAAGATTCCATGTTGAACTTCTTCAACACTTTGTCCAAATATGTACTCTGACTCAATCCAATGAGCCGCCTTGATCTATCTCTATAGATCCTGATTCCTAGTATGTAAGTTGCCTTACCCAATTCCTTCATTGAGAAACTCCTTTCCAATGACTCCTTGGTTTCTTGCAACATCTGGACATCATTTCCAATCAGTAATATGTCATCCACATATAAGATCAGAAAGTTTACTTTGCTCCCACTAAACTTCTTGTATAAACAAGAATCATGATCACTCTTGATGAAGATAGACAATTTGACTACCTCATCAAAGCGAATGTTCCAACTCCAAAATGCTTGCTTCAACCCATAAATGGATTTCTGAAGTTTGCATACCTTTCAACATTAGACAGATCAATAAAACCCTCGGGATGTATCATATACACGTCCTCGATTAATTTTCCATTAAGGAAAGCCATCTTGACATCGATCTATCATATCTCATAGTCGAAATAGGCTGTTGTAGCTAACATGATCCGAACTGATTTAAGCATCGCTACGGGTGAGAAAGTCTCATCGTAGTCAACTCCTTGAACTTGTCGGAACCCCTTCGTAAAAACACGTGCTTTATAGACAAAAACATTTCCATCCATATCAATTTTCTTCTTAAAGACCCATTTGCACTCGACGAGTCTTGCACCATCTGGCAGATCAACCAAGTTCCAAACTTGATTATCATCCATGGACTTTAACTCGGATCTCATGGCCCCAAGCCATGACTCGGAATCGGATACCACCATTGCTTCTGAATAAGTTGCCGGCTCATCACTGTCTAACATTAATACATCACGAACACTTCGCAATCTGGCCGATCTTCGCAGTGTAGGTGTAGCTCCTAGCTCAGCTACCACGACCGGCTCAACCTCGAAGGCTTTTGCCGACTCGCCACTCGACAGTTCTCTCGAATTTCTTTGAGCTGTATCATACTCCCACTAACTCCCCGACTGAGAAACTCTTTCTCAAGGAAGACAGCATTCCGAGCGACAAACACTTTGCCTCCTTCTCGGTTGTAGAATTAGTAACCCAAGGTTTCCCTCGGATACCCCACGAAAATACACTTATCTGATTTGGATGTAACCTTGTCTGACTGAAGTCGCTTGAAAAATGCTTCACAACCCCAAATCTTAAGAAAAGAAGACTCATCTTCTTGCTAGTCCACATCTCATGCGGTGTCTTCTCTACCGATTTTGATGGTACTCTGTTTAGTGTGAATGCTGCAGTTTCTAGACAATAACCCCACAATGATAAAGGTAGATCTGTCCGACTCATCATTGATCGTACCATGTCCAACAAGGTCCGATTCCGTTGTTTCGACACACCGTTTCTCTACGGTGTACCCGGCGGAGTGAGTTGAGGAACTATTCCACAACTCATAAGATGGTCATCAAACTCATGGCTCATGTACTTGCCTCCTCGGTCCGACCGAAGAAACTTTATTTTCTTGCCGAGTTGATTCTGTACTTAATTCTGGAATTCTTTGAACTTTTCAAAGGCTTCTGACTTATGTTTCATCAAATGGATATATCCATACCAACTCAAATCATCAGTGAAGGTAATGAAGTATGCATAACCACCTCTGGTTATCGTGCTCATTGGGCCACATACATCACTATGTATAAGTCCCAATAAGTCAGACGCCCTTTCACAACTCTTTGTAAAAGTTTTCTTGGTCATTTTGCCGAGTAGGCACGATTTGCATGTCCCGAATGACTCCAAGTCGAACAAAGTTAGGAGTCCATCATCATGGAGCTTTGATACGTCCATTTTGCATCACTATTATATATCATAATTTACTGTTATTCATTGATATATTTCATATTAAGAGATGATACTTATGTTATTTCATCTGTTTTTGCATGGTTGATGACTTTTGGAGCATGGACCGCTGCAGTCAGGATTCTGATAGAAAAGCTGCTGTTTGGAGGCAAAATTCGCGAATATCAGAAAATCCGGGAAAATACATGGAAAATCCTATTTTTCCAGAAGACGAAGAATGCCATAAGGGGAAGTGGAGATGGGCCATAGGGGGCCCACACCACCCCCTGGCGTTGGCCACCCTAGGTCGCGCCACCAGGTATATTATCCCCCTGAAACCCTAAGACTCGGGGAGCGACCACAGAAAGATTCCACCGCCTCTACGGGGCGGAAAACACCAAGAGAGAAAGATATCTCCGGCAGACAAAATTCTGTTGGGGGAATTCCTTCCTGGAGAGGGGAGATCGTCGCCATCAACACCACCATCAAGCTGGACTTCATCGGGATCATCATCATCATCACCACCACCATCATCTCCACCAGCACCATCATCACCACTTCATACCACTGTAACAATTGGGTTGAATCTTGCATAGTTCTTAGGGGAACTTTCCCGGTGTTGATTACTCCTTGTAGTTGATGCTATTGAGTGAACCATTGAATTATCGTTTATGTTCAGATTGTTACTTATCATTATTTCATCTCTGATCATGATCCATATGATGTCTTGTGAGTAGTTCATTTTGCTCTTGAGGACATGGGAGAAGTCATATTGTTAGTAGTCGAATTGTGATGAGAAAGATTCAATAGTTTGATATTTAAGTTGTGGTGTACTTCTTCTAGTGGTGTCATGTGAACGTCGACTACATGATACTTCACCTATATGGGCCTAGGGAAATGCATTGTGTATTTGGCTACTAATCATAGGGGTTACCGGAGTGACAGAAACCTGAACCCCCGTTAGGAAACCTTTGCACAAGGGATGTCAGGGTCTTAGAGTTTAAAGCTGTGGTTAGGTTTCTACCTTAATTACTTTCTTGTACTTGCGGATGCTTGCAAGGGGTATAATCACAAGTATGTATTAGTCCTAGGAAGGTTGGTACATTAGCACGGGTTCACCCACACAACACTTAGCAAACTAAAGAAGATTAATCAACTATATGAAGCGAAAGCACTTGACGATATTCCCATGTGTCCTCGAGAATGTTTGGTCATCTTAAGTAATACAACCAGCTTGTCCTTTGCTAAAGAAAGGATTGGGCCACTTGCTGCATTTATTCTTATTGTCTTTTATTTACTCGTACTTTATTTACCTGTATTATCAAAAACCCCTAAAAATCTGTTTGCTAAGTATTTACAGAGAATTCCTGCTCCTAGCCACTCGCCAGCACCTTCTGCTCCTTGTTGGGTTCGACACTCTTACTTATCAAAAATATTGCGATACACCCCTATACTTGTGGGTCATCAAGACTATTTTGTGGCGCCGTTGCCAGGGAGTGAAGCGCTATTGGAGAGTGGAACTGGTAAAGGAAACTTCTACTGTGAGTATTGTTTACTTCTGTTAGTTGTTTTATTTTCAAAATGGATAATTCGTCGAGTTTCTTATGTCGTAATGCTACTACCACTTCTAAGGTAGTAGATGAACCACCACCTGCTGAGAATGATACTTTTAAAATACCTACAAGAATTATTGATCGTGTCATGGATAACTATTATGTTGGAGATGGAATTGTCCATCCCGGTGATCATTTGCTCTTTATACATGAATTATGCGGGTTGTTCAAGTGTGCAGGTATTACTACAGATCACGTTAAGAAGAAGTTATTCTCATTATCACTAAAAGGAAGAGCTGAAGAATGGTATAAGTTGCTGAAGAATGGTCAAGCTCTTAAATGGGAGGAAATAGTAGCTCTCTTTTATTCAAAGTTTTATCCTCCTAGTGAGATTCGTAAAGATCAGAATCAAATATACAAGTTTTGGCCTCTTGATGGAGAGACTACAGCTCAAGCTTGGGGGAGATTGAAGTTACTAATTCTCAAATGTCCCATTCATGAGCTCCCCAACAATATTATCATCAATAACTTTTATGCAAGGCTCCCTCTACATGATAAGGATTTATTGGATGCCTCTTGTGCTGGATCATTCACTCGCATGGAAGAAGAAGCTAAATGGGATCTTCTGGACCGTATTCAAGACAATGCTGAAGCATGGGAGAATGACAAAGGAAGAAAGTCAGGTATAAATTATGATTATGAATGCATTGAATCTTTTATGGGAACTGATGACTTTCAAAATATTAGTAATGCTTATGGTCTCGATTCTCAAGTTATTACAAATTGTTTTAAGGCTTTTGCTTCTTATATTGAAATTCCGAAAAAGGGATGGAACAAGTATCATGCACCATATAAATATATTGTTGATTGTGTTCCTGTTAGGAGTACTGAATTTTGCACTATTGATCACATCCTACCTGAACCTTATATCGAGAAAATACCCTTCCCGGATAAGGTAAAGGAGCATCCTATGATAACTAGTGTAATCAATAAAAGTGCAAAGAGAACTGTAAAACCTAATGAACAAATAAACATTGAACCTGTTGTAGCAATTGTGAAAGACCTTGTCACTAAAAGTGTAGAAGATGGACACATAGTCTTCTATGAGGATGCTTCTAATATTGTCTCACATCCTAATAGAACTAAAAAGGCTAGTGTCCCTGTGCTTTCTGTTAGAATTGTCGATCATTGCTATTATGGTTTATGTGATATTGGTGCAAGTTCAAGTGCTATCCCTTGTGAGCTTTACAAAAAAATTATGCATGAAATCAGTCCCTGTGAACTAGAAGAGATTGATGTGGTTATTCACCTTGCTAATAGAGAGACCATCTCTCTAATTGGTATTGTACGGGATGTAAAAGTTCTTTATGGTTAGATTAAATATCCTGCTGATTTTCTAGTACTTGGTTCAGCTGCTAGTAAAACCTATCCCATAATTTTTGGTAGACCTTTCTTGAGTACATGTGGAGCCATTATAGACTGCAAAAGGGAGAAAATCTTGAGTAAATTTGATGGGGAATCTTATGAGTTTAATTTTTCGAAATTTACTAAAGAACCTTGTGAAAATGAAACCCATAATGAGGATTTA
Organism: Avena sativa; assembly: GCA_916181665.1. NCBI lineage: Eukaryota > Viridiplantae > Streptophyta > Magnoliopsida > Poales > Poaceae > Avena > Avena sativa. The sequence goes on from OV702288.1 coordinate 562,204,512, forward strand.
GAGTTGAACAACTTGCTTCTATTTCTCTTGCTCCTAACAATGCTTTGCAGCAATTTATGGAGGACCACGAAAGTGAAATCTTCATGGAAGAAAGAAATGAGATTGACGAGATTCTCCATCGTCAACCTAAGATGCTTAAGCATAACTTGCTTGTGGAAGATTTGGGTACCACATTTCCACCTAAAAAGGATCCGGTCTTTGATCTAAAACCTTTACCTGACGATCTTAAGTATGCTTACATTAATGATAATAAAATATATCCTATTATTATTAGCTCTAAACTTTCAGGGAAGGAAGAGGAAAGATTATTGGAGGTATTGAAGACAAATCGAGGGGCTATGGGCTATACTCTGGATGATTTAAAAGGGATTTCTCCTACTATATGTCAGCATGCTATCAATATAGAACCAGATGCAAAGCCAGTGGTAGAGCACCAGCGTCGTTTAAATCCTAAGATGAAGGAAGTGGTAAAAAATAAGGTATTGAAACTCCTTGATGCTGGTATTATTTACCCTATTACTGATAGTGAATGGGCTAGTCATGTTCATTGTGTCCCTAAAAAGGGGGAATTGCCGTTGTTCCTAATGATAATGATGAGCTTATTCCCCAAAGAATAGTAGTAGGTTATAGGATGTGCATTGATTTCAGGAAAGTTAACAAAGTTACTAAGAAAGATCATTGCCCACTTCCTTTTATTGATCAAATGTTAGAAAGGTTGTTTAAAAAGACCCATTTTTGTTTTCTTAATTGATACTCTGGTTTCTCTCAAATTGCTGTTAAACAACAAGATCAATAAAAAACTACTTTTACATGCCCTTATGGAACCTATGCTTATAGACGTATGCCTTTTGGTTTATGTAATGCTCTTGCTACTTTTCAAAGATGCATATCTGCTATCTTTCATGGTTTTTGTGAGGAAATTGTGGAAGTGTTCATGGATGACTTCTCCGTCTATGGAACTTCTTTTGATAATTTTCTGCACAACCTCGATAAAGTTTTGCAGAGATGTGAAGAAGCTAATCTTGTTCTTAATTGGGAGAAATGCCACTTCATGGTGAATGAAGGGATTTTCCTTGGACATAAGATTTCTGAAAGAGGCATAGAAGTTGATAGAGCTAAAGTTGAGACGATTGAGAAAATGCCCTGTCCAAGAGACGTTAAAGGTATTTGTAGTATCCTTGTTCATGCTGGTTTCTATAGAAGGTTTATTAAAGATTTCTCTAAGATATCAAAACCCCTCACTAATCTTCTTCAAAAATATGTACCCTTTGTCTTTGATGATGATTGTAAGGAAGCTTTTGAAACTCTAAAGAAGGCTTTAACTACTGCTCCTATCGTTCAACCACCTGATTGGAGCTTACCCTTTGAAATAATGTGTGATGCTAGTGATTTTGTTGTAGGAGCTGTCCTTGGGCAACGAATAGATAAAAAGTTAAATGTTATCCACTATTCTAGTAAGACTCTTGATGCTGCTCAAAGAAATTATGCTACTACTGAAAAAGAATTCTTAGCCATCGTCTTTGCTTTTGATAAGTTTAGACCTTATATTGTTGACTCAAGAGTTACTATTCATACTGATCATGCTGCTATTAAGTACCTTATGATGAAGAAAGATGCTAAGCCTAGGCTTATTAGATGGGTACTACTCTTACAAGAGTTTGACCTACATATTGTAGATAGGAAAGGTGCGGAAAATCCCATAGCTGATAATCTATCTCGATTGGAAAACATCTCTTTTGATCCTATGCCTGTTAATGATAGTTTCCCAAATGAACAGTTGGCTGCAGTAGGGGTAAGCTCGCGAGGGAGCCCTTGGTATGCTTATTATGCTAACTTTATTTTCTCAAAGTATTTGCCTCCAACTTTTACAGCTCAGCAAAGAAGGAAGTTCTTTTACGATTTGAGACATTATTTTTGGGATGATCCACATTTATATAAAGGAGTGGATGGTATTATGCGAAGATGTGTTCCAGAATATGAACAAAAGGAGATATTGGGGAAATGTCATGGTAGTGCCTATGGAGGACATCATGCGGGAGATAGAACTGCACAAAAGGTGCTACAATCAGGTGTCTACTAGCCTACCCTTTTTAAAGATGCAAGAAAATTTGTCTTATCCTGTGATGAGTGTCAGCGTGTTGGTAATATTTCTAGATGCAATGAAATGCCTATGAATTACTCTCTAGTTATTGAACCCTTTGACTGTTGGGGATTTGACTTTACGGGTCCTTTTCCTCCCTCAAAAGGTTATACTCATATTCTTGTTGCTGTTGATTATGTCACTAAGTGGGTAGAAGCCATACCTACGAAGAGTGCTGATGGGGAGACCTCTTTAAAAATGCTTAAGGATGTTATCTTTGCTAGGTTTGGAGTGCCTAGGTATCTTATGACTGATGGAGGTTCTCATTTCATTCATGGTGGTTTTAGAAAGACCCTTGCTAAATATGATGTTAATCATAGAATCGCTTCAGCTTATCATCCCCAAACTAGTGAACAAGTAGAGTTGTCAAATAGAGAAATTAAATCCATCTTGCAAAAGACTGTTAATAGATCTAGAAAAAATTGGGCTAAAAAGTTGAACGATGTTTTATGGGCTTATAGGACTGCCTATAAAAATCCTATGGGGATTCCTCCTTACAAAATGGTTTATGGAAAAGCTTGTCACCTGCCTTTAGAATTAGAACACAAAGCTTATTGGGCAGTTAGAGAACTTAATAGAGATTGTAAGCTTGCTGGTGAAAAAAAGATTATTTGACTTAAGTTCGTTGGATGAATGGAGGAGTGAAGCATATGAGAATGCTAGACTCTTTAAGGAAAAAGTTAAAAGATGGCATGACAGGTGAATTCTTAAGAGATAATTCCATGTTGGTGAGACAGTTCTATTGTATAGGTCTCATCTCAGATTTTTTGCAGGGAAACTACTTTCAAAATGGGAAGGACCTTTTGCTATTCAAGAAGTGTATCGTTCAGGAGCAATAAAAATTTCTTCTTTAAAAGATAACACTACACAAGTGGTGAATGGTCAGCGACTCAAGCACTATATTGCTGGAGATTTTTATAATGAAGATATTGATGCTATTCAAGTGGTAACTCCTAAAAAATTCATCAAAGACCAAATTCAGAGACCTGCAGAGTCCGTTTTCAAATAGGTAACAGATCTGGTAAGAGAAGTTCCGCAAAAATTCCATCCAGCTGTTTTTTGGAGTTTTTATCCAACAAGGAAAGCTACAAAGCAAAAGAGGGACGGAAATGGAGCTAGGGTGGCTCACACCACCCCCTAGCGCCGACCCCCTGGCCGCGCCAGCAGGTGGTGTGGCCGCCCCGGACTCCGTCTCCGACCTGTTTTCTCCCAGTACCTTCCTTTTGTTGTAAAACTTCGCAATATATAATCCCCCGGATCCCCAGAGGTTCGTATATCGTGTTCTCGTCATGTTTTCATTTCGATCTATTTCTGCCAGGAACTATTCTTGAAAGTTTAGAAGCACAATGGTGTCCGCCAAGGATAAGGGAAAGGAGCCTATGGAGGAAGATCTCCAAGACCCCGGGCAGGAGAAGGAGATCAAGAGTGAAGATGAAGAGGAGGCAAAGCAAAGCCAACATCCACACACCGGCACTACCATTGCAAGCATTGGAGTGTTGGTAAACCCTGCCAAGATCAAAACGACTGCACGGATGTCAACTGGAGGGAAACCTCCGTGTCACTGTTTGGCTCCATGGTCACTTCCTCCATGCACCAAGGATCCTTTCCATACCCTTATCCATGAGCATCAATACCAGAATATGTCCAAGGATAAACTACCCTCCAATTGGGATTTGCCTTGTTCTAGCCATGCAGGAAAAGAAGACTTCAAGGAGGAAGAGTGGGGAAAGAATCGCAAGAGCTGGAATTTGCAACCCGGCATGATCATGAGCCGCATTGAGCAAAACTCGGAGTTGATTCGCACTCTCACCTTTGAGATTGAGGATTTGGGGAAACTAATCAAAAAGCTCAGTGAGAGAATACCACCACCACCGAAGGAGTAATTCGTCATCAGGTTTTGGCATCCCCTTGGTTTGTTCCAAGCTTGGGGGAGTGTCGCGATATCACATCACTATATTCTATCTTTTTACCTTTTTAGTAGAGTCATATCATGAATAGAGAAGTTTGGGTCAGTAGCAACACTATTTTGAGAATTGAATGGAAAAGATAAAAGTACTCTAAAGAAATATAATTTCATCATCTTTCTTTTTTGATTTGCTCATAAGCTTAGTATTCTCTAGTTAAGATCTTTTGTGCTTCTAAGGAAGATTGCATGTTTGTTTTTATCACTTGTATGTTTGTTTGTTTCCTTCAACTCTTATGCTTGCTACCCAGCCTTGCTAGCCAAAAACCTGTACTGAGAGGGAATGCTTCTCAGTAAATTCATGTTAAACCAAAACCAAAACCAAACCTGTACTGAGAGGGAATGCATCCAATCCTTAAACCAAAACCTATGCCATTTGTGTCCACCATACCTACCTATTAGCACTATTGCTATTCCAAGTAAATTCATGTTTTTATCTACCTTCCAAATTAAACTTGTTATGTGAAGATTAGTGATTAAAGCTCTCACAAACTTGATGGCACACTTTACTTTTTTGCATTTAATAAACTTGAACCATTGTGCCCATCTATGTTGCGTATCTGCTTGTGCTTTGTAAGTTGTGAATTAGCAGAACCATGTTGTCATGGGGAACGCTTTCAATATTGCACCGGTACTTTGTACCTAGTTGATATCATGTTTTTTTGTCTATGGATGTCGTCGGTGTGAAATGAAAGGGGAGCTTGTAAGTCCATGGAGTTATGTATATGTGTTAGAGAAACGCCTGGGTCGCCGGTCCAATCCATGTTGTCATGGTGGAAACCTGCAGCGTAACCATAATGAGCATCTATGAAGCATTGTTCTTATAAAAAAAGAGATAGAGATTGAGAAAAGGAGGGAAAAAAGAGATGAGAAAAGAGGAAATAGAGAAAAAAGCACCATATTTCCATGGTAAATAAGAAGATTGCTGAGATGCTTGTTGTCTGCTTGCCTTGTCATTTTGATATGGGGATTCTTCCGTATCATCGGGCAAGGGGTACCCCGTTGGCGGTTCTCCATGATACACATGTACTTACTATGACAAGAACTTACCGGTGACTAAACTTGAGTAGCATGAGGAGCGGCCCTCGTATTCAAGGGACATGAGATTTTCAACTTACAACTTGTCAAGCATATCCTCATATTTGATCACTTTAACCTTAACCACCTAAAGATGCCTATGATAGGGGCAATGAGAGCTAAAAGCTAATAAGTATCATAATTTTTGGAAGCTCTTTATGAAACTTCAAATCACGGTTCCCTCTGCGAAGGGCCCTTCTTTTACTTTTGAGTTGAGTCAGTAAACCTACCCTCTTCTACCTCAGCAAGTATTTTGAGTTGTTGTGTTTCATTCATTCATATGATGATTTATCCAATCATGTTTCTTATGTTCCTTGTTTTGCACTTTGCTCTTATCTTAGTGTCTACAACTTTGAAAGCTATCTTTGAAAACTAGTTATTTGTGAACTCCTGCAAATTGTCAACTATTCTTCGACCGAGAGCTAAGTTTGCCATTACCAATTATGATTTACTTTATGTATGTTTATTATGTTTCTTTTACTTTTTGCAAGTTAAGTTATATAATAGTGAGTTGTCTTCTATTATGACTTATGTATTGATGAATGTGATGCTTCTTGTCCATATTCTTTTATCGACTCTTCACTCCATAAACCTGAGGTCATGTTTACTGAGTTCAGGTTCGCTTGGGGACAAGCGAAGTCTAAGCTTGGGGGGAGTTGATACGTCCATTTTGCATCACTATTCTATATCATAATTTACTGCTATTCATTGATATATTTCATATTAAGAGATGATACTTATGTTATTTCATCTGTTTTTGCATGGTTGATGACTTTTGGAGCATGGACCACCGCAGTCAGGATTTTGATGGAAAAGGTGTTGTTTGGAGGCAAAATTTGTGAAGATCAGAAAATCCGAGAAAATACATGGAAAATCCTATTTTTCTAGAAGACGAAAAATGCCAAAAGGGGAAGTGGAGATGGGCCACAGGAGGCCCACACCACCCCCTGGCGCGGGCCACCCCAGGCCACGCCACCAGGTGGTGTGGCCGCCCTGGTCCACTCCAGGCTCTCCCCTCTGACGTATATTATCCCCCCGAAACCCTAAGACTCGGGGAGCAACCACAGAAAGATTCCGCCGCCTCTACAGGGCGGAAAACACCGAGAGAGAAAGATCTCTCTGGCAGACAGAATTCTGCTAGGGGAATTCCTTCCTGGAGAGGGGAGATCATCGCCATCAACACCACCATCAAGCTGGACTTCATCGGGATCATCATCATCATCACCACCATCATCTCCACCAGCACCATCATTGCCACTTCATACCGCTATAACAATTGGGTTGAATCTTGCATAGTTCTTAGGGGAAACTTTCTCGGTGTTGATTACTCCTTGTAGTTGATGCTATTGAGTGAACCTTTGAATTATCGTTTATGTTCAGATTGTTACTTATCATTATTTCATCTCTGATCATGATCCATATGATGTCTTGTGAGTAGTTCGTTTTGTTCTTGAGGACATGGGAGAAGTCATGTTGTTAGTAGTGGAATTGTGTTGAGAAAGATTCAATAGTTTGATATTTAAGTTGTGGTGTCCTTCTTCTAGTGGTGTCATGTGAACATCGACTACATGATACTTCACCTATATGGGCCTTGGGAAATGCATTGTGTATTTGGCTACTAATCGTAGGGGTTACCGGAGTGACAGAAACCCGAACCCCCGTTAGGAAACCTTTGCACAAGGGACGTCAGGGTCTTAGAGTTTAAAGTTGTGGTTAGGTTTCTACCTTAATTACTTTCTTGTACTTGCGGATGCTTGCAAGGGGTATAATCACAAGTATGTATTAGTCCTAGGAAGGTCGGTACATTAACACAGGTACACCCAAACAACACTTAGCAAACTAAAGAAGATTCTTCAACTATATGAAGCGAAAGCACTTGACGATATTCCCATGTGTCCTTGAGAACGTTTGATCATCTTAAGTAATACAACCGGCATGTCCTTTGCTAAAGAAAAGATTGGGCCACTTTCTACATTTATTCTTATTGTCTTTTATTTACTCATACTTTATTTACCTGCATTATCAAAAACCCTAAAAATCTGTTTGCTAAGTATTTACAGAGAATTCCTGCTCCTAGACACTCGCCAACACCTTCTGCTCCTCATTGGGTTCGACACTCTTACTTATCGAAAATACTACGATACACCCCCTATACTTGTGGGTCATCAAGCTTCTTCATGTGTTTCCAACTTATATGACCAAGCCGACAATGCCAAAAGTAAGTCATATTCAGATCATTTGGTTTCAAACTTTTCACATTTATGTTATAGACCAATTCATCATTAAGATTCAAAATAAATAACCCGTTCAAGATGGGTGCAAAGCCATGAAACATATCATTCAAATATAAATAACAATCATTATTCTTAATATTTGACTCATAGCCCTATCGCATCAAACATGAGGCAGAAATGTTGTTTCGACTAAGCACTTGAACATAATAACAATTATTTAGCTCCATTAAGATTCCTAAAGGTAAATGAAGTCGCATCGTGCCAACTTCCAATGCAAAGACTCTCGCTTTGTTGCCGACTCGAATGTCAACCTCACCTCTTATCACCCTCCTAGTTCTTACCAGGCCCTGCAATGAGTTGCAGATGTGAATTACTGATCCGGTATCATATACCCAAGAACTATTAGGTGCATCAACAAGATAAATGTCTATAACATTGCATACAAGCGTACCTGAGTTGGAAGTCATACCTCCACTCTTGGCTTTGTCGGCCAAATAATTGCTGCAATTCCTCTTCCAGTGGCCATTCGCCTTGCAATAGAAGCAAGTGGAACCAGCTGAAGGAGATGGCTTAGTCCCTGAGGAAACGCTTGGGATCAAATCCTGAGCATTACCTCCTGACTTAGCCTTCTTCTTCTTAGTCCAAGAACTCTTCTTGAACTTAGCCTTATTATGTACCATCAACACTTGACTGGCACCCTTCTTGAGATCAACCTCTACCTGTTTGAGCATCCCATGTAATTCAGTGAGCTTCTTATACATACCATGCATGTGGTAGTTCGATATGAACTGACCATACACACTAGGAAGAGAGTTTAGAATTATATCTGTAGCAAACTCTTCGCTAATGGGGTAGCCAAGACTTTCCAGAGATTGCACGTAACCGACCATTTTGATCACATGCGAACTCAGTGGATCGCCATCCTTAAGCTTACAACTCAGCAAATCTTGAGAGACTTGATACCTCTCGGTCTTTGCCTGCGCTTGGAACATACTTTTGAGGCTTTCGATCATATCGTAGGCCTCAACATTCTCGAACTGTTGCTGCAAGTCCAGTTCCATGTGAGCAAGCATAAGGCAGCTAATTTTTGTAGACTCGTCACATGTCCTACGGTAGGCATTGGTTGCTGCGACACTCGCATTCTCATTCAGCTCATCTGGAAGTGGGTTATCTAGAACATGGTCCCTCTTTTCTTGTTTGAGAACAATTCTCAGATTGTGATACCAGTTGGTGAAATTAGTTCCATTAAGCTTATCTTTCTCTAGGATGGTCCTCAATGCAAAACTGGATAACTGAGGGAGACTGCTACTAGGTGCCATTGATCTACAACAGAAAATATGCAAAACACTTAAGACATGTATCCATAAAAGAGCAAGCATATTAAACATTTTAATACTTATTCTCCCACTAGAACCAACACCCCTCCGATGGTTACTTAGTGATTCAGGATCCTAAATAAGCAAGATGACTAGTGAGCTTTAACATCACCGCTAGCTGTCAAGTGATCTAGGTAGGTAACTCCTTGACAATCACATCTCATGCGACTCCTATTGGTCGGGTGGCATCACATGCCCCGGTTCTCGACTGACCTCTCCCTGAGTCCCACAACCGTTGTGATAGACCCGTCTAGCTTACCAAGTGTTTCTGCTGTAAGAGTCTGACTCGAACTCACCTAGTCGAAAATAATTGGTAGCACCTCAACTTTATGAGCCCACTACCAAGAATGTCCGACTTGTGATGGTGCAGCACCGGTGGGGAGACCGACTAGACCTTCTTTGAGGGATTACTTTCTACCAACTATCTAACAGATGTAAAACAGAGACATAAACATAACACAAAATAGAGCAATTATAATGTGAAATGGTATGGCTCTCTTCATGGTGATCTCCATCTCCACAAAGCTTATAATCGACTCGTGCCAACTCTTGTCACGTGCCATTGAAAGGGCATGTATGCCCCCATGTGTGGTTTTGGTAATTAATGAAAATCTCTATGGACTAATGTGTAAATTGAGTTTCACTTGTAGGTTTGTCCATTGGCATCGCTTGGACCATGTGTTGGTCTCAAGGATGAAAAATAAGAATAAATGTCCACGGGCTTTGTGCCCATTGGAATCATGAAGAAGAAGAACAAGATCAAGTATGTCTTGAAGAAGAAGAAGATGGAGTTCCTTATGGCTATCTTCAAGACACCAACATCAAGAAATGAAGGGCAAGCTCAAGGTGCGCCATCTCTAGAAGATCTCATGCTTGAAGCTTGTCATCCTCGGCAATCATGCAATGATGAAGACAAGTTCGAATAAGAGGCTTCCCCATGGAGCATGGGGAGCATTTCTAAAGTCTTCATCAAGCAAGAGCAAGCAAGTGCAATCAAGAAAGTTGATTCATCTTGAGAAGGACAAAACGATCTACATCAAGCTCAAGTGGGATGCTCAAGGCAAATGTATGATCTTGATAGGGTTTCTATTTTACCGGTCTCTTGTAGTGTTGGGAGATCGGGTTTTGGATAGATAGTCATACTATCAAGAGGGGCTCTCGAGTGGGTGACTCGTTCGTATCTTTCGGAGAGAGCTCAAACCTTTGCATACATAGCATCATCTTTCTTGGATGTTGTTTGGTTCTTGTCCATGTGAGGATCTATAGCTTGTGGTTATCTTCATAACAAGCTCTAGTTCGTCAAAAACGGATTTCCCTTGCGTATCTCATTGCATTTTTATCTTGCGGGTTTTCTGACTCCACACCTTGGGAGGTATCTCACATATATATTCATGGTATTTCCTCCCTTGGTGATACCCAATATTTCCGGTGCAAGTTCTACACGTTGTTATATTTCCAACAAAATTGGTTTCATCTCGTTTGGAGTTCGGATTCAAAATTTATTGCAGTTTTAGTTCTGAAGTTTCCCTGACCAGAAGTACCGGCCAGGCGTCGGTAGTTCCACCCACAGTCTTCTGCGAGGCCGGTCTGGCTATAGTTCTGGCACAAGGTCTGATGGTAGTTCCGCTCACGTTCAATGACTCTCTGTTGAAAGTGCTCTATTTGATGGAATTCACACCAAAATCAGGTTCGGTAGTACTGGTCAGAAGTTTCGGTCATCCCGGACTGGAACTTCCGGCCAGCACTACCAGGCCACATCCCTTGAGCGGTACTAACGCTAGGTCCTGGTAGTTCTGGTCAGGACCTCGTGACCCTAGTTCCGATCCAAGTTCCATCGGTACTCGAATTCGATTCAGAACACTTCTATGTTGAAGTGTCGTATTTGTCGGAACTTGGGGTGGTACTTCTGTTGGTAGTACCGGCCAGACTCGTTTTTTCTCTCTCGCACCATTGTGTGTTACCGTTGGTTGGGTGCCACTAGTAGTACTACTCCCCCACGGGTACTACCGGCCGTGCACGATTCTGTGCGTAACGGGCAGATCGGGGAGCCCTTTAAAATGGGTTCCTTTTCCCCCTTCATGGTTAACTTGATTTTCTTGGTTATTGGCTTTCTCTCTCTCCTCCATTGTTGACCTTGAAGATCTTGTCCTCTTCCTTTCCCCCTGATGACTCAGTGTACGGCGCCAGAAAAATGATGGTGCGGTGTTGATGTAGATCTCGTTGGGAACCCCAAGAGGAAGGTATGATGAGCAGAGCAACAAGTTTCCCTCAGTTATGAAACCAAGGTTTAATTGAACCAGTAGGAGCAAGGAAACACCCCAAAAGTGTTGCTAGCTGAGCCTTGGCAGGGCGCACTACCGGTGCTAGTAGCAACGTGGAGACCTGCACAACACAACCACAAAACTTTGTCCCCAACTTGCGATGAGTTTGTTGATACATTGCAAATGTATCTATAATTTTTGATGTTCCATGCTTGGTTTTATCCACTTTCTTGTGTTTTGTTCCAACTTTGGAGTACTTTTCATATGATTTCTTGGACTAACCTATTAACAAGAGCCATAGTGCCAGCTGCCTGTTTTCTGCTGTTTTTGGTTCCAGGAAAGTTAGAAAATGAATATTCTCGGAATTGGACGGGACAAAAGCCAAAGTGCCTATTTTTCCAGATGTCATCAAGTGCTATAATACGAGACGGAGAAGGGCTAGAGGCCGGCCACACCACCTGGCCGCGCTGTTGGGTCCGCAGCATAGAAAACAAAAAAATTCCTACGGTGTGAACTACACGCCAAGATCTATCTACTAGGTACAAAGCAACGGGTGGACATACATCCAACAAGAACTTACCCTCGTAGACGACGAGCTTTGTTAACGAGTAGGAACTCGTGGTTGATGTAGTCGTACACTTGCCGATCTCAAGATCGTGAGGAAGTCCGAGCGCCGCAACTCAGTAGCGCATCCGCACTCGCACACACGTTCAAGCCACCGGATAACCTCCACCTCCTCACTCCAGCGATCCAGCGGAAGCAGCAACTCCTTCCAGACCAAATGCCACCGAGAACATGTATCTCGCTAATCCGAGACCATGGGGGAATAATTCTAGAGGGGGAGAGAGATCCTTCACAAGGAGGTGTGTGTGGATGAAGGAGGGAATGGGTGGCCTTTTATAGGAGGAGGGGGTGCCCCCTCTCTCCATGGCCGGGGCATGGGGGTGACCCCTCACCTCCCCCATTCATGTGGTGGTAACCCCTCCACATTAAAATGCCTCTTCACATTCCCTTTTAAAGTCTCCATTTTAAATGCATTAAATTTCTCCAAATTTAATGCTCTCTCATTTAATAAAACCCTTTTTATTAAATTTATTCAGAATTTTGTTAATTACTTTAATTAACAAACATTCACATATAGCCCCTTGCAATATTTCAATATCACATGCAGAACCACCTTCTGCAATTTCACCCGAACCAATTTCCGATTTCTATTGAAACAATTCCTGCGCTTTGCAATTCTTTCGTCTGAAACATATGTGCTCCAAAATGGTGTCCGGTAACTCTTAAGTGTGCCACCCTACGGTTCGTGAATAATGCAGACATGATCGAGACCCTTATCCAATCAATAATCAGCAGCGGGACCTAGAGATCCGTACTGACTCCTACACATTCAACGATGACTCCTGTGATCGTGAGAACCTTTAACGCTTGTAACTAAATACCTTTGTATCTCGATATATTACATGTCCGAGATTTGATCATCGGTATCTCCATACCTAGTTTGATCTCGTTGCCGACATGCACTCTTTTCTCGTTCCCGTGATATAACATTCTAGTGATCACATCACTTGCTTGCAAGCTATCCTAATGTGATATCACCGAGAGGGCCCAGAGTATACCTATCCGTCATCTGGATTGACAAATTCCACTCTTGATCCATGAGCCTCAACATAATACCTTCGTAGTACTGAACCCATCTTTATAGTCACCCTGTTACGGTGTGACGTTTGATGTTATCAAGATACTCTTCCGGTGTTAGCAATTAACATGATCTCATGGTCTAAGGATAAAGATTACTTCGTATGATGTTATAGCAATATAAACATAATGACTTGATCGTAATGCTATACTTCGGATGAATGTTCATCACATCATTCCACCAATGGTGTGACCTTGTTATTAACAACATCCAATGTCCATGATCAGGAAACCTTGATCATCCTGTTAATCAATAAGCTAGTCTATAAGAGAGGCATGACTAGGAACCCTTTTTGTTTACTAAACACACATGTATTGATGTTTCCGAATCAATACATTTCTAGCATGTAAAATAAACATCTATCATGTATAAGGAATATATAATAACAACTTTATTATTGCCTCTCAAGGCATATTTCCTTCAGTCTCCCACTTGCACTAGAGACAATAATATAGTTCACATAGTGATAAATCTAACACCCATGGAGTTCTGGTGTTGATCATGTTTTGCTCTAGGGAGAACTTTAGTCAATGGATCTGCTACATTTAGGTTCGTGTGTACTTTACATATCTTTATATCTCCATCCTTGACATGCTCGTGGATGGAGTGAAACCGGCGCTTAATATGTTTGGAATTCTTGTGAGACCTTGGTTCCTTTGCGTTGGCTATGGCTCCATTGTTGTCACAATAGATCACCATCAGGTCCAACACACTGGGAACCACACCCATTTCCGTAATGAACTATTTCATCCAAACTGCCTCCTGCGCCGCTTCTGAAGCAGCAACATATTCCGCCTCCGTTGTTGATCCAGCCACCACAGGTTGTTTGGAACTCCTCCAACTAACTACTGCTTCGTTGAAGAGAAATACGTATCCGTATTGAGACTTAGAGTCATCCGGATCGGTGTCAAAGCTAGCATCGACATAACACTTAGCGACTAGCTCTTCTTCACCTCCGTATATGAGAAACATATCCTTAGTTCTTCTCAAGTACTTGAGGATGTTCTTTACCGCTATACAGTGTTCCGAACCTGGATCAGATTGGTACCTACTAGTCAAACTAATAGCATGAGCCACATCCGGTCTTGTACATAGCATGGCATACATAATAGAGCCTATGGCCGAGGCATAGGGGATCTTATCCATCATCTCTCTTTCTTTCGCCGTAGCCGGACTTTGAGTCTTACTCAATGTCTTTCCTTGCAACATAGGTAAGAACCCCTTCTTACTTTCGTCCATATTAAACTTCTTTAATATATTATCAAGGTATGTACTCTGTGATAGCCCAATTAGGCGCCTTGATCTATCTCTATAGATTTTAATGCCTAATATATATGACACTTCACCAAGGTCTTTCATCGAAAATTTGCTGTTTAGATAACTTTTAACACTGTTTAAAAGATCTATATCATTTCCAATCAATAATATGTCATCCACATATAATATCAGAAATGTCACATTGCTCCCACTCACTTTCTTGTAAATACAAGCCTCTCCATAAGTTTGGACAAATCCAAACTCTTTGATCACCTCATCAAAGCGGAGATTCCAACTTCGTGATGCTTGCTTCGGTCCATAGATGGATCTCTGAAGTTTGCTCACCTTATTAGCATCCTTAGGATCGACAAAACCCTTAGGTTGTATCATATACAACTCTTCTTCAATCTTACCATTGAGGAACGCAGTTTTGACATCCATCTGCCATATTTCATAATCGAAATATGCAGCAATTGCTAACATAATCCTAATCGATTTAAGCATCGCTACGGGAGAGAATGTCTCATCGTAGTCAACTCCTTGAATTTGTCGAAACCCCTTTGCGACAAGTCGAGCCTTATAGATGGTCACATTACCATCAGCATCAGTTTTCCTTTTGAAAATCCATTTATTCTCAACGGCCTTTCGGTCGTGAGGTAAGTCCACCAAGTTCCAAACTTGGTTCTCGTACATGGATTCCATCTCGGATTTCATGGCTTCTAGCCATTTGTTGGAATCCGGGCTCATCATCGCTTCTTCATACGTCACAGGGTCATCCATTTCATCAACCATGAAATTCACAACAGGATTGTCGTACAGTTCAGGAGCTGCACGTGTCCTGCTTGACCTGCGAGGTTCGGTAGTGTCCTCTTTCAGAGTTTCATGATCATTATCATTAGCTCTCTCTTCATCAGGTGAAGTCAACTCCGAAACAACTTCCGGTGCTGTGCCACTCGCCATTCCATGAAGAGAAGGTTCAATAACCTCTTCGAGTTCTCCCTTCCGACTACTCACACCTTTCACGAGAAACTCCTTCTCAAGAAAGGATCCATTCTTGGCAACAAAAACCTTGCCCTCGGATCTGTGATAGAAGGTATACCCAATTGTTTCCTTAGGGTATCCTATGAAGACGCATTTTTCCGCTTTGGGTTCGAGTTTATCCGGTTGAAGTTTCTTCACATAAACATCGCATCCCCAAACCTTAAGAAATGACAGCTTAGGTTTGTTTCCAAACCATAATTCATACAGTGTCGTTTCAACGGATTTAGATGGTGCCCGATTTAAAGTGAATGCAGTTGTTTCCAGTGCATAACCCCAAAATGACAGAGGTAAGTCAGTCAGAGACATCATAGATCGAACCATATCCAATAAGGTACGATTACGACGTTCTGACACACCATTACGTTGTGGTGTTCCGGCAGGCGTGAGTTGTGAAACTATTCCACACTCTTTCATGTGTGTGCTAAACTCTTAACTTAGATACTCTCCTCCACGGTCAGACCGTAGAAACTTGATCTTTCTATTATGATGATTTTCCACTTCATTCTGAAATTCCTTGAACTTTTCAAAAGTTTCAGACTTGTGTTTCATCAAATAGATATACCCATATCTACTCAAATCATCCGTGAAAGTAACAAAATAACGATATCCACCCCGCTCCGACACACTCATTGGTCCACACACATCAGTATGTATGATCTCCAATAGATTTGTCGCCCGATCCATTGAACCGGAAAACGGCGTTCTAGTCATGTTGCCCATAAGGCATGGCTCACATGTATCAAATGATTCAAAATCAAGTGATTCCAAAAGTCCATCAGAATGGAGTTTCTTCATGCGTTTAACGCCAATATGACCTAGACGGCAGTGCCACATATATGCAGACATATCATCATCAAGTTTAATCTTTTTAGCATTAACATTATGAATGTGCGTAATATTACTATCGAGATCCAATAGAAATAAACCATTCAACATAGGTGCATGACCATAAAAGATATCATTCTTATAAATCGAACAACCATTGTTCTCAGATTTAAAGGAATGACCACTTTGCATCAAACACGATCCAGATACAATGTTCATGCTCAGTGTAGGCACCAAATAACAATTATTTAGGTTTATAACTAATCCCGATGGCAAATGGAGAGGTAGCGTCCCGACAGCGATCACATCAACTCTTGATCCATTGCCGACCCGCATCCTGACCTCATCCCTTGCTAGCTGTCGCTTGTTCCGTTGCCCCTGAACCGAGTTACATATATTAGCAACCGATCCGGTATCAAATACCCAGGTGCTACTGCGAGTACTAGTCAAGTACACATCAATAACATGTATATCACATATACCTTTGTTTGCCTTGCTGGACTTCTTGTCCGCCAAATACTTGGGGCAGTTGCGCTTCCAATGGCCAGTCCCCTTGCAATAGTAGCACTCGGTGTCAGACTTAGGGCCAGCTCGGGGTTTCTTTTCAGGCGTGGCAATAGACTTGCTACCCTTCTTTCCCTTGTGCTTGCCTTTCTTGTCCTTCTTGAAACCAGTGGTCCTATTGATCATCAACACTTGATGTTCTTTCCTAATCTCCACTTCTGCAGTCTTAAGCATTGACAGAAGCTTAGGAAGAGACTTCTTCATGCCCTGCATATTATAGTTCATCACGAAGCTCTTGTAGCTAGGTGGCAGAGATTGGAGAACACGATGTATGCCTAAGTCAATGGGAATCATTATTCCCAAGAACACAAGCTTATCGGCGTACCCAGACATTTTGAGTACGTGCTCACTAACGGAGTTGTTTTCCTCCATCATGCAGCTAAAGAACTTTTCTGTAGCATTATAACTCTCTACAGCAGCATGGGTATCGAAAATCATTTTCAATTCTCCCATGGTATCAAAGGCATTGCCATTTTTGAAATGCTTTCGAAGTTCTGGCTCTATCCCATACAGTATGCCGCAATGAACTAAGTTGTGGTCCTCCTGACGAGTCACATAGACATTCTTTTCCTCATCAGGGGCATCGGGAGCTGGTGGGGGGCCTAGTGGCGCATCTAGCACATATTGCTTTTGTGCAGCAGTGAGGAGAATCCTCAAATTCATAGCCTGGTTGGTGAAGTTGCTACCATTCGCAGCAAGTTTCTCTTTCTCCATGAACACATTGAAATTAAAAGCAGGTGGTGCCATCTACAAAAGAATTTGTAAAGTTTATTTAGACTAAGTTTATGATAGATTGAGTTCAACTAATCCAAATTACTAATGAACTCCCACTCAAAAACGACATCCCTCGTGTCCTTTTGGTGATTACATGAACCAAATCCACTATACCAAGTCCGATCATCACGTGAGTTGATATAGCTTCAAAGGCGAGCATCAATATGGGCATCATATCAACCATGTGACTCATGCTTAACCTTTCGGTTCGTATTCCGAGGCCATGTCTGTACATGCTCGGCTCGCCAAGTAAGAACCTTAGTATTCGCGTGTGTAAAACTGTCTTACACCCGTTCCTATGAAAGCGTAGATTAGAGTACACCCGATCATCACGTGATGTCTCGAAACACGATCCATAGAACGGTGCATACTCAAGGAAGAACACATTTTTATCTTGATATCTAAAAGAGGGATCATCTTATAATGCTATCAAACGCGCCAAACTAGCAGTATAAGATGCTAACATCTAATGTGTAAAGTGAGATGATATGGTCCATGCATTTGATCTCTATCAGTTGCATCGTGGTATGATCTCTATCATTCCTTTGTGTGTAAGGCCAAGGTCTATGGAACTTACACGTTGAGTGTGTTGTAAGAGTATCCACCATACATCTACTTACAACAATACCATATCAACACACTAGCCCAGCAACGATCTAAACTAGACGCCTCTAATTTATCAATTGCAAGTTTTACGTGGCTTAGGGCTTTCAGAGATAGAACCGTTCTTACCTATGAACATGAACCACAATGAGGATAACTAAGTTATTAGCAACTCGTTGTAAATCAGATATTGACTATAGTAGGAGAGACAGACACCCGCCAGCCACTTATGCAAAACAAGTTGCATGTCAGTCATGGAACCGGTCTCATGTACGATGACATGTAAGGTTGGTCCGGGCCGCTTCATCCCACTATGCCACCAATATCCAAAATACATAGAAGATGCAATAACATGATCATCATCGCCCACATATCAACCATATGTGTACTACCCGTGCTAAGTACCTACGCATAGATCAGGCTCTGATACCACTGTTGGGTCCGCAACATAGAAAACAAAAATTTTCCTACGGTGTGAACTACACGCCAAGATCTATCTACTAGGTACAAAGCAACGGGTGGACATACATCCAACGAGAAATTACCCTCGTAGACAACTAGCTTTGTTAACGAGTAGGAACTCGTGGTTGATGTAGTCGTACACTTGCCGATCTCAAGATCGTGAGGAAGTCCGAGCGCCGCAACTCAGTAGCGCATCCGCACTCGCACACACGTTCAAGCCACCGGATAACCTCCACCTCCTCGCTCTAGCGATCCAGCGGAAGCAGCAACTCCTTCCAGACGGAATGCCTCCGGGAACATGTATCTCGCTAATCCGAGACCATGGGGGAATAATTCTAGAGGGGGAGAGAGATCCTTCACAAGGAGGTGTGTGGATGAAGGAGGGAATGGGTGGCCTTTTATAGGAGGAGGGGGTGCCCCCTCTCTCCATGGCCGGCGCATGGGGGGGTGACCCCTCACCTCCCACATTCATGTGGTGGTAACCCCTCCACATTAAAATGCCTCTTCACATTCCCTTTTAAAGTCTCCACTTTAAATGCATTAAATTTCTCCAAATTTAATGCTCTCTCATTTAATAAAACCCTTTTTATTAAATTTATTCAGAATTCTGTTAATTACTTTAATTAACAAACATTCACATATAGCCCCTTGCAATATTTCAATATCACATGCAGAACCACCTTCTGCAATTTCACCCGAAACAATTTCCAGTTTCTATTGAAACAATTCCTGCGCTTTGCAATTCTTTCGTCTGAAACATATGTACTCCAAAATGGTGTCCGGTAACTCTTAAGTGTGCCACCCTACGGTTCGCGAATAATGCAGACATGATTGAGACCCTTCTCCGATCAATAATCAGCAGCGGGACCTGGAGATCCGTACTGACTCCTACACATTCAACGATGACTCCTGTGATCATGAGAACCTTTAACGCTTGTAACTAAATCCCTTTGTCTCTCGATATATTACATGTCCGAGATTCGATCATCGGTATCTCCATACCTAGTTTGATCTCGTTACCGACATGCACTCTTTTCTCGTTCCCGTGATATAACATTCTAGTGATCACATCACTTGCTTGCAAGCTATCCTAATGTGATATCACCGAGAGGGCCCAGAGTATATCTATCCGTCATCTGGATTGACAAATTCCACTCTTGATCCATGAGCCTCAACATAACACCTTCGTAGCACTGAACCCATCTTTATAGTCACCCTGTTACGGTGTGACGTTTGATGTTATCAAGATACTCTTCTGGTGTTAGCAATTAACATGATCTCATGGTATAAGGATAAAGATTACTTCGTATGATGTTATAGCAATATAAACACAATGACTTGATCGTAATGCTATACTTCGGATGAATGTTCATCACATTATTCCACCAATGGTGTGACCTTGTTATTAACAACATCCAATGTCCATGATCAGGAAACCTTGATCATCCTGTTAATCAACAAGCTAGTCTATAAGAGAGGCATGACTAGGAACCCTTTTTGTTTACTAAACACACATGTATTGATGTTTCCGACAAGTTACTAAACCTTGATCATCCTGTTAATCAACAAGCTAGTCTATAATCATGCAGAGCGACAAAACATCATTGATCAAAGTATAAAGTGATACTACAAGTTGCAAACTAAAGGATCATAAAGGCTTAGGTGACTTGATATAGTCATAACATGGTGTGAGCATGCGCCAAGTCAACCCAAATAAAGCATCAAAGGAGAATACCACTATACTATGCTTTAATATGGTAAAACAACGCATGATTCATCCAAGGCACATTAAGCAATCTCAATTTTTTATAACAAGTCATGCTATAGAAAAGAATACTAAGCTTAAAGCCAAAAAAAATATCAAGCATGGCATGACACAGCATAAGCCACAGTCAAAAACGAGCTCTTTTTACCACATAAGCATGAACTTCCTACTCTTTTCCAAACCAAACCAAACTATTTGCAAACCAATGTATGAAAGAGGAGGTCCAACCAATTTATTAAGAAAACTAAGAAAACAAAAGCAAACTAAAAACCAAAACGAAAACGAAAAAGAATACGCTCCAAGAACAACACAACTGTGCATGAAACAATAAAAATGAAGCGTTTGGAAGAAACCTGGAATTTTTATTGATGAAGAAGGGGATGCCTTGGGCATCCCCAAGCTTTGACGCTTGTACTTCTTGGATATTTCTTGGGGTGACATGCGTGGCATCCCCAAGCTTGAGCTTTAGTCCATCCTTCATCTCATTACTCATTCCTTCCATACACCTGAAAATTTTCCTTCATACAAAACTTCACACAATCTTTATTAGCAACATTAGTGCACTCAAGATAAATAAGTCTTAAGGTTCAGTTCTAACACCAAATAAACTTCCATTAGAACATTAGCTACTGTAGCACTTCCCTCAAAAATCTCAATTCCCCAAAAGAACTCAAAAAGGAACCAACAAGAAGCAAATGCAGAAAATGGCAGAAATCTGTCAAAACAGACCAGGAGGTAAAGACAAATTTTTTCGAAGACCTTATGTTGCTCAAATCAAAAAGTGTTGAACTAACTAAAGTTATATAACAACCTGGGTCAGAAGCACAAAAATTCACGCCTCAAAAAGACGTTCAGAGATTTTACACGAATTTTTACGGTGAAGCACAGAAATCTGTTTCGGGACAGCAACTTTCCCAATCATTACTTCTCTCTCATTAGAGGTTACTCTTGGCACAAAAAGCAAATAAAAATGATAAGGAGCAGTTATTACTGAAGTAATAACTTCCAAGACTCATCTAAAACTTTTGGGTTATCACCCAATAAGTACTTTTCTTTAACGCCTTTAAGTTAGGCATAAGAAGCAAGAAAAAGAATCAAGTGTTCTCGAATGAAGAAGCATTAAGATCAATACCAGAAAATTGTTCTCTCATAACAAGATTGAGCAAAGCAGGTTTTATCTCAAAGAAAGTATCTTCAGGCACAGGTGGAGCAATAGGTGTGCTCATAAAATCATTGTTGTTGGTGCTAGTGAAGTCACACAACTTAGTGTTTTCAAGAGTAGTCATTTTTTTTGGGTTTTCAAATAAGAAAGCAAACTAGTAGAACTAATTTTTTGTGTTTTTGATAAAGAAACAAGCAAACAAAACAAAAAGAAACTAAGCAAAACAAAAATAACAAAGTAAAGAGATTGGTTATGAGGGACTCCCCTTGTGAAGATGTCCTTGACTCCCCGGCAACGGCGCCAGAAAAATGCTGGTGTGGTGTTGATGTAGAGCTCGCTGGGAACCCCAAAAGGAAGGTATGATGAGCACAGCAACAAGTTTCCCTCAATTATGAAACCAAGGTTTAATTGAACCAGTAGGAGCAAGGAAACACCCCAAAGGTGTTGCTAGCTGAGCCTTGGCAGGGCGCACTACCGGTGCTAGTAGCAACATGGAGACCTGCACAACACAACCATAGAACTTTGTCCCCAACTTGCGATGAGGTTGTCAATCTCACCGTGTTTTGCACAAAACAAAGGATTAAACATATCGAATGGAAGGAAGTAATAGTTTGCAGAAAGTAAACACGAAGCAGTAAATAGTTTATAGATTGTATGTAAAGAAAAAGGACCGGGATCCATAGTTCACTAGAGGTGGCTCTCCTTAAGATAGATAACATGTTGGGTGAACAAATTATAGCGGGGCAATTGACAAACATCGAGAAAGCAATACATGCATATACTAATAATCTTGACTCCTTTGAGACTTGATTGGGAATTACAACATTATACATAGACCGCCATCCAACTGCATCTATGACTAATAATCCACCTTCAGGTTATCATCCGAACCCCCTCTAGTATTAAGTTGCAAGCAACAGATTATTTCTTTACGAACTGCGTGTAAAGTAAACAATATGATTGTTCTATGAACAAAGGATTGTTGTTTTCTCCCTAATAGCAACAGCACATCTAGTACCTTAGAGATTTCTGTCACTTCCCCAGATTACCAGAGGCATGAACCCACTATCGAGCATAAATACTAACTCTTGGAGTTGCTAGCATCTACTTGGCCAATAGCTACTAACAACAGAAAGCATGCAAGATCACAAATAACAAAGACATGATAGAACCAATAATCAATCTGAAATAGCATCTTAATATCCATTGGATCCCCGCAAACACAACATGCAGAATTACAAATAGATGATCTTGATCATGAATGGAGCTCGCAAGATCTAGACATGAATGCACAAAGGAGGAAAACCAGCCATCTAGCTACTTCATGGATCTGTAGTCCAAGGATGAACTACTCACGCATCACACCGGAGGCTTGCATGGTGATGAAGAAGGCCTTCAGGGTGAATTCCCCTCTCTGGCAGGGTGCCGGGAAGAGCTTCAGATCCCTCCTGATCTAGGGATGGAGATGACGGCGGCTACAGACTCTTTCGTGGATTTTTGATCGGGTACTTAGGGTTTTCGTCCCGAGGGAAATATACAGGCGGAAGGGGAGGCAGAGGGGGTGCCGGAGGCGTGCAAACCACCCCCTGGCGCGGGCCAGTCTGGGCCACGCGGCCAGGTGGTGTGGTGGCCCCCTGGACCCTCTCCGTCTCATATTCTGGGATCTGATGACTTCCGGAAAAATAGGCACTTTGTCTTTTGTCCTGTCCAATTCTGAGAATATTCATTTTCTGACTTTCCTGGAACCAAAAACAAAAGAAAACAGGTAGCTGGCACTATGGCTCTTGTTAATAGGTTAGTCCAAGAAATCATATGAAAAGTACTCCAAAGTTGGAACAAAACACAAGAAAGTGGATAAAACTAAGCATGGAACATCAAAAATTATAGATACATTTGCAATGTATCACCCCCTCCTATGATTCTTGCATCTCTTTGAGGGATTTGAGAGAGGAGATCTAGATCTACAACCCCACCTAACCAAATCCCTTCTTTGTGAAGTAATCCTTGGGATCTAGATCTTGGAGAATTTTATGTTCTCCTCTTGTGTTATTCTTCTCTTATTCCCCAATAGATTTTGTAGCTTTGGTGGAATTTGAGAGTGAAGGACTTGCCTCTTGCATTTGGTGCATATATTTGAGTTCTCCTCGGAGATTCGGCGAGTTCAAGCTCTTGAGCTTATTTCTCTTGGGTTCTTGGAACCCTAGACGGTTGTGTGGAGTTGTGTGTGTTCTTGAGGCCTCCAATTGAGTTATGGAGATTCCTCATGCTTGTGGCCTATTGCGGAATTGTTCTTGGGGGGCTCCAATTGTTGTGGAGTTTCCTCAAGCTTGTAGCCTTTGTGGCATTTCTTGGGAGCCCTCCAATTGAGTTGTGGAGTTTACCCCAAGCCTTGTAGGGGGTGGTGACTGCCCTCAAGTGTCCCATAGTGGATTGTGAGTAGGCCTTTGTGGCGAGCTCATGGGAGAATAGGGTGAGACTTTTGTGGCATCGGTGAGTTGTGTGCCTTCGCATCTTGGGGTGAGGCCTTGTATGGCGTTGGGTGAGCATCGAGCCACCACACCTCAAGATGAGCCATTTTTGGCGTTCAGAGTACATTGCGCCATCACACCTCTCAAATGGAGACATAGCTTCCTTGGAAGTGAATTTTGGGATAACAAATCATCATCTCCGCGTCCATCGGTTATCTCTCAACCGAGCCCTTTACTTATGCAATTTACATTGTGATAGCCATCGTGCTTGAAGTATTATATCTTGATATTACCTTGTTGCTTGTCTTGCTTAGCACAGGTTGTTTGTGCACTTAGTGAACCTAATGGTTGTAGGTTTTGTGCTCTATAAATTAAACGTTAGTTTTATTACACATTTATTAGAGCCTAAACCGTAATATTTTTTAAATGCCTATTCACCCCTCTAGGCGACATCTGTTTCCCTTTCATATAGTTATTTTAAATGATTTACTAATTATTCTAGGATGTGCCAACTAACTTAGTTGCATGGTTCCGTGGTGTTCTCCATTCATGGAGATGCACAGAAGTTAGCCCTATATTAGTCTAGGTGCTACCTAATGGTACTCTCTCTCTATGCCTAATCTATCCGAAAGTTTATCTATAAACCTTTGAATACTCAAAATGTGCTTGAGGAAGATATGATGCAGTTCTTCCCTCTTTTGGCTCCTCTTATTGCTTATTTATCCTTGCTAGATCTCTCTCTGTGTCATTATCTTTCCAACAAAATTGGTTTCTTCTCGTTTGGAGTTCGGATGCAAAAGTTGTGGCAGATTTGGTTCTGAAGTTTTTGCCTGACCGAAAGTTCCGGTCGTCCGCCGGTAGTACCGCTAGGGCATTTGCCGCTGGTAGTACTGGTGTTAATTCTGGCCTAAATTCCGGTAATCCTGATTTTGATTCAGTACCCTCTCTATCTTGGTGTGAGCTATTTGACGGAACTTGGATCGCTATTTCTACGGTAGTACCGTCCCCGTCGGAAGTTCCGGTGGGCAGCGGTAGTACTGGCCAGGATCGTTTTTGTGTTCGTTTGCACCTTGTTTTTGACTGTTGGCTGGGTGCCACCGGTAGTATCGGCCACCCACCGGTACTACCGCTCGTGCGTGAAACTGTGAGTAACTGGCAGATCGGGGAGCCCTTTAAAAGGAGATCCCCTTCCCCTTCAGGGGTGAACTTGCTTTTTCTTGGTTTTAGCTTTCTCTCTCTCCTCCATTGTTGACCTTGAAGAGCTTGTCCTCTCCCCTTCCCCCTCCTATGAATCCTTGGGATCTAGATCTTGGAGAGTTTTGTATTCTCCTCTTATGTTCTTCCTCTCGTATTCCCCCAATAGCTTTTGTAGCTTTGGTAGAATTTGAGAGAGAAGGACTTGCCTCTTGCATTTGGTGCATATGTTTGAGTTCTCCTCGAAGATTCGGGGAGTTCAAGCTCTTGAGCTTGTTTCTCTTGGGTTCTTGGAACCATAGACGATTGTGTGGGGTTGTGGTGTGTTCTTGGAGGCTCGAATTGTGTTGTGGAGACTCCCCAAGCTTGTTGGCCTATTGTGGCATTGTGGAGCCTTTGTGGCATTTCTTGGGAGCCCTCTAATTGAGTTGTGGAGATTTCCCCAAGCCTTGTACGGGTTCGGTGACCGCCCTCAAGTGTCCCATAGTGGAACATGAGTAGGCCTTTGTGGAGAGCTCATGGGAGAATACGGTGAGCCATTTGTGGCGTCAGTGGGTTGCGTGACTTCACATCTTGGGGTGAGGCCTTGTGTGGCGTTGGGTGAGCATCTGGCCACCACACCTCGAGGTGAGCCATTTGTGGCGTTTGAAGTACATTGCACCATCGGTTATCTCTCAACCGAGCCCATTGTGGCCTGAATGGTAGCTTCTTTGGAAGTGAACTTCGGGAAACAAATCTTTGCCTCCACGTCCATCGGTTATCTTTGAACCGAGCCCTTTACTTATGCAATTTACATTGTGATAGCCTTCGTGCTTGAAGTATTATATCTTGTTATCACCTTGGTGCTTGTCTTGCTTAGCATAGGTTGTTGGTGCACTTAGTTGAACCTAGTGGATATAGGTTTTTGCTTGTTAAATTAAACGTTAAGTTTTATTCCACGTTTATTAGAGCCTAAACCATAATAATTTTAAAACGCCTATTCACCCCCTCTAGGCGATGTCCATTTCCCTTTCAGCCATCTTACTCCATGTCGTCGACTCGTATATTGAGTTGCATGTCATCGGGGTTCTCCAAAAAGCTACACTAGTTAAGTAAATAAAATTTACATGGAGAATCCGACACGCAGGTCGTAATACAATAAAACAATGACACCTAGGCTCCAGCCGTCTAACAAAACCCGTGATACGCAGATCATGTATGGATTACACACATCACAATCACATAAGACATACCATTCACAACATCATCTTGAAAAACAAGTTATGAATAGATATGATATCTATCGGTTTTGTGAAGCTCGCAACAACATCTAAGGCGCAACGATAGGGCGAAGCCGGTGGTCCCGAAATCGCAGATCTCATCTGCATTCTGAACATGGATTTTTTTTATCGGATAAAACAATTTTACCTGAATCCGGTCCGTCCTCTGATTCGATCAAACTTTTTGATCTTCGATCAGCGCATATGGATTTACGTGTCACAATCCACCCCAATGGTAGAAGCCTACCGGTAGGGGTATGTCGTTCCATGACCTTAGTAGTAGGATCACGGAAACTAGATCATCCATATCCTCGGGTACGATTAATCCAATAAACCTTGCAGAAAACCGATCTATCTCATAGATCGACCACCAAGACAGCAAATAGACCCAATCTAATGCCATCCGCATATCACATATGCGAGATCCTGAGCCTAAAACCATAAGCTAATGCTCTGATACGACTATTGGTCCACGCAGAGATAAACAAAAACTTTTCCCCTACGCGGTGGTACCAAGATCTTGCTCAGGTGACAGGCCACGAGATTTACCACTAGACGCGCAGGGGCAGATTATTGATGAAGCGGATTAGTTGATGTCGTGTCGAACAGTCCCATGTACATCACGTCTAGATATCCACGAACTCCTTCATCTCCAGTGCCGCACGTGCAACGCCTCTACTGGTATCCACACGTATAGGAAGGAGCTCCAGACAGAGGACTGCTAGATCCTATTGATGGCTCAAAATGTATCGAGCTTCTTCGGGAACCCCAAGAGAAAGGTATGATGAGCACAGCAGCAAGTTTTCCCTCAGTTATGAAACCAAGGTTATCGAACCAGTAGGAGCAAGGAAACACGTCCAAGGTGTTGTTTCCAACTTGGAATCCTGCACAACACAACCATAGAACTTTGCCCCCAACTTACAGTGAGGTTGTCAATCTCACCGGTTTTGCTGAAAACAAAGGATTAAATGTATTGTGTGGAAGATAGTAATTGCTTGCAGAAAGTAAACAAAAACAGTAAATAGCTTGTAGATTGATGGTAAAATAATGGACCGGGGTCCATAGTTCACTAGAGGTGATTCTCCTTAAGATAGATGACATGTTGGGTGAACAAATTATAGCGGGGCAATTGACAGATACCGAGAAAGCATACATGCATATACTAATCATCTTGACTCCTATGAGATTTGATTGGGCATTATAACATTATACATAGACCGTAATCCAACTGCATCTATGAATAGTAATCCACCTTCAGGTTATCATCCGAACCCCCTCCAGTATTAAGTTGCAAGCAACAGATAATTGCATTAAGCAAAGTGTGTAAAGTAAACAATACGATTGTTCTATGAACAAAGGATTGTTGTTTTCTCCCTAGTAGCAACAGCACATCTAGTACCTTAGAGATTTCTGTCACTTCCCCAGATTCCTAGAGGCATGAACCCACTATCGAGCATAAATACTCCCTCTTGGAGTTGCTAGCATCTACTTGGCCAAGATAGCTACTAACAATGGAAAGCATGCAAGATCACAAATAACATAGACATGATAGAATCAATAATCAGTCTAAAATAGCATCTCAATATCCATCGAATCCCCACAAACACAACATGTAGGATTACAAATAGATGATCTTGATCATGAACGGAGCTCACAAGATCTAAACATGGTAGCACAAAGGAGAAGAACCAACCATCTAGCTACTACATGGACCCGTAGTCCAGAGATGAACTACTCACGCATCACACCGGAGGCAGTCATGGTGATGAAGAAGGCCCAGGGTGATCTCTCCCCTCCGGCAGGGTGCCGGGAAGAGCTTCAGATCCCTCCCGGTCTAGGGATGGAGATGGCAGTGGCTACAGACTCTTTCGTGGAATTTTTATCAGGTACTTAGGGTTTTCGTCCCGAGAGACTTTTATAGGCGAAGGGGCAAGGTAGGTGGAGTACCAGGGGGCCCACACCAGGTGGCGGCATGGCTAGAGCTGGTCGCGCCACCCTAGGGTGTGGCCGCCCTGGTTCCCCTCTTCGTCTCCCCTCCGGACTCCCTATTGCTTCAGGTAAAATATTGACTTGGGCTTTTAGCCGGTCCAATTCCGAGAATATTTCCTTACTAGCTTTTCTGAAATCAAAAACAGCAGAAAATAGGCAACTGGCACTGTGGCATCTTGTTAATAGGTTAGTTCCAAAAAATGTGTAAAAATACTCCAAAGTATGGACAAAACATAAGAAAGTAGATATAAAACAAGCATGGAACATCAAAAAATTATAGATACATTTACAACGTATCACCTGTCTAGCCCGAAATGGTAATGGATAAAGTGACGGCTAGGTAAGGGACTATCCCTTGTCACTCCACTTATATACACTCCTAGCTAGGCTCAACGCTTGAGGCCCATTTAGGTTGTACCCCAATCTCCACATGGATCGAATCCATATGAGCTCCTTTTCCTTAAGTGTGTGACCCTGTAGCTTCACGTACATCTAGACACGACACGAGTCACCACTCCAATTCGATAGCTTCTAGCGGCCTCTAGCAAGACGTGCCAACTCCCATTCACCGTAAAGTCAGAATAAAATCTTTCTCAATGTGACTTTCGTCCAAGTCCCTTTGCCTCACGATATACCTTGTCAATCTATAGGCAAGTAGTTGCCATCCCTTTAATAGCTCGACTCTCTCTTCTCGTTCCATGATATATGATTCACTAGACTAATACTTAGTCCGACTCCTTCGTTAACAGTTAACCAAGTCGCGCATGGCCATGCTTCCGAATCATATCACACAAGAGGCCCCAGAGAATATATCTCCATTACGGAGGGGCAAATACCATCTTGATAATCCACGTCATGCAGCTTGCTTCACAACCAGCCCGAACTCTACCTTTATAATTGCCCATTTACGAAACAACGTTTGATAGAACCTAAGCTAGCGATCCACAACTCGGATCATGCGATCACCTCAGGCCAAAGGATTCCATTGCTTGAGACTGCAAATGACAACATCCTCGTTGCATCTCAACCGTGGGTCAGTCCGACTCGCTAAACTCTTTAGCCAAGTCTACGTAAATCAGAATAGCATCACCATGCTCATGACAAGTGGAACTGTGTCATCAGCTGACTTGCACATTGGTCTAAGTTGTGTGTCCAACACAACCTCAATGACCAAGGACAATCTAGTATGAACAAACATGAATATATAGTTCCACAACTGAATCACATATTCAATGATATATATATGATGTTCATACAAGGACAACTTTATTACTTTATGAATACTTTGGAAATTATATCATGCATGATTGCATCTAGGGAATATTCCCAACAGGGCACGCCACTAAGCAAATTTCAAAATAAAACACTTTTACAGCAATATGAAATACAAGTCTCATAAATTACTCAACATACTAGAACGTCGATTCAAAATTATTCAAAATTGCAATATATAATTCATTTAAACTTTAAAATATAATAGCTAATAGGTTCAAGACAAGCACACTCTAATAGATACATGCTAAAGGAGATCAATGACAAACATGATGTTCAAGTCATTGATGTGATATTTCTAGCAGTGATAAGCATAGCCTGTCCAACCTGTAGATCATATCTATCCTTATGGAACTCCCTCCACATCAGTTTGTTGAAGATAGGTTGACTATCAGTGTCCTTGTTGTACCCAACGGTGCTCAAAAGGTCCATGTCATCGTCATCTCCATCACACATTCCATCAAAGCCTTCATCAGGAATATTAAGGGAGGAAACCATTTTCTTAGATAATATTTTGTACAAAAAAATATTAATGATGCGAGACAACTAATCGATGCACACAAATAAGAAATCAATACAACTAAGTTGAAAAACGTATCATGTTGTGTTTGGCAAGATCAGTGTTTGTTAAACGGGTCACAAATGGAACCCCAACAAAGATGTTGGCTGCATGTATTATATATAAGAGGTGTCCATGCTCAACATTGATTACGTTGCATCTTTGGAAGATGATGGTAGAGTCCTATGGATCTTCCTCGTCATCGCTGAAATAGACAACATTGATCCTTGACGTTTGTCATCTTAAAGAAACCACAATCATTTGATCTCCCCCTACGAGATGGTTCCTAGCAATGAATTTCTTCCATCCATCACCTCCCATGCGAGCACTGTCTTCTCTTTCACCATATCCATGTCAATATCATAAGCACGCTCAAGTGATTGAAAGCGCACACTAGTACTTTCATGTACTACTTCATTAAACATAAACTTTGTATTACACGGAACATTTTGTGCACACTATTAACAAATAGATTTTGATTAATGGACAACCACTATACTACCTATAGTGGTTACAAAAATAGCTATAGAGTATAAAAAGAAATGCATAACACTGCATCTTCAAATTCCGCACACATATAGACACTAAATAATAACCCCGATGATAAGCTAGAGTCACAATCACTTTTGCATTTGCGACATGGTGACATATCTCCTAAAACAATAACATGATCATTATGCATATACATATATACCATAAATTTTTAATAACAACAATACACATACACATATGTACCTAAAAATTAAAAAACTCATATAAAGACACACGAGCAAAAAAAGTGCCTACAAACCAAATTCAAATGCACAAGGTATGTGTTTATGCATATGACAATATCTTGGGGGCACCCTTTTCATTTGATGGTGTCGGGGTATTATCATCGGCCATATATACGTACGAACGCTAACAAATTTTGTACAACAATCGTATCTTAAAATGATTTTCTACAACTAAAAATAATATCTAAAACATCCTAATATTTTTCAATTACATGTAAAAAAGGGGAGCCATGGTGGTGCTCACCTCCAATCGAGCGTGGAGGAGCGGAGCGACCAGGGACGAGGCGGGAGGCACGGGGCTCGGGGCATGGAGCAGCCGGGGACAAGGATGGCGGCGGCGAGCGGCTTGGGGATCCGTTAGTGGAGTGGAGCGGTCGAGGGCGTCGCAGGGGAGCAGAGAGGATGCTCCTAGGGCTGGAGTGTAGGGGTTCCGCTTATGAAAACAATAAAATTTTACCCTACGCCCCTGAACCACTGATGCTGCAGGACCTGTCTATTAGTAATACAATAACGGGAGGGGCTTTTCGCAAACTTACCCTTGAAGACCGAAAACCGTTGTCAACGCTCAGGAGAGCATGGTTGATGCAGATGAGCCGAAGCTGAACTCAAGGTCGTGATGAAGTCCTTGCGCTCCTGCGGCTCCAACGACTTGAGTGCCTCAAGTGTGACACCTCGCGGAGAGTTACACACGTCCGGTGCCTGATGATGACTCCCACTTCCCTGATACAACAGTAGTTGCAGAAGTAGAGCTCCTGGATCCAAATCCCGCAGCGCGACGGCGCTCCGCGGTGAAGATGTCTCTCGTTCGCGTAGTCCGAACTTGGGACCACGGTCACGAGAGAGAGAGAGAGAGAGAGAGAGAGAGAGAGAGAGAGAGAGAGAGAGAGAGAGAGAGAGAGAGAGAGAGAGAGAGAGAGAATATCAATTGGAGGTCTCTCCAAAAGAGATGAAACCTTTATTGAATATTATGTGTATTTATCTGGCCAAATACCTCCACTATATATAGGGGAGGGGAGGCACTACCTCCCTCAAAGTCCCGGGGTGGGACTAAAGGAGAGGAGAGAGGGAGGGGGAGGAACCGCAGGCCAACCCCATGGGCCCCACATGGGGGGCTAGCCCACTAGGGCGTCGGCCACCCCCTTGGCCCCTTTCTCCTCTTGTCTTCCCCTAATGGGCCCTCTTCCCTCCGAATTGGCCCATTAAGCCTTTTGACCTTTAAATTGATTTTCTCTTTTATTAAATAATTATGAATAAATGATTAAATCAATATTTAACATTCATTCACATATTATTCAATCTCCGTGGCTATGGAACACCTTCCACCTCCACTCCGGACATCCTCCAGACTTACCGAAACCCTTCCGGTTTTCTCTCTACTATTCTTCGATGATTCTACCGATCCTATAAACACTCTCTAAGCATCATAAAACCCTTAAGCGTGATATCCCACGGTTCGGTAACACTCCAGACATGGTCAGGACACTCCCGGACCAATGATCGACAGAGGGACCTGGATTGCCATGTGACCCCTGTGCATTCCACGAAGATCTTTCGTCGTTTGAACCGGGACAGTCGTGTCTTATTCCCTTTGTCTCTCGACACTCGCATTACCCGAGATCTGATCAATGACATCACCATGTCGTGTTCAATCTTTTTACCGAACAATGCTACTTGACTCGTTCGATAAGTGATATCCCTGTGATCAAATCACACGCTGTGCAACTATTGGATATAACTTCTCCGAGTGGGCCCTTGAGTATCTTTCCGTCACGTGTACGGACAAATCCCGCTCTTGGCATATATTGCCTCAATGGTTCCTCTGAATGCCTGAACATACCTTTATTGTCACTGTATTACCAAGTGACGTTTGATGCTATCTAAGCATTCACGGGAGACAGTGATTGATATAGCCTCACGGTCTAAGGAATAGTCTACAAGGATCCATTTCTAATCATCATAACTTGAACTTCGTGACATGATCGGGTCACGATGTTTAGGTTGGGTATTGGTTCATCATCTCATTCGCAGAATGAGTTGACTCTATTTTCAACTAGCATAAATGCCACATGATCAGGAAACCTTGATCATCTGTTGACCAATGAACCAGTGATTAGAGTTTCACTGGGAACCCCTGGTTGTTTATATATCACACGTGTATTGATGTTTCCTCTCAATACAGTTATAGCATGATATAAAACTTAATCATAAACTTTATGAAATATGATAATAATCCTTATTATTATTTGTCTCTAGGGCATATTTCCAACAGTCTCCCACTTGCACTAGAGTACAAATAAACTAGCTGCATTTGTTTCTTAATCATTGGCACCATATCCGGTACCCTGAACATGCTTGCTCATGGAAGAGGTTGAGTCTTGGGTCTGTACTTTACAGTCCCAAATCCTTTGCAACTTACTTATGTCACCTTGATTGACATTAATACTTTATCAGCACATGATAACATCTACGTGTATGCATCGTCGCTATGGCAGCAAAACAAGGCCATATTCCAGGAGCCTACAGTGACTTTAGATCAACCTCGAGGGCTTTCTCATGGGCACTGTGCCCTGGGACACATCATTTTACGTTAAAAGCGAACTAGCCCCGCCATAACATTATACAACATGTTATATGGTACCCTTATCTATTATTATAAATGTATTCATCGAAACACGAGTGCACTCTATGAAACTTTCGATGTTTTGTTCACCTCGCTTCCTACTTGACTTTAGTCGGTATTACGGGAGTTTCCAACATATTCCCTTATAACATAACCCTTTATGCTTTAAGATATGTCATCCTATATGGATTTGGAAAACTTGTCTACAGTTCTCTACTAAACACTGCGGACAAACTTAGCTCAACGTTCCGTGATTCAAACTTAATCACTTTTCAAATGTTTCTTACTGGATCATATATTATTTTAAGTTATCATCATGGTTTTCTAAGATAGAACCTATGTCTCAACATAGTGGATGATGATCATCCTTTTCTTTATTTCAACCATTGATGTTAAACTTAATACCATTCCTAACTTGAGTTATTAAGGACTAGTTCCTTAATTAACTTCTATTCTGAAACCCTTTTCAGAATCCCTTAAGGAATACTACATAATATCATAATACACTTATTATCAACTTCTACCCCTTATAAATCATTATTTATTGGTACTTGCGCTTTTATTCTTAACACACTTAATAAAATCACTCCTATAAGCTCCCACTCAAAATATGTTCCTAACATATTTGGGTATGAGTCACTACTCTTACTCAAACTATGTTCCTACATATTTGAATTTGAGACTTATATTGCTCCCACTCAAAAATATGTCATGCACATATTGTTTTAGGAAGACTTCTATAGCTCCCACTCAATTTCATGAAAATTTCATATCCACTCACTATTTTGAACGATTTCAAAATCCTTTGATCAAATATCAAACTTGGAGATTTACTATGAGATACTAGTACTTTACCAGTTTTAAATCCATTAGACATTTAGCACACTTGAATCAAATTCATTTGAATTTCTCTAATACTTGACAAATTGTGCTTTTGTCATTTACCCCCTTTTCCACTATGGCTTTGCAGTCATTTGGGAAAATTCCAAGTAACTCCTTTACTTTGTAACATTCAGCAACAAGCTGCTTTCTAATCTCAAGGGAATTTTGCTTCTAGGATTTCTCATAATTCTAGTTTACCATTATTCCCTTAGTAGTTCGTAGGTATCTCATATTCCAAGAATCATGTCAAATGATTCACAAATGTCCGCATACAAGATATGGGTGATACATTGCAAATGTATCTATAATTTTTGATGTTCCATGCTTGGTTTTATCCACTTTCTTGTGTTTTGTCCACACTTTGGAGTACTTTTCATATCATTTCTTGGACTAACCTATTAACAAGAGCCATAGTGCCAGCTGCCTGTTTTCTGCTGTTTTTGGTTCCAAGAAAGTCAGAAAATGAATATTCTCAGAATTGGACAGGATAAAGGCCAAAGTGCGTATTTTTCTGGAAGTCATCAGATGCTAGAATACGAGACGGAGAAGGGCTGGGGGCCAGCCACACCACCTGGCCACGCGGCCAGGCCTAGCCCGCACCAGGGGGTGGTCTGGCCGACCCCAGCACCCCCTCGGCCTGTCCTTCCGCCTATAAGATGCCCTCGGGACAAAAACCCTAAGGACCCGATCAAAAATCCATGAAAGAGTCTGTAGCCGCCGTCATCTCCATCCCTAGATCGGGAGGGATCTGAAGCTCTTCCCGACACCCCGCCGGAGAGGAGAATTCACCCTGGAGGCCTTCTTCATCATCATGCAAACCTCCGGTGTGATGCGTGAGTAGTTCATCCTTGGACTACGGATCCATGTAGTAGCTAGATGGCTGGTTCTCCTCCTTTGTGCTTTCATGTTTAGATCTGGTGAGCTCCGTTCATGATCAAGATCATCTATTTGTAATTCTGCATGTTGTGTTTACGGGGATCCGATGGATATTGAGATGCTATTTTAGATTGATTATTGATTCTATCATGTCTTTGTTATTTGTCATCTTGCATGCTTTCCATTGTTAGTAGCTATCTTGGCCAAGTAGATGCTAGCAACTCCAAGAGTTAGTATTTATGCTCGATAGTGGGTTCATGCCTCTGGTAATCTGGGGAAGTGACAGAAATTTCTAAGGTACTAGATGTGTTGTTGCTACAAGGGAGAAAACAACAATCCTTTGTTCATAGAACAATCGTATTGTTTACTTTACACGCAATTCGTAAAGCAATAATTTGTTGCTTGCAACTTAATACTGGAGGGGGTTCGGATGATAACCTGAAGGTGGATTATTAGTCATAGATGCAGTTGGATGGCGGTCTATGTATAATGTTGTAATTCCCAATCGAATCTCAAAGGAGTCAAGATGATAATATATGCATGTATTGCTTTCTCGATGTTTGTCAATTGCCCCCGCTGTAATTTGTTCACCCAGCATGTTATCTATCTTAAGGAGAGCCACCTCTAGTGAACTATGGATCCCGGTCCTTTCTTTTACATACAATCTACAAAACTGTTTACTGCTTTGTGTTTACTTTCTGCAAACTATTACTTCTTTCCATTCGATACGTTTAATCCTTTGTTTTTAGCAAAACACGGTGAGATTGACAACCTCATCGCAAGTTGGGGACAGAGTTCTGTGGTTGTGTTGTGCAGGTCTCCATGTTGCTACTAGCACCGGTAGTGCACCCTGCCAAGGCTCAGCTAGCAACACCTTTGGGGTGTTTCCTTGCTCCTATTGGTTCCATTAAACCTTGGTTTCATAACTGAGGGAAACTTGCTGATGTGCTCATCATACCTTCCTCTTGGGGTTCCCAACGAGCTCTACATCAACACCGAGCCATCAAGCATTTTTCTGGCACCGTTTCCGGGGAGTCAAGGACATCTTCACAAGGGGAGTCCCTCATAACCAATCTCTTTACTTTGTTATTTTTGTTTTGCTTAGTTTCTTTTTGCTTTGTTTACTTGTTTCTTTATCAAAAACACAAAAAAATTAGTTTTACTAGTTTGCTTTCTTATTTGAAAACCCAAAAAAATGACTACCCTTGAAAACACTAAGTTGTGTGACTTCACTAGCACCAACAACAATGATTTTATGAGCACACCTATTGCTCCACCTGTGCCTGAAGATACTTTCTTTGAGATAAAACCTGCTTTACTCAATCTTGTTATGAGAGAACAATTTTCTGGTATTGGTAATGAAGATACTGCTGCCCATCTAAATAACTTTGTTGAACTTTGTGAGATGCAAAAGCATAGGGATATAGATGGTGATATTATTAAGCTGAAATTGTTTCCTTTCTCTTTGAGAGGAAAAGCTAAAGAATGGTTGAATTCCTTAACTAGGAATAGTATTGATTCTTGGACTAAGTGCAAAGATGCTTTCATTGGAAAATATTATCCTCCTGCTAAGATTATATCTATGAGAAGTTAAATAATGAAGTTTAAACAATCTGATAATGAACATGTTGCTCAAGCTTGGGAAAGAATGAAATATTTGGTAAAGAATTGTCCCACTCATGGACTGACTGCTTGCATGATCATCCAAACCTTTTATGCAGGGTTGAACTATTCTTCAAGGAACCTATTGGACTCTTCTGCTGGAGGTACCTTTATGACCATCACTTTGGGTGCTGCAAGAAAACTTCTGGACAATATGATGGTTAATTATTCTGAATGGCATATTGAGAGAGCTCCACAAGGTAGGAAGGTAAATTCTGTTGAGGAAACCTCCTCCTTGAGTGATAAGATTGATATTATTATGTCTATGCTTGTGAATGGGAAAGCTCATATTGATCCAAATAATGTCCCTTTAGCTTCTTTGGTTGCTCAAGAAGAACAAGTTGATGTGAACTTCATAAGAAATAATAACTTTGGCAACAATGCTTATGGTAATAACAATTATAGGCCCTACCCTCCTAATTATACTTATGGCTATAATGGTAAACTTGGATCACCTAGTGAAGGAAGAATTTTAGAAGTTGAAAGAGCCACTAAAAACTTCATGCAAATGCAATATGAGCAAAATAAACTATTCACTAAAACTATGGAGGAACAATCTACCATTTTGAAGAACATTAGCCATCAACTTGAGAGTCTAAATAGGGAAAATCCTAGTTTACAATTGAAACTCTCTAATGCTAAAAGAAATATATCATCTTTGTCTAAAGCTCAATCCTCTTTGATCAACAAAATGGCTGCTAAACCTAAAACTAATGATAATCCCTTTGCAGCTACTAATGCTATACAAGTAAGAATTGATGAAAATGTTAGACTATTAGCTGAATTACATGCTAAGTGGGAAAGAGAAGATGAAATTGCTAGAAACATTAGTGTTTCTACTATTACCACCACTAGTGTTGAGGCTAGTAATAGTTCTACTACTTTAGATGATAAATTTGATTTTGATCTTGATGGTTGCAATATCTCTGAAGTTATTAAGTTCCTACAAAAGCTTGCTAAAAGTCCTAATGCTAGTGATATGAACATGACTTTTACAAAACACATTACTGATGCTCTCGTAAATATTAAAGAAGAAAAGATGAAACATAAAGCTTCTATTCCTATAAAACAAGAAGATGGTTGGGAACCCATCATTAATATGAAAGTGAATGACTTTGATTTCAAAGCTTTATGTGATCTTGATAGTAGTGTTTCTATTATGCCTAGAAGGATTTATGATATGCTTGATTTTCCTCCACTTGAAGATTGTTATTTGAATGTCCCACTTGATGATAATGCTAAAAAGAAACTCATGGGGAGTCTTAATGATGTTCTTATTATGGTTAACAATGCCTATGTCCCCGTTGATTTCTATGTTTTGGATGTTGAATGCAATGCTTCTTGTCCTATTACTTTGGTAAGACCTTTTCTTAGAACTGTTGGTGCCATTATTGATGAAAAAAGGCACCATTAAATATCAACTCCCACTCAATAAAGGTATAGAACACTTACCTAAGAAGAGAGAGAAGATTGCTTTTGCTTCTCCTATGAAAACAAAATTTGGTCTTAATGCTTCTTCATTTGAGAACACTTGATTCTTTTTCTTGCTTCTTATGCCTAACTTAAAGGCGTTAAAGAAAAGTACTTATTGGGAGATAACCCAAAAGTTTTAGATGAGTCTTGAAAGTTATTACTTCTGTAATAACCGCTCCTTATCCTTTTTATTTGCTTTTTGTGGCAAGAGTAACCTCTAATGAGAGAGAAGTAATGATTGGGAAAGTTGCTGTCCCGAAACAGATTTCTGTACTTCACCGTAAAAATTCGTGTAAAATCTCTGAACGTCCTTTTGAGGCGTGAATTTTTGTGCTTCTGCCCCAGGTCGTTATGTAACTTTCGTTAATTCAACACTTTTTTATTTGAGCAACATAAGGTCTTCGAAAAAATTCGTCTTTACCTGCTGGTCTGTTTTGACAGATTTCTGCCATTTTCTGCATTTGCTTCTTGTTGGTTCCTATTTGAGTTCTTTTGGGGAATTGAGATTTTTGAGGGAAGTGCTACAGTATCTAGTGTTCTAATGGAAGTTTATTTGGTGTTAGAACTGAACCTTAAGACTTATTTATCTTGAGTGCACTAATGTTGCTAATAAAGATTGTGTGAAGTTTTGTATGGAAGGAATGAGTAATGAGATAAAGGATGGACTAAAGCTTAAGCTTGAGGATGCCACGCGTGTCACCCCAAGACATATCCAAGAAGTACAAGCGTCAAAGCTTGGGGATTCCCAAGGCATCCCCTTCTTCATCAATAAAAATCCCAGGTTTCTTCCAAACGCTTCATTTTTATTGTTTCATGCACAATTGTGTTGTTCTTGGAGCGTCTTCTTTTTCGTTTTTGTTTTGGTTTTTCATTTTCTTTGTTTGCTTAGTTTTCTGAATAAATTGGTTGGACCCCCTCTTTCATACATTGGTTTTCAAATAGTTTGGTTTGGTTTGGAAAAGAGTAGGAAAGTTCATGCTTATGTGGTAAAAAGAGCTTGCTTTTGAGTGTGGCCTATGCTCTGCCATGCCATGATTGATATTGTTTTGGCTTTATGCTTAGTATTCTTTGCTGTAGCATGACTTTGTCGTGGTGGTGTCACGGCAGATGCCATGGATAGGCTAAAGGTGGGGACTAATATGTGCTAGGGGAATCTAAGGAGGGATAGTAGAGTGATTCTCTATACAGAAGCTCTGTATTGATGTTCTATCTCCCAGATTACAAGTGCTCCTTGAGCTGTTTTGACAAGAGGAGGAAGAAGAAACTCTCTTACTCTTTCCTACCAACTAGCCCAAGAACCCTAGATCCACTAGTGCTCAACCAACTAGAATTCTCTTCACTCTGTCTCAGAAAAAACCCAACCCCTCTACCAGAACCCTAACCCCCCTTATATAGAGGTGGTTCGGTCCTGGCCTAGGGCATACGTGGAGGCAGATTCCTAAGAATATGCCCCCGCCCAAAGTAGTAACCCGACAGGGGTGCTTTTCCCTCGCGTCACACTTGCTTTAGCGACGTAGCCTCTACGGCGCCCGCGTCAGCTGACGTGAGCGTCGTCACCCTTGTCGGCCACGATCCGGTGGTCCTGCCCTTGCTTTATTCGCTCATCCAGTACGCACCGGACCTTCTTTTTGACCAGAGAGATTCCTTCCTTCTCCTAGAAGCCAAGCGAGGATCCGGATCACAGTTGATCCGGCCACACCTGTTCCTGCATATAAGTTAGACAAGCATTTCCGACTTACTCCTTAAGTCAAACGAGACAATGTTAGGCGACCCCCCTGGTCCGGGTTACTCCGTGATCCGGCCTGCCTTGAGGTGACTCGGCCAGCATCCGCTTTGACCTTGCCAAACCTCGGCTAACTCGGCCCTTATACCCCGGAGTGACCCTACCCGGGGGTATCCCCCCAACATTAGTCCCCGAAGCTGGTGCGGCCTTAGCGGCCTTGGTCACTAAGGCCACATCAGGTTCATTCGTATTCGAGCCTCGGACGTTTAGTTCCGGGTTAATTTCTTGTCTCGGATTATATGGATTTACGTTCCCTTCGCCCGTTCCAAGTTTTCACTTGTCGGCCGGGTTACCATGGAGGCTCGGATCCGGGCCTTGCTTCCTTCTCTCATACGCCAACCCACGTAAAGGTTAATCATTATGTTGCCTCATTTTAAGGGCCTGCACTGTAACTGTCGCAGTAACTGTCAGTGATTACTGTGCGTGGGTTACGTCACGCCTGTCTCCTTGTTTACCGCAACTGCACGTCGTGTCATGGGATCATATTTACTCTGTGGCCTCCGTTGTGGCTTCTCTCTGATTGGCTAATGCCGGTGATACACGGCCACAGCGTGTGGCTCTCCGGTGCAGTGCGATCCCACTTATCGATTACTGGGGGCAGTTAAATAGGGGAGGGGCACGCCCCTTAGCACTTTTCCATCTCCGCGCCCCTTCGCCCGTTCCTCTTCTTCTTCCTCGCGACCGCGCCGCCGCCAGTGCCCGTTGCAGCAGCACCGCCGCCGCACCTTCTCCGTGCCTCCGCAGCGTAGCCACCGCTGCACAACTGCTTAGCCACGGGTCCTCGTCAATCTAGACCGCAGAGCCCCGCCGCCGCCAGCTCCAGCGAGGACAACGGATTCGAGATGACGGAGGAGGAGCTCATCGTCGTCGAGCAGGAGATGGAGGAGGACGCCGGCGCGGCGGACTGCGGCGCGTGGGCCGGTTCGTGGGTCTGCCAGGACGACATCGACTGGCTCTACCGGACCCGGCGTATTCCCGCCGGCGTCGCCGCTCATCTCCCCTCCTCGGAATTGGCCCCCTCACCCAATCCGGGTGAGTTCGTTGTTTTCCTATCCCATTTCCAACGAGGATTTGGTCTTCCGGTGAGTGATTTCTTCCGGGACTGGGTCCAGACCTATCACCTGCAACCACATCATCTCCCGGCGAACGCCATCACCTCTCTGTGCGCTTTCGTCTCTTCGATCGAGGGCTACACCGGACTATGGCCCACGAAGGAGTTGTGGATCCAGTTCTTCGGCCTCCGTCGCAACGTCGTCCCCAACATCCACGTCGAGTCGGAGGACAAGCAACTCACTCAGTTCGGAGCTGCCTCGATCTCGCCCCGGAGATTTTCAATCTTTCCCCGGGTCACTGGGCTTAACTCCTACAAAGGATGGGCCCGGACCTTCTTCTACGTCCGGAACGAAGGCACCGAAGACTTGATCCGGTTGCTGCCCTACGCTCCGGGTCCCCAGGACACGGATTTCTGGGAGGAGGTCACCAAAAAACCTACAGCTCTGGCCAACCAAGTCCACAAAAGGTTCACGGAGCTGAAGAAGCTCGGATTGCGCAATGAAGATGCCATGATCGCATTCGTGCGCAACCGAATCTCTCCCCTCCAGCGGCGCACTCACAAGTTGTGCCATATGAGCTTCAGCCGCGACCCCAACCGAACCTCCTCGTTCGAGTTGAGCAATACGGAGATCTTCCGCCGGGTCAAGGCTCTTTTCACCACCCATAAGGATTTTTCCGCCGAATGGACGTGGGGAATCGAGCATTACTGCCGACGAAATAGCCAAACTCAAGGACGAGATGGAGAAGATGAAGGCCCAACACAAAACCGAACTCCAAAAAGTTGGCCAGAACTTCACCGAAGAGCGTGAGCGCTTTACCCTTCAGATCTCCAAGGACCAGGACCTGCTTAAGGAATCCGAGGTCCAACTTGGGTCGGCGCTCGCTGAGCTTGAACAACTTCGCCAGAGACGCGACAGTTGTATCAAGGAGATGACCCGGATCCATCGTCATATCTCACGTAAGTTTCTTCCCCTTGTCCGACATAGTTTTCTGGGTTAGCTCATATGCCTTTGCTTCAGCATCTTCCCTTTCCTTATTTTCAGATAACTTTCCGGAGGGTACTCCCATCGCCAGTGTTGACGTTGCCAAATTCCGCCGAGAGAGGGGTACTCCCGTCGCTCCTGATGGTGAGAGCATCCCCTTAGACATGGAGGACCTATTGGTCAGCGTGCCAGCTCGGGTGGAAACCATCAAGAACTATGGGAAAGATCTCCTCGATGTTGCGGTCCAGATCTTCAACACTTACTGGCCAAGCGAGAGCGCTCCAGAAAGGATCACACTCCTTGCTGAAAAGCTATTGGAAATCGAGACACAGCTTGATCTCTGGAGAGAATCCGCCGGGCGTGCCGCAGCAGATACCCTCCTCCGTCATATCCTTACATGGTACGAGAAGATCGACCTGAGCCTCCTCACACGCCGGCACACTGGATCCAAATGGACCGATGATCCGGAGTGGGTAGCGCGGCGCCAGGCTTGCGCCTATAGCCTTGTCGAATATTCTCCCATCCATGACTGGGTTGAGGGGCCGAGCTTTCTGGAGTCCGGCGAGGAGGAGAAGATGGAGAACATGGAGGATGGGTCGGGCGAGGATGGAGAAGATGCTACTTCAGATATTGAAGACAATGATGACGAGGCCGAACTTCCTCCTCCTGCCGCTCCTTAGTGGAAAAAACTTGAAAATTTATCAGATCCCCGGTATGCCGGGTGCCATTGTATGCTAAATACATGATATTTTGCTACTATGCTTGTATGCCGGATTAACTTGGGCGTAGTCCCCGAGTTTCATTTTCTTGTTCGTCCAATTCTCCGGCTTGATCCGTGTCTACCTTGATTCGGTTTTACGACTTACGAATCCGAGCCTCAAGAATCATTTTAACAATACTGAGAAACTTTGAGGCTTGGCTCAAAATAATTCAACATAATAACTTGAAAGTAAATATGGGGTTAGTCCGAAAAAGCAAACGTTAGCTGGAATAAGATCGTTTCCTTAGTGGTTTTTCATGTGCTACGCAATTCCAAACTCGTCCCCTTGCTTTCCATGAAGCCAATTCTTGTTGGACAGCAGCAAGTCGAAGGGTTGGGTTTCTGGTGCTCACACATTACTAATCCGGGTTAAGCGAAACGAGTCATTCCATCTAGCGCATAAAAAGTAACAACAACTATTTATTAAGGCAGTCCCCGAGTTACTGCTCGAGGCTCCGCTATTTCATTGATAAGCTCATTGCCGACATACATACCGACATATGAGATGACTCGGATACATACACTTCTTAGCTAAGTGTAGAAGGGACAAAGTAGTGCTACATTCCATGGTCACTTCGATTCCTCTCCGGACCTGTCCGCCTTGTTATTTTCCTGTGGCTTCGCATCTATAAGATAGTAGGAATCATTGTGCAATGCTTTGCTCACAATAAATGGTCCTTCCCATGGGGGGGATAATTTATGCATGCCAGTGGTACGTTGTACCAACCGGAGCACCAGATTGCCTTCCCGGAAGACTCGGGGGCACACTTTCCGGCTATGATAGCGTCGGAGATTTTGCTGATATATGGCGGATCTGGATAGTGTCAGTTCTCTCGCTTCTTCCAGCAGATCAACATCATTTTCCCGGGCTTCTTGCACTTCGGCTTCTGTGTATTGGGTGACCCTAGGTGAATCATGATCTATGTCGGCTGGTAATACAGCTTCTGCCCCATATACCAGAAAAAACGGCGTGTAGCCTGTTGATCGATTCGGAGTTGTTCTTAAACTCCACAATACCGCTGGTAGTTCTTCTATCCAGCACCCCGCTGATCTTTGCAGCGGCTCAATGAGCCGGGGTTTTATCCCGGATAGCACTAATCCGTTGGATCTTTCCACTTGTCCGTTCGATGCGGGGTGGGCTACCGAGGCTACGTCGAGTCGGATTTTCTTGTCTCGGCAAAAGCGCACAAATGCTCCTTCCGCGAAATTCGTTCCATTATCAGTTATAATGTTGTGTGGATAACCGTACCTCAAGACGATGTCTTTGAGAAACGTCACGGCCGTAGCTCCATCACATTTCCTTATAGGCTTCACTTCGATCCATTTTGTAAACTTGTCCACCATGACCAGAATGTGTGTCATGTTTCCTCTTGCTGGTTTGAACGGGCCAACCATATCCAAGCACCACACAGCAAATGGCCATGTAAT
This sequence comes from Avena sativa, assembly GCA_916181665.1. Lineage (NCBI taxonomy): Eukaryota > Viridiplantae > Streptophyta > Magnoliopsida > Poales > Poaceae > Avena > Avena sativa. The sequence continues at coordinate 562,248,755 of OV702288.1, forward strand.
TGGTATGGTTTTGAGTTCCGACATAGGCATATGTGTCTTGGTGGCGTATCTTCGACAACCATTGCATTTTCTCACCAGATCTTCTGCTTGCTCCAAGGCACTTGGCCAGTAGAATCCATGCCGGAACGCCTTTGCCACCAAAGCCCAGGATGAGGCATGATGCCCGCATTCTCCTTGGTGTATATCTCGGAGGATGTTAAGTCCTTCTTCCGGGTCAACACACCGCTGGAGGACATTGGTTACACTCCGTTTGTATAGCTCGGAATTGATGATTGTGTAAGCTTTGGCTCTCCTCTGAGTTTGCCTGGCTAGCACTTCCTCAGTGGGTAACGTTCCATCTTTCAAGAACTGGTATATAGGCAGTGTCCAAGCTGGTATCGCTCGCGCAGGGAACATCTCCTCATCAATTTCCATCCGATCCACCGGCATAACTTCAGCCGGATCACGTTGAACAGTCCCTGGGTCTAGCGAGGTAGTCCCCGGGTTTGCCGAGGTAGTCCCCGGGTTCGGCGTGCTACCTCCCATGTCAATGTCCATGGGCTCAGCTCTGGATTCCGCGTTTTCCAGGACATAGATTGAGTCGGTTCCTGGGGACGGCCTGATAGATGGTTTTCTGAGGTGCTCCAATGCTACGCCCGGTGGAATTGCCTGTCGGGTCGATCCGAGCTTTGACAGCATGTCGGCAGCTTCGTTTTCCACGCGAGGTACATGGTGAAATTCGCATCCCTCAAAGTAACCCGAGATTTTCTGCACATGAAATCTGTATAGTGCCATGTTTGGATCCAGGGCGCCCCACACTCCGGACACTTGCTGTATTACTAGATCCGAGTCGCCAAAGCATATTATCCGACGTATGCCAATCTCCTTTGCCACTCTGAGACCATGCACAAGAGCCTCATACTCAGCGACATTGTTTGATGCCGCGAAATGGATCTGCAATACGTACTTGAGTTGATCCTTCTTTGGCGAGGTAAGCACAACCCCGGCACCTAACCCGGTTTTGATTTTCGATCCGTCAAAGTGCATCCTCCAGTAGTTCGGATCTGGCGGCGGTGGTTCGTATTGTACCTCGGCCCAATCCACGAAAAAGTCCGCCACAGCCTGAGACTTGATCGCTTCTCTCCTATCATACTAGGGTGCATAAGGTGCTAGCTCAATCGCCCATTTCGCAATTCTGCCATTCGCATCTTTGTTACCCATTATCTCGGATATGGGGGCTTCGCATATCACTTTGATGGGATGCTCCTCAAAGTAGTGCTTTAACTTCTTTGCCGCCATATAAACACCGTATGCCACCTTTTGAAAATGCGGGTAGTTCTGTTTTGAGGCAGACAATACCTCGCTCAAGTAATACACTGGCCTCTGCACCGACTTACCCTCTTCATCACGCTCCACTATAATCACTGCACTTACAACTCGGTTGGTTGCGGCTATGTAGAGCAACATTGACTCCTTTGACAGTGGAGAAGCTAACACTGGTGCAGTGGTCAACATCTTTTTTAAATGGGCAAAAGCCTCATCGGCCTGCAGCGTCCAAACGAATTTATCTGACTTTTTCATGACTTGGTAGAGAGGCAGTGCCTTTTCCCCTAACCGACATACAAACCGACTCAACGACGCCAGGCATCCAGTGAACTTCTGGACATCGTTGAGACACTTCGGCATCTCCATTCGTTCGATGGCTCGGATCTTAGTTGGATTAACCTCGATACCTCGGCTGGAGATGAGAAATCCGAGTAATTTCCTAGCCGGGACACCGAAGGTACATTTCTCCGGGTTAAGCTTCATCCAGAATCTCCTCAAGTTCGCGAATGTTTGCCTTATGTCGTCAAGGAGCGTTGCGCTTTCCTTGGTCTTAATAACCACATCATCCACGTAGACTTGTACATTTTGACCTATTTGATCGTGCAAACATTTTTGCATACATCTTTGGTACATTGCTCCTGCATTTCGTAAACCGAACGGCATAGTGCAATAGCAATAAGCCCCGTACGGGGTAATAAAGGCAGTTTTTATTTGATCATCCGGGTTCAGAGGTATCTGGTGGAAACCAGAATAGGCGTCAATGAATGACAACAGTTCACATCCCGCGGTAGAGTCGATGACCTGATCTATCCTCGGAAGTGGAAATGGATCTTTTGGACACGCCTTGTTCAGGTTCGTGTAATCGATACACATACGCCAAACCACTGCCACGTTCGGATCATCTTTCTTCTTTTCTACCAACACCGGATTAGAGAGCCAATCCGGATACAGCACTTCCATGATAAATCCAGCTGCTAGCAACTGAGCTATCTCGTCACCAATGACCTTTCTCCTATCCTCGGCGAAGCGTCGGAGAGGTTGCTTCAGCGGCCTTGCTCCGGGTCTCACGTTCAAAGAGTGCTCGGCCAACTCCCTCGGAACACCTTGCAAGTCCTGTGTGGACCAAGCAAAAATATCCCGATTCTCACGGAGGAAGTTGATGAGCTCGCTTTCCTATTTGTCAGTTAACCCGGCACCAATTGTTACGGTACGCTCCGGAAACATGTTATCCACTGGAATCTTCTTGGTGTCCTTCGCGGCTTGAAACGAAACGCTTCCATGTGGGTTGCTTAACGCCAGCATATACTGCTGCGCGGACTGAGCTAATGCCACCACCTCTTGGATTTTTCTTTTCTCTTGCGCAATCACGAGTGACTCGGCTAGGTTAGACCCGGTTGAGGCGCACTCAATAGAACGTCGGAAATCCCCAGCGATAGTAATTGCTCCATTTGGCCCGGGCAACTTCATCTTAAGATAACTAACGTGGCAACTTGCCATGAATTTGCTCAGTGCTGGTCTCCCGAGTAATGCATGATACGCGCTCTCCAAGTTCACCACCTCAAACTCCAGATTCTCAGTTCGGCAGTTATCCCTCGTACCGAATAGCACGTCGACCCGGACTTTGCCTATGGGCTCACAGGAGATGCCTGGTACGATACCATGGAAAGTTATTCTTATAGCCTGGAGCATGTTCTCTGAGATGCCCAACTTACGCATCGTATCCGCATACATGATGTTAATGCTACTGCCATTGTCGATCAGTACCTTGGAGAACCTCACATTAATGTTTGGTCCAATGAACGTCGGATCTAACACTAGTGCATACAAGCCCGGACTTGGCATAAGCTTGGGATGATCTTTGACGCTCCAGGTAATTTCCTGGACCGACCAAGGCATGTACCTCGTCACTGCAGGCATAACCGCGTTAACCTCCATATGCCGGCGCTGCAAGCTCTTCCTATTTGTTTCCTCTGTTGTGAACACACAATAGTTCTGGTGATGTTCCCTGTACTCATTCCTTCCCTCGTTTCCGAAGTACCTCTGATCCAGTTGTTGCTGGTTTTCCACCTGATGCACTGCATCCCTTCTCTCACTGTTGTCATACCTCGGCGGAGGGGGAGGCAACATTAGTTGTTGCGTGTTTGCTCCGAAGAGCAATTGCTGCCGGGGTAACTCCTGCCGAGGTTGATCATTCCGGGGTGCCTGAGCATTCCCCAAACCACCTTGTTCTATCTTACGCATCCACTCGCATTGCCTCGTTGTGTGACCCGCCGGGCTGTTTGGATTTGGCGTGTGAAAATTTACACGGTTGGTCCAACATTGACTCATAGGTATACCTCGGACGATCTTTCTTTTCTTGCCATTGCTTCTTCTGCTCCGGAGTCCATGTTTTCTTGCCATCGTTTCGAGGAGTCCATTGCCCTCCCGTTTTCTGGCGTTGGTTGCTCCCTACTCTGGGTTGATCTTGATTCACAGCTGCAACTTGTTACGAACTATACCGATGATCCGGTCTATCGTCTCTCCTTTTTCCCCTGTAATCGTTCCTCCGGGATGACCCGGCTCCGTCCCTCGGATAGTACTCCTCATTTGACTCGTTCGACGCGATCCTAGGTTGAGTCGGATCACCCAAAGCATAAGAATCCGCAATCCGGATCGTCTCTGCCAACGTGACTGGCATTTTCCTTTGCAATTTCATCCACAACTCGCTGCCATATTTGCACCCTTGTGCGAACCATGCTATAGCCTGTGACTCTATGACTCCCTCACACGAGTTTCTCACGGTACACCACCGGGTCAAGAATTCACGATCCGTTTTGTTAGATCTCTGCTTGCACATCGCCAGGGTCTGCGGTCTATTCGGTCTCTGATATGTACTTGAGAAGTTGCTGATAAACATTTCTTCAAAATCTATCCAGCAATTGATGCTTCCGGGTGGCAAATTATTCAGCCATACCCTAGCCGGACCTTCCAACATTTGGGGTACGTATCGTACAGCCCATCTCAAGTTGCCAGTTGCAATTTTCACAGCTGTCGCATAGTTTATCAGCCAATCCTCCGGCTTTGTACTGCCGTCATACGTCTTCGTGCCCCTGGGTAATTGGAAATTGGGTACTGGCGGTTCCTTCATGATCCGGGGTCCAAAGCATGCTGGACCCGGAGGACCTTGACATTCGATCTGTTCCGACCTATACAGGCGATCCAGCTTTAACCTGGCGTCATCCGGCATCAAATCCCTGCTTCCCAATCTCGACCCTATCACATGATAGTCCGGTCTTGCGTATCCCGCATTCATCATCTCCGAGTCTCCGTCATTGTATCGGTCTTGCTCTCGTGGTGCTCCTCTCTGTTGCATACCACGGCCGGCACTTTGCTCTTGCCTTGGTATATTCCGCTGCTGCGGTTGACCTGCTCCTGCCGAGTTTTGCTGTCCGGCATTGCCGTTGGCAGCATTCCCTTGACCGACATTGCCTTGGCCGTGATTACCTCGGCCAGCTTCACCTCGGCTCACACTTCGTCGATCGTCATTTTTCCATATCTCTTTTTCTTTTCCCGCACGCGTTGGGTCGTACGGAACGATCTGCTTGTTCCGTCTGGCCGAGGTTACTACCTCTTCTCTCCTTGGGCCACCATGAGGCGACGATGCGGCTCCAGCGGATTTCTCCGGGTTACCCATCACCGAATGGACGATCTTAGAAGCTCCAACTCTCTCCGGGTTACCTCTCAACAGCTCCTCCTTCTGCCTGTTCGCGATCCGAACCAGCTTGTTAACCCGGTCTTGCTGTCTTTGACGGGCTTCACCCGTCAGACCCTCTAGCTCGGACGCCGCGGCATCTGCTGCTCTGAGGTTCTTCGCCGGGGTACTATACTTCGGCAACCCCACGGACAAATAGTTTTCCGACCCTTCTGATCCATCATCACCTTCTCTATTCATCTCACTCATGAGATTTTTCCCTTTTACCCTTACTGCATCAACCTTGTTTGCCTTCGCGTACTCACGCAGCGTCATGTTCAACGACTGCTGAGCCACTGCTATTTTCTTTGCGCCCTCCAGTATCTTTTGCCGGGTCTCCTCTAGCTCGGCCTGTGCCTGAGCCGGATCTACCACTGCTGCCACCGGGTTTGCCAAGCTATCCATAGCTTCCCTCAGCACGTTCTCAGGCCTCTCTAGCGGAGGACCCCTAGCTTTCCTCGGTGCCTTAGGCGTTACCTCCGGGTCTGGCGCTCGATCCTTGCTCATGCCCGCGCCTGGCACAGTCATCATCACCTCTGCATGGTCCGGGGAGCGAGCGATACGCGCCCCGCGAGCCACAGTGAGGGGTGGTTCTCCTGCATCGACGACGCGACGCGGATGAACGCAAGACACATCCACAACAATGTAGACCTTGTGCGCATCGAGCTTGACGAAGATGCCGTTGCGCGGAAGGGGGCGCGTGCCGAAGCAGCCAGCGTTGTCGCTGACATAGTCCAGCGCTCCAAAGCGCTGAACGAGCTCGGAGACAATGCGTTCGCCGGTGCCGATGAGGTTTCCCGTCCGGATCTTCACCCCTGCTAGCGCCGCTATCCCCACAGTGGGCGCCAACTGTCGTGGTGGTGTCACGGCAGATGCCATGGATAGGCTAAAGGTGGGGACTAATATGTGCTAGGGGAATCCAGGGAGGGATAGTAGAGTGATTCTCTACACAGAAGCTTTGTATTGATGTTCTATCTCCCAGATTACAAGTGCTCCTTGAGCTGTATTGACAAGAGGAGGAAGAAGAAACTCTCTTACTCTTGCCTACCAACTAGCCCAAGAACCCTAGATCCACTAGTGCTCAACCAACTAGAATTCTCCTCACTCTGTCTCAGAAAAAACCCAACCCCTCTACCAGAACCCTAACCCCCCTTATATAGAGGTGGTTCGGTCCTGGCCTAGGGCATACGTGGAGGCATATTCCTAAGAATATGCCCCCGCCCAAAGTAGTAACCCGACAGGGGTGCTTTTCCCCCGCGTCACACTTGCTTTAGCAACGTAGCCTCTGCGGCGCCCGCGTCAGCCGACGTGAGCGTCGTCACCCTTGTCGGCCATGATCCGGTGGTCCTGTCCTTGCTTTATTCACTCATACAGTACGCATCGCACCTTCTTTTTTGACCAGAGAGATTCCTTCCTTCTCCTAGAAGCCAAGCGAGGATCCGGATCACAGTTGATCCGGACACACCTGTTCCTGCATATAAGTTAGACAAGCATTTCCGACTTACTCCTTAAGTCGGACGAGACAATGTTAGGTGACCCCCCTGGTCCGGGTTACTCCGTGATCCGGCCTGCCTTGAGGTGACTCAGCCAGCATCCGCTTTGACCTTGCCGAACCTCGGCTAACTCGGCCCTTATACCCCGGAGTGACCCTACCCGGGGGTATCCCCCCAATAGACTTGTTATAAACAATTGAGATTGCTTAATGTGCCTTGGATGAATCATGCGTTGTTTTAGCATATTAAAGCATAGTATAGTGGTATTCTCCTTTGATGCTTTATTTGGGTTGACTTGGCACATGCTCACACCATGTTATGACTATCTCAAGTCACAATAAGCCTTTATGATCCTTTAGTTTTCAACTTGTAGTATCACTTTATGCTTTGATCAATGATGTTTTGTCACTCTGCATGATTATGGCCATTATTTCTCTCTTAGTTTGTCGCTCCCAGTCTTTTGCTAGCCTCCACAACCAAGTATGAGTTCCACTCATGCATCCAACTCCCTAAACCAAGTTATTCCAAAGAGTCCACCATACCTACCTACAAGCTTATGCTATTCCAAGTATATTCATGCTTTTGTTTACCTTCCGAATTAAACTTGTTATGAGAAAACTAGTGATTAAAGCTCTCACGAACTTGATGGCACACTTTACTTTTCTTGCCCTTAATAAACTTGAACCATTGTGTTGTCTATGTTGTATATGCTTGCACTTATTTGTTGGGAATTAGCAGAACCATGCTTTCATGGGGAACGCTTTCAACATTGCACTTGGTACTTGTACCTAGTTGATATCATGCTCTTTTGTATATGGATGTCGTCGGTGTGAAATGAAAGGGGAGCTTGTAAGTCCATGGAATTATGTATATGTGTTAGAGAAACGCCTGGGCCGCTGGTCTAATCCATGCTGACATGGTGGAAACCTGCAGCGTAACCATAATGAGCTGTCTATGAAGCATTCTTCTTATAAAAAATAGTCCTATATTAAGAAAAAAAGAAAAAAAGAAAAAAGATTATGAAAAGAGGAAAGAGAGAAAAAAAGCACCATATTCCCATGGTAAATAAGAAGATTGTTGAGATGCTCGTTGTCTACTTGCCTTGTCATTTTGATATGGGGATTCTTCCGTATCATCGGGAAGGGGTACCCCGTTGGCGGTTCTCTATGATACACATGTACTTACGATGACAAGAACTTACCGGTGACTAAACTTGAGTAGCATGAGGAGCGACCCTCGTATACAAGGGACATGAGATTTCTAACTTATACTTCGTCAAGCATGTACACCATAGTTTGTTCACTTTAACCTTAATCACTTCAAGATGCTTATGATAGGGGCAATGAGAGCTGAAAGCTATAAGTACCATAAGTTTTGGAAGCTCTTTATGAAACTTGAATCTCTACTTCCTTCTATGAAGGCCCTTCTTCCACCATTATATATTGAGTCTCCACCTTCTATCTTTATGCACCTACTTTGAGAGCATAGTGGTCATTCTTAGTTTTATGTGCATTGTCCCAAGACTAGTTGATTGATGCATAACTTGATATTGCTTGTTTTAAACTATTTGTATCTAGTCACTCTTATGAACTTTGAATGTGTCCTATGCATTTATATTTGCTACTCTATGAGAGACAAGCTGAATACCATTATGCTATGTTTTCTTTATGTGAAACAAACAAACGTCTTGCAAAGCATTGTTATTCATGAATCTTCTGTTTGTGACTTTTCATGTTGCATCATAGTTTCTTTGTCTTATTTCTAAATCTTTGTCTTTCATGTTATGATTGAAGTACTATGATCCCAGCTTTGAATGTTTTGCAAATACTTTGATCAAGTCTTTGATGGTGCATGTCACCTCAAAAATTATTCTTTCTTTTTATCACTTACCTACTCGAGGACGAGCAGGAGTTAAGCTTGGGGATGTTGATACATTGCAAATGTATCTATAATTTTTGATGTTCCATACTTGGTTTTATCCACTTTCTTGTGTTTTGTCCACACTTTGGAGTACTTTTCATATGATTTCTTGGACTAACCTATTAACAAGAGCCACAGTGCCAGCTGCCTGTTTTCTGCTATTTTTGGTTCCAGGAAAGTCAGAAAATGAATATTCTCGGAATCGGACGGGACAAAAGCCAAAGTGCCTATTTTCCGGAAGTCATCAGATGCCAGAATACGAGACGGGGAAGGGTTGGGGGCCGGCCACACCACCTGGCCATGCGGCCAGGCCTGGCCCGCGCCAGGGCGTGGTCTGGCCAACCCCAGCACCCCCTCGGCCTGTCCTTCCGCCTATAAGATGCCCTCGGGACGAAAACCCTAAGGACTCGATCAAAAATCCACGAAAGAGTCTGTAGCCGCCGTCATCTCCATCCCTAGATTGGGGGGATCTGAAGCTCTTCCTGGCACCCTGCCGGAGAGGGGAATTCACCCTGGAGGCCTTCTTCATCATCATGAAAGCCTCTGGTGTGATGCGTGAGTAGTTCATCCTTGGACTACGGATCCATGTAGTAGCTAGATGGCTGGTTCTCCTCCTTTGTGCTTTCATGTTTAGATCTTCTGAGCTCCGTTCATGATCAAGATCATCTATTTGTAATTCTGCATGTTGTGTTTGCGGGGATTCGATGGATATTGAGATGCTATTTCAGATTGATTATTGATTCTATCATGTCTTTGTTATTTGTGATCTTGCATGCTTTCTGTTGTTAGTAGCTATCTTGGCCAAGTATATGCTAGCAACTCCAAGAGTTAGTATTTATGCTCGATAGTGGGTTCATGCCTCTGGTAATCTGGGGAAGTGACAGAAATCTCTAAGGTACTAGATGTGTTGTTGCTACTAGGGAGAAAACAACAATCCTTTGTTCATAGAACAATCGTATTGTTTACTTTACACGCAATTCGTAAAGCAATAATATGTTGCTTGCAACTTAATACTGGAGGGGGTTCGGATGATAACCTGAAGGTGGATTATTATTCATAGATGCAGTTGGATAGCGGTCTATGTATAATGTTGTAATGCCCAATCGAATCTCAAAGGAGTCAAGATGATTAGTATATGCATGTATTCCCTTCTCGATGTTTGTCAATTGCCCCGCTGTAATTTGTTCACCCAGCATGTTATCTATCTTAAGGAGAGCCACCTCTAGTGAACTATGGATCCCGGTCCTTTCTTTTACATACAATCTACAAAACTGTTTACTGCTTTGTGTTTACTTTCTGCAAACTATTACTTCTTTCCATTCGATACGTTTAATCCTTTGTTTTCAGCAAAACACGGTGAGATTGACAACCTTATCACAAGTTGGGGACAGAGTTTTGTGGTTGTGTTGCGCAGGTCTCCATGTTTCTACTAGCACCGGTAGTGCGCCCTGCCAAGGCTGAGCTAGCAACACCTTTGGGGTGTTTCCTTGCTCCTACTGGTTCGATTAAACCTTGGTTTCATAACTAAGGGAAACTTGCTGTTGTGCTCATCATACCTTCCTCTTGGGGTTCCCAACAAGCTCTACATCAACACCAAGCCATCAATGGGTTATATTTTGAATCCTACTTCATGTAGTGAAAACACCAGCGGGGAAAACACAATGATCATTATCATTGATTCTTTCCTTTGTGAAGAGAATCGTTTAGGAACATTTTCCGTTGCGCTTCTCAACACTCTGATGCAGGGTTTTTAATCGTCATCATGTTTTTCACTATCTTCCATTTGCTCCATAATCGAAAAATATCACTGAATGCGAACTTTCTCAAGAATGCACCCAAATCCAAGCAATACTTGTTTTGCTTCTCTTTTGGTTTCAGCTATGGATTTCATATTCAAAGTTTCCAATGAACTCTACAAGGACTTATTCGCTATTGTTTTGGTTATATCAAATAACTCCAAAACTTCCACGATGATCCATACTAGATATGGCGCCGATCTCATGAATCCAGATGGTTCACTATATATTCTAATTGAGTGCTAACTATTTCTAACTAATGGTCTCTACATCTACACTACAACGATTTATTTGGCGCCATCTATTCACCCATTTTGATATCAAATGTCATATTGTGATGCTTTGCATTTTGACGTTTCAAGTGCACTGCATTTCACAATTTCCTTTATGCCATTCTTATAAAGTCGAATTTCATTATTATTGATCAAATCGTAGTAATTAGATTCTCTTTTATATCTATACCCTTTGTTGATGAAACACTTTGATCATATCAAATAGTTTCATACTCATGTTTCCTTTGGTAAACTTCTTTACACATTTAAACAATCATATAATGATAATTACCATTTTGTTAAAACACAATACATCGAATATGTATTTACTTTCAAAAATTCATTAAAACACTTTGTATTCAAGTAATACACGGTGTTCAAGTTATTTTGCCGAACTTAGGCATGATTTATATGTGACAAGTAATCAAATGACTTTCACATATTATCACATAACTTTGAATTCAAACAATGATTTCATTCATTAATGAACATATCGTTAAGTTGGGTATTTTAAGGCATTTCAATATTTTATAAATGTTCATGTATTATCAATTAGTTTCATAACAAGGATAATTCACACATAATCGAACAAGATATGAGCACGAATAGAGATCATTCATAAAAGTGGAACAACTGTTTGTTACAAGCTCATATGAATAACCGTCTCACAAAGTGTGAGACACACTGAAGAGGTTCACAATCTTTTGATTACAATAATCATCCTAAACATAAACTAAGTGATAAATGTTGAGGGAGAGTATCGTTGGCCATCATCATCATGCTCGCCATCAACACGCAACATCACATCCTCTCCAGCAAGCACCTCTATGTAGAAGGACCTATTTTCAGTAAAACATAACAAGTATCAAATATACTTAACGCTGCAAATGTGTTTGCAAGATTATAACATTTATAAAATTGCATATCAAATATATACCTTTGTCATTGATGACCTCAGCGACAACGGGTTCAACCATCACATTCCTGAGATGTGATATGAACCTGTGGAAATCCTGTGTTTCCACGTCGCCTCTCATAATGCAAGTCCTGACTTGTGCTTGGTAGCTCGGTGGTAGCGACCGTAGCACAACACCATTTGCAAAAGAGCCTGCCATCCAGCTATCCAGGAAGTATGCAGGCCTCATGTACGCATCATGCATGCGCTCCAAGTGTTCGTCAAGTGATGAGTTCTCCTCCATCTTAATGGAGAGGAAGTATCCCATTAGCTCATGCTCCCATACGCGTGCTTGTTCCACGAAATGTGTCCTAAGCTGTAGCATTACTGTAGGAGGGTCGACATTACCCACGACAAGCCACAACTCGTCCACCATTCCGAAACGCATTGTAACTGAAATGAAGGAGGCTATCTCCCGACGGTAATAGCGGTCTTCCCGCTGCTCTAGGGTCTCATAGAAACAGGGCTGCTCCAAATCCATCTCGTCGAGTATGTAGTCGACCACATTATTCTCTCTAAGGAGAACATGGAGACGCGCAACCCATATAGAGAAGTTTGATCCGTCTAACCTGAGCTTCTCTCCTTCTAACCAATCGTCAATAGGGAGGGTAATCTCGGGAAGAACCATATTCCACATTGATGGGTTCGTAGCATGGAAAACAACAAATTTCTACCGCAAGAACGAACAAAACCCAGATCTAATCTAGATAAAAGCCAAGATCTAATCTATTAGACATGTGCAACGAGATAGATCTGTACTAACCCTCGTAGATCTGAAAGCATTACGAGATTAGATCTCGGGGTTGATGTAGTCGATCACTTGCCGATCTCAAGATCATGTGGACGATCCTTCCGGCGCCACATTCCGGCAGCGCTTCCGCAGTCGGTCACACGTGCGGAGTCGAAGCAGGCCTTCCTCTCCCTGTTCCAGCGAGCAGCGGAGGTAGTAGATCTTCTCCACGGAATCCCAGCAGCACGACGGTGTGGTGGTGGTGGTGGAGTAGAGATTTCTGCAGGGCTTCGCCTAAGCCGGAGCAGAGCGAAGGAGGAGGAGAGAGGCGGCGGCTAGGGTTTGTTATGGTAGAGGTCTAGGGGGTGGCGCCCCCTCCCCTCTATATAAAGGAGGGAGGCGCCATGGGAGGGGGAGTCCTAGTAGGACTCCCCTCCCTCCTTGGCCGGCGGATTGGGAGGGGGGAGGAATCCTCCTCCCCCACGAATCCGTGTCTTGCCCCACAAAGACTCCTTGATCCTTTCTTGATTTTCAAGCAAACTCCAAGAAATCTTCTAGAACCTTCCAGAACATTCCGAAACCTTCTAGAATCTCCATACAAACACTCCGGAACATTTCCTAACTTAGAAAATGATCCCCAATATATGAATCTTGTTCTCCGGACAATTCGGAATCTCCTCGTGATGTCCCAGATCCAATCCGAGACTCCGAACAACATTCGGTCTCCAACGCATATTCCATATCTACTTAAAACAACTTCGAACCTTAAGTGTGTCACCCTATGGTTCGTGAATATGCAAACATGATGAAGACACCTCTCCGATCAATAACCATCAGCGGGATCTGGAGATCCATAACGGCTCCCACATACTCAATGATGACTTCGTGATCGATAGAACCATTAACATACGAAACCAATTCCCTTTGTCACGTGATATTCTACTTATCCAAGGTTTGATCGTCGGTATCTCCATACCTAGTTATTCCTTGTTACTGATAAGTACTCTTTACTCGTTCCATGTTATGTCATCCCTTGTGACCTAGTCACATGCTTGCAAGCTAACTAGATGACATCCCACCGAGAGGGCCCAGAGCATATCTATCCGTCATATGGATGGACAAATCCCAATCTTGGTCCATGCGCTTTAACACATACTTTCAGAATACCCAATGACACCTTTATAACCACCTAGTTACGAAGCGGTGTTTGATGTCATCAAAGTACCCATCCGATGATGGTGATTAACATAACCTCATGGTCGAAGGATTAGGTTACTATGCATTTGAAAGCTTACAACAATACGAACTTAATGACTTGATCTTATGCTACGCTTACTATGGGTGTGTGTCCATCACATCATTCTCCTAATGTTATGATCTTGTTATTAACGGCATCCAATGTCCATGATCAGGAAACCATGATCATCCATTAATCAACAAGCTAGCTTAACAAGAGGCTTACTAGGGACTCTTTTATGTTTACAAAACACACAAGTATTAATGTTTCCGGTTAATACAATTATAGCATGGGATGTAAACATTTATCATAAACATAAAGATATAATAATAACCACTTTATTATTGCCTCTTGGGCATATCTCCAACATACATTTATAATTGCAAAAGGAATTTAGTCTAAGTTTATAATTAAATGAGTTAATAATAACTCCACTCAGAAACTCCTATCCCCTGAAGGGTTCTAGTGATAACACGACCCCTTTTCCCCCACATCTCCCCTGATCATCACGGCCATCAATGTGGGTTCTAGGGTGGACGCTAAACGTCGGTCACATCATTCATGTGACTCGTGCTTGATCTTTCGACCATCCGTGTTCTGAGGCCACATCTCTGTAATGTGCTAGGCTCGCCAACTCAACCTTAGTGTATTCGCTGTGCAACATGGCTTACACCCACTGTATGCGAACGTAGATATGTCTGACACCCGCTCATCACGGCCTGCCTCATACCGAAGAACTTTCTTGGTGGTGCACACTAAGGGGGAACACAATCATTGGTAATTTTAAACAGGGATGATCTTATTAGGCTACTATAGAGTATCTAATACTAGTACACAATAATATATACAAACAATAACATTGAATGTAAATGCGATGTGATATGGTCCTTCACGTCGTGATCTCCATCCGCCATCACCGGATTCCGGCGCCAGAGTTCCGGCACCGTAGACACCAGGGTACCGATGTATTTCCGGCATGGTAGTCTGTCACCTCCGTGACTATCTACTACTACGAAACATAAGGTAATCACTTTACCTTTGCCACAACCATATCACAAAGCAACGCCCCGTGCAAAACAAAGTTAGACGCCTCTACTTTATCTTTGCATGTTTTACATGGCTGAATGGGCTTTCGCACAAGAACCATTCTTAACTACGAACTATCACCACAACTTTGATCAAGTAGTTGTCTATACTACACCCCTTTCGGGGCCCTCCGTTGCAAATGGCATACCAACTAATGCGAGAGAGACATACACCCTCCTAAGCCACTTTATACGGTACAAGACATATGTCAAGCGTGGACCAGTCTCGCGAATGAACGCGTAAAGTCGATTGGGGGTCGCTTCATCAAGCATTGCTATGGTATACACAAATACACGTGGGAGGGTAACAACTAAAATATCAACGTCCACACGTTACATCTCGTGTGTTCTACCCGTACTAGCATTACTACGCATAGATCTAGCTCTGATACCACTATAGGGTTTCCGCGTATGAAAACAATAAAATTTTACCCTACACCCCTGAACCCCCGATGTTGTGCTGGCTTGTGGTTGATATCGAGCTCGTTGGGGAACCCCAAGAGGAAGGTACACAGTAGTAAGTTTCCCTCAGTTATGAAACAAAGGTTATCGAACCAGTAGGAGCAAGGAAACACCTCCAAGGTGTTGTTTCCAACTTGGAATCCTGCACAACACAACCACAGAACTTTGCCCCCAACTTACAGTGAGGTTGTCAATCTCACCGGTTTTGCTGAAAACAAATGATTAAACGTAATGTGTGGAAGAAAGTAATAGCTTGCAGAAAGTAAACAGAAAACAGTAAACAGTTGTAGATTGATGGTAAAAGAAAGGCACGGGGTCCATAGTTCACTAGTGGTGATTCTCTTTAAGATAGATGACATGTTGGGTGAACAAATTACAGCGGGGCAATTGACAAACATCGAGAAAGCATTCATGCATATACTAATCATCTTGACTGCTATGAGATTTGATTGGGCATTACAACATTATACATAGACCGTAATCCAACTCCATCTATGACTAATAATCCACCTTCAGGTTATCATCCGAACCCCCTCCAGTATTAAGTTGCAAGCCAGATAATTGCATTAAGCATTGCGTGTAAAGTAAACAATACGATTGTTCTATGAACAAAGGATTGTTGTTTTCTCCCTAGTAGCAACAGCACATCTAGTACCTTAGAGATTTCTGTCACTTCCCCATATTACTAGAGGCATGAACCCACTATCGAGCATAAATACTCCCTCTTGGAGTTGCTAGCATCTACTCGGCCAAGATATCTACTAACAACGGAGAGCATGCAAGATCACAAATAACAAAGACATGATAGAATCAATAATCAATCTGAAATAGCATCTCAATATCCATC
Source organism: Avena sativa (assembly GCA_916181665.1). Taxonomy (NCBI): domain Eukaryota; kingdom Viridiplantae; phylum Streptophyta; class Magnoliopsida; order Poales; family Poaceae; genus Avena; species Avena sativa. The sequence goes on from OV702288.1 coordinate 562,264,587, forward strand.
GGATCCCCACAAACACAACATGTATGATTACAAATAGATGATCTTGATCATGAACGGAGCTCACAAGATCTAAACATGATAGCACAAAGGAGAAGAACCAACCATCTAGCTACTACATGGACCAGTAGTCTAGAGATGAACTACTCACGCATCACACCGGAGGCTTGAATGGTGATGAAGAAGGCCTCCAGGGTGAATTCTCCCCTCCGGCAGGGTGCCAGGAAGAGCTTCAGATCCCTCCCGATCTAGGGATGGAGATGACGGTTGTTACAGAATTTTTCGTGGATTTTTGATCGGGTACTTAGGGTTTCTGGATCGGAGGCATCTTATAGGTGAAAGGGGAGGCCGAGGGGGTGCCCTAGGCGTCCACACCACCCCCTGGCGTGGGCCAGGCCTAGCCGCGCGGGCCAGGTGGTGTGGGCGGCCCCTGGCCCCTCTCCGTCTCGTATTATGGCTCTGTGTCCCCCTCGGTGAAATATTGACTTTGGCTTTTGTCCCGTCCAATTCCGAGAATATTCATTTTCTGACTTTCCTAGAACCAAAAATAGTAGAAAACATGCAGCTGGCACCGTGGCATCTTGTTACTAGGTTAGTCCAAGAAAGTGTATAAAAATACTCCAAAGTGTGGACAAAACATAAGAAAGTAGATATAAACCAAGCATGGAACATCAAAAATTATAGATACGTTTGCAACGTATCATGCTGCTAGGACCTATCTATTAATAATACAGTAATGGGAGGGGCTTTTCGCGAACTTACCCTTGAAGACCGAAAAGCTTTGTCAACGCTCAGGAGAGCGTGGTTGATGTAGACGAGCCGAAGCCGACCTCAAGGTCGTGATGAAGTCCTTGCGCTCCTGTGGCTCCAATGACTTGAGTGCCTCAAGTGTGACACCTCGTGGGGAGTTACACACATCCGGTTCCTGACGATGACTCCTGCTTCCCCGATCCAGCAGCAGTTGCGAAAGTAGAGCTCCTGGATCCGAATCCTGCAGCGCGACGGCGCTCCGCGGTGAAGATGTATCTCATTCACGCAGTCCGAACTTAGGACCACGGTCACGAGAGAGAGATAATATCAATTGGAGGTCTCCCCAGAAGAGAGGAAACCATTATTGAATATTGTGTGTATTTATCTGGAAATACCCCACTATATATAGGGGGAGGGGAGGTACTACCTCCCTCAAAGTCCTGGGGTGGGACTAAAGGAGAGGACAGGGGGAGGCGCCGCCGGACACCCCCATGGGCCCCACGCAGGGGGGATGGCCCACTAGGGCGCCGGCCACCCCCTTAGCCCCTTTCTCCTCTTGCCTTTCCCTAATGGACCCTCTTCCCTCCGGAATTGGCCCATTAAGCCTTTTGACCCTTAAATTGATTTTCTCTTTTATTAAATAATTATGAATAAATGATTAAATCAATATTTAACATTCATTCACATATTATTCAATCTCCGTGGCTATGAAACACCTTCCACCTCCACTCCGGACTTACCAAAACCCTTCCGATTTTCTCTCTACTATTCTTCGGCGATTCTACCGACCCTATAAACACTCTCTAAGCATCATCAAACCCTTAAGCGTGATACCCCACGGTTCGGGAACACTCCAGACATGGTCGGGACACTCCCGGACCAGTGATCGATAGAGGGACCTGGATGGCCATGTGACCCATGTGCATTCCACGAAGATCTTTTGTTGTTTGAACCGGGACAGTCGTGTCTTATTCCGTTTGTCTCTCGACACTCGCATTGCCCGAGATCTGATCAATGACATCACCATGTCGTGTTCAATCTCGTTACCAAACGATGCTACTTGACTCGTTCGACAAGTGATATCCACGTGATCAAATCACACGCTGCGCAGCTATTGGATATAACTTCTCCGAGTGGGTCCTTGAGTATCTTTCCGTCACGTGGACGGACAAATCCCGCTCTTGGCATATATTTCCTCTACGGTTCCTCCGAATGCCTGAACACACATGTATTGTCATTGTATTAGCAAGTGACGTTTGATGCTATCTAAGCATTCTCGGGAGACAGTGATTGATATAGCATCGCGGTCTAAGGAATAGTCTACGGGGATTCATTTCTAATCATCGTAACTTGAACTTCGTGACATGATCGGGTCACGATATTTAGGTTGTGTGTTGGTTCATCATCTCATTATCAGAATGAGTTGACTCCATTTCCAACTAGCATAAATGCCACATGATCAGGAAACCTTGATCATCTGTTGACCAATGAACCAGTGACTAGAGTTTCACTAGGAACCCCTGGTTGTTTATATATCATACTTGCATTGATGTTTTCTCTCAATACAGTCATAGCATGATATAAAACTTAATCATAAACTTTCTGAAATATGATAATAATCCTTATTATTATTTTTCTCTAGGGCATATTTCCAACATGGAGGAGAGGGCCGGAGAGTATGGGCGGGTGGGCTGGTGGGGTGGGGTACGTGTGGGAGGTAGGGTGTCCAAGGATAATTTTTACGATCCCTCCGCACTCTCATTTTCAAGGAATAAAAGAGAGTTTATTTGTTCGGCAATTGGCTCGGGCCAGCAGGTTTGTATATCCAAAGACAAAAACAAAGGTATATGTGTAATGGGAAGGATTTCCTCATACTTTATTCATATATAAGGTGATCGAGAAACGTGCAATGTGTCTATAAGATGGTCTCGGAGGGTTTATGACACCCAACGAGAGAGATGAATCTATATGACTAAGGATAATGACCAAGACTCGGGCGATTATGGCGCGTCCTTTTCAGGTGAATATCATTTAGTACTTATAGACGTCGATGGTGTGCAGAGTCTTCCTTAGTCATGTTACATCTTGTCTTGCACGTAATCTTGATCTTCGATCTCCCCTAGATACGTGTCTGGAGATCTCCAGGATCCTCAGAGAGCCATTTTGCAGCCCCATAGATTAGGTCGGTTGAGAGGTTCTAGATGCTGATCTTCAGGTCCTTGATTGCAGAGATATGCGTGGGCAGGAATCGTGGATTAATGCCCATGTACGGTACATGCCTAAATCCACCAATCACCGACAGGGTGGGGTGTGGGTCGGGGCACGTGGGACCCGCATGTCGGACGCGTGGTGGCGTGTAAAAAAAACCAATGCCGCTAATTAGTGGCATGTACATTGCCACACCACTAATTAGTGGGGTGTCTTATAAACTGCCACACCACTATTGTTTCCCACCCCGGAACATGTGGCCATAAACAGATGGTGTGGCAAAAAAGTACACGTCAGTAATGTGAAAGTACTAGTGGCATGCCAGGCATCGACACGCCACCGATAAAAGTAGTGATGTGTGGTTTTCTGGACACGCCACTAGTAATGTGCCACCTATGAGCAAATCTCTACTGGTGCAATTAGACAACAAGCTTGAAATTTGGTGGATGTCGGCAAGGGACAAAGTACAAAGTTTCAGACATGAGAAAATTAATTCTGGGGGCATGGATGTTGTGGAACAAAGGAATGCGTGAGTGTTTAGAAACACAAGGGGCCAATGTGGAGTGATGCACCTAGTAAAACAAATCAAGGATGAGTTTGACCTTTGGAGAACTGCAGCTGTAGGAGGGACCCCAAACTTGCCGTGTGAGTAGGCTTTAATTAGATAGGAGCGACGTAGAGCGTTGTAACATGAGTTGTAACGTGAGTTTCCCGACCCCTTTGTTTGCATTGGGGCTCGAGGTTCTTGCAAATGGTTTCTATCTTCGAAATTATATTGGAGAACCTACGGCCGCCCTCGCCCCAAATCTCACCCTCCACTTACCATCTTGAACCGTTCATTCTTAGTACTAGCCATATTAAATTGTTCAACTAAATGCAGGCCCCATGATCTGATCTTCATTTATTTACTCCAAAGACCCGTTGGGCTGGTTATCTAGTATTTTTTTAAGGGGATCTCAACAATAAATGCTCCAAATCCTGTAGCATAGTTTGTTCTGAATAATTTTATATGTTAATCAGTATATGTAAATCATGTAAGAAGTTATGTACCATATAAGAATTTTCTATTAATATTAGAAATTAATTTCTGGATCATATAAGAACTCTATTGATATCAGAAATATAGTTCTAGATCATATGAAAACATCGCTATGGTATGAGACGGGAAAGAGCAGCAAAATAAAATGGTAATTTCGAGTGGAAATTTATATACTCCCTCGGTTCATATTAATTGTCGTTGTATTGGATGTATCTAGTACTAAAACATATCTAAATACATGCGATTCAGTAACAACTAGTAATATGGATTGAAAGGAGTACAAATTTCCGGTGCTAATGATTTATTGAATCATTCAGCGATTCACGTCTACCCGCAAAACAATCAGTGATTCACATTACATTATTTGCCCAAGGCATGAAAACTGTGCCAAGTTGTATCAATGACGCCAGCTACTCATGCCAATTAAATCTATCTATTTTTTTTTGTTTAAGGGGATCTCAACAATAAATGCTCCAAATCCTGTAGCATAGTTTGTTCTGAATAATTTTATATGTTAATCGGTATATGTATATCATGTAAGATGTACCGTATAAAAAATTCTATTAATATTAGAAATTAATTTCTGGATTATATAAGAACTCTATTGATATCAAAAATATATTTCTAGATCATATGAAAATATCGCTATGGCATGAGACGGGAAAAAGCAGAAAAATAAAATGGTAATTTTGAGTGGAAATTTATATACTCCCTCGGGTCCATATTAATTATCGTTGTATTCAACGTATCTAGCACTAAAACATGTCTAAATACATACGATTCAGTAACAATTAATATGGATCAAAAAGAGTACCAATTTCCGGTTCTAATTGATTTATTGAATCATTCAGCGATTCACATCTACTAGCAAAAAAAATCAGTGATTCACATTACATTATTTTCCCAAGGTATGAAAACTGTGCGAGGTTGTATCAATGACGCCAGCTACTCATGCCGATTAAATTGCCAATTAAATCTGTATCAGATGCATATTCATGTCTCACAGGAGGTATTCTTATTTATTTCTGCATTTTCTAATAAGTATTCTTACCTTGTCCACCGATCGCTAAGCTACTAAGAGCAACTCCAGCAATCGTGTTATCGGACGGCACGCTACACTTTGCAACAACCAAGAAGCGTGAAGTTGATAGTCCATCAGCCCGGGGAAGCTTTATGCCATCCGCTCAAGCTCATTTGACAGGAACGGTGGATAACAAGGCTGCCTCTGGTCTCCCCGAACGAGAGTGGACCGAGTCAATCTAGAAATGAGAAACAGAGAGGCTGACGTGGATGCACTATTCTATTTAGAAATTCGCTAGTAGCTGCATCTCGGTATTGAGCTCGGTGCCGGCTTTTCCTCCACCGGGCGCGTTAAAATGCAGCGCTCGGTAGCAGGGCAAAAACACGGCACGCTACACTTTGCAACGCGCTGCATCTCGGTATTGAGCTCGGTGCCGGCTTTTCCTCCACCGGACGCGTTAAAATGCAGCGCTCGACAGCAGGGCAAAAACACCTCCACCAGACGCACTAAAATGCAGCGCGCGGCACCGACGCAAACATATTTCATAATAAAAATAGATTGAACTAGATCAAACAGATTCAAAATAATTCAACAAATTGTCTAGTTATTACTACAACACAAACAAATACAATAAACTGTTCACCAACAAATACAACTAGTTTTTCGTCAACAAAGTGTTTTCGAACAATTGAATAAACATACAAACATAGTGGTCACTATTGTTTTCTAAACCACTTTCAATGCTCCTCGATGAGATCTTTTTGGAGCTCATCATGCACCTCATTCGACCGAATGGCATGATATGAGGTAACAAAACACGTCACTCTATATGCTCTTTTCTTCACTTGTACGAGAACCCCATCAAGTCAAAGAATGAGTAATCAACATCTTTGTCACGATCATCCTCTATGATCATGTTATGCATGATCACACAAGCGTTCATACCTTTCGGCCATTTCAGCGAACACCTTGTGTGCACCATGTTGCTTCTCGGTTTGACGAGGACATGGTCGCAGTCGAGGTTTGGTCCGCCCGCGCTCGCTTGCGGTCAGGAAAGAGGCGCGGCGGTGGTGGAAACTCTCTCCATTTACGGCCGCAGCACGCTCTGGGTAGCTACGGGGAGGTGCGGCGGAGGTGGATCTACTGCGGGGCGCCATCGGTAGCGCCGGTGGTGACGAATCAGAGCGACGGCGGCGCCAGAATGGGGAAGCTGAAATGGGAAAGGAGAGGGCGCGGGCACGGGTGAAGTTTTCGAGTGGCGGTTGGGTGTTACGTACGCGGTCGGAACGATAGCGCGCGCTCGACCGAACACACCAATTGACGTGCCGGAGGAGGGAAAATGCCGCACGCAAAAAAAGAATAGTGCGCCCGCAACTATAGCACGTCTGCTGGAGGACGCTAAACTGCCTTGCGAGCTGTATATCCGCGATTATTTTAGCACATACGCGTTTTAGCCCGACTGATGGAGTTGCTCTAACCAACTTTGGGATATCAAAGAGGATGGCCTAATGGATTATTCGGTTATTCATATCTTCTATTGTAAAATATAAAAATATGCCACGTCTTTGGTTTGTTCTAAAAATAACTATTCCTCCGTCCCAAAATAACTGATTTGTGTTTGTCCAGATTTACACGTATCTATATATTAAAATATTTTTAGATACATATAAATCTAAACAAATACAAGTCACTTATTTTGGGGTGGAGGGAGTAGTACTCACGGATGTCGCAAATTCATTAAAAATCGGATGTATCGGCCTTTTTAGATAAATTCAAATTTAGACATTTTTGTTTGAGACATATTTGTGATACCGTTGCCTAGGTTTTCTTTCCTTCTCTTTTGCTATTTTATTAAGAAAAACGGTGAGGTGCGTTGCATCGCATGAGCTCCCGCCCAAAAAGAAAATGTCAAATTCCTCGATTAAATTCTTGCCTTCCGGCATGGATTCCCAGCACCGCTCGCCGGAATACAGCTCCCTCCTCCTCGCTGGCCCTCGCGCCGGCCCTCTGAAGCAAGCCCACGCGCGCCTCGTCGTCGCCGGCTACGGCCACTCCCTCCCTCTCATCACCAAGCTGGCCACGCTCGCCGTCGCAGCCGGCGCCGCTCCCTACGCGCACCTCGTCGCCACCTCCCATCCTGCACCCGATCCCTTCCTCTTCTCGTCCCTCACGCGTGCAGCGGTGCACCACAGCCGCCCCGTCGCCGCTCTTGCGTTCTACCGCTGCCTCCTCTCCGCCGCCCTCCCCTTCTCCAGCTTCACCTTCACCGCTGTCGCCAAGGCCTGTGCCGACCTGTCCGCCCTCCGAACCGGAAAGGCCATCCACGCGCACTCCATCCTCCTCGGATTTGGATCCGAGCGTTTCGTGCTGACCGCGCTGGTCGTGCTGTACTCCAAATGCGGCCAACTACCTGTTGCACGCAAGCTGTTCGATGCAATTCGTGATAGAAGTGTGGTCGCTTGGAACGCGATGATCTCTGGGTACGAGCAGAATGGGCTTGCCGAGCGGGGGATTGAGGTGTATAAGGAGATGCAGGTGGCTGAGGCGGTGCCTGATTCCATGACATTTGTAGCCACACTCTCTGCTTGTGCACAGGCCGGTGCACTGGACTTGGGACGTGAAGTGGAGAGACGCATTGTTTCTGAAAGAATGGACATGAGTGTGTTTCTGGGCTCAGCTCTCGTGAACATGTATGCCAGGTGTGGTGTTGTGGACAAGGCTCGTAAATGGTTCGACATGCTCCAGGAGCGGAACGTGGTTACATGGACTTCCATGATCGCTGGATATGGAATGCACGGCCACGGTCATGAGGCGATCAAGCTGTTCCATTTGATGAGACGCGAGGGGCCGCGACCCAATCATGTCACCTTTATTGCTGTTCTAACTGCATGTGCACACGCTGGGTTAGTTATGGAGGGCCGGGATGCTTTTGCTTGCATGAAGAGGGTCTATGGACTGGTCCCTCGTGTCGAGCACTACTGTTCTATGGTTGATATGTTTGGAAGGGCTGGACTTCTTGATGAAGCAATGCAATTTATACACGATTATATGCCTGGAGAGCCAGGACCTGAAGTTTGGACAGCAATACTTGGGGCATGCAAGATGCACAAGAATTTCAATCTCGGGGTGGAGGTGGCTGAGCGATTGATTGCTCTTGAGCCTGATAATCCATCCTACCATGTTCTTCTTTCTAATATATATGCTCTGTCCGGTAAAATGAACCATGTCGAGAAGGTGAGGAATACCATGATCAACAGAAGATTGAAGAAGCAGATAGGGTTCAGCTTGATTGAGCTAGGAGGTACTTCCCATTTATTTCGCATGGGAGAAAAGTCTCATCGGCAAACTAGAGAAATTTACCAGTACTTGGAGGAACTGATACATAGGATTACTGCTGCTGGCTACATGCCTGAAACCGAGTCAGTGCTGCATGAGTTAGAAGAAGAGGAGAGGGAGGGTGCACTTAGATACCACAGTGAAAAACTAGCAGTAGCATATGGGCTCATGATGAGCGCTGGGAGCCCGTCTCCTATCAGAGTAATAAAAAACCTCCGGATATGCGAGGATTGCCATCTCGCCATCAAGTTTATATCAGCTGTGGAGAAACGAGAGATCGTTGTCAGGGATAAACACCGTTTTCACCATTTTAAAGATGGCAAGTGTTCATGTCTGGAATATTGGTGACAAGCTCTCATCTGTTGTTCGATACACTTGCCTGGTACTAATAGTCATTGACAAAATAGTTTCTTGAGATTAAGCAACTACATTACCTGTCCAGGAATTCTGCCATCAGCTCTTCAGAGTAGTCACTTCAAGCAGTGGGTATTGTTTTTGGTGATACAAGGTCCTGATGTTGTCTCCATCCATTTTGTTGTCCGATATGCAAAATGTTTCTCATTTTGCTGATCATCCACAATTCCATCAACCTGCATCTTTCAAGACTCCCAAGAAATTCTCATGCATCAGGATGTTGAGAGACAAAAACCATGAAGAGTGAGGTACAGTTCATGCATCCAAGACTACCTTTTCTTATGCGATCGGACTTGTGCTTTGGATAATCCATCTCCAGTCTCCAGTCTCCCGTAGTGATCCATGCAGCAGATTGATTACATGATGTGCATCTGCTATGTAAATACATATTCTTGCTTTCTTGTGCTCGGAGTTAATTTTGTGTCTGACTCATTGTGTGTGCGATTTATTGCACAAAAGCTCTTCTTCCCTGTCCTGCTGTCTGTGGATAATCGACTGTATTTGAAGTACTGCTCCACAGTTTCGCACATCAGTAAATGGTGCGGGGTGATTGGCGCCCATTAAGGTACGTGTGTAAGTTTTATGATTGATTTTAACTGCTAAACAGCCAAGATTAGAGGGTTATTATTGAGTTCAGTGTCCTGAACTTAGTATTCTGTTGAGGAATAATGAGCAAAATACTTTTGAGCATGGCCTTGCTTTGTCATTGTCGTTCGGAAAGTACAATATCCTTGATTCCCTTGTCACTTGCAAGTCGAAGGAGCCAACTTTCATCAGACCACACCATGGGCACTACCGCACCAGCACCAACATGGTCCCCGATGTATAATTGGGGAAGAACCAGAGACCCCGGAATTTGCGAGCATCACTGTTGGAGCCGTAAAGTGTCACTGCCGTGCTATGAGGCTCGGAGGCGTTTGTTGTTTCCGGTGGCACCGCGAGCGGATAGTGCGGCTGACGCGTAAAGGAAAAACTGGAACTGAAGTTTGTGCCGTGTCTGACATGGCTTTGCACAATCCTTCCTGAGTTCTGACTTCATGTTGGATTGGGTTTTGCTTGATTTGGCTACCAGATTGTAAGAAGCATCGTTTTATGGATTTCAAAATCTGACCTGGATGGTATTGAATTAATTTGTAGCTCAAGTTGCCTTTTCTGCTAGCAGTTCCTAGACCATGTAGGTATATGCCATTTAAGAACTCTATATAGTTGTTTTGATTCCTTTAAATATTGAAAAATTTAAGTGTGCATTACATAAAATCACTTGGAAGTCAACTTTAGGCATGTGCAAGACACATGGAAGACCAGTCACTGAACTCGTCCTCCCTTATAATGGTGGCTTGCAGCTTCAGTACACTAAAGCAGCGAGAAGAATATGATTGGTCTGGTATCACCAGCAAAATGTTGTATGTGTTGCTATCAGTAAGAGTTCTCCTCCATCAGTGAGAGGCATGCCTTTCTCTTTCACCCCTCTTTCTGCAATATGTTTCCTGTTTCTACTGCTTGAATTTTGCATAGCCTTTTTATTATACAATTGTTCATCGACCATCATTCAGAGATTTCTACACCATGGCATGTTTGAATTTTAATCAAAAATAGTTCTTTTGCTGTGCAGTGGCAATTTAATTAGTTGCTTGAGGAAGGAAGGGGAAGGAAGAAGGCATTGTTTTGTTAGGGTAAGGAAGGGGAAGGAAGAAGGCACTTTTTTCTTGAGGAAGGAAGAAGGCTTTGTCTGGTCTTTTACCCACTATGCCACTACAATGCACTTGACGTTCCTTAACAATGAGGGAAAAGCTATATTCTTTGTGGCTGTATCAGCAAGACAGCAATCGTTCCACTGAAAGAAACTTCGCTGGTGTAGAGACCGTATTGTGGTTGTGCGTACTGGTGTTTTTCATTATTCGCGGTGGTAGTGATTTTGCCTTCGTGGATCTTAACCTTTGTTGTTCTTAAAAAATATGTTGTATTTTAGGAAATATAAAAAACAAATTTCTCACGGTAAATAGTAGTAAAAATAGTACTCCCTCTGTCTCAAAATAGATATCGTGGATTTATCTAAATTTAGATGTATCTAGACACTATTTAGTATAAGGACACATCCAAATTTGATAAATTCCTGACATCTATTTTTGAGTTGGAGGGAGTATATTCTTTTGTAAGGAATTTGTCTTTTTTGTATTTCATACAAAATATTTTTAACTAGACATTTTTTGCATACACTTCTCGTGTATATATCTATCTATATATTTAACGCCATAATTTTTTGAGACATAGAAGTGTTTTAAAATTTTAAAAAATCTGAAAGTGAAGAGAGCACTGGTGCACATGTGCACCAAATCCCTTCTCTGTATTTAGACACAATTTAGTAAGACATATCCAAATTTAGAGAAATTTACGACGTCCTTTTGAGGACGGAGGCCATCCACCATCAAACTACTGTTGGAATGAAGCGAAGGAAAGGATGAATAATGCTACTCGTACGGACAAATTGTTTACTGAAATGGTTTACGGGATGACGCCCAGTCCGCAGGTCAAGGATTTCCGGGACAGGATAATCGCTTGTGTTTTCAACTGTTACTCCTTTTGCTAAACAACGTTGTCGTGCTCATATGTTCCATGGTTATTTCACGTGGTTGGCTTTCTTTTGAAATGAAAGTGGTGGAGCAAATCTCCACAGCAAGTTTGTTACTCCCTCGGTCCCGGATTAGATGTCGAAGATCTGTCTACATTCATAAATATCTAGATACATTTTAGCGTACATCCATATCTAAATAAATTTGGGCAAATAATTGAGATGGAGGAAGTACATTCTCTTTCCCATAATTGAGTTAAACTCACTACTTAAATGCACTTGTTGACCCCACAATGCCCATGACACCTCATGTTGTTTGGCTCCTCGTCAACCATTTTGTTGTCCACGGAAAAAAAAGTATTGCCTTTCCTCATCCCACCTCTCCATTCTCTGCATGTGGACCATGCCATGTCATCGTGCTGCCATGTCCGCTTTCAAATTGGTCCAAGGCAGGCCTTGGAGGAGAGGATCGTCAGGCTCCGTCATGGTTCACTGGTGCCACTAGAGAAAGTAGGTGGTTGTGTTTTATGGACCTTTTCCCTTCTTTTGGTGGCGCTTGGCGCTTTCCGATGGTATAAACACGAGGTTTCCGTTTATCAAAAAAAAATTCAGCAACCAGAACACTGTCTTTTCTATTAGTAGAAGATAAGAATTGATCGGTTTGGAAGGAAAATAGGCCAAAATCCGAAATAGACGTATATACACACGGGTCCGTTAAAAGGGAACCTGACAAAAAAAAGAACCCAAACGACACAATTATAAAAAAAAACTGGCAAAAACCACAGGAGACCGCACTACCTAGCTCGACTAGGTCTGGAGCACCGCCGAGCGACACCAGCACAACGACAGCGGGTGCTGTGAAGAGCCTGGTCCACGTCCCCGGAGAGGAAGTCAGAGCCGAAGAAAATAGCTAGGCCTCACAAGCTTTATGGCGAGAGGCAGGCCGCAGGGAGCACGCCAGCGGTACTCGCACGCCGACAGGGCCCGAAGACATCGACTCAACCGACATCACTGGCATCCCAAGAAAGGCTCAGCACACTCCAAAAAATGACGCCTCCAAGGAGGTAACGACGTCCAAGAAAACGCCACCGTCATCCAATCCGGCAAGCCAGATTTGGGTTTTCACCCTGGAGTGATGGACAGAGGGGTGTCGGGGCTCCACGACAAACGCCCCCAAGAGGGAGAACGACGCCCGCAAGCGCCGCCACTGTTGGCACCGACCAAATCGGGCTAGACTTTCGTCCGGGGACCTCGACCACCACCTCCAATGGACTATCACCGAGACGGTTCATGCCGCCCAGGGAGCTAGATCATCGGCGAAAGAGGCGACGTCCATGCCCACAGAGCCATGCCTCGCCGCCCACGTGGCCAAGGTAGAGCATCACCATAATCTCGATCAGGAGTCACCGCTCTGGCCTCCGCGCGCAGCATTGCAGCACCACATGTCGATCTGCCACCGCCCAGCCAACAATCCACCCTGCGGTGACCCTCCACAGCCGCTAAGCCGTCAAAGCACCGACGGAGCTGGGCGCCGCCTCGACGAGACCACCGCGCGAGACACCCCAGACCCGCCGTCCTCCACACCACCGCTGCATCGAGGTAAAACCTCTGTCCGCTGACCATCCAAAAGCCGCCGCGTCCCCGGGGTGCCGCCATGGCTTCCTCATCTCCGGCGAACGGATGCCGCCGCTGCCGCAGAAGCAAACCAGCCACCCCTGCCAGCCGCCCGAGGTCGAGGGTCACCACCCCGACCAAATCCACGCCCGAGCCCGCCGGCTCGGCATCCCGCACGGCCTACACACGCAGCAGAGAAGCACCTCGCGCCTAACTACTGCTGTCCACGAGACGCTGGGTCCAGCGCCCCGTCCGCCCAAAAGCAGCACCGCCGCGCCGCCATCCAAGCTCTGTGGCAGGCCTCCAAGCGAGAGGGCCACCGGAGCAGCCACACGATGCCGGTCCAGCCCTCCATGGCGCCACGGCCGCCCGTGCCGCACTGGAGAAGAGGGCAGGCCACCACAGCACGGGGCCGCCACCCGGCATCCGCACACCAGCAGCGAGGCAGGGCACCCCCACCACAACCGCACCACCTCCAACGTGCTCTGCTCCCTGCCACCCACGCAGCCAGAGAACGGCGCAAACCACCGGACCACCGCAGCAGGCTGACGACCCGCTCCCCATCAGATCCGTGCGCGAGGGCCCAGGATCCGCCGCCCCGGCCCATTTAGGAACTTAAGACATGCCGTGGAGATTTGAGAGGTTTGGTTTCGAAATTGGTTAGAATGTGCGCTTGTGTTTTTGTAACTTCTAGTAAGAAAATCATTTTCCGAGAGTTGGAGATTGGATTGGTGAAAGTTGCCATTTGCATCTCTTAGAGTTCATCACATATTCTTTGTAAGTGCACACATGAAAGACAATGGTCCGATTTGCGAAAGTTCATGTCCCATTTTTAAATCCATCTCTTTATTTGGAGTTTAGAGAAGATGGGGAAGGAGAGAGCAATGTGTTGTTGGGGACAACTTGAATAGACTACAGGGCAAAGAGGAATGTTTGAGCAGTTAACTACTCCCTCCGTTTACAATATAAGTTTTTTTAGCAAGTTGTTTTAACTTGCTAAAAGGTTTCCATTTTGGAACAGAGGTAGTACCAATTATCAGTAGTCCTTCTTTACAAATGCAACACCATATTGGGTAACAACTAATGCTTGAATGCCGTTTTCTAATATCAAATCATGTTTCTTCCGTGTCTCAAATAAAGTTTCTTCTTTCAATTACTTCTAGTGCTCGAATGCCCGTTTCTTCTTCTTTTCTGGATGAAAAGCCGAAGACCCGCCCGTTATAGAACTGAAAGCGGTGTCTATCGTGTATACTACAACATGGTTGGAGCCAAGATTTAGACTTAATGGGAGGAGGGGGAGGGGGGCGATAAAATTCTAGGAGTTAGCCGGCAAATGCATGCGGGCGAAAAGATGGCCCCAAAAGTGAGAGCATGATGCTTTATATCATCGAATGCAAGCTCATCAATCTTAATATGGGCGAGACGATTGTAAATGTCTATTCCTCTCTTTCACGAAATGGTATACATGGGCCGACCAATATGACACCGCTAGGTCAAATATACTAAGGCATAACAAAATTGAATATCAATATATGTTCAACCTATTCTAACATGTATATATAATATCACAAATGTTAGAAATGGCAAGAAAACCGTCATATATTTGGCAACACCAACAAGGTTACAAGTTTTCACTAGTTTAAATATACCAGATGATCCCAACGACTGATTCTCGAATTTGCAGCACTTGACCATATTCGAGATCGAATGAATTGGAAGGAAAATCCGATCTATTAAATTGTTTCTCATCGTTTTTAACGAACAAAGTATAGTTAAACCATAGCAGAATAAATTAGAAGGATTAGATCGGAATAGCAGTACTATGTGCATACAATGTACCTTGACTATTCCAGTGGTGAATTCGGGATGATGGTGCGGATTCACGGCAGCAGGCAGAAGATCAGCGGCCGCCTCCGTACTACTCGGCTGTCTGGACAGACCAGCAATCAAAGTCCAACATCGGCGGTGATAGCGAGTGACGGCAGGCTTCCTCGCACCCTGGATCGATCAATCGAGCGATCTGATTTGGCGAGAGGGAAGTAGAAAATGATCAGGCTTCAACGACCAATTATTGCATGTACTTGGTTACTCAAGCACATGAGATATTTTTTACCTATTGGGCTTCAGTTTGTTCACAAACACTTTTTCTAGACTTTAAAGTTCTATTTAGGATGATTATCTATGGTCATTAGCAGATACATACATGGCCTAATACTGCTGCTCCCTGCTGTAAATCCCAAGGGGGCGAATGGTTGGGGAGTCTGACTTGGCACCACCCCTGCGCTACAATGACCACAAATATCAAAGGTTGAACAGCATGAGGAAGACGTAACTATAATAGCTCGCTACCTTAATTGTTCTTTTGACGAACATCAAATGCGATGTAGAGGCACATGCTCACTCAAATACAACTACCCCTACACCTTACCAGGAGCTGCAGGTGGTGCTACCGGCGTCGTAGGTCCGGTCCAACTGACTAGTCAAAAGGAATAAGTATTACCACGCTTGTTCGTGTGGCCAGCTGATTAGCCAAAGGGAGTAGATTACCAATTAATATGTGAAGGCCATAGGAACAGCACCACTATCAGCACTGTCTACCCCCGCTTATGTAGCCTACTCTGTCGTTCTTCTTAGGCTATGAGGTCGCCTCTAGAAGTTAGCACACCTCTTTCTTCAATTCTAGCTCCGCCGCTACACCTTACCATCAGTTGGCGGACCCAAAAATTATTAAAAACTTGGGCAAACATGTATTTCAAAGCTAATGAAACTACTTTTTTTATCAAATTGCTATCATATTAGGCTTGCCGGCCGGTCGAAAGTTTGGGCACGTGTTCGGGCTATGCTTACCGCCATAACATGACGTGGAGCGACATGCATCAAAAAATAAAGAGCTTTATTGTTGGTTATAAGTGCAACTTTTGTGTGACACTCCATCAATTCCATTTTAATACTAGAAGTTCTAAGATTGTCCCAACAAGCTAATTTAAGTTTGACAGAGTTAATAGAAACATATATCAACATTGAAACACCAATTTAATTCATTACATTCATTATAAAGTACATTCCCGTACTTAGATTTAATACCCCCTCCATTCACTAATGTAAGACATTCTAGTCTTTTTCTAAAACACATGTAGTTATACGTGTTTTAGTGTGTAGATTCATTCCACTTTGAAATACCTAAAAGGTCTTGCATTAGTGAACAGAGGGATATTATACAACCTCTGCTTCATAATATATAGTACTCTCTCGATGCCAAAAAATAATATTGCGGTGACTCAGCATACCACTGCATGTGTAGTACACTATAGTCATTGGCTTGACATCCACAGAACACCGTTCCGTAAATATCACATCCCTCGGCGTGGTACAACAGAAACATTGTGGGGCCATATTACAAACATACACACTTCATTATTATTACAATACCAGAAGTTCGAGACTTCAAGTGATTCAAAATTACAAATCAAACTTAAGTAGTTTCAGTGGAAGATTCAAAGTTTAAACTCATACTCCGAATTGAGCTCAACAACTTATTATATAAAATCCATTCTGCTCGGCTCAATTGGTTTAGTAATAATTAAGGCAACTACTCGGACTCGTGGCCCTCCACTTTGTAGCGTATTTCATAGTCCACCCCTTCCACTCCTCCGGACAGGTCTGGTTCCTCATAGTAGACATCCTCTTGTCCTTCAGCAACGTACATCGGAGTATCCTCTGGCTCCTCAGAGTCTAAGCAGGGGATCAAAGGAAAGAGTGAGTAACAACGTTATCCAGCAAGTTCATTATATGCAAGGTGGGAAGTTGATGCTCTATCTACCACCTCGGACTATCAGTCCTTGGCACTATGCAGTTTTCATAAATATTTCTTTAAAGATTGATTTTATTATCAAAAACTATGCCCATCAGCCTTCACAGGTTGACCAGAACTTCATGGAGTTCCTTTCCTGCCGTGTTCGTAGCTCCTTCCCGGAATAGGGAGTAATAAGTCATAATTCTTACACTCTGCAGAGATGCGTTGCTTTACCCATGAGAGATCAACTCCTTGTTGCAGAACCGGACGTACTTTCCCATCCACAATTCCGTCATGTGGGGCCTAGTAGGTGATCCAAGCCAATCACTGCCCCCTTCGTGACCCCGCATGTCTCCTTGGTGTACGCCATGCCCACACATTGAATTACGGCAATGGTTGGTACAGACCGTTCAGATGCCAGAACTACCGTGGGACGTTGAGGGTTCCCATCCATATGCTGCATATCCTCTACAAATTACCAATTAATGCACGCTACGAGGATAAAAGCCACGACCTACGCATCCGGCTAGATGCGAGAGGAAGAAGATACAGCTGACTTCTCCGTCCCATTCTAAATCTCATGGTTAACGCGTATTATATGGTGCTAGAATCACTGATGTCATGAGTTATTAAGCCCTGGTTGTTCGGCAATTGGAATCCTAGATTTCATTGTCATTCTTAGTATTTATCATCACTTAGGATGATAATAGCACTTCATTTGTTTGAGAAAATATTTATTTTCTGTCTCTTTTAGAACATAGGTGATAACACACGATTTTCAAATACTTTTATAAAGACTCTTCAAAGAACATGAGCAAGTGATGAACTTGCCTTGTGATTGCAAGGTAGTGAAGTCGGATGCTTGCACTCGATCTTGAGCTTCTATTTCTACAAAACATCATTATTGCCCGGTAAGGACAATATTTAAAGAAGCAAAATGATTATGCATAGTAATGCAATGCATTATTTATTATTTATCTTCTTTGTGTGTTCTACCCATTATATAATTTTCTTGAATTTCTTTAATAAAGAAAATTGTTTTAATAATAATTCTTAATATTATAATTAATATTTTTATAATATAATATATCAGTAAAAGAGTCAAAAACTAATTTTTATTTATTTTAACTCCTATAATTATTTTCTTAATATTCTTTTTAAGAACAAGCATTTTAATTTAGAAGATTTTATTTTGCTATCTTAAATAGCAATTTAGTATTCTTATAAAATACTATACTAATTAAGAATGATAAAAGTAATTTTTATTTATTTTTAGGTATTTTATTTATTTGTATAAAATTCCATAAGGAATATATATTATAAAAACCTTTAACCTAATTTTATTTTATTAACAATAGAATTCTTAATTTTATGAAGTAGCTTGTATTTTTGTGAACTCATAGATATATTATTTGTATTTTCAGGATTTTTTTAGGACTTATCAAGTCCTAGGGGTATTTTGGTCTTTTACTAATTCATTTAAATTTTCTTTTTAGCTTGTGGGTCAAGCCCATTGGGTTTACTAGGCCCAACCTAGCCCAATTGGTCTGGTCAAACCCACCCACTAGGATGGTACTAGACCCTACCGGCCCAGTACACCCCCTATCTCTTGCTTACTCGTTCTTCCTCCTTGCTCCAGACCCGCTACGGTGTGGTGTCGCCGGCGTCATTGCCGCTTGATTACCGCCTCCCTGGACCTCTCCGGTCACCACCGTAGTGCATGGCGAGGTAGTCGATGCTGCTCCGCCATCTGGTCCTGTTCGATTCGGCTTTGGACCCCTCTCCCATCCAAGTTGACTCCACCCTGAACCCTAGGGTTTGGTGGTTGTCGACGAGGTGGTGTTCCACCACCTCAGTGGGTGTTGTGCCTTGGCTTGGATGGTCCTGCGGTGCTACTAGACCTCTGGTGTGGCTGTGGATGCCGTCCCATGGCTTAGCACGGGTTGCAGCGCCCTCGGGTGCTCCCCGTGCCGCCGTGTGTGCTCGTCAACCTCTCTACTTCCTCTTCTAAACTCTAGCGAGGACCACGGGTAAGTGCTTCTGTTCCCCCATCTTGTTGTCCTATGTGTGATTGTAGTGAGGAATACCCTATTTAGGGTTCATCTGTGATGTTAGGGTTCTATCCTTCTTGGTGTTTATTATTTGGAATGATGAATTCTTTAGGACTAATAGTGGTGGTTATACTGTTCTAGATGATGGTTTACTAACGAATTTAGGATTGTTAGTGGATCTGTTAGTCCAATTTTGATTAGATAGTGTGAACACCCGGATTTTTAAGTCTAGATGCCTGTTATGCCGTACATCGTAATCCCAAGAATACCATTTTTGCGAGACATAACAGAATTGATAGCACAGTACCTCATCCATTACAAACCATAATAGTCTTACAAATAGTTGATCTCATGATCAAGTCTTAATACACATCAAAGCAGTGGAAATAAACATAGTAGAAACTCCATCTTCATTGTCATTCACGGTCACGAGGTAGCCTCAGCTTAACCTCTTTTCTGTGAGGGAACCCATACTAAGACACATAAACTTCCAGTTAAGCCCTAACCAAATTAGGTATTGTGGTTGTACGGTAAAGCTGGAATGGTATCGCATCCGAACATAACCATCAGTTTTTATTCAAAGTCAAGGCACATGCCTCATTCATCATCATCTTCAAGTCATTGTGTTTCATAACTCATGTCAAAACATTTCAATAGAATGACTCATCATTCTAAGGTTTTCATAATCATTTGCTCCAAGTATTCCCATCTAAAGTGCTCAATATTAGTTTAGCACTAGCAACTATCAGTGAGGGTTCACTAATAAAGGGTGCTAATCAAGTATAACTACCTAAGCCTAGTTTGATGCTCTCGATGGTATCTATCCTAATTTCCACTAATCGCCAATAATTAACTATTTTAAGAAACTTTGGTAAAGGGAAGAAAAAATAAAGCTTGCAAGTAAAATTGGGTATTAGTGTAATCAAGGTTGCATCAAAATAGCAGGCATAGTGTATCTTGCATAGTCACGAGTAAGTTCTTGTCATTGTAAGTACATGTGTATCATAGAGAACCACCAACAGGGTACCCCTTGCCCCATGATATAGGAGCTATCCCATATCAAAATGACAAGGCAACAAACAATGAGCATCTCAGCGATCTTTTTATTTGCTATTTGCATAGGTTTTTATTGAGGATGCTTCACAGATTGCTCACTATGGTTATGCTGCAAGTTTCCACCATGATTAGGCATGGCTTAGGCTAGCCGCCCAGGCGTTTCTCTAACACATATACAAACTCCATGAGCTTACAAGCTCCCCTTTTATTTCACACCGTCGGAATCCATAAGAAAAAGAACATGATATCAACTAAATAATGTGCAATGTTGAAAGCGTTCCCCATGGTAACATGGTTCTGCTAATTCACAACTTATAAAGCGCAAGCATATACGCAACATAGATGGGCACAATGGTTCAAGTTTATTAACTGCAAGAAAGTAAAGTGTGCCATCAAGTTTGTGAGAGCTTTAATCACTAATTTTCACATAACAAGTTTAATTCGAAAGGTAGATAAAAACATGAATATACTTGGAATAGCAATAATGCTAATAGGTAGGTATGGTGGACTCTTTGGAATAACTTGGTTTATTTGGAGTTGGATGCATGAGTGGAACTCATACTTGGTACATGTGGAGGCTAGCAAAAGACTGGGAGCGACCAACTAAGAGAGCAATAATGGCCATAATCATGCAAAGCGACAAAACATTATTAATTAAAGCATAAAGTGATATTACAAGTCGAAAACTAAATGATCTTAGAGGCTAAGTGAAGGAAATATGCCCTAGAGGCAATCATAGAGATGATTGTATTTCATGTGTATCCATGAGTTATTATAATGTTCCTTGAATATCCATATACCAGGCAACTTGTATTGATTGGCAATTATGTGAATTGTTTGTGAAACTCTTTACTTGTATGGTTATCTAATAATTGTCCCTAGTCGGAGTTCATGTGAGGACACACGTGAATATTAGACTAGCACATCGATTGGTGACTATGTTTCGCAAGTCATAGACATGGAGATGTCAAACCAATGATGTGGACACATGTTATGAATATAGGGTTGGACTGACCCAACTTGAGACTAGCAATAATACTTGCGGCTCTCTCTACACATCATGTACGTTTTGTCCTTAGACCTGAGAGTCACATGTACTTTAGATGTGGATCGACCTACTTTGGGGCTATCAAACACTACTCTATAGTTGGGTAGTTATAAAGGTAGCTTTCGGGTTTGTCCTGATACATGCTGCAAGGCATCGGTCAATCAAGATGGGATTTGCCCCTCTCTACTTGAGAGAGATATCTCTGGGGCCCTCGAGTGATCGGATCCAGAAATGCATGGTCGTGCTACATATGGTTAAGAGTTAACCTAGTAAAGGGATTCCGAATCACAGTATCGAGAAAGAGAGGTCAGCTTGGAGCTAGACCAAATATCGTGAGGCAAAGGGAAAGACATGTACTCAACCTTGTGATGGTTCGTCCGAATGATCTTTATATGCGTTTAGTAGTTGGCACGTCTTGCTAGAGGCCGCTACCAACTATTTACGGAGTAAGTGTACTCGTGTCATGACTATACGTGTATGAACCTATAGGGTCACACACTTTAGGGGCTGGAAGCCTAATGAGGATTGGATCCGAATTAGACCAGGCTTAGGCTGCTAATGGGCTGCTAATGTAGAAGCCCACCAGGGATGCCTATATAAGAGAGAGTGAGGCGAGATGAATAGGGTTGAGCATTCCACCCAGATGCCACTCCTCTTCCGCCTGTGTTGCACATGTAGACCTAGCAGTCTGGCGTGTGACGGCTTCCACTCCAGACGTGTGGATACGTCGGAGGTGCTGCAGCTGTAGCACTTGGACGAGCCGCGCAAAGGGGAGCTGCTCGTGGGACGAGGACGAGGAGGAGACGTAGAACATCTACACTGCCCCGACGTGCTTCATCGAGTTCCGCAACTGTGCGTCTAGTGGTAATCCCGTGATCTATGACAATAGTATTCCTGGTTGACACGGTAGAAAATTTTGATTTTACGCTAGTGTAGCCTACCCGTTTCCCTACACTAAGGTGACTGGTTCATAGTCTTAACATGGTGTAAGCATGTGCCAAGTCAACCCAAATAAAGCAGCAAAGGAGAATACCACAATATTATGCTTTTGAATGCTAAAACAACGCATGATTCTTTCAAGGCACATTAAGCAATCTCAATTGTTTGAAACAAGTCATGCTACAACAATAATCACTAAGCATATGGTCAGAGCAACATCTAGCATGACATGATAAAGTCTAAGTCACAGTCAAAACAAGCTTCCTTTTGTACCACTATAAGTATGAAACTTCCTACTCTTTTCCAACAGCAATCAAAAACTAAAGCTAAACGCAGTGCTAGCAAAGGAGAACACTCACAGAACAATAAGGGTGAAAACTAGAGTGTTCTAGGCAATGAATAACAAGGTGTGTCTCTCTCCAAAAGAAGTGTGTTGGGATCCAACCAACTTATTTAAGCAAACCAAACAAAATAAAACTAAAAACAAAAACAAAGACGCTCCAAGAACAACACAATTGTGCATGAAACAATAAAAATGAAGTGTCTTGGGAGAAAACCTGAGATTTTTATTGATGAAGAAGGGGATGCCTTGGGCATCCCCAAGCTTTGACACTTGTACTTCTTGAATATTTCTTGGGGTGACACAGGTGTCATCCCCAAGCTTGAGCTTTTGTCCATACTTTATCTTATCACATTATTCTTCCCCTACACTTGAAAATTTCCTTCATACAAAACTTCACACAATCTTGATTAGCAACATTAGTGTATTCAAGATAATAAGTATTTGGGTTTAGTTTCAACACAAGTAAAACTTCTATTAAAACACAAGGTACTGTAGCAATTCCTTCTAAAAGCTCAAGTGATCAAAGAGAAAGAGATTAAGAGGCAAATGCAAATAATGGCAGAAATCTATCAAAACAGACCAGCGGGTAAAAACCAATTTTTTTAAAGACCTTCTGTTCCTCAAATCGAAAAAGTTCTGAACTAACGAAAGTTAGATAATAACCTGGGGCAGAATCACAAAAAATTACAATGCAATCCGACATACAGAGATTTTTCACGAATTTTTATAGTGGAGCATAAAATTCTGTTTCGGGATAGCAACTTTCCCAAGTCTTGCTTCTCTCTCATTAGAGGTTATTCTTGGCACAAAAACAAATAAAAAGGATAAGGAGAGGTTATCACTGAGGCAATAACTTCCAAGACTCAACAAAACAAAAATAAACTGAAAGTAAAAATATAATGGGTTGTCTCCCAAAAGCTCTTTCTTTATAGCCATTAAGATAGGCATGATAGTTTCGATGATGCTCACATAAGAAATATGAATTTAAGTAAAAGAGAGCATCAAGAAGCAAATATGGAACAAATTTAAGTCTAACCCACTTCTTATGAAAAAAAATCTTGTAAATAAACAAGTCATGAAAGCACAAAGCAACAAGCATAGGAAAGCAAAACAAGTGCAACTTCAAAAATTTCAACATAAAGAGGGGAAACTTAATATTGTTGAGATACATAAAACCATGTATACCTCTCTCGTAATAAACTTTCAGTAGCATCATGAATAAAATTAACAGTATAACTATCACATAAAACATTTCTTATCATGAGCCACGTGCATAAAAGAGTTAATACTCCCCACATAAACATAGCCATTCTTAATAATCGTAGTTGGAGCAAATTCAACATAATAGCTATAATTATTATTCTCATCACCATAATCATCAAATATAGGAGGGATATTGTAATCATAATTAATCTTCTCCTCAATAGTAGGTGGACTAAAAATATCATATTCATCATTGTAATCATCATATATTGGAGGCATAGTATCATCAAAGTAATCTTTCTCCTCCGTGCTTGGGGGACTAAAAAGATCACTTTCATAAAAACTAGCTTCCCCAAGCTTATACTTTTCCATAGCATTAACAATAATGGTGTTCAAAGAATTCATACTAATAACATTGCTATTAGCATGCAAATAAAGTTCCATAGGTTTTTTAATTTTCTCTTCAAACACTTCATGTCCTAACTCAAGATAAATACTATAAAGCTCTCTAATTTTGTTGTTGTTTTCCATTAAGCCTAACTAGTGAAAATAAAAACAAGAAACAAAAATATATAATTGCAGAATCTAAAGGAAATAACATCGAGCACTCACACACCAACAATAGTACTAGCAGATAGCTTAGTAGCCAGAGGATGTGAGTACCTTTTACCTTACCTCCCCGACAACGGTGCCAGAAAATAGCTTAATGTCTATGCACGCTACTATTCTTGTAGATAGTGTTGGGCCTCGAAGTGCAGAGGTTTGTAGAATAGCAGCAAGTTTCCCTTAAGTAGATCACCCAAGGTTTATCGAACTCAGGGAGGAACTGGTCAAAGATATCCCTCTCAAGCAACCCTGGAATCAAGATACAATAAGTCTCTTGTGTCCCCAACACACTCAATACACTTGTCAGGTGTATAGGTGCACTAGTTCGGCGAAGAGATAGTGAAATACAAGTAATATGGATGATTATATATGGTAATTGCAATCTGAAATAAGAGTGGCAGCAAGCAAACATGTAATAGAACTGATTGTAAATGGTGTTTCAATGCTTAGAAACAAGGCCTAGGGATCATACTTTCACTAGTGGACTCTCATATAAATATCTTCTCTTCGTGATGCTACCCTGAACTACTCTCCGGTTGGACGACGTAGGGCTATAACAACACACCTTAAAGTTTGCATTCCCCATCTAGATAACCCATCACTATCACCTTGAGCGCTAGATGGTTCCAACAAACACCACAATCTCATAGAGACATCCAACTCAAATTATACTCATAATAAGTATTTATGTAACCTTAGCCAAAGTGCCACACGGTGTGCACACTGTCAACTTCACAAACATGGGGATAAGCATAGATTAATTAAAGCACTTGAGTATTGATGTCTACGCACTTATATTCTTGTAGACAGTTGTTGGGACTCCAAGTGCAGAGGTTTGTAGAACAGCAGCAAGTTTTCCCTTAAGTGGATTACCCAAGGTTTATCGAACTCAGGGACGAAGTGGTCAAAGGTATCCCTCTCAAGCAGCCCTGCAATCAAGATACAAGAAGTCTCTTGTGTCCCCAACACACCCAATACACTTGTCAGGTGTATAGGTGCACTAGTTCGGCGAAGAGATAGTGAAATACAAGTGGTATAGATAATTATAAGTGGTAACGGTGATAGAAAATAACTTGATGGCGTGGAAGAGACTAAAAGCAAACTAAAATAAAGATAGAAGAAAGCAAACATGTAACAAATCTAATAGCAAACGGTGTTTCGGTGCTTAGAAACAAGGCCTAGGGATCATACTTTCACTAGTGAACACTCTCATATAAATATATTCTTCTTTATGATACTACGCTGAACTACTCTCCGGTTGGACACTCTAATCAATGGTAGGGCTATAACAACACACCTCAAAGTAAGCCTTTCCCATCTAGATAACCCCACACTGTCACCTTGAGCTCTAGATGGTTCCAACAAACACCACAATTTCATAAAGACATCCAACTCCAAATATAACTCATAACAAGTAATTGTAATCTCTAGCCTAAGTGCCACCATGGTGTGCACACTGTCAACTTCACACACATGAGGAGAGCAGAGATCTATTAAAGCACTTGAGTAGCAAGGTAGATCTGTAGATTACAAGCTCATGATCTGAATAAGATCATGCATAGAGAGAGAGATGAACACATAGCTACCGGTAGAACCCTTAGCCTCGAGAGCGAACTACTCCCTCCTCATCATGGGAATCAGCAACGGTGATGGAGATGGTGGTGGAGATCAATGGAGATGGCTCTAGGGGCACTTCCCCATCCCGGCAGGGTGCCGGAACAGAGACTTTCTGTCCCCTGAATCTCCCCTTCGGTGGCGGCGGCGCTGCGGAACTTTTCGTGGATGGAGGCTTGACTATTTAGGGTTTATGCATCGGGAGGCTCTTATAGGCGAGAGGGGAGACCGAGGGGGTGTCGGAGGGGCCCACACCACCCCTGGCATGGCCTGGCCTGGCCCGTGCCACTAGGTGGTGTGGCCACCCTCTAGCCCTTCTCCGTCTCGTATTCTGGCTCCAAGTGTCCCTGGTAGAATATCAACTTTGTCTTTTGTCCGGTCCAATTCTGAGAATATTGATTTTCTGACTTTCCTGGAACCGAAAATAGCAGAAAACAGGCAACTGGCACTGTGGCTCTTGTTAATAGGTTAGTCCAAGAAATCATATGAAAAGTACTCCAAAGTGTGGACAAAACATAAGAAAGTAGATAAAACCAAGCATGGAACATCAAAAATTATGGATACATTTGCAATGTATCAAGTATCAGAATAGATCTATAGATTACAAAGCTCATGATCTCAATAAGATCACGCATAGAGAGAGAGATGAACACATAGCTACTTGTAGAGCCCTTAGCCTCGAGAGAGAACTACTCCCTCCTTATCATGGGAGTCAGCAATAGCGATAGAGATGGTGCTGGAGTCGATGGAGATGGATCCGGGGGCACTTCCCCATCCCGGCAGGGTGCCAGAACAAAGACTTATGTCCCCCGAATCTCCTCTTCGGTGGCGGCAGCGCTGCAGAAATTTTCGTGGAATTCTGATCTGGTATCTAGGGTTTTCGTCTCGGGAGACTTTTATAGGCGAAGGGGCAAGGTCGGTGGAGCTCCAGGGGGCCCACACCCCCTGGTGGCGCATCTAGGGCTGGCCGCGCCACCACCAGGTGTGGCCGCCTCCTGCCCCCCCCCTTCGGCTGCCCTTCGGACTCCGTGTTGCTTCGGGTAAAATATTGAATTTGGCTTTTGTCCCGTCCAATTCCAAGAATATTTCTTTACTAGCTATTCTAAAACCAAAAACAACAGAAAACAGGCAACTGGCACTGTGGCATCTTGTTAATAGGTTTGTTCCAGAAAATGTATAAAAATACCTCAAAGTGTGAACAAAACATAAGAAAGTAGATATAAGACAAGCATGGAACATCAAAAATTATAGATACGTTTACGACGTATCAATGTCCACAACCCTATTATGGTCAATTCAAAGCCATATTTCAAGTCACAAGTCATTTTGAAAACATTTGACAATGGAACAGTATGGCCATTCAACTGTCCATGACCGCGGACACGGCTATTCGAATAGTTTGACACTCTGCATAGGTGGTACACTTTCACCACAAAATTCGATACATCCATCAGGGATAGCCCTGAATCATCATACTTGGTATGCGGATAATCAATCCTAACCTTTCAATTACACACCCTAGTATATGCACCTCCCTTATGAGCTTGGCCTCCCAGCCATGGCCATCCGCCATCCCGGGAACTGCATAGGTGGTCATTCACAGTCACGAGGTAGCCTCAGCTTAACCTATTTTCCGCGAGGGAACCCATACTAAGACACATAAACTTCCAATTAAGCCCTACCCAAATCAGGTATTGTGGTCGTACGGTAAAGCTGGAATGGTATCGCATCCGAACCCAACCATCATTTTTATTCAAAGTCAAGGCACATGCCCCATTCATCATCATCTTCAAGTCACTGTGTTTCATAACTCATGTCACAACATTTGAATAGAATGACTCATCATTCTAAGGTTTTCATAATCATTTGCTCCAAGTATTCCCATCTAAAGTGATCAATATTAGTTTAGCACTAGCAACTATCAATGAGGGTTCACTAGTGAAGGGTGCTAATCAAGTATAACTACCTAAGCCTAGTTTGATGCTCTGGATGGTATTTGTCCTAATTTCCACTAATCACCAATAATTAACTATTTTAAGAAACTTTGGTAAAGGGAAGAAAAAATAAAGCTTGCAAGTAAAACTGGGGATTGGTGTAATCAAGGTTGCATCACAATAGCAGGCATAGTGTATCTTGCATAGGTTAGCTTGCATAGTGGAGCTTGCCTTGGTTGGTACAGTTGTCGAAGTTCTCCTCTTCTTCTTCGTAGAATTCTTCCTCCTCGTAGCCCGGGTTGGTACTAGCGTCTATAAATAAATACGAGGTATACAATTCTCAAACAATACTTAACTACTTCTATTCAACACACAAAGGCTCGCACTAGATGATTTAGCATCATCTCAATTATCACATGAATTAGTGACATAGTCTTATTTATTTTATTTTGGAAATGTAATTTCTACTCATTGAAAAATACTTAAGATTTAATATTCTCCAATTGTAAAATATGGGATCATGTTGACACATGTCATCACCACATATTTCAATACTTGGGAATGTGATTTAAAGTAGATGGCATATATTAAAAAGTTTAATATTGCTATTTAATATAATTAAGATGACTAGAAATGATTATATAGCCATTCTTTTAATCTTAGCCCATGACTACTGCATGTAAAACTAAATATTTTTACATATTCGGGTAGATCATGGCAAATGTGATTTTTTACAATTGGAATCAACTCAAAAGCATTTATGGTTGATTTTAGAAAAATGTTTGAAGTTGGAAAAGTCATTGCCTTGTTATTTTTGCTAGGGATGATCTATAAATTCAAACTATTTGAATCCAACCAGAGTGTTTAGAGATTTTCATTTCCTTTCTAACAAAATTGGAATCATGCAATTTTGGTTCAGTGAATCTTCTTGAATTCAATTCCAAAGTCACCTACAAAATAGGGTTTTGAATTAAAAGAAAAATCTAGATTTGAATTTGTGGGCACGTGCGGGAACGATACTGGACCGGCCCAACTACACGGTGTGCGCACAGCGGGCTACACTTGTGCTGGCCCTACACTTCAGCTGTTGTTCTAACATGAAGCGGTATGCGCTAATCCTAGCCGCACGATTAGAGCACGATCAATGGCTCAGCGTCATCGTCTCCCTCGCACGGGATTCAACCTTAGCTCTATGGCGAGGGTCATCGGGAGCTTACCAGGGCTCCAGCTAAGTATGGTGGTGTGGGCAAACGGACTGGTAGACGACGGTGGTTCGAACGATGGTCGCAGCAGCTCCTGGGGCGGCTCCTAGCACTGGCTCTGTTCCACCACTATGGCGGCGGGCTCCGGTGAAATTCCGGTGCTGCCCTCTTCGGCTTGCTCTGGGGATAGGTCAGAGAGGTTGTTGGGTGAGAGGAGAGACGAGTGGGGTGTGTTTTGAGGCAAGGGGCAGGGTCTATTTATACCCCAGCGAGGGGAGCATTGGGGCATGGCTCGGGCTCGTCAACGACGTCGTTATAGTGGGCTATAGGCATGGCGGAGGGTGTAGGTCGATGCAGGGCTCCTTGGCGATCGTCATGCACACAGTGGCGCGGAGAGGCGCGGTCTCCTTCGGTCGGGGACGTCCATGCCATCCTTGGGTACCGCGGGCGTTCGTCACGACGTACGGTGGTCACAGGTCGCGCGGGGTCAAGATGGCATGTTTGGGAGGTGGCTGGTGTCGCGGCGAGTGCATTGATGCAAGGGGAGAGCGAGGCGCGGCATGGTCATGCGGGATTGCTCTGCGCTCTGGCGCGGTCTCGGCATAGCGGACAGAGAAGTGGGCGCGACTGTGCTGGCGTCTCCATGGCCTGGCGTTGGTCGAGGCGTACACATGCATGTGCAGTGAGGTTATGGCTAGCTTCTAGATGTCATGGGCGAGGGTGGCGGGGCATGTAGCGTCGAGTCCATGTCGGGTCGGCATGGTGAGCTCGGGTACGGGCTGTCACTAGTCAATTGGTCGAGTGAGCAAGGCTCAGCTGCACGGGCTGGTACTAGGGTGAGTGTGGGCGATTAGTGGAGTCTGAGTGTGGTACAAAGATGATCACAAGATTGCTCTAAACAGTATGGAGTTGGTAGCTCTATACTGTGCTCGCTAAGTGTTCGATCAAATGGCCGCAAGAGAAAAACATTTGAATTTTCATATTCTTTTTAGTGGGTTGGATGATCATAAGCTTGAGAGTCTCTGGTTGCAAGGATTGGTCAAGTGTAGAAAGTTTGGATGGTTTTTGAAAAGTTGCCATCTTGATGCCTATGATAGATTCAATTTTGAAATGTCCTTCAAAAGAATTTGAATTTGTTTATGTAAGTTTTGAAAGCTCACTTGTGTTCATTGTCACTTGGTCTAGCAAGGGGAGAAAATAAATGGAATTGTTTCTATTTGAAATCATTTAATAGAGATGCCCAAAGTGGGCTAAGTGTTAACGTTTGCAAAAATGACCATTAGCTCATATGCTTTATAATTTGATTTTCTTTTGCTTTGTTTTGGTTTTGATTTGACCTAGATGATATTGTTTTGATCTTTAAACTAATTCTCATCATTTATAACAAACAAACATGGCATAACATGCATTCATATATCATTAACCACACACAATTGCATTCATATAGTTTTTTAAAATTAAAAGCTTTTGTTAACCCTAATTTTGGTTGATTGGAAATTGATATTCTCCTTTTAATATTTTTGATGTGTTACATATAGTGGATTCTGCCCAAAGGTTAAGGTTGTTGTGCTAAGCTGTTGACTATTGATTCTAGTGGTGTGGATTTCACTACTGTCTAATGTTCTTAGTACTGGCACTGATACTGTGAGTAATTGTGCATTGAATCCATAAACACTGGTATTTGTTGATATTTTCAGATTGGAGTTGATTTGTTACTCCTTTGATTCTCTAATTGTGCAAATGTGATTATGATTCCTGGTTATTGATTCAAGGAAAATGATTTAGCACTATACTATAGGTTTACTTGTGAAATCTATGTGTATGATTTGCTTGGTGTAGAATGTATGCTTGTGACACCTTCTTTGGAATGGTATACAAGTATTCATTTTAATACTGAGCTAAATTCTACTTGTGTCCTAGTGTGGCTTGGCTAAAATGGACTGAATTCTTCTGCTGGATTTATTATCCTAGGATGCTAATGATTTTGCTTGGGCCTGTGATGCTGGTCTGAGGCATAACTAGGTAGAAAGTAAGTTTTTACCTGCTGTCCCTCATAAATGTGTCTTGATATCTAGTATCAACTAATGATTCTTGAATTCTTCAAGAAAATGATTTGGCATTCTCACTGTTTAATATTGATCCTTAAGATGAAATATTTTCTGAGGTGCTACTATTATAAGATGGGCCCAGAAATATTCACTTAAGGCTGTTGTATATGTGGATGTAAAAACATGTATTGTTATCCAAGATCAGTGATGCAGAGACTGAGATATTGGTATTGTTTGCAAAGATTGAGCATTGGCTTTCATTTAAATTACTTCTGTGATGGATACACCCCACCTGGGTGCTTTTCTGAGAAGATTCATATAAAACAACACATGCTTGAATGATCTAGGATGATTTGATCATGTGATGGTTTTATGTGTACTTACCACACAACTTGGTGGTTGGTTATGATGTTGTGGTGCTAGTTGATCTTGCTAGTTTTATCATGTTGGCTTGATTTTGTTAGCTTGTTCTTGCTGACTTGATCTGGCTCTGCACCTACTGGTGCTGCTCCTGCCCCTCCTAGTTCATGTGCTCTTGTACTTGACCTTGTTATCCACCTGCACCACCCCCTCCTTATGTCACCATATTGTGGATGGTTGGATGATTTGTGATGTATCTTGGCTGGGGATTTGTTTGGGAAGTGGACAGACTCACTGTGTTCTTGCAGTGTCCTTGAGAAAAGGAAATGAGCTCCCTGGTAGCTGTGTTATGGCTGTGAACTCCTTTTTGACTGCTTGTGATGTTGCTGCTGTTTGGACAGCACACTACATGCAATCAGATGACTAAGCTACCTTGCTGCTTGGGTTATTTATGGATCAGATCAAGTGAATTAGTTTCACTTCTTATCCTTTTACAATTTACTATTCTGGTG
Source organism: Avena sativa (assembly GCA_916181665.1). Lineage (NCBI taxonomy): Eukaryota > Viridiplantae > Streptophyta > Magnoliopsida > Poales > Poaceae > Avena > Avena sativa. Next base: position 562,296,244 of record OV702288.1, read on the forward strand.
AAATTTGCCCCTTTTACTTTGTTGATGATGTTGTGCTGAGGCTTATTAAATATAAAAGAACAGATACTGCTTATTGGTGAAACTTGCCTCTTTTAATTACTCAATGATGTAATATGAATAGTGCACTTCATTGTTCACTTCTGAGAGTAAAATAGCTAACTAACCTTTTATTTCCTTCTTAGTTGTTTTTCTTATTTGCAGGAACAAGATCTGGATGCTCAAGATATAGTATAGGATTAGATAGGTTTTATAGATTTTTGTAATCTTCTTTTTATTCTTTTGTAAAGAATCTTGTAATAATATTATTCTTATAATTTAATAAAAAATCATTTTTTGTTGTAATTCACTTACTTTAATGTGTTCCTATTATTATTAAGGAATAAACAAAGAAATAAGAATTCATTTCTTATTTATATTTCCTTGTCTTAAATTCTTGTTGTTGTTTAATATATCTTTAATATAATCAAACAATGTTAATAAATCATTTTAGAAAACAACTTTATATTTCTAACTTCTAATTTTCAAATATTTTTCAAATGATTAAAATTTCAAATTGGAATTCAAAATATTTCCCCCCAAAACACATTAATGCCTAAAGGTCATGTCAAAATTTATAACAATCACTATAGAGAGCTATTCCTACCTCTAGATAGTGAAAGAAACTCTGATCACTTTGGGTTTTTGTTTGGCAAAAAAAAATCCCAGATTTTACAAATGAATGCATGCATATGCTCAGATTCCTATTTCTACCCTTTGTTGGTGCCTAAATGATGGGGTGTTACAGACTTCCCCCCTTAAATTAAAATTCGTCCCAAAGTTTGTTGATGTGTACCTGAATAGTTCTGGATATGCTTATTTTAAGTCATCCTCTTTCTCCCATGTGGCCTCTCGCTCCGGGTGATGATCCCATTGTACCTTGCAGTATTTGATTGCCCTGTTTCTCAACCTTTTCTAGTTCTCTTCTAGAATTTTGCAAGGTTTCTCAGCATAAGTCGAATTTTCTTGTAACTCGATTTCTTGATGTGTGATTGCATCATCAGGAACCTTGAGACATTTCCAAAGTTGTGACACATGGAAAACATTATGAACTTGAGCCAGTCTTTTTGACAATTCTAGAGCATAAGCTATTGTTTTATTCTGACTCAGTATTTTGAATGGTCCGATATATCTTGGACTTAGTTTTCCTTTAACTCCAAATATCTTAACTCCCTTCATTGGAGTTACTTTGAGATATACCATATCCCTCACTTTCGGATGCCACGATCTTCGACTTTGATCAGCATAACTCTTATGTCGACTTTAAGCTATCTTCAATCGATCTTTAACAATGTCGATGATATCTTGCTTTTCCTTGATATAGTCTGGTGCAAATTCCTTGCTAATACCAGGTTCATACCAACATATTGGTGATCTACATTTTCTCCCATAAAGTACTTGGTATGGTGCTGCTTTCAGACTACTCTGATAGCTATTGTTGTAGGAAAATTCTGCCAATGGTAGATGATCTTCCCACGAACCTCCAAAATCTAATGCACAAGCTCTAAGCATGTCCTCCAAGATTTATTGGTTCTTTCCATCTGGCCTCCAGTTTCTGGATGATAGGTTCTGCTGAAATCCAACTTTGAGCCAAGTGCTTCATGTAATTGTTTCCAAAATGCTGAAGTAAACACAGATCCTTGATACGTTGCAAACGTATCCATAATTTTTGATGTTCCATGCTTGGTTTTATCTACTTTCTTATGTTTTGTCCACACATTGGAGTACTTTCTATACACTTTCTTGGACTAACCTATTAACAAGATGCCACGGTGCCAGCTGCCTGTTTTCTGCTGTTTTTGATTCCAGGAAAGTCAGAAAATGAATATTCTCGGAATTGGACGGGACAAAAGCCAAAGTCAGTTTTTCACCGAGGGGGACACGGAGCCAGAATACGAGACGGAGAGGGGCCAGGGGGCCGCCACACCACCTGGCCACGCGGCCAAGCCTGACCCGCGCCAGGGGGTGGTCTGGCCGCCTCGGGCACCCCCTCGGCCTCCCCTTTCGCCTATAAGATGCCTCCAATACAGAAACCCTAAGTACCCAATCAAAAATCCACGAAAGAGTCTGTAGCCGCCGTCATCTCCATCCCTAGATCGGGAGGGATCTGAAGCTCTTCCCGGCACCCTTCCAGAGGGGAGAATTCACCCTGGAGGCCTTCTTCATCACCATGCAAACCTCCGGTGTGATGCGTGATTAGTTCATCCTTGGACTACGGGTCCATGTAGTAGCTAGATGGCTGGTTCTTCTCCTTTGTGCTTTCATGTCTAGATCTTGTGAACTTCATTCATGATCAAGATCATCTATTTGTAATCCTACATGTTGTGTTTGCGGGGATCCGGTGGATATTGAGATGCTATTTAAAATTGATTACTGATTCTATCATGTCTTTGTTATTTGTGATCTTGCATGCTTTCCGTTGTTAGTAGCTATCTTGGCCAAGTAGATGCTAGCAACTCCAAGAGTTAGTATTTATGCTCGATAGTGGGTTCATGCCTCTAGTAATCTGGGGAAGTGACAGAAATCTCTAAGGTACTAGATGTGTTGGTTCTACTAGGGAGAAAACAACAATCCTTTATTCATAGAACAATCATATTGTTTACTTTACACGCAACGCGTAATGCAATTATCTATTGCTTGCAACTTAATACTGGAGGGGGTTCGGATGATAACCTGAAGGTGGATTATTAGTCATAGATGTAGTTGAATTACGGTCTATGTATAATCTTGTAATGCCCAATCAAGCATATTGTGTTCTCGATGTTTGTCAATTGCCCCGCTGTAATTTGTTCACCCAACATGTCATCTATCTTAAGGAGAGCCACCACTAGTGAACTATGGACCCTGGTCCTTTATTTTACAATCAATCTACAATTGTTTACTGCTTTCTGTTTACTTTCTACAAACTATTACTTTCTTCCATCAAGCAGGCTTAACTCCTGCTCGTCCTCGAGTAGGTAAGTGATAAAAAGAAAGAATAATTTTTGAGGTGACATGCACCATCATAAACTTGATCAAAGTATTTGTAAAACATTCAAAGCTAGGATCATAGTACTTCAATCATAACATGAAATACAAAGTTCTAGCAATAATACAAAGAAACTATGTTGCAACATGAAAAGGCACAAACAAAAGATTCGTGAATAACAATGCTTTGCAAGACGTTTGTTTGTTTCACATAAAGAAAACATAGCATAGTGGCATTCAGCTTGTCCCTCATAGAGTAGCAAACATAAATGCATAGGACACCTTCAAAGTTCATAAGAGTGACTAGATACAAATAGTTTAAAACAAGCAATATTAAAGCTATGCATCAATCAACAAGTCTTGGGACAATGCACATAGAACTAAGAATGGCCATTATCCTCTCAAAGTAAGTGCATAAAGATAGAAGGTGGAGACTCAATATAAAAGTGGAAGAAAGGCCTTCATAGAAGGAAGTAGGCATTCAAGTCTCATAAAGAGCTTCCAAAAATTATGGTACTTAATAGCTTTTAGCTCTCATTGCCCCTATCATAAGCATCTTGAGGTGATTAAGGTTAAAGTGAACAAACTATGGTGTACATGCTTGATGAAGTAGAAGTTAGAAATCTCATGTCCCTTGAATACGAGGGCTGCTCCTCATGCTACTCAAGTTTAGTCACCGGTAAGTTCTTGTCATCGTAAGTACATGTGTATCATAGAGAACCGCCAACGGGGTACCCCTTGACCGATGATACGGAAGAATCCCCATATCAAAGTGACAAGGCAAGCATACAACAAGCATCTCAGCAATCTTCTTATTTACCATGGGAATATGGTGCTTTTTTCTCTCTTTCCTATTTTCATAATCTCTTTTTTTCTTTTTTTATCAATATAGGACTCTTTTTTATAAGAAGAATGCTTCATAGACAGCTCATTATGGTTACGCTACAGGTTTCCACCATGTCAGCATGGATTAGACCAGCGGCCTAGGTGTTTCTCTAACACATATACATAACTCCATGGACTTACAAGCTCCCCTTTCATTTCACACCGACGACATCCATAGACAAAAGAGCATGATATCAACTAGGTACAAAGTACCAGTGCAATGTTGAAAGCGTTCCCCATGACAGCATGGTTCTGCTAATCCCCAACAAATAAGTGCAAGCATATACAACATAAATGACACAATGGTTCAAGTTTATTAAGGGCAAAAAAAGTAAAGTGTGCCATCAAGTTCGTGAGAGCTTTAATCACTAGTTTTCTCATAACAAGTTTAATTCAGAAGGTAGATAAAAACATGAATATACTTGGAATAGCATATGCTAGTAGGTAGGTATGGTGGACTCTTTGTAATAACTTGGTTTAAGGATTTGGATGCATGAGTGGAACTCCTACTTGGTTGCGGAGGCTAGCAAAAGACTGGGAGCGACAAACTAAGAGAGCAATAATGGCCATAATCATACAGAGCGACAAAACATCATTGATCAAAGCATAAAGTGATACTACAAGTTGAAAACTAAAGGATCATAAAGGCTATGGTGACTTGGGATAGTCATAACATGGTGTGAGCATGTGCCAAGTCAACCCAAATAAAGCATCAAAGGAGAATACCACAATACTATGCTTTAATATGCTAAAACAACGCATGATCCTTCCAAGGCACATTAAGCAATCTCAATTGTTTATAACAAGTCATGCTACAGCAAATAATACTAAGCATAAAGCCAAAACAATATCAAGCTTGGCATGACAAAGCATAGGCCACAGTCAAAAACAAGCTCTCTTTACCACTTAAGCACGAACTTTCCTACTCTTTTCCAATCCAAACCAAACTATTTGAAAACCAATGTATGAAAGAGGGGGTCTAACCAATTTATTCAGAAAACTAAGAAAACCAAGCAAACGAAAAAACCAAAACGAAAACAAAAAAGAAGACGCTCCAAGAAAAACACAACTGTGCATGAAACCATAAAAATGAAGCGTTTGGAAGAAACCTGGGATTTTTATTGATGAAGAAGGGGATGCCTTGGGCATCCCCAAGATTTGACGCTTGTACTTCTTGGATATTTCTTGGGATGTCATGCGTGGCATCCCCAAGCTTGAGCTTTAGTCCATTCTTCATCTCATTACTCATTCCTTCCATACACCTGAAATTTTTCCTTCATACAAAACTTTACACAATCTTTATTAGCAACATTAGTGCACTTAAGATAATAAGTCTTTAGGTTCAGTTCCAACACCAATAAAACTTCCATTAAAACACTAGCTACTGTAGCACTTCCCTCAAAAATCTCAATTCCCCAAAAGAACTCAAAAAGGAACCAACAAAAAGCAAATGCAGAAAATGGCAGAAATCTGTCAAAACAGACTAGCAGGTAAAGACGATTTTTTTAGAAGACCTTATGTTGCTCAAATCGAAAAGCGTTGAACTAACTAAAGTTAGATAACAACCTGGGGCAGAATCACAAAAATGCATGCCTCAAAAGGACGTACAGATATTTTACACGAATGTTTATGGTGAAGCAGAGAAATCTGTTTCGAGACAGCAACTTTCCCAATCATTACTTCTTTCTCATTAGAGGTTACTCTTGGCACAAAAAGCAAATAAAAAGGATAAGGAGCGGTTATTACTGAGGTAATAACTTCCAAGACTCATCTAAAACTTTTGGGTTATCTCCCAATAAGTACTTTTCTTTAACGCCTTTTAGTTAGGCATAAGAAGCAAGAAAAAGAATCAAGTGTTCTCAAATGAAGAAGCATTAAGAGCAAATCTTGTTTTCATAGGAGAGTCAAAAGATATCTTCTCTCTCTTCTTAGGGAAGTGTTCTATACCTTTCTTGAGTGGGAGTTGATATTTAATGGTGCCTTCTTTCATATCAATAATGGCACCAACAGTTCTAAGAAAAGGTCTTCCCAAAGTAATAGGACAAGAAGCATTGCATTCAACTTCCAAAACATAGAAATCAACGGGGACATAGGCATTGTTAACCATAATAAGAACATCATTAATACTCCCCATGAGTTTCTTTTTAGCATTATCATCAAGTGGGACATTCAAATAACAATCTTTAAGTGGTGGCAAATCAAGCATATCAGAAATCCTTCTAGGCATAATAGAAACACTACTATCAAGATCACATAAAGCTTTGAAATCAAAATCATTCACTTTCATATTAATGATGGGTTCCCAACCATCTTCTCGTTTTATAGGAATAGAAGCCTTATGTTTCATCTTTTCTTCTTTAATCTTTATGAGAGCATCAGTAATGTGTTTTGTAAAGGCCATATTCATAGCACTAACATTAGGACTTTTAGCAAGGTTTTGTAGGAACTTAATAACTTTAGAGATATTGCAACCATCAAGATCAAAATCATAGTTATCATCTAAGGTAGTAGAGCTATTACTAGCCTCAACACTAGTGGTAGTGATAGTAGAAACACTAATGTTTCTAGCAATTCCATCTTTTCTTTCCCACTTAGCATGCAATTCAGCTAATAGTCTAACATTTTCATCAATTCTTACTTGTATGGCATTAGTAGCTGCAAAGGGATTATCAATAGTTTCAGGTTTAGCAGCCATTTTATTCAAAGAAGATTGAGCTTCAGCCAAAGATGCTATATTTCTTTCAGCATTAGAGAGTTTTTCCTCAATAGTTTTATTTAAAGCAGTTTGTTTACTAATAAAGTCCTTAAGCATAACTTCAAGTTCAGAGGGAGCACTCCTATTGTTGTTATAAGAATTTCCATAAGCATTACCATTGTTGGGAGGATATGGCTTATAATTGTTGTTACCAAAATTATTCCTGTAGGAATTGTTGCTAAAATTATTATTTCTTATGAAGTTCACATCAACTTGCTTTTCTTGAGAAACCAAAGAGGCTAAGGGAACATTATTTGGATCAATATGAGCCTTCCCATTAACAAGCATAGACATAATAACATCAATTTTATCACTCAAGGAGGAGGTTTCCTCAACAGAATTTACCTCCTTACCTTGTGGAGCTCTTTCAGTATGCCATTCGGAGTAGTTAACCATCATATTATCCAGAAGCTTTGTTGTAGCACCCAAAGTGATGGTCATAAAGGTACCTCCAGCAGCAGAATCCAATAGGTTCCTTGAAGAATAGTTCAATCCTGCATAAAAAGTTTGGATAATCATCCAAGCAGTCAGTCCATGAGTGGGACAATTCTTTACCAAAGATTTCATTCTTTCCCAAGCTTGAGCAACATGTTCATTATCAGATTGTTTAAACTTCATTATTTCACTTCTCATAGATATAATCTTAGCAGGAGGATAATATTTTCCAATAAAAGCATCTTTGCATTTAGTCCAAGAATTAATACTATTCCTAGTTAAGGAATTCAACCATTCTTTAGCTTTTCCTCTCAAAGAGAAAGAAAACAATTTAATCTTAATAATATCTCCATTCATATCCCTATGCTTTTGCATCTCACAAAGTTCAACAAAGTTATTTAGATGGGTAGCAGCATCTTCATTACCAATACCAGAAAATTGTTCTCTCATAACAAGATTGAGTAAAGCAGGTTTTATCTAAAAGAAAGTAGCTTCAGGGACAGATGGAGCAATAGGTGTGCTCATAAAATCATTGTTGTTGGTGCTAGTGAAATCACACAACTTAGTATTTTCAAGAGTAGTCATTTTTGTGTGTTTTTTATAAAGAAAGCAAACTTGTAAAACTATTTTTTTGTGTTTTTGATAAAGAAACAAGCAAATAAAACAAAAGTAAACTAAGCAAAACAAAAATAACAAAGTAAAGAGATTGGTTATGAGGGATTCCCCTTGTGAAGATGTCCTTGACTCCCTGGCAACGGCACCAGAAAAAGTACTTGCTGACTCGTGTATTAACGAGCTCGTTGGGGAACCCCAAGAGGAAGGTATGATGAGCACACAACAGTAAGTTTTCCCTTAGTTATGAAACCAAGGTTATCAATCCAGTAGGAGCAAGGAAACACCCCAAATGTGTAGCTAGCTGAACGTTCGCATGTCGCACTACTGGTGCCAGCAGCAACATGGAGACCTACACAACACAACCACATAACTCTATCCCCAACTTACGATGAGGTTGTCAATCTCACCGATTTTGCTGAAAACAAAGGATTAAATGTATCGAGTGGAAGAATGTAATAGTTTGCAGAAAGTAAACACAAAACAGTAAATAGTTGATTGTAGATTGAAAGTAAAAGAAAAGGACCAGGGTCCATAGTTCACTAGAGGTGGCTCTCCTTAAAATAGATAACATGTTGGGTGAACAAATTACAGCGGGGCAATTGACAAACATCGAGAAAGCATACAAGCATATACTAATCATCTTGACTCCTTTGAGATTCGATTGGGCATTACAACATTATACATAGACCGCCATCCAACTGCATCTATGACTAATAATCCTCCTTCAGGTTATCATCCGAACCCCCTCCAGTATTAAGTTGCAAGCAACGGATAATTGCATTACGAATTGTGTGTAAAGTAAACAATACGATTGTTCTATGAACAAAGGATTGTTGTTTTCTCCCTAGTAGCAACAGCACATCTAGTACCTTAGAGATTGTTGTCACTTCCCCAGATTACCAGAGGCATGAACCCACTATCGAGCATAAATACTAACTCTTGGAGTTGCTAGCATCTAATTGGCCAAGATAGCTACTAACAACGGAAAGCATGCAAGATCACAAATAACAAAGACATGATAGAATCACTAATCAATCTGAAATAGCATCTCAATATCCATCGGATCCCCGCAAACACAACATGCAGAATTACAAATAGATGATCTTGATCATGAACGGAGCTCACAAGATCTAAACATGAAAGCACAAAGGAGTAGAACCAGCCATCTAGCTACTACATGGACCCGTAGTCCAGAGATGAACTACTCACGCATCACACCGGAGGCTTGCATGATGATGAAGAAGGCCTCTAGGGTGAATTCCCCTCTCTGGTAGGGTGCCAGGAAGAGCTTCAGATCCCTCCCGATCTAGGGATGGAGATGACGGCGGCTACAGACTCTTTCGTGGAATTTTGATCGGGTACTTATGGTTTCCGTATCAGAGGCAATATATAGGCGGAAGGAGAGGCCAAGGGGGTGCCTAGGGAGGCCAGACCACCCCCTGGCGCAGGCCAGGCCTGGCTACGCGGCCAGGTGGTGTGGCCGGGCCCCAACCCCTCTCCGTCTCATATTCTAGCTCCACGTGTCCCTCGGTGAAAAACTGACTTTGGCTTTTGTCCCGTCCAATTCCGAGAATATTCATTTTCTGACTTTCCTGGAACCAAAAACAGCAGAATACAGGCAGCTGGCACTGTGGCTCTTGTTAATATGTTATTCCAAGAAATCATATGAAAAGTACTCCAAAGTGTGGACAAAACATAAGAAAGTAGATAAAACCAAGCATGGAACATCAAAAATTATAGATACATTTGCAATGTATCATTGGGTCTTTGTATAAGACACATCAGGTTATTGTGGAGGATAAGAATGATATGCTAGAGGATTTAACTAATCCTGAACGAAGGGAGAAGTTAGCATCTCAACTAGAGAATGAAGCAGTGGGTAGGGTTAGCCCAAATTTTAAGGATATACCTATAGATCCAGCATCTTTCACACCATATCCTTATTCACCTATGCCAGAACCCACCAGATATCCTGATGAAGGTACTAGCCATCCAGTACCACAAAATTCTCGAGGAACTGAGGACTCATAACTACCTATTGGAAACTCTGAATGATGGAGGTACGGATCGATGGATGGATCTACCGGGAATCCTATTCCTGTGGAAGATTCTGTTGGTGATACCGGGCAAACCAGTCAGAGAAGAGTGATGTCGTATTCTGTTGAAGGAAGATATGTCCACATGGAGGATGTTGAGTCATTTGAGGAAGATCCCAAATAAAGGGTGTTTGAGTCCCCAGAAAATTATCCTACACTAGATAATGTGTATTATCCAGTGATCGCGGAGGATTACCATACGCAATAGAGTAATTAGGGAGAACCAGAAGCGGTATATTCTGCTAATTACTCTGGTACCGAGATGTGGGAGGTGCTTGATACATTGCAAATGTATCTATAATTTTTTATGTTCCATGCTTGGTTTTATCCACTTTCTTGTGTTTTGTCCACACTTTGGAGTACTTTTCATATGATTTCTTGGACTAACCTATTAACAAGAGCCATAGTGCCAGCTGCCTGTTTTCTGCTGTTTTTGGTTCCAGGAAAGTCAGAAAATGAATATTCTTGGAATTGGACGGGACAAAAGCCAAAGTCAGTTTTTCAACGAGGGACACCTAGAGCCAGAATACGAGACGGAGAGGGGCTGGGGCCCGGCCACACCACCTGGCCGCGTAGCCAGGCCTGACCCGTGATACGTCCATTTTTCATCACTATTATATGTCTTAATCCACTATTATTCATTGATATATTTCATACTGAGAGGTGATACTTATGTTATTTCATCTGTTTTTGCATGGTTGATGACTTTTGGAGCATGGACCGCTGCAGTCAGGATTCTGATGGGAAAGGTGCTGTTTGGAGGCAAAATTTGCGAAGATCAGAAAATCCGGGAAATATACGGAAAATCCTATTTTTATAGAAGACTAAGGATGCCAGAAGACAGAGTGGAGATGGGCCATAGGGGGCCCACACCACCCCATGGCGCGGGCGGCCCTAGGCCACTCCAGGAGGTGGTGTGGCCACCCTGGCCCACTCCAGCATCTCCCATCTGGCGTATATCATCCTCCCAAAACCCTAAGACTCGGGGAGCAACCACAGAAAGATTCCGCCGCCTCTACGGGGCGGAAAATAACGAGAGAGAAAGATCTCTCCGGCAGACAGATTTCTGCCGGGGGAATTCCTTCCCGGAGAGGGGAGATCGTCGCCATCAACACCATCATCAAGCTGGACTTCATCGGGATCATCATCATCATCACCGCCATCATCACCATCAGCACCCTCATCACCATCTCCATATTGCTGTAACAATTGAGTTGAATCTTGCATAGTTCATAGGGGGAACTTTCCCGGTGTTGATTACTCTTTGTAGTTGATGCTATTGAGTGAACCATTGAATTATTGTTTATGTTCAGATTGTTATACATCATTATTCCATCTCTTATCATGATCCATATGATGTCTTGTGAGTAGTTCGTTTTGTTCTTGAGGACATGGGAGAAGTCTTGTTGTTAGTAGTGGAGTTGTGTTGAGAAAGATTCAATAGATTGTTATTTAAGTTGTGGTGTACTTCTTCTAGTGGTGTCATGTGAACGTCGACTACATGACACTTCACCTATATGGGCCTAGGGGAATGCATTGTGTATTTGGCTACTAATCATAGGGGTTGCCAGAGTGACAGAAACCTGAACCCTCGTTAGGAAACCATTGCACAAGGGACATAAGGGTCTTAGAGTTTAAAGCTGTGGTTAGGTTTCTACCTCAAATACTTTCTTGTACTTATGGATGTTTGCAAGGGGTTTAATCACAAGTATGTATTAGTCTTGGATGGGGCGGTACATTAGCACAGGTTCACCCACACAACACTTAGCAAGCTAGAGAAGATTAATCAGCTATATGAAGCGAAAGCACTTGACAGTCTTCCCATGTGTCCTCGAGAACGTTTGGTCATCTATAGAAATACAACCGGCTTGTCCTTTGTTGCATAAAGGATTAGGCCACTTGCTGCATTTATTCCTACTGTCTTTTACTTACTCGTACTTTGTTTACTTGCTATATCGAAAACCCCTAAAAATCAGTTTGCTAAGTATTTGCAGAGAATTCCTGATCCTTACCACTAGCCAGCACCTTCTGCTCCTCGTTGGGTTCGACACTCTTACTTATCGAAAATACTACGATACACCCCCTATACTTGTGGGTCATCAAGACTATTTTCTGGCGCCGTTGTCGAGGAGTGAAGCGCTATTGGAGAGTGGAACTGGTAAAGGAAACTTCTACTGTGAGTATTGTTTACTTCTGCTAGTTGCTTTATTTTCGTTATGGATAATTCGCTGAGTTTATTATTTGGTAATGCTACTACCACTGCTAAGGTAGTAGATAAGCCACCACCAGCTGAGAAAGATTTTTTCAAAATACCTACAAGAATTATTGATCGTGTTATGGATAACTACTATGTTGGGGATGAACTGTCCATCCCGGTGATCATTTACTCTTTATACACGAATTATGCGGGTTGTTCAAGTGTGCAGGTATTACTACAGATCAAGTTAAGAAGAAATTATTCTTATTATTGCTGAAAGGAAGAGCTGGGGAATGGTATAAGCTGCTGAAGAATGGTCAAGCTCTGGAATGGGAGGAATTAGTGCCTCTCTTTTATTCAAAGTTTTATCCTCCTAGTGAGATTCATAAAGATCGGAATCAAATATACAACTTTTGGCCTCTTGATGGAGAGAGTACAGCTCAAGCTTGGGGGAGATTGAAGTTACTAATGCTCAAATGTCCCATTCATGAGCTCCCTAACAATATTATTATCAACAACTTTTATGCAAGGCTCCCTCTACATGATAAAGATTTACTGGATGCTTCTTGTGCTGGATCATTCACTCGTATGGAAGAAGAAGCTAACTGGGACCTTCTAGATCGTATCCAAGACAATGTTGAAGCTTGGGAGAATGACAAAGGTAGAAAGTCAGGTATAAATTATGATTATGAATGCATTGAATCTTTTATGGGAACTGATGACTTTCAAAATATTAAAAATGCTTATGGTCTAGACTCTCAAGCTATTGCTTCTTATTTTAAGGCTTTTGCTTCTTATATTGAAGTGCCTAAAAAGAAGTGGAATAAGTATCATGAAACTTATAAAGATGTTGCTAAGAGCGTTCCTGCAAGAAATACTGAAGTTTATACTGCTACTCATGTTTTACCTGAACCTTATATTGAGAAAATGCCTTTTCCAGTTAAGGTAAAGGAACATTCTATGATAGCTAGTATGGTTAATGAAAGTATGAATAAGGCTGTTGAACCTGATAAACAAATGGTTGATGAACCTATAATAGCAAGTGTGAAAGACTTTGTCACTAAGTATGAGGAAGAGGGACACCCTATCCTTTGTAAGGATACCTCTAATATTGTTTCACATAGTAGTGTTATGAGAGCTAATATTCCCGTGTTTTCTGTTAGAATAAGTGATCATTGCTATGATGGTCCTTGTGATAGATATATTGTTAAGTTTATGCATGATACTGAAAGTTATTATGAGAGAGGGAAAAGTGTTCTTATGCATCTCAATAATATCAAGTTTCCTCGTTTTATGCTGAAAGTTTTTATGTTGCATTTCTTTTGCCTTATTATGCAAGTTGCCTTTGGTTTCAATAACTTGTTTGTTTACAAAATCCCCTTGCATAGGAAGTGGGTTAGACTTAAATGTGTGAGTTTTTGCTTCTTAATGCTCTCTTTCACTTCAATTCATATCCCTATGAGAGCTTCTTCAAAATTATCCTGCCCATCTTAAAGGTTATAAAGAAAGAGCTTTATGGGAGACAACCCAATTTGTTTTGGCTTTTAGTTTGTTTTTGTTTCTGTGAGTCTTGGAAGTTATTACTTCGGTAATAACTTCTCCTTATCCGTTTTGTTTGGTTTTTGTGTCAAGATCAACCTCTAACGAGAGAGAAGTAAGATTTGGGGAAGTTGTTGTCCCGAAACAGATTTTTGTGCTTCACCGTAAATATTCGTGAGAGATCTCTGTATGTCGGATTGAGCTGTAATTTTTTGTGCTTCTGCCCCAGGTTGTTATTTAACTTTCGTTAGTTTTGCACTTTTTGATTTGAGCAACAGAAGAGTTTTGAAAAAATTTATCTTTACCTGCTGGTCTGTTTTGACAGATTTTGCCACTCTTGCATTTGCTTCTTTATTCAATTTCCTTTTTGAATTATTTTTGGGTTTTCAGAAGGAGTTGCTATAGTAGCTTATGTTTTGATGGTTTTCAGTTGAAGTGGACTCAAAAGGCTTTATCACTTCACTTATACTAATGTTGCTAATGAGAATTGCGTGAAGTTTTGTGTGAAAGAAATTTCCAGGAAGTGGAGATAATGGTGTAATAAGGAAGAGAAGGGCTTTATGACTCAAGTAATAATTGTATTAAGATGAAGATATTGATATTCAAGTGGTGACTCCGGAAGGATCCACTAAATACCAAATTCAGAGACCTGCAGAGTCCGTTTCCAACTAGGTAACAGTTCTGGTAAGAAAAGTTCCACAAAAATACAATCCAACTATATTTTTGCAGTTTTCAGTCAATAAGGAAAGCTACAAAGCGAAAAAGGGACGGAAACGGAGCCAGGGTGTCCCACACCACCCCATGGTGCGGGCCCATCCCTGGTCACACCACCAGGTGGTGAGTCCACCCCGGACTCCGCCTCCGACTCGTTTTCTCCCAGTACCTTTCTTTTGATATGAAACTTCGTAATATATAACCCCCCGGATCTTCCGAGGTTCGTATATTGTGTTTTCGTCATGTTTTTTGTTTCGATCTGTTTTTGCCAGGACATACTCTTTGAAAGTTTAGAAGCACAATGGTGTCTTCCAAGGATAAAGGGAAGGAGCCTATCTCCATTTAGAAGCGAAATGGAGGAATATCTCCAAGACCCCAAGCAGGGGCTGGTACCTTTAGTCTCTTGCCCTGCATCAACGGAAGCCCTATGAGTCGCTAAGGAGTTATGCGATAAGTACCGAGACTTGCAGAGGAAGGTGGACATGCTTCAATGGGAGAATAATAGGCTTTGCAAGATGTTGGAAGATTTCCTCACGACAACTAAGGAAATAATACCACCACCACCTAAGGAGTAATTCGTCATAAGGTTTGGCATCCCCTTGGTTTGTTCCAAGCTTGGGGGAGTGCCACGGTATCATATCACTATCTTCTATCTTTTTACCTTATTAGTAGAGTCATATCATGAATAGAGGAGTTATTTTGTAGTATGGTTTGCATTATGGAAGTGTCCCCTCTCTCGTTAGATATGTATCCCTTGGTGTGAGTTTCCATTATGGAATATTAATGAGAAGTTCTATCATTCACTCTTTTGCATAGCTTTTATTAGTTTTCAATTCGTGGTTATATGATTGATCTTGTTGTTAGTATTGGTATCACTTTGGGATCATTGAGTTAATTTAGTTGGTTTTGGCAAACCTGGCTCGGTCAGTAGCAACACTATTTTTGAGAGTTGAATGAAAAAAGATAGAAGTACACTAAAGAAAAATAATTTCATCATCTTTCTTTCTTGATTTGCTCATAAGTCTAGTATTCTCTAGTTAAGATCTTTTGTGCTTTCAAGGAAGATTGCATGTTTGTCTTTATCATTTGTATGTTTGGTTGTTTCCTTCAACTCTTGTACTTGCTACCCAGCCTTGCTAGCCAAAAACCTGTATTGAGAGGGTATTCTTCTCGTGCATCCACCTCCTTTAAACCAAAACCTTTGCCATTTGTGTCCACCATACCTACCTAGTAGCATTATTGCTATTCCAAGTAAATTCCTATTTTGTCTACCTCGCAAATTAAACTTGTTATGTGAAAATTAGTGATTAAAGCTCTCACGAACTTGATGGCACACTTTACTTTCTTGCATTCAATAAACTTGAACCATTGGGTCCTTCTTTGTTGCGTATATGCTTGCGCTTTATGAGTTGGAGTTAGCCAAACCATGTATCATGGGGACCGCTTTCAACACTTCATTGGTACTTGTACCTAGTTGATATCATGTTCTTTTGCTTATGGATTCCGGCGGTGTGAAATAAAAGTGGAACTTGTAAGATCATGGAGCTTATATGTGTGTTAGAGAAACGCCTGGGCCGCTAGCCTAAGCCATGCCTAATCATGGTGGAAACTTGCAGCATAACTATAGTGAGCATTCTATGAAGCATCCTCAATAAAAACCTATGCAAATAGCAAATAAAAAGATCGCTGAGATGCTCACTGTCTGCTTGCCTTGTCATTTTGATTATGGGATAGGTCCTGTGTCATGTGCAAGGGGTACCCCGTTGGCGGTTCTCAATGATACGCATATATTTACAATGACAAGAGCTTGCTCGTGACTGAAGTTGAGTAGCATGTGGATCGGTACTCATAAGTAAGGGGCATGAGATTTCAACTTATAACTTGTCAAGCATATCCTCTTAGTTGTGTCACTTTAACCTTAATCACCTAAAGATGCCTATGATAGGGGCAATGAGAGCTGAAAGCTAGTAAGTATCATAATTTTTGGGAGCTCTTTATGAGACTTGCAATCCCTGCTTCCCTCTTTGAAGGGCCTTTCTTTTACTTTGTAGTTGAGTCAGTAAACCTACTCCCTTCTATCTCAGCAAGTATTTTGAGTTGTTGTGTTTCATTCATTCATATAATGATTTATTCAATCATGTTTCTTATGTTCCTTGTTTTGCACATTGCTCTTATCTTGATGTTTACTACTTTGAAAGCTGTCATTGAAAACGCCAGCTATTTGTGAACTCCAGTAAATTATCAACTATTCTTCGACCAAGAGCTAAGTTTGCCATTACCAATTGTGATTCACTTTATGTATCTTTATTGTGTTTCCTTTACTTACTACAAGTTGAGTTATATAATAGTGAGTTGTCTTCTATTATGATCTATGTATTTGATGAATGTGATGCTTCTTGTCCGTATTCTTTTATCGACTCTTCACTCCATAAACCTGAGGCCATGTTTATTGAGCTCAGTTTCGCTTGGGGACAAGCGAAGTCTAAGATTGGGGGGAGTTGATACGTCCATTTTGCATCACTATTATATGTCTTAATTCACTATTATTCATTGATATATTTCATACTGAGAGGTGATATGTTATTTCATCTGTTTTTGCATGGTTGATGACTTTTGGAGCATGGACCGCTGCAGTCAGGATTCTGATGGGAAAGGTGCTGTTTGGAGGCAAAATTCGTGAAGATCAGAAAATCCGGGAAAATATACGGAAAATCCTATTTTTTAGAAGACCAAGGATGCCAGAAGACGGAGTGGAGATGGGGCACAGGGGGCCCACACCACCCCATGGCGCGGGCAGCCCTAGGCCGCGCCAGGAGGTGGTGTGGCCACCCTGGCCCACTCCATCCTCTCCCCTCTGGCGTATATCATCCTCCCAAAACCCTAAGACTCAGGGAGCGACCACAGCAAGATTCCGCCGCCTCTGCGGGGCGGAAAACACCGAGAGAGAAAGATCTCTCCGGCAGACAGATTTCTGCCGGGGGAATTCCTTCCCGGAGAGGGGAGATCGTCGCCATCAACACCATCATCAAGCTGGACTTCATCGGGACCATCATCATCACCACCATCACCATCAGCACCCTCATCACCATCTCCATATTGCTGTAACAATTGAGTTGAATCTTGCATAGTTCATAGGGGAAACTTTCCCGGTGTTGATTACTCTTTGTAGTTGATGCTATTGAGTGAACCATTGAATTATTGTTTATGTACAGATTGTTATACATCATTATTCCATCTCTGATCATGATCCATATGATGTCTTGTGAGTAGTTCGTTTTGTTCTTGAGGACATAGGAGAAGTCTTGTTGTTAGTAGTGGAGTTGTGTTGAGAAAGATTCAGTAGATTGTTATTTAAGTTGTGGTGTACTTCTTCTAGTGGTGTCATGTGAATGTCGACTACATGACACTTCACCTATATGGGCCTAGGGGAATGCATTGTGTATTTGGCTACTAATCGTAGGGGTTGCCGGAGTGACAGAAACCTGAACCCCCGTTAGGAAACCATTGCACAAGGGACGTAAGGGTCTTAGAGTTTAAAGTTGTGGTTAGGTTTCTACCTTAAATACTTTCTTGTACTTACGGATGTTTGCAAGGGGTTTAATCACAAGTATGTATTAGTCTTGGATGGGGCGATACATTAGCACAGGTTCACCCACACAACACTTAGCAAGCTAGAGAAGATTAATCAGCTATATGAAGCGAAAGCACTTGACAGTCTTCCCATGTGTCCTCGAGAACGTTTGGTCATCTATAGAAATACAACCGGCTTGTCCTTTGCTGCATTTATTCCTACTGTCTTTTACTTACTCGTACTTTGTTTACTTCCTATATCGAAAACCCCTAAAAATCCGTTTGCTAAGTATTTGCAGAGAATTCCTGATCCTTACCACTAGCCAGCACCTTCTGCTCCTCGTTGGGTTCGACACTCTTACTTATCGACAATACTGCGATACACCCCCTATACTTGTGGGTCATCAGCCCGCGCCAGGGGGTGGTCTGGCCACCCTAGGCACCCCCTCGGCCTCTCCTTCCGCGTATATATTGCCTCTGATACGGAAACCCTAAGTACCTGATCAAAATTCCACGAAAGAGTCTGTAGTCGCCGTCATCTCCATCCCTAGATCGGGAGGGATCTGAAGCTCTTCCCGGCAGCCTGCCGGAGAGGGGAATTCACCCTAGAGGCCTTCTTCATCATCATGCAAGCCTCTGGTGTGATGCGTGAGTAGTTCATCTCTGGACTACGGGTCCATGTAGTAGCTAGATGGCTGGTTCTCCTCCTTTGTGCTTTCATGTTTAGATCTTGTGAGCTCCATTCATGATCAAGATCATCTATTTGTAATTCTGCATGTTGTATTTGCGGGGATCCGATGGATATTGAGATGCTATTTCAGATTGATTATTGATTCTATCATGTCTTTGTTATTTGTGATCTTGCATGCTTTCCATTGTTAGTAGCTATCTTGGCCAAGCAGATGCTAGAAACTCCAAGAGTTAGTATTTATGCTCGATAGTGGGTTCATGCCTCTGGTAATCTGGGGAAGTGACAGAAATCTCTAAGGTACTAGATGTGATGTTGCTACTAGGGAGAAAACAACAATCCTTTGTTCATAGAACAATCGTATTGTTTACTTTACACGCAATTCGTAATGCAATTATCCATTGCTTGCAACTTAATACTGGTGGGGGTTCGGATGATAACCTGAAGGTGGATTATTAGTCAAAGATGAAGTTGGATGGCGGTCTATGTATAATGTTGTAATGCCCAATCGAATCTCAAATGAGTCAAGATGATTAGTATATGCTTGTATGCTTTCTCGATGTTTGTCAATTGCCCCGCTGTAATTTGTTCACCCAACATGTTATCTATCTTAAGGAGAGCCACCTCTAGTGAACTATGGACCCCGGTCCTTTTTTTTACTTTCAATCTACAATCAACTGTTTACTGTTTTGTGTTTACTTTCTGCAAACTATTACTTTCTTCCACTCGATACGTTTAATCCTTTGTTTTCAGCAAAACCGGTGAGATTGACAACCTCATCGTAAGTTGGGGACAGAGTCCTGTGGTTGTGTTGTGCAGGTCTCCACGTTGCTGCTGGCACCGGTAGTGCGCCATGCGAACGTTCAGCTAGCTACACCTTTGGGGTGTTTCCTTGCTCCTACTGGATTGATAACCTTGGTTTCATAACTGAGGGAAAACTTACTACTTTGCTCATCATACCTTCCTCTTGGGGTTCCCCAACGAGCTCGTTAATACACGAGTCAGCACCCAACTATCACTCGATACTAATCCATAAACTTGGAAGCTAATTTTGGATGCTTCTTTACTAAAGTAAGATGATCCGGGACTGGCTCCATGTCTATAGGGTCATGAGGAATCACGGTAAATGTGCTTCCAACTAAGTCTTGGGCTTTGTGCTCCTGGATATTGGATATCGCCTCCAGAATAGCAACATAATATACTGCTAGGTGACTTCTACCTTCACCCATAGGTAAATCGTGATATAAACCAAGATTTTCTGGTAGATGGATACTAACACGATATTTGGCTGACATTCACCCATCATGGTATGTCAAGGTACTAACTGGAATAGTAGTTATGCAACCAAAAACCCTCAGAAGTTGTCAAAGTTGTTCAGTTAAAGTCCCCTGATAATCATCGAGAGTCTCTTCTTTCCTTACCAAAGTCTGTTTTGGAAACTTTGGTGCCATTTTCATTGTATACAAAATATTCATAATTAGTAACCATTAATTATAATGATGCATCATAATAAAGAATTATCGCACTAAAAGATATAACGAAATATTCCCAATTGAATATTCATCATATAATCTAGAGAACTCTTTACCGTTGCTCCTAGACTCCTAGAGTAGTTCCCTTTACTAAGTTTCCAACCTAAGGTCAAAGCAATTGCTCTGATACCATCTGTGATGACCCAACATACCACTACATGTGTAGTACACTATAGTCGTTGATATGACATACATAGAACACCGTTTCATAAATATCACATCCCCTAGAGTGGTGCAATAGAAACATTGCGGGTCCATATTACAAACATACACACTTCATTATTATTACAATACCAGAAGTTCGAGACTTCAAGTGATTCAAAATTACAAATCAAACTTAAGTAGTTTCAGCGGATGATTCAAAGTTCAAACTCATACTCCTAATTGATCTCAACAACTTATTATATAAAGTTCATGTTGCTCGGCTCAATTGGTTTATTAATAACTAAGGCAACTACTCGAACTCGTTGCCCTCCACTCCATAGCGTATTTCATAGTCCACCCCTTCCACTCCTCCGGATAGGTCTGGTTCCTCATAGTACACATCCTCTTGTCCTTTAGCAGCGTACATCGGAGTATCCTCTGGCTCCTTAGAGTCTAAGCAGGGGATCAAAGGAAAGAGTGAGTAACAGTGTTACCCAGCAAGTTCATTATATGCAAGGTGGTAAGTTTGATGCTCTATCTACCACCTCGGACTATCAGTCCTTGGCACTATGTAGTTTTAATAAACATTTCTTTAAAGATTGATTTTATTATCAAAAACTATGCCCATCAGCCTTCACAGGTTGACCAGAACTTCATAGAGTTCCTTTCCTACCGCGTTCGTAGCTCCTTCCCGGAATAGGGAGTAGCAAGTTACAGTTCATACACTCTGCAAAGGTGCGTTGCTTTACCCATGAGAGATCAACTCCTTGTTGACAATCGGGCGTACTTTCCCGTCCACAATTCCGTGATGTGGGGCCTAGTAGGTGATCCAATCCAATCACTGCCCCCTTCGCGACCCCGCATGTCTCCTTAGTGTACGCCATGCCCACACATTGAATTACGGCAATGGTTGGTACAGACTGTTCAGATGCCAGAACTATCGTGGGACGTTGAGGGTTCCCACCCATATGCTGCATATCCTCTACGAATTACCAATTAATGCACGCTACGAGGATAACAACCACGACCTGCGCATCTGGCCACATGCGAGAGGAAGAATATACAACTAACTTCTCCGTCCCATTCCAAATCTCATGGTTAACACGTATTATACGGCTCTAGAATCACTGATGTCATGGGTTATTAAGCTCTAGTTGTTCAGCAACTGGAATCCTAGATTCCATTGTCATTCTTAGTATTTATCATCACTTAGGATGATAATAGCACTTCATTTACTTGAGAAAATATTTATTTTATGTCTCTTTTAGAACATAGGTGATAACACACGATTTTCAAATACTTTCATAAAGACTCTTCAAAGGACACGAGCAAGTGATGAACTTGCCTTGTGATTGCAAGGTAGTGAAGTCGTATGCTTGCACTCGACCTTGAGCTTCTATTTCTACAAAACATCATTATTGTCCGGTAAGGACAATATTTAAAGAAGCAAAATGATTATGCATAGTAATGCAATGCATCATTTATTATTTATCTTCTTTGTGTGTTCTACCCATTATATAATTTTCTTGAATTTCTTTAATAAAGAAAATTGTTTTAATATTAATTCTTAATATTATATTTAATATTTTTATAAAATAATATATTAGTAAAAGAGTCAAAAACTAATTTTTATTTTTTTAACTCCTATAATTATTTTCTTAATATTCTTTTTAAGAATAAGCATTTTAATTTAGAAGATTTTATTTTGCTATCTTAAATAGCAATTTAGTATTCTTATAAAATACTATAATAATTAATAATGATAAAAGTAATTTTTATTTATTTTTAGGTATTTTATTTATTTATATAAAATTCCATAAGGAATATATATTATAAAAACCTTTAACCTAATTTTATTTTATTAACAATAGAATTCTTAATTTTATGAAGTAGCTTGTATTTTTGTGAACTCATAGATATATTATTTGTATTTTTAGGATTTTTATTTATTAGGACTTATCAAGTCCTAGGGGTATTTTGGTCTTTTACTAATTCATTTAAATTTTCTTTTTAGCTTTTGGGTCGAGCCCATTGGGTTTACTAGGCCCAACCTGGCCCAATTGATCTGGTCAAACCCACCCACTAGGATGGTACTAGACCCTACCGACCCAATACACCCCCTCTCTCTCGCTCTCACTCGTTCTTCCTCCTCGCTCCCGACCCGCTGCGGTGTGGTGTCGCCGGCGCCATTGCCGCTTGATTAACGCCTCCATGGGCCTCCCCGGCCGCTGCCGTGGTGTATGGCGAGGTATGTTGGAAATATGCCCTAGAGACAAATAGTTATAAGGACTATTATTATATTTCATAAAGTTTATGATTAAGTTTTATGTCATGCTATAACTGTATTGAGTGGAAACATCAATACACGTGTGATTGATGACCCACAAGTATAGGGGGTGTATCGCAGTATTTTCGAGGGAAGTGAAACCTAATTTATTGATTCAAC
The DNA here is from genome assembly GCA_916181665.1 of Avena sativa. Classification (NCBI taxonomy): domain Eukaryota; kingdom Viridiplantae; phylum Streptophyta; class Magnoliopsida; order Poales; family Poaceae; genus Avena; species Avena sativa. The sequence continues at coordinate 562,318,863 of OV702288.1, forward strand.
ACAAGGGGAGCCAAAGAATATTTATAAGCCTTAACAACTGAGTTGTCAATTCAGCTGCACCTAGAAACAATCTTGCTCACAGCAGTTTATCAGTAGCAACAGTTTTGTAGTAGGAATAGTAAAGTAGCAGTAGTAGTAAAGTAAAGACAGCAGTAACAATAGCAGTAAACAGTAGGATTCGAGTGCGGTAGGCATAGGGATGGATGGACGGGCATTGCATGGACAAGACAATTCACATAGCAATCAGAACATAGGGCAATTGCAGATAAATAAGATAAAGCATCCAAGTACTAGATAATCCTAGGCATGTGTTCCATATATAGTCATACGTGCTTGCAATGAGAACTTGCACGACATCTTTTGTCCTGCCAGCCTGTTTGCAGCGGGGCCTCAAGGGAACTACTAGCAATTAAGGTGCTCCTTTTAATAGAGCACCGGAGCAAAGCATTAACACTCCGTGAACACATGTGATCCTCACATCAAAGCCATTCCCTCCGGTTATCCCGATTTCTGTCACTTCGAGGCCATTGGTTTCGGACAACAACGTGTGTACACAACTTGCAGATAAGACCATAAACAATACTATCATAATGAATCAATAACATGTTCAGATCTGAAATCATGGCACTCATGCCCTAGTGACAAGCATTAAGCACAACAAGTCGCAACAAAGTCATAAAGCACTAATAAAAGATACTAGGCACCATGCCCTAACAATCTGATGCCATTACATGAACGATCTCATCCAATCCCTACCATCCCCATAGCCTACAACGGGGGATTACTCACTCATAGATGGGGGAAACATAGATGGTCGATGGAGAAGCGATGGTGATGATGATGGCGATGATCTCCTCCAATTCCCCGTCCCGGTAGGGTGCCAGAACGGAGTTTCTGGTGCTGTTTCGTGGAATCTGGTGGTGGCGATGGAGCGGAACTCCTTCTAGAAAAATATCAAACTCCCTGAGTTTTTAGGTCAGACGGCAACTTATAGGCGAAGAGGGAGACCGAGGGGGAGTCTGTGGCGGCCATACTACCCCCTGGCACGGCCTGGGCTTGCCCGCGCGGCCAGGTGGTGTGGCCTGGGCCTAGCCCCCCTCCGTCTCGTATTCTGGCTCCTGGAGTCTTCTGGTGAAATAGGATTTTCGGCATATTTTCCGGGATTTTTCCTGATAGTTGTTTTTCTGCACAAAAAGTAGACACCAGGGCAATTCTGCTGAAAACAGCATCAGTCCATGTTAGTTGCATCCAAATCACACAAGTTTAGAGGAGAAACAATAGCAAAAGTGTTCGGGAAAGTCGATATGTTTTGGACGTACCAACTCCCCCAAGCTTAGCTTATTGCTTGTCCTCAAGCAATTCAGTTGAAAACTGAGTGCGATAAAAGAACTTTCACGAACACAATTGCTTCATATGATGTATATATTCTTAGCATGTGATCAACTACTTAGACAATTCATAATAAGGAGTATGCAACTAAGTTTACTTAATAGGCATTGCAAGCTATGAAGAGATTCCAACTCAAAAATAATAAGTAGCATGAAGCATAAACATAAGCAACATTACAATGCTCATAACAAGGTATGATAGAGTGGTGTCTCGCTTGCCTTTGATTATGAATGCCAAGGCACCTCTGAAGTTCAAGTGAAGACTAGAAGTAAAGATGTTAAAGATACAAGCATCAAAGTCATAACACAAATAATCAAGTAATGAGTCAAGCACAAAGAATGACAACAATGCTCTCAAGAAGGTGCTCAAAGAATATATGGAGACTCAACAAGTAAAAGAAAAGGTTTTGAATAATTTGAAAGGCTTCCAAATGCTGAAAGTATGGTACTCATTAGCTTTGAGCTCTCATTTCCCCTTTCATAAGCATCTTTAATGTGGTTAAAGTGAAAGTGAGGTCCAATCTAAGTTATATGCTTGAGAGACTATAAACTAAAAATCCCATGTCCCTTGAGTACGAGGGCCGCTCCTCATGCTACTCAACTTTAGTTAGCGATAAGTTCTTGTCATCGTAAATACGTGTGTATCATAGAGAACCGCCAATGGGGTACCCCTTGCCCGATGATACGGAAGAATCCCCATATCAAAATGACAAGGAAAGCAGACAATGAGTATCTCAGCAATCTTCTTATTTACCATGGGAAAATGGTGCTTTTTTCTCTCTTTCCTCTTTTCTCAAATCTCTTTTTTTCTTTTCTTTTTTCTCAATAGCTATCTCTCTCTTTTTTATAAGAAGAATGCTTCATAGATATCATTATGGTTACCGGCGGCCTAGGCATTTCTCTAACACACATACATAACTCCATGGACTTACAAGCTCCCCTTTTATTTCACACCGACGACATCCGCAAACAAAAGAGCATGGTATCAACTGGGTATATATTCACAAGTGTTGAAAGCGTTCCCCATGACAGCACAGTTCTGCTAATCCCTAGCCTATAATTTCCAAGCATATAACTTTCATGGACAGTCACAATGGTTCAGGTTTATTAAGTGCAGAAAATAAAGTGTGCCATCAAGTTCGTGAGAGCTTTACTAACTAACTTTCTCATAACAAGCAAACATTTTATTTGAAAGAAAACAAGGCATATTGAATATGCACGGAAGTAGCAAATGATGCTAATAGGTAGGTATGGTGGACACTTTGGAAATATTTGGTTTAGGGAGGTGGAAACTCGAGTAAAACATACTCAGTGTAAGTGAAGTCTAGCAATCGTAAGGGAGCAACAAACGAGAGAGCAATAGCTGTCATAATCATGCTTGCAACAAAATAGGACTAATCATGGCATGAAAGTGATTCAAGATCCTCAAGGCAAAATAATTCATCGAGGCTTAACTGATTATTTCAGTCATATGCATGCGTGAGCATGTGCCAAGTCAATTCAAATGAAACATTCAGAGGAGGATACCACGGTTTAATACCAAGTTATGAATAGAGTAATGCAAGCAAACATTCATAAGACATGCTACAAACTATTAGCAATCTGGAACTAATCATACGAAAGCAAAAACTACTAAGCATCCAAAGAGAACATACACCCTACACGAACAGACTAAGCATGCCCACAATGATGAGTATATGTACAAAAATGAAAACAAATAGAGTTTGTTACCAGCCTCTTACCATACCTCAAGTTGTCATTGATCCTCATTATTGCTCTTCACTTGTGTGGCTTGAATAATAATATGAAACCAATATCCACTAAGGATTGCTGAACCCTGTAGCAAACTCACAAAACCAAAGAAGAACGACAAATATTTTTGTTGTTTTCGATTTTTAAAATAAGAACCAAAAAGGAAGAACAAGCAAAGCAAAATCTTTTTGGGGTTTTCGAATAGTTCAAACAAGGCAAAAAGGGAAAAGCAAACCAAGGCAAAAAGAAGAAGAAGCAAACCAAAGAGAAACAACAACAATATTTTTGGTCTTTTTTGTGTTTTAGAAAGCAAAAGCAAAGAAAGAACGAAAACTAAAAGGAGAACGAAACATGAATATACAAAGTACCGACACAACATGATAAGGAGATGAGTGTGATGCCAGCGTACCTCCCCCCAAGCGTAGGCTTTTGGCCTAAGTGGGTATCAATCCCAAGCTGGCCAGGATGAAGTGTCACCGTGGTATGACGAGGAGGTACCCTCGTCCTGGTGCGAGCTCGAGTACGTCCCTCCGTAGTGTGCGGAGTAATCATAGGAGGGTACATCCTCTTGATGTTGCTCGTGGAAACCCAGCAAACGGAGTTGCTCGTCCACTTCCTCCTTAGAGCGCGACCACGGTCTCCTGTGAACACTAAACAAAGAAGACTGTGGCAAAGGGATCTCCCTCTCATCCCTGTCAGTAAACAACATCCTATATACTAGATTGTCCAAATAAGAATCAGTAGTGACAAAGTGATGAGTTTTCATAGCAACAAGGTCAAGCCTTTGTGGTGCCAGTACAGTATCATTGGGGTCCACTAAAAGGCCTAATGCATTGACCATACGCGAGGAAATGATTCCCCCATAGATAGCCCCCCTAGCAGCTAGGCAGCGAGCAATAAGCGAGCCAAGGTTGTACCGAGTATCATTGTTAAGTGCAGCAGCAAGGAAAGCTAAATGATAGTTGGAGATATTACTTGTGTTCTCCCTATCAAGTACGCTAGTAGCAAGATAATATGCAAAGTATCTAAGAGCAGGGAGTTGGATGTTTCTTATCTTTCCACGTTGCGCCACGCGGTCATCATCATTGGTCACCCCTCGGTAAATCTCTAGCAAATCAGCGGGTCGCCCTTGAATTTTCTTCACGGTCCCAGTCATGCTTACACCTACAATACTGCAAAATCTTTCCAATGGCATGGTAAAGGGCAGATTATAAATTTTGAAAGAGACAATTGACTGATAGGGCGTGTTAGTAAACGCGAAGCTCTCAACAAAGCTTTGCTGAGCATAGCGTATTGCTCACTCTCATCTTGCATATATGAGGTCAAACCAACCCTCTCAATCAATAGCAAAAAATCATCAAGAATCCCTGTAGCTTGTAAGAAAGTAAAACAAGGAAAAGTAGATGGGTGAGCATCCCCATTATCCCTTTCATTACCAATACGAGTTGAAATGAGATCTTCGTTGTATGATGGCCTAAACTGAGAGGCTGATCTTGAGGGCCTCGATCTCCTAGGTGCATCCCTCTCAAATATCTCTCCAAAGGTATGGTTGTTCATGCTTGGTATTCTTAAATTTAAACACCTATTAAACAAGTGATTGCGAAGTGAATATAATGAAGGATACTACTCATAGGGACTTGTAAGAGGCCTAAACATGCATCAAAATTATATCTCTAAGCATCAAACAAGCTTACAAGCTCTCATAACCTGACACCTACAGTAGCAAAATACTCAAGATATAATCCACTAAACACAAATCTACTTGGACAAGGGGAGGAGTCACATACCAGAGAACAAGTGCTCCAAATTTCAGCAAAAAAGATGGGCTGAGCAAGGAGATCGAAAAAATCGAGATCAAGCACAGCAAGAACGCGTTTTTGAGCAATGAACTAGAGCTTACTCGGGAGAGAGAAGAAAATGGCAGGTGAGAGAGTTAGTGGAGGGCCAGGGGTGGCCCACACCATGGCATGGCGCCACCTAGGGCAGGCCGCGCCACCAGGTGGTGAGCCTTCCTAGTGGGTCCCCCTGGCACCTCTCAGGCACTCCTCTGCCCCTTTTTCACGTAAAAATTTAATATGAATTTTCTAGAATTTTTCGAGACACTTTATTTTTGGGCAATTTTCAGGTATAGAAGAATGATTTTCTGACAGAAAAAGATTTTTTTGGAAATGATGCAATGACAAAACAAGGCTAGAACTACAGAAGTTCTAAGACACTCTAACATGCAAGCAACTAACAACAAAAAGAAAACTAAATGAAAACAAAAACTAAAATGGATAGAATAGAAGTAAGCGGAGATAATCATAGTGAAAACATTGTTTTGTTCAATGAAATCCTTTTGTTAACAAGGTTTGATCAGGTCTTGCTACCAAAACAATTTCATATGAGACAAAACTTGTATTTCACTGGTGATTATGTTACCTCAATTTTGATAGCAATGGTCCCAATCATAATAGTTTCAAAATTTTCTCTTGGTATGGGACAATATATTTCTCCAACTTGAATGCCCTCAACATGTTCAATTGAATTCAAACCATAAGTCCTTTCAATCTTCTTGGGGAAATAGACAGTACGTTCCTTGTCATTAACATTGAAAGTTACCTTTCCTTGATTACAATTAATAATAGCTCCTGCAGTATTAAGAAAAGGTCTCCCAAGAATAATAGACATATTATCATCTTCAGGCATTTCAAGCACAACAAAATCAGTTAATATCAAGCAATTATGAGCCACTTAAACAGGTACATCCTCACATATACCAACAGGAATAGTGGTAGATTTATCAGCCATTTGCAAAGATATATCAGTTGGTATTAATTTTTCTAGTTGAAGCCTCTTATAGAGAGAGAAAGGCATAACACTAACTCCAACTCCCAAATCACACAAAGCAGTTCTAACATAACTATTCTTAATAGAGCAAGGGATAGTTGGAATCCCTGGGTCTCCAAGTTTCTTTGGAACCTTACCATTAAAGGAATAATTAGCAAGCAAAGTAGAGATTTCTTCATTAGGGATCTTCCTTTTATTCGTGACAATATCCTTCACATACTTTGAGTAAGGAGGCAATTTAATAGCATCAGTCAAAGGAATTTGCAGGAATAAAGGTTTCATCCACTCAAAAAACTTATTATAGTGTTCATCTTCCTTTGACTTGTGTTTCTTATCAGGGAAAGGCATAGGTTTTTGGACCCAAGGCTCTCTTTCTTTACCATGTTTCTTAGCAACAAAATCTTCTTTAGTGTATTTAGTATTCTTAGTATGCTTTTTAGGTTCTTCTTCAACTTTTTCTTCATTAGGAACTTCATTTTCTTCATTACCACTTTCATATTCAACATCAGAAATAGATATACTATTAGGATCTATAGCAGGTTCAGAGGGTTCTTCAATAGTTTTATGTTTCTTTTTCCTTTTCTTACGAGTAGAACCACTATTTTCAGCTTGTTGAGAATCCTGCTCAATTCTTTTGGGATGCCCCTCAGGATAAAGGGGATCCTGGGTAGCCGCACCACTTCTAGTTCTAATTTCATAAGCATGTTTTTCTTTAGCAGCATTAACTAGCAAGTCTTTTTGCACTTTAACGAGTTGATCTATTTGAGTTTGAACCATTTGAAAGTGTTTAACAATCATTTTAACATCATTAGAGGTTCTTTCCACAATATCTTTCAACTCAACAATAGCTCTAGTGTTTTCCATTAGATGATTTTGCACCCTTTTATTAAAATTATCTTGCTTAACAATAAAGATATCGAATTCTTCTAAGCATTGATCAGGAGGTTTAGAGTAAGGGACATCACCTTCATCAAAGTGTTGGAGAGAGTGTACCTCGATAGTGGATGAGTAGGGAATAGGCTTACATAACTCTTCAATAGGAGGTAAATTCTTGACATTTGCAGCTTTAATTCCTTTCTCCTTAAGACATTTCTTAGCTTCCTTCATCACTTCATCATTTAATTCAATAACTCCCCTCTTCTTTGATGTTGGAATAGACACTGGTATAGTAGGTTCAGGTACAATTACTTCAGGTATAGCTTGTTCAGGAGGAGTCTAATCTTCATAATTCTTGCTTATTTTAGCCATTAATTCCTCAGCTTCCTTAGGAGTCCTATTCCTAAAAACACAACCAGCACAACTATCTAGGTATGTCCTAGATTCTTCGGTTAGTCCATTATAAAATATATCAAGAAGCTCATTCTTAGGTAATGGACTTCCAGCCTGTGCATGAATCAAAGCACAAAACCTTGCCCAAGATTCAGACAATACCTCTTTTTCTCCCTGTTTAAAATCAAAAAGTTCCTGCAAAATAACATGTCTAGCACTAGGATGAAAATATTTCTGCAGGAAAGTACTAATCAAGCAATCAGGGCTATCAATAGATCCAGGAGGTAAATTACTAAACCAAGTTTTAGCTTCTCCTTTCAGTGAAAAGGGGAAAATCTTAGCAACAAAGTAAGTACGCATCTTAATATCATCAGAAAACAAGCCACTGATGGTAGAAAGTTCATTCGTATGTGCTACCGCACTTTCATTCTTAGTCCCACAAAAAGGTTCTTTCTCAATAATAGCTATGTAAGATAGATCGAGAGAGAAATCATAATCTTTATCTATAATGTTTATGGGAGAGGCAGCAAACTTAGCAATAGGAGATAATTTGGGTCTAATAGTATGCCTCTCAAGGAGACTCCTAGCAGCGCTCCTATCATGGGTGTTTTTACATTCTTTAATAAATTCATCGATCATCTCAACATAACCATCTTCAATATCATAACTTTCACTAGACTCAGGTGAACTAACAAGTGTGGTAGTGTCTTCATTAGGAGTTTCAGTATTTCCAGCTATAGTTGTAGCAATCGTAGCATCTAGGAAAGGACCTAATGAACCACTCTTATCAAGCACAGTAGAAGCAGCATCATAAGCATCAGAAGTTTCAGATTCAGCAGTAGTAGCAGTGTGTGTAACATGTGTATGTGGTGGTGTAACGAGCTTACTCATAACAGATGGTGAATCAAGAGCAACAGAGGTGTTCAGAACCGTACCTCTTCTTGTAGTGGATGGTAAAATAGGAACCTTGCCATCATGAGACTTACCCATGATGGATGGATAGCAGCGAACAATAGAGAATCCAAGTGAACTTGATAAATAAAGCTATGCTCCCCGGCAACGGCGCCAGAAAATAGTCTTGATGACCCACAAGTATAGGGAGTGTATCGCAGTATTTTCGAGGGAAGTGAAACCCAATTTATTGATTCGACACAAGGGGAGCCAAAGAATATTTATAAGCCTTAACAACTGAGTTGTCAATTCAGCTGCACCTGGAAACAATCTTGCTCATAGCAGTTTATCGGTAGCAACAGTTTTGTAGTAGGAATAGTAAAGTAGCAGCAGTAGTAAAGTAAAGACAACAGTAACAATAACAGTAAACAGTAGGATTCGAGTGCGGTAGGCATAGGGATGGATGGATGGGCGTTGCATGGACAAGACAATTCACATAGCAATCAGAACATAGGGCAATTGCAGATAAATAAGATACAGCATCCAAGTACTAGATAATCCTAGGCATGTGTTCCATATATAGTCATACGTGCTCGCAATGAGAACTTGCACAACATCTTTTGTCCTGCCAGCCCGTTTGTAGCGGGGCCTCAAGGGAACTACTGGCAATTAAGGTGCTCCTTTTAATAGAGCACCGAAGCAAAGCATTAACACTCTGTGAACACATGTGATCCTCACATCAAAGTCATTCCCTCTGGTTATCCCGATTTCTGTCACTTTGGGGCCATTGGTTCCGGACAACAACGTGTGTACACAACTTGCAGATAAGACCATAAACAATACTATCATAATGAATCAATAACATGTTCAGATCTGAAATCATGGCACTCGTGCCCTAGTGACAAGCATTAAGCACAACAAGTCGCAACAAAGTCATAAATCACTAATAAAAGATACTAGGCACCATGCCCTAACAATCTGATGCAATTACGTGAACGATCTCATCCAATCCCTACCATCCCCATATCCTATAGCGGGGGATTACTAAATCATAGATGGGGAAACATGGATGGTCGATGGAGAAGCGATGGTGATGATGATGGCGATGATCTCCTCCAATTCCCCGTCCTAGCAGGGTGCCAGAACGGAGTTTCTCGTGCTGTTTCGTGGAATCTGGTGGTGGTGGTGGAGTGGAACTCCTTCTGGAAAAACGTCGACCCCCCCTGAGTTTTTAGGTCAGAAGGCAACTTATAGGCGAAGAGGGAGACTGAGGAGGAGTCTGGGGCGGCCAGACCACCCCCTGGCGTGGCCTGGGCTTGCCCGCGCGCCCAGGTGGTGTGGCCTGGGACCAGCCCCCCTCCGTCTCATATTCTCGCTCCTAGAGTCTTCTGGTGAAATAGCATTTTCGGCATATTTTCCGGGATTTTTCCTGATAGTTGATTTTCTGCACAAAAAGTAGACACCAGGGCAATTCTGCTAAAAACAGCGTCAGTCCGCATTAGTTGCATCCAAATCACACAAGTTTAGAGGAGAAACAATAGAAAAAGTGTTCGGGAAAGTAGATACGTTTTGGACGTATCAGTGATATATAAACAACCAGGGGTTCCCAGTGAAACTCTAGTCACTAGTTCATTGGTCAACAGATGATCAAGTTTCCTGATCATGTGGCATTTATGCCAGTTGGAAATGGAGTCAACTCATTCTGAGAATGAGATGATGAACCAATACCCAACCTAAACATCGTGTCCCGATCATGTCACGAAGTTCAGGTTACGATGATTAGAAATGGATCCTCGTAGACTATTCCTTAGACCGTGAGGCTATATAAATCATTATCTCCCGAGAGTGCTTAGATAGCATCAAGCGCCACTTGGTAATACAATGTTATAAAGGTGTATTCAGGTACTCAGAGGAAACCGTAGAGGCAATATATGTCAAGAGCGGGATTTGTCCATCCACATGATGAAAAGATACTCAAGGGCCCACTCGGAGAAGTTATATCCAATAGCTGCGCAGCGTGTGATTTGATCACAGGGATATCACTTGTCGGAACGAGTCAAGTAGCATTGTTTAGTAATGAGATTGAACATGACATGGTGATGTCATTGATCAGATCTCGGGCAATGCAAGTATTGAGAGACAAAGGGAATACGACACAACCATCCTGGTTCAAACAACGAAAGATCTTCGTGGAACACACAGGGGTCACATGGCCATCCAGGTCCCTCTGTCGATCATTGGTCCGAGTGTCCCAACCATGTCTGGAGTGTTCCTGAACCATAGGGTATCATGCTTAAGGGTTTGATGATGCTTAGAGAGTGTTTATAGGATCAGAAGAATCACCGAAGAATAGTAGAGAGAAATCCGGAAGGGTTTCAGTAAGTCCGAAGGATGTCCGGAGTGGAGGTGGAAGGTGTTCCATAGCCACGGAGATTGAATAATACATGAAGTGTTAAATATTGATTTAATCATTTATTCATAATTATTTAATAAAAGAGAAAATCAATTAAAGGTCAAAAGGCTTAATGGGCCAATTCAAGAGGGAAGAGGGCCCATTAGGGAAAGGAAAAGGGAGAAGGGCCATAGGAGTGGTCGGCGCCCTAGTGGGCCAGCCCCCCGCGCGGGGCCCATGGGGGTTGCCGGCGGTGCCACCCCTCCCCCTCTCCTCCTCCTTTAGTCCCACACCGGGACTTTGAGGGAGGTAGTACCTTCCCCCCTATATATAGTGGGGGTATTTGGCCAAATAAATACACACAATATTCAAAAAAGGTCTTCTCACTTTTGGGAAGACCTCCAATTGATATTCTCTCTCTCGTGACAGTGGTCCCAAATTCGGACTGGGCGAATGAGAGACATCTTCACCGCGGAGTGCCGTCGCGCAGTGGGATTCGGATCCAGGAGCTCTACTTCTGCAACTACTGCTGGATCAGGGAAGCGGGAGTCGTCGTCAGGCACCGGACGTGTGTAACTCCCCACGAGGTGTCACACTTGAGGCACTCAAGTCGTTGGAGCCACAGGAGCGCAAGGACTTCATCACGACCTTGAGGTCAGCTTCGGCTCGTCTACATCAACCACGCTCTCCTGAGCGTTGACAATGCTTTTTGGTCTTCAAGGGTAAGTTCGCGAAAATCCCCTCCCGTTACTGCATTACTAATAGATAGGTCCTAGCAGCATCAGGGGTTCAGGGGCGTAGGGTAAAAATTTATTGTTTTCATGCGCGGAACCCCTTCAGTGGTATCAGAGCTAGATCTATGCATAGTAATGCTAGTACGGGTACAACACACGAGATGTAGTGTGTGGGCATTGATCTTTTAGTTGTTACCCTCCCACGTGTACTTGTGTATACCGCAGTAATGCTTGATGAAGCGGCCCCCAACCGACTTTACGTGTTCATTCGCGAGACTAGTCCACGCTTGACATACAGCTTATATCGTATAAAGTGGCTTAAGGGGGTGTCTGTCTCTCTCGCATTAGTTGGTATGCCATTTACAATAGAGGGCCCCGAAAGGGGTGTAGTAGAGACAACTACTTGATCAGCGTTGTGCTGAAAGTTTGTAGGTAAGAACGGTTCTTGTGCAAAAGCCCATTCAGCCACGTAAAACATGCAAAGATAAAGTAGAGGCGTCTAACTTTGTTTTATAGGGGCGTTGCTTTGTGATATGGTTGTGGCAAAGGTAAAGTGATTACCTTATGTTATGTAGTAGTAGATAATCATGGAAGTGACGGACTACCACGCCGGAATGACACCGGTACCCTGGTGTCTATAGCGCAAGGAAAAGATCAAACGACCTTCAACAAAAGGGTACCTATACCTGAAACCGACACAGGTCGAACCCTGGCGTCAGAATCCGGTGACGACAGATGGAGATCACGACGTGAAGGGCCATGATGACCCACAAGTATAGGGGTGTATTGTAGTATTTTTGATAAGTAAGAGTGTCGAACCCAACGAGGAGCAGAAGGTGCTGGCTAGTGGTATGGATCAGGAATTCTCTACAAATACTTAGGAAACGGATTTTTAGGCTTTTTTGATAAAGCAAGTAAATAAAGTACGAGTAAACAAAAGACAATAAGTATAAATGCAACAAGTGGACCAATCCTTTATGCAGCAAAGGACAAGCCGGTTGTATTACTTAAGATGACCAAACGTTCTCGAGGACACATAGGAAGACTATAAGGTGCTTTCGCTTCATATAGTTGATTAATCTTCTTTAGCTTGCTAAGTGTTGTGTGGGTGAACCTATGCAAATGTACCGACCTTCCGAGGAATAATACATACTTGTGATTATACCACTTGCAAACATCCGTAAGTACAAGAAAGTAATTAAGGTAGAAACCTAACCACAGCTTTAAACTCTAAGACCCTTACGTCCCTTGTGCAATTGTTTCCTAACGGGGGTTCAGGTTTCTGTCACTCCGGCAACCCCTATGATTAGTAGCCAAATACACAATGCATTCCCCTGGGCCCATACAGGTGAAGTGTCATGTAGTCGATGTTCACATGACACCACTAGAAGAAGTACACCACAACTTAAATATCAAACTATTGAATCTTTCTCAACATAACTCCACTACTAACAACATGACTTCTCCCATGTCCTCAAGAACAAAACGAACTACTCACAAGACATCATATGGATCATGACCAGAGATGGAATAATGATGTATAACAATCTGAACATAAGCAATAATTCAATGGTTCACTCAATAGCATCAACTACAAATAGTAATCAACACCGGGAAAGTTTCCCCTATGAACTATGCAAGATTCAACACAATTGTTACAGCAATATGGAGATGGTGATGAGGGTGCTGATGGTAATGATGGTGGTGGTGATGATGATTATGATGATCCCGATGAAGTCCATCTTGATGATGGTGTTGATGGCGACGATCTCCCCTCTCCAGGAGGGAATTACCCCGGCAGAAATCTGTCTGCCGGAGAGATCTTTCTCTCCCGGTGTGTTCCGCCCCGCAGAGGCGGCGGAATCTTTCTGTGGTCGCTCCCCAAGTCTTAGGGTTTCGGGAGGATAATATACGCCAGAGGGGAGTGCCAGGGGTGGACCAGGGTGGCCACACCACCTGGTGGTGTGGCCTAGGCTGGCCCGCGTTAGGGGGTGGTGTGGGCCCCCTGTGGCCCATCTCCAGCCCCCCTTCTGGCTTTCTTCGTCTTCTGGAAAAATAGGATTTTCCGTATATTTTCCCGGATTTTCTGATCTTCGCGAATTTTTCCTCCAAACATCACCTTTTCCATCAGAATCCTGACTGCAGCGGTCCATGCTCCAAAAGTCATTAACCATGCAAAAAACAGATGAAATAACATAAGTATCACCTCTCAATACGAAATATATCAATGAATAACAGTGAATTATGACATAGAATAGTGATGCAAAATGGACGTATCAACTCCCCCCAAGCTTAGACTTCGCTTGTCCCCAAGCGAAACTGAACTCAATAAACATGGCCTCAGGTTTATGGAGTGAAGAGTCGATAAAAGAATACGGACAAGAAGCATCACATTCATCAATACATAGATCATAATAGAAGACAGCTCACTATTATATAACTTAACTTGCAATAAGTAAAGGAAACACAATAAAGATACATAAAGTAAATCATAATTGGTAATGGCAAACTTAGCTCTTGGTCGAAGAATAGTTGATAATTTGCTGGAGTTCACAAATAACTGGTTTTGCATGATAGCTTTCAAAGTAGTAAACATCAAGATAAGAGCAATGTGCAAAACAAGGAACATAAGCAACATGATTGAATAAATCATCATATGAATGAATGAAACACAACAACTCAAAATACTTGTTGAGAAAGAAGGGAATAGGTTTACTGACTCAACTAAAAAGTAAAAGAAAGGCCCTTCGTAGAGGGAAGCAGGGATTGCAAGTCTCATAAAGAGCTCCCAAAAATTATGATACTTACTAGCTTTCAGCTCTCATTGCCCCTATCATAGGCATCTTTAGGTGATTAAGGTTAAAGTGATCAAATATGAGGATATGCATTGACAAGTTGTAAATTGAGAATCTCATGTCCCTTGAATACGTGGGCCGCTCCTCATGCTACTCTTGTTTAGTCACCGGTAAGTTCTTGTCATCGTAAGCATATGTGTATCATAGAGAACCGCCAACGGGGTACCCCTTGCTCGATGATACGGAAGAATCCCCATATCAAAATGACAAGGCAAGCAGACAACAAGCATCTCAGCAATCTTCTTATTTACCATGGGAATATGGTGCTTTTTTTCTCTCTTTCCTCTTTTCATAATCTCTTTTTTTTCTCTTTTTTCTCAATATCGGACTCTTTTTTTATAAGAAGAATGCTTCATAGATGCTCGTTATGGTTACGCTGCAGGTTTCCACCATATCAGCATGGATTAGACCAGCGGCCCAGGCATTTCTCTAACACACATGCATAACTCCATAGACTTACAAGCTCCCCTTTCATTTCACACCGACGACATCCATAAACAAAAGAACATGATATCAACTAGGTACAAAGTACCAGTGCAATGTTGAAAGCGTTCCCCATGACAGCATGTGCTAATTCACAACTTACAAAGCGCAAGCATATACGCAACATAGGTGAGCACAATGGTTCAGTTTTATTAAGTGCAAGAAAGTAAAGTGTACCATCAAGTTCGTGAGAGCTTTAATCACTAATTTTCACATAACAAGTTTAATTTGGGAGGTAGATAAAACAAGAATTTACTTGGAATAGCAATAATGCTAATAGGTAGGTATGGTGGACACAAATGGCGTGGGTTTTGGTTTAAAGGAGTGGATGCACGAGAAGAATTCCCTCTCAGTACAGGTTTTTGGCTAGCAAGGCTAAGTAGCAAGTATAAGAGTCGAAGGAAACAAGCAAACATACAAGTGATAAAGACAAACATGCAATCTTCCTTGGAAGCACAAAAGATCTTAACTAGAGAATACTAAACTTATGAGCAAATCAAGAAAGAAAGATGATGAAATTATATTTCTTTAGAGTACTTTTATCTTTTCATTCAACTCTCAAAAATAGTGTTGCTACTGACCGAGCCAGGTTTTCCAAAACCAACTAAACTAACTCAATGATCCCAAAGTGATACCAATACTAACAACAAGATCAATCATAGAACCATGAATTGAAAACTAATATAAGCTATGAAAAAGAGTGAATGATAGAACTTCTCATTAATATTCCATAACGGCAACTCACACCAAGGGATACATATCTAATGAGAGAGGGGACACTTCCATAATGCAAACCGTCCTACATAATAACTTCTCTATTCATGATATGAATCTACTAATAAGGGAAAAAGATAGAAGATAGTGATGTGATACCGCGGCACTCCCCCAAGCTTGGAACAAACCAAGGGGTGCCAAACCTGATGACGAATTATTCCTTCGGTGGTGGTGGTGATATTTTCTTAGTTAACGTGAGGAAATCTTCCAGCATCTTGCGAAGCCTATTATTCTCCCATTGAAGCATGTCCACCTTCCTCCTCAAGTCTCGGTACTTATCGCAGAACTCCTTAGTGACTCGTAGGGCTTCCGTTGATGCAGGGCAAGTGACTAAAGGTACCAGCCCCTGCTTGGGGTCTTGGAGATCTCCCTCCATAGGCTCCTTCCCTTTATCCTTGGCGGACACCATTGTGCTTCTAAGCTTTCAAAGAGTATGTCCTGGCAGAAACAGATCGAAATGAAAACACGACGAAAACACGATATATGAACCTCGGGGGATCCGGGGTATTATATATTACGAAGTTTCATATCAAAAGGAAGGTACTGGGAGAAAACGAGTCGGAGGCGGAGTCCGGGGTGGACTCACCACCCGGTGGTGCAGCCAGGGGTGGGCCCGCGCCACAGGGTGGTGTGATCCACCCTGGCTCCGTTTCTGTCCCTCTTTCGCTTCGTAACTTTCCTTATTGGCTAAAAACTGCAAAATATAGTTGGATTTTATTTTCGCGAAACTTTTCTTACCAGAACTGTTACCTATTTGAAAACGGGCTCTGCAGGTCTCTGAATTTGGTATCTAATAGATTCTTCCTGAGTCACCACTTAAATATCATCGATATCTTCATCTTCATACACTTACTACTTGAGTCATAAAACCCTTATCTTCCTTATTACACCATTATCTCCACTAACCCTGAAACTTCTTTCACACAAAACTTCACACAGTTCTCATTAGCATCGTTAGTATAAGCGAAGTGATAAAACCTTTTGAGTTCAACTTCAACTGAAAACCATCAAAACATAAGCTACTGTAGCAACTCCTTCCGAATACCCAAAAAGAATTCAAAAAGGAAATCGAATAAAGAAGCAAATGCAAGAGTGGCAAAATCTGTCAAAACAGATCAGCGGGTAAAGATCATTTTTTTCTAAAATCTTCTGTTGCTCAAATCAAAAAGTGTAAAACTAAAGAAAGTTAAATAACAATCTGGGGCAGAATCACAAAAAATTACAGCTCAATCCGACATACAGAGATCTCACACAAATTTTTACGGTGAAGCACAAAAATCTGTTTCGGGACAACAACTTCCCCAAATCTTACTTCTCTCTCATTAGAGGTTGATCTTGACACAAAAACCAAACAAAAAGGATAAGGAGAGGTTATTACCGAGGTAATAACTTCCAAGACTCAAAGAAACAAAAACAAACTGAAAGCAAAAATAAATTGGGTTGTCTCCCAAAAAGCTCTTTCTTTATAGCCGTTAAGATGGGCATGATAATTTTGAAGATGTTCACATAAGAATATGAATTGAGGTGAAAGAGAGCATTAAGAAGCAAAAATACACACATTTAAGTCTAACCCACTTCCTATGCAAGGGAATTTTGTAAACAAACAAGTTGTTGAAACTAGAGGCTACTTGCATAGGAAGGCAAAATAAGTGCAACATAAAAACTTTCAGCATAAAAGGAGGAAACTTGATATTATTGAGATGCGTAAGAACACTTTTCCCTCTCTCATAGTAACTTTTAGTATCATGCATAAACTTAACAATATAACTATCAGAAGAACCATCATAGGAATGATCACTTATTCTAACAGAAAACACAGGAATACTAGCTCTCATAACACTACTTTGTGAAACAATATTAGAGGTATCCTTACAAAGGATAGTGTGTCCCTCTTCTTCATATTTAGTAACAAAGTCTTTCACATTTGCTATTATAGGTTCATCAACCATTTGTTTATCAGGTTCAACAGCTTTATGTGTACTTTCATTAACCATACTAGCTATCATAGAATGTTCCTTTATCTTAACTAGGAAAGGCATTTTCTCAATATAAGGTTCAGGTAAGACATGATTAGCAGTATAAACTTTAGTATTTCTTGCAGGAACACTCTTAGTAATATCTTTATAAGGTTCACGATACTTATTCCACTTCTTTTTAGGCACTTCAATGTAGGAAGCAAAAGCCTTAAAATAAGAAGCAATAGCTTAAGACTCTAGACCATAAGCATTTTTAATATTTTGAAAGTCATCAGTTCCCATAAAAGATTCAATGCATTCATAATCATAATTTATACCTGACTTTCTACCTTTGTCATTCTCCCAAGCTTCAGCATTGTCTTGAATACGATCTAGAAGGTCCCATTTAGCTTCTTCTTCCATACGCGTGAATGATCCAGCACAAGAAGCATCCAGTAAATCTTTATCATGTAGAGGGAGCCTTGCATAAAAGTTGTTGATAATAATATTGTTGGGGAGCTCATGAATGGGACATTTGAGCATTAGTAACTTCAATCTCCCCCAAGCTTGAGCTGTACTCTCTCCATCAAGAGGCCAAAAGTTGTATATTTGATTCCGATCTTTACGAATCTCACTAGGAGGATAAAACTTTGAATAAAAGAGAGGCACTAATTCCTCCCATTCCAGAGCTTGACCATTCTTCAGCAGCTTATACCATTCCCCAGCTCTTCCTTTCAGCGATAATAAGAATAACTTCTTCTTAACTTGATCTGTAGTAATACCTGCACACTTGAACAACCCACATAATTCGTGTATAAAGAGTAAATGATCATCGGGATGGACAGTTCCATCCCCAACATAATAGTTATCCATAACACGATCAATAATTCTTGTAGGTATTTTGAAAAAATCTTTCTCGGCAGGTGGTGGCTTATCTACTACCTTAGCAGTGGTAGTAGCATTACCAAATAAGAAACTCAGTGAATTATCCATAACAAAAATAAAGCAACTAGCAGAAGTAAACAATACTCACAGTAGAAGTTTCCTTTACCAGTTCCACTCTCTAATAGCGCTTCACTCCCCGGCAACGGCGCCAGAAAATAGTCTTGATGACCCACAAGTATAGGGGGTGTATCGCAGTATTTTCGATAAGTAAGAGTGTCAAACCCAACGAGGAGCAGAAGGTGCTGGCTAGTGGTATTGATCAGGAATTCTCTGCAAATACTTAGCAAACAGATTTTTAGGGTTTTTTGATAAAGCAAGTAAATAAAGTACGAGTAAACAAAAGACAATAAGAATAAATGCAGCAAGTGGCCCAATCCTTTATGCAGCAAAGGACAAGCTGGTTGTATTACTTAAGATGACCAGACATTCTCGAGGACACATGGGAAGACTATCAATTGCTTTCGCTTCATATAGTTGATTAATCTTCTTTAGCTTGCTAAGTGTTGTGTGGGTGAACCTATGCTAATGTACCGACCTTCCTAGGACTGATACATACTTGTGATTATACCCCTTGCAAACATCCGTAAGTACAAGAAAGTAATTAAGGTAGAAAACTGACCACAACTTTAAACTCTAAGACCCTTACGTCCCTTGTGTAATGGTTTCCTAACAGGGGTTCAGGTTTCTGTCACTCCGGCTACCCCTACGATTAGTAGCCAAATACACAATGCATTCCCCTAGGCCCATATAGGTGAAGTGTCATGTAGTCGACGTTCACATGACACCACTAGAAGAAGTACACCACAACTTAAATATCAAACTATTGAATCTTTCTCAACATAACTCCACTACTAACAACATGACTTCTCCCTTGTCCTCAAGAACAAAACGAACTACTCACAAGACATCATATGGATCATGATCAGAGATGGAATACTAATGTAACAATCTGAACATAAGCAATAATTCAATGGTTCACTCAATAGCATCAAATACAAAGAGTAATCAACACCGGGAAAGTTTCCTCTATGAACTATGCAAGATTCAACGCAATTGTTACAACAATATGGAGATGGTGATGAGGGTGCTGATGGTGATGATGGTGGTGATGATGATGATGATGATCCCGATGAAGTCCAGCTTGATGATGGTGTTAATGGCGACGATCTCCCCTCTCCGGGAAGGAATTCCCCCGGTAGAAATCTGTCTGCCGGAGAGATCTTTCTCTCCCGGTGTTTTCCGCCTCGCAGAGGCGGCGGAATCTTTCTGTGGTCGCTCCCCGAGTCTTAGGGTTTCGGGAGGATAATATACGCCAGAGGGGAGTGCCAGGGGTGGACCAGGGCGGCCACACCACCTGGTGGCACGGCCTAGGCTGGCCCGCGCCAGGGGGTGGTGTGGGCCCCCTGTGGCTCATCTCCAGCCCCCCTTCTGGCTTTCTTCGTCTTCTGGAAAAATAGGATTTTCCGTATATTTTCCCGGATTTTCTGATCTTCGCAAATTTTGCCTCCAAACAGCACCTTTTCCATCAGAATCCTGATTGCAGCGGTCCATGCTCCAAAAGTCATCAACCATGCAAAAATAGATGAAATAACATAAGTATGACCTCTCAATACGAAATATATCAATGAATAACAGTGAACTATGACATAGAATAGTGATGCAAAATGGACGTATCAGGCCATATCACATCGCATTTGCATTCAATTTTATTGTTTGTATATCTTATTGTGTGCTAGTATTAGATACTTGACGGTAGCCTAATAAGATGATCCCTGTTAAAATTACTAATCATTGTGTTCCCCTTAGTGTGCACCACCAATAAAGTTCTTCGGTATGAGGCGACCCAGGGTGACTGGGTGTCAGACATATCTACATTCACATACAGTGGGTATAAGCCATGTTGCACAGAGAATACACTAAGGTTGAGTTGGCGAGCCTAGCACGTTACAGAGACGTGGCCTCAGAACGCGGATGGTCGAAAGATCGAGCACGAGTCGCATGAATGATGTGACCGACATTTAGCATCCACCCTTGAACCCACATTAATGGCCATGATGATCGGGGGAGATCTGGCTGAAAGGGGTCGTGTTATCACTAGGAACCCTTCATGGGATAGGTGTTTCTGAGTGGAGTTATTATTAACTCATTTAATTATAAACTTATTCTAAATTCCTTTTGCAATTATAAATGTAGATATGGCTCATCGTGAAGCTTACTTTGTCATTAAGGAATGGATAATGGGTGAGAAACTTAGACTTGATGGATCCAACTTCCCTAGTTGGCTTGTGCGCCTGAATAATCTCCTTACTAGGAATCATGTGGTAGACTACATACGCCGCACAATGGATTTGACTGAGCCAGACCACTATGAGACCCCGCGAGAGCTGGCAGGCCGCTACTATCATCAAGAGATGTCCACCTACATTCAGATTATAATGCGTTACGGGATGGTGGATGAACTCCATTCGCTCATAAGTGATCTTGATCCATATTCGATGGTGGATCAGCTGAGAGCAGAGTTCATAAGCCATGTGCGCATGTGGAAGCACGAGCTGCTTGAAGAGTTCATTTCCATATAGATGGAGGAGCACACATGTCTGAAGGGTCACTTGGAGTGCATGCTTGATGCACACATGAGACTGGTTCACTTCGTGGACTACTGGATGGATGATTTGTTTGCAATAGGCGTGTTGCTTCGATCGTTGCCTCCCAGCTACAAAGGACATGTCCGGAGCAGCATCATGAGTGGTGATACGGAAACATTGGATTTCTAAGAGTTCATATTATGTTTTAGTAACGTAAAGGTTGAACCAATCATCGGTGAGGTCATCGATGACAAAGGTATATATTTGATATACAATTTTATAAATGTTATAATCTTGCAAACACATTTGCAGTGTTAAGTATATTTGATACTTGTTCTGTTTTACTGAAAACAGGTCCTTCTGCATAGAGGTGCTTACTAGAGAGGAGGTGACGTTGTGTGTTGATGGCGAGCATGATGATGATGGCCAACGACACTATCCCTCGACATTTATCACTATGTTTTGGATAGTTATTGTAATCAATAGATTGTGAACTCCTTTAGTGTGTCTCACACTTTGTGAGACGGTTATCCATATGAGCTTTTAACAAACAGTTGTTCCACTTTTATGAATGATTTCTATTTGTGTTCATATCTTGTTTGATTATATGTGAATTATCCTGGTTGTTTTGAAACTAATTGATAATGCATGAACATTTGTAAAATATTGAAATACTTTAAAATACCCAACTTAATGATATATTCATTTTGAATGAAACCATTGTTTAAATTCAAAAGTTATGTGATGGCCCAAAATATATCGAGCTCGTTGGGGAACCCCAAGAGGAAGGTATGATGAGCACAGCAGCAAGTTTTCCCTCAGTTATGAAACCAAGGTTATCGAACCAGTAGGAGCAAGGAAACACCTCCAAGGTGTTGTTTCCAATTTGGAATCCTGGACAACACAACCACAGAAATTTGCCCCCAACTTACAATGAGGTTGTCAATCTCAGCGGTTTTGCTAAAAACAAAGGATTAAACATATTGTGTGGAAGATAGTAATAGCTTGCCTAAAGTAAACAGAAAACTATAAACAGCTTGTAGATTGATAGTAAAAGAAAGGACTGGGGTCCATAGTTCACTAGTGGTGATTCTCCTTAAGATAGATGACATGTTGGGTGAACAAATTATAGCGGGGCAATTGACAAACATCAAGAAAGCATACATGCATAAACTAATCATCTTGACTCCTATGAGATTTGATTGGGCATTACAACATTATACATAGACTGTAATCCAACCGCATCTATGACTAATAATCCACCTTCAGGTTATCATCCGAACCCCCTCCAGTATTAAGTTGCAAGCAACAGATAATTCCATTAAGCATTGCGTGTAAAGTAAACAATACGATTGTTCTATGAACAAAGGATTGTTGTTTTCTCCCTAGTAGCAACAACACATCTAGTACCTTAGAGATTTCCGTCACTGCCCTAGATTACTAGAGGCATGAACCCAC
Source organism: Avena sativa (assembly GCA_916181665.1). Classification (NCBI taxonomy): domain Eukaryota; kingdom Viridiplantae; phylum Streptophyta; class Magnoliopsida; order Poales; family Poaceae; genus Avena; species Avena sativa. The sequence continues at coordinate 562,341,173 of OV702288.1, forward strand.
TATCGAGCATAAATACTCCCTCTTGGAGTTGCTAGCATCTACTCGGCCAAGATATCTACTAACAACTGAGAGCATGCAAGATCACAAATAACAAAGACATGATAGAATCAATAATCAATCTGAAATAACATCTCAATATCCATCGGATCCCCATAAACACAACATGTATGATTACAAATAGGTGATCTTGATCATGAACGGAGCTCACAAGATCTAAACATGGAAGCACAAAGGAGAAGAACCAACCATCTAGCTACTACATGGACCCGTAGTCTAGAGATGAACTACTCACGCATCACATCGGAGGCAGTCATGGTGATGAAGAAGCCCTCTAGGGTGAATTCTCCCTTTCGGCAGGGTGCCGGGAAGAGCTTCCGATCCCTCCCGATCTAGGGATGGAGATGACGACGGCTACAGACTCTTTCATGGACTTTTGATCGGGTACTTAGGGTTTTTGTATCAGAGGCATCTTATAGGCGAAAGGGGAGGCCGAGGGGGTGCCCTAGGCAGCCACACCACCCCCTGGCACGGGCCAGGCTGGGTCGCACGACCAGGTGGTGTGGCCGGCCTCTGGCCCCTCTCCTTCTCGTATTCTGGCTCCGTGTCCCCCTCGGTGAAACATTGACTTTGGTTCTTGTCCCGTCCAATTCCGAGAATATTCATTTTCTGACTTTTCTGGAACCAAAAACAGCAGAAAACAGGCAGCTGGCACTGTGGCATCTTGTTAATAGGTTAGTCCAAGAAAGTGTATAAAAATACTCCAAAGTGTGGACAAAACATAAGAAAGTATATATAAAACAAGCATGGAACATCAAAAATTATAAATACATTTGCAACATATCAACATCCCCAAGCTTAACTCTTGCTCGTCCTCGAGTAGGTAAGTGATAAAAAGAAAGAATAATTTTTGAGGTGACATGCACCATCATAGACTTGATCAAAGTATTTGTAAAACATGGATAGTTGGGATCATAGTACTTTAACATAGCATGAAAGATCTAGTTCTAACAATAAGACGTAGCAACTATGTTGTAACATAAAAAGGCACAAACAAAAGATTCATGAATAACAATGCTTTGCAAGAAGTTTGTTTGTTTCACATAAAGAAAGCATAATGAGAATGGTAATCAGCTTGTCCCTCATAGAGTAGCAATCATAAATGCATAGGACACCTTCAAAGTTCATAAGGGTGACTAGATACAAATAGTTTAAGAACAAGCAATATCAAAGTTATGCATCAATCAACAAGTCTTGGGACAATGCACATTAAACTAAGAATGGCCACTATGCTCTCTCAATAGGTGCATAAAGATATAAGATGGAGACTCAACATAAAAGTAAAAGAAAGGCCTTCATAGAAGGAAGCAGAGATTCAAGTCTCATAAAGAGCTTCCAAAAATTATGGTACTTATTAGCTTTCAGCTCTTATTGCCCCTATCATAAGCATCTTGAAGTGATTAAGGTTAAAGTGAACAAACCATGGAGTATATGCTTGACAAAGTATAAGTTGGAAATCTCATGTCCCTTGAATAGGAGGGCCGCTCCTCATGCTACTCAAGTTTAGTTACCGGTAAGTTCTTGTCAAAGAAAGTACATGTGTATCATAGAGAACCGCCAACGGGGTACCCCTTGCCCGATGATACAGAAGAATCCTCATATCAAAATGACAAGGCAACCAGACAACGAGCATCTCAGCAATCTTCTTATTTACCCTGGGAAAATGGTGTTTTTTCTCTCTTTCCTCTTTTCTCATCTCTTTTTTTCTTTTTTTTCTCAATCTCTATCTCTTTTTTTATAAGAAGAATGCTTCATAGATTGCTCATTATGGTTACGCTGCAGGTTTCCACCATGATTAGGCATGGATTAGACCGGCGGCCCAGGCGTTTCTCTAACAAACATACATAACTCCATGGACTTACAAGCTCCCCTTTCATTTCACACCGACGACATCCATAGACAAAAGAGCATGATATCAACTAGGTACAATGTACAAGTGCAATGTTGAAAGCGTTCCTCATGACAGCATGGTTCTGCTAATCCCCAACATATAAGTGCAAGCATATACAACATAGATGACACAATGGTTCGAGTTTATTAGGGACAAGAAAAGTAAAGTGTGCCATCAAGTTCATGAGAGCTTTAATCACTAGTTTACTCATAACAAGTTTAATTCAGAAGGTAGATAAAAACATGAATATACTTGGAATAGCAAATGCTAATAGGTAGGTATGGTGGACTCTTTGGAATAACTTGGTTTTATTTGGAGTTGGATGCATGAGTGGAACTCATACTTGGTTATGGAGGCTAGCAAAAGACTGGGAGCGACCAACTAAGAGAGCAATAATGGCCATAATCATGCAAGGCGACAAAACATCATTAATTAAAGCATAAAGTGATATTACAAGTCAAAAACTAAAGGATCATAGAGGCTATGGTGACTTGGTGTGGCATCCCGCTAAAACCACTACTAGAAAATCGCTGTGTTTTTGTGCATTGCATCATCATGACCGCATGGTCATGTCATCATGCCACATTGCATTTGAGCATCGTCATCATCATGCATGTGTTGGTACAAAACTATTTTCGAAAAAACCCTATTTCTGCTTTCTAAATACCTAGTCTTTATTTCAAATCAAAACCCGGGTCTCTGGAATATTTTGTTTTGTCTAAAAATGGTTTCTAAAAGCCTTGTTGTGATAAATAAAATATTTATATTATTTTTAGAGGGCAGCGGAACCAGGCCCGACCCGGCCCAGCCGGCCACCCCCATTAAACCAATCCTAACCCTAAACCGACCCACACCCTAAACCCTACCTACCCTAAACCAGCCTAACCACCCCACCCTCACACACACAGCAGCCGCGCGCTGCACTCTCCCTCCACCACAGCAACCGCCACACCCCCAGACCCACCTACCTTCCAGGTCCCACCTCCAACTCCTGCCACCCCTTTTTCTCCCAGCATGCCACCTCACACGCGGTCTCGCACGCGCGCCCACCCCAACCTTCTCCCGCTCGATCCCGCCTTGGGCACGCCCTCCCTCGCCCCGCTCCACCTGAACCACCCCACCTACCGCGCCTGGCCCCACCCCACTACTCGACGCAGCACCCGACCCTGGCCAGCGACAAACACGTGACCCCCACCCTGCCTCGTTTCCATCGCCGCATCCCTCGCCACCTACCCCGCGTCTTCCTCCCCTGTCCGTCCCTGATCCGCGAGAGAACCGCTGCCCGCTCCCGCCGCTGGCACGCTCTCCTCTCGTCGCGGAACCGCCACCGCCGCCCTCTCGCCGGAATCCCGAGCCGCTGCGCGCTCGTGTTCCCCCACCGCGAGCAGAGCCGCCACCACCTCACTGTCGTCCTCGACGCCTCTCCCTGTCGCCATCCGTGTCGCCGGCCTTGCCCCGTCTTGCATCTGGCGCCTCCGCAGCTCCGACACCATGGCCGGCCCCCGGCTTGACCTTGCCCTGGGCCCCGACACCGCCATGGCGTCTCCTCCTCAAGCTCGCCAAGGCCGGCGGCCTCCTTCTCCGCTCATCGCCTCGGCACCCCCTCTCGCCGTCCCCTCTCGCCGACCTTCTCGCGGCAGCCCGGGCCTTCCTCGCCGCGTCCGGCCACACCTCTGCCCCGAGGCCGTGCCTCCACCGTCGAGCCGCCCCTCCGTCTGAGCCCGGTCCCGAACCTCGACGACCACCGCCTTCTGCCACCGCCCTGCCCCAAGCCTCCTCTGCCTCGCGCGACTCGTCGGCGTCGTCCTCCGCCACGGCTAGGCTCTTCTCCGCACCGGCGCCCTACCTCTGGGGCCCCTCATCACCACCTCGTGGTACCCTGTCTTGCCTTCTGTGCTTGTCTCCGGCCACCCGGGCCAGTGGCCTCGTCCCCGCGCATGTCTCTGTCAGGTGTTGCGATGTGTGGAAGATGCATGTGATGGCAGTGTGGTGATATAGAGGTTACTTCGGCTAATTTGATCTGGGTTGTGAAGCAGCTCAATAATTGTGGTCCTGCCCGAAGACCGCCATGGTGTTAACCAAGTTCACCACCGGACCGAACCCGAGGATCCAAAACATCCTAAAGACCATCGGTCAAGTTCGCCACCGACAAAAGACGGACGACAAGACTCCAACCGGAGATCGGAGGTAATGGTGCCGGAACGACAAGATCTACTTCACGGGCACCGAGCGTCAAGATCGCCTTCACGGAAAAACCGCAAGACCTCCTTCCCGGGAATTCAAAGACCGAACCCTCAGCACGCCAAGATCTTCTCCTCAGAACGCCATGATCTCCTTCACAGATCCGAAGACCCTGAACCCCGGAGTCCGAACCTTGTTCCCGCTGAGACCGATCCCTGTCGAACCCCGAACCCCCGGAACGAAGATCTTCCGAACCCAGATGTGTGACCCTAAGCCTCTATTTTTATAATATGACATATACCTGTCGCATCATGTCATCTGGTGGGTTGGGTTAAATAGTCGATTCACCTAAATTAAATATGGAGTCTATATGCGGGCTATTCTAGTCTTGTTCCGGACTCCATTTAAATTTGTGTAGCGAACCGATACCATGTTTTGCCTTGTTAAGACAACATTTAAATTGCGTGGTATCTAAATAACTGGAACCTATAATTAATTGTCGGGACCCCGGTTCCCCTTAATATTGCCTAATTGCACCGTATTTGTGCCATGCCATGCATCATATCATAAGCATGCCGGATCTTCTGCCGTAGTATTAAATATTGCATCTGGTGTTTCTTCTAGTGTTTGCTTCTTCGCGGATTAGGCCGATGAGTTGATGCGAGTATCGACAAGTTCTCCGGATATGAACCTTCGGCAGTGTCTCCCAGGCGAGCATCTCTCCCCCTTCTACCTATTTTGCATTTATAGTCTTTATTTCCTCCTGTTGATCTATTGTTATCCCTGTCGTGATGCTTTAGTTTCCGTACACTAGTTATATCCCGTGCAGCCTCTATATTGCCTTGGACACCTCCTATTACCTGTGTTTGGTAGATAGCTGGCCTTGCGAGTCGTAGTTGCTTGCTCAGGTGTGATCTCGTGTTGTCAAGTACCATAGTTGTTGGAATGTTGGCAGATGTTTACGGTGGAGTTGATCATGACTTTAAATACAACTATTAAATTGCTGGGATAACTAATGAAAGAGGCACCGGTGGGCAATATATGCTATTTGGTTTTTCATGCCCACTTGTGTCCCGTAGGCCCCGAGTACTTGATACTTGTTCCTTGACTATTCGCACTATCCACATCCGGGAGAGTCTATGAATCCCCCTTAGCCAGAGCTTGATTCATTTCTTATTTCTTAGGGCCACAAACTAGTTTGGGGCTTTATTACTATCCTGTACTTATGACATGCTTTACTGCTTTATTTATGATTGTGCGTCGAGCACCTGTACTGTTTAGGAATTGCGGAGTGTTTTGGCGGTATCGACAAGCCCAGTCACACTTTCGGGTTCCAGTCGTTTACAGCCATTAGCGCAAACCTTGGGTCCATCTCGGAGCCGGCCAACTTCGTTGCGGGTAGCTTAATGGGGTGGCCCCCTGAAATAATTTATGAATCCTGTGATTGCTTTATCGTGAAAGCCTTGTTGGGTTTTGATTTGGTTTTTCCGAGGTTGATCGTGTGTGTGTTGCTATTTGTGCACCCATGTAGGGTAAATCTTTCTGAAAGCCATGTCCACGGTTATGGACGACTTGGAGCACAGTATATCGATCATAGACAAGCATAACTAAAGTAGTGCTATAAATTTGACTTAATATGTGACCAGTAATCAGTTTCACGACAAGAGAATGGACAATAAAAGTGCTAACAACTGGTGGAACTGGTGTGTATCGTGTCATGCTATACCTGCCTAGTAAGTATCGCAACTCCAATGGAATGAAATAAAAGTGCCAACAACTACTGGGTTTGGGATGTCACATGCTAATTGTATCTGACTAGTAAGTACTGCAACCACAACTGAATGGTTAATTAAAACTGCCCACTACTTATGCTATCAGGATGACTCATGCTATCTATATCTGACTAGTAAGTGCTGCAACTATAATGGAATGAATAAAACTGTCAAATGTGTGAGTTCCTTAGTTTGACTTCCTCTTTTGGTCTCGAGGGGGAATATCAGGACAGGTATGATTGGTGTTAGTATCAGGTGTTCCCGGATAGGTCTTTCTTATCCCTCTCTAATAGCCGGCAGTTGCATCGAGTCTCTATAGGTTGTTTAGTGCATGCTTTGCTGCCGCTTCAGTCCACCATACCTATGTAGGCAAGAGCCGCCGAATTCTAGCCTCGCCGTGTACTGGCCTCAGTACTGACGCTCCTCTTTTTCCTTTGCCCTTTGTCGGCACCCCTTTTGTTTTAGCAGGTTTGAGATCTATGTCGTTAGCAGGGTTACCCTTTCGGCTTGGCCTGGGCAGGGTTATGGACGCCATTGGTTATTCTTCAGGGCTCTTAGCCCCATTTGCATCTTGTCCGTACTCGGACGCTGTAACGTTTTCAAGGTGATTTGGATATTTGTATTGTATATCTGTATTCTTGACTCGTTGAGTCGCTGTTGTATATATATATCTGTTCTGTGGGTCCCATTGAGGACTGTTGTGTAATGGTATTACTTCGTTTTCCACCCGCACGAGAGTGCCTGGTGGGCCTCCTTGAATCGTTTCTATGCGGGTTTGGCGGAAAGGGCTAAAACTTGCATAGGGCCGATTCGAGGGTGTTACACTTGGGATAGTCATAACATGGCGTGAGCATGCGCCAAGTCAACCCAAATAAAGCATCAAAGGAGAATACCACAATACTATGCTTTAATATGCTAAAATAACGCATGATTCTTTCAAGGCACATTAAGCAAGCTCAATTGTTTGTAACATGTCATGCTACAGCAAAAATCACTAATCATAAAGCCAAAACAATACCAAGCATGACATGACACAACATAAGCCACTGTCAAAAACACGCTCTCTTTACCACTTAAGCATGAACTTTTCCTACTCTTTTCCAATCCAAACCAATCTTATTTGAAAACTAATGTTTGAAAGAGGGGGTGTCCAACCAACTTATTCAAGAAAACTAAGAAAACCAAGCAAACGAAACCAAAAACAAAAACAAATATGCTCCAAGAAGAACACAACTGTGCATGAAACAATAAAAATGAAGTGTTTGGAAGAACTTGAGATTTTTATTAATGAAGAAGGGGATGCCTTGGGCATCCCCAAGATTTGACGCTTGTACTTCTTGGATATTTCTTGGGGTGACACGGGTGGCATCCCCAAGCTTGAGCTTTAGTACATTCTTCATCTCATTACATCATTCTTTCCTTAACACCTGAAAATTTTCCTTCATACAAAACTTCACAGAATCTTCATTAGCAACATTAGTGCACTCAAGATAATAAGTCTTTGGGTTCAGTTTAAACTCAAGTAAAACTTCCATTAAAACACAAGATACTGTAGCACTTCCCTCAAAAAGCTCAATTCCCCAAAAGAGAAACCAAAAAGGAATCAACAAGAAGCAAATGCAAATAATGGCAGAAATCTGTCAAAACAGACCAGCAGATAGAAACCGATTTTTTCGAAGACCTTCTGTTGCTCAAATAGAAAAGTGTTGAACTAACTAAAGTTGGATAACAACCTGGGGCAGGAGAACAAAAAATTACAGCTCAAACCGACATACAGAGATTTTACACGAATTTTTACGGCGAAGCACAAAAATCTGTTTCGGGACATCAACTTTTCCAAGTCTTACTTCTCTCTCATTAGAGGTTACTCTTGGCACAAAAAGCAAATAAAAAGGATAAGGAGAGGTTATTACTGAAGCAATAACTTCCAAGACTCATCTAAAACTTTTGGGTTATCTCCCAATAAGTACTTTTCTTTAACGCCTTTAAGTTAGGCATAAGAAGCAAGAAAAGCATCAAGTATTCTCAAATGAAGAAGCATTGAGATTAATACCAGAAATATCTTCAACAAGGCAAGGTATCTCATCCAAATAAGTTCTAGAGGATCCTCTCTCAATGCTCTTGGGTTCACTATTTTCATCAAATGGGTTTTTAGGAACAATCCAATCAAAATTCTTCTCTAAGGCTTCATGCATTGCTACAAGTTTAAAGGGTATTGGTATCTTAATTTCCTCCCCATTAGGTTCGGTTTTGCCCATCTTCTCTTGTGTACCAATAACATCTACACATGAGCCTAGCATATTAAAACATTCAAAGACTTTTCTAGCTTCCTTAGCAACATCATAGAATTCTTTAAGCAAAGTTTCCAGAATAAAATCCTTCTTTTCAGGGTCCTCGGTTTCTTTAAGTTTAAGAAACATTACTTGCATTAAGGGGTTAAGGTTAACAAACCTAGCTTCCAACATGTGAACTAAAGAAGCTGCATCAATTTCATAGTTTGGAGCAAGTTCTGCAAGGGATCTATCCTCAGTATCCTCATACTTACTAACATGATTAAAGAATTCTTCAATATTATCTTTTTGAATTATAGAGCCACTACCTATTGAAAGGTCTTTTAGGGTGAATTTAGGGATCAACATGGTGAGCTAAGAAATAGGTAACAACTATAGAAATACTCATATTTTTGTGTTTTTAATATAAAGAAGCAAACTAATACAAATATTTTTTTTGTGTTTTTGATAAAGAAAGCAAACTAGTGCAACTAATTTTTGTGTGTTTTTGATAAAGAAACAAGCAAACAAAGCAGAAATAAACTAAGCAAAACAAAAATAACAAAGTAAAGAGATTGGTTATGAGGGACTCCCCTTGTGAAGATGTCTTTGACTCCCCGGCAATGGCGCCAGAAAAATAGCTTGATGGCCCAAAATATATCGAGCTCGTTGGGGAACCCCAAGAGAAAGGTATGATGAGCACAGCAGCAAGTTTTCCCTTAGTTATGAAACCAAGGTTATCGAACCAGTAGGAGAAGGTGTTGTTTCCAACTTGAAATCCTGCACAACACAACCACATAACTTTGCCCCCAACTTACAGTGAGGTTGTCAATCTCACCGGTTTTGCTAAAAATAAAGGATTAAACGTATTGTGTGGAAGATAGTAATAACTTGCAGAAAGTAAACAGAAAACAGTAAACAACTTGTAGATTGATAGTAAAAGAAAGGACTGGGGTCCATAGTTCACTAGTGGTAATTCTCCTTAAGATAGATGACATGTTGGGTGAACAAATTACAATGGGGCAATTGACAAACAACGAGAAAGCATACATGCATATGCTAATCATCTTGACTCCTATGAGATTTGATTGGGCATTACAACATTATACATAGAACGTAATCCAACCACATCTATGACTAATAATCCACCTTCAGGTTATCATCCGAACCCCCTCCAGTATTAAGTTGCAAGCAACAGATAATTGCATTAAGCATTGCATATAAAGTAAACAATACGATTATTCTATGAACAAAGGATTACTGTTTTCTCCCTAGTAGCAACAACACATCTAGTACCTTAGAGATTTCTGTCACTTCCCCAGATTACTAGAGGCATGAACCCACTATCGAGCATAAATAATCCCTCTTAGAGTTGCTAGCATCTAATCGGCCAAGATATCTACTAACAACGGAGAGCATGCAAGATCACAAATAACAAAGACACGATATAATCAATAATCAATCTGAAATAGCATCTCAATATCCATCGGATCCCCGCAAACACAACATGTATGATTACAAATAGGTGATCTTGATCATGAACAGAGCTCACAAGATCTAAACATGGTAGCACAAAGGAGAAGAACCAACTATCTAGCTACTACATGGACCCGTAGTCCAGAGATGAACTACTCACGCATCACACCCGAGGTAGTCATGGTGATGAAGAAGGCCTCCAGGGTGAATTCTCCCCTCCGGCAGGGTGCCGGGAAGAGCTTCAGATCCCTCCCGATCTAGGGATGGAGATGACGGCGGCTACAGACTCTTTCGTGGAATTTTGATCGGGTACTTAGGGTTTCTGTATCGGAGGCATCTTATAGGTGAAAGGGGAGACCAAGGGGGTGCCCTAGGCGGCCACACCACCCCTGGCGCGGGCTAGGCCTGGCCGCATGGCCAGGTGGTGTGGCCGGCCTCTGGCCCCTCGCCGTCTCGTATTCTGGCTCCGTGTCCCCCTCGGTGAAATATTGACTTTGGCTTTTCTCCCGTCCAATTCCGAGAATATTCATTTTCTGACTTTCCTGGAACCAAAAACAACAGAAAACAGGCAGCTAGCACTGTGGCATCTTGTTAATAGGTTAGTCCAAGAAAGTGTATAAAAATACTCCAAAGTGTGGACAAAACATAAGAAAGTAGATATAAAACAAGCATAGAACATAAAAAATTATAGATATGTTAGCAACGTATCATTATGTGATAATATGTGAAAGTCATTTGATTTCTTATCACATATGAATCATGCCTAAGTTCGGAAAAATAACTTGAACACGGTGTATTACTTGAATACAAAGTGTTTTAATGAATTGTTAAAAGTAAATACATATTCGATGTATTGTGTTTTGACAAAATGGTAATTATCATTATATGATTGTTTAAATGCGTAAAGTAGTTTACCAAAGGAAACATGAATATGAAATTATTTGATTTGATCAAAGTGTTTCATCAACAAATGATATAAAGATAAAATAGAATCTAATTACTACGATTTGATCAATAGTAATGAAATTCAACTTTATAAGATTGGTATAAATGGAATTGTGGAATGCAAAGCATTTTGAAACGCCAAAATACAAAGCATCACAATATGATATTTGATATCAAAATGGATGAATAGATGGCACCAAATAAATCGTTGTACTGTAGATGTAGAGACCATTAGTTAGAAATAGTTAGCACTCAATTAGAACATATAGTGAACCATCTGGATTCGTGAAAGCGGCTCCATATCTAGTATGGATCATCGTAAAAGTTTTGGGGTTATTCGATATAACCAATACAATAGCGAATAAGTCCTTGTAGAGTATTCATTGGAAACTTTGAATTCGAAATCCATAGCTAACACCAAAAGAGAAGCAAAACTTGTATTGCTTGGATTTTGGTACATTTTTTAGAAAGTTCGCATTAAGTGATATTTCTCGATTATGGAGCAAATGGAAGATAAGTGAAAAACACGATGAGGATTCAAATCCCTGCATCAGAGTGTTGAGAAGCGCAACGGACAACGTTCCTGAACGATTCTCTTCATAGAAGGAAAGAATCAATGATAATGATCATTGTGTTTTCCCCACTGGTGTTTTCACTACATGAAGTAGGATTCAAAATGTAACCCATATCTTGTATGGAGACATTTGTGAATCATTTGTCATGATTCTTGGAATATGACATACCTACGAACTACTAAGGAAATAATGGTAAACTAAAATTATGAGAAATCCCAAAGCAAAATTCCCTTGAGATTAGAAAGCAATTCGTTGTTGAATCTCACAAGTAAAAGGGGTTACTTGAATTTTCCCAAATGACTACAAAGCCATAGTGGAAAAGGGAGTGAATGACAAAAGCACAATTTTTCAAGTATTGGATGAATTCAAATAAATTTGATTCATGTGTGCTTAATGTCTAGTGGATTTAAAACTAGTAAAAGTACTAGTGTCTCATAGTAAATCTCTCACTTTGATATTTGATCGAAGGATTTGAAGTTGTTCAAGATAGTGAGTAGATATGCAATTTTCATAAAATTGAGTGGGAGCTATGAAAGTCTTCCTAAAACAATATGTGAATGACATATTTTTGAGTGGGAGCAATATAAGTCTCAAATTCAAATATGTAGGAACATAGTTTGAGTAAGTGTAGTGACTCATACCCAAATATGTTAGGAACATATTTTGAGTGGGAGCTTATAGAGTGATTCTTAAGGATGTTAAGAATAAAAGCGCAAGTACCAATAAATAACGATTTATAAGGAGTAGAAGTTGATAATAAGTATATTATGATATTAGGTAGTATTCCTTCAGGGATTCTGAAAAGGGTTTCAGAATAGAAGTTAATTAAGGAACTGGTCCTTAATAACTCAAATTAGGAATAGTATTAAGTTGAACATCAATGGTTGAAAGAAAGAAAAGGATGATCATCATCCACTATGTTGAGACATAGGTTCTATCTTAGAAAACCATGATGATAACTTAACATAATATATGATCCAATAAGGAACGTTTAAAAGGTGATTAAGCTTGAATCACGGAACATTGAGCTAAGTTTGTCCATAGTGTCTAATAGAGAACTGTAGACATATTTTCCAAATCCATAAAGGATGACATATCTTAAAACATAAAGGGCTATGTTATAAGGGAATATGTTGGAAACTCCCGTAATACCGATTAGAGTCAAGTAGGAAGCGAGGTGAACAAAAACATCGAAAGTTGCATAGAGTGCACTAGTGTTTCGATGAATACATTTATAATAATAGATAAGGGTACCATCTAAAGTGTTGTATAATGTTATGGCGGGGCTAGTTTGCTTTTAACGTAGAATGATGTGTCCCAGGGCACATTGCCCATGAGAAAGCCCTCGAGGTTGATCTAAAGTCACTGTAGGCTCCTGGAATCAGGCCTCGTTCTGCTGCCATAGCGACGATGCATACTCACAGATGTTATCATGTGATGATAAAGTATTAATGTCAATCAAGGTGACATTAATAAGTTGCAAAGGATTTGGGACTGTAAAGTACAGACCCAAGACTCAACCTCTTCCATGAGCAAGCATGTTCAAGGTACCGGATATATGGTGCCAATGATTAAGAACAAATGTAGCTAGTGTATTTGTACTCTAGTGCAAGTGGGAGACTGTTGGAAATATGCCCTAGAGACAAATAGTTATAAGGACTATTATTATATTTCATAAAGATTATGATTAAGTTTTATATCATGCTATAACTTTATTGAGTGGAAACATCAATACACGTGTGATATATAAACAACCAGGGGTTCCCAGTGAAACTCTAGTCACTAGTTCATTGGTCAACACATGATCAAGTTTCCTGATCATGTGGTATTTATGCCAGTTGGAAATGGAGCCAACTCATTCTGAGAATGAGATGATGAACCAATACCCAACCTAAACATCGTGACCCGATCATGTCACGAAGTTCAAGTTACAATGATTAGAAATGGATCCTCGTAGACTATTCCTTAGATCATGAGGCTATATCAATCACTGTCTCCCGAGAGTGCTTAGATAGCATCAAGCGCCACTTGGTAATACAATGATTATAAAGGTGTGTTCAAGTACTTGGAGGAAACCGTAGAGGCAATATATGTCAAGAGCGGGATTTGACCGTCCACGTGACGGAAAGATACTCAAGGGCCCACTCGAAGAAGTTATATCCAATAGCTGCGTAGCGTGTGATTTGATCACAGGGATATCACTTGTCAGAACAAGTCAAGTAGAATTGTTCAGTAACGAGATTGAACACGACATGGTGATGTCATTGATAAGATCTCGGGAAATGCAAGTATCGAGAGACAAAGAGAATAAGACACGACCATCCCGGTTCAAACAACGAAAGATCTTCGTGGAACGCACAGGGGTCACATGGCCATCCAGGTCCCTCTGTCGATCATTGGTCCGGGAGTGTCCCAACCATGTCTGGAGTGTTCCCGAACCGTAGGGTATCACGCTTAAGGGTTTGATGATGCTTAGAGAGTGTTTATAGGATCGGAAGAATTGCCGAAGAATAGTAGAGAGAAAACCAGAAGGGTTTTAGTAAGTCCGGAGGATGTCCGTAGTGGAGGTGGAAGGTGTTCCATAGCCACAGAGATTGAATAATATATGAATGAATGTTAAATATTGATTTAATCATTTATTCATAATTATTTAATAAAAGAGAAAATCAATTTAAAGGTCAAAAGGTTTAATGGGCCAATTCCGAAGGGAAGAGGGCCCATTAGGGAAAGGCAAGAGGGAGAAGGGCTAGAGGGGGTGGCTGGCTCCCTAGTGGGCCAGCCCCCCCGCATGGGGCCCATGGGGGTGGCCGGCGGTGCCACCCCTCCCCCTCTCCTCCTCCTTTAGTCCCACCCCGGGAATTTGAGGGAGGTAGTACCTTCCCTCCTATATATAGTGGGGGTATTTGGCCAGATAAATACACACAATATTCAAAAAAGGTCTTCTCACTTTTGGGAAGACCTCTAATTGATATTCTCTCTCTCGTGACCGTGGTCCCAAGTTCGAACTATGCGAATGAGAGACATCTTCACCGCGGAGCGCCGTCGCGCTGTGGGATTCGGATCCAGGAGCTCTACTTCCGCAACTGTTGCTGGATCAGGGAAGCGGGAGTCCTCGTCAGGCACTGGACGTGTGTAACTCCCCGCGAGGTGTCACACTTGAGGCACTCAAGTCATTGGAGCCACAAGAGCGCAAGGACTTCATAACGACCTTGAGGTCAGCTTTGGCTCATCTACATCAACCACGCTCTCCTAAGCGTTGACAACGCTTTTCGGTCTTCAAGGGTAAGTTCGCGAAAAGCCCCTCCCGTTACTGCATTACTAATAGATAGGTCCTGGCAGCATCAGGGGTTCAGGGGCGTAGGGTAAAAATTTATTATTTTCATGCGCGGAACCCCTTCAAGGTAGTCGATGCCGCTCCGCCATATAGTCCTGTTCGATTCGACTTTGGACCCCTCTCCCGTCCAGGTTGACTCCACCCCGAACCCTAGGGTTTGGTGGTTATCTACGAGGGGGTGTTCCACCGCCTCAGTGGTGATGTGCCTTGGCTTGGATGGTCCTGCAGTGCTGCTAGACCTCTAGTGTGGCTATGGTCGCCGCCCCATGGCTTGACGCGGGTTGTAGCCCCCTCGGGTGCTTCCCGTGCCGCCGTGTGTGCTCGTCGGCCTCTCTGCTTCCTCTTCTAAACTCTAGCGAGGACCACGAGTAAATGCTTATGTTCCCCCATCTTGTTGTCCTCTGTGTGATTGTAGTGAGGAATACCCTATTTAGGGTTCATTTGTGCTGTTAGGGTTCTATCCCTCTTGGTGTTTATTATTGGGAATGATGAATTCTTTAGGACTAATAGTGGTGGTTATACTGTTCTGGATGATGGTTTACTAAAGAATTTAGGATTGTTTTGGCTATGTTAGTCCAATTTCGATTGGATAGTGGATTCCGTCTAAAGGTTAAGGCTGCTGTGCTAAGCTGTTGACTGTTGATTCTAGTGATGTGGATTTCACTACTGTCTAATGTTCTTAGTACTGACAGTGATACTGTCAGTAATTATGCACTGAATCCTTAGACACTGGTCTGTGTTGATATGTTCAGATTGGAGTTGATTTGTTACTCCTTTGATCCTCTGATTGTGCAAATGTGATTATGATTCCTGGTTATTCATTCTAGGAAAATGATTTAGCACTATACTGCAGGTTTACTTGTGAAATCTATGTGTATGATTTGCTTGGTGTAGAATGTATGCTTGTGACACCTTCTTTGGAATGGTACACAAGTATTCATTTTAATACTGAGCTAAATTCTACTTGTGTCCTAATGTGGCTTGGCTAAAATGGACTGAATTCTTCTGCTGGATTTATTATCCTAGGATGCTAATGATTTTGCTTGGGCCTGTGATGCTGGTCTGAGGCATAACTAGGTAGAAATTAAGTTTTTACCTACTGTCCCTCATAAATGTGTCTTGATGTCTAGTATCAACTAATGATTCTTGAATTCTTCAAGAAAATGATTTGGCATTCTCACTGTTTAATATAGATCCTTAAGATGAAATAGTTTCCGAGGTGCTACTATTATAAGACGTGCCCAGAAATATCCACTCAAGGCTATTGTATATGTAGATGTAAAAACATGTATTGTTATCCAAGATCAGTGATGCAGAGACTGAGATCTTGGTATTGTTTGCAAAGATTGAGAATTGGCTTTCATTTAAATTACTTCTGTGATGGATACACCCCCACTTGGGTGCTTTTCTGAGAAGATTCATATAAAACAACACATGCTTGAATGATCTAGGATGATTTGATCATGTGATGGTTTTATGTGTACTTACCACACAACTTGGTGGTTGGTGATGATGTTGTGGTGCTAGTTGATCTTGCTAGCTTGATCATGTTGGCTTGATTTTGTTAGCTTGTTCTTGCTGACTTGATCTGGCTCTGCACCTCCTGGTGCTGCTCCCGCCCCTCTAGTTCCTGTGCTCTTGTACTTGACCTGGCTATCCACCTGCACCACCCCCTCCTTATGTCACCATCTCGTGGATGGTTGGATGATTTGTGATGTATCTTGGCTAGGGATTTGTTTGGGAAGTGGACAGACTCACTGTATTCTTGCAGTGTGCTTGAGAAAAGGAAATGAGCTCCCTGGTAGCCGTGCTACGGTTGTGAACTCCTTTTTGACTGCTTGTGCTGTTGCTGCTGTTTGGACATCACACTACATGCAATTAGATGACTAAGCTGCCTTGCTGCTTGGGTTGTTTGTGGATCAGATCAAGTGAATTAGTTTCACTTCTTATCCTTTTATAATTTACTATTCTAGTAAAATTTGCTCCTTTTACTTTGCTGATGATGTTGTGCTGAGGCTTATTAAATATAAAAGAACAGATATTGCTTATTGGTGAAACTTGCCTCTTTTAATTACTCAAGGATGTAATATGTACAATGCACTTCACTGTTCACTACTGAGAGTAAAATAGCTAATTAACCTTTTATTTTCTTCTTAGTTGTTTTTCTTATTTGCAGGAACAAGATCTGGATGTTTAAGATGTAGTATAGGATTAGATAGGTTTTATAGATTTTTGTAATCTTCTTTTTATTCTTTTGTAAAGAATCTTGTAATAATATTATTCTTACAATTTAATAAAAAATCATTTTTTTTGTTGTAATTCACTTACTTGAATGTGTTCCTTTATTTATTGTATCATTCTTACTTTGTATTATTATTAAGGAATAAAGAAAGAAATAAGAATTCATTTCTTATTTATATTTCCTTGTCTTAAATTCTTATTGTTGTTTAATATATCTTTAATATAAACAAACAATGTTAATAAATCATTTTGGAAAACAACTTTATATTTCTAACTTTCAAATATCTTTCAAATGATTCAAAATTCAAATTTGAATTCAAAATATTCCCCCCAAAACACATTAATGCCTAAAGGTCATGTCAAAATTTATAACAATCACTATAGAGAGCTATTCCTACCTCTAGATAGTGAAAGAAACTCTGATCACTTTGGGTTTTTGTTTGGCGATTTTTTTTTCAAATTTTACAGATGAATGCATGCATATGCTCAGATTCCTATTTCTACCGTTCGTTGGTTCCTAAATGCTGGGGTGTTACAAATATTCTAGATTTATCTAGATATGCCTGCATTTAGATATCTTTTAGTGTACAAATACATATAAATCTAGACACATCTATGACATTATTTTTTAGAACAAGGAATAGATATTAGCACATTTATATATAAACTCAGCCAGACTATTGAAGTTTGACTTAGAACAAATCCGAAGCTTAAATAACTTGGGCCAGTGAAAGTACCATGTACTCCACCGATGTGGTTTTATTTAAAGCTGGACGAAATGCTATTTCAAGGTGAAAGTACCATGTACTCTCTTTGTTCAAAAATAACTAATTTTGGTTTGTCTAGATACGTATGTATTAGACATATTTAGTGTCTAGATTCATCTAAATGTAGATAAATTAAGTTAGTTATTTCTGGATAGAGGGATTATTAGTTTAAATTTGAGCTAAATACCACGTGGATATTTTTCTCGCCCAATCCAAAACGTGACCAGGAAGAATACGCGAGGGTGACGAGTACTCTGACGACCTTGAACGGAAAACGCATGAGCCAAATTTGGATTCCATCTGCACGGACTCAACAGTAGCCCCCACCGAACCGAACCCTATGAAACCCTCACAAGATATTCACCGTGATACGTAGTGTACATTACGCCTACGTATCTTCTGTAAATGACATGTGGGACACAAAACTTGTCGATACCATGTGTCATGGAGCTAAACCAGCGCACGACACGTCCAAAGCGTTTTCCCAAAACAGAAAAACGACGATGGCGACGGCACCGCCGTCCGCCGCAAGCCTCCCGCCCGATATCCAGCCACGTCACCCTACCCACTGACCGTGCAGCCCCACCGCGAAAGAACCCGTCTAGACGGCCCACACGTCAGCCGCGCACGACGTGTGCGCGGCGCGCTGGATTCCCCGTCCAATCGAACGGCGAGCGGCCCAACAACCTCACGTCTATGAATTCGAGCCACACGATGCGCGTCCGCGGCCCCGCGCCGTCCGATCGCGCCGCGCCGCGGGGATCCGGCCGTAGAATATGAATTTGATTTCGAAAGCAAAGAGTGGGAGACAAAAAAGGGCGAGGGAGGACGGGGGGAAGGGAAGAGAGAGAAAGAGAGAAAGGGCGGAAGGAGAGGGAGCACAGCAGCAGGAGGGAAAATCCTCTAATCCCCCCTCCCAACCCCTCTCGAAATCCGCCATTCGCCGCCGCCCCGCCGCCGGAGCGCGCGGCAATCCCGGCGGCTCCCCGTTCCCGTCTGCGGGGCCTCCTCCCCCCTGATCTGGAGGATCTCGCCGCGCGTCTTCGCGCCCGCGGGTGGATTGGGTGGCCGTTTCGAGCAGTGGCCGGGGGCGTTTTGATCTGTCAGCTCCCTCCGGGGGGTCGAGTAGATGGCGGGGAAGGAGCAGGGCGGAGGGGGCCCGCCGCGGCTGCCACTGCACGCGGTCTCCACGCAGCCGCCGATTAAGAAGCTGGTGAGGCAGCTCGACTTCACCTCGGCGGCGCTCGCGGGGAACCCCGCCATGGCGGCGGCCGCCGCCGCTGTCTCCAGGGCGCTGCAGCCGAGGCCGGCGCCGCTCGGTTACCCGCAGCCACAGCCGCACCCCCAGCTGAGGGCCGCGATGCCCATGGGGATACCGCACCCCCAGCACCTCCAACTGCAGCCACGGGGGCTGCCGGTGATGCGGCCCCATCAGCTCATGCATGTGCCGCTACCGCGGCCGGCAGTGGCCATGATGCCCGTACCTGTTCCACAGGTTCGGCCGGCCCAGCCGCAGCCGGTGCCGCGGCCGCCGGTCGCCGTTCCCTTGTCAGTACCTACCTTTTTCTAAGATTTATGTCTGGCGTAGTTTTGAATTTTTTTGCTTCATGATTTCGAACTTTCGAGCTCTGTTATATCGGGAGTAGGGAGGGGCATGACGGGCTCTTGATTATGATAAGTAGGTTTGTCTTCTGTTGATTCACATCGTTGGGTCTCATGTTCTTTAAGTTTGTAACCCAAGTTCGAAAACCTGAAATTTTACTTTGCATATCTATCTTTCCTTGCAACCAGCATGTACGTGTTTGTACTAGATGGATGATTTTTTAACTGACATTTATAATTGGAATTGCAAATTTTCTGTTTCTTCTTTGTAATCTCCCATCATCGTGTTCTTATGCTTTGAGTCTCCGTGTTTCTAGGAAGCCAGAGTCACCAAAACCACGTGGACGGCTGTATGATGGGAAAGATAGCACCCCTACAAAGAAGAAGTGCTGCAATTGTCGGCACTCCAGATGTTTGAAGTTGTAAGTCAGATTTGATGTGTCTTTGCTTGAGAACAGGGCAAATATTACAATGTAATTCTTGTAATGGAGACATTACTTTCTTTTTCTTACTAATTTAATGACTGCGTCACATACTTATCTAGAAGTCTCCAAATATATGAAATCCCCACTCTTTTATACATACAGTTGGATCCAGTAAAATGTAGTATCTGATTTCTTAGTTTTTTTTTTCCAAAAAGGAAGGTTATTTGATTATGTAGATGTACAAGGGAATACACACATTATCCATTGTCTTGACTGTTGAGTGTTTTTCTTTGTGCATACAAATCTTACAAGAACTAATACATGGATTCTGAAACCTCTTCAAAATAGAGGATGAGAATGCCATATTGTTGCTAAGCTTAACAGATAACATTTGTGATGAGACCAAATATTTGATCTGCAAGTACGGTTTTGTAGCAGTACACTTTACAGGATCTTAAATTGCTATTTTGTGGCTAGCCAAGATAATTATGAACCGCTGTTAGATCTCTTTTATTTCAGTGGTGGCTTTATAGTTTTAAGTTTCTCTTAAAAATCCTATTTGTGTTTTAAGGAGTAGAGTATTTTTGTAGAGTAGAGTATTTTTATAATGTGTTGAAGATGAAAACCAGATTTTTTTTTTGTTATTTCATTATGCTTGGCGCGTGTACATGTAGATATAAGATATTTACAAGAAAGATAAATTGAAACAGTATCCTCCTAACAATCATATCTTTTGTAAAACCCTAATATTTCTGTTTCTACCTACACATTTTCAAATCTTTATAGTTTGTCGTTTTTTGGACCTTCGAAAAACCAGAAATCCTTGTTTTCTTAAAACAGGAAAAGGATATACATTGATGATTCAGTATTTATGTTTGTATTTTTCATGTCTTTCATTTCAAGTTGCAAGTCTTTGCATACTGATATTTGATCCTATCAAGCTGACTTTTAATGGTTTTCTATGCTTAGGTACTGTGAATGTTTTGCATCTGGTATTTATTGCGATGGATGCAACTGCATGAATTGTTTTAATAATGTTGAGAATGAGGCTGCTAGGCGTGAAGCTATAGATGCTACACTGGAGCGGAATCCAGATGCGTTTAGACCTAAGATTGGGAGTAGCCCACACACAAATCGGAATAATATGGTATGTTTTTAGGTCCATGTCTCTTATTTAAATAGTTGGTTTTACTTCATGAAAATTGATGTCCATTGCTTCTAGAGTATTAATGGCATTGTTTAGAATTTTCTTGCTCATGGCTGGGGTGCATACATCTTTTATTTCAAAAGTTCACAATGGTGAGCTAGAATTCTCAAATAGCATGGAACCATCTTGGCAATTGATTAGAATGGAAACTGAGGTTGGACAAGCTCCAGTTTATTGTCTTAAGGATTAAATGGAGTCTACCAATACATATGTTTTTGTACTAGTCATGTAAACTACTACCTCCGTTCCAAAATAAGTGTCTCAACTTTGTCTAGATTTGCATGTATCTACACACTAAAATGCGTCTAGATACATGCATATCTAGACAAAGTTGAGACACTTATTTTGAAACGGAGGTAGTACCACACTATTTTTTTAGCTGAAAACTGTAGGGGGGAGCCATGAAAGTAAAATTTTATGTATAAAGAAAAATATGTACAAGTAAAATGTTATTCCATAAATGTTAAGATTCCTAGACTTTATCCTTAAATATTTGCTGTCCCAAAAGTGGACGCCTTCATTATTGTATTTCTCACCTAGGCTATGTCATCTGAATTTTGTACTTCAGTGATTTGTGTAATTAATACTGGTACCTTAAATTGCCAGGAGGTAGCTGGTGATCTCCCTTTAGTAGGGAAGCATAATAAAGGGTGCCACTGCAAGAAGTCAGGATGCCTCAAGAAATACTGCGAGTGCTTCCAAGCTAATATACTATGCTCTGAAAATTGCAAGTGCATGGATTGCAAGAATTTCGACGGGAGTGAAGAAAGAAAAACTGTTTATGTGGATCCCAAAAGTGTCATGCACATACAGCAAGCAACAAATGCAGCGGTAAATGGTGCTATTGGGGTAACTGGATTGTCATCTCCTTCGACATCAAGGAAGAGAAAACACATTGATCCTTTGATTGACCTTTCAACCAAGGAACATGTAGGTCACAGGAATGGCCAAATATCACAGGTAATGACCATTTCTACTGTTTAAGCATTTCTCTGCAGTTTTTGTAATTTCTTTAGTTGTGCATACTTGTGTTTTTAACTATTGACTGAAGAGGTAAGGTGAAGTGATCCATCCCATCACTAAGAAATTCCACGTTATGCTGTGCATACCATGAACTGAGTTGATGACCATTCACGCCTCCGCACTTGCGACCTACTTAACTCACACTGTTGCTATATGGTCTGGAAAATTTGTTTTGCACTCAAGGACCAACTAGAGCAATGTACAAGTTAGATTACCTTTGATATTGACACCCCATCATGGATTAAGTGTCGCTCGACAAGTCGTGACTTGTCGCAAATCGACTTACGACACGCTGAAGCGACATGACAACTTGAACTTATCGATCGACAAGTTGACTTGTCGGCGACAAACCGTGCCTTGTCTCTGTCAAGTGGTCGAGCGACAAGTTGAGGCTGTTTTTTTTTGAGGATGTGATATAATGTTGCCCGTGAAACCCTATGCCCCCAGAAATAGATCGTGAGCTCCCTCCCCCAGCCGCCTCTCCCCTGGCGCCCCTCCCCTGGCGATTTCTCTCACCTGGCCCCCGCCGCCTCGTCGCCGCTTCTCCCCTGCTCTCCCACTCCCTACCTGGGTCATGAGCACCTCCCAAGGCTGCACCATCACCAGTTCATCGTCGGCAGCAGCAGCAGCAGGTAACTGTTCTCCCTATTGAGGGCTGAAATCTGATGGAAGGAGGCCTAGAAATCTGATTGTCAATGATCCAGAATTGAGGGTTGAACTGGAAGAAGAAATGAATGACAGTGACATGGAGAGCGATGATGATACACAGGACAAAGATCAAGACTTTGAAGTAGACTAGTTACTTAGTATTTTTTTAGTAGCTACACCTCGACACCCCATTGACAAGATGTGTCGCCACCCCAGCGACAAGTTGCGACACGCCGACACTTAATTCTTGCACTCCATGCTTTGCTACCAAAGTAAATCAACGTCATTCTTCTGTGTCTGTGTTGACTACATCACCCACTTTATGCACTGAGATAGCTGAAAGGGTTAAACAGAAATCTAATAATTTTACTAGCTGAACACTTGTGCTTTCGACGGATTAAGAAAACATACAATCTCAGCACGTCAACACATTGCTGTCGTGCTCAGCCTGCTTCATGCCATTGGCCGTGCCATGAGTTAAGCTTAGTTCCACCCAGGAAATAATCTTGCCTTGGCGGTCGTGCTCGGCCAACAACTCCGCAAACCGAGCTTCTTTGTGAGACGCATCATGCTCCATTTATGTTAGAGAATTTCAGGAGGTTTAAGTAACTTCTTAGGGAAATCTGATTGTCAATGATCCATAATGTATAGGGATGTCCGGATGTGGAAGGGTGAGGTGGGAGGGGTTTGAATGCACCACCACCATCATGATCTCAGACTTTAATAATTGTAAAGATAAATATTAGCAGATGTGCAAATTGGATGACATTATTACCTTTCTGACTTTAAATTATTTGTCCTGGATTGTCCAAATTCATCTAGAACAGATTTCTGAGTAAAACCTGACTAACCAAAGAGATAGTCAAACGCTACTTATAGCAAGATTATTTATGGGATTCTGAGAAGGTTGATTATATACTTTATACTCTTATCAGGTTATTTACCAGAAGAACGCTGTGGTGTCCAATGGTTCACTTCCAGTAAGCCAGTCTGCACATCCCCATATGATGGGGCCCTTTAAAGTCACCTACAGGTAACTGTCATCTCTACAGATTTTAGTTGCATATAATTGTTTTTTGATTTTCCTTGAGCAGGCCAACCCATCTGTTTTCTATTGATGAATTTATGTCATCCCTATAGGCCTCTTTTGGCGGATATTATTCAGCCAGGGGATGTAAAAGAGCTATGTAAACTTTTGGTGACAGTATCAGGACAGGCTACTAAGGCATATACTGGTATTGCTCTTGGCATCGTGCTAATTTTCCCCTTTTCCAGTTGTGTTAGTTTGTTTCAGAAATATTCCTGGCGATCCTTGGAACTTAAAGTTGTGATATAGATTCAATCAATTCCCATAGATCAGAACCTCTTTATTTCAAATGTCACAGGTTGCATCACTGCAATTCAACTCCAAGTGTTCCGTCTCTTTGGCCTTGGTTTTGTCTGCTGCAAATGCTATATACCTCTTGGGACATCATGTGTATATGGAGTTATATCATGTCTAGTTTATACCTCAATAGTTTGCTAACACTCTGCACAGTGTGGTCAGGATCACACTTTTTTTCCTGTTGAAATCTTACTGTGCACGAGGTTCACTTGTGAGTGATGTTCGCCATAATGACATTCGGCATTTCTCATACTCCCTCCGGTCCGGTTTATTAGGCACGCACGTAGTTTAAGGACAAGTTTGACCATTAATTTTGGTTAACAAATTTTACATAATATGTCACAAAAATTATACCATTGGATTCATCTTTAAAAGTATTTTCCAATGGTATATTTTTTAGGACATATCTTCCATATTTTATTGGTCAAAATTGATGGTCAAACTTGTTCTTAAACTACGTGCGTGCCTAATAAACTGGACCGGAGGGAGTATTAAACACCAAGTCTTAGCAGCAGTTCTGCAATTGTCTTCAGCTTGCTACTTTTTCCTTTAGTAATTTAAGGTAGCCACTTTCGTGTGTAGAATAAATTTGACGGTAATGATGTCTTGTTGGAAACTTTAAACTAGGACGGAAAAACCAGGATGAGAAAGTGACAGAGAAGGAAGATGGGACGAGAGGTTCCCTAGCAATGGCAAACCATAACAGAGAAGAACAAAATAAAGATCAAAGTCATAGAAAAACATCAACTGATGATCGCTCAAGTGGAGGTACTCGTATGGGCAAAGCATCTGTAGATGATTCCAGATCTGACTGCACCGATGACCAGAAATCCAGTAGACCAATGTCTCCTGGAACCCTAGCATTGATGTGTGATGAAGAAGATGCTATGTTTGCAACTTCTGAAAATGCTGTTGCTGAGCCAACAGTAGCTGTCAGTCCGAACCAGTCTGAACTGTACGCGGAGCAGGAAAAGTGTGTGTTGACAGAATTCCGTGATTGCCTCCGTAAGCTTGTGCAATATGGTAGAATGAAAGGTACATCAAATATCCTACCTGGCATACCAATTCATAGTAATTGGACATTCTCTACTTGTTTAATTTGCAAAGCTTCAGTAGGTTTGATCCTGATTATTTTCAACCTGCAGAGGAGAAGTATTCCATGGCGATCAGATCTGAAGCAACTGGCCATCATGGGCAGGTAAATGGTGGTCCCCGAATACCATATTCGAAAGACGTAGATGTACAACCTATTGTAAAAACATTTACTCAAAGTTCCAGCAAACATCTTGTTACTGGAAACCCTGTGAGTGAGCATTTAGACAAAAAAAACTGAAGCCTGAGGGCACATAAGTGCACCTCAGGTTTGTATTTGGGGTACAAGAATCATGTTTGCACCCTCTAACAGGTTGGCCGGGGAAATGTACCAGTCTTGATGATTAATTTAGGTTAAATGAATTCCAATTTATTCCCATTGGCCACAATAAGTGTAATGGTGGATAGATAGTTTATAGTCATAGAAATGCTGTTCATCTTATATTTTTCTGCAGATTTTTAGTTTCTTTTTTTTCTTTTATTTTTTTCTGGTGAAGTTTCTCCTAGCGCCACACTTATAAGCTTATGTAGTATGAGATTGTGCCTTGTAACACCGTATGTTTCTTTTTCCCACTAGAATAGCATGTTTTGTTGTCCTACATATCTGGCATCGTTGAAGGCCGGTTTGTATTTTCTGCAGCGTTCTGCAACTTTCAGTGCTAAAATGTACAAAACCGAGGCCTCCTGCCGTTATCCCTCAATGTTATGTCAAATGTACTGTTGAAAAATGAACGCAGAGACAATGAAACATACGTACAAGTTTTGCCACCAGGAGAATATTTGATATCGCTCTAACCTGTACAGAGAATACGTCTTACATCTAGAATGGACAATGGTACTGCATATTTCTCATATGAGCACACAGCTAAATATTTTCCCAGGCCTAAACAGAACGTATGAGTATGACGTAGGCAGACAGCAGGCTGCATGTACTCCATTTTTCACGGCATAGTCACTGTCCCAAGACTCGAGATACTGAGCTTTTGATGTTGCTCGCAAACTTTTCCCTGCAAAGAATTAATATAGGGTTCAGTAAATCCGCAAAGTACAGGAGTATATTGAGCTGCAGTAGTGGTGCAGTTCACCAAATCACATTATACTTTGTACCCAAAATGAAAATTTTCTGCCATTTGTGGCTAGTGGCTAATGCACCATAGAACTTCCAAAAAGATGTCATGGAACACCTTGGTGAACTAGATATCAGTCTCTTGTCCAAAAACTCTCCTTGGCTCTTGAGCTCTATTGATCCCTTTATTTAAATTAAGATTTACACATTTAAAGAAACTGCAATAATTTTTGGATGTAGTCAGTGATGTATCCTACAAGCATGTAAAATCACAACCTACACAAAATCGACAAGGAGTTCCGAAAATATACATTGTTCACTATACTCCCATTCATACTTTTTCAGGATACAAACTTATTTTAAATTGAGATTGCCCTTCTGTAAGATATATTATTGTGCCCTACATCCAGAATTTTCTTTACAGTTTTTTAAAACATGATTTTTCAAGTTTTTTAAAAATAAAGGGATCAATGGAGCTCTGGATCCAGGAATCCCTACTCTCTCTTGTCACCAATTACGGAAGTAGATGATATTTCAGGGCTGAACTACGATGAAATGTGTGCCAATTTCCACGCCTCTTCTTAAACAAATGAATATATGTTTCCAAAGGAACCAGGTTCTCTTGGTTTCGGAGCCATCTGAAACCAAACATTTTTGGGAGATATGGCAATGAACAAGTGAGGCTTTACCTGTCTGGTTTGAAGAGGAGGTTCCCGTAGATGAACCACTGAAAATGGCGGCGTGTGTTAATAGAATGATAACAGTTTTATCACAAAATGACAATGTTGCAGTTGTGGTTCTGGCATAGAACTTACCCAGGCAACTGATATTCCAATTAGTTCGAAGAAAATAGGGAGAACGGGGAGCTTATCTATGACCTGAAGTTGAGATAACGTGATAATCAGACTGATTTTTCTTTGTCTCGTGCAAAAAAGGAAAAATACATTCTGGCAGTGGTTACATTGCATACTAGGTCATCTGGAATTTACCTCGATAACCATCATGGAAGCCCAGAATGCGGCAATTGCTGCAAAGCCTATCCCGGCTAGAGCAAAGATGTCTTCAGTAGTGCTGAACTGTTTCAGTTTCCAGTTGGATTAGTTTCTTCGATTTGTAAGAAAATAAGCCCCGGTGGACATACAATTCACACTAACTATTTGATATGTGTATCTTCCCTTCAGCACAAAGTTACAGTAAAGAAATTCTTTCTCTACAGTTTTTTAGCAGGGTGTATAAATCACAAATGCAAAATCAAATATGTCAATTGCTTCTAAGCACTCAGCCTCTGAAAATACCGCCCTTTCAGATTCAAAAGTCAATCTTAATTTGTTTAAATTGTAACCGCATAGAGACAGATGAGAGGAGAACCATTCTAGAAAAAATAAAAAAATGAGAGGAGACTCACTGAGCTCTTGACATATTTGACGATGCTCCCGGAGGAGGCTTCTGAACTGTCCTGCACCGCCCTGGCAACAACACCGGGACTTCTCATCCTACCTGCGCGGGACGCATTGCAGAGCTAATGCAACCGGAGAAAGGTAATTGTTTAAAGGAGATTAATAAAAATTACCTGAAACAATTGGGCTTCGCAGCCTCTGGAGATTCTTGGGGACGCTCTTGCTCTTGCTGCCGCCGCCGCACGGCGCGAGGGCTGCAGGCTGGGCGATGGAGAGGGCGCAGGCCATCATGGCTAAGAACCCGGCCTCGCCTGGGGATTACCGCAGAATACTACGATGGTGCGGGGAAGGATGCGTCGAGGAACCGGGGAAACAACTGTGCTGTTTGGCCTTCGTCTGCGACAGCGGATGTGAGCGGAAGCTCCCTAGTCCACTAACGCTTCATCAGCTGGCAGGTTTGCAGATTGCCCCCCTGTTGTCCTACTGCTCTTTCGTTGGTCAGAAGTACTACTGTATTTTGTTTCCGTGTTCAAAAAGAAAGATGTGTACTGCTTCCTTTTGTTTTTTTGGGGGGGAAGAAGTTGTACTACTCATACAAAAAAAATACTTCTACGGGTTCACTGATAGAAATCCAGATTTCCCCTATTATTTATAAACCGTGTGGAAAGGGGTATTTCATTTCATAGGGATTGGGAAAGTACCTGATTGGATAGATTTTCTGTGGTGGAACCACTCCAGCCAGGTTCAAGTTCAGGACTTGAAATGAGTCCTCTCATTAATCTGCATTTAGTCTTTGGATGGCGCAGAAGAAATAAGATCAAGAACTCTGCATAAACAGAAAGAAAGTGCATCGCACTTCTCAAATAACAAAATGAGGCTTAAGCTTGTGTTAGAGTTAGGGATCAAAATAATGTCTTGTTGCACAAAATACTCTCATGAAAAATCATAAGGACTATTATCTTCTAAAACCCTTATGTAGACCCTACAAAGGAGACACTTAATTTGTGGGGACGCACTTTTTTGAACCAAATCATGATAGCACCCCTCTTGAACAAGGAGAACTTGCGACTCGGCAAGGCTTCTCATTTGGATACCTTCAAGTACACTCCTCCTCTGTCGCCCTATGACTAAATCTCTTCTTACGGATCTAGCTCTTTTTTGGTAGCTTAGGAGAAGGTTGCAAGCCTATGACTAGTTCGAGAGAGATGCCACTTGGTGGGAAGATGGTTGTCTGATGTCGAAGATGTTAGGGTCACACCCGTCACGCTAGGACAAATACTACTTGTAATGGGAAACTAAATGACACCCATGTGGGTAGGGGTAGTCATGTTAACCGAGAACCAAAGTCAATTGAAAGAACCAATGTTGCTGGCTAGACCAAAACTAGTAATTTTTGTATCCACTTTGGTCCTCAAATTAAAAAAACAAACTTAATTTGGTTAATTCAGTTCCGTCGCTACTCAAAACAACCGAAGAAACCAAAACATGTGTAAAATGACCTAATCTACATGGGCGTGTTTGGTAGGTTGCCTCCCCTTCGGACAGACTCGCTGGATGCCAAAATCAGGTGATTGGATGGTTGGCCTCGGTCCGTGTTGTGACCTGCATGGATCTTAAAGTGCCTTCGGACTAGGCCATATGGGAACACCTGAATCAGGGTTTTTTTAGGGGCAGGCTGCGATACTACAAAAAGCAAGGACAAAACTCGTGCGGGAGCTCAACACGAGATGGCGGGAGACCGCGAAATCCAGCCTCCATTTTGCGGCAAGGTTGGGTGTCACCTCCCCCATTCGGTGACCTCCCAATATTTCAGCCTAGGAAAAATATCCATTTTCTCTTCGACACCAAGGGAGACGGTGACGCCGATCTATGCCAGCATCGGACCAACGTTGTCTTCTATAGGACGAGCTCGTCTCCTTGTTCTCAAGCATTGGATTGTCGCAGTCGTCTATGAAAGGGCATGTATGCCCCATGTGTGGTTCTGGTAATTAATGACAATCTCTATGGACTAATGCGTAAATTGAGTTTCACTTGTAGGTTTGTCCATTAGCACCGGTTGGACCATGTGTTGGGTTCAAGGTTGAAAAAGAAGAAGCAATGTCTACGGGCTTTGTGCCTATTGGAATCTTGTTGAAGAAGAAGAAGGACAAGATAAAATATGTATTGAAGAAGAAGATGGAGTTCTTTATGGCCATCTTCAAGACATCATCAAGAAATGAAGTGCAAGTTTAAGATGCACCATCTCTATAAGATCTCATGCTTGAAGCTTGCCATCCTCGGTGATCATGGTGTGATGAAGGCAAGTTCAAAGAAGAGGTTTGCTCATGGAGTATGGGGGAGCATTTCACAAGTCTTCATCAAGAAAGAGCAAGCAAGAGCAACCGAAAGGCGATCCATCTTGAGAAGGACAAGATGGTCTACATCAAGCTCAAGTGGAATGCTCAACGCAAAGGTATGATCTTGATAGGCTTTCTATTTTACCCGTCTCTTGTAGTGTTGGGAGACCAGATTTAGGATAGATAGCCGTACTATCAAGAGGAGCTCTCGAGTGAGTGCTCGATCGTATCTTTTGGTGAGAGCTCAAATCTTTGCATACATAGCATCATATTTCTTGGATATAGTTTGGTTCTTGTCCATGTGAGGATCTAGAGCTTGTGGTTATCTTCTTAACAATCTCTAGTTCATCAAAAAGGATTTCCCTTGCATATCTTTTGCATTTTTAATCCTGTGGGTTTTCCGGCTCCACACCTTAGGAGGTATCTCACATATACTTCCGGTCAAGTACCGGCCCAAGTACTGGTGGAAGTTCCGTGGCCACTTCCGGTCATCCTAGTTTTGGTTCAGTAGGGTCTCTATTTTGTTGTGTTCTATTTGGCGGAACTTGGGTTGGTACTTGACAGGAAGTACCGCTCAGGCTTTTTGCTACTGGTAGTACCGATGGAAATTCCAGCCCAACTTCTGATCAACTTTTGCACCCTTCAGTATGCTCTCTGTTTTGGTCGCGTCTATTTGTGGGAACTTCGGCCGGAATTTCCGGCGGTAGTTCCGGCCAAGTTTTTTTTCTTTTTGCATCGCGTTTCTGACCATTGAAAGGGTGTCAGCGGTAGTACTGCCCACCCAATGGTACTACCATCCGTGCACGAATCTATGCATAACAGCCAGATCTAGGAGCCCTTTAAAAGGGGCTCCTCACCCCCTTCGTTGAGTTAGCTCTTTTCTTGGTTTTTGGCTTTCTCTCTCCTCCATCGTTGACCTTGAAGAGCTTGCCGTCTCCCCTTCCTCCTCCTTTGATTCTTGCATCTTTTTGATGGATTTGAGAGAGGAGATCTAGATCTACAACCCCCACCAAACCAAATCTCTTCTTTGTGAAGGAATCCTCGGGATCTAGATCTTGGAGAGTTTTGTGTTTTCCTCTTGTGTTCTTCCTCTCTTATTCCCCCAACATCTTTTGTATCTTTGGTGGAATTTGAGAGTGAAGGACTTGCCTCTTGCATTTGGTGCATAGGTTTGAGTTCTCCTCGGAGATTCGGCGAGTTCAAACTCTTGCGCTTGTTTCTCTTGGGTTCTTGTAACCCTAGACGGTTGTATGGAGTTGTGGCGTGTTCTTGGGGGATCCAATTGAGTTGTGGAGATTCCCCAAACTTGTGGCATGTTGTGGCATTGTGAAGCCTTTGTGGCGTTTTTTGGGAGCCCTCCAATTGAGTTGTGGAGATTGCCCCAAGCCTTGTACGGGTTCGGTGACTGACATGGGTATGATTACTCGGATGATCACGATTCGCTACCCTATATTGGGTAAAAGGCTTACGGCCCATGAAGGTTCTAGATGACAGCCCAAGGAAGCAATCACCAAAGCTTTGACTGTATTAGGAAAGAAACCATGAACCTACATTATGTTGGTATTGTAATTACGCGTGTATGAAACCTATCCGCATATAGCTTTGAGACCCGGCCTATTATATATAGGACGGGAGAAGCCCAAGCGAGGGTACCGAAATCTAGAGGACAACTTGTAATAGTGTGATTACTCAATATTTAGGCGACTTTGATTCCATTGTTTCCCCGACATCCGATGAAATCCCCAGCGTTCTCTTTTCCGTGAAACCCCAAGTCCATCACCATGGGCATTGCCGAGGTTACCCCTCGTCAATTGGCGCCGTATGTGGGAAACCTGAACGCTGGAACCACGGATTCGGCGGACCGCTCTCCACCAAGCATCAACTCGACGAAAGCAGATCCACGCCCTCCCACCCCTGTATTGGTACCCGTCAATTTCAATGGCGGATCCGATCTAATTATCGGAAGCTTCACTTCTAGGTAGATGACCCGCAAGAATCGCACCCTTCGACCCTGGTCACATGAGAGTGTTGGAATTATGCCCTAGAGGCAATAATAAAGATGTTATTATTATAATTCTTGTTCATGATAAAGTTTATATTCCATGCTAGAATTATATTAAGCGGAAACATTAATACTTGTGTGGTTTGTGAACAACACCGTGTCCCTAGTACGCCTCTATGGACTAGCTCATTGATCAATGATGGTTAAGGTTTCCTAACCATAGACATGAGTTGTCAATTGATAATGAGATCATATCATTGGGAGAATGATATGGTGGACAAACCCAAACTAAGCGAAGCAATTAGATCGTATCATTGTGTTCATCTTTGCGAAGCTTTTCCTATGTCAAATATTGTATTCCTTAGACCATGAGATAATACAACTCCCTGGTATCGGAAGAAAGCTTTGAGGTCATCAAACGTCATCCTATGAGAGGGTGATCATAAAGGTGTCTCTCAGGTGATCGGAAAGTATCTGTTGGGTTGTATGTATCGAGATGGGATTTGTCCCTCCCAAGTCGGAGAGATATACTTCGGGCCCACTCGGTAATCGATATCAACACCGCTTGCAAGCATGTGGTGAAGGAGTTAATCACAAAGTGATATCGGATTACGGAACGAGTAAAGTACTTGCTGAGAACGAGATTGAACTAGGTATGACGGTACCGACGATCGAATCTCGGGCAAGTAAAATATCGCGAGACGAAGGGAATATATATATGGGATTGATTGAATCCTGGCATCGTGGTTCATCCGATATGATCATCGATGAATGTGTGGGAGTCAATATGGGTGCCCAGACCCAGCTGTTGATTATTGATAGAAGATCATGTCTGCATATTCTCGAACCCGCAGGGTCACACACTTAACGTGTCTCGACGCTAGGATAGATTGGATAATTGGTTTATGAATTTTTTGTTCGGAGTCTCGGATGGGATCCGGGATATCACGAGAGGTTCCGGAATGGTCCGGAGAATAAGATTCATATAAGGCAGTGCCGTTTTTTTGGAGTTCGGAATTGTTCCGGGTTAATCGGTATTGTACCGGAAGCTTCTAGAACCTTCCGGAAGGGGGCCAACGTGGTCCCACCTTCCGGGAGGGGGCATGGGCCTATGAGGGAGTGTCCTGGCCGCATTGGGCCAGGGGCACAAGGCCCCATAGGGCCCAGCCGATTCTAGAGAGATTTGACTCGTTTAAATCTCAGGATAGAATTTCTAGATAAGGGAGAGTTTAAATCGTTTAAACTAGAGATAGGCTTGGAGGAGGGGCTAGGGCTGGCCGCCCCCTCCCCCTCTATATATAGAGGGCTGGTGCGCCCCCCCTCCTACACACCTTCCTCCAAACCCTAGTAGCCCTGCTGCCTTCCTCTCTCCCTCCCGACTGTTTGTAGGCGAAGCCCTGCAGCAGAAATTCTCCACCATATACACCACGCCGTCGTGTTGTAGATCCAATCCATCTCTCCACCATACTTGCTGGTCCGAGGAAGGAGGAGACGTCGAGGTGCTGCACGTGTGCATCTCACGGAGGCACCTCCACTTGTGGTGCTAGATCGGATCGGATCGCGAGGAGGAGAAGCGAGTACGACTACATCACCCACGTTCCGACGAACGTTCCGCTGTGCGAATCTTCAAGGGTATGAAGATCTAATCCAATCTCTCTCGTTGTTTGCATCTCCTAGATTAGATCTTGGCTTTCCCTCTGTTCGCTTCCGTAGAAAATTTTGATTTACTATGCTGCGAAACCCTTCAGTGGTATCAGAGCTAGATCTATGCGTAGATGTGATTCACGAGTAGAACGCAACATGGTTGTTGCGGGCGTTGATGTTTTCTGTTGCAAGCCTCTTGTTTGTGTTCTTCTTATGACGCGGGATAGTGATATTGAAGCGGTCCAGGCCAACCTTACGCGACGTCGTTCGCGAGACCGGCTCCGCACTTGACGTGTGGCTTGTACCACACATGCGGCTGGTGGATGTCAGTTTCTCTCACTATAGTTGTCATGGGATTAACACCGGAGTTTGGCAACCATAATATCACCGTTGTGGCTTTCCGTAGGTAAGAATCGTTCTTAGCATCTACTCCCATAAGCCACGTAAAACATGCAACAACAAAGTAGAGGCGTCTAACTTGTTTTTGCAGGGAGTGTTTTCTGTGATATGGTATGGCCCAAGATGTGATGTGTATAATGTATGCGATGATCATGTTTTGTAATGTTTCACGACTTGCATGTCGATGAGTACACAACCGGCAGGAGCCATATGGTTGTCTTTATAATTGTGTATGACCTGCGAGTCAACTTCTTATACGCCATGTAATAGCTTTACTTTATCGCTAAGTAGTTAGCAATAGTTGTAGTTGCTATTCATGGTAGAGGCAATCATGGTGGATTGATGGAGATCATGCCGGAACGCACAAGATGGAGATCATTGCGCGAAGATTGGCTATACCATGTCACATAAAGTTATATGCATGTGATGTTTATCCTTTTATGTGTCTTATTATGCTTAGATCGCGACGGTAGCATTATAAGATGATTCCTCACTTAAAGATCAAGATAAAAACTGTGTTCTCCCCAAGTATGCACCGTTGCGAAAGTTCGTCGTGTCCAAGCATCACGTGATGATCGGGTGCTATAGACTCTACGCTCACATACAACGGGTGCAAGCCAGTTTTGCACACGCGGAAATACTTGGGTCTAACTTGACGAGCCTAGCATGTACAGACATGGCCTCGGAACACAAGAACCGAAAGGTTAAGCATGAGTCATATGAATGATATGATCGACACTTCGTTGTCCATCATTGAAACCACATCTCTTCTCGTGATGATCGGATTAGGTGTGGTGAATTTGGATCGTGTTCACTAAACAACTTGAGGGATGTTGAATTTAGTGGGAGTTCATCTAGTAATTTGATTAAGTTGAACTATTTATCATGAACATAGTCTAAATTGTACTTGCAAATACTGTAGATCACATGGCCAAGTCCAACTTCAACTTCAACGTTTTTGCTGAGAAAGAAAAGCTTAGAAACAATGGGTCTAACTTCACCAACTGGTTCCGCAATCTAAGAATCATTCTGTCTGGCGGACAAAAGGACTATGTCCTTGAGAAAGCGTTAGGTAACCCCCCTGCTGCAACTGCGCCGGCTGATGAGAAAGCTGTCTATCAGTCGCGCAAAGATGATTATGGTGTGATTAAGAGCACCATGTTGTTTGCTATGGAACCGGAACTTCAAAATCGTTTTGAAAACTATCCCGGGCCCTTTGAGATTCTCGAGGAGCTGAAAACCATGTTTCAGACTCAGGCCCGTTCTGAGAGATATGAGATCTCTGAGAAGTTCTTTAACTGCAAGATGGAGGAAGGGAGTTCCGTTAGTGAGCACGCCATTAAGATGTCGGGCTACACTCAACGCCTTGAGCAACTGGACTGCAAGATTCCAGAGGAGCTCAAGATTGACAGGGTTCTGCAATCACTCCCTCCCAGCTACAAAAGTTTTGTAGTGACTCATAATCAGATTGGTTCCACTGATACGATCACCGAGCTCTTCGCAAAGCTGAAGGCTGCGGAGGTGGACATCAAGAAAGATAATCATGTGTTGATGGTCAACAAGCCCTCCTTTAAGAAAGGTAAAGGTGCAAAGAAGCCCTTCAAGAAAGGTGGCGGCAAGCGCGTTGCCCCTGCTGAGAAGAAGCTCAAGTCTGGTCCTAAGCCGGACACTGAGTGCTTCTATTGCAAGGACAAGGGTCACTGGAAGCGCAACTGTCCGAAGTACTTAGCGGACAAGAAGGCTGGCACCATCAAAGGTATATTTGATATACATGTTATTGATGTTTTCCTTACTAGCCCTCGTTGTAGTGCCTGGGTATTTGATACCGGTTCAGTTGCTAATATTTGTAACTCGAAACAGGAGCTACGGAATAGACGGCGGCTTGCGAGGGATGAGGTGACGATGCGCGTTGGCAACGGATCAAGAGTTGATGTGATGGCCGTCGGCACGCTCTCCTTAGTTTTACCTTCGGGATTAGTTTTAAACCTTAATAAATGTTATTATGTGCCTGCGTTGAGCATGAACATTATTTCTGGATCGTGTTTATTGCAAGACGGTTATTCATTTAAATCGGAGAATAATGGTTGTTCTATTTATATGAGTAACATCTTTTATGGTCATGCACCTATTGTGAATGGTTTATTTCTTCTAAATCTCGAAAGGGATGAAACACACATCCATAACATTGAGGCTAAGAGATGCAAAGTAGATAGTGATAATACTACTTATTTGTGGCACTGTCGTCTAGGTCATATTGGTGTAAAGCGCATGAAGAAACTCCATTCTGATGGACTTTTGGAGTCTCTTGATTTTGAATCATTTGACACATGCGAACCATGCCTCATGGGCAAGATGATCAAAACCCCGTTCTCCGGTATGATGGAGCGAGCAACGGACTTGTTGGAAATCATACATACCGATGTATGCGGACCGATGAGTGTTTCGACGCGCGATGGATATCACTATTTTCTCACTTTTACCGATGACTTAAGTAGATATGGGTATATCTATTTAATGAAACATAAATCTGAAACATTTGAAAAGTTCAAGGAATTTCAGAATGAAGTAGAGAACCATCGTAACAGAAAGATTAAGTTTCTACGATCCGATCGTGGGGGCGAATATTTGAGTTATGATTTTCTCACGCATCTCAAAGCAAGTGGAATCGTTTCACAACTCACGCCACCCGGAACACCACAGCGCAATGGTGTGTCTGAACGCCGGAATCGAACCCTATTAGATATGGTCCGATCGATGATGTCTCTTACTGATTTGCCGTTATCATTTTGGGGTTATGCATTAGAAACCGCTGCATTCACTTTAAATAGGGCTCCATCTAAATCCGTTGAGACGACACCGTATGAACTGTGGTTTGGTGCTAAACCTAAGTTGTCATTTCTTAAAGTTTGGGGATACGAAGCTTACGTCAAGAAGTTGATGCCGGACAAGCTCGAACCCAAAGCGGAGAAATGCGTCTTCATAGGATACCCTAAGAAAACTATTGGGTATACCTTCTATCACAGAACCGAAGGCAAAGTGTTTGTCACAAAGAACGGTTCCTTTCTTGAGAAGGAGTTTCTCTCGAAAGAAGTGAGTGGGAGGAAAGTAGAGCTAGACGAGGTTATTGAACCTTCTCTTGAATTGGAGAGTAGCGCAGCACCTGAAATTGTTCCAGTGCCGCCTGCACCAACAATAGAGGGAGCTAATGACAAGGATCATGAAGCTTCGGACGATGCTGCTACTGAACGTCGCAGGTCGACAAGGTCACGTGCCCCTCCTGAGTGGTACGGCAACCCTGTCTTGACTGTCTTGTTAGTAGAAGACAGTGAACCTACGAACTATGAGGAAGCGATGATGAGCCCAGACTCTGAGAAATGGCTAGAGGCCATGAAATCTGAATTGGGATCCATGAGCGAAAACCAAGTATGGACTTTGGTGGACCCTCCTAGCGACCGAAAGGCCGTTGAGTGCAAATGGATCTTCAAGAAGAAAACGGACGCGGATGGTAATGTTGCCGTCTATAAAGCACGTGCTACGCAAAAGGTTTTCGACAAGTTCAAGGTGTTGACTACGATGAGACTTTCTCTCCCGTAGCGATGTTTAAGTCCATTCGGATTTTATTAGCAATTGCTGCGTTTCATGATTATGAAATATGGCAAATGGATGTCAAGACTGCTTTCCTCAATGGCAACATTGATGAAGAGTTGTATATGATGCAACCCGAAGGTTTTGTCGATCCTAAGGATGCTGATAAAGTATGCAAACTTCAGCGTTCCATTTATGGACTGAAGCAAGCATCTCGGAGTTGGAACCTTCGTTTTGATCAAGTGATCAAGAGCTTTGGATTTGTTCCAAATTGCTACGAAGCTTGCATCTACAAGAAAGTGAGTGGGAGCTCGGTGACGTTTCTGGTACTATATGTGGATGACATATTGATTATTGGAAATGACATCAACATGCTTAACGATGTGAAGAGTTATTTGAACAAGTGTTTTTCAATGAAAGACCTAGGTGAAGCTGCTTATATATTGGGCATCAAAATCTATAGAGATAGACAAAGACACCTGATAGCTTTAAGCCAGAGTACATACCTAGACAAAGTTCTGAAAAGGTTCAGAATGGATAAGGCATTGAAAGGTTCAGTCCCTATGTTGTCAGGTAAGATATTGAGCAAGGTTCAGTGTCCAGCTACGGTAATGATAGGGAAGCTATGAGCAAAGTGCCTTATGCCTCGGCCATAGGTTCCATCATGTATGCCATGCTGTGTACTAGACCGGATGTGTCCAATGCTCTTAGTTTGACGAGCAGATATCAAAGTGATCCAGGAGTGGAACACTGGACAGCCGTGAAGAACATCCTAAGGTACCTGAATAGGACTAAAGAAATGTTCTTAGTCTATGGGGGTGATGAACAGCTCGTCGTAAAAGGTTACGTCGATGCTAGTTTCGACACCGACAAGGATGATTCTAAATCTCAGACAGGATATGTGTATATTTTGAATGGAGGAGCTGTGAGCTGGAGAAGCTGCAAGCAAAGCGTGATCGCGGGATCTACAGTAGAAGCGGAATACATGGCTGCTGCAGAAGCGTCAAGTGAAGGAGTTTGGATCAGAAACTTCATCACTGAGCTTGGCGTGGTTCCAAGTGCATTGGACCCACTGGAGATATTGTGTGACAACACTGGCGCCATAGCACTCGCTAAGGAACCAAGATATCATCCAAAGACCAAGCATATCAACCGCAAGTTTCATATAATCCGAGATTATATAGCAGATGGAGATCTGAAGATCAGCAAAGTACATACAGATCTGAATGTCGCAGATCCATTGACGAAACCTCTTCCACGTGTAAAACATGATCAGCACCTCAGTGCCATGGCTGTGAGATTGTTGCCAAATGTAAACTAGATTATTGACTCTAGTGCAAGTGGGAGACTGTTGGAATTATGCCCTAGAGGCAATAATAAAGATGTTATTATTATAATTCTTGTTCATGATAAAGTTTATATTCCATGCTAGAATTGTATTAAGCGGAAACATTAATACTTGTGTGGTTTGTGAATAACACCGTGTCCCTAGTACGCCTCTATGGACTAGCTCATTGATCAATGATGGTTAAGGTTTCCTAACCATAGACATGAGTTGTCAATTGATAATGAGATCATATCATTGGGAGAATGATATGGTGGACAGACCCAAACTAAGCGAAGCAATTAGATCGTATCATTGTGTTCATCTTTGCGAAGCTTTTCCTATGTCAAATATTGTATTCCTTAGACCATGAGATAATACAACTCCCTGGTATCGGAAGAAAGCTTTGAGGTCATCAAACGTCATCCTATGAGAGGGTGATCATAAAGGTGTCTCTCAGGTGATCGGAAAGTATCTGTTGGGTTGTATGTATCGAGATGGGATTTGTCCCTCCCAAGTCGGAGAGATATACTTCGGGCCCACTCGGTAATCGATATCAACACCGCTTGCAAGCATGTGGTGAAGGAGTTAATCACAAAGTGATATCGGATTACGGAACGAGTAAAGTACTTGCTGAGAACGAGATTGAACTAGGTATGACGGTACCGACGATCGAATCTCGGGCAAGTAAAATATCGCGAGACGAAGGGAATATATATATGGGATTGATTGAATCCTGGCATCGTGGTTCATCCGATATGATCATCGATGAATGTGTGGGAGTCAATATGGGTGCCCAGACCCAGCTGTTGATTATTGATAGAAGATCATGTCTGCATATTCTCGAACCCGCAGGGTCACACACTTAACGTGTCTCGACGCTAGGATAGATTGGATAATTGGTTTATGAATTTTTTGTTCGGAGTCTCGGATGGGATCCGGGATATCACGAGAGGTTCCGGAATGGTCCGGAGAATAAGATTCATATAAGGCAGTGCCGTTTTTTTGGAGTTCGGAATTGTTCCGGGTTAATCGGTATTGTACCGGAAGCTTCTAGAACCTTCCGGAAGGGGGCCAACGTGGTCCCACCTTCCGGGAGGGGGCATGGGCCTATGAGGGAGTGTCCTGGCCGCATTGGGCCAGGGGCACAAGGCCCCATAGGGCCCAGCCGATTCTAGAGAGATTTGACTCGTTTAAATCTCAGGATAGAATTTCTAGATAAGGGAGAGTTTAAATCGTTTAAACTAGAGATAGGCTTGGAGGAGGGGCTAGGGCTGGCCGCCCCCTCCCCCTCTATATATAGAGGGCTGGTGCGCCCCCCCTCCTACACACCTTCCTCCAAACCCTAGTAGCCCTGCTGCCTTCCTCTCTCCCTCCCGACTGTTTGTAGGCGAAGCCCTGCAGCAGAAATTCTCCACCATATACACCACGCCGTCGTGTTGTAGATCCAATCCATCTCTCCACCATACTTGCTGGTCCGAGGAAGGAGGAGACGTCGAGGTGCTGCACGTGTGCATCTCACGGAGGCACCTCCACTTGTGGTGCTAGATCGGATCGGATCGCGAGGAGGAGAAGCGAGTACGACTACATCACCCACGTTCCGACGAACGTTCCGCTGTGCGAATCTTCAAGGGTATGAAGATCTAATCCAATCTCTCTCGTTGTTTGCATCTCCTAGATTAGATCTTGGCTTTCCCTCTGTTCGCTTCCGTAGAAAATTTTGATTTACTATGCTGCGAAACCCTTCAGAGAGCCGTCGGTGCAAAAACCTGCGCCTATGGCGGCACCGCATCTTCCGTCGGATCCTCCACGGATGCCACGGCATAGATGGAAATAGGCGAGGAAGACAAGCAAATCGAGATGGATATGGGGGATCTTGATGGCCATCATGGTAATCTCTCCCTCGAGTCAGGTCATCAGCCAGCAAGCCCGACAAACTCGGAACCCGAAGAAAGCAGCGAAAACATCGACTTCGAAGAAAGGATTGTGAAGATCTATCCGGAACTACGATCTCGAAATACTATCGGCACATCCTTGGAAGATGCCACTATGCCACGCATAACACGCCACCAAGTGTGCATGATCAACGGGGATACCTCAACACCACGCGACGAAAACGGTAATCCTATCCTCAACCCCGATGATATTTTATCAGATGACAATGCGGGAAACCACGACAATGAAGGAGACCACATAAACGGAGGAGAAACAACAAATAATCGCATAGTCCAAGGAAGAGGCGGAGAACCGCACGTAGGAGAGAGACAAGGACTTCGGCTACCAGCGTCGGTTTGGCAAAAAGCAAGGGAGGCAATTTCGGGAGTAGTCCCGATGACAGCGGACGCTTCACATGAGGATCTATTTGTAGGGGATCGGTGTGGAAAACAATTTTTTTCCTATGTTGAACCCTAGGAACTTGCCTAGGATCTATCAACAGCCGATGCGTATAGAATACATACCCTTGTAGTCTGTACGCGGTTAACGTTCCGCGGGGAACGTGGTTGATGTAGTCGTACTCGTAGCCGACCTCAAGGTCGCGAAGCTCCTCGCAGGTCACCCCTTGCTCCTTCTTGATCTTCATCGTGCAATAGCTCCGGCTCACGACATTTAAGCGCCCCAAGTGTTGCGCCTCATGTCTTCGTACACATCCGGTGCATGATGAGACCTCTGGCTCCCCGATCCCGTCGAGAGTGCGGAAGTTGATATCCGACTAGGAATCCCTGCAGCGCAATGGCGTACTGCAGGTGTGCCTCGATCGCACAGCCCAGACTTGGGGCCATGGTCACGAGGGCTAGAGATAGAGAGAGAAGGAGGAAGTCAACCAAAGGACTTTTCCAAATATTGGTGTGTTGAATCCCACCCATGGGCACCCCTTTATATAGGGGGAGGGGGTGTGCCCTCCCCTTTGGGTTTCCCATGTGGGACTATTCAAGGGAGAGAGGGGGGAGGCGCATGGGCCTTCATGGGCTATCAGCCAGGGGTGGGCCCCACCCTGTGCATAGCCCTAGGCTGGCCGGGTGGGCCCCCTTGAGGCGCCTAGGCCTTGGCCCTTGGCCCTTCCCTCCTCTGGTTTTCCCTCATGGGCCTTTATTCCCTAGGAAGTTTGGCCCATTAGTAGAATAACCCTTCAAATTAGATTCTAATATTATATTTAATATTAATTACACTAATTAATATGTAAATACATATTACAAAACCTAATTCAACCCGAAACACCTTTCGGTTCCCCTTTCTATATCCTCCGAACAACTTCAGAATTCCTGGAATGATTCCGGTCCTCTATTCTTTCTCCGAACAACTTCGGATCTCTCTGCGGAACGATTCCGGCTTTCTCTTTCTCTACGGTGATTCCGTCTTACGAATGATCGCTCTCATCGTACCCTTAAGTGTATCCTCTCACGGCTCGGGAATGCTCTAGACATGATCAGTATCAATGATCAACAGAGGGACCAAGGATATCCATGTGACCCCTATGCATTCCTGATGACAATGTCATTTGAACCGTCTAAATGTAGCATCCTCTTCCTTTTGTTTCTCGATACAACTTGTCCGAGATCCGATCACTGGTATCCCATACCTTTGTTCAATTTCGTTCACAACAAGTTCTGTTTTCTTGTTACCGTGATATTACATCCCCGTGACCTAGTCACATGTTGCAACATTTATGGATGTAATCTCACCAAGCCGGCCGTATGTATCTTTACCCGTCATGTGGGTGAATAGATCCCGGTCTTGCAGTCACATGTCATCTACCGTTCCTTCGGAATACCCAACATACACCTTTATGGCCACCGCATTACCAGATGACGGTTGATGCAGTCTAAGCAGCCTAGAGAAACAATGAGTAATATGAGCTCACGGTCTAAGGAGAAGGAGTCTAGGTATAGCTGTTGCAACAATGAACTATATGACTTGGTCGTATTGCAATCCTTCGAGGAATGTCCAATCACATCATTCTCCAATGATATGATCCCATTGTCAGTCGGCATAAATGCCCATGATCTTGAAACCCAGATCATCTTCGTGACCAACGAACTAGTATGAATAGAGGCTACTAGATACTTGGTTGTTTCATACCACACCTGTACCAATGTTTCTACTTGGCACAGTTCTAGCATACCAATAATAAAATTTTACCCTACGCCCCTGAACCCCTGAAGCTGCCAGGACCTATCTATTAGTAATACAGTAAC
Source organism: Avena sativa (assembly GCA_916181665.1). NCBI lineage: Eukaryota > Viridiplantae > Streptophyta > Magnoliopsida > Poales > Poaceae > Avena > Avena sativa. Next base: position 562,384,009 of record OV702288.1, read on the forward strand.
GGGAGGGGCTTTTCGCGAACTTACCCTTGAAGACCGAAAAGTGTTGTCAACGCTCAGGAGAGCGTGGTTGATGTAGACGAGCCGAAGCCGACCTCAAGGTCGTGATGAAGTCCTTGTGAGATTCAGCAACGAATTGCTTTCTAATCTCAAGGGAATTTTGCTTTGCAGTCATTTGGGAAAACTCAAGTAACCCCCTTTACTTGTGAGATTCAGCAACAAATTTCTTTCTAATCTCAAGGGAATTTTGCTTCTAGGATTTCTCATAATTTAGTTTACCATTATTTCCTTAGTAGTTCGTAGACATGTCATATTCCAAGAATCATGACAATTGATCCACAAATGTCTCCATACAAGATATGGATTTACATTTTGAATCCTACTTCATGTAGTGAAAAACAATAGTGGAGGAAAAACACAATGATCAATATCATTGATTCTTTCCTTCTGTGCAGAGAATTGTTCAGGAACATTGTCCATTGCGCTTCTCAACACTCTAATGCAGGGTTTTGAATCCTCATCGTGTTTTTCACTAATTTCCATTTGCTTCATAATTGAGAAACATCACTAAAAGTGAGCTTTCTCAAGAATGCACCAAAATCCAAGCAATACAAGTTTTGCTTTCCTTTTGGTTTCAGCTATGGATTTCGTATTCAAAGTTTCCAATGAATACTCTACAAGGACTTATTTGTTATTGTTTTGGTTATATCGAATAACCCAAAAACTTTCATGAATTCAAATGGTTCACTACATTCTAATTGAGTGCTAACTATTTCTAAGCTAATGGTCTCTACATCTACACTTACAACGATTTATTTGGTGCCTTCTATTCAACCCCTTTGATATCTAATATCACATTGTGATGACGTTTCAAAACACTTTGCATTCCACAATTACTTTTATGCCATTCTTATAAAGTTGAATTTCATTACTATTGATCAAATCGTAGTAATTAGATTCTCTTTTATACTTATACCCTTTGTTGATGAAACACTTTGATCAAATCAAATAGTTTCATATTCATGTTTCCTTTGGTAAACTACTTTACACATTTAAACAATCAATTAATGATAATTACCATTTTCGTCAAAACACAATACATCGTATTACTTGAATACAAAGTGTATTCACTTGAACACCATGTATTACTTGAATACAAAGTGTTTAATGAATTGTTAAAAGTGAATACGGGATTCAGATCCAGGAGCGAGAGACATCTTCACCGCAGAGCGCCGTCGCGCTGCGGGATTCAGATCTAGGAGCTCTACTTCCACAACTGCTGCTGGATCGGGGAAGCAGGAGTCATCATCAGGCACCGGACGTGTGTAACTCCCCGCGAGGTGTCGCACTTGAGGCACTCAAGTAGTTGGAGCCATAAGGAGCGCAAGGACTTCATCACGACCTTGAGGTTGGCTTCGGCTCGTCTACATCAACCACACTCTCCTGAGCATTGACAACGCTTTTCGGTCTTCAAGGTTAAGTTCGTGAAAAGCCCCTCCAGTTACTATATTACTAATAGATAGGTCCTGGTAGCTTCAAGGGTTCAGGGGCGTAGGGTAAAATTTTATTGTTTTCATACGCGGAACCCCTATAGACAAATAGTAGTAAGGACTATTATCATATTTCATATAGTTTATGATTAAGTTGTATATCATGCTATAACTGTATTGAGTGGAAACATCAATACACGTGTGATATACAAACAACCAGGGGTTCCCAGTGAAACTCTAGTCACTGGTTCATTGGTCAACAGATGATCAAGTTTCCTGATCATGTGGTATTTATGCCAATTGGAAATGAGGTCATCTCATTCTGAGAATGAGATGACGAACCAATATCCAACCTAAACATCGTGACCCGATCATGTCACGAAGTTCAAGTTATGATGATTAGAAATGGATCCTCGTAGAATATTCCTTAGACCATGAGGCTATATCAATCACTGTCTCCTGAGAGTGCTTAGGTAGCATCAAACGCCATCTAGTAAAACGGTGGTCATAAAGGTGTTTTCAGGTACTCGGAGGAAACCGTAGAGGCAATATATGTCAAGAGCGGGATTTGTCCGTCCATGTGACGGGAAGATACTCAAGGGCCCACTCGGAGAGGTTATATCCAATAGCTGCGCAGCATGTGGTTTGATCGCGGGGATATCATTGTCGGAACGAGTCAAGTAGCATTGTTCAGTAACGAGATTGAACACGACATGGTGATGTCACTGATCAGATCTCGGGCAATGCAAGTATCGAGTGACAAAGGGAATAAGACACGACTGCCCCTTTGTCACTCGATACTTGCATTTCCCGAGATCTGATCAATGACATCACCATGTCGTGTTCAATCTCGTTACTGAACAATGCTACTTGATTCGTTCCGACAAGTGATATCCATGTGATTAAATCACACGCTGCGCAGCTATTGGATATAACTTCTCCGAGTGGGCCCTTGAGTATCTTCCCGTCACATGGACAGACAAATCCCGCTCTTGACATATATTGCCTCTACGGTTTCCTCCGAATAACTGAACACACCTTTATAACCACCGTTTTACCAGATGGCGTTTGATGCTATCTAAGCACTCTTGGGAGACAGTGATTGATATAGCCTCACGGTCTAAGGAACAGTCTACGAGGATCCATTTCTAATCATCGTAACTTGAACTTCGTGACATGATCGGGTCATGATGTTTAGCTTGGGTATTGGTTCATCATCTCATTCTCAGAATGGAATGACCTCATTTCCAACTGGCATAAATGCCACATGATCAGGAAACATGATTATCTGTTGACCAATGAACCAGTGACTAGAGTTTCGCTGGGAACCCCTAGTTGTTTGTATATCACACGTGTATTGATGTTTCCACTCAATACTGTTATAGCATGATATAAAACTTAATCATAAACTATATGAAATATGATAATAGTCCTTACTACTTAGTCTAAATTCCTTAGCACAGATAGATATGACAATAAAAACCTATTTATTATTTGCCTCTAGGGCATATCTCCTTCACTATTAGCATACCAATATCTGCTCCACCATAAGAAGAGAGACCTACTTCGGATGTAGAGGCAGCTTGATGAAAGAAAAAGGTTAGCCGACGAGTCTAGCTTACGACGGGCACAGTTAAGTTCTACTCGAGGATCAAGGAGCATGATAGGAGGAGCACCACCAAGAAGGGCAACATCTCGATTGTAGAATATCCCCGGAGCAGAAAGAAGTGGAATCATCCGAGATCTTGACCTATCATTCATGTCATTTGACCAAGCAGGAAACATCAAGGCAAAAACAGCTCAGGCAGCCATTGTGGCCGTGCAAACATACCTGATCACCACTCAACCCGCACCCGACGATCCGCGTGCAACCCTCCACCGCTCTGCCCTGATGAACCTTGGCATGGTGGGAGCCTCTCTCGTAGAAGCAGAGCAAGGAGTCACACGATAAACCGATAGATCCCCACGCCGTCACAATAGTCCTCGGTAAGTGGGACACACCCGACGATCTCGATCGCCACACCAGGCGCATCTTGTAGGATCCGAGCCGCGAAGTAACACAAGAAACGACAACACGCAACACAAGGGCGATGGATCATGGGATGAAAACTGCAGCCGACGATATCATGATGACTATGATGAAGACGATCACGAGTTATGCGGGGCTAGCTGTTTCACGCAGCGGATTCGCAAGTCATCAGTACCCAAAGACTTCAAACTTCCACACGACCACCACAAGCATGATGGACTCTAGGAACCCGAAGCTTGGCTAGCAGATTATTTGGCCACTGTCAAATTAAAGGGTGGCTCCACAACTACCGCAATGCAAATCCTAGAACTACATCTCACCTACGCTGCAAGATCATGGCTCAGGGAGTTACCCAAAGATTCCATCGGTAGCTGGAACAACCTGGAAGACAAGTTCATCTAGCACTTCCAATCCACGTTTAAACGACCAGCCTCCTTGGAGCAGTTGCGAGCGTGCAAACAAAAATCTGGGGAATCAATAAGAGCATTCATCCAATGATGGAATATCATTAAAAACTCAGTTGTCCATATCCGACGAAAGGGCCATCAACGCCTTCAACGAAGGCCTCCGTCGCCGAGAATTCATAGAAGAACTAGGACGGGTAAAACCTAAAACAATTTCCTAGCTAATGGAAATAGCAAATCGCAAGACTGATGGGGAGGATGCACTGCATAATAAAAACGCGCGATCACCCGAAGAAGACAGGGATAAGCGCGGCAATGATAGAAGAAGAAGGAACACTGATGGAAACACGGGACCAAGTTACGTCGCAGCAGGTTTTTTGGGAGAAGGTAACAACAGAAGCAACGACCACAACAACGGATACCACCAGAATAGGGACGACATCGGAGGAAGCCAGTCCGCACAGCGTTATCAGCCAAGAGCACAAGACCCACTGATGGCTCAATACACGGCGCCCAGAAAAGTTCTTGGTGCGTGGTGTTGATGTAGAGCTCGTTGGGAACCCCGAGAGGAAGGTATGATGAGCACAACAACAAGTTTCCCTCAGTTATGAAACCAAGGTTTAATCGAACCAGTAGGAGTAAGGAAACACCTCAAAGGTGTTACTAGCTGAGCTTTGGCAGGGCGTACTACCGATGCTAGTAGCAAAGTGGAGACCTGCACAACACAACCACAGAACTTTGTCCCCAACTTGCGATGAGGTCGTCAATCTCACCGTGTTTTGCGGAAAACAAAGGATTAAACATATCAAATGGAAAGAAGTAAAAGGTTGCAGAAAGTAAACACAACGAAGTATCTACTTGTCCAAGATAGCTACTAACAACGGAAAGCATGCAAGATCTCAAATAACAAAGACATGATAGAATCAATAATCAATCTGAAATAGCATCTCAATATCCATCGGATCCCCGCAAACACAACATGTATGGATTACAAATAGATGATCTTGATCATGAACGGAGCTCACAAGATCTAAACATGAAAGCACAAAGGAGGAGAAACCAGCCATCTAGCTACTACATGGATCCGTAGTCCAAGGATGAACTACTCACGCATCACACCGGAGGCTTGCATGGTGATGAAGAAGGCCTCCAGGGTGAATTCCCCTCTCCGGCAGGGTGCCAGGAAGAGCTTCAGATCCCTCCCGATCTAGGGATGGAGATGACGGCAGCTACAAACTCTTTCGTGGATTTTTGATCTGGTACTTAGGGTCTTCATCGCGAGGGCAACTTATAGGCGGAAGGAGAGGCCGAGGGGGTGCTGGGGTCGGCCAGACCACCCCCTGGCGCGGGTCAGGCCTGGTCGCGCGGCCAGGTAGTGTGGCTGGCCCCTGGCCCCTCTCCATCTCATATTCTAGCACTTGATCCCTTCCGGAAAAATAGGCACTTTGGCTTTTGTCCCGTCCAATTCCGAGAATATTCATTTTCTGACTTTTCTGGAACCAAAAACAACAGAAAATAGGCAGCTGGCACTGTGGCTCTTGTTAATAGGTTAGTCCAAGAAATCATAATAAAAGTACTCCAAAGTTGGAACAAAACACAAGAAAGTGGATAAAACCAAGCATGGAACATCAAAAATTATAGATACATTTGCAATGTATCAACATCCCCAAGCTTAACTCCTGCTCGTCCTCGAGTAGGTAAGTGATAAAAAGAAAGAATTTTTGAGGTGACATGCACCATCAAATACTTGATCAAAGTATTTGCAAAACATTCAAGGCTGGGATCATAGTACTTCAGTCATAACATGAAAGACAAAGTTCTAGCAATAAGCAAAGAAACTAAGATGCAACAAGAAAAGGCACAAACAGAAGATTCATGAATAACATGCTTTGCAAGACGCTTGTTTGTTTCACATAAAGAAAACATAGCATAAAAGTATTCAGCTTGTCCCTCAATAGAGTAGCAAATATAAATGCATAGGACACCTTCAAAGTTCATAAGAGTGACTAGATACAATAGTTTCAAGCAAGCAATAACAAGTTATGCATCAATCAACTAGTCTTGGGACAATGCACATAGAACTAAGAATGGTCACTATGCTCTCAAAGTAGGTGCATAAAGATAGAAGGTGGAGACTCAATATAATGGTGGAAGAAAGGCCTTTTGTAAAAGGAAGTAGGGATTCAAGTCTCATAAAGAGCTTCCGAAAATTATGATACTTATAGCTTTCAGCTCTCATTGCCCCTATCATAAGCATCTTGAAGTGATTAAGGTTAAAGTGAACAAACTATGGTGTACATGCTTGACGAAGTATAAGTCAGAAATCTCATGTCCCTTGTATACGAGGGCCGCTCCTCATGCTACTCAAGTTTAGTCACCGGTAAGTTCTTGTCATCGTAAGTACATGTGTATCATAGAGAACCGCCAGCGGGGTACCCCTTGCCCGATGATACGGAAGAATCCCCATATAAAAATGACAAGGCAAGCAGACAACGAGCATCTCAACATTCTTCTTATTTACCATGGGAATATGGTGCTTTTTTATCTCTTTCCTCTTTTCATAGTATCTCTTTTTTTTCTTTTCTCTTTTTTTTCTCAATATAGGACTCTTTTTTTGTAAGAAGAATGCGTCATAGACAGTTCATTATGGTTACGCTGCAGGTTTCCACCATGTCAGCATGGATTAGACCAGCGGCCTAGGCGTTTCTCTAACACATATACATAACTCCATGGACTTACAAGCTCCCCTTTCATTTCACACCGACGACATCCATATACAAAAGAGCATGATATCAACTAGGTACAAGTACCAAGTGCAATGTTGAAAGCGTTCCCCATGAAAGCATGGTTCTGCTAATTCCCAACAAATAAGTGCAAGCATATACAACAAAGAAGACACAATGGTTCAAGTTTATTATATGCAATAAAGTAAAGTGTGCCATCAAGTTCGTGAGAGCTTTAATCACTAGTTTTCTCATAACAAGTGGAAGGTAAAAAAAGCATGAATATACTTGGAATAGCATAAGCTAGTAGGTAGGTATGGTGTACTCTTTGGAATAACTTGGTTTAGGGAGTTGGATGCATGAGTGGAACTCATACTTTGTTGTGGAGGCTAGCAAAAGATTGGGAGCGACAAACTAAGAGAGCAATAATGGCCATAATCATGCAGAGCGACAAAACATCATTGATCAAAGCATAAAGTCATACTACAAGTTGGAACTAAAGGATCATAAAGGCTATGGTGACTTTGTATAGTCATAACATGGTGTGAGCATGTGCCAAATCAACCCAAATAAAGCATCAAAGGAGAATACCACTATACTATGCTTTAATATGCTAAAACAACGCATGATTCATCCAAGGCACATTAAGCAATCTCAATTGTTTATAACAAGTCATGCTACAGCAAAGAATACTAAGCATAAAGCCAAAACAATATCAAGTACGGCATGACAAAGCATAGCCACAGTCAAAAACGAGCTCTTTTTACCACATAAGCATGAACTTTCCTACTCTTTTCCAAACCAAACCAAACTATTTGCAAACCAAAGTGTGAAAGAGGGGGTCCAACCAAATTATTCAGAAAGCTAAGCAAACCAAGCAAATGAAAAACCAAAACGAAAACAAAAAGGAAGACGCTCCAAGAAAAACACAACTGTGCACGAAACAATAAAAATGAAGCGTTTGGAAGAAACCTGGGATTTTTATTAATGAAGAATGGGATGCCTTGGGCATCCCCAAGCTTTGACGCTTGTACTTCTTGGATATTTCTTGGGGTGACATGCATGGAATCCCCAAGCTTGAGCTTTAGTCCATCCTTCATCTCATTACTCATTCCTTCCATACACCTGAAAATTTTTCTTCATACAAAACTTCACACAATCTCATTAGCAACATTAGTGCACTTAAGATAAATAAGTCTCAAGGTTCAGTTCTAACACCAAATAAACTTCCATTAGAACACTAGCTACTGTAGCACTTCCCTTAAAAATCTCAATTCCCCAAAGGAACTCAAGAAGGAACTAACAAGAAGCAAATGTAGAAAATGGCAGAAATCTGTCAAAACAGACCAGCAGGTAAAGACGAATTTTTTTGAAGACCTTCCGTTGCTCAAATCAAAAAGTGATGAACTAACGAAAGTTAGATAACAACCTTTGGCAGAAGCACAAAACATTACAGCTCAATCCGACGTACAGATCTCTCTCAGGAATTTTTACGGTGAAGCACAGAAATCTGTTTCAGGACAGCAACTTTCCCAATCATTACTTCACTCTCATTAGAGGTTACTCTTGGCACAAAAAGCAAATAAAAAGGACAAGGAGAGGTTATTGCAGAGGTAATAACTTCCAAGACTCAACTAAAACTCTTGGGTTATCTCCCAACAAGTACTTTTCTTTAACGCCTTTAAGTTAGACATAAGAACCAAAGAAAGAATCAAGTGTTCTCAAATGAAGAAGCATTAAGACCAAAATTTGTTTTCATAGGAGAAGCAAAAGAAATATTTTCTCTCTTTTTAGGGAAGTGTTCTATACATTTCTTGAGTGGGATTTGATATTTAATGGTGCCTTCTTTCATATCAATGATGGCACCAACAGTTCTAAGAAAAGGTCATCCCAAAGTAATAGGACAAGAAGCATTGTATTCAACATCCAAAACATAGAAATCAACGGGGACATAGGAATCATTAACCATAATAAGGACATCATTAAGACTCCCCATGAGTTTATTTTTAGCATTAGCATCAAGTGGGACATTCAAATAACAATCTTCAAGAGGAGGCAAATCAAGCATATCATAAATCCTTCTAGGCATAATAGAAACACTACTATCAAGATCACACAAAGCTTTGAAATCAAAGTCATTCACTTTCATATTAATGATGGGTTCCCAACCATCTTCTTGCTTTATAGGAATAGAAGCTTTATGTTTCATCTTTTCTTCTTTAATCTTTATGAGAGCATCAATAATGTGTTTTGTAAAAGCCATGTTCATAGCACTAGCATTAGGACTTTTAGCAATCTTTTGTAGGAACTTAATAACTTCAGATATGTTGCAACCATCAAGATTAAAATCAACTTTATCATCTAAAGTAGTAGAACTATTACTAGCCTCAACACTAGTGGTGGTAATAGTAGAAACACTAATGTTTCTAGCAATTTCATCTTCTCTTTCCCACTTAGCATGTAATTCAGCTAATAGTCTAACATTTTCATCAATTCTTACTTGTATGGCATTAGTAGCTGCAAAGGGATTCTCATTAGTTTCGGGTTTAGCAGCCATTTTATTAATCAATGAAGATTGAGCTTCAGACAAAGATGATATATTTCTTTCAGCATTTGAGAGTTTCAATTGTAAACTAGGAATTTCCCTATTTAGACTCTCAAGTTGATGGCTAATGTTCTTCAAAATGATAGATTGCTCCTCCATTGATCTACTAAATAGTCTATTTTGCTCATATTGCATTTGCATAAAGTTTTTAGTGGCTCTTTCAACTTCCAAAATTCTACCTTCACTAGGTAATTCAGATTTACCATTGTTGGGAGGATATGGCTTATAATTGCTGTTACCAAAATTGTTCCTATAAGCATTATTACCATAAGCATTGTTGCCAAAGTTGTTATTTCTTATGAAGTTCAAATCAACTTGCTCTTCTTGAGCAACCAAAGAGGCTAAAGGAACATTATTTGGATCAATATGGGCTTTCCCATTAACAAGCATAGACATAATAATATCAATCTTATCACTCAAGGAAGAGGTTTCCTCAACAGAATTTACCTTCTTACCTTGTGGAGCTCTCTCAGTATGCCATTCAGAATAATTAACCATCATATTATCCAATAGTTTTGTTGCAGCACCCAAAGTGATGGTCATAAAGGTACCTCCAACAGCTGAATCCAATAGGTTCCTTGAATAATAGTTCAATCCTGCATAAAAAGTTTGGATGATCATCCAAGCAGTCAGTCCATGAGTGGGACAATTCTTTACCAAAGATTTCATTCTTTCCCAAGCTTGAGCAACATGCTCATTATCAAGTTGTTTAAACTTCATTATTTCACTTCTCATGGATATAATCTTAGCAGGAGGATAGTATTTTCCAATAAAAGCATCTTTGCACTTAGTCCAAGAATTAATACTATTCCTAGTTAAGGAATTCAACCATTCTTTAGCTTTTCCTCTCAAAGAGAAAGGAAACAATTTCAGCTTAATAATATCACCATCTATATCCCTATGCTTTTGCATCTCGCAAAGTTCAACAAAGTTATTTAGATGGGAAGCAGCATCTTCATTACCAATACCCGAAAATTGCTCTCTCATAACAAGATTGAGCAAAGCAGGTTTTATCTCAAAGAAAGTATTTTCAGCCACAGGTGGAGCAATAGGAGTGCTCATAAAATCATTGTTGTTGGTGCTAGTGAAGTCACACAACTTAGTGTTTTCAAGAGTAGTCATTTTTTGGGTTTTCAAATAAGAAAGCAAACAAGTAAAACTATTTTTTTTTGGATTTTTGAAGAACAAAACAAGCAAACAAAGCAAAAAAGGAAACTAAGCAAAAAAAAAACAAAGTAAAGAGATTGGTTATGAGGGACTCCCCTTGTGAAGATGTCCTTGACTCCCCGGCAACGGCGCCAGAAAATCGCTTGATGGCTCAATACACGGCGCCCAGAAAAGTGGTTGGTGCATGGTGTTGATGTAGAGCTCGTTGGGAACCCCAAGAGGAAGGTATGATGAGCACAGCAGCAAGTTTCCCTCAGTTATGAAACCAAGGTTTAATCGAACCAGTAGGAGCAAAGAAACACCTCAAAGGTGTTACTAGCTGAGCTTTGGCAGGGCGCACTACCGGTGCTAGTAGCAACGTGGAGACCTGCACAACACAACCACAAAACTTTGTCCCCAACTTGTGATGAGGTTGTCAATCTCACCGTGTTTTGCGGAAAACAAAGGATTAAACGTATCGGATGGAAAGAAGTAAAAGTTTGTAGAAAGTAAACACAAAGCAGTAAAAGATTGTAGATTGTATGTAAAGAAAAGGACCGGGATCCATAGTTCACTAGAGGTGGCTCTCCTTAGATAGATAACATGATGGGTAAACAAATTACAGCGGGGCAATTGACAAACACCGAGAAAGCAATACATGCATATACTAATCATCTTGACTCCTTTGAGACTTGATTGGGCAATACAACATAATACATAGACCGCCATCCAACTACATCTATGACTAATAATCCACCTTCAGGTTATCATCCGAACCCCCTCTAGTATTAAGTTGGAAGCAACAGATTATTGCTTTATGAACTGCGTGTAAGGTAAACAATACGATTGTTCTATGAACAAAGGATTGTTGTTTTCTCCCTAGTAGCAACAGCACATCTAGTACCTTAGAGATTTCTGTCACTTCCCTAGATTACCAGAGGCATGAACCCACTATCGAGCATAAATACTAACTCTTGGAGTTGCTAGCATCTACTTGGCCAAGATAGCTACTAACAACGAAAAGCATGCAAGATCTCAAATAACAAAGACATGATAGAATCAATAATCAATCTGAAATAGCATCTCAATATCCATCGGATCCCCGCAAACACAACATGTATGGATTACAAATAGATGGTCTTGATCATGAATGGAGCTCACAAGATCTAAACATGAAAGCACAAAGGAGGAGAAACCATCCATCTAGCTACTACATGGATCCGTAGTCCAAGGATGAACTACTCACGCATCACACCGGAGGCTTGCATGGTGATGAAGAAGGCCTCCAGGGTGGATTCCCCTCTTCGGCAGGGTGTCGGGAAGAGCTTCAGATCCCTCCCGATCTAGGGATGGAGATGACGGCGGCTACAGACTATTTCGTGGATTTTTGATCGGGTACTTAGGGTTTTCGTCCCGAGGGCAACTTATAGGCGGAAGGAGAGGCCGAGGGGGTGCTGGGGTCGGCCAGACCACCCCCTGGCATGGGCCAGGCCTCGCCACGCGGCCAGGTAGTGTGGCCGGCCCCTGGCCCCTCTCCGTCTCGTATTTTGGCACTTGACCCGTTCTGGAAAATAGGCACTTTGGCTTTTGTCCCGTCCAATTCCGAGAATATTCATTTTCTAACTTTTCTAGAACCAAAAACAACAGAAAACAGGCAGCTGGCACTGTGGCTCTTGTTAATAGGTTAGTCCAAGAAATCATAATAAAAGTACTCCAAAGTTGGAACAAAACACAAGAAAGTGGATAAAACCAAGCATGGAACATCAAAAATTATAGATACATTTGCAATGTATCACCCACCTATGTCCGTGATGCAAATGTTGGAAGGACCCTGTAATATGCATTTTTACGTCAACTCAACAGGCATGCGACAATCCAACCACCTCATGAAAGACTGTCGAACATTCCTGAAGATGTAGGAGCTATGTAATGCAAAGGCAACCGAAGAAGCAAATCATGGATATGCATCCACACCTGGTACACTAGTCATCAGTGCACCACCACCACCACCAGCGGCACCGCCACAAAACATCAATGATCAAAACAACGAGTACCCTAGGTCAAAAGGAGCAATGTCAATGATTTAGAAAGGGCAATGATACGTTGTAAACGTATCTATAATTTTTGATGTTCCATGCTTGTTTTATATCTACTTTCTTATGTTTTGTCCACACTTTGGAGTATTTTTACACATTTTCTGGAACTAACCTATTAACAAGATGCCACAGTGCCAGTTGCATGTTTTCTGCTGTTTCTGGTATCAGAAAAGCTAGTAAGGAAATATTCTCGGAATTGGACTGGACAAAATCCCAAGTCAATATTTTACCCGAAGCAATACGGAGTCCGGAGGGGATACGAAGAGGGGAACCAGGGCGGCCACACCCTAGGGTGGCATGGCCAGCCCTAGCCACGCCGCCACCTGGTGTGGGCCCCTGGTACTCCACCGACCTTGCCCCTTCGCCTATAAAAGTCTCCCGGGACAAAAACCCTAAGTACCTGATCAAAATTCCACGAAAGAGTCGGTAGCCGCTGCCATCTCCATTCCTAGATCGGGAGGGATCTGAAGCTCTTCCCGGCACCCTGTCGAAGGGGAGAGATTATCCTGGAGGCCTTCTTGTTCACCATGACTGCCTCCGGTGTGATGCGTGAGTAGTTTATCCCTGGACTACGGGTCCATGTAGTAGCTAGATGGTTGGTTCTCCTCCTTTTTGCTACCATGTTTAGATCTTGTGAGCTCCGTTCATCATCAAGATCATCTATTTGTAATCTTACATGTTGTGTTTGCGGGGATATGATGGATATTGAGATGCTATTTCAGATTGATTATTGATTCTATCATGTCTATGTTATTTGTGATCTTGCATGCTTTCCATTGTTAGTAGCTATCTTGGCCGAGTAGATGCTAGCAACGCCAAGACGGAGTATTTATGCTCGATAGTGGGTTCATGCCTCTAGGAATCTGGGGAAGTGACAGAAATCTCTAAGGTACTAGATGTGCTGTTGCTACTAGGGAGAAAACAGCAATCCTTTGTTCATAGAACAATCGTATTGTTTACTTTACACACTTTGATTAATGCAATTATCTGTTGCTTGCAACTTAATACTGGAGGGGGTTTAGATGATAACCTGAAGGTGGATTATTAGTCATAGATGCAGTTGGATTATGGTCTATGTATAATGTTGCAATGCCCAATCAAATCTTGTAGGAGTCAAGATGATTAGTATATGCGTGTATGCTTTCTCGGTGTCTATCAATTGCCCCGTTGTAATTTGTTCACCCAACATGTCATCTATCTTAAGGAGAATCGCCTCTAGTGAACTATGGACTCCAGTCCATTCTTTTACCATCAATCTACAAGCTATTTACTGTTTTCTGTTTACTTTTTTGCAAGCAATTACTATCTTCCACACAATATGTTTAATCCTTTGTTTTCAGCAAAACCGGTGAGATTGACAACCTCACTGTAAGTTGGGGGCAAAGTTCTGTGGTTGTGTTGTGCAGGATTCCAAGTTGGAAACAACACCTTGGAGGTGTTTCCTTGCTCCTACTGGTTCGATAACCTTGGTTTCATAACTGAGGGAAAACTTGCTGTTGTGATCATCATACCTCCTCTTGGGGTTCCCCAACGAGCTCGATACATTTTGAGCCATCAAGCAACTTTTTCTGGCGCTGTTGCCGGGGGAGTCAAGGACATCTTCACAAGGGGAGTCCCTCATAACCAATCTCTTTACTTTGTTTTTTTGTTTTTCTTAGTTTATTTCTGCTTTGTTTGCTTGTTTCTTTATCAAAAACACAAAAAATGGTTACACTAGTTTGCTTTCTTTATCAAAAACACAAAAAATAGTTCTTTCTATAGTTGTTACCTCGTTCTTAGCTCACCATGTTGACCCCTAAGTTCACCCTGAAAGACCTTTCAATAGGTAGTGTCTCTATAATTGGGAAAGATAATATTGAAGAATTCTTCAATCATGTTAGCAAGCATGGGGATATTGAGGATAGATCCCTAGCAGAACTTGCTCCAAATTATGAAATTGCTGCAGCTTCTTTAGTTCACATGTTGGAATCTAGGTTTGTTAACCTTAGCCCCACAATGCAAGTAATATTTCTTAAACTTAAAGATATTGAGGACCCTGAAAAGAGAGATTTTATTCTGGAAACTTTGCTTAAAGAATTCTATGATGTTGTTAAGGAAGCCAGAAAAGTCTTTGATCGTTTTAATATGCTAGGCTCATGTGTAGATGTCATTGGTACACGATAAAAGATGGATAAAACCAAACCTAAAAATGGAGAGGAAATTAAAATATCGATACCTTTTAAACTTGTAGGAATGCATGAAGCCTTAGAAATTAATTTCGATTGGATTGTTCCTGAAAACCCGTTTAATAAAAATTGTGAACCCAAGAGCATTGAGAGAGGATCCTCTAGGACTTATTTTGATGATATACCTTGCCTTGTTGAAGATATTTCTGGTATTGATCTTAATGCTTCTTCATTTGAGAATACTTGATTCTTGCTTCTTATGCCTAGCTAAAAGGCGTTAAAGAAAAGCACTTATTGGGAGATAACCCAAATTTCTTTAGGAATCTTTTGTTGAGTATTGGAAGTTATTGCTTCAGTAATAACCTCTCCTTATCATTTTTGTGTGGTTTTTGTGCCAAGAGTAACCTCTAATGAGAGAGAAGTAAGACTTGGAAAGTTGCTGTCCCGAAATAGATTTTTGTGCTTCGCTGTAAAAATTCGTGAACAATCTCTGTATGTCGGTTTGAGATGTAATGTTTTGTTCTTTTTCCCCATGTTGTTATACAACTTTTGTTAGTTCAACACTTTTCCATTTGAGCAACAGAAGGTCTTCGAAAAAATTGGTTTTTACCTGCTGGTATGTTTTGATAGATTTCGCCATTATTTGCATTTGCCTCTTAATCTCTTTCTCTTTTAGTTCTCTTTGATCATTTGAACTTTTTAAAGGAAGTGCTACAGTAGCTTGTGTTTTAATGTAAGTTTTACTTGTGTTGAAACTGAACCAAAAGACTTATTATCTTGAGTGCACTAATGTTGCTAATGAAGATTGTGTGAAGTTTTGTATCAAGGAAATTTTAAAGTGTAGGGAAGAGTAATGTGATAAGATGAAGTATGGACAAAAGGTCAAGCTTGGTTATGCCACCCATGTAACCCCAAGAAATATTCAAGAATTACAAGCATCAAAGCTTGGGGATTCCCAAGGCATCCCCTACTTCATCAATAAAAATTTCAGGTTTCTTCCGAACACTTCATTTTTATTGTTTCATGCACAATTGTGTTGTTCTTGGACGTCTTCATTTTCGTTCTTAGTTTTCGTTTGCTTGGTTTGCTTAAATAAATTGGTTGGACCCCCGCATTCATACATAGTTTCAAATGAGTTGATTTGGATTGGAAAAGAGTAGGAAAGTTCATGCTTAAGTGGTATAAAAGGAGCTTGTTTTTGACTGTGACTTAGACTTTATCATGTTATGCTTGATATTGTTTTGGCTTTATGCTTAGTGATTATTGCTATAGCATTACTTGTTACAAATCATTGAGATTGCTTAATGTGCCTTGAAAGAATCGTGCGTTGTTTTAGCATATAAAAGCATAATATTGTGGTATTCTCCTTTGATGCTTTATTTGGGTTGACTTGGCGCATGCTCACACCATGTTAAGACTACACAAAGTCACCATAGCCTCTATGATCAGTTAGTTTTCGACTTGTACTATCACTTTATGCTTTAATCAATAATTTTTTGTCGCTTTGCATGATTATGTCCATTATTGCTCTCTTAGTTGGTCGCTCCCGGTCTTTTGCTAGCCTCCATACCAAGTATGAGTTCCACTAATGCAATCCAACTCCAAATAAAACCAAGTTATTCCAAAGAGTCCACCATACCTACCTATTAGCATTTTCTATTCCAAGTATATTCATGTTTTTATCTACCTTCCGAATAAAACTTGTTATGTGAAAACTAGTGATTAAAGCTCTCACAAACTTGATGGCACGCTTTACTTTTCTTGCACTTAATAAACTTTGAACCATTGTGCCCATCTATGTTGCGTATATGCTTGCGTTTTGTAAGTTGTGAATTAGCAGAACCATGTTATCATGGGGAACGCTTTCAACGTTGTACTTTATTTAGTTGATATCATGTTCTTTTGCTTATGGATCCCGGCGGTGTGAAATTAAAGGGGAGCTTGTAAGGCTCATGGAGTTCGTATATGTGTTAGAGAAACGCCTGGGTGGCTGGTCTAAGCCATGCCTAATCATGGTGGAAACCTGCAGCGTAACCATAATGAGCAATCTATGAAGCATCCTCTATAAAAAAACCTATGAAAATAGGAAAGAAAAAAAAGAGAAAAAAAGAGGCCTATGCAAATAGGAAATAAAAGGATGCTGAGATGCTCATTGTCTGCTTGCCTTGTCATTTTTATATGGGGAATCTTCCATATCATCGGGCAAGGGGTACCCCGTTGGCGGTTCTATATGATACACATGTACTTACAATGACAAGAACTTACCTGTGACTAAACTTGAGTAGCATGAGGAATGGTACTCGTAAGTAAGGGGCATGAGATTTTCAGCTTATACCTTGTCAAGCATATCCTCATATTTGTTCACTTTAACCTTAATTACCTAAATATGCTTATGATAGGGGCAATGAGAGCTGAAAGCTAATAAGTACCATAATTTTTGGAAGCTCTTTATGAGACTTGAATCCCTGCTTCCTTCTATGAAGGGCCTTTCTTTTACCTTTTATGTCGAGTCTCCATCTTCTATCTTTATTCACCTATTGAGAGAGCATAGTGTCCATTCTTAGTTTAATGTGCATTGTCCCAAGACTTGTTGATTGATTCATAATGTTGATACTGCTTGTTCTTAAAATATTTGTATCTAGTCACCCTTATGAACTTTGAAGGTGTCCTATTGTTGGGTCCACAACATAGAAAACAAAAAATTTCCTACGATGATAACTATACGCCAAGATCTATCTACTAGATACAGAGCAACGGGTGGACATACATCCATGGAGAACTTACCCTCCAAGACAACGAGTTTTGTTAACGAGTAGGAACTCGTGGTTGATGTAGTCGTACGCTTGCCGATCTCAAGATCATGTGGAAGTCCGAGCGCCGCAAATCAGCAGCGCATCCGTCCTCGCACACACGTTCAAGCCACCGGACAACCTCCACCTCCTCGCTCCAGCGAATCAGAGGAAGCAGCAACTCCTTCCAGACGCAAGGCCACCGGGAACATGTATCTCGCTAATCCAAGACCATGGGGGAATATCTAGAGGGGGAGAGAGATCCTTCACGAGGAGGTGTGGTTTGTGAGAGGGGAGAGGGGGGCTTTATATAGGAGGGAGGGAAACCCCTGCCCTCCCATAGCCGGCGCATGAGGGGGGGACTCCTCCCCTCCTTCATTCATGTGGTGAACCTCCACTCACATAAACATGGCCTCCACCCAAAATCCCACTCACATGTATTTAATTTCCACCAAATTAAATGCAACTCTCAATTAATAAAACTCTTTTATTTATTTTATTCAGAATTTTGTTAATTACTTTAATTAACAAACATTCACATAAAACCCCTTGCAACATTTCAATATCACATGCAGAACCACTTTCTGCAATTTCACCCAAAACAATTCCTGTTTCTATCGAAACATTTCTTGCGCTTTACAAACCTTTTGTCTGGAACATATGTGCTCCTAAATGGTGTCTGGCAACCCTTAAGTGTGTCACCCTACGGTTCGCGAATAATGCAGACATGATTGAGACTCCTCTCAGATCAAAAATCAGAAGTGGGACCTGGAGATCCATACTGACTCCTGCATATTCAACGATGACTTCTGTGATCGTGAGAACCTTTAACGTCAGCAATTTAATCCCTTTGTCTCATGATATAATACATGTCCGAGATTCGATCATCGGTATCCAAATACCTAGTTTGATCTCTTTACCGACATGCACTCTTTTCTTGTTCCCGTGATATAACATTCTAGTGATCACATCACTTGCTTGCAAGCTATCTTAATGTGATATCACCGAGAGGGCCCAGAGTATATCTATCCGTCATCAGGATTGACAAATTCCACTATTGATCCATGAGCCTCAACATAACACCTTCATAGCACTGAACCCACCTTTATGGTCACCCTGTTACGGTGTGACGTTTGATTTTATCAAGATACTCTTCCGGTGTTAGCAATTAACATGATCTCATGGTCTAAGGACTAAGACTACTTTGTATGATGTTATAGCAATGTAAACATAATGACTTGATCGTAATGCTATACTTCAGATGAATGTTCATCACATCATTTCACAAATGCTGTGACCTTGTTATTAACAACATCCAATGTCCATGATCAGGAAACCTTGATCATCTTGTTAATCAACAAACTAGTCTATAAGAGAGGCATAACTAGGAACCCTTTTTGTTTATTAAACACACATGTATTGATGTTTCCTATCAATACAATTATACCATGCAAAATAAACATCTATCATATACAAGGAATACATAATAACAACTTTATTATTGCCTCTCAGGGCATATTTCCTTCACCTATGCATTTATGTTTTGCTACACTATGAGGGATGATACATTGCAAATGTATCTATAATTTTTGATGTTCCATGCTTGGTTTTATCCACTTTATTGTGTTTTGTCCACACTTTGGAGTACTTTTCATATGATTTCTTGGACTAACCTATTAACAAGAGCCACAATGCCCGCTGCCTGTTTTCTGCTGTTTTTGGTTCCAGAAAAGTGAGAAAATGAATATTCTCGGAATTAGACGGGACAAAAGCCAAAGTCAATATTTTTCCGGAAGTCATCAGATGCCAGAATACGAGACGGAGAAGGGCTGGGGGCCGGCCACACCACCTGGGCGCGTGGCCAGGCCTGGCCCGCACCAGGGGGTGGTCTGGCTGACCCTAGCACCCCCTCGGCCTCTCCTTCTGCCTATATATTGCCCTCAGGATGAAAACCCTAAGTACCCGATCAAAAATCCATGAAAGAGTCTGTAGCCGTCGTCATCTCCATCCCTAGACCGGGAGGGATCTGAAGCTCTTCCCGACACCCTGCCGGAGAGGGGAATTCACCCTAGAGGCCTCCTTCATCACCATGCAAGCCTCCGGTGTGATGCGTGAGTAGTTCATCTATGGACTACGGATCCATGTAGTAGCTAGATGGCTGGTTCTCCTCCTTTGTGCTTTCATGTCTAGATCTTGTGAGCTCCATTCATCATCAAGATCATCTATTTGTAATTTGCATGTTGTGTTTGGGGATCCGATGGATATTGAGATACTATTTTAGATTGATTATTGATTCTATCATGTATTTGTTATTTGTGATCTTGCATGCTTTTCGTTGTTAGTAGCTATCTTGGCCGAGTAGAGGCTAGCAACTCCAAGAGTTAGTATTTATGCTCGATAGTGGGTTCATGCCTCTGGTAATCTGGGGAAGTGACATAAATCTCTAATGTACTAGATGTGCTATTGCTACTACGGAGAAAACAACAATCCTTTGTTCATAGAACAATCGTATTGTTTACTTTACACGCAATTCATAAAGCAATAATCTGTTGCTTGCAACTTAATACCGGAGGGGGTTTGGATGATAACCTGAAGGTGGATTATTAGTCATAGATGCAGTTGGATGGCGGTCTATGTATAATGTTGTAATGCCCAATCAAGTTCCAAAGGAGTCAAGATGATTAGTATATGCATGTATTGCTTTCTCGATGTTTGTCAATTGCCCCGCTGTAATTTATTCACCCAGCATGTTATCTATCTTAAGGAGAGCCACCTCTAGTGAACTATGGATCGCGGTCCTTTTCTTTTACATACAATCTATAAACTGTTTACTGCTTTGTGTTTACTTTCTGCAAACTATTACTTCCTTCCATTCGATACGTTTAATCCTTTGTTTTCAGTAAAACCGGTGAGATTGACAACCTCATCGCAAGTTGGGGACAGAGTTCTGTGGTTGTGTTCTCCATGTTGCTGCTGGCACCGGTAGTGCGCCCTGCCAACGTTCAGCTAGCTACACCTTTAGTGTGTTTCCTTGATCCTACTGGATTGATAACCTTGGTTTCGTACTGAGGGAAAATTTGCTATTGTGCTCATCATACCTTCCTCTTGGGGTTCCCCAACGAGCTCGATATATTTTGGGCCATCAAGCATATTTTCTAGCGCCGTTGCCGGGGAGTCAAGGACATCTTCACAAGGGGAGTCCCTCATAACCAATCTCTTTACTTTGTTATTTTTGTTTTGCTTAGTTTATTTTTGTTTTGTTTGCTTGTTTCTTTATCAAAAACACAAAAAAATAGTTTTACTAGTTTGTTTTCTTATTTGAAAACCCAAAAAAATGACTACTCTTTTAAACACTAAGTTGTGTGACTTCACTAGCACCAACACCAATGATTTTATGAGCACACCTATTGCTCCACCTGTGCCTGAAGATACTTTCTTTGAGATAAAACCTGCTTTGCTCAATCTTGTTATGAGAGAACAATTTTTTGGTATTATTAATGAAGATGTTGCTACCCATCTAAATAACTTTGTTGAACTTTGTGAGATGCAAAAGCATAGGGATGTATATGGTGATATTATTAAGCTGAAATTGTTTCTTTTCTCTTTGAGAGGAAAAGCTAAAGAATGGTTGAATTCCTTAGCTAAGAATAGTATTGATTCTTGGACTAAGTGCAAAGATGCTTTCATTGGAAAATACTATCCTCCTGCTAAGATTATATCTATGAGAAGTGAAATAATGAAGTTTAAACAATCCGATAATGAGCATGTTGCTCAAGCTTGGGAAAGAATGAAATCTTTGGTAAAGAATTGTCCCACTCATGGACTAACTACTTGGATGCTCATCCAAACTTTTTATGCAGGATTGAACTATTCTTCAAGGAACCTATTGGATTCTGCTGCTGGAGGTACCTTTATGACCATCACTTTGGGTGCTGCAACAAAACTTCTGGACAATATGATGGTTAATTATTTTGAATGGCATACTGAGAGAGCTCCACAAGGTAGGAAGGTAAATTCTGTTGAGAAAACTTCCTCCTTGAGTGATAAGATTGATATTATTATGTCTATGCTTGTTAATGGGAAAGCCCATATTGATCCAAATAATGTCCCTTTAGCCTCTTTGGTTGCTCAATAAGAGCAAGTTGATGTGAACTTGATAAGAAATAACAATTTTGGCAATAATGCTTATAGGAGTAATTTTGGTAACAACAATTATAAGCCATATCCTCCCAACAATGGTAATGCTTATGGAAGTTCCTACAACAATAATAGGAGTGCTCGCTCTAAACTTGAAGTTATGCTTAAGGACTTTATTAGTAAACAAACTGCTTTCAATAAAACTATTGAGGGAAAACTCTCTAATGCTGAAAGAAATATATCATCTTTGGCTGAAGCTCATTCTTCTTTGAATAAAATAGCTGCTAAACCTGAAACTAATGATAATCCCTTTGCAGCTACTAATGCTATACAAGTAAGAATTGATGAAAATGTTAGACTATTAGCTGAATTACATGCTAAGTGGGAAAGAGAAGATGAAATTGCTAGAAACATTAGTGTTTCTACTATCACCACCACTAGTGTTGAGGCTAGTAATAGTTCTACTACTCTAGATGATAAGTTTGATTTTGATCTTGATGGTTGCAATATCTTTGAAGTTATTAAGTTCCTACAAAAGCTTGCTAAAAGTCCTAATGCTAGTGCAATGAACATGGCCTTTACAAAACACATTACTGATGCTCTCATAAAGATTAAAGAAGAAAAGATGAAACATAAAGCTTCTATTCCTATAAAACAAGGAGATGGTCAAGAATCCATCAATAATATGAAAGTGAATGACTTTGATTTCAAAGCTTTATGTGATCTTGATAGTAGTGTTTCTATTATGCCTAGAAGGATTTATGATATGCTTGATTTGCCTCCACTTTAAGATTGTTATTTGAATGTCCCACTTGATGATAATGCTAAAAAGAAACTCATGGGGAGTCTTAATGATGTTCTTATTATGGTTAACAATGCCTATGTCCCCGTTGATTTCTATGTTTTGGATGTTGAATACAATGCTTCTAGTCCTATTACTTTGGAAAGACCTTTTCTTAGAACTGTTGGTGCCATCATTGATACGAAAGAAGGCACCATTAAATATCAACTCCCACTCAAGAAAGGTATAGAACACTTCCCTAAAAAGAGAGAAAATATTTCTTTTTCTTCTCCTATGAAAACAAAATTTGGTCTTAATGCTTCTTCATTTGAGAACACTTGATTCTTTCTTTGCTTCTTATGCCTAACTTAAAGGCGTTAAAGAAAAGTACTTATTGGGAGATAACCGAAAAGTTTTAGATGAGTCTTGGAAGTTATTACTTCAGTAATAACCGCTCCTTATCCTTTTTATTTGCTTTTTGTGCCAAGAGTAACCTCTAATGAGAGAGAAATAATGATTGGGAAAGTTGCTGTCCTGAAACAGATTTCTGTGCTTCACCGTAAAAATCGAACGTCTTTTTGAGGCGTGAATTTTTGTGCTTCTGACCCAGGTTGTTATCTAACTTTCGTTAGTTCAACACTTTTTGATTTGAGCAACAGAAGGTCTTCGAAAAAATTCGTCTTTACCTGCTGGTCTGTTTTGACAGATTTCTGCCATTTTCTCCATTTGCTTCTTGTTGGTTCCTTTTTGAGTTCTTTTGGGGAATTGAGATTTTTGAGGGAAGTGCTACAGTAGGTAGTGTTATAATGGAAGTTTATTTGGTGTTGGAACTGAACCTTAAGACTTATTATCTTGAGTGCACTAATGTTGCTAATAAAGATTGTGTGAAGTTTTGTATGAAGGAAAATTTTTAGGTGTATGGAAGGAATGAGTAATGAGATGAAGGATGGACTAAAGCTCAAGCTTGGTGATTCCACGCTTGTCACCCCAAGAAATATCCAAGAAGTACAAGCATCAAAGCTTGGGGATGCCCAAGGCATCCCCTTCTTCATCAATAAAAATCCCAGGTTTCTTCCAAACGCTTCATTTTTATTGTTTCATGCACAGTTGTGTTGTTCTTGGAGCGTCTTTTTTTTCGTTTTCGTTTTGGTTTTCATTTGCTTTTGTTTGATTAGTTTGCTGAATAAATTGGTTGGACCCCCTCTTTCATACATTGGTTTTCAAATAGTTTGGTTTGGTTTGGAAAAGAGTAGGAAAGTTCATACTTATGTGGTAAAAAGAGCTCGTTTTTGACTGTGGCCTATGCTCTGTCATGCCATGCTTGATATTGTTTTGGCTTTATGATTAGTATTCTTTGCTGTAGCATGACTTGTTATAAACAATTGAGATTGCTTAATGTGCCTTGGATGAATCATGTGTTGTTTTAGCATATTAAAGCATAGTATAGTGGTATTCTCCTTTGATGCTTTATTTGGGTTGACTTGGCACATGCTCACACCATGTTATGACTATCTCAAGTCACCATAGCGTTTATGATCCTTTAGTTTTCAACTTGCAATATCACTTTATGGTTTGATCAATGATGTTTTGTCGCTCTGCACGATTATGGCCATTATTGCTCTCCTAGTTTGTCGCTCCCAGTATTTTGCTAGCCTCCTCAACCAAGTATGAGTTCCACTCATGCATCCAATTCCCTAAACCAAGTTATTACAAAGAGTCCACCATACCTACCTACTATCTTATGCTATTCCAAGTATATTCATGCTTTTGTTTACCTTCCGAATTAAACTTGTTATGAGAAAACTAGTGATTAAAGCTCTCAAGAACTTGATGGCACACTTTAATTTTCTTTCCCTTAATAAACTTGAACCATTGTGTCGTCTATGTTGTATATGCTTGCACTTATTTGTTGGGAATTAACAGAACCATGCTGTCATGGGGAACGCTTTCAACATTCCACTTGGTACTTGTACCTAGTTGATATCATTCTCTTTTGTATATGGATGTCGTCGGTGTGAAATGAAAGGGGAGCTTGTAAGTCCATGGAGTTATGTATATGTGTTAGATAAACGCCTGGGCCGCTGGTCTAATCCATGCTAACATGGTGGAAACCTACAGCGTAACCATAATGAGCTGTCTATGAAGCATTCTTCTTATAAAAAAAGAGTCCTATATTGATAAAAAGGAGAAAGAGAAAAAAAGAGATATGAAAAGAGGAAAGAGAGAAAAAATCACCATATTCCCATGGTAAATAAGAAGATTGCTGAGATGCTCGTTGTCTGCTTGCCTTGTCATTTTGATATGGGGATTCTTCCGTATCATCGGGCAAGGGGTACCCCATTGGCGGTTCTCTATGATACACATGTACTTACGATGACAAGAACTTACCGGTGACTAAAATTGAGTAGCATGAGGAGCGACCCTCGTATCCAAGGGACATGAGATTTCTAACTTATACTTCGTCAAGCATGTACACCATAGTTTGTTCACTTTAACCTTAATCACTTCAAGATGCTTATGATAGGGGCACTGAGAGCTGAAAGATATAAGTACCATAATTTTTGGAAGCTCTTTATGAGACTTGAATCCCTACTTCCTTCTATGAAGGCCTTTCTTCCACCATTATATTGAGCCTCCACCTTCTACCTTTATGCACCTACTTTGAGAGCATAGTGGCCATTCTTAGTTCTATGTGCATTGTCCCAAGACTAGTTGATTGATGCATACCTTGATATTGCTTGTTTTAAACTATTTGTATCTAGTCACTCTTATGAACTTTGAAGGTGTCCTATGCATTTATAATTTCTACTCTATGAGGGACAAGATAAATACTATTTTGCTATGTTTTCTTTATGTGAAACAAACAAACGTCTTGCAAAGCATTGTTATTCATGAATCTTTTGTTTGTGCCTTTTCATGTTGCATCATAGTTTCTTTGCCTTATTGCTAGAACTTTGTCTTTCATGTTATGATTGAAGTACTATGATCCTAGCTTTGAATGTTTTACAAATACTTTGATCAAGTCTTTGATGGTACATGTCACCTCAAAAATTATTCTTTCTTTTTATCACTTACCTACTCGAGGACGAGCAGGAGTTAAGCTTGGGGATGTTGATACATTGCAAATGTATCTATAATTTTGATGTTCCATGCTTGGTTTTATCCACTTTCTTGTGTTTTGTCCACACTTTGGAGTACTTTTCATATGATTTCTTGGACTAACCTATTAACAAGATCCATAGTGCCAGCTGCCTGTTTTCTGCTGTTTTTGGTTCCAGGAAAGTCAGAAAATGAATATTCTCGGAATTGGACGGGACAAAAGCCAAAGTGCCTATTTTTCCGGAAGGGATCAAGTGCCAGAATACGAGACGGAGAGGGGCCAGGGGCCGGCCACACTACCTGGCCGCGCGGCCAGGCCTGGCCCGCGTCACGGGGTGGTCTGGCCGACCCCAGCACCCCTCGGCCTCTCCTTCCGCCTATAAGTTGCCCTCGGGACGAAAACCCTAAGTACCCGATCAAAAATCCACGAAAGAGTCTGTAGCCGCCGTCATCTCCATCCCTAGATCGGGAGGGATCTGAAGCTCTTCCCGGCACCCTGCCGGAGAGGGGAATTCACCCTGGAGGCCTTCTTCATCACCATGCAAGCCTCCAGTGTGATGCGTGAGTAGTTCATCCTTGGACTACGGATCCATGTAGTAGCTAGATGGCTGGTTTCTCCTCCTTTGTGCTTTCATGTTTAGATCTTGTGAGCTCTGTTCATGATTAAGATCATCTATTTGTAATCCATACATGTTGTGTTTGTGGGGATCCGATGGATATTGAGATGCTATTTCAGATTGATTATTGATTCTATCATGTCTTTGTTATTTGAGATCTTGCATGCTTTCCGTTGTTAGTAGCTATCTTGGCCGAGTAGATGCTAGCAACTCCAAGAGTTAGTATTTATGCTCGATAGTGGGTTCATGCCTCTGGTAATATGGGGAAGTGACAGAAATCTCTAAGGTACTAGATGTGTTGTTGCTACTAGGGAGAAAACAACAATCCTTTGTTCATAGAACAATCATATTGTTTACTTTACACGCAATTCGTAAAGCAATAATCTGTTGCTTGCAACTTAATACTGGAGGGGGTTCGGATGATAACCTGAAGGTGGATTATTAGTCATAGGTGCATTTGGATGGCGGTCTATGTATAATGTTGTAATGCCCAATCAAGTTCCAAAGGAGTCAAGATGATTAGTATATGCATGTATTGCTTTCTTGATGTTTGTCAATTGCCCCGCTGTAATTTGTCCACCCAGCATGCTATCTATATTAAGGAGAGCCACCTCTAGTGAACTATGGATCCCGGTCCTTTCTTTTACATACAATCTATAAACTGTTTACTGCTTTGTGTTTATTTTCTGCAAACTATTACTTCCTTCCATTTGATACGTTTAATCCTTTGTTTTCAGCAAAACCGATGAGATTGACAACCTCATCGCAAGTTGGGGACAGAGTTCTGTGGTTGTGTTATGCAGGTCTCCATGTTGATGCTGGCACCGGTAGTGCGCCCTGCCAACGTTCAGCTAGCTACACCTTTGGGGTGTTTCCTTGCTCCTACTGGATTGATAACCTTGGTTTCATACTGAGGGAAAACTTGCTGCTGTGCTCATGATACCTTCCTCTTGGGGGTTCCCCAACGAGCTCGATATATTTTGGGCCATCAAGGGACAAGCTGAATACCATTCTCATTATGTTTTCTATATGTGAAACAAACAAACGTCTTTCAAAGCATTGTTATTCATGAATGTTTTGTTTGTACCTTTTCATGTTATAACATAGTTGCTATGTCTTATTGTTAGAACTATATCTTTCATGCTATGTTAAAGTACTATGATCCCAGCTATTAATGTTTTACAAATACCTTGATCAAGATTATGATGGTGCATGTCACCTCAAAAATTATACTTTTTATCACTTACCAACTCGAGGACAAGCAGGAGTTAAGCTTGGGGATGTTGATACATTGTAAACGTATCTATAATTTTTGATGTTCTATGCTTGTTTTATATCTACTTTCTTATGTTTTGTCCACACTTTGGAGTATTTTTACACATTTTCTGGAACTAACCTATTAACAAGATGCCACAGTGCCAGTTGTCTGTTTTTTGCTGTTTTTGGTTTCAGAAAAGCTAGTAAGGAAATATTCTCGAAATTGGATTGGACAAAAGCCCAAGTCAATAATTTACCCGAAGCAATACGGAGTCCGGAGGGGAGACGAAGAGGGGAACCAGGGCGGCCACACCCTAGGGTGGCGAGGCCAGCCCTAGTCGTGCCGCCACCTGGTGTGGGCCCCCTGGTACTCCACCGACCTTGCCCCTTCGCCTATAAATGTCTCCCGGGACAAAAACCCTAAGTACCCGATCAAAATTCCATGAAAGAGTCTGTAGCCTCCACCATCTCCATCCCTAGATCGGAAGGGATCTGAAGCTCTTTCCGGCACCCTGCCGGAGGGAAGAGATCACCCTGGAGGCCTTCTTCTTCACCATGACTGCCTCCGGTGTGATGCATGAGTAGTTCATCCCTGGACTACGGGTCCATGTAGTAGCTAGATGGTTGGTTCTCCTCCTTTCTGCTACCATGTTTAGATCTTGTGAGCTCCGTTCATGATCAATATCATCTATTTGTAATCTTACATGTTGTGTTTGCAGGGATCCGATGGATATTGAGATGCTATTTCAGATTGATTATTGATTCTATCATGTCTATGTTATTTGTGATCTTGCATGCTTTCCGTTGTTAGTAGCTATCTTGGCCGAGTAGATGCTAGCAACTCCAAGAGGGAGTATTTATGCTCGATAGTGGGTTCATGCCTTTAGGAATCTGGGGAAGTGACAGAAATCTCTAAGGAACTAGATGTGCTGTTGCTACTAGGGAGAAAACATCAATCCTTTGTTCATAGAACAATCGTATTGTTTACTTTACACACTTTGCTTAATGCAATTATCTGTTGCTTGCAACTTAATACTGGAGGGGGTTCGGATGATAACCTAAAGGTGGATTATTAGTCATAGATGTAGTTGGATTACGGTCTATGTATAATGTTGTAATGCTCAATCAAATCTCGTAGGAGTCAAGATGATTAGTATATGCATGTATGCTTTCTCAGTGTCTGTCAATTGCCCCGCTGTAATTTGTTCACCCAGCATGTCATCTATCTTAAGGAGAATCACCTCTAGTGAACTATGGACCCTGGTCCATTCTTTTACCATCAATCTACAAGATATTTACTGTTTTCTGTTTACTTTCTGCAAGCAATTACTATCTTCCACACAATACTTTAATCCTTTGTTTTCAGCAAAACCGGTGAGATTGACAACCTCACTGTAAGTTGGGGGCAAAGTTCTGTGGTTGTGTTGTGCAGGATTCCAAGTTGGAAACAACACCTTGGAGGTGTTTCCTTGCTCCTACTGGTTCGATAACCTTGGTTTCATAACTGAGGGAAAACTTGCTGCTGTGCTCATCATACCTTCCTCTTGGGGTTCCCCAACGAGCTCAATACATTTTGAGCCATCGGGCGTCCATCCAACAGAATTCAGAAGCTTATCACAAGACAAATTAATATGGCGGAAAGAGCAACATCAACCACACCCGAATATCTCCACTGGTCAGAGCAAGAAATCACATTCAGCAGAGCCGATCACCCGCTTCGGGTTCCACGACCGGGTCACTCAGCCTTGATAGTCGAAGCACAAATTGACGGGTTCGATATGAGCAAGGTCTTCATGGACGCAAGAAGTAGCATAAATCTGATCTACGCAAAAACACTAAGGACAATAGGCTACCCCTTGGATAATCTCGTGCCAACTGAAACATCTTTCCACGGAATAGTACCAGGTAAAGCCAAAATTCCTTTAGTCAAAGTATTTCTTGACGTTGTTTTTGGTTCCAAGGTAAATTTTAGGCGAGAAAAACTCGAGTTCGAAGTTATAGACTGGCCATCACAATATCATGCAATCCTGGGATGACCAGCCTTCGCACGATTTATGGCAGTGCCGCATTATGCATACTTAGTTATGAAAATGCCAGTACCAAAGGGAATTATCACGGTAAAAGGAAGCTTCACACGTGCCGATGACTGCGATCTGGAGTTCAACAAAATTTCTGAATCTTTCGGGATGGCAATAGAGTTTGAACAACTCAAAACTTCAGCAAACGCACAACCACTAGAAATAGCGCGTGTCAATCCCGATTAGGCTTTTGACATGGCAAAGGACACAAAAGAAGTACAGATCCACCTTGTCGACTCGACGAAAACAACATTTGTGGCTTCTAACCTTGACCCTGCATAGGAAAGCACGCTCATTGAGTTCCTCCATGAGCACTGGGAGATTTTCGCATGGCTACCTTCTAACATGCCGGGGATTCCCAGGGAACTCGCTGAGCATGCATTAAATTTGGATCCAAAGGCGATGCCAGTAAAGCAACCGCTTCATCGCTTCGCAGAACCAAAGTGCAAAGCCATTGGAAAGGAGCTCCATCGCCTCATCGATGCCAATTTTATCAAAGAACTAACAAAATCGGAGTGGGTCGCAAACCCAATATGTGTTCCAAAGAAAAATATTATAGAACTTCGGATGTGCATCGACTTTACTGCACTAAACAAGCATTTCCCAAAAGATCACTTCCCATTGTCGCAAATCGACCAAATAATTGAAGCAACTGCGAGATGCGAACATCTTTCTTTCTTGGACGCTTACTTAGGATACCACCAGATTAGGATGAAGGAAGAAGATCAGGAGAAAACAACGTTTATCACGCCCTA
Organism: Avena sativa; assembly: GCA_916181665.1. Lineage (NCBI taxonomy): Eukaryota > Viridiplantae > Streptophyta > Magnoliopsida > Poales > Poaceae > Avena > Avena sativa. The sequence goes on from OV702288.1 coordinate 562,414,177, forward strand.
TGGCGTATTTTGCTAGACAACAATGCCTTTTGGCCTCAAGAACGCCGGAGCAACATATCAGCGGATGATGCAGAAGTGCCCGGGAAGCCAGATAGGCACAAATGTGCAAGTATATATCGATGATGTCATAGTTACAAGAAACCAAGGATCTGCGTTGATCAAGGACCTTGAAGAAACATTCAAAAATCTCGACAAGTTTAGCATCAAGCTGAACCCGAAAAAATGCTCCTTTAGAGTCCCGGCAGGGCAACTCCTCGGATATTTGGTATCAGCTAGAGGAATCGAGGCTAATCCTGAAAAAATACAAGCAATCATAACAATGAAGAAGCCAACAAATCTACGAGGCGTACAACAACTGGCAGGGCGAGTAGCGGCACTCAGTCATTTTATTGCAAGGTTAGGATAAAATGCACTACCATTCTACGCCCTCATGAGGAAATCAGAAAAATTCGAATGGACGGAAGAAGCTCAGCGTGCCTTTGAAGATCTTAAAAGGACACTTTCGACATCTCCTGTTGTCGTGTCGCCAAAAGAGAAAGAGCCTTTACTCCTTTATATCGCTGACACAAATCAGGTGGTTAGCATGGTCTTGGTCATAGAGCGACCCAAAGAAGGGAAGACCCATGGTGAGCAGAGGCCAGTCTACTTACTGAGCTAGGTTCTATCACCATCCAAACAAAGGTACCCACACTACCAGAAATTAGCATACGGGGTATTTATGACAACACGAAAACTACACCACTATTTTTTGGAGCATCCAATCATAGTGGTCAATGAAGCACCTTTGTCAAGCATCCTCAACAATCTAGAAGCAACTGGACATGTCTCTCTATGGGGCATCGAATTATCCCCTCGGGATATCACGTATGAGAAGCGCAAAGCAATCAAATCAGAAGTTCTGTCGGATTTCATCACAGAGTGGACATAGTTGCAATGTGCGGGTCCACTAGACCTTTCTAGTGCCTGGACAGTATACTTTTATGGATCAAAAAGAATGGAAGGAGCAGGAGCAGGAGTCATACTAATATCACCTCAAGGCGACAAAATGCACTATATACTTCGGATGAGCTTTGCGAACGCATCCAATAATGAAGCAGAATACGAGGCCTTGTTGCATGGCATGCGAATGGCAAAAACTTGCGGTGCAACTCGCCTCAAAATCTTCGGAGATTCCAATCTTGTGGCGTAGCAAGCAATGAACAAGTGCGACACCGTCAGTGAAAATATGGTTGCTTATCGTGATCTATATGGTGTTATGGAAGCTCAATTTGATGGATGTGAAGTATCACATATAGGAAGAGCAAGCAATGAATAAGCCGACAATCTAGGAAACATCGGATCCTTATGCTTACCAATACCACCCGGAGTTTTTTGGGAGGAAATAATGGAGCGATCGATCAAAGCAAAAAGAGTCTCCGAGGTTGTAGCACCAAAAACAGGGAAAAAGAAACATCCGCAAAAAGACTCGGGGGCTCCTTCAGAAGCCAAAAACATAGAAGAGGCCATTGAAGAAGAAGAAGAAGAAGAAGAAGAAGAAGAACAAGAAATTGGAGAGGTCATGCTAATTGAGCCTACCTAGATGCAGCCGTATATAGCATATATGACTAAGGGAGAGCTACCAGAAGATGTGATAGAATCCCGGCGAATCACCTGACGATCGAAGGCCTTTAGGATAATCAAAGGGGAACTATATAAGAGAAGTATTTCGGGCGTGTTGTAGAGTTACGTAACACCCGAAGAAGTAAAAACCATACTCAAAGATATACATGAAGGAGTTTGTGGTCACCACGCTAGTAGCCGAGAAATTGCTGTAAAAGCATTCAGAGCAGGATTTTACTGGCTCACTGCAGTTCAAGATGCAAAAGACATTTTCAGAACATGTGAGGCATGTAAAAGATTTGCAACAAAGCCTAGAGCATCCACCGCTGAGTTGAATCCTATACCTTGGCCTGGCCGTTTGCTCAGTGGGGACTCGATATGGTGGGAAAACTTCACAAATCATCGCCAGGAGGACACGTCTTTCTGCTAGTAGCAGTCGACAAATTTACTAAATGGATTGAAGCAATGAATGTCACCACCCAAGACGGAACTTCGGCTGTGAATTTTATTAAATCCATAGTATTTCGGTTTGTTGTACCAAACAGCATCATCACGGACAACGGGACCAACTTCACTTCCAATGAGTTCAAGGAGTACTGCCAGGAAATAGGCATCAAAATAAGCTACACTTCGGTAGCTCACCCGCAAACAAATGGATAGGTAGAAAAAGCCAATGGAGTAGTTATTGCCGAACTCAAGAAAATACTACTAGCACCACTTGATAGAGCAAAAGGAGCATGGGTGGATGAATTGCCATTCGTGTTATGGAGTTTACGTACAACTCCAAATAATTCAACACAAGAGACACCTTTCTTTTTGGTCCACAGTGCAGAAGTTGTCCTTCCAGTTGAGGTGTCACACGAATCCCCAAGAGTAGCTGCATATGATGAAGAGGAATCAAGAGAAGCACTTGAAGATAATATGGATGCACTTGATGAAGCTCGAGATGAAGCCCTCCAAAGAGCAACTATGTACCAGCAAAACCTGCACAATTATCACAGCAGAAGATTGAGGCCTAGGTCCTTTTGCAGTAGGGGACCTAGTTCTTGTAGGAGTTCCGCGTATGAAAACAATAAAATTTTACCCTACGCCCCTGAACCCCTGATGTTACCAGGACCTATCTATTAGTAATGCAGTAACAGGAGGGGCTTTTCGTGAATTTACCCTTGAAGACCGAAAAGCGTTGTCAATGCTCAGGAGAGCGTGGTTGATGTAGACGAGCCGAAGTCGACCTCAAGGTCATGATGAAGTCCTTCCGCTCCTGTGGCTCCAACGACTTGAGTGCCTCAAGTGTGATACCTCGCAGGGAGTTACACACGTCCGGTGCTTGACGATGACTCCCGCTTCCCCGATCTAGTAGCAGTTGCGGAAGTAGAGCTCCTGGATCCGAATCCCACAGCGCGACGGTGCTCCACGGTGAAGATGTCTCTCGTTCGTGCAGTCTGAACTTGGGACCATGGTCACGAGAGAGAGAGAGAGAGGGAGAGAGAGAGAGAAGGAGAGAGAGAGAGCGAGCGAGAGAGAGAGAATATCAATTAGAGGTCTTCCCAAAAGTGAGGAAACCTTTGATTGAATATTGTGTGTATTTATATGGCCAAATACCCCCACTATATATAGGGGAGGGAGGTACTTCCTCCCTCAAAGTCCTGGGGTGGGACTAAAGGAGAGGGAGAGGTGGGGAGGCGTGTCGGCAAGCCCCCACCCATGGGCCCCACGTGGGGCAGCCCCCCTAGGCTCCTCCTAGGGGTGTGGTCGCCTCTTGGGCCCTTTCCCCTCCGGGAATTGTCCCATTAAGCCTTTTGACCTTTTAATTGATTTTATCTTTATTAAATAATTATGAATAAATGATTAAATCAATATTTAAGATTCATTCACATATTATTCAATCTCTGTGGCTATGGAACAGCTTCCACCTCCACTCCGGACATCCTCCGGACTTACCGAAACCCTTTCGGTTTTCTCTTTTCTATTCTTCGGTGATTCTACCGATCCTATAAACACTCTCTAAGCATCATCAAACCCTTAAGCGTGATACCCCATGGTCCGGGAACACTCTAGACATGGTCGGGACACTCCCGGGCCAATGATTGACAAAGGGACCTGGATGGCCATGTGACCCCTATGCATTCCACGAAGATCTTTCATCGTTTGAACCGGGACATTCGTGTCTTATTCCCTTTGTCTCTCGACACTCGCATTGCCCGAGATCTGATCAATGACATCACCATGTCGTGTTTGATCTCGTTACCGAACAATGCTACTTGACTCGTTCGACAAGTAATATCCCTGTGATCAAATCACACGTTGTGCAGCTATTGGATATAACTTCTCCGAGTGGGCCCTTGAGTATCTTTCCATCACGTGGACGGACAAATACCGCTCTTGGCATATATTGCCTCTACGGTTCCTCCGAATAACTAAACACACCTTTATTGTCACTGTATTACCAAGTGACATTTGATGCTATCTAAGCATTCTCAGGAGACAGTGATGCTGGGCCACGCAGAGAAAAACAAAACTTTTTCCTACGCGGTGATCCCAAGATCTAGCTGAGGTAGTAGGCCACGAGAATTACCACTAGACGCGCGGTTGCGGAATCGATGAAGCACGTCGATTGATGCAGTGCAGTCCTCACGATCCGTTCCGATCCACGATCGTCGAAGTGCTGAACGTACAACACCTCGCCAGTATCCACACGTACGAGGAGGAGCGCCGGTGATGGACTGCTAGGTCCGGTACGACGGCGACAGGATAGGACTAGACTGGAGCTAGGGTTTCCAACACATGGAGTGACCTAACCATGTGCTCTAAGCACCTGCTCCCCAGCTTATATAGGGAGTGAAAGTGGGCTCCACTCACTTGTGGCCCATTAACTAAAAGGCCTATATTAGTCACTGCGAGTCCAACTCACTGACTCTGCCCATTTCCTTTTTGGGTCTGATGCGCTCGACGATCGATGCAGAGCTCTTTGGGAACCCCAAGAGGAAGGTATGATGAGCACAGCAGCAAGTTTCCCTTAGTTATGAAACCAAGGTTTAATCGAACCAGTAGGAGCAAGGAAACACCTCAAAGGTGTTACTAGCTGAGCTTTGGCAGGGCGCACTACCGGTGCTAGTAGCAACGTGGAGACCTGCACAACACAACCACAGAACTTTGTCCCCAACTTGCGATGAGGTTGTCAATCTCACCGTGTTTTGCGGAAAACAAAGGATTAAACGTATCGAATGGAAAGAAGTAAAAGTTTGCAGAAAGTAAACACAAAGCAGTAAAAGATTGTAGATTGTATGTAAAGAAAAGGACCGGGATCCATAGTTCACTAGAGGTGGCTCTCCTTAGATAGATAACATGTTGGGTAAACAAATTACAGCGGGGCAATTGACAAACACCGAGAAAGCAATACATGCATATACTAATCATCTTGACTCCTTTGAGACTTGATTGGGCAATACAACATAATACATAGACCGCCATCCAACTACATCTATGACTAATAATCCACCTTCAGGTTATAATCCGAACCCCCTCCAGTATTAAGTTGCAAGCAACAGATTATTGCTTTACGAACTGCGTGTAAGGTAAACAATACGATTGTTCTATGAACAAAGGATTGTTGTTTTCTCCCTAGTAGGAACATCACATCTAGGACCTTAGAGATTTCTGTCACTTCCCCAGATTACTAGAGGCATGAACCCACTATCGAGCATAAATACTAACTCTTGGAGTTGCTAGCATCTACTTGTCCAAGATAGCTACTAACAACGGAAAGCATGCAAGATCTCAAATAACAAAGACATGATAGAATCAATAATCAATCTGAAATAGCATCTCAATATCCATCGGATCCCCGCAAACACAACATGTATGGATTACAAATAGATGATCTTGATCATGAACGGAGCTCACAAGATCTAAACATGAAAGCACAAAGGAGGAGAAACCAGCCATCTAGCTACTACATGGATCCGTAGTCCAAGGATGAACTACTCACGCATCACACCGGAGGCTTGCATGGTGATGAAGAAGGCCTCCAGGGTGAATTCCCCTCTCCGGCAGGGTGCCGGGAAGAGCTTCAGATCCCTCCCGATCTAGGGATGGAGATGACGGCAGCTACAAACTCTTTCGTGGATTTTTGATCTGGTACTTAGGGTCTTCGTCGCGAGGGCAACTTATAGGCGGAAGGAGAGGCCGAGGGGGTGCTGGGAGCAGCCACACCACCCCTGGCACGGGCCAGGACTGGCCGCGCAGCCAGGTGGTGTGGTGGCTCCCTGGCCCTTCTTCGTCTCGTATTCTGGCACTTGATCCCTTCCGGAAAAATAGGCACTTTGGCTTTTGTCTCGTCCAATTCTGAGAATATTCATTTTCTGACTTTCCTGGAACCAAAAACGGCAGAAAACAGGTAGCTGGCACTGTGGCTCTTGTTAATAGGTTAGTCCAAGAAATCATATGAAAAGTACTCCAAAGTTGGAACAAAACACAAGAAAGTGGATAAAACCAAGCATGGAACATCAAAAATTATAGATACATTTGCAATGTATCAGGGTCTAACCCAAATATGCTCCCGCTCTTAAGTGTGTGACCCGACAGGCTCATGGTGACCCGGACATGATCCGAGTCTCACTCGTGACTGATCAGTTGGTAGCATATCCACAAAAATGTGTTCGGCGATGTCCCTTTTGAGATTGTTCCACCAAAATCTTTCTTTCATATCCATGTACATTTTGGTGTTTCCCGGGTGAATAGAATATGGAGAGTTATGGGCTTCTTGTAAAATCAGTTTCCGCATTTCCGGATCTTGTGGAACACAAATACGTTTCCCGTGCCATAAAGTACCTTGTTCGTCCATATGGAAACTTTTAGCCTTCCCTTGGCTAATCCTTTCCTTAATCTCTTCGATTTCTTTATCCGTCTTTTGGGCTTCTTTAATCTTATCCAACAGAGTGGGTTGAACATCCAAAGACATGAGATGTCCTTCAGGCACAATCTCCAACCTGAGTTCCTTGAATTGCTTACACAAGTCATCTGGCAATTCTCCTTTGGTAAGGCCATTTACAAACGCTTTACGACTTAGAGCATCTGCTACTACATTTGCTTTACCGGGGTGGTATTGCAAACTCAAGTCGTAATCCTTGATAAGTTCTAGCCATCTCCTTTGTCTCATATTGATTTCCTTCTGGGTGAAAATATACTTCAAGCTCTTATGATCGGTGAATACTTCACAACGTTTTCCCAAAAGGTAGTGTCTCCATGTTTTGAGTGCATGGACAACAGCGGCTAACTCTAAATCATGAGTAGGATAGTTTACTTCATGAGTTTTGAGTTGTCTCGAGGCATAAGCCACAACTTTTCCGCTTTGCATAAGTACGGCACCTAATCCTTGATGAGAAGCATCACAATATACTTGGAAATCCTTTTCCAAATCTGGTAGGCACAGAACTGGTGCTGACACAAGTCTCTTCTTTAGTTCTTGAAAGCTGAGTTCACATCCTTCAGACCAAGCAAATTTCTTATCTTTCTTTAACAATTCTGTCATTGGTTTAGCAACCTTAGAAAATTTTTCAATGAATCTTCTGTAGTAACCTGCTAAACCAAGGAAACTACGAACCTCTTTTACATTCTTAGGAGATTCCCATTCTGTCACAGCCGAAACTTTAGCAGGATCAACTGCTACACCATCCTTTGTCATAATATGACCAAGAAATCCAACTTCCTCTAACCAAAACTCACACTTGCTGAATTTGGCATAAAGCTTATGTTCCCTTAGTTTCTCAAGTATCAAGCGTAGATGTCTTTCATGCTCTTCCTTGCTCTTGGAGTAGACTAAGATGTCATCGATGAAAACGACAACGAACTTGTCGAGAAATTCCATGAACACTTTGTTCATCATATTCATGAAGTATGCTGGAGCGTTGGTTAAACCAAAAGGCATCATAGTGTACTCATACAATCCATACCTTGTGGTGAATGCTGTTTTAGGTATGTCTTGCTCTCTTATCTTGAGTTGAAAATAGCCTGACCGAAGATCAATCTTCGAGAACACACAAGCTCCTTCTAGCTGATCAAACAAGTCATTGATTCTTGGCAAAGGATATTTGTTCTTGATGGTTACCTCGTTGAGAGAACGGTAATCTATGCATAACCTTTGAGTTCTGTCTCTCTTTTCTACGAACAAAACTGGAGCTCCCCAAGATGAAGAACTTGGCTGGATGAATCCTTTCTGCAATTGTTCTCCAAGTTGTTTCTTGAGTTCCTTAAGTTCGTCAACTGACATTTTATAAGGCCTCTTTGCTCTTGGTCCAGAACCTGGTACCAAATCTATTATAAACTCCACATCTCTATCTGGTGGCATTCCTGGTAATTCTTCCGGAAACACATCCGGATATTCACACACAATTGGCACACTGTCCATGCTAACCCCCTTAAGAGAATTCAGCTTACTTCCTTTAGATTTAAAATTGGACTTAAATTTTATCCTCTTACTTTCAGGGGTCGTGAGTAAAACTGTACGATTGGCACAATCTAGTACTCCCTCATACTTAGCCATCCAATCCATTCCCAAAATTACATCCAATCCTTGGGAATTCAGGATTATTAAGTTTACTGGAAACTTATGTTTTCCGATCTCTATGACTAGATCCCGGCATCCAAGACTCACTATCATATCTCCTCCCGGAGAGCTAACTTTTATTGGACACCCAATGTTTTCAGATGCAAACTCGTTTCTATCAACAAATGCTTTTGATATGAATGAATGAGATGCACCAGTATCGAAGAGTACAAATGCTGAGATGGAATTTAGTCTGAACTTACCAGCAACAGCATCAGGCTCTTCAAAGACCTCCTCCACATTGATGTGGTTAACCTGTCCTTTCTGAAAAGGATTGGGCTTGTTAGGTCCTTCAACTTTCTTCTCAGGACACTCATTAGCATAATGCCCCAGCTTCTTGCATTTGTAGCACTCAACCTGACTGATGTCCGTCTTAGACTGACTTCTACTTCCACTTCCTCCTCCACTATGGTGGCTCTTATATTCACTCTTGTGATTCTTGTACTTATCATTGTCATGACTGCGATGATGCTTGTTGTCCTGACGGTTGTGGTTGTGGTGCTTGTTAAATTTCCCATGCTTGTGGGATCCTGAGCTGACACTATCATCATAGTGAGATCGTTTATGAGATGATCCCGAGCTATGCTTGTCGGAGTGTTTCCTCTTTCTACTCTCGACTTGCTTCATTTTATTCTCCACAATAACAGCCTTGTCACACAACGACTGATAAGTTGGAACATATGCCACAGACAGCTGCAGATTCAGTTCGTCATTCAAGCCTTCCAGAAACTTTTCCTTCCTTTTGGCATCAGTGTCAACCTCATCCGGTGCATAGCGCGCTAGATTGTTGAACTCTTCAATATATTCAGCCACGCTATGGTGGCGCTGCTTCAGGTTGTGAAACTCCTTCTTTTTCAGGCTCATCATTCCTGGTGAGATATGAGTAGTACGAAAGCCATCTTCAAAGATAGCCCAAGTCACCTCATCAATAGGCGTGGTAATCTGGAAGTTGTCCCACCATGTGGTGGCTGGTCCTTCCAACAAATGTGCTGCGAACCTGACCTTTTCAGCATCTGTGCATCCCACGGTCACTAAGTCTTTGTTCACATAACGTAGCCAATCATTGGCCACCATGGGATCAGTCGTTCCCGAAAACTTAGCTGGCCTCAGACGCAGAAATCTGGTGAGCATATCAAAACCTGGAGGGTTGTTGTTGTTGTTATTGTTGTTATTGTTATTGTTGTTGTTGTTGGGGTTGTTGTTGTTGTTGTTGTTGTTCTGGTTCTGGATGAACGTTGTCATCATTTGCATAAGCTGTGTCTGCGCATTCATCATTTGTTGCATTTCCGGGGTAATGTTGGGGTTGGGGTTTGCGCGACGGGGAGGCATCTGTGGTTTATTCATATAGAGATAAGAATGAGATACCCTTACATGATTTATGCACAATACATTGCACAAGCAAACACATAGCATGCAACACAAGGATAAAAGCTCAACAACAAGATAACAAAAGTCTAAAAACACACAAGTGGCAAGCCATCCACATGTCAGATGGTCCAATAATAAGTTCACAAATAACAAGTGCGGTAAATAAAGATAACTGAGTAGTCAAATCTACTCGTCGGCATCAATCTCCTCCTCGACAAAGGTAAGACCTGCGTTCTCCATTGCGGTCTTGTTCTCCTCGATGGTAGTGGTCAAAGAGTCGATCTTGGCTTTGAGAGCCCTCTTCTGGGAACGAAGCCTCTCAATCACCGTCTGCTGCTGCTCTAACTCGAAGTCCTTGGACTGCAGTTCCTCGGTCATATCACGAGTCCTCTTGTTCCTATCCTGGACACGCTTCTCTTGACTCTTGAACTTACGGTCTTGGGTCTCGAACTTTGCCTCCATCTCCTTGACTATCTCGTCCTGCTGCGCGAAGAGCTTGTCCTTCTCGCGAAGCTGTACCTGGAGCTCGTCATTACTAAGCATGACGTTGGTCCTATCGGTATCCACGTGCCTAATAAGAGTCTCTAAGTCCTGGAGGTACAAGCGTATCGGCTCTGCTGTGACCCTCGAGTCGTCCTCAAAGTCAATGGACTCTCCGTCATCATCACGCCTTCCGAAGGCGTGGAAGTGAGTGCCTCTAACCTGTCGGGAGTGACGGCCTAACAGTCGTCCTATCAGATCCTGCATAACAACCTCCATGCCTCTCTCCCTGTCATCGTGCATAAGCTTGAAGACGATGGCCTCCGTAGTAGGCTCGGTCTGGCGTCCTGGCTGGTTCACCTTGAAGCCCCAAAGGTCCTTCCTCTCAAACTTGGTGAGTGGGTGCACCGTAATGATAGGAAGAGGGAGATCGAGTAAAGTAGTAAGCTCTACGATACAAGGACCAAAACGGGTAGCCTGGAACTCCTCAACAGTGCTGATGGTAATAGGCATCTTTTTATAAGATTGAAAGTTAGAACAACACAAATTTAGATTAAACAAGACAAACATTCAAGCATAACCATGGAACACAAAAATCATACAAGTCATGCATACAAGAATCCATTACATCATCCAAGGTTCAAACTTATTTAAGGTATCATTTTGGGAAAATAAGGTGATAGGTGGTGGTCCAACTAACGAAGTGCGCTTACAATCCTATCTCATTGGATCTGGTGGCTAACACAATGTTCCTAGTGGCAATCACCCTATCTTGTTCACATGCTTCTATCACTAAGTCTATAATATCTCCTCTTAAGGATTGGTTGGTGATTTCCAACTCTTGGGTATGTTCCTTCTCTTTCTCTAAGTCTTTTTGGAGGTTGAGCATCTTGCACTTGACTCTAGCACTTAGTTCCTTGATAGTCTTCCAAGCTGCTTCTTTTGCTGACTCAAAGAATGTGGTGTGCATAAAAGTGTTGGTGTACATGCAGAAGCCCTTTTCTTTGTGGTTGTCTTCCTTATTCTTGTATAAGTGAAGTTGCACCCACCAATACTCCACTCCTTCCTCCATTACTGGAAAGCCCTTGTACACTGCTGCACCATGTACTCCCATGGTCTCCATGAGGTCCTTGAGAATCTTGGGAAACTCAGTCTCACACTCCAAGGTCATGGTCATGAGTGGTCCTTTCTTCACGGCTTCGTTGACGGAGTTCATCTACAAATAGAGATGAGAATGAGAAGATTAGAAAAGTTTACGAGAAGAATAGACAAGTGTAGAAGAAGTTAAATTTTTTCCTTAGTGGTTTCCAATCCTAGGGTCATAATCCTACAGGCAACACAGTGCTCTGATACCATCTGTAAGATCCCTCCTTCATAAAGGAAAAGATCCCTGTGATTGCAATGCTAGTCCCTGGATCAATGCTAGCATCCACAGTTTAAGATGAAGTACACAGATACAAAGGTCGTTTATTACAGTCATTCCAGAGATAAAACATAGTCTTTTACAACTCATGGCCAAAGGCCTAATACAAGAGTTTATGGAATATGTAAATAAACATAAGTCTTCATCTTCATGTGCCACAGGCAAGCATGTTGAGTGTAGACTCATGACTCCTATTCATCATCAGAGTAACCTGCAACATCATAAGTTACAGCCACAGAGGGTCAATACTTTGGAATAGTATTGGCAAGTGATACCTTAGTATATTTTAAGTGGACTATAATACTATATGCATTTGGCTGGTGGAGCTTAGGCTTGCATTGCTCAAAATAGATTTTTCCTTAACTTTTGAAAAACACTAAGTTTTTGCTTGGCACAAAACACCCAAGGCATCTATCAATCAAAGACTCCAGATCCACTCAGGGCATCTACCAATCAATGACTGAAGATCCTTTTAACCCTTGTTCACCCACAAGTTTTATTTTGAAATTGGAGTGATGAGATTCTTGAAGTTTCCATGTCTTGATGCTCAAATTGTCCTTTACCAGGGACATGGCTAAGTACTTAGGTTTTACACTCTGCAGAGGTGGTGCACTTTCCCCACAAGCCTTGGTTTCCCAAGACATGATCCTTCAGTAGCCTTTCCTTAGTCAAATGGACGCGCTCCAACCTATCATCCCATCTACCACCCACTGTCCAAGAGACTAAGTTCTAGCATCCTAAGATCATGGCAGAGCCCATAATGCCAAGTGGTTGCACTTGAAGCTTCTCAACATTTGACATCTCAAATCTCTTTGTTTCCTGGGTGGCCATCCACAAGTGAGATACACAACCCAAGTCCATGGCCTTGTGAACCACTCAACATAAACCATTCTTTCCATTCCACCCAGGTGATTCATTAACTTAGTTGTTTTGTTAAATAAAAACAAGTCCTTAGACTTAGAATATTTTTCCATAGTGTGAATATAAACCACCCTTGTTTTCTAGTAGCTAGGCTAAGCATGGCATGGCATCTTATCCTTAGGGAATTTTCCTAGCAACTCTAGCATTCTATTCTAAATAGGATTTCCCATCATCAAATGACAAAAGTAGCATGCAAGTCCTAACAAAATATATCTAATGCATGTATAAAATATAGGAATGGAATATTCATGAAGATATCACTTGCCTTGGTAGTGTGGAGAGTAGCACTCGTCACAATCACAATCACTAGCAAAATCTACACACAAAGTTGTAGCACACAATTACACACAAATATATACAAACAAGAAATAGTATGAATGCATGCATGCATAAAAATACTAAGTGGTGATTTTTGAAAATTCTACCAATCAAGTGCAAGTTTACAGAAACTAAACAAGTCACAAAGTAACCAAGACAAACTTAATTAACCCTAAAACAAGTTATTAAACTAAAACTATTCTCAAAAAGGCCTCAAACAAGTTTCTGCAATTTAAGCCAAACTAATGGTTACTATTTTCTAAACAAAAAGGATAGGCAGAAAGGTCTTGTTTTACTGAATCCAATGATATAAAGTTTGCAAAATTCCAACGTGGCATTCAAAAGTTATTGGCATTTGAAATCTGGATCAAAATCTGTTTTTAAATTCTATTTCCAGATCTAACCTAGCCACGCGTCATGTTCTTATTCGCCCGTACCGGTTCGTCTGGATCGAGTGATACAGACCGCTGGATCTAAATGAAATCTGGCGGCTCAGATCGCGTACCGCTTCGGGGTTAAGTGGATCTATCCTAGCGCTACGATACAGATCTAACGGCTGCTATTTCTCTGGCCAAGAACTGGCGGCGGAGCGGCGGCTACCGGCGGCGGAACTGTCGGTCGATGACGGAGGCGGCGCTACAGGGGGTAAGTGAGATTGAGGAGTAGCTCACCGGGCTCAGGAGGTCACGGCGAAGCTCGTCGTACTTGCGGTTGGTCAAGGGGCGCTCGGGCATGGCTGCGATTGCTCACCGGAGTTCATGGCGGCGTCGGGTGCGTCGGGTGGTCGTCGTGGACGTCGCTGTGAATCACCCCAGGGCAAGGCGAGGACACGGTTAGATTCACAGAGTCAAGGCGAAGTAGTGAGCATGAACGGAAAGGCGAGGGGCGGTCTGTACCTACCGGGAAAACTCGTCGGAGTTGGTGTCGCCGTCGGTGCTCGCGGTGTCAAGTGGAACCGGCGACCTGGGGCAGTACAGGACGGACTAGTGAGGTCAGGAGATGCGCAAAGATACACTGAGTCAGATTGAAAGAACGAGAGGCAGAGGGGAACACTAGGCTCACCGGAATCGATCGCCGGAGAGGCTCTGTCTGCGGCGGTGCAAAGCTGATTGAGGGCAGCCTGGTGGCGGAGTGAGCGAGGTGTTTGGGGGAAAAAGATCGCGAGGCAGAGAGGATCTTATAGCCGGGGAATCGACAGGAAACGCTCGCGGTTAAATGCCCATTTACGCCGCGCCATTACCGGCCATCACTGCCGCAGCGACGTGGTCACAGGCGCGGTCTGGGGAAGACGAGGGCGACGTGGACCGGGCCCGCTCGTCAGCGAAGTGTGTGAGGTGGCGGTGGGGTCTGTCTGTCAGCGACTTAACGTGTGCGCTCGCGCGTGTGAGAAGGAAAAGGAGATCCCCGGGTGGGCTTGCTGGGCTTGATTTGCTGCTGGGCCAGATTCTGGCCGCTCGGCCCTTTTCCTTTGTTTAAGCCTTTTCTTTTTCTAATTCCATTTTCTGAATAGAATTTGATATGAATTCAAATCCTTTTGAATTCAAACTGCTTTGAGGATTTTTGCAGGGTTCTGTGGGTTCAAAAATGAGTCAGATGACCATGTGGTTACTAGCAAGGGCTTGGTCAAGCTTAGGTTTTGAAATAAACAGAGACTTTGTCTCTTTGTCTCTAGTTTGAAATAGGGTTTAGAAAATATTTCTAAATTTTGAATCTTGGGTAAAAAGCTTCACCTAGTCTTTCCAACCATGGAGGCAAGCAAACAAGTTCATAGACAATCAAATCCCAAAGGGTGATGGCCAATTGAGATAAATTGCCCACATGAAATCATAGCTCAAACTTCTGTCTCTAAATGATTTTGAGAAAAACCCTATATGAATGAATGATGCAAGAATGATATGAATGAGTTTTTAAAATATGATTTTTTTGGGATGTTACAAATCTAACCCCCTTAAAATGAATCTCGCCCTCGAGATTCGGATTGGCTAGCAAATAGGTGAGGGTGGTCTTTCCGAAGATCATCTTCTCTTTCCCATGTTGCTTCCTCTTCGGAATGATGATTCCATTGTACTTTGCAAGATTTGATAGTCTTTGTCCTTGTGACTCTTTCTGCGGTCTCAAGTATCTTGATAGGCTTTTCTTCATAGGTGAGGTCACTTTCTAGTTGAACTTCCTCTAAAGATATGGTATCCTTCAAAGAAGATCCTTCCATTTCTGGATGACATTTCTTAAGCTGACTCACATGAAAAACATTATGGACTGCTAATAAAGATGCTGGAAGTTCAATTTCATATGCAGCTTCTCCCTTGCGACTTAGAATGTTGAATGGTCCAACATATCTTGGTGCTAACTTTCCTTTGACTCCAAATCTTTTTACTCCACGAAGTGGTGATACTCTAAGATAAGCTCTATCCCCAACTTCGTAAGTGACTTCTCTACGCTTAGCATCTGCGTAGCTTTTCTGTCGAGACTGTGCTATCTTCAATCTGTCTCTAACCAATTTGACCTTTTCTTCGGCGTCTTTGATAAGATCTGGTCCAAACAAACTTCTTTCTCCTACACCATTCCATAGCAATGGGGTGGTACACTTCCTTCCGTATAGAAACTCAAATGGTGCCATCCCAATACTAGATTGGTGACTGTTGTTGTAAGAAAACTCTGCGTAAGGCAGACTTTCATCCCAACTTGCTCCATAGTCTAGGGCACAGGCCCTCAACATGTCTTCAAGAATTTGATTAGTCCTTTCTGTTTGTCCATCAGTTTGAGGATGAAAAGCAGTGCTGAATTCCAATCTCGTTCCTAAAGATTCATGAAGCTGTCTCCAAAAGTGAGAAGTGAACTGAGTTCCTCTATCAGACACAATACTCTTAGGTACTTCGTGAAGGCATACAATTCTGCTCATGTAGATTTTGGCTAACTTGGCACTTGTATAAGTTGTCTTTACGGGTATAAAATGAGCCACTTTAGTTAGGCGATCTACTACTACCCATATGGAATCATACCCTGACCTGGTCCTTGGTAATCCGGTAATGAAACCCATACCAATATTTTCCCACTTCCATTCAGGAATAGGCATTGGTTGAAGCAAACCTGCTGGTTTCTGATGTTCCGCTTTCACTCTACTACACACATCACACAAAGCAATGTGTTCGGCGATGTCCCTTTTGAGATTGTTCCACCAAAATCTTTCTTTCATATCCATGTACATTTTGGTGTTTCCCGGGTGAATAGAATATGGAGAGTTATGGGCTTCTTGTAAAATCAGTTTCCGCATTTCCGGATCTTGTGGAACACAAATACGTTTCCCGTGCCATAAAGTACCTTGTTCGTCCATATGGAAACTTTTAGCCTTCCCTTGGCTAATCCTTTCCTTAATCTCTTCGATTTCTTTATCCGTCTTTTGGGCTTCTTTAATCTTATCCAACAGAGTGGGTTGAACATCCAAAGACATGAGATGTCCTTCAGGCACAATCTCCAACCTGAGTTCCTTGAATTGCTTACACAAGTCATCTGGCAATTCTCCTTTGGTAAGGCCATTTACAAACGCTTTACGACTTAGAGCATCTGCTACTACATTTGCTTTACCGGGGTGGTATTGCAAACTCAAGTCGTAATCCTTGATAAGTTCTAGCCATCTCCTTTGTCTCATATTGATTTCCTTCTGGGTGAAAATATACTTCAAGCTCTTATGATCGGTGAATACTTCACAACGTTTTCCCAAAAGGTAGTGTCTCCATGTTTTGAGTGCATGGACAACATCGGCTAACTCTAAATCATGAGTAGGATAGTTTACTTCATGAGTTTTGAGTTGTCTCGAGGCATAAGCCACAACTTTTCCGCTTTGCATAAGTACGACACCTAATCCTTGATGAGAAGCATCACAATATACTTGGAAATCCTTTTCCAAATCTGGTAGGCACAGAACTGGTGCTGACACAAGTCTCTTCTTTAGTTCTTGAAAGCTGAGTTCACATCCTTCAGACCAAGCAAATTTCTTATCTTTCTTTAACAATTCTGTCATTGGTTTAGCAACCTTAGAAAATTTTTCAATGAATCTTCTGTAGTAACCTGCTAAACCAAGGAAACTACGAACCTCTTTTACATTCTTAGGAGATTCCCATTCTGTCACAGCCGAAACTTTAGCAGGATCAACTGCTACACCATCCTTTGTCATAATATGACCAAGAAATCCAACTTCCTCTAACCAAAACTCACACTTGCTGAATTTGGCATAAAGCTTATGTTCCCTTAGTTTCTCAAGTATCAAGCGTAGATGTCTTTCATGCTCTTCCTTGCTCTTGGAGTAGACTAAGATGTCATCGATGAAAACGACAACGAACTTGTCGAGAAATTCCATGAACACTTTGTTCATCATATTCATGAAGTATGCTGGAGCGTTGGTTAAACCAAAAGGCATCACAGTGTACTCATACAATCCATACCTTGTGGTGAATGCTGTTTTAGGTATGTCTTGCTCTCTTATCTTGAGTTGAAAATAGCCTGACCGAAGATCAATCTTCGAGAACACACAAGCTCCTTCTAGCTGATCAAACAAGTCATTGATTCTTGGCAAAGGATATTTGTTCTTGATGGTTACCTCATTGAGAGAACGGTAATCTATGCATAACCTTTGAGTTCTGTCTCTCTTTTCTACGAACAAAACTGGAGCTCCCCAAGATGAAGAACTTGGCTGGATGAATCCTTTCTGCAATTGTTCTCCAAGTTGTTTCTTGAGTTCCTTAAGTTCGTCAACTGACATTTTATAAGGCCTCTTTGCTCTTGGTCCAGAACCTGGTACCAAATCTATTATAAACTCCACATCTCTATCTGGTGGCATTCCTGGTAATTCTTCCGGAAACACATCCGGATATTCACACACAATTGGCACACTGTCCATGCTAACCCCCTTAAGAGAATTCAGCTTACTTCCTTTAGATTTAAAATTGGACTTAAATTTTATCCTCTTACTTTCAGGGGTCGTGAGTAAAACTGTACGATTGGCACAATCTAGTACTCCCTCATACTTAGCCATCCAATCCATTCCCAAAATTACATCCAATCCTTGGGAATTCAGGATTATTAAGTTTACTGGAAACTTATGTTTTCCGATCTCTATGACTAGATCCCGGCATCCAAGACTCACTATCATATCTCCTCCCGGAGAGCTAACTTTTATTGGACACCCAATGTTTTCAGATGCAAACTCGTTTCTATCAACAAATGCTTTTGATATGAATGAATGAGATGCACCAGTATCGAAGAGTACAAATGCTGAGATGGAATTTAGTCTGAACTTACCAGCAACAGCATCAGGCTCTTCAAAGACCTCCTCCACATTGATGTGGTTAACCTGTCCTTTCTGAAAAGGATTGGGCTTGTTAGGTCCTTCAACTTTCTTCTCAGGACACTCATTAGCATAATGCCCCAGCTTCTTGCATTTGTAGCACTCAACCTGACTGATGTCCGTCTTAGACTGAATTCTACTTCCACTTCCTCCTCCACTATGGTGGCTCTTATATTCACTCTTGTGATTCTTGTACTTATCATTGTCATGACTGCGATGATGCTTGTTGTCCTGACGGTTGTGGTTGTGGTGCTTGTTAAATTTCCCATGCTTGTGGGATCCTGAGCTGACACTATCATCATAGTGAGATCGTTTATGAGATGATCCCGAGCTATGCTTGTCGGAGTGTTTCCTCTTTCTACTCTCGACTTGCTTCATTTTATTCTCCACAATAACAGCCTTGTCACACAGCGACTGATAAGTTGGAACATATGCCACAGACAGCTGCAGATTCAGTTCGTCATTCAAGCCTTCCATAAACTTTTCCTTCCTTTTGGCATCAGTGTCAACCTCATCCGGTGCATAGCGCGCTAGATTGTTGAACTCTTCAATATATTCAGCCACGCTATGGTGGCGCTGCTTCAGGTTGTGAAACTCCTTCTTTTTCAGGCTCATCATTCCTGGTGAGATATGAGTAGTACGAAAGCCATCTTCAAAGATAGCCCAAGTCACCTCATCAATAGGCGTGGTAATCTGGAAGTTGTCCCACCATGCGGCGGCTGGTCCTTCCAACAAATGTGCTGCGAACCTGACCTTTTCAGCATCTGTGCATCCCACGGTCACTAAGTCTTTGTTCACATAACGTAGCCAATCATTGGCCACCATGGGATCAGTCGTTCCCGAAAACTTAGCTGGCCTCAGACGCAGAAATCTGGTGAGCATATCAAAACCTGGAGGGTTGTTGTTGTTGTTATTGTTGTTATTGTTATTGTTGTTGTTGTTGTTGGGGTTGTTGTTGTTGTTGTTCTGGTTCTGGATGAACGTCGTCATCATTTGCATAAGCTGTGTCTGCGCATTCATCATTTGTTGCATTTCCGGGGTAATGTTGGGGTTGGGGTTTGCGCGACGGGGAGGCATCTGTGGTTTATTCATATAGAGATAAGAATGAGATACCCTTACATGATTTATGCACAATACATTGCACAAGCAAACACATAGCATGCAACACAAGGATAAAAGCTCAACAACAAGATAACAAAAGTCTAAAAACACACAAGTGGCAAGCCATCCACATGTCGGATGGTCCAATAATAAGTTCACAAATAACAAGTGCGGTAAATAAAGATAACTGAGTAGTCAAATCTACTCGTCGGCATCAATCTCCTCCTCGACAAAGGTAAGACCTGCGTTCTCCATTGCGGTCTTGTTCTCCTCGATGGTAGTGGTCAAAGAGTCGATCTTGGCTTTGAGAGCCCTCTTCTGGGAATGAAGCCTCTCAATCACCGTCTGCTGCTGCTCTAACTCGAA
Organism: Avena sativa; assembly: GCA_916181665.1. Taxonomy (NCBI): domain Eukaryota; kingdom Viridiplantae; phylum Streptophyta; class Magnoliopsida; order Poales; family Poaceae; genus Avena; species Avena sativa. The sequence continues at coordinate 562,433,698 of OV702288.1, forward strand.
GTCCTTGGACTGCAGTTCCTCGGTCATATCACGAATCCTCTTGTTCCTATCCTGGACACGCTTCTCTTGACTCTTGAACTTACGATCTTGGGTCTCGAACTTTGCCTCCATCTCCTTGACTATCTCGTCCTGCTGCGCGAAGAGCTTGTCCTTCTCGCGAAGCTGTACCTGGAGCTCGTCATTACTAAGCATGACGTTGGTCCTATCGGTATCCACGTGCCTAATAAGAGTCTCTAAGTCCTGGAGGTACAAGCGTATCGGCTCTGCTGTGACCCTCGAGTCGTCCTCAAAGTCAATGGACTCTCCGTCATCATCACGCCTTCCGAAGGCGTGGAAGTGAGTGCCTCTAACCTGTCGGGAGTGACGGCCTAACAGTCGTCCTATCAGATCCTGCATAACAACCTCCATGCCTCTCTCCCTGTCATCGTGCATAAGCTTGAAGACGATGGCCTCCGTAGTAGGCTCGGTCTGGCGTCCTGGCTGGTTCACCTTGAAGCCCCAAAGGTCCTTCCTCTCAAACTTGGTGAGTGGGTGCACCGTAATGATAGGAAGAGGGAGATCGAGTAAAGTAGTAAGCTCTACGATACGAGGACCAAAACGGGTAGCCTGGAACTCCTCAACAGTGCTGATGGTAATAGGCATCTTTTTATAAGATTGAAAGTTAGAACAACACAAATTTAGATTAAACAAGACAAACATTCAAGCATAACCATGGAACACAAAAATCATACAAGTCATGCATACAAGAATCCATTACATCATCCAAGGTTCAGACTTATTTAAGGTATCATTTTGGGAAAATAAGGTGATAGGTGGTGGTCCAACTAACGAAGTGCGCTTACAATCCTATCTCATTGGATCTGGTGGCTAACACAATGTTCCTAGTGGCAATCACCCTATCTTGTTCACATGCTTCTATCACTAAGTCTATAATATCTCCTCTTAAGGATTGGTTGGTGATTTCCAACTCTTGGGTATGTTCCTTCTCTTTCTCTAAGTCTTTTTGGAGGTTGAGCATCTTGCACTTGACTCTAGCACTTAGTTCCTTGATAGTCTTCCAAGCTGCTTCTTTTGCTGACTCAAAGAATGTGGTGTGCATAAAAGTGTTGGTGTACATGCAGAAGCCCTTTTCTTTGTGGTTGTCTTCCTTATTCTTGTATAAGTGAAGTTGCACCCACCAATACTCCACTCCTTCCTCCATTACTGGAAAGCCCTTGTACACTGCTGCACCATGTACTCCCATGGTCTCCATGAGGTCCTTGAGAATCTTGGGAAACTCAGTCTCACACTCCAAGGTCATGGTCATGAGTGGTCCTTTCTTCACGGCTTCGTTGACGGAGTTCATCTACAAATAGAGATGAGAATGAGAAGATTAGAAAAGTTTACGAGAAGAATAGACAAGTGTAGAAGAAGTTAAATTTTTTCCTTAGTGGTTTCCAATCCTAGGGTCATAATCCTACAGGCAACACAGTGCTCTGATACCATCTGTAAGATCCCTCCTTCGTAAAGGAAAAGATCCCTGTGATTGCAATGCTAGTCCCTGGATCAATGCTAGCATCCACAGTTTAAGATGAAGTACACAGATACAAAGGTCGTTTATTACAGTCATTCCAGAGATAAAACATAGTCTTTTACAACTCATGGCCAAAGGCCTAATACAAGAGTTTATGGAATATGTAAATAAACATAAGTCTTCATCTTCATGTGCCACAGGCAAGCATGTTGAGTGTAGACTCATGACTCCTATTCATCATCAGAGTAACCTGCAACATCATAAGTTACAGCCACAGAGGGTCAATACTTTGGAATAGTATTGGCAAGTGATACCTTAGTATATTTTAAGTGGACTATAATACTATATGCATTTGGCTGGTGGAGCTTAGGCTTGCATTGCTCAAAATAGATTTTTCCTTAACTTTTGAAAAACACTAAGTTTTTGCTTGGCACAAAACACCCAAGGCATCTATCAATCAAAGACTCCAGATCCACTCAGGGTATCTACCAATCAATGACTGAAGATCCTTTTAACCCTTGTTCACCCACAAGTTTTATTTTGAAATTGGAGTGATGAGATTCTTGAAGTTTCCATGTCTTGATGCTCAAATTGTCCTTTACCAGGGACATGGCTAAGTACTTAGGTTTTACACTCTGCAGAGGTGGTGCACTTTCCCCACAAGCCTTGGTTTCCCAAGACATGATCCTTCAGTAGCCTTTCCTTAGTCAAATGGACGCGCTCCAACCTATCATCCCATCTACCACCCACTGTCCAAGAGACTAAGTTATAGCATCCTAAGATCATGGCAGAGCCCATAATGCCAAGTGGTTGCACTTGAAGCTTCTCAACATTTGACATCTCAAATCTCTTTGTTTCCTGGGTGGCCATCCACAAGTGAGATACACAACCCAAGTCCATGGCCTTGTGAACCACTCAACATAAACCATTCTTTCCATTCCACCCAGGTGATTCATTAACTTAGTTGTTTTGTTAAATAAAAACAAGTCCTTAGACTTAGAATATTTTTCCATAGTGTGAATATAAACCACCCTTGTTTTCTAGTAGCTAGGCTAAGCATGGCATGGCATCTTATCCTTAGGGAATTTTCCTAGCAACTCTAGCATTCTATTCTAAATAGGATTTCCCATCATCAAATGACAAAAGTAGCATGCAAGTCCTAACAAAATATATCTAATGCATGTATAAAATATAGGAATGGAATATTCATGAAGATATCACTTGCCTTGGTAGTGTGGAGAGTAGCACTCGTCACAATCACAATCACTAGCAAAATCTACACACAAAGTTGTAGCACACAATTACACACAAATATATACAAACAAGAAATAGTATGAATGCATGCATGCATAAAAATACTAAGTGGTGATTTTTGAAAATTCTACCAATCAAGTGCAAGTTTACAGAAACTAAACAAGTCACAAAGTAACCAAGACAAACTTAATTAACCCTAAAACAAGTTATTAAACTAAAACTATTCTCAAAAAGGCCTCAAACAAGTTTCTGCAATTTAAGCCAAACTAATGGTTACTATTTTCTAAACAAAAAGGATAGGCAGAAAGGTCTTGTTTTACTGAATCCAATGATATAAAGTTTGCAAAATTCCAACGTGGCATTCAAAAGTTATTGGCATTTGAAATCTGGATCAAAATCTGTTTTTAAATTCTATTTCCAGATCTAACCTAGCCACGCGTCATGTTCTTATTCGCCCGTACCGGTTCGTCTGGATCGAGTGATACAGACCGCTGGATCTAAATGAAATCTGGCGGCTCAGATCGCGTACCGCTTCGGGGTTAAGTGGATCTATCCTAGCGCTACGATACAGATCTAACGGCTGCTATTTCTCTGGCCAAGAACTGGCGGCGGAGCGGCGGCTACCGGCGGCGGAACTGTCGGTCGATGACGGAGGCGGCGCTACAGGGGGTAAGTGAGATTGAGGAGTAGCTCACCGGGCTCAGGAGGTCACGGCGAAGCTCGTCGTACTTGCGGTTGGTCAAGGGGCGCTCGGGCACGGCTGCGATTGCTCACCGGAGTTCGTGGCGGCGTCGGGTGCGTCGGGTGGTCGTCGTGGACGTCGCTGTGAATCACCCCAGGGCAAGGCGAGGACACGGTTAGATTCACAGAGTCAAGGCGAAGTAGTGAGCATGAACGGAAAGGCGAGGGGCGGTCTGTACCTACCGGGAAAACTCGTCGAAGTTGGTGTCGCCGTCGGTGCTCGCGGTGTCAAGTGGAACCGGCGACCTGGGGCAGTACAGGACGGACTAGTGAGGTCAGGAGATGCGCAAAGATACACTGAGTCAGATTGAAAGAACGAGAGGCAGAGGGGAACACTAGGCTCACCGGAATCGATCGCCGGAGAGGCTCTGTCTGCGGCGGTGCAAAGCTGATTGAGGGCAGCCTGGTGGCGGAGTGAGCGAGGTGTTTGGGGGAAAAAGATCGCGAGGCAGAGAGGATCTTATAGCCGGGGAATCGACAGGAAACGCTCGCGGTTAAATGCCCATTTACGCCGCGCCATTACCGGCCATCACTGCCGCAGCGACGTGGTCGCAGGCGCGGTCTGGGGAAGACGAGGGCGACGTGGACCGGGCCCGCTCGTCAGCGAAGTGTGTGAGGTGGCGGTGGGGTCTGTCTGTCAGCGACTTAACGTGTGCGCTCGCGCGTGTGAGAAGGAAAAGGAGATCCCCGGGTGGGCTTGCTGGGCTTGATTTGCTGTTGGGCCAGATTCTGGCCGCTCGGCCCTTTTCCTTTGTTTAAGCCTTTTCTTTTTCTAATTCCATTTTCTGAATAGAATTTGATATGAATTCAAATCCTTTTGAATTCAAACTGCTTTGAGGATTTTTGCAGGGTTCTGTGGGTTCAAAAACGAGTCAGATGACCATGTGGTTACTAGCAAGGGCTTGGTCAAGCTTAGGTTTTGAAATAAACAGAGACTTTGTCTCTTTGTCTCTAGTTTGAAATAGGGTTTAGAAAATATTTCTAAATTTTGAATCTTGGGTAAAAAGCTTCACCTAGTCTTTCCAACCATGGAGGCAAGCAAACAAGTTCATAGACAATCAAATCCCAAAGGGTGATGGCCAATTGAGATAAATTGCCCACATGAAATCATAGCTCAAACTTCTGTCTCTAAATGATTTTGAGAAAAACCCTATATGAATGAATGATGCAAGAATGATATGAATGAGTTTTTAAAATATGATTTTTTTGGGATGTTACAAGAACGTGCCAACTCCCAAGTACCGAAGAGTCATGATGACATACCTTCCAATGCGACTTTCGTCTGAGTCCCTTTTGCCTCACGATATACCTTGTGGAACTATAGCCGAATAATCGTCATCCCTTAAATAGTTCGACTCTCTTTCTCGATCTGAGAGAAGTGATTCATCCGACTAACTCTTAGTCGGTCGCCTCGGTTAACACTTAATCGAGTCACGCATGGCCATGCTTTCCGAATCATATCTTCTGAGAGGGCCCAGAGACTATCTCTCCAAACGGAGGGGCAAAATCCCATCTTGGTTATTCACATCACGCAGCTTGATTCTCAGTCGACCCGAACTCCGCCTTTATAACTGCCCAGTGATGGAATAGGGTTTGACAAAACATAAGTCGGTGATCCTCCACTCGGATTATGCAACAACCTCAGGTCTAAGGATTACATTGATTGAGATATACAAATGATGACTTATTCGTTGTATCTCAATATGGGTCAGTCCGACTCGCTAAACTCTTTAGCCGAATCCGTGTAAGTCAGAATAGCATCACTATGCCCATGACAAGTGGAACCGAGTCATCAACCGACTTTCACATTAATCTAAGTTGTGTGTCTAGCACAACCTCAACGACCAAGGACAATCAGTATAAACAACATGAATATATAGTTCCACAATCGAATCACATATTCAATGATATATATCAGTAGTTCATACATGGACAATAACTTTATGAATACATTAGAAATAACATCATACATGATTGCCTCTAGGGCATATTCCCAACAGTGTCCCACTTGCACTAGAGTCAATCATCCGACATCACATGTGTTGGCATCTAATGCCCATAGCTCTCAGGTGCGCCTCATGCTTCGGCTATAGAATTGGCTTTGTCAACAGATCTGCAATGTTTGCATCCGTGTGTACCTTGCATAACTTGATATCACCTTGATCCACGAACTGGCGAATAAGGTGGTATCGCATGAGTATATGTTTGTTCTTCTGGTGTTGTCTAGGTTCCTTGGCTTGTGCAATAGCACCATTGTTGTCACAATACACGTCTAACGGATTGGACGAGCCCTGAAACACACCAAGATCCATGAGGAAATTCCTCATCCAAACGGCTTCCTTTGCCGCCTCTGAGGCAGCAATATACTCAGCCTCTGTCATAGACGCAGGCACCGTCTCTTGCTTGGAACTCTTCCAGCTCACAGCCCCTCCGTTTATCACAAACACATATCCGGATTGCGAACGAGAATCATCCGAGTCAGTGAGATAACTCGCATCCGTGTAACCCCTTACACTGAGTTCATCCTCACCTCCATAAACCAGGAACATATCCTTAGTCCTTCTCAAGTACTTGAGGATATTTTTAGCTGCTTCCTAGTGGATCTCTCTAGGGTCAGCCTGGTATCTGCTCACAACACTAAGAGCATAGGAAACATTCGGCCTAGTACAAATCATAGCATACATGATGGATCCGACTGCAGAAGCATACGGAATCGCACTCATCCAACTTCGCTCATCAGTTGTCAAAGGACACTGAGTCTTGCTAAGTTTTACGCCATGGGACATCGGTAAGAACCCCTTCTTAGACGATTCCATGTTGAACTTCTTCAACATTTTGTCCAAGTATGTACTCTGACTAAATCCAATGAGCCGCCTTGATCTATCTCTATAGACCCGGATTCCTAGTATGTAAGTCGCCTCACCCAAGTCTTTCATCGAAAAACTCCTTTCCAATGATTCCTTGGTCTCTTGCAACATCTAGACATCATTTCCAATCAGTAATATGTCATCCACATATAAGATCAGAAAGTTTACTTTGCTCCCACTAAACTTCTTGTATAAACAAGAATCATGATCACTCTTGATGAAGCCAAACGTTTTGACTACCTCATCAAAACGAATGTTCCAACTCCAAGATGCTTGCTTCAACCCATAAATGGATTTCTGAAGTTTGCATACCTTGTCAGCATTAGCCGGATCGATAAAACCCTCGGGCTGTATCATATACACGTCCTCGGTTTAATTTCCATTAAGGAAAGCCGTCTTGACATCCATCTGCCATATCTCATAGTCGAAATAGGCTGCTATAGCTAACATGATCCAAACTGATTTAAGCATCGCCATGAGAGAGAAAGTCTCATCGTAGTAAACTCCTTGAACTTGTCGAAACTCCTTCGCGACAAGCCGTGCCTTATAGATAGAAACATTTCCATCCATATCAGTTTTATTCTTAAAGACCCATTTGCACTCGACGGGTCTTGCACCATCTGGCAGATCAACCAAGTTCCAAACTTGATTTTCATCCATGGATTTTAACTCGGATCTCATGGCTCCAAGCCATGACTCAGAATCAGAACCCACCATCGCCTCCAAATAAGTTGCCGGCTCATCACTGTCTAACAGTAACACATCACGAACACTTCGCAATCTGGCCGATCTTCGCAGTGTCGGTGTTGTTTCTGGCTCAGGTACCACGACCGGCTCAACCTCCAAGGCTTTTGCCGACTCGCTACTGGCCGGTACCTCTCAAATTTCTTCGAGTTGGACCATGGTCCCACTGACTCCCCGACTGAGAAACTCTTTCTCAAGGAAGACACCATTCCGAGCGACAAACACTTTGCCCTCTTCTCGGTTGTAGAAGTAGTAACCCAAGGTTTCCCTCGGATATCCTACAAAAATACACTTATCCGACTTAGCTGTAAGCTTGTCCGACTGAAGTCGCTTGACAAAAGCTTCACAACCCCAAATCTTAAGAAAAGACAAACTCGGCTTCTTGCCAGTCCACATCTCATGCGGTGTCTTCTCTACCGACTTTGATGGTACTCTGTTTAGTGTGAATGCTGCAGTTTCTAGAAAATAACCCCAAAATGATAAAGGCAGATCTGTCCAACTCATCATTGATTGTACCATGTCCAACAAGGTCTGATTTATTCTTTCCGACACACCATTTCTCTGCGACGTTCCTGGAGGAGTGAGCTGGGGAACTATTCCACAACTCTTCAGATGGTCATCAATAAACCTGTGCATAGACGGTTTGAGCGGGTTTAGCTAGTTTAACAACCCGGCAAAATATTCCATAGTTTCAATAGGGTTGGTTTGGTTTCAGCAGGTTGGCGTCAAGTATACACGCGGGTTGGTTTGGGCTAGTTTCACAGTTTGTACGGTTTGGCACCGCGAGATGCAACTACCTATCGACCCATATTTCTGTCGGCCGCTCAGTGCGCGTTCCAAGGGATTAACAGACGAGTGCCTTTTGAGCTCTTGGACGCGTCTAGCTCGCCGGCTACCTTACGCCCACCGCCTCCGACTGCTTCTAGGGCGGTGGAGAAGAAGGGCACGCTGGCCTGCATGAGCCGGCGAGCAGTAGCGGCGTGCACACCTCGAGTCCTCTCTCTGTCTTCTCCGTCACAGCGGCGCATGGTGGCTGGTGCTGTGCGACGATGGAGTCGTTCAGCTGCCCGGATCATAGTATGATGCTGGCGCAGGGCGAGCTCGCCGGCGTGTCCAGATCCTGGTCACGTCCAGCTCGACAGCGTCCGATGGTGTCGAGGCAGCGCAGGAGGTTGAAATGGCTTGTTGTCCTGCTCGTCGTGTGCCGGCTGTTGGACCGAGGTTGCCGGCAACCAGCTCCTGGCCGCAAGCCCCCTACCGCCTCCAGCTCGATGGCGTCCGGGAAGGTCTCACGAATATGCGCTGCCGTAGCTGCATGACGTAATCAAGGGTTCGTTCGGTTGGATATAATTAGGATAGTTTGAATGGTTTCCACGGGTTCAAACCCGCTCAACCCAACTAACCTCTATTAATATGCAGGCTGAATTTACAAACCGGAATAAACTGATCTAAACTGTCACAACGGTGCGGTGCGGGCTGGGTTCGTGGTTTAGCTGGTTTCAAACCAAACTTTGAACTGGCTTAGTCATCAAACTCAGGGCTCATGTACTCGCCCCCTCGGTCCGACCGAAGAAACTTTATTTTCTTGCCAAGTTGATTCTGTACCTCATTCTGGAATTCCTTGAACTTTTCAAAGGCATCCGACTTATGTTTCATCAAGTAGATATATCCATACCTACTCAAATCATCAGTGAATGTAATGAAGTACTCATAACCACCTCTAGCTGTCGTGCTCATCGGGCCACATACATCACTATGTACTAGTCCCAATAAGTCGGACGCCCTTTCACAACTCTTTGCAAAAGGTGTCTTGGTCATCTTGCCGAGTAGGCAGGATTCACATGTCTCGAGCGACTCCAAGTCGAACAAAGTTAGGAGTCCATCATCATGGAGCTTCTTCATGCATTTCCAACTTATATGACCAAGCCGACAATGCCAAAAGTAAGTCATATTCAGATCATTTCATTTTAACCTTTTCACATTTATGTTATAGACAGATTCACTATCAAGATTCAAAATAAATAACCCGTCCTGGACGGGTGCAAAGCCGTGAAACATATCATTCAAATATAAAGAACAACCATTATTCTTAATATTCGACTCATAGCCTTGTCTCATCAAACATGAGGCAGAAATAATGTTTCGACTAAGCACTGGAACATAATAACAATTATTCAGCTCCATTAAGAATCCGGAAGGTAAATGAAGTTGCATTGTGCCGACTTCCAACACAGTGACTCTCACTTTGTTGTCGACTCGAATGTCAACCTCGCCTCTCGCCGTGATCCTAGTTCTTACCAGTTCCTGCAACGAGTTGCAGATGTGAATAACTAATCCGGTATCATATACCCAAGAACTACCAGGTGCGTCAGCAAGATAAATGTCTATAACATTGCAAACAAGCGTACCTGAGCTGGAAGTCACACCTCCACTCTTGGCTTTATCAGCCAGATACTTGCTACAATTCCTCTTCCACTGGCCATCCGCCTTGTAGTAGAAGCAAGTGAATCCGGCTACAGGAGATGGCTTAGTCCCTGAGGAAGCGCTTTGGACCAGGTCCTCAGCCTTACCTCCCGACTTAGCCTTCTTCTTCTTAGTCCAAGAACTCTTCTTGAACTTAGCCTTATTCTATACCATCAACACTTGAATGGCACCTTTCTTGAAATCCGCCTCAGCCTGCTTGAGCATCCCATGTAATTCAGTGAGCTTCTTATCCATACCATGCATGTGGTAGTTCGATATGAATTGACCATACGCACTAGGAAGAGAGTTTAGAATTATGTCCGTAGCGAACTCTTCGCTAATGGGGTAGCCCAGCCTTTCCAGAGACTGCACATAACCAACCATCTTGATCACATGCGGACTCAGTGGATCACCATCCTTAAGCTTGCAGCTCAACAAGGCCTGAGAGACTTGATACCTCTTAGTCTTTGCCTGAGCCTAGAACGTACTTTTGAGGCTTTCGATCATATCGTAGGCCTCAACATTCTCGAACTGCTGCTGCAAGTCCGGTTCCATGTGAGCAAGCATAAGACATCTAATCTCCGTGGATTCATCACAAATCCGACGGTAGGCATTGGTGGCTGCGACAGTCGCATTCTCATTCGGCTCATCTGGAAGTGGGTTGTCTAGGACATGGTCCCTCTTTTCTTGCTTGAGAACAATTATCAGATTATGATACCAGTTGGTGAAGTTAGTTCCATTTAGCTTATCTTTCTCTAAGATGGTTCTCAAAGCAAAACTAGAAATCTGAGGAAGACTGCTAGGTGCCATTGATCTACAATAGAAAAATATGCAGAACACTTAAGACATGTATCCATAAAAGAGCAAGCATATTAAACACTTTAATACTTATGCTCCCACTAGAACCAACACCTCTCTGATGGTTAATTAGTGATTCAGGACCCTAAATAAGTAAGTCAACTAGTGAGCTTTAGCATCACCGCTAGCCGTCAAGTGATCTAGGTAGACAACTCCATGTCAATCGTATCTCATACGACTCCTGTTGGACGGGTGGCATCACATGCCCCGGCTCCCATCCGACTTTTCCCCGAGTCCCACAACCGTTGTGATAGACCCGTCTAGATTACCATGTGCTTCCGCTGTAAGAGTCCGACTCGAACCCACCTAGTCGAAAAGAATTGATAGTACCTCAATTTTATGAGCCCACTACCAAAGTTGTCCGACTTGTGATGGTGTAGAACTGGCGGGGAAACCGACTAGACCTTCTTTGAGGGATTACTTTATACCAACTATCTAATAGAGGTAAAACAGAGACATAACAATAACACAAAATAAAGCAATTGAAATGTGAAATGGTATGGCTCTCTTCATGGCGATCTCCATCTCCACAAAGCTTGTAATTCGACTCGTGTCAACTCTTGTCACGTGCCGCCTTACACCATGTAGCCGACTTGTACATCGACTTGCATGCCATCCGGGTTCTCCAAACAGCTACACTAGCTAGTAATGTAAATTACCTAGAGAATCCGACACGCAGGTCGTTATACAATAAAAATGATAGCACCTAGGCTCCAGCCGGCTGACAAAAACCGTGATACGTAGATCACGTATGGATTACACACATCACATGCACATAAGCCATACCATTCACAACACCATCCTGCAAAAACAAGTTATGCATAGATACGATATCTACTGGCGTTGTGAAACTCGCAACGACATCTAAGGCGCTACGACAGGGCGAAGCCGGCGGTCCAGACTCCGATTCGACCAAACTCTTTGATCTTCGATCACCGCATCCGGGTTTACGTGTCACAGTCTACCCTGATGGCGGAAGCCGACCAGTAGGGGTATGTCGTTCCACGACCTTAGCAGTTAGATCATGGAAACCAGATCATCCATTCCCCGAGTACAGTTGATCCAATCAACTTTGTACAAAACCGATCTATCTCATAGATCGACCACCAAAACTACAATTAGATCCAATCTAACGCCAACCGCATATCACATATGCACGATCTCGAGCCTAAAACCAGAAGCTAACGCTCTAATACCACTATTGGGCCACGCAGAGAAAAACAAAACTTTTTCCTACGCGGTGATCCCAAGATCTAGCTGAGGTAGTAGGCCACGAGAATTACCACTAGATGCGCGGTTGAGGAATCGATGAAGCACGTCGCTTGATGCAGTGCAGTCCTCACGATCCGTTCTGATCCACGATCGTCGAAGTGCTGAACGTACAACACCTCTGCCAGTATCCACACATACGAGGAGGAGCGCCGGCGATGGACTGCTAGGTCCGGTACAGCGGCGACAGGACAGGACTGGATCTAGGGTTTCCAACACATGGAGTGACCTAACCGTGTGCTCTAAGCACCTGCTCCCCAGATTATATAGGGAGTGAAAGTGGGCTCCACTCACTTGTGGCCCATTCACTAAAAGGCCTATATTAGTCACTGTGAGTCCAACTCACTAACTCTGCCCGTTTCCTTTTTGGGTCCAACCCAAATATGCTCCGGCTCTTAAGTGTGTGACCCCGACAGGCTCATGGTGACCTGGACACGATCCAAGTCTCACTCGTGACCGATTAGTTGGTAGCGGCTCCTAGTAGAACGTGCCAACTCCCAAGTACCGAAGAGCCATGATGACATACCTTCCAATGCGACTTTTGTCTGAGTCCCTTTTGCCTCACGATATACCTTGTCGAACTATAGGCGAATAATCGTCATCCCTTAAATAGTTCGACTCTCTTTCTCGATCCGAGATAAGTGATTCATCCGACTAACTCTTAGTCGGTCACCTCGGTTAACACTTAACCGAGTCACGCATGGCCATGCTTTCCGAATCATATCTTCTGAGAGGGCCCAGAGAATATCTCTCCAAACGGAGGGGCAAAATCCCATCTTGGTTATTCACATCACGCAGCTTGATTCTCAGTCGACCCGAACTCCGCCTTTATAACTGCCCAGTGACGGAACAGGGTTTGACAAAACATAAGTCGGTGATCCTCAACTCGGATTGTGCAACAACCTCAAGTCTAAGGATTACATTGATTGAGATATACAAATGATGACTTATTCGTTGTATCTCAATATGGGTCAGTCCGACTCGCTAAACTCTTTAGCCGAATCCGTGTAAGTCGTAATAGCATCACTATGCCCATGACAAGTGGAACCGAGTCATCAGCCGACTTTCACATTAATCTAAGTTGTGTGTCTAGCACAACCTCAACGACCAAGGACAATCAGTATAAACAACATGAATATATTGTTCCACAATCGAATCACATATTCAATGATATATATCAGTAGTTCATACATGGACAATAACTTTATGAATACATTGGAAATAACATCATACATGATTGCCTCTAGGGCATATTCCCAACAAGTGATTGATATAGGCTCATGGTCTAAGGAATAGTCTACGAGGATCCATTTATAATCCGTAACTTGAACTTCGTGACATGATCGGGTCACAATGTTTAGGTTGGGTATTAGTTCATCATCTCATTCTCAGAATGAGTTGACTCCATTTCCAACTGGCATAAATGCCACATGATTAGGAAACCTTGATCATTTGTTGACCAATGAACCAGTGACTAGATTTTCACTGGGAACCCCTGGTTGTTTATATATCACACGTGTATTGATGTTTCCTCTCAATACAATTGTAGCATGATATAGAACTTAATCATAAACTTTATGAAATATGATAATAATCCTTATTATTATTTGTCTCTAGGGCATATTGATACGTTGCTAACGTATCCATAATTTTTGATGTTCCATGCTTGGTTTTATCTACTTTCTTATGTTTTGTCCACACTTTGGAGTACTTTTCATATGATTTCTTGGACTAACCTATTAACAAGAGCCACAGTGCCAGCTGCCTGTTTTCTGTTGTTTTTGGTTCCAGGAAAGTCAGAAAATGAATATTCTCGGAATTGGACGGGACAAAAGCCAAAGTCAGTTTTTCACCGAGGGACACCAGGGGCCAGATTACGAGAGGGAGAGGGGCTGGGGCCCGACCACACCACCTGGCCACGCGGCTAGGCTTGGCCCGCTCCAGGGGGTGGTTTGGCCGCCCCAGGCACCCCCTTGGCCTCTCCTTTCGCCTATATAATGCCTCCGATACAGAAACACTAAGTACCCGATCAAAATTCCACAAAGAGTCTGTAGCCGCCATCATCTCCATCCCTAGATCGGGAGGGATCTGAAGCTCTTCCCGGCACCCTGCCGGAGAGGGTAATTAACCCTGGAGGACTTCTTCATCACCATGCAAGCCTCCAGTGTGATGCGTGAGTAGTTCATCTCTAGACTACGGGTCCATGTAGTAGCTAGATGGTTGGTTCACCTCCTTTGTGCTATCATGTTTAGATCTTGTGAGCTCTGTTCATGATCAAGATCATCTATTTGTAATTCATACATGTTGTGTTTGCGGGGATCCGATGGATATTGAGATGTTATTTCAGATTGATTATTGATTCTATCATGTCTTTGTTATTTGTGATCTTGCATGCTTTCCGTTGTTAGTAGCTATCTTGGCCAAGTAGATGCTAGCAACTCCAAGAGTTAGTATTTATGCTCGATAGTGGGTTCATGCCTCTCGTAATCTGGGGAAGTGACATAAATCTCTAAGGTACTAGATGTGTTGTTGCTACTAGGGAGAAAACAATAATCCTTTGTTCATAGAACAATCATATTGTTTACTTTACACGCAATGCGTAATGCAATTATCCGTTTCTCGAGACTTCATACTGGAGGGGGTTCGGATGATAAACTGAAGGTGGATTATTAGTCATAGATGCAGTTGGATAACAGTCTATGTATAATGTTGTAATGCCCAATCGAATCTCAAAGAAGTCAAGATGAGTAGTATATGCATATTGCTTTCTCGATGTTTGTCAATTGCCCCGCTGTAATTTGTTCACCCAACATGTCGTCTATCTTAAGGAGAACCACCACTAGTGAACTATGGACCCCGGTCCTTTCTTTTACCATCAATCTACAATCAACTATTTACTGCTTTGTGTTTACTTTCAGGAAACTATTAATTTCTTCCACTCGATACGTTTAATCCTTTGTTTTCAGCAAAACCGGTGAGATTGACAACCTCATCGCAAGTTGGGGGCAGAATTCTGTGGTTGTGTTGTGCAGGTCTCCACGTTGCTGCTGGCACCGGTAGTGCGCCCTGCCAAAGTTCAGCTGGCAACACCTTTGGGGTGTTTCCTTGCTCCTACTGGATTGATAACCTTGGTTTCATAACTGAGGGAAAACTTGATGATGTGCTCATCATACCTTCCTCTTGGGGTTCCCCAATGAGCTCGATATATTTTGGGCCATCAAGCTCTTTTTGTGGCGCCGTTGCCGGGGAGTCAAGGACATCTTCACAAGGGGAGTCCCTCATAACCAATCTCTTTACTTTGTTATTTTTGTTTTGCTTCGTTTATTTTTACTTTGTTTGCTTGTTTCTTTATCAAAAACACAAAAAAATAGTTTTACTAGTTTGCTTTCTTTATTAAAAAACACAAAAAAATGACTACTCTTGAAAACACGAAGTTGTGTGACTTCACTAGCACCAACAACAATGATTTCATGAGCACACCTATTGCTCCACCTGTTCCTGAAGCTACTTTCTTTGAAATAAAGCCTGCTTTACTCAATCTTGTTATGAGAGAACAATTTTCTAGTATTGGTAATGAAGATGATGCTGCTCATTTAAATAACTTTGTTGAACTTTGTGAGATGCAAAAGCATAGGGATATAGATAGAGATATTATTAAGCTTAAATTTTTTCCTTTCTCTTTGAGAGGAAAAGCTAAAAAATGGTTGAATTCCTTAACTAGGAATAGTATTGATTCTTGGACTAAA
Source organism: Avena sativa (assembly GCA_916181665.1). Classification (NCBI taxonomy): domain Eukaryota; kingdom Viridiplantae; phylum Streptophyta; class Magnoliopsida; order Poales; family Poaceae; genus Avena; species Avena sativa. The sequence goes on from OV702288.1 coordinate 562,449,153, forward strand.
TGCAAAGATGCTTTCATTGGAAAATACTATTCTCCTGCAAAGATTATATCTATGAGAAGTGGAATAATGAAGTTTAAACAATCTGATAATGAACATGTTGCTCAAGCTTGGGAAAGAATGAAATCTTTGGTAAAGAATTGTCCCACTCATGGACTGTCTGCTTGGATGATTATCCAAACTTTTTATGCAGGATTGAACTATTCTTCAAGAAATCTATTGGATTCTGCTGCTGGAGGTACCTTTATGACCATTACTTTGGGTGTTGCAACCAAGCTTCTGGATAATTTGATGGTTAACTATTCTGAATGGCATACTGAAAGAGCTCCATAAGGTAAGAAGGTAAATTCTGTTGAGGAAACCTCCTCCTTGAGTGATAAAATTAATGTTATTATGTATATGCTTATTAATGGGAAAGCTCATATTGATCCAAATCATGTTCCCTTAGCCTCTTTGGTTGCTCAAGAAGAGCAAGTTGATGTGAACTTTATAAGAAATAATAATTTTAGCAACAATGCCTACAGGAATAATTTTAGTAATAATAATTATAGGCCATATCCTCCCAACAATGGTAATGCTTATGGAAATTCCTACAACAATAATAGGAGTGCTCCCTCTGAACTTGAAGTTATGCTTAAAGATTTTATTAGTAAACAAACTACTTTTAATAAAACTATTGAGGAGAAACTCTCTAATGCTGAAAGAAATATAGCATCATTGGCTGAAGCTCAATCTTCTTTGAATAAAATGGCTGCTAAACCTGAAACTAATGATAATCCCTTTGCTGCTACTAATGCCATACAAGTTAGAATTGATGAAAATGTTAGACTATTAGCTGAATTGCATGCTAAGTGGGAAAGAGAAGATGAAATGGCTAGAAACATTAGTGTTTCTACAATCACTACCACTAGTGTTGAGACTAGTAATACCTCTACTACTTTAGATGATAATTATGATTTTGATCTTGATGGTTGCAACATCTCTGAAGTTATTAAGTTCCTACAAAAGCTTGCTAAAAGTCCTAATACTAGTGCTATGAATATGGCCTTTACAAAACACATTACTGATACTCTTATAAAAATTAAAGAAGAAAAGATGAAACACAAAGCTTCTATTCCTATTAAAGAAGAAGATGGTTGGGAACCCATCATTAATATGAAAGTGAATGATTTTGATTTTAAAGCTTTATGTGATCTTGATAGTAGTGTTTCCATTATGCCTAGAAAGATTTATGATATGCTTGATTTTCCACCACTTGAAGATTGTTATTTAAATGTCCCACTTGATGATAATGCTCTTAATGCTTCTTCATAGAGAAGATATAGAACACTTCCCTAAGAATATAGAGAAGATTTCTTTTGCCTCTCCTATGAAAACAATATTTGCTCTTAATGCTTCTTCATTGGAGAACACTTGATTCTTTTTCTTGCTTCTTATGCCTAATTTAAAGGCGTTAAAGAAAAGTATTTATTGGGAGATAACCCAAAAGTTTTAGATGAGTCTTGGAAGTTATTACTTCAGTAATAACCGCTCCTTATCCTTTTTATTTGCTTTTTGTGCCAAGAGTAACCTCTAATGAGAGAGAAGTAATGATTGGGAAAGTTGCTGTCCCGAAACAGATTTCTGTGCTTCACCGTAAAAATTCGTGTAAAATCTCTGAACGTCTTTTTGAGGCGTGAATGTTTGTGCTTCTGCCCCAGGTTGTTACCTAACTTTCGTTAGTTCAACACTTTTTGATTTGAGCAACATAAGGTCTTCGAAAAAATTCGTCTTTACCTGCTGGTCTGTTTTGACAAATTTCTGCCATTTTCTGCATTTGCTTTTTGTTGATTCCTTTTTGAGTTCTTTTGGGGAATTGAGCTTTTTGAGGGAAGTGCTTCAGTAGCTAGTATTCTAATGGAAGTTTATTGGTGTTAGAACTGAACCTTAAGACTTATTATCTTGAGTGCACTAATGTTGCTAATAAAGATTGTGTGAAGGAAAAATTTCAGGTGTATGGAAGGAATGAGTAATGAGATGAAGGATGGACTAAAGCTCAATCTTGGGGATTCCCCAAGAAATATCCAAGAAGTACAAGCGTCAAAGCTTGGGGATGCCCAAGGCATCCCCCTCTTCATCAATAAAAATCCCAGGTTTCTTTCAAACGCTTCATTTTTATTGTTTCATGCACAGTTGTGTTGTTCTTGGAGCGTATTCTTTTTCGTTTTTGTTTTAGTTTTTCGTTTGCTTGGTTTTATTAGTTTTCTGAATAAATTGGTTGGACCCCCTATTTCATACATTGGTTTTCAAATAGTTTGGTTTGGTTTGGAAAAGAGTAGGAAAGTTCATGCTTAAGTGTTAAAGGGAGCTTGTTTTTGACTGTGGCATATGCTTTGTCATGCCATGCTTGATATTGTTTTGGCTTTATGCTTAGTATTATTTGCTGTAGCATGACTTGTTATAAACAATTGAGATTGCTTAATGTGCCTTGGATGAATCATGCGTTGTTTTAGCATATTAAAGCATAGTATAGTGGTATTCTCCTTTGATGCTTTATTTGGGTTGACTTGGCGCATGCCCACACCATGTTATGACTATCCTAAGTCACCATAGACTTTATGATCCTTTAGTTTTCAACTTTTAGTATCACTTTATGCTTTGATCAATGATGTTTTGTCGCTCTGCATGATTATGGCCATGCTTGCTCTCTTAGTTTGTCGCTCCCAGTCTTTTGCTAGCCTTCGCAACCAAGTATGAGTTCCACTCATGCATCCAACTCCCTAAACCAAGTTATTCCAAAGAGTCCACCATACCTACCTACTAGCTATTCTATTCCAAGTATATTCATGTTTTTGTTTACCTTCCAAATTAAACTTGTTATGAGAAAACTAGTGATTAAAGCTCTCACGAACTTGATGGCATACTTTACTTTTATTGCCCTTAATAAACTTGAACCATTGTGTCGTCTATGTTGTATATGCTTGCACTTATTTGTTGGGGATTAGCAGAATCATGCTGTCATGGGGAGCGCTTTCAACATTGCACGGGTACTTTGTACCTAGTTGATATCATGCTCTTTTGACTATGGATGTCGTCGGTGTGAAATGAAAGGGGATCTTGTAAGTCCATGGAGTTATGTATATGTGTTAGAAAAATGCCTGGGCCGCTGGTCTAATCCATGCTGACATGGTGGAAACCTGCAGCGTAACCATAATGAGCTGTCTATGAAGCATTCTTCTTATAAAAAACAGTCCTATATTGAGAAAAAAAGAGAAAAAAAAAGATTATGAAAAGAGGAAAGAGAGAAAAAAGCACCATATTCCCATGGTAAATAAGAAGATTAATGAGATGCTCGTTGTCTGCTTGCCTTGTCATTTTGATATGGGGATTCTTCCGTATCATCGGGCAAGGGGTACCCCGTTGGCGGTTCTCTATGATACACATGTACTTACGATGACAAGAACTTACCGGTGACTAAACTTGAGTAGCATGAGGAGCGGCCCTCGTATTCAAGGGACATGAGATTTCCAACTTATACTTTGTCAAGCATATACTCCATAGTTTGTTCACTTTAACCTTAATGACTTCAAGATGCTTATGATAGGGGCAATGAGAGTTGAAAGCTATTAAGTACCATAATTTTTGGAAGCTCTTTATGAAACTTGAATCCCTACTTCCTTCTATGAAGGCCTTTCTTCCACCATTATATTGAGTCTCCACCTTCTACCTTTATGCTCCTACTTTGAGAGCATAGTGGTCATTCTTAGTTCTATGTGCATTGTCCTAAGACTAGTTGATTGATGCATAACTTTGATATTGCTTGTTTTAAACTATTTGTATCTAGTCACTCTTATGAACGAAGGTGTCCTATGCATTTATACTAGCTACTCTATGAGGGACAAGCTGAATGCCATTATGCTATGTTTTCTTTATGCGAAACAAACAAACGTCTTAGAAAGCATTGTTATTCATGAATCTTTTATTTGTGCCTTTTCATGTTGCAACATAGTTTATTTGTCTTATTGTTAGAACTTTGTCTTTCATGTTATGATTGAAGTACTATGATCCTAGCTTTGAATGTTTTACAAATACTTTGATCAAGTTTATGATGGTGCATGTCACCTCAAAAATTATTCTTTCTTTTTATCACTTACCTACTCGAGGACGAGCAGGAGTTAAGCTTGGGGATGTTGATACGTTGCTAACGTATCCATAATTTTTGATGTTCCATGCTTGGTTTTATCTACTTTCTTGTGTTTTGTTCCAACTTTGAGTACTTTCTATACACTTTCTTGGACTAACCTATTAACAAGATGCCACAGTGGGAGTTGCCTGTTTTCTTCTGTTTTTGGTTCCAGAAAGTCAGAAAATCAATATTCTCGGAATTGGACCGGACAAAAGCCAAAGTCGATATTTTACCCGAAGATTCACGGAGCCAGAAGGAGAGACGAAGGGGGGCCACTGGATGGCCAAACCACCCCTAGGCGCGGGTCCCCCCGGCCGCGCTAGGGCATGGTGTGGGCCCCCTGGCTGGCCACCGACCTTGCCCCTTCGCCTATATATTCCCCCTGAGGAAAAAACCCTAAATCGTCAAGCCTCCAGCCACGAAAAGTTCCGCAGCACCGCCGCCACCAAATGGGAGATTCGGGGGACATAAATTCTCTGTTCCGGTACCCTACCGGGATGGGGAAGTGCCCTCGGAGCCATCTCCATCGATCTCTACCGCCATCTCCATCACCATTGCTGATTCCCATGATGAGGAGGGAGTAGTTCTCTCTCGAGGCTAAGGGTTCTACCGGTAGCTATGTGTTCATCTCTCTCTCTAATGCATGATCTTATTGAGATCATGAGCTTGTAATCTATAGATCTACCTTGCTACTCAAGTGCTTTCTTAGATCTCTGCTCTCCCCATGTTTGTGAAAGTGACAGCATGCACACCATGGTGGCACTTAGGCTAGAGATTACAAATACTCCCTCTGTCCCAAAATAAGTGACATAGGTTTGTCTAGATTCGGGTGTATCTAGAAATGTTTTAGTATATAGATACATGCGAATCTAGGCAAAACCAAGTCACTTATTTTGGGACGGAGGGAGTACTTGTTATGAGTTATGTTTGGAGTTGGATGTCTTTATGAAATTGTGGTGTTTGTTGGAACCATCTAGTACTCAAGGTGACAGTGTGGGGTTATCTAGATGAGAAAGACTTACTTTGAGGAGTGTTGTTATAGCCCTACCATGGATTAGAGTGTCCAACCAGAGAGTAGTTTAGCATAGTATCATAAAGAAGAATATATTTATATGAGAGTGTTCAGTAGTGAAAGTATGATCCCTAGGCCTTGTTTCTAAGCACTGAAACACCGTTTGCTATTAGATCTATTACATGTTTGCTTGCTTCCATCTTTATTTCAGTTTGCCTTTAGTCTCTTCCATGCCATCAAGCTATTTTCTATCACCATTACCACTTATAATTATCCATACCACTTGTATTTCACTATCTCTTCGCTGAACTAGTGCACCTATACACCTGACAAGTGTATTGGGTGTGTTGGGGACACAAGAGACTTCTTGTATCTTGATTGCAGGGTTGCTTGAGAGGGGATACATTTGACCACTTCCTCCCTGAGTTCGATAAACCTTGGGTGATCCACTTGAGGGAAAACTTGCTGCTGTTCTACAAACCTCTACACTTGGAGGCCCAACACTGTCTACAAGAATAGAAGTGCGTAGACATCAATGGGATACATTTTGAATCCTACTTTATGTAGTAAAAACACCAGTGAGGAAAACACAATGATCATTATCATTGATTCTTTCCTTTGTGAAGAGAATCATTCAGGTATGTTTTCCGTTGCGCTTCTCAACACTCTAATGTAGGGTTTTGAATCCTCATCGTGTTTTTCACTATCTTCCAAAAGCTTCATAATCGAGAAATATCATTGAATCCGAACTTTCTCGAGAATGTACCAAAATCCAAGCAATACAAATTTTGCTTCTCTTTTGGTTTCAACTATGGATTTCGTATTCAAAGTTTCCAATGAATACTCTACAAGGACTTATTCGCTATTGTTTTGGTTATATAGAATAACCCCAAAACTTTTACAACGATCCATACTTCATATGGAGCCGATCTCACAAATCCAGATGGTTCACTATATGTTCTAATTGAGTGCTAACTATTTCTAACTAATGGTCTCTACATCTACACTACAACAATTTATTTGGCACCATCTATTCACCCACTTTGATATCTAATATCACATTGTGATGCTTTGCATTTTGATGTTTCAAAATGCTTTGCATTCACAATTCTCTTTATGCCATTCTTATAAAGTCGAATTTCATTACTATTGATCAAATCATAGTTTTAGATTCTCTTTTATATTCATACCCTTTGTTGATGAAACACTTTGATCATATCAAATAGTTTCATACTCATGTTTCCTTTGGTAAACTTCACTACATATTTAAATAATCATATAATGATAATTACCATTCTGTCAAAACATAATACATCGAATATGTATTTACTTTTAACAATTCATTAAAACACTTTGTATTCAAGTAATATATGGTGTTCAAGTTATCTTGCTGAACTTATGCATGATTTATATGTGACAAGTAATCAAATGAATTTCACATATTATCACATGACTTTGAATTCAAACAATGGTTTCATTCAAAATGAATATATCATTAACTTGGGTATTTTTCAAGGCATTTCAATATTTTACAAATGTTCATGTATTATCAATTAGTTTCATAACAAGGATAATTCACACATAATCAAACAAGATATGAACGCAAATAGAAATCATTCATAAAAGTGGAACAACTGTTTGTTACAAGCTCGTATGAATAACCGTCTCACAAAGTGTGAGACTCACTAAAGAAGTTCACAATCTTTTTGAATACAATAATCATCCTAAAAAATAAAATAAGTGATAAATGTTGAGGGAGAGTGTCGTTGGCCATCATCATTATGCTCGCCATCAACACGCAACGTCACCTCCTCTCCAGCAAGCACCTCTATGCAGAAGGACATGTTTTCAGTAAAATAGAACAAGTATCAAATATACTTAACAGTGCAAATGTGTTTATAAGATTATAACATTTATAAAATTGTATATCAAATATATACCTTTGTCATCGATGACCTCACCGACAACGGGTTCAATCATCACATTCCTGAGATGTGATATGACCCTGTGGAAATCCTGTGTTTCCGCGTCGCCTCTCATAATGTAAGTCCTGACTTGTGCTTGGTAGCTTGGTGGAAGCGACTGCAGCACAACACCGTTTGCAAAAGAGCTTGTCATCCAGCTATCCAGGAAGTATGCAGGCCTCATGTATGCATCATGCATGCGCTCCAAGTGGTCGTCAAGCGAAGAGTTCTTCTCCATCTTAATGGAGAGGAAATCTCCCATCAGCGCATGCTCCCATATGCGTGCTTGTTCCACGAAATGTGTCCTAAGTTGTAGCATTATCGTACGAGGGTCGATATTACCCACGACAGGCCACAGCTCATCCACCATTCCGAAACGCATTGTAACTGAAATGAAGGAGGCCATCTCACGGCAGTAATAGCGGTCTTCCCGCTGCTTTGGGGTCTCTAGGTCACTGGGCTGATCCAAATCCATCTCGTTGAGTATATAATCGACCACGTTATTATCGCTAAGGAGAACATGGAGACACGCAACCCATACAGAGAAGTTTGATCCGTCTAACCTAAGCTTCTCTCCTTATAACCAATCGTCAATAGGAAAGGTAGCATCGGGGAGAACCATATTCTACATTTATAATTGCAAAATGAATTTAGACTAAGTTTATAATTAAATGAGTTAATAATAACTCCACTTAGAAACGCCTATCCCCTGAAGGATTCTAGTGATAACCCGAGCCCTTTTCCCCACATCTCCTGATCATCACGACCATCAATGTGGGTTCTAGGGTGGATGCTAAATGTCGGTCACATCATTCATGCGACTCGTGCTCGATCTTTCGACCATCCGCGTTCCAAAGCCACGTCTCTGTAACATGCTAGGCTTGCCAACTCAACCTTAGTGTATTTGCTGTGCAACATGGCTTACACCCACTATATGCGAACGTATATATGTCTGACACCCGCTCATCACAGCCTGCCTCATACCGAAGAACTTTCTTGGTGGTGCACACTAAGGGGGAACACAATCATTGGTAATTTTAACAGGGATCATCTTATTAGGCTACCATCGAGTACCTAATACTAGCACACAATAAGATATACAAACAATAACATTGAATGTAAATGCGATGTGATATGGTCCTTGACGTTGTGATCTCCCTCCATCATCACCGGATTCCGGCGCCAGGGTTCCGGCACAGTAGACACCAAGGTACCGGTGTCTTTCCGGCGTGGTAGTCCGTCACCTTCGTGACTATCTACTACTACGTAACATAAGGTAATCACTTTACCTTTTCCACAACCATATCACAAAGCAACGCCCCCCTGCAAAACAAAGTTAGACGCCTCTACTTTATCTTTGCATGATTTACGTGGTTGAATGGGCTTTCACACAAGAACCGTTCTTACCGATGAACATTCACCACAACGCTGATCAATTAGTTGTATATACTATACCCCTTTCGGGGCCCTCCGTTGCAAATGGCATACCAACTAATGCGAGAGAGACAGACACCCCCCTAGCCACTTTATACGGTACAAGCCGTATGTCAAGCGTGGACCAGTCTCGCGAATGAACGTGTAAAGTCGGTTGGGGGCGCTTCATCAAGCATTATTGCGGTATACACAAGTACACATGGGAGGGTAACAACTAAAAGATCAATGCCCACATGCTACATCTCGTGTGTTCTACCCGTACTAGCATTACTACACATAGATCTAGCTCTGATACCACTGTAGGGGTTCCATGTATGAAAAAAATAAAATTTTACCCTACGCCCCTGAACCCCTGATGTTTCCAGGACCTATCTATTAGTAATGCAGTAATGGGAGGGGCTTTTCGCGAACTTACCCTTGAAGACCGAAAAGCGTTGTCAACGCTCAGGAGAGCATGGTTGATGTAGACGAGCCGAAGCCCACCTCAAGGTCGTTATGAAGTCCTTGCGCTCCTGTGGCTCCAACGACTTGAGTGCCTCAAGTGTGACACCTGTCAACACCTGGATTTTTAATCCCAGGTGCCTGTTATGTCATACATCACAATCCCAGGATTACCATTTTTGCGAGACATAACAGATTGGATATCACAGTACATCATCCATTACAAACCAATATAAGGTCTTACACAAATAAAGGATCCCATGATCCAGTCTTAGTACAACAAGCAGCGGAATAAGTAATAAGCGTAGCGGTGGGGTCCATCTTCAGGGGCACAGGCAATGCCGACGAAGGCAGATAGTCCTAGTTATCATAGTCGTCATGCTGTCCGTCATCTTGGTAGTCTCCTTCATAGTCTGGCCATGAGAATAGCTAGGGACAAAAGCCATGAGTACTATTTAAGTACTCGCAAACTACCACTAACAAGTAAGGTAGTACTAGTGGGAAATGCTAACTCTAGGTTCATTTGCAAAGTTAAGTTTGAAACCTAAGTTGAGTTCAGAAACAAATAAAGATAAAATAAAGTTATAGAATCACTTAAGTTGGGAAGCTAGTGTCATAGTCACAACCCTGTGGTGGTCAAGTCAAGATTCATCATTCATTTCATAAGTCATTTTGAAAATATCTGGCAATGAAACAGTATGGCCACTCCAACTGTCCATAACCACGGACGCGGCTATTTGAATAGTTTGACACTCTGTAGAGGTGGTACACTTTCACCACAAGATTCGATACATCTGTCAGGGATAACCTTGAATCATCATACTTAGTATGCAGATAATCAAACATAACCTTTCCTTTACACACCCTAGTATAAGCACCTCTCCTATGAGCATGGCCTCCCAACCATGACCATCTGTCATCTTGGGCACTGCATAGGTGGACAACATTGAGAGGTAGCCTCAGCTCAACCCTCTCCCGCGAGGGAACTAATACTAATGCATATAAACTTCTGGCTAAGCCTTAGCCAATTCAGGTATTGTGGTTGTACGGAAAATTTGGAATGGTATCGCATCTGAATCCAACCATCAGTTTTTGTAAAAGGGCTAAGGCTCATGCCTCAACATTTTCATCATCATAAACCATTTGTGTTTCTCAACACATGTCAAAACATTTCAATAGAATGACTCATCATTCCAAGGTTTTCATAATTCATTTTCACCAAGTAATCCCATCTAAAGTGACTCAAGTTTTAGTTTAGCTCTAAACTACTAAGTTAAGAGTGTTCACTAAGGTGGGATGCTAATCTCAATCTCATGCCATAGAATGACATCTAAGGTTATCTAGATAGGTCAAGTTTTATACTCTTTATGCTACCTTCAAAACAAGTAAAGGACTTTGGTAAAGTAAAGAAATTAAAGCTTGGAAATAAAACTTGTGGTAGGTAATAGTCAAAGTGGTGTAACCAAAGCATGCCTAATGCCTTTGCTTAGGTTATCTAGATAGCAAGGGTTAGCTTGCAAGGGTTCACTGGTATAGTGCTAGCTTGCATTGTTAATGATGGCTTGCCTTGTTTGGTGCAGTGGTTGAAGTTTTCTTCCTCCTCCTCTTGGTAGAACTCCTCCTCCTCGAAAGCTTGGTCGGTACTATCGTCTATAAATACATACGGAGTACACAATCACCAAACAATACTTAACTAGTCTAGGTCAACAAGGGGACCGAGCGGCACGATGGCGAGCTCGTCGGTGACGTTGATACAGGCCGCTAGCAGCATGGGCTAGGTAGGCGGACGGTGGCCTGCCTCCTGGCGGTGCTCTATGGCTTGAATGCACGGCTAGAGGTAGTGGCGTTTGGTCGGGAGCGTCCCGCGCTCTAGGAGACAGAGTCGATGCTCGACATGGTGCTCTGTGACTGTGGGTCGCGCGGCGTTGCACGGCCGTGTCTGGTGGGGTGCTGGGGTCGAGGCGGAGAGGCGTGCACGATATTGGGTAGAGGGGCGGTATGTGGCGTGATGGCGGTGAGGGCGCTCTGGCGAGCTCTGGCTGCGTGTAGAGAGAATGGGCGGCGAGGCTGGGGAGTGGTCCAGTGGCTGGCAGTGACTGTGGGGTGGACCGTGGGCGGCGGTAGGGTGGTGCCTAGCTTCCTGGAGCGGCGGAGAGGGGCTAGCGGTCTGCTGCTGCGTTGGCAACGTTGACCAGCGAGCATGGCGTCGGGGCGGCGTTGCACTGGCGCCAAGGGCTAGAACTAGGGTGGGTTTTGGTGTGGTTGGGCTTAGGGGAGACAAGGGTGATCAATGCAACTCAAATGGCTCAACAAGAATTGATCAAAACAGTAATAGTTAGGCTAATTTGATTCTGCCTGCCAGGTGTTCGACACAATGGCTGCAAGAAATTTAAATTCGAATTTTGAAAAGATTTTTGATGTGTGATCTGATCTTATGCTTGGGAGTCTCTGGTTGCTGGGAAATGTCAAGGTGAATTGGTTTGGTTGGTTTTTGCATAAGTGGGATCTTCTCATATGAACTACATTCATTTTTCAAATGTCATTTAAATTTAGTGTTTGAAAGTTTTTGGTAGATCACAAAGTGGGCCTTGGTACATCACTACTTGTACTAGCAAGGGGTGCAAAGATCCACATTTGTTTCTGTTAGGTTCTGAGTTCTAGGAATAGCCAAAGTAGGCATGGTGATTAAAATGGCACAAATGACCATTTGCTTCTTTTATTCATTTTGATTTGTTTTTCTTTGGGATTTGTTTGGGAATGATCTAGATGATGTTTATTTAACCTAAGAATCATTTTACAATCAATGGATCACTTAATCATGGCAATTCAAAACAACTCCTATTTCAATGCACACACATATGAATGCTTTAATATTTTTAAGTGGAAAAGTTTTTGTTAACTCTAAATTTGATGATTTGGATCTTGATAACCTTGGATTAGAGTTTTGGGATGTTACAAACCTAACCCCTTAAACAAAATCTCGTCCCGAGATTTACTAAAGAAAACTAGGAACTAAAGAGATCTGGGAACTATGTCCTAATGTAATCTTCTCGCTCCCAAGTGGCTTCCTCTTCGGTATGGTTGCTCCATTGAATCTTGAGAAATTTGATACTCCTGGTTCTGGTGGTTCTGTAGGCTTCTTCCAAGATACGGATGGGAACTTCACGGTATGCCAGGTCCTTGTTGATCTCCACGGCTCGGTGGTCGATGTTCTTGAAAACTTCGGTCTTCTCCGGCACTTCTAGGCATTTGTGAAGTAACGAGATATGGAACACATTGTGGATGGCTGACATCTCTTCAGGCAATTCCAGTTGATACGATACTTCTCCTCGGCAGTTTAGAATCTTGAAGGGCCCGATATATCTAGGGGATAACTTTCATTTCAGACTGAAGCGTTGCGTTCCCTTCAATGGCGAAACCTTGAGATACACAAAATCTCCGACATTGAAAGTCAGGTCTCTCCTTCTCTTGTCAGCATAACTATTCTGTCGGGATTGGGCGGTCTTGAGGTGCTCACGGACTTTGTGTACCTTCTCTTCGGCTTCTCAGAGAATGTCGGGTCCAAAGATCTGACTCTCTCCTACTTGCGACCAATTCAATAGGGTGCGACACTTTCTTCCGTATAGGAACTCAAATGGTGCCATTTGCAAACTAGCTTGATAACTATTGTTATATGAGAATTCTGCGAAAGGCAGGCAGTCTTCCCATTTTGATCCGTACTCTAAAACACAAGCTCTCAACATATCCTCTAGAATTTGGTTGACTCTCTCAGTCTGTCCATCAGTTTGCAGGTGATAAGCGGTGCTGAAATTCAACTTGGTTCCTAATCCTTCCTGGACTTTCTGCCAAAATCTCGAGGTAAACTGGGTTCCTCGATCTGATACTATGGTCTTGGGGGTTCCATGCAGACTAACAATCCTAGCAATATACAACTCTGCTAGTTTCGAACTCTAGTAGGTGGTCTTGATAGGTATAAAGTGAGCTACCTTGGATAGTCTATCAATGATGACCCAGATTGAGTCATTTCCCCTACTAGAGGTAGGCAGACCGGTGATAAAGTCCATTCTGACGGAATCCCATTTCCATTTCGGAATCTGCAAAGGTTGCAACAGTCCTACGGGTCTCTGATGCTCTGCTTTGACTCTTTGACAGATGTCACACTTGGCGATGTAGCTTCCGATTTCTCTCTTCATCTTGTGGCACCAAAATTGCTCTTCCAAATCTTGATACATCTTCGTTCCTCCGGGGTGGATAGAATAAAGAGTATCATGAGCTTCCTGCATGATAACTTGCTTCAGCTCCGAATCTGCTGGCACACAGATACGTCCTTTGTACCACAGAACTCCTTCTTTGTCTTCGGTGAATCTAGGTACCTTTCCTGTACCAATTTGATGTTTGATTCCGTCGATACTTTCATTTCCCTTCTGGGCTTCCTTGATTTGGCTAATCAAAGTGGGTTGAAGTTCAATGCTAGCTAAGAATCCTTTGCTAACTAGCTCAGTCCTAAACTGCTCCAACTCCTCGTACAAACTTGGTTGCTTCTCCTTGATCATGGTGTTTAGCCTGCAAGGTAATCTGCTAAGAGCATCCGCTACCACATTGGCTTTGCCGGGGTGATAGTGAATGTCAAGGTCATAATCCTTTATTAACTCTATCCATCTCCTTTGCCTCATATTCAGCTCCTTCTGAGTGAAAATATACTTCAACCTCTTGTGATCTGAGTAAATCTCACAGCGATTACCCATCAGATAATGACGCCATGTCTTCAATGCCAAAACTACGGTTGCTAACTCCAGATCATGGGTCGGATAGTTCTGCTCATGCTGCTTCAGTTGTCGAGACAGATACGCGATGACTTTGCCTTCTTGCATCAATACACATCCGAGACCAATCTTGGATGCATCACAATATACCTCAAATGGCTTCTTGATATCTGGCATGATCAATATTGGGGCTGATATCAATCTCTTCTTTAGCTCTTGGAAACTGGCTTCACATTTGTCGTTCCATTCAAACTTCTTGTCCTTCTTCAACAATTGGGTCATTGGTCTAGCGATGCTCGAGAATCCTTCTACGAACTTGCGGTAATATCCCGCTAATCCGAGAAATGCACGGACTTGGGTTTGAGTGGTTGGGGCTTCCCATTCTTCGACATCTTTGATCTTGGCGGGATCAACGGAGACTCCTCCGGCAGACACAATATGTCCTAGGAATCCTACTTCTTTCAGCCAAAACTCACACTTGCTAAACTTGGCATACAACCGATGCTCTCTTAGGGTTTCTAGGATGATTCTCAGATGTTGCTCATGCTCTTCTTCTGACTTGGAGTAGATAAGGATATCATCAATAAACACAACGACAAATTTATCTAGGAAATTCATAAAGATCTTATTCATGAGATTCATGAAATAAGCAGGGGCATTGGTTAATCCAAAAGACATAACCGTATACTCGTATAAACCATAGCAAGTAGTAAAGGCGGTCTTCGGAATATCTGTTGCACGAATCTTAAGTTGGTGATAACCCGTCCTAAGATCAATCTTTGAGAATACCTGGGCACCAGTCAACTGATCAAATAGATCCTCTATCTTTGGCAAAGGGTACTTGTTTTTGATGGTGACGTCATTCAACTTTCTGTAATCGGTGCACAGACAGTTGCCTCCATCTTGCTTGTCGATGAATAACACTGGTGATCTCCATGGCGATGCGCTTGGTTGAATCAAGCCTGTTGCTAACATGGCATCCAACTGCTTCTTCAGTTCCACTAACTCTGAGGGGTTCATGCTATAGGGTCTCTGGGCTATGTGTAGCACCCCGATAAAACCACTACTAGAAAATTGTTGTGTTTTTGTTTTGTGCATCATCATGACTGCATGCTCATGTCATCATGCCACATTGCATTTGAGTATCGTCATGTCATCATGCATTTGTTCGTCTAAAACTATTTTCTAAAAGCCTAGTTTTGTCTTCTAAAATATCCCCCATATTTATTCAAATCAAAACCCGGTCCTTCCGGATATTTTGCTTTTGTCTAAGAAATATTCATAAAGGTCTTTTAAAATAAAACTATAATGTCTTTTAATAAAATATTTTTGTTAAACTGGAGGAGGCAACCGGCCAGACCGAAAGGCCAAGCTAGCCAGCCTACAACACCAGGCCCAACTAACCCCAAACCCTAATCTACCCAAAACCCTAACCCCTACCAACACCCTAGCCGCCGCCACAGCGGCATAACACGCCACGCCCGTGCTTGACCGAGCTTGCCCGCCCGCGAACGCGTCGCACACACACCCCACCCTGTACCTGGCCCCACCCCCTGCGCGTGTACGCGCCGTAGGCGCGCTAGCCACCCACACCAGCGACCTGTCACGCTGCCGTGCAGCGCACAGCATGCACACGCACACCGCACATGCACGCATGCCACCGCCCACATCGCGACCCACCCTGTTCGGCTGCCCCGCGCGCGTACGCGACCCAGGCGTACTCCCCCGCTCGGCCCTACGCCCGCCAACCACCCCACGACACGCGATCCCACCCGGCCCCACCTACACGCTCCCGCACCAGCGCCTCGCTCGGCTCTCTCGCGGGCCCCGCAACGCGCCTACCTACCCCGCGACGTCCCCAACCCCGCGACCCGCTGCTCTCGCTCCCACGATTCCCTGCCGCCGCGGCAGGCCTCGTCCCTTAGCTGCCGGCGCCTCCCCCGCAGGCCGCCGCTAGAGCCTGGGTGTCCCGCGACCTTCGTCCTCCCCTTCGCGCATCGCTGGCCTCTTCGCCCCGGGCACGTCTCCGTCTGCCGCCGGAGCCCGACCCCTCGCAGCTCTGTCGTTGTCGGTGCACCGTGCCTCTCCTGCACCTCACCCTCTCCTTGGTCGCCGCTGCTCCCAGCCCGGCGCCCCAATCTCCCTGTTCCGTCCCTGTCGCCAGGCATGCTCGCGTGCGAGCCTTCCTCGACCCGGTCGCTGCCGTCCGCAACGAGCTCCGTCGCGGCCTCCTCGGCCCTTCCTCGCCGCCACGGATGCTGCACCGCCTCTGATCCCTTCTTCCTCATCGTCCTCTGTGGCCAAGGGCCTCGTGTCGCTGCTCCTTCTCCGGTCAGCCGCCATCGGCCTCTGCACGAGCTCCCCTCCCCTCCATGGCGTCGCTGCATCGAGCCCGTCTGTGGTCGTCTCAGCCTCGCCTGCTCGAGCCGTCAACGCCCGCACCCTGCAGGCTCGCCGGGTTCCTCTCCTCCTGTCCCGCAAGCACGACGCCCACAAGCTGTTCGGGCCAGTGTCCACACAGCACATGCCCCTTCACAGCTTGTTTTGGTTTGTCCCCTGCCACGTGTCGTCTTTGTATGGTCCGTTGTACTTGAGATGGCCCATGGCGCTACAAGATCTGCCCGGCGATGTACTTGTTTTTTTACAAGATCTCCTCACAGACAAACCAACCCGGTGCTAATAGCCTGAAGCTCGAACATGGTACCTCATGAAGATCCCGAGGCCGATCCAAGTTTGACATCAACCATCGAAGACAGAATCCCAAGTACGACGACATGAAACCCGGAGGTGATGATGCCAGACTCGAAGCTCTCCATCTCGAAACACCAAGGTCTCCTTCACAGACCCGAAGCCTGATCCCGGAGTCCAAAGACCAATCCTGCCGACTCCTCCAACCCTCGGAACCCCCAAGATCGCTGATACCCAATGTGTGACCCCTATCCGAGACCCCTATTTTTATTATCCAATGTTGCATACTAAATTGTTCATGATTGCATACATCTTTACGTGGTTTGGGGGCATTATGCCGATTCACCTAATAATTAAATGTGGAGTATATATGCGGACTAATCTAGTCTTATATTGGCTCCATTTAAATTTGTGCAGAGAACCGATGCCCTGTTTCATCTTGTTAAGACAACATTTAAATTGTAGGGTAGCTAAACAACATGAACCCTATAATTAATTGTCGGGACCCCGGTTCTGCTTAATATTGCCTAATTGCATCGCATCCTTGCCATGTCATGCATCATACACGCATCATGCCTATTCTTCTGCCGTAGTATTAAATAGTGCATCTGGTGTTTCTTTTAGTGTTTGCTTCTTCACGGATGAGGCCGTTGAGTGGATGCGAGTATCGGCAAGTCCTTTGGATAATGTACCTTTGGTAGTGTTTTCCAGGCGAGCATCTCCCCCTTTCTACCTATTTTGCTTTTATAGTCTTTATTTCCTCCTGTTGATCTATTGTTATCCGTGTTGTGATGCTTTAGTTTCCGTGCACCATTTATACTCCTTGCAGCCCCTAAATTGCCATGGACACATCCTATTGCCTGTTGTTTGATAGATAGTTGGCCTTGCGAGTCATAGTTGCATTGCTCAGGTGCTACTTCGCGTCGTGTCGTTCCGCCGTTGATAGAAGGTTGGCACATGCTTAATGGTGGAGAAGCTTAACAGTGGAGATGATCATGGCTTACATTATAACTTGTTAATTAAAATGCTGGAAATAGATATAATGCAGAGGCACCGGTGGGTAATAGTCAATATTTGGTTTTTAACCGCCCACTTGTGTCCACCTAGGACCCGAGTTCTTGACACCTGTTCCAAGATCGAGCGCTCTAACCACATGTGGGTGTGCGGGCAGCCCATCGGCTTACTACCTGATTTCAAAGTACTGTGCTAGGGGCCACAAAGTAGTTTGGGGCTTTATTATTATCCTGTACTTATGCCATGCTTTACTGCTTTAATTATGATTGTGCATGGAGCACTTGTACTGTTTAGGAACAAATGTGGAATGTTTTCGCAGTATCGACAAGCCCTGTCACACTTTCAGGTTCCTAGTCGTTTACAGCCATTGACACAAACCCTGGGTCCGTCCCGGGGCCGGACGACTTTGTTGCGGCTAGCTTAGTGGGGTGGCCCCCATGTACTTACTTTGGGTCTGGGAAACGTCGTGTCCGAGGCCCCGTCGTATACCGTTGGGTGTATGTTCAGGATCTTGCTCATATTCAGATCTGACAACAAGGGTTGAAGTGCGTGTGGATACTTTGGTGCACCCCTGCAGGGTTAAATCTTTTCGAAAAGCCGTGTCCACGGTTATGGACAACTTGGAGCACAGTTTCTCGATCACAGACAACTATAACTAAAGAATTGTGTTATAATATGACTTGTATCTGATATGACTAGTAAGTTGGACAACCACCATGGAATGAATGAATAAAACTGCCAATTGTGTGAGTTTCCTCGGCATGACTTCCTCATCTGGTCTCGAGGGGGAAATACCAGGATGGTAATGTTTGGTGGTATTATCAGGTTGGATCCGAATAGGTCTCTCTTATCCCTCTCTAATAGCCGATAGATGAATCGAGTCTCTATAGGTTGTTTAGTGCATGCTTTGCTGCCTCTTCAGTCCACCATACCTATGTAGGCGAGAGCCGCTGAATTCTAGTCTCGCCGTGTACTGGCCTCAGTACTAATGCTCCTCTTTTTCCCTTTGCCCTTTGTCGGCACCCCTTTTGTTTAGCAGGTACGAGTTCGGCATCGTTAGCAGGGTTGCCCTTCCGGCTTGGCCTAGGCAGGGTTATGGACGCCATTGGTTATTCTTCAGGGCTCTTAGCCCCATTTGCATCTTATCTGTACTCGGATGTTGTATCGTTTTAGAGGTGATTTGGATCTTTGTATTGTATATATGTATCCTTGACTCGATGAGTCATTGTGTATATATCTGTTCTATGGGTCCCATCGTGGACTATTGTGTAATGATATTACTTCGTTTTCCACCCGCACGCAAGTGCCTGGTGGGCATCTTTGAATCGTTTCTATGCGGGTTTGGCGGGAATCGCTGAAACTTGCATAGGGCCGATTCGAGGGTGTTACACTATGGGTCCGGTTCCGGGGATTAGTTCGATAATGAACTCAATATCCCTATCCGAGGGCATACCTGGAAATTCATCTGGGAATACGTCGGGGTATTCACAGACTACTCAGACTTGGTCTATGGTGGGTAGGGCTAGACTCTTGTTGCACTTGAATTGACGAGGTAAGGTTTCAGATATATGCTCTACTGTTACTCCAGAGCTACTGGTCATGGTGATGGCTTTCTTAGCACAGTCTATCAGTCCTTTATGCCTTGACATCCAGTCTATACCTAGTACTACTTCCAATCCTTTGGTTCCAAGTACTATAAGGTTGGCATAAAAATCTATCCCATGTATTCTGATAGGCACAACTTTGCAAATTTTTCTAGATTTTGTAGTTGATCCGGGGATTTGAACTATCATGACATGCTTCAAATTGGTTGGGTGGATCTTACTAGTGCATGCAAATTCTTCGGTGACAAATGAATGCGATGCTCCCAAATCAAACAATACTCTTGCTAAAACTGAGTTGACAGAAAACATACCCAGCACTACATCTGGCGCTTCTTGGGCTTATTCGGCGTTCATGTGGAAGAGACCACCGTTGCGGTTGTGAGGGTTCCCTGGGGCAAATCTTCTTCCTGGTTGAACACGACGTTGCTATTGACCTGGGGCGTTCACATTGGCAGTGGCGGCAGTCTTCTTGGGACACTCATTTGAGTAGTGACCCTTCACTCCACACTCGAAACAGGTGATCTGAGACTGGTCTTTCGCTGCCACGGGCACAACATTGCTTCCAGTTCTGGGGGCAGTGTTGTTGTTGTTGCTCTTGGGAGGGGCATGGTTGAAATTGTTGGTGTTGCCGGAGTTGTTATTGTTTCCTCCGGACTTCACATTGCCTCCGCTACGGTTGGGGTAGCTTGGGCGAGACATTGGGGGTCAGTTGTTGCTCGGTGCATATCCTGGTGAGGGGTTGGGACGGTACTTCTGGTGACTGCTGGATCTAGTTCGCTGCATCATACGACGTTTGCGGTTGTCGTTTGCCTGGTTAATCTTTCCTTCCATCTAAATTGCGGAGTCGACTAGCTCTTCGAGATCCTGGAAACGGATGTTGACGAGGACAGTCTGCATCTCATCATGCAGTCCGTTCAGGAATCTCTCCTTCTTCTTGGCCTCCGTGTTGATATCATCAGGTGCATATCTGGCAAGTGACAGGAATCTGTCACGGTACTCTATCATAGTCATTCTGCCTTGCTTCAACTCTCTGAATTCATCCCTCATTCTAGTGACTAAGCCCTACGGCACGTGGGTGCGGCTAAACTTGATTTTTAAGGCTTCCCATGTCATCACTTGACCATGGTTCATCAGGCGGATGCTGTTCCACCATGCTCTTGCATCTCCTGCCAAGTAGTGGGTGCCAAAGAGAACCTTCTCGTTGTCATCAACTCTGGCTACTTCCAAATTGTTCTCCATCATCTGCAACCAGTCATCTGCATCTAATGGGTTCTCTGAAGTGCTAAAGATTGGGGGATTGGTATTCTAGAAGTTTTTCAGCTTGGATCCTTGATGATCCTGATTTCCATGGTTCTGATTGTTGAGAGCCATCTGGGCGATCTGTTGCAGTGTTGCTAGGTTAGCTTGGCGCTCTGCCCTGCTTGCTTCCCTGTTTGTGATGAGATTCTGCAAGATCTGCAGTATTGGGTCTTGCGATGAGCTGCTCCCTCCTTGGTTTCCGCGAGTCATCTGAAGATTGAGGTAGATAAAGGGGTAAGAGGGAAAGTCCTAAGGTTCATGGTTTTGATTTCAAAGCTAAAACTTTGAATTTGACTCAGGTTTTGTAACTAACTCTATTTCATTCATTGAAACAAGCACACGATACAAACACACACACACACCACAACAACAAAGGCAAACAAATGGTTTTAAGAACCATTCTGTAAGCTACGATACAATGGGACCGATACATCTCATGCTACGACAGTGCTCTAGTGCATCTACTCGTCGTCGATGAAGTCGGAGTCCTCATCGTCAGTTTAGAAGTCCACGGCATCCTCCTCCAAAAAGTCATCATCATTGCTGAGGTAAGAATCCATGTCTCCCTGGATTTCTTCACCTTCCTCTTCTTCCTCCTTTGTTGCAAGCTGAGCTTCTTGATCCTTGACTATCTTCTCGAGGTCGGCCACCTTCTTGTGAAGACAGGCGATGGTGCGATCCTTCTTTTCGCGCTGGAGGCAAAGAGACTGGCGGTCCTTGACTGTCGTGGTGGTGTCACGGCAGATGCCATGGATAGGCTAAAGGTGGGGACTAATATGCGCTAGGGGAATCCAGGGAGGGATAGTAGAGTGATTCTCTACATAGAAGCTTTGTATTGATGTTCAATCTCCAAGATTACAAGTGCTCCTCGAGCTGTATTGACAAGAGGAGGAAGAAGAAACTCTCTTACTCTTGCCTACTAACTAGCCCAAGAACCCTAGATCCACTAGTTCTCAACCAACTAGAATTCTCCTTGCTTTCTATCCGAAAAGACCCAACCTCCTTACCAGAACCCCAACCCCCCTTATATAGAGGTGGTTTGGTCCTGGCCTAGGGCATACGTGGAGGCATATTCCTAAGAATATGCCCCCTCCCAAAGTAGTAACCCGACAGGGGTGATTTTCCCCCGCGTCACACTTGCTTTAGCGACATAGCCTCTGCGGCGCCCGCGTCAGCCGACGTGAGCGTCGTCACCCTTGTCGGCCACGATCCGGTGGTCCTGCCCTTGCTTTATTCTCTCATCCAGTACGCACCGGACCTTCTTTTTTGACCAGAGAGATTCCTTCCTTCTCCTAGAAGCCAAGAGAGGATCCGGATCACAGTTGATCCGGCCACACCTGTTCCTGCATATAAGCCAGACAAGTATTTCCGACTTACTCCTTGAGTCGGACGAGACAATGTTAGGCGGCCCGTCTGGTTCGGGTTACTCCGTGTTCCGGCCTGCCTTGAGGTGACTCGGCCAGCATCCGCTTTGACCTTGCCGAACCTCGGCTGACTCGGGCCTTATACCCTGGAGTGACCCTACCCGGGGTTATCCCCCCAACATTAGTCCCCGAACCTGGTGCGGCCTTAGCAGCCTTGGTCGCTAAGGCCACATCAGGTTCATTCGTATTTAAGCTTCGGACGTTTAGTTCCGGGTTAACTTCTTGTCTCGGATTATATGGATTTACGTTCCCTTCGCACGTTCCAAGTTTTCACTTGCCGGCCGGGTTACCATTGTAGCTCGGATCCTATGGTTTTACTTTCCCTCTGCACATTTCAAGTTTTCACTTGTCGGCCGGGTTACCACGGTGGCTCGGATCCGGACCTTGCTTCCTTCTCTCATACGCCAACCCACGTAAGGGTTAATCATTGCGTTACCTTATTTTAAGGGCCTGCACTGTAATTGCCGCAGTAACTGTCAGTGATTACTGCGCGCGGGTTACGTCACGCCTGTCTCCTTGTTTCCCGCAACTACACGTCGTGTCATGCCTGTCTCCTTGTTACGACATCGACTGGCTCTACCGGACCCGGCGTATTCCCGCCGGCGTCGCCGCTCGTCTGCCCTCCTCGGAATTGGCCCCCTCACCCAATCCGGGTGAGTTCGTCGATTTCCTATCCCATTTCCAACAGGGATTTGGTCTTCCGGTGAGTGATTTCTTCCGGGACTGGGTCTGGACCTATCACCTGCAACCACATCATCTCCCGGCGAACGCCATCACCTCTCTGTCTGCTTTCGTTTCCTCGATCAAAGGCTATACCGGACTATGGCCCATGAAGTAGCTGTGGATCCGGTTCTTCGGCCTCCGTCGCAACGTCGTCCCCAACATCCACGTCGAGTCGGAGGACAAGCATCTCACTCAGTTCGGAGCTGCCTCGATCTCGCCCGGGAGGTTTTCGATCTTTCCCCGGGTCACCGGGCTTGACTCCTGTAAAGGATGGGCTCGGACCTTCTTCTACGTCCGGAACAAAGGCACCGAAGACTTGATCCGGTTGCTGCCCTACGCTCCGGGTCCCCCGAACACGAATTTCTGGGAGGAGGTCGCCAAAAAACCTACAGCTCTGGCCAACCAAGTCAACAAAAGGTTTGCGGAGCTGAAGAAGCTCGGATTGCGCAACGAGTATGCCATGATCACATTCATGCGCAACCGAATCTCTCCCCTCCAGCGGCGCACTCACAAGTTGTGCCATATGAGGCTTCAGTCGCGACCCCAACCGAACCTCCTCGTTCGAGTTGAGCAACACGGAGATCTTCCGCCGGGTCAAGGCTCTTTTCACCACCCATAAGGATTTTTCTGCCGAATGGACGTGGGGAATCGAGCATTACTGCCGCGACAGGCTCCCTCCCGCGGTAAGCTTCGCGGAGTAAACTTATTTCGGATCAATTACATGTCGGTTCTTATCGTATTTTTGACTCCGCTCCTTGTGCTTTTTTCCAGCTATTTCTCCAGCAAACCCTCGAGGATGGTACTGATCCGACCCTTAAGTGGGCCCCGGACCGAGAAATCCCGGATGAGGAGGAGCCGGACTAGGAGATGTTCCTCCCCACAACCGACGCCACCAAACGACCCAGCGGTAAATTCTCTTCTCTTAGAGATTGGCCCAACGATGAGGATGACTCGGATATCGACGTGCTTGAAGCCGTTGAGGCTGTCCCTCTTTCTTTTGCCTTCCCGGCATCAGCTAACCCCGGTAGGCATATCCACGAGGATTCTCCACTTGCCACGGGCGAGCCTGTTCCGGTGGCATCGAAGAAGAAGCGTGGATCCGCGTCAAGTTCTTCTTTCGAACCTTCTCAGCCTACCAAAAGGCAAAAGAAGGCCGGAGACAAGACTGCCTCCAAACGGGCAGGCAAAGCCCCGGCACGGAGGTCCTGGAAACCCAAGGAGGCCGAGACCTCGGACGCGTAAGTCATTTTTCACTGCGCAACTCACTTCTCCCTGCATCGGGGTAATTTCACTCCTGACATTATTTTCTCTTGTAGGGCTCCTGTGGAGGTCCCTCAGAGCGGATCGAGCATCTCCTCTCCTCTTCGGTCCAGTCCTTCCCCTCCTCGTGACGACGAGTCACGCCCGCTGAGCCCTATTCTGGAGGGCTCTACGGCCGCTCCGGGTTCCGCAGTACCTCCTTCAGAGGAACGCGACCTCGGATCGGGAGGGGTCGGATCGGCCGAGGCAATGGCGTTCGTCACTTTGGCATTGCCGCAACCAGCAACCACCAAGTCTACCGCAACTCCAGCACCAGCAGCAGCTCCAGCACCAGCCACCGAACCAGCGCCTGTCCCGGCTCCGAAGAAACCAACATCGGCTCCAACACCAGCCACCAAAGCTCCCGTGCCAAGTTCGTCTGCCTCGTCCGAGTCATCCCAAGCTCGGCGAGGAACCACTCCAGCGGCTTCCAAGGGCAAATCCACTGTGGTCACATCCTCCCAGCAAGCCAAAGGCAAGTCCACTTCCGTCAAGGCCGGGCAGCGAACCTTGTCGTCGATGCTTCCAAAGAAATCACCGGCAGTGACGGATCCTCCTGCCGAGCCAGCCGATTCGCAGCAGATGGTTCTTCACACTAGCCCAGCTCTTGCCCTGATTGAAAGGAAAGAAGCTCACGCAAAGGGCTTGGTGGCACCTCACATGACCACTGGCGAACGGTACCCTCCGAGCCTCATCGAGTTTGTCATGAACTGGAATAAGGCGGAGTTCGTCTACAACGACGATCTCCCGGAAAAGTTCGGCCCAGCTGAATTTTTCGCTCAGATGAATACCGCCACCAAGGCCATTAATCTCGCGGGGCGAATGATGGAGGTATGTCGTTTCTCCTTTACATGCTGTAGATAATAACCATTAGTCCCCGAGCCTCCGGTGGAGTAGCTTGTTACTCGGCCGGATGCTCATTAGAAAACTAACATAGTTGCATGTAAACTTCAAATGTGCACATACCTAGAGCCGGGTTAAGTTCCACTTGGCCCGGATCTTGCACACTTCGAATATGCACACACCTAGAGCCGGGTTAAGTTCCACTTGGCCCGGATCTTGTACACTTCGAATATGCACACACCTAGAGCCGGGTTAACTTCCGCTTGGCCCGGATCTTGTACACTTCGAATATGCACACACCTAGAGCCGGGTTAAGTTCCGCTTGGCCCGGATCTTGCAAACTTCGAATATGCACACCTAGAGCCGAGTTAAGTTCCGCTTGGCCCGGATCTTGTACCCTTCGAATATGCACACACCTAGAGCCGGGTTAAGTTCCGCTTGGCCCGGATCTTGCAAACTTCGAATATGCACACACCTAGAGCCGGGTTAAGTCCCACTTGGCCCGGATCTTGTACACTTCGAATATGCGCCAAGCTAACTTTACACGCCCGTACCTTTGTCAGGTAACCACCAATCATCGAAGCGCCGAGTTCCAGTGCCTACTTGATACCCACAAGATCTTGCACGCAAAACATGTTGCACTTGGCGCGGAGCATGAAAATAGGGGTAATTTCCTCTCTTAACACCTCTCCGTTTCGTTTGTTTCTGCCGGACTAACCTCCTTATTCGGTTTTTTGCAGCTGGGGTGGAGGCTAAAAACAAGATTATGCAGAAGAACTTGGAGGAAATCCGAGGTATGTCTTCTCTCGGCCAACATCGTTGTGTTTTCCATTCTTTCTTCTCCTTGGCTCGGCAAACATTCACTCCTCGGCTTTGCCGGGTCAACACACTATTTCAGCATCGCTTGAGGATAGTGTGCCCGTGCCTGATATGATGCTGCATTTTCTCGAACAAGCAGGACAACATCAAGCCGAGCTGAAGAAGAAGAACGGTGAGCTCGCCCTCCTCCGGACCAAGGACGACGAAATAGCTAAACTCAAGGCCGAGATGGAGAAGATGAAGGCCCAACACAAAACCGAGCTCCAAAAAGTTGGCCAGAACTTCACCGAAGAATGTGAGCGCTTTACCCTTCAGATCTCCAAGGACCAGGACCTGCTTAAGGAATCCGAGGTCCGGCTTGGGTCGGCGCTCGCTGAGCTTGAACAACTTCGCCAGAGACGCGACAGTTGTATCAAGGAGTTGACCCGGATCCATCGCCATATCTCACGTAAGTTTCTTCCCCTCATCCGACATAGTTTTTCCGGGTTAGCTCATATGCCTTTGCTTCAGCATCTTCCCTTTCCTTGTTTTCAGATCATTTTCCGGAGGGTACTGCCATCGCCAGTGCTGCTGTTGCCAAATTCCGCCAAGAGAGGGGTACTCCCATCGCTTCTGATGGTGAGAGCATCCCCTTAGACATGGAGGACCTATTGGTCAGCGTGTCAGCTCAGGTGGAAACTATTAAGAACTATGGGAAAGATCTCCTCGACGTTGCGGTCCGGATCTACAACACATTCTGGCCAAGCGAGAGCGCTCCAGAAAGGATCACGCTCCTTGCCGACAAACTGATGGAGATTGAGACTCAACTTGACCTGTGGAGAGAATCCGTCGGTCGTGCCGCAGCAGATACCCTCCTCCATCATATCCTTTCATGGTACGAGAAGATCGATCTGAGCCTCCTCACCCGTCGGCGCACCGGATCCAAATGGACCAATGATCCGGAGTGGGTAGCTCGGCGCCAGGCTTGCGCCTACAGCCTCGTCGAATATTCTC
Source organism: Avena sativa (assembly GCA_916181665.1). Taxonomy (NCBI): domain Eukaryota; kingdom Viridiplantae; phylum Streptophyta; class Magnoliopsida; order Poales; family Poaceae; genus Avena; species Avena sativa. The sequence goes on from OV702288.1 coordinate 562,475,635, forward strand.
CAGTCCATGACTGGGTTGAGGGGCCGAGCTTTCTGGAATCCGGCGAGGAGGAGCAGATGGAGAACGTGGAGGATGGGTCGGGCGATGACGGAGAAGATGCTGCTTCAGATATTGAAGACAGTGATGATGACGCCAAACTTCCTCCTCCTGCCGCCCCTTAGTTGAAAAAACTTGAAAGTTTATCAGATCCCCGGTATGTCGGGTGCAATTGTATGCTGAATACATGATATTTTGCTACTATGCTTGTATGCGGATTAACTTGGGCGTAGTCCCCGAGTTTCATTTTCTTGTTCGTCCAATTCTCCGGCTCGATCCGTGTCTACCTTGACTTGGTTTTACGACTTACGAATCCGAGCCTCAAGAATCGTTTTAACAATACTGAGAAACTTTGAGGCTTGGCTCAAAATAATTCAACATAATAGCTTGAAAGTAAATACGGGGTTAGTCCGAAAAAAAAACGTTAGCTGGAATAGGATCGTTTCCTTAGTAGTTTTTCATGTGCTACGCAATTCCAAACTTGTTCCCTTGCTTTCCATGAAGCCAATTCTTGTTGGACAGCAGCAAGTCGAAGGGTTGGGTTTTTGGTGCTCACACATTACTAATCCGGGTTAAGTGAGACGAGTCATTCCAGCTAACGCATAAAAAGTAACAACAATCATTTATTAAGGCAGTCCCTGAGTTACTGCTCGAGGCTCCGCTATTTCATTGATAAGCTCATTGCCGACATACATACCGATATATGAGATGACTCGGATACATACACTTCTTAGCTAAGTGTAGAAGGGACGAAGTAGTGCTACATTCCACGGTCCCTTGGATTCCTCTCCGGACCTGTCCGCCTTTCCTGTGGCTTTGCATCTATGAGATAGTAAGAATCATTGTGTAATGCTTTGCTCACAATGAATGGTCCTTCCCATGGGGGGATAATTTATGCATGCCAGTGGTACGCTGTACCAACCGGAGCACCAGATTGCCTTCCCGGAAGACTCGAGGGCACACTTTCTGGCTATGATAGCGTTGGAGATTTTGCTGATATATGGCGGATCTGGACAGTGCCAGTTCTCTCGCTTCTTCCAGCAGATCAACATCATTTTGCCGGGCTTCTTGCACTTCGGCTTCTGTGTATTGGGTGACCCTAGGCGAATCATGCTCTATGTCGGCTGGTAATACAGCTTTTGCCCCATATACCAGAAAGAACGGCGTGTAGCCTGTTGATTGATTCGGAGTTGTTCTTAAACTCCACAATACCGCTGGTAGTTCTTCTATCCAGCACCCCGCTGATCTTTGCAGCGGCTCAATGAGCCGGGGTTTTATCCCGGATAGTACTAATCCGTTGGATCTTTCCACTTGTCCGTTCGATGCGGGGTGGGCTACCGAGGCTACGTCGAGTCGGATTTTCTTATCTCGGCAGAATCGTGCAAATGCTCCTTCAGCAAAATTTGTGCCGTTATCAGTTATGATACTATGAGGATAACCGTATCTCAAGATAATGTCTTTGAGAAATGTTACGGCCGTAGCCCCATCACATTTTCTTATAGGCTTCACTTCGATCCATTTTGTAAACTTGTCCACCATGACCAGAATGTGCATGATGTTTCCTCTTGCTGGTTTGAACGGGCCAACCATATCCAAGCACCACACAGCAAATGGCCATGTAATTGGTATGGTTTTGAGTTCCGACATAGGCATATGTGTCTTGGTGGCGTACCTCTGACAACCATTGCATTTTCTCACCAGATCTTCTGCTTGCTCCAAGGCACTTGGCCAGTAGAATCCATGCCGGAACGCCTTTGCCACTAAGGCCCGGGATGAGGCTTGATGCCCGCATTCTCCTTGGTGTATATCTCGGAGGATGTTAAGTCTTTCTTCCGGGTCAACACACCGCTGGAGGACATTGGTTACACTTCGTTTGTACAGCTCAAAATTGATGATTGTGTAAGCTTTGGCTCTCCTCTGAGTTTGCCTGGCTAGCACTTCCTTAGTGGGTAACGTTCCATCTTTCAAGAACTGGTATATAGGCAGTGCCCAAGCTGGTACTGCTCGCGCAGGGAACATCTCCTCATCAATTTCCATTCTATCCACTGGCATAACTTCAGCCGGATCACGCTGAACAGTCCCCGGGTCTAGCGAGGTAGTCCCCGGGTTCGACGTGGTACCTCCCATGTCAATGTCCATGGGCTCAACTCCGAATTCCGCGTTTTCCGGGACATAGATTGAATCGGTTCTTGGGGACGGCCTGATAGATGGTTTTCTGAGGTGCTCCAATGCTACGCCTGGTGGAATTGCCTGTCGGGTCGATCCAAGCTTTGACAGCATGTCGGCAGCTTCATTTTCCACGCGAGGTACATGGTGAAATTCGCATCCCTCAAAGTAACCCGAGATTTTCTGCACATGAAACCTGTATAGCGCCATGTTTGGATCCAGGGCGTCCCATACTCCGGACACTTGCTGTATTACAAGATCCGAGTCGCCAAAGCATATTATCCGACGTATGCCAATTTCCTTCGCCACTTTGAGACCATGCACCAGAGCCCCGTACTCAGCGACATTGTTTGATGCTACTAAATGGATCTGCAATACGTACTTGAGCTGATCCTTCTTTGGCGAGGTAAGCACAACCCCGGCACCTAACCCGGTTTTGGTTTTCGATCCGTCAAAGTGCATCCTCCAGTAGTTCGGATCTGGTGGCGGTGGTTCGTATTGTACCTCGGCCCAATCCACGAAAAATTCCGCCACAGCCTGGGACTTGATCGCTTCTCTCCTATCATACTGGGGCGCGTATGGTGCTAGCTCAATTTCCCATTTCGCAATTCTTCCATTCACATCTTTGTTACCCATTATCTCAGATATGGGGGCTTCGCATATCACTTTGATGGGATGCTCCTCAAAGTAGTGCTTTAACTTCTTTGCCGCCATATAAACTCCATATGCCACCTTTTGAAAATGCGGGTAGTTCTGTTTTGAGGCAGACAATACCTCGCTCAAGTAATACACTGGCCTCTGCACTGACTTACCCTCTTCATCTCGCTCCACTACAATCACTGCACTTACAACTCGGTTGGTTGCGGCTATGTAGAGCAACATTGGCTCCTTCGATAGTGGAGAAGCTAACACTGGTGCAGTGGCCAACATCTTTTTCAAGTGGGCAAAAGCTTCATCGGCCTGCGACGTCCAAACGAATTTATCTGACTTTTTCATGAGTTGGTAGAGAGGCAGTGCCTTTTCCCCTAACCGACATACAAACCGACTCAACGACGCCAGGCATCCAGTGAACTTCTGGACGTCGTTGAGACACTTCGGCAGCTCCATTCGTTCGATGGCTCGGATCTTAGTTGGATTAACCTCGATACCTCGGCTGGAGACGATAAATCCGAGTAATTTCCTAGCCGGGACACCGAAGGTACATTTCTCCGGGTTAAGCTTCATCCGGAATCTCCTCAAGTTCGCGAATGTTTGCCTTATGTCGTCAAGGAGCGTTGCGCTTTCCTTGGTCTTAATAACCACATCATCCACGTAGACTTGTACATTTGACCTATTTGATCGTGCAAACATATCTGCATACATCTTTGGTACGTTGCTCCTGCATTTTGTAAACCGAACGGCATAGTGCGATAACAATAAGCCCCGTACGGGGTAATAAAGGCAGTTTTTATTTGATCATCCGGGTTCAGAGGTATCTGGTGGAAACCAGAATAAGCGTCAATGAATGACAATAGTTCACATCCCGCGGTAGAGTCGATGACCTGATCTATCCTCGGCAGTGGGAATGGATCTTTTGGACACGCCTTGTTCAGGTTCGTGTAATCGATACACATACGCCAAACCACTACCACGTTCGGATCATCCTTCTTCTTTTCTACCAGCACCGGATTAGAGAGCCAATCCGGATATAGCACTTCCATGATAAATCCTGCTGCTAGCAACCGAGCTATCTCGTCACCAATGACCTTTCTCCTATCCTCGGCGAAGCGTCGGAGAGGCTGCTTCACCGGCCTTGCTCCGGGTCTTACGTTCAAAGAGTGCTCGGCCAACTCCCTCGGAACACCTTGCAAGTCCTATGTGGACCAAGCAAAAATATCCCGATTCTCACGGAGGAAGTTGACGAGCTCGCTTTCCTATTTGTCGGTTAACCCGGCACCAATTGTTACGGTACGCTCCGGAAACATGTTATCCACTGGAATTTTCTTGGTGTCCTTCGCGGCTTGAAACGAAACACTTCCATGCGGGTTGCTTAACGCCGGCATATACTGCTGCGCGGACTGAGCTAATGCCGCCACCTCTTGGATTTTTCTTTTCTCTTGGGAAATTACGAGTGACTTGGCTAGGTTAGACCCGGCTGAGGTGCACTCAATAGAACGTCGGAAATCCCCAGCGATAGTAATTGCTCCATGTGGTCCGGGCAACTTCATCTTTAGATAACTAACGTGGCAACTTGCCATGAATTTGCTCAGTGCTGGTCTCCCGAGTAATGCATGATACGCGCTCTCCAAGTTCACCACCTCAAACTCCAGATTCTCAGTTCGGCAGTTATCCCTCGTACCGAATAGCACGTTGACCCGGACTTTGCCTATGGGCTCACAGGATATGCCTGGTACGATACCATGGAAAGTTGTTCTTGTAGCCTGGAGCATATTCTCCGAGATGCCCAATTTGCGCATCGTATCCGCATACATGATGTTAATGCTACTGCCATTGTCGATCAGTACCATGGAGAACCTCACATTAATGTTTGGTCCAATGAACGTCGGATCTAACACTAGTGCATACGAGCCCGGACTTGGCATAAGCTTGGGATGATCTTTGACGCTCCAGGTAATTTCCTGGTCCGACCAAGGCATGTACCTCCTCACTGCAGGCATAACCGCGTTAACCTCCATATGTCGGCGCTGCAAGCTCTTCCTATATGTTTCCTCTATTGTGAACACACAATAGCTCTGGTGATGTTCCCTGTACTCATTCCTTCCCTCGTTTCCGGAGTACCTCTGATCCGGTTGTTGCTGGTTTTCCACCTGATGCACTGCATCCCTTCTCTCACTGTTGTCATACCTCGGCGGAGGGGGAGGCAACATCAGTTGCTGTGTGTTTGCTCCGGAAAGCAATTGTTGTCGGGGTAACTCCTGCCGAGATTGGTCATCCCGGGGTGCCTGAGCATTCCCCAAACCACCTTGTTCTATCTTACGCATCCACTCACATTGCCTCGTTGTGTGACCCGCCGGGCTGTTTGGGTTTGGCGTGTGAAATTTACACGGCTGGTCCAACATTGACTCATAGGTATACCTCGGACGATCTTTCTTTTCTTGCCATTGCTTTTTCTGCTCCGGAGTCCACGTTTTCTTGCCATCGTTTCGAGGAGTCCATTGCCCTCCCGTTTTCTGGCGTTGGTTGCTCCCTGCTCCGGGCTTATCTTGATTTGTGGCTGCAACTTGTTGCGAACTATACCGATGGTCCGGTCTATCGTCTCTCCTTTTTCCCCTGTAATCGTTCCTCCGGGATGACTCGGCTCCGTCCCTCGGATAGTACTCCTCATTTGACTCGTTCGACGCGATCCTAGGTTGAGTCGGATCCCCCAAAGCATAAGAATCCGCGATCCGGATCATCTCTGCCAATGTGACTGGCATTTTCCTTTGCAATTTCATCCACAACTCGCTGCCATATCTGCACCCTTGTGCAAACCATGCTATAGCCTGTGACTCTATGACTCCTTCACACGAGTTTCTCACGGTACACCACCGGGTCAAGAATTCACGGTCCATTTCGTTAGATCTCTGCTTGCACATTGCCAGGGTCTGCGGTCTATTCGGTCTCTGATATGTACTTGAGAAGTTGTTGATAAACATTTCTTCAAAATCTGTCCAGCAATTGATGCTTCCGGGTGGCAAATTATTCAGCCATACCCTAGCCGGACCTTCCAACATTTGGGGTACATATCGTACAACCCATCTCAAGTTGTCAGTTGCAATTTTCACAGCTGTTGCGTAGTTTATCAGCCAATCCTCCGGCTTTGTACTGCCGTCATACGTCTTCGTGCCCCTGGGTAATTGAAAATTGGGTACTGGCGGTTCCTTCATGATCCGGGGTCCAAAGCACGCTGGACCCGGAGGACCTTGACATTCGATCTGCTCCGACCTATACAGGCGATCCAGCTTTAACCTGGCGTCATCCAGCATCAAATCTCTGCTTCCCAACCTCGACCCTATCACATGATAGTCCGGTCTTGCATATCCCGCATTCATCATCTCCGAGTCTTCGTCATTGTATCAGTCTTGCTCTCGTTGTGCTCCTCTCTGTTGCATACTACGGCCGGCACTTTGCTCTTGCCTCGGTGTATTCCGCTGCTGCGGTTGACCTGCTCCTGCCGAGTTTCACTGTCCGGCATTGCCGTTGGCAGCATTCCCTTGACCGGCATTGCCTTGGTCGTGGTTACCTCGGCCAGCTTCACCTCGGCTCACACTTCGTCGATCGTTGTTTTTCCGCATCTCTTTTTCTTTTCCCGCACGCGTTGGGTCTTACGGAACGATCTGCTTGTTCCGTCTGGCCGAGGTTACTACCTCTTCCCTCCTTGGGCCACCATGAGGCGATGACGCGGCTCCAGCGGATTTCTCCGGGTTACCCATCACCGAATGGACGATCTTAGAAGCTCCAACTCTCTCCGGGTTACCTCTCAGCAGCTCCTCGTTCTGCCTGTTCGCGATCTGAACCAGCTCGTTAACCCGGTCTTGCTGTCTTTGACAGGCTTCACCCGTCAGACCCTCTAGCTCGGACGCCGCGGCATCTGCTGCTCGGAGGTTCTTCGCCGGGGTACTGTACTTCGGCAACCCTACAGACAGATAGTTTTCCGACCCTTCTGGTCCATCATCACCTTCTCTGTTCATCTCACTTATGAGATTTTTCCCTTTTACCCTTACTGCATCAACCTTGTTCGCATTCGCGTACTCTCGCAGCGTCATGTTCAACGACTGCTGAGCCGCTGCTATTTTCTTTGCGCCCTCCAGTATCTTTTGTCGGGTCTCCTCTAGCTCGGCATGTGCCTGAGCCGGATCTACCACTGCTGCCACTGGGTTCGCCAAGCTATCCATAGCTTCCCTCAGCACGTTCTCAGGCCTCTCTAGCAGAGGACCCCTAGCTTTCCTCGGTGCCTTGGGCGTTACCTCCGGGTCTGGCACTGGATCCTTGCTCATGCCCGCGCCTGGCGCAGTCATCATCACCTCTACATGGTCCGGGGAGCGAGCGATACGCTCCCCGTGAGCCACAGTGAGGGGTGGTTCTCCTGCATCGACGACACGACGCGGATGAACGCAAGACACGTCCATAGCAACGTAGACCTTGTGCATGCCGAGCTTGACGAAGATGCCGTTGCACGGAAGGGGGCACGTGCCGAAGCAGCCAGCGTTGTCGCTGACGTAGTCCAGCGCTCCAAAGCGCTGAACGAGCCCGGAGACGATGCGTTCGCCGGTGCCGATGAAGTTTCCCGTCCGGATCTTCACCCCTGCTAGCGCTGCTAGCCCCACAGTGGGCGCCAACTATCGTGGTGGTGTCACGGCAGATGCCATGGATAGGCTAAAGGTGGGGACTAATATGCGCTAGGGGAATCCAGGGAGGGATAGTAGAGTGATTCTCTACACAGAAGCTTTGTATTGATGTTCAATCTCCAAGATTACAAGTGCTCCTTGAGCTGTATTGACAAGAGGAGGAAGAAGAAACTCTCTTACTCTTGCCTACTAACTAGCCCAAGAACCCTAGATCCACTAGTTCTCAACCAACTAGAATTCTCCTTGCTTTCTATCCGAAAAGACCCAACCTCCTTACCAGAACCCCAACCCCCCCTTATATAGAGGTGGTTCGGTCCTGGCCTAGGGCATACGTGGAGGCATATTCCTAAGAATATGCCCCCTCCCAAAGTAGTAACCCGACAGGGGTGCTTTTCTCCCGCGTCACACTTGCTTTAGCGACGTAGCCTCTGCGGCGTCCGCGTCAGCCGACGTGAGCATCGTCACCCTTGTCGGCCACGATCCGGTGGTCCTGCCCTTGCTTTATTCGCTCATCCATTACGCACCGGACCTTCTTTTTTGACCAGAGAGATTCCTTCCTTCTCCTAGAAGCCAAGAGAGGATCCGGATCACAGTTGATCCGGCCACACCTGTTCCTGCATATAAGCCAGACAAGTATTTTCGACTTACTCCTTGAGTCAGACGAGACAATGTTAGGCGACCCGTCTGGTTCGGGTTACTCCGTGATCCGGCCTGCCTTGCGGTGACTCGGCCAGCATCCGCTTTGACCTTGCCGAACCTCGGCTGACTCGACCCTTATACCCCGGAGTGACCCTACCCGGGGTTATCCCCCCAACATTGACAAGCAGTGAGAAAGTCTGGGCCTTCTGGGCGGCAATGGCACGGTTGTGGTTAGCAAACTCCCTAGCATTGTCCAATTCCTTCTAGCGATCGTACAGCAGGAAGTCAAGGTTCTCCACTTGACGCTTCAACTCCAGGTGACCCGACATCTCCATTGGCATTCCCATGAAGTCGCGTCTTGCATAATGAGCAAAATGGGTTCCTTGGATTTGGTTGACACTAAGGGCACATAGACGTGCGAGAGCTTCATGCATTGCCCTGGCTAATCCATCTAGCCAGTTGTTCTCTCTGACGGAGAACTGGATTCTCCCGGATGTTGGTGCTTATATGCTTCCTCGAAGATCAGCGGTGACTAGCCACTGTAAATCTCCTCCTGGGGGTCCTGGAAGTTGAGCTCCAGGAAACTCCGGATGTGGGCATCCCAATAACTCAGACAGTGAATCTAGATCCCTCTCGAAGATTAGTTGGCCTTCGTTGCCCAATTGGTAAAACTTGCTGAACCGAGTCTCCATCTACAAGAATTTAGGATGAGGAAGTTAGTGAAGTGATCAAGTGTGTCAAATTTTAGGTAGTAATGTAAGAATTGGAGGAACATGAATTTTTGAGAAAGAATGAATTTCCCAAGGGCAAGAGAGGAAATAGTTTTTCATAAATACTCACTTTGGTTTTGGAATTAAGTTTTTGTTCTGACGTCCATTCTAACTAGGGTCTCCTATGGTCAGGATGGCTCTGATACCAACTTGTCAACACCCGAATTTTTAATCCCAGATGCCTGTTATGTCATACATCGCAATCCCAGGATTACCATTTTTGCGAGACATAACAGATTGGATATCATAGTACATCATCCATTACAAACCAATATAAGGTCTTACACAAATAAAGGATCTCATGATCCAGTCTTAGTACAACAAGCAGCGGAATAAGTAATAAGCGTAGCGGTGGGGTCCATCTTCAGGGGCACAGGCAATGATGACGAAGGCAGATAGTCCTAGTTATCATAGTCGTCCTGTTGTCCGTCATCTTGGTAGTCTCCTTCATAGTCTGGCCATGAGAATAGTCAGAGACAAAAGCCATGAGTACTCTTTAAGTACTCGCAAACTACCACTAACAAGTAAGGTAGTACTAGTGGGAAATGCTAACTCTAGGTTCATTTGCAAAGTTAAGTTTGAAACCTAACCTGAGTTCAGAAAAAAAGAAAGATAAAATAAAGTTCTAGAATCACTTAAGTTGGGAAGCTAGTGTCATAGTCACAACCCTGTGGTGGTCAAGTCAAGATTCATCATTCATTTCATAAGTCATTTTGAAAATATCTGACAACGAAACAGTATGGCCACTCCAACTGTCCATAACCGCGGACGCGGCTATTCGAATAGTTTGACACTCTGCAGAGGTGGTACACTTTCACCACAAGATTCGATACATCTGTCAGGGATAACCCTGAATCATCATACTTAGTATGCAGATAATCAAACATAACCTTTCCTTTACACACCCTAGTATAAGCACCTCTCCTATGAGCATGGCCTCCCAACCATGACCATCTGTCATCTTGGGCACTGCATAGGTGGACAACATTGAGAGGTAGCCTCAGCTCAAACCTCTCCCGCGAGGGAACTAATACTAATGCATATAAACTTCCGCTAAGCCTTACCTAATTCAGGTATTGTGGTTGTATGGCAAATTGGGAATGGTATCGCATCTGAATCCAACCATCAGTTTTTTTAAAAGGGCTAAGGCTCATGCCTCAACATTTTCATCATCATAAACCATTTGTGTTTCTCCACACATGTCAAAACATTTCAATAGAATGACTCATCATTCCAAGGTTTTCATAATTCATTTTCACCAAGTATTCCCATCTAAAGTGACTCAAGTTTTAGTTTAGCTCTAAACTACTAAGTTAAGAGTGTTCACTAAGGTGGGATGCTAATCTCAATCTCATGCCATAGAATGACATCTAAGGTTATCTAGATAGGTCAAGTTTTATACTCTTTATGCTACCTTCAAAACAAGTAAAGGACTTTGGTAAAGTAAAGAAAGTAAAGCTTGGAAATAAAACTTGTGGTAGGTAATAGTCAAAGTAGTGTAACCAAAGCATGCCTAATGTCTTTGCTTAGGTTATCTAGATAGAAAGGGTTAGCTTGCAAGGGTTCACTGGTATAGTGCTAGCTTGCATTGTTAATGATGGCTTGCCTTGGTTGGTGCAGTGGTGGAAGTTTTCTTCCTCCTCCTCATGGTAGAACTCCTCCTCCTCGAAAGCTTGGTCGGTACTATCGTCTATAAATACATACGGAGTACACAATCACCAAACAATACTTAACTAGTCTACTTAGCACTCTAAGGCACACATTGGATGATCTATTATCATTACAAGCATCACAAGGTTTTATTAACTAGTTTCATTCTTTTTATTTGAGAAAAGTAATTTCTACTCATTGAAAATAACTAAGATTTAATATTCTCCACTTAGAATATGGGATCATGTGGACACATGTCATCACCACATATTCTAACATATGGGAATGTGATTTAAATGATGGATCACATTTTATTAAGTTTAAGTTTAATATTTAATGATTTAAAGTGACTAGAAATGCCTATATACAATTATTTTGGTACTGGTACAAAGTCACTACATGCAAACCTTACTATTATTACATATTTAGATAGGTATGGTTAAATGTGATTTTTGAGAGTTGGAATCAACTCAAAAGCTATTATGGTTGATTTTATAAAAATGTTTGAATGTGCAAAATCTTATATCTTGTAATTTTTACTAGGAGAGATCTCTAACTCTAAATGAATTAAATCAAATGGGCTTGGATAGATATTTTCAGTAGCTTTCTAACAAAATTTGAATCACTCCATTTGGCTCAGTAGATCTCCTTGAATTGATTTTTGAACTAAGGGACAGAAGTGAGTTCAAACTAAAACAGAAAAATCTATATTTGAACTAATTAGGTCGCGCGGGAAAACTAACGGGCCGGCCCAGTGGCGCTCCATGGTGCGGATGACAACTGACAGGGGGGTCCCGCAGGTCAGCGACACGTCAAACGTGAAGCGGTACGGGGCACTCTCAGCGCTACGATGAAAAGGTTGATCGACGACTGAGGATCGTCGTCCCCGGCGAACAGGTCGCCGGTGAGAGCTAACCCTAGCGGCTCGGTGGGGGTACATGGGGGCTTACCAGGGCTCCAGCTAGACTTGGCGATGGGGGCGATCGAACATGCGGTCGACGGCGGACTCAGGCATGGTTGCAGTGGCTCCTGGGGTGGACGAAATTGACGGCGCCTCTTCTCCTCTACTGCAGCAAGCTCCGGCAAAATTCCAGCGAACGGCGGCCTGCCTTGCTCCGAGGATGGGGTGGAAGGATCAGTGGAGAGAGGGGAGTGAGATGGTGTGAGGAGTTTGTGCTAGGGTGGCCTCCTTTTATAGGTCGACGAGGGGACCGAGCGGCACGACGACGAGCTCGTCGGTGATGTTGATACAGGCCGCTAGCGGCATGGGCTGGGTAGGCGGACGGTGGCCTGCCTCCTGGCGGTGCTCTATGGCTTGAATGCGCGGCTAGGGGCGGTGGCGTTTGGTCGGGAGCGTCCCACGCTCTGGGAGACAGAGGCGATGCTCGACACGGTGCTCTGCGACTGTGGGTCGCGCGGTGGTGCACGGCCGTGTCTGGCGGGGTGCTGGGTTGAGGCGGAGCGGCGTGCACGATATTGGGTAGAGGGGCGGTCTGTGGCGTGCTGGCGGTGAGGGCGCTCTGGCGCGCTCTGGCTGCGCGCAGAGAGAATAGGCGGCGAGACTGGGGAGTGGTCCAGTGGCTGGCAGTGCCCGTGGGGTGGACCGTGGGTGGCGGTAGGGTGGCGCCTAGCTTCCTAGAGTGGCGGAGAGGGGCTAGCGGTCTACTGCTGCGTTGGCAACGTTGGCCGGCGAGCATGGCGTCGGGGCGGCGTTGCACTAGCGCCATGGGCTAGAACTAGGGTGGGTTTTGGTCTGGTTGGGCTCAGGGGAGACAAGGGTGATCAATGCAACTCAAATGGCTCGACAAGAATTGATCAAAACAGTAATAGTTAGGCTAATTTGATTCTGCCTGCCAGGTGTTCGACACAATGGCCGCAAGAAATTTAAATTCGAATTTTGAAAAGATTTTTGGTGTGTGATCTGATCTTATGCTTGGGAATCTCTGGTTGCTGGGAAATGTCAAGGTGAATTGGTTTGGTTGGTTTTTGCATAAGTGGGATCTTCTCATATGAACTATATTCAATTTTAAAATGTCATTTAAATTTAGTGTTTGAAAGTTTTTGGTAGATCACAAAGTGGGCCTTGGTACATCACTACTTGTACTAGTAAGGGGTGCAAAGATCCACATTTGTTTCTGATAGGTTTTGAGTTCTAGGAATAGCCAAAGTAGGCATGGTGATTAAAATGGCACAAATGACCATTTGCTTCTTTTATTCATTTTGATTTGTTTTTATTTGGGATTTGTTTGGGAATGATCTAGATGATGTTTATTTCACCTAAGAATCATTTTACAATCAATGGATCACTTAATCATGGCAATTCAAAACAACTCCTATTTAAATGCACACACATATGAATGCTTTAATTTTTTTAAGTGGAAAAGTTTTTGTTAACTCTAAATTTGATGATTTGGATCTTGATAGCCTTGGATTAGAGTTTTGGGATGTTACAACACCTCGCGGAGAGTTACACACGTCTGGTGCCTGACGATGACTCCCGCTTCCCCGATACAGCAGCAGTTGCGGAAGTAGAGCTCCTCGATCCGAATCCCGCAGCGCGACGGTGCTCCACGGTGAAGATATCTCTCGTTCGCGCAGTCCGAACTTGGGAGCACGGTCACGAGAGAGAGAGAGAGAGAGAGAGAGAGAGAGAGAGAGAGAGAGAGAGAGAGAGAGAGAGAGAGAGAGAGAGAGAGAGAGAGAGAGAGAGAGAGAGAGAGAGAGAGAGAGAGAGAGAGAGAGAGAGAGAGAGAGAGAGAGAATATCAATTGGAGGTCTCCCCAAAAGTGAGGAAACCTTTTATTGAATATAGTGTGTATTTATCTGGCCAAATACCCCCACTATATATAGGGGGAGGGGAGGTACTACCTCCCTCAAAGTCCCGGGGTGGGACTAAAGGAGAGGGAGAGGTGGGGAGGCACGTCAGCCAGCCCCCACCCTTGGGCCCCACGTGGGACAGGACCACTAGGGCCGCCGTCCACCCCCTAGGCCCCTCCTAGGGGTGTGGTCCCCTCTTGGGCCCTTTCCCCTCCGGGAATTGGCCCATTAAGCCTTTTGACCTTTTAATTGATTTTCTCTTTATTAAATAATTATGAATAAATGATTAAATCAATATTTAACATTCATTCACATATTATTCAATCTCCGTGGCTATAGAACACCTTCCACCTCCACTCCGGACATCCTCCGGACTTACCAAAACCCTTCCGGTTTTCTCTCTTCTATTCTTCGGTGATTCTACCGATCCTATAAACACTCTCTAAGCATCATCAAACCCTTAAGCGTGATATCCCACGGTTCGGGAACACTCCAGACATGGTCAGGACACTCCCGGACCAATGATCGACAGAGGGACCTGGATGGCCATGTGACCCCTGTGCATTCCACGAAGATCTTTCGTCGTTTGAACCGGGACAGTCATGTCTTATTCCCTTTGTCTCTCGACACTCGCATTGCCCGAGATCTAATCAATGACATCACCATGTCATGTTCGATCTCGTTACCGAACAATGCTACTTGACTCGTTCGACAAGTAATATCCCTGTGACCAAATCACACGCTACGCAGCTATTGGATATAACTTCTCCGAGTGGGCCCTTGAGTATCTTTCCGTCACATGGACGGACAAATCATGCTCTTTGCATATATTGCCTCTACGGTTCCTCCGAATACCTGAACACCCCTTTATTGTCACTGTATTACCAAGTGACGTTTGATCCTATCTAAGCATTCTCGAGAGACAGTGATTGATATAGTCTCACAGTCTAAGGAATAGTCTATGAGGATCCATTTATAATCATCATAACTTGAACTTAGTGACATGATCGGGTCACGATGTTTAGGTTGGGTATTGGTTCATCATCTCATTCACAGAATGAGTTGACTCCATTTCCAACTGGCATAAATGCCACATGATCAGGAAACATTGATCATCTGTTGACCAATGAACCAATAACTAGAGTTTCACTAGGAACCCCTGGTTGTTTATATATCACACGTGTATTGATGTTTCCTCTCAATACAGTTATAGCATGATATAAAACTTAATCATAAACTTTATGAAATATGATAACAATCCTTATTATTTGTTTCTAGGGTATATTTCCAACAGTTCTCTGCCTCAAGCAAGATGGCCACAAGAAGTTAGAATCGCCATGGGAAGGACCATACGTTGACACAGAAGTTATTCCTAGAAGAGCATATTGACTACAAGACAAGAAGACAGGAGTAAATTACTCAAATCCATGAAACGTAGCATAGCTATGACACTTTTACGCATAAGATTACTTACAATATGATAAGAGTTATAGTTCGGCTTCTTAAGCCAGAATATCCAGGCCAACGGCTAGAGGCCATCCGCCCAAAGAATAATGTATCATCGATTTTTCGCCTTATATATAAAGAGATAAGTTATATGTACCTTAATCTTTTTATTGTTCAAAATATCAATGTTTTCCATCAAGCTAACAGCAACTATGAGCCTATGTCCAGATACAGGCATCTGAACATAGCCTCGGGGGCTACTCCCATCGGGAGCGCTGGTGCGCACCTGATAGAAATCCAGTTGTGTATAAAAATATATTCATGATTGCAAACACCTTTGAGTTTTACACCAGTGTATCCTCAAAAAGGTATTACTCCCATTGGGAGCCAGTATAAAGCATTAAAACTATCTGATAAAATCAGAAATATTGGTGGCCCAGCAGGCCAATCGCCAATAAAGCCAAAAATCCCGGATCACGCTCAGACGCGACAAAAAACATGAATGCCGTGTTCAGAAACATGAAGGTAAGACCCCAGGATTCATCATGTGTGGCCTGGTAATCGCACAAGAATGCGCTCTGCCAGTAAAATATCCGCATCAACATATGATGAAAAATCCCAACGAACACGTTGGGTACCCGATAAAATAGAAGCTAGAATTCAGTATTCGATAAGACCTCAGCGGCTCGAACTGAATTAGGCTAGTAGCAAATTCCGGATTCGAGCCTGGGGACTTGAATTTGATGTAGGACAACCTTGTTTTTGCCCAGGAGCAATTAACTGATTCCCGATCCGTTGGAAGCATCAGACTCGTTGTACGAAAATCCCTACAAAAATGAAAATCAAGGAACAGAAAGAAGGAAAAAAGAAACTTTGAGACTCAACATGAAACTTGGGTTCAAGTAGAGTCTCGGGGGCTACTGACATGGGTATGATTACTCGGATGCTCACGATTCGGTACCCTATATTGGGTAAAAGGCTTATGGCCCATGAAGGTTCCAGATGACAGCCCAAGGAAGCAGCCGACAAAGGCTTTGACTGTATTAGGAAAGAAACCATGAACCGACATTATGTTGGTATTGTAATTACGCGTGTATGAAACCTATCCGCATACAGCTTTGAGACCCGGCCTATTATATATAGGATGGGAGAAGCCCAAGCGAGGGTACCGAAATCTAGAGGACAACTTGTAATAGTGTGATTACTCAATATTCAGGCGATTTTGATTCCATTGTTTCCCTAACATCCAACGAAATCCCCAGCGTTCTCTTTTCCGCGAAACCCCAAGTCCATCACCATGGGCATTGCCGAGGTTACCCCTCGTTAGTGACTATCCTCAAGTGTCCCATAGTGGAACGTGAGTAGGCCTTTGTGGCGATCTCACAGGAGAATAGGGTGAGTCTTTTGTGGCGTCGGTGAGTTGCGTGCCTTCGCATCTTGAGATGAGGCCTTGTGTGGCATTGGGTGGGCATCGAGCCACCACATCTCAAGGTGAGCCATTCGTGGCGTTCGGAGAGCATTGTGCCATCGCACCTCTCCAACGGAGATGTAGCTTCTTTGGAAGTGAACTTCGGGATAACAAATCATCATTTCTGCGTCCATCGGTTATCTCTCAACCGATACCTTTACTTATGCAATTTACATTGTGATAGCCATCGTGCTTGAAGTATTATATCTTGCTATCACCTTGTTGCTTTTCTTGTTTAGCATAGGTTGTTGGTGCAATTAGTGAACCTAGTCGTTATAGGTTTTGGCTTGATAAATTAAATGTTATTTTTATTTCGCATTTATTAGAGCCTAAAATGTAATAATTTTAAAACGCCTATTCACCCCCTCTAGGCGACATCCATTTCCCTATCAGTCTGGACCAGGGGATCTTCTCCTTCTTCTCTAACACCGTCTCCTCTCCCTCGTCTCCTATGGCAGAGGTAAAGAAGACGCTCCTACAGTTCTGCCCCCATCACGACTGCATAGTATGTAGATTCAATTTATAGAGTACTCATCGGAGATCAATTTTCTTAGGGAAACTAGTTGGATTTGATCCATCAAGCGGCAACACTCATAGATGTGATTCAGGCCTAGATCATGCTGCTCCACAAGAGAGAAGTTAGGTGTGTTGCCTTTCCTAGGCTCGCATACGATCTTATGTTGGCCCGAGATCGAGAGAGGATGGAAAATCTCAACGACATTTACAACTCTACCAATGTGGAGGCTCTCCAAATGTTGCAAATGACAAGAGCCCCTTTCTATGAACTGGTAAAAATGTTTAGGGAATGAGGATTGCTAGAAGATAGTAACCTCTGTTGAAGAACAAATTATTGTGTTTCTTCATATTGTGTATCATAACTAGAGGTTTACAGTGATCCATAGCACATTTAGGAGATCCATGGAGACTATTACTTGCTGTTTCAAACAAGTTTTGTATGAAATTGTGGAGCCTAGAGAAGAGATGATCAAACCACCAAGTGATCGCACACCAAGTGACGAGGGGTAACCTCGGCAATGCCCATGGTGATGGACTTGGGGTTTCGTAGAAAAGATAACGCTGGGGATTTTGTCAGATGTCAGGGAAACAATGGAATCAAAGTCACCTGAATATTGATTAATCGCACTATTACAAGTTGTCCTCTAGATTTCGATACCCTCGCTTGGGCTTCTCTCGTCTTATATATAATAGGCCGGGTCTCAAAGCTATATGCGGACAGGTTTCATACACGAGTAATTACAATACCAACATAATGTCGGTTCATGGTTTCTTTCCTAATATAGTCAAAGCCTTTGTTGGTTGCTTCCTTGGGCTGTCATCTGAAACCTTCATGGGTCGTAAGACATTTACCCAATATAGGGTAGAGAATCGTGAGCATCCGAGTAATCATACCCATGTCAGTAGCCCCCGAGACTCTACTTGAACCGCAGTTTCAGGTTGAGTCTCAAAGTTTCTTTTTCCTTCTTTATGTTCCTTGATTTTTATTTTTGTAGGGATTTTGGTACAACGAGTCTGATGCTTCCGACAGATCGGGAATCGGTTAATTGCTCCAGGGCAAAAACAAGGTTGTCCTACATCAAATTCAAGTCCCCAGGCTCGAATCCAGAATTTGCTACTGGCATAATTCAGTTTGAGCCGCTGAGATCTTACCGAATACTGAACTCCAGTTTCTATTTTTATCGGGTACCCAACGCGTCCGTCGGGATTTTTCATCGTATCATTGATACGGATATTTTACTCGCAGAGCACATTCTTGTGCGATTACTAGGCCACACAGAACGAATCCCGGGGTCTTACCTTCATGCTTCTGAACATGGCATATTCAAATTTTTATCGCGTTGGGTGCAATCTGAGAGTATCTGTTGATAGGAGTATCTGTTGATAGGAGTATTTGTCACGTTGGGATTTTTATGGCATTCTGAACTTTTTGTTTTTTTCAACTCTTCCCGATAGGAGTATCTGTCGATGAACGTTTTCTTTGTTTTTCTTTATCAGGTGCGTGCCAGCGCTCCTGATAGGAGTATCCCTCGAGGCTATGTTTGGATATATGTATCAAAACATAGGCTAAAAACTTAAGTTTATGGCGCTAGTGCTTCTGTAATTTTTGTCGGGTGCACGACCAGTGCTCCCGATAGGAGTAACCCCCGAGGCTATAGTCGTAATAATGTATATTCGATTGTAGTCTCAGATCTTTTCTTGGAAGAATTTACTTCGACTCCGATTTTAGTTTTTTGGGTCATATTTCCAATGTTGAGCCGCAATTTCTGCAACACTTCCGATGTGACGTCAGTGATGACGTATCTTATGCTATTGATTTTCAGAAGAACACACCCTGACGGGACGTATCGAACTTGGGGCCATGCAGTAGTAATGATGACGCGTGATAGCATATTCAGCGAAGATTTTTGACTGCACGTCCCCTCTCCGCATGAAAATCGAGGCGTCATGCACTGTCCTCCATTTTTACCGCAGCCATAACTTCTTTAAATTTTTCCTTTACGGAATCCTTGTATCACGTGTCACCATCGTGCGATCTTCTGTCGGTTCGATTTTGCATCGAATGGTTCGGACCTCACGCCTTTGCTCGTTATAAGGGAGAGGAGATGTGTTTTACTATTTTACCTCACCTTCATCTGCTCCATCTTCTTCCTTGCGCTCTTCCCCCCTTGCAAACTCCTGTTCTACGCTCGTGTTCTTTTTCCGCCGCCATGGGCAAAAACAAAGCTGGGACTTCTGCTGCCGCCACGAAGGCCACCAGGAAGAGGGTCGTCGGATGGGCTCCTACTAAGTGCACGGTGTGGGAACTCCATGAGGCGTGGAACTCCGGCCATCTAACGGAGGGTTCCTTCAAGCTTCCTAGGGATGAGGCTGCTCCCATCCCCGATCATGGCTGGAGGGTAATGTTCCTCTCTTTCCTCTTCCACGATCTTTCTCTTCCTGTCCACGAATTTCTTCATGGTCTTTTGTTTGTTTATGGCGTGCAGCTGTATCAGCTCACGCCCAACTCCATTCTCCACGTCGCTTGTTTCATCACTCTCTATGAGTGTTTCCTTGGGATACATCCCCATTGGGGCCTTTGGAAACATTTCTTCTATGTTCGTCGTAACGCCACTAACACTATTGTCCACGATGTTGGTGGTGCTATTTTCTCTGTCCGATCCGATGTTGATTATTTGGACTTCAAAATCACTGATTCTGTCCAAGGCTGAAAGTCCAAGTGGTTTTATGTCAAGGATCAACCACTTGAAGGCTAATCTTTCGGGTTAGCCCCCTTTGATCCTAAGAAAACCTGCCGCAAACTTGACTCTTGGGATCAGCGTCCTTCTGTAGAAGATTTGATGGAAATCCAACCCTATGTTGATTGTATTTCAAAGCTGTAGCATGAGGTTGGCAAGGAATTGTTGGGTCTACAGGTCATGGCATACTTTTTGCAGATTCGCGTCCAGCCGCTTCAAGCCCGGAGCTTACCCTCAAGGTGTATGAGAAAAGGGTCCGGAGCTTCACCACTCTGACCAAGAAAAACTCAGTTCCTTCAACCTGTCTTGTGGAGCCTTTTGGCAAGAAAAACTGGCTCCCTGAGGTAAATTTCCTTTGCCTTCATTTTTTCCTTTCTTCTAGTTGCAGATGCACTTTTACTCCTTCAAGGACTAGTGTTTTTTCCATGTCTTCTGCTTTTGTAGGATTTTGATCATCTGAGCTCGCTTCCTCCTCTTCCTGGAAGTTGTGATCCCCCTGTCCATCCCTCTGCATTGACGATCTCCCTATGACTCGGATCGTCGTGGATGAGGAGATGGAGTTCTCCGCATCTGACTCTTCTTAAAAGATGCAATTGCTTCCGTTGGCTGGCTCCGGAGATTTTCACGTGGAGCGTGCTGGTGAAAAGAGGAAGGGCTCTTATGTTGTGGAAAGGGTCGAAGACTCGGATGACTTGACTGCTTCCAAGCCTTTCGATGCTGCTCCAATCTCGGCTGCTCCTGCCCAGATAAATTTATTCTGCCTTGCGCAGGATGTGTCTTCGTAAGTATTCGACTGCTTCTTTTACTGTTTCACCAGGTAGTCCCACTTCTGATGCTTATTCCAAATGCTTTGTTCTTTCCTTTTGCAGTGATGATGAAGATCCTCCCGCATCTCCTCTTCGCACATCTGTGGGCTGCTCTGCAAAGAAATCTCCTCCACCGTCGGTGGAGCCGAAGGAAAAGCTCCTGTCTTCTGTGGATAAGAACCAAAAAGATGTTGCCACTTCATCCAAGCCGCCGCCACAAAAAAGGAAGAAAATGGTGGGTAAAGGGGTGGTGATATCAGAAAAGCCTGTTGATGTGGATATGAAAGATGGAAGTCACTTTTGATTTTTTCTGCTTATAGCCTTCTTTGTTTTGTCCTGATATCCTTTGTCGTGATGTTCTTTTTCAGCCTTTGATGTGCGAGATGGTCGACATGGCTTCTCGATTTATAAAAATCAGTAACGAAGCCGAAGAAATGAAGGGTATAACTTGTTCATCTTCATGATCTCTTTGTGAATGTTTCTTTCCGAGTTTTTATGATCCTTTAATGCATCCACCGCCAAAGAATCCAAAGTAATTCGGGACTAGGCGATGAAGCGTGTCGATGATCTAGAGGCCAAGCTACGGGTTGCTGAGGAGGCTTTAGAGGAGGCCAGGTAGAAAGCAAAAGCTGATGCCGAAGAACTGGCCAAACAAAACGCCATTCGAGACGAGAATCTTCGACAGCGCCTGGAGGCCCTGAATGACTCTTTGACCCGTAAGTTTTTGTCTTTGTGTGGCTTTATGATACGTTGCTAACGTATCCATAATTTTTGATGTTCCATGCTTGGTTTTATCTACTTTCTTATGTTTTTTCCACACTTTGGAGTACTTTCTATACACTTTCTTGGACTAACCTATTAACAAGAGCCATAGTGCCAGCTGCCTGATGCCGAAGAACTGGCCAAACAAAACGCCATTTGAGACGAGAATCTTCGACAGCGCCTAGAGGCCCTGAATGACTCTTTGACCCGTAAGTTTTTGTCTTTGTGTGGCTTTATGATACGTTGCTAACATATCCATAATTTTTGATGTTCCATGCTTGGTTTTATCTACTTTCTTATGTTTTGTCCACACTTTGGAGTACTTTCTATACACTTTCTTGGACTAACCTATTAACAGGAGCCACAGTGCCAGCTGCCTGTTTTCTACTGTTTTTGGTTCCAGGAAAGTCAGAAAATAAATATTCTCGGAATTGGACGGGACAAAAGCCAAAGTCAGTTTTTCACCGAGGGACACAAGGAGCCAGAACACGAGACGGAGAGGGGCCAGGGGCCTGCCACACCACCTGGCCGCGCAACCCAGCCTAGCTCGCGCCAGGGGGTGGTCTGGCCGCCTCCGGCACCCCCTCGGCCTCCCCTTTCGCCTATATATCGCCTCCAATACAGAAACCCTAAGTACCCGATCAAAATTCCACGAAAGAGTCTGTAGCCACCGTCATCTCCATCCCTAGATCAGGAGGGATCTGAAGCTCTTCCCGGCACCCTGCCGGAGAGGGGAATTCACCCTGAAGGCCTTCTTCATCACCATGCAAGCCTCCGGTGTGATGCGTGAGTAGTTCATCCTTGGACTACGGGTCCATGTAGTAGCTAGATGGCTGGTTCTTCTCCTTTGTGCTATCATGTTTAGATCTTGTGAGCTCCGTTTATGATCAAGATCATCTATTTGTAATTCATACATGTTGTGTTTGCGGGGATCCGATGGATATTGAGATGCTATTTCAGATTGATTATTGATTCTATCATGTCTTTGTTATTTGTGATCTTGCATGCTTTCCGTTGTTAGTAGCTATCTTGGCCAAGTAGATGCTAGCAACTCCAAGATTTAATATTTATGCTCGATAGTGGGTTCATGCCTCTAGTAATCTGGGGAAGTGACAGAAATCTCTAAGGTACTAGATGTGTTGTTGCTACTAGGGAGAAAACAACAATCCTTTGTTCATAGAACAATCGTATTGTTTACTTTACATGCAATGCGTAATGCAATTATCTGTTGCTTGCAACTTAATACTGGAGGGGGTTCAGATGATAACCTGAAGGTGGATTATTAGTCATAGAAGAAGTTGGATTACGGTCTATGTATAATGTTGTAATGCCCAATCAAATATCAAAGGAGTCAATATGAGTAGTATATGCATGATTGCTTTCTCGATGTTTGTCAATTGCCCCGCTATAATTTGTTCACCCAACATGTCATCTATCTTAAGGAGAGCCACCACTAGTGAACTATGGACCCCGGTCCTTTCTTTTACCATCAATCTACAATTGTTTACTGCTTTCTCCTTACTTTCTGCAAACTATTACTTTCTTCCACACAATACGTTTAATCCTTTGTTTTCAGCAAAACCGGTGAGATTGAAAACCTCAATGTAAGTTGGGGGCAAAGTTTTGTGGTTGTGTTGTGCAGGTCTCCACGTTGCGGCTAGCACCGGTAGTGTGCCCTGCCAAAGTTCAGCTAGCAACACCTTTGGGGTGTTTCCTTTCTCCTACTGGTTCGATTAAACCTTGGTTTCATAACTGAGGGAAACTTGCTGCTGTGCTCATCATACCTTCCTCTTGGGGTTCCCCAACGAGCTCGAGATATCTTGGTGCTCTCTTTTACTTCAATTCATATTTCTTATGTGAGCATCATCGAAATTCTTATGTCTAACTTAAAGGTGTTAAAGAAAAGTACTTATTGGGAGATAACCCAAAAGTTTTAGATGATTCTTGGAAGTTATTACTTCTGTAATAACCGCGCCTTATCCTTTTTATTTGATTTTTGTGCCAAGAGTAACCTCTAATGAAAGAGAAGTAATGATTGGGAAAGTTGTTGTCCCGAAACAGAATCTTGTGCTTCACCGTAAAAATTCGTGTAAAATCTCTGTATATCGTTTTGAGGCGTGAATTTTTGTGCTTCTTCCCCAGGTTGTTATCTAACTTTCGTTAGTTCAACACTTTTTGATTTGAGCAACAGAAGGTCTTCTAAAAATTGGTTTTTACCTACTGGTCTGTTTTGACAGAATTGTGCCATTATTTGTATTTGCTTCTTGTTGGTTCCTTTTTGAGTTCTTTTGGGGAATTGAGATTTTTGAGGGAAGTGCTACAGTAGCTTGTGTTTTAATGGAAGTTTTATTGGTGTTGAAACTCAACCTACAGACTTATTATCTTGCGTGCACTAATGTTGCTAATAAAGATTGTGTGAAGTTTTGTATGAAGGAAAATTTCAGGTGTATGGAAGGAATGAGTAATGAGATGAAGGATGGACTAAAGCTCAAGCTTGGGGATGCCACGCGTGTCACCCCAAGAAATATCTAAGAAGTACAAGCGTCAAAGCTTGGGGATGCCCAAGGCATCCCCTTCTTCATTAATAAAAATTCCAGGTTTCTTCCAAACACTTCATTTTTATTGTTTCATGCACAGTTGTGTTGTTCTTGGAGCGTCTTCTTTTTCGTTTTTCATTTTGGTTTTCATTTGCTTGGTTTGCTTAGTTTTCTGAATAAATTGGTTGGACCCCCTCTTTCATACATTGGTTTTCAAATAGTTTCGCTTGGATTGGAAAAGAGTAGGAAAAGTTCATGCTTAAGTGGTAAAGAGAGCTTGTTTTTGACTGTGGCCTATGCTTTGTCATGCCATGCTTGATATTGTTTTGGCTTTATGCTTAGTATTTTGCTGTAGCATGACTTGTTTTAAACAATTGAGATTGCTTAATGTGCCTTGGAAGAATCATGCGTTGTTTTAGCATATTAAAGCATAGTATTGTGGTATTCTCCTTTGATGTTTTGTTTGGGTTGACTTGGCACATGATCACACCATGTTATGACTATCCCAAGTCACCATAGACTTTATGATCCTTTAGTTTTCAACTTGTAGTATCACTTTATGCTTTGATTAATGATGTTTTGTCGCTCTGCATGATTATGGCCATTATTGCTCTCTTAGTTGGTCGCTCCCAGTCTTTTGCTAGCCTCCATAACCAAGTATGAGTTCCACTCATGCATCCAACTCCTAAAACCAAGTTATTCCAAAGAGTCCACCATACCTACCTATTAGCATTTGCTATTCCAAGTATATTCATATTTATCTACCTTCCGAATTAAACTTGTTATGAGAAAATTAGTGATTAAAGCTCTCACGAACTTGATGGCACACTTTACTTTCTTGCATTTAGTAAACTTGAACCATTGCATCCATCTTTGTTGCGTATATGCTTGCGCTTTATAAGTTGAAGTTAGCAGAACCATGTACCATGGGGAACGCTTTCAACATTGCACTTGTACTTTGTACCCCGTTGATATCATGTTCTTTTGCTTATGGATCCCGACGGTGTGAAATAAAAGGGGAACTTGTAAGATCGTGGAGTTTGTATTTGTGTTAGAGAAACGCCTGGGCTGCTATCCTAATCCATGCCTAATCATGTGGAAACTTGCAGCATAACCATAATGAGCACTCTATGAAGCATCCTCAATAAAAACCTATGCAAATAGCAAATAAAAAGATAGTTGAGATGCTCATTGTCTGCTTGCCTTGTCATTTTGATTATGGGATAGCTCCTGTATCATGTGCAAGGGGTACTGATGGCTCAATGCACGGCGCCCAGAAAAATGTTGATGGCTCGTGGTTGATGTAGAGCTCGTTGGGAACCCCAAGAGGAAGGTATGATGAGCACAGCAGCAAGTTTCCCTCAGTTATGAAACCAAGGTTTAATCGAACCAGTAGGAGCAAGGAAACACCCCAAAGGTGTTACTAGCTGAGCTTTGGCAGGGCGCACTACCGGTGCTAGTAGCAACATGGAGACCTGCACAACACAACCACAGAACTTTGTCCCCAACTTGCGATGAGGTTGTCAATCTCACCGTGTTTTGGTGAAAACAAAGGATTAAACGTATTGAATGGAAAGAAGTAAAAGTTTGCAGAAAGTAAACACAAAGCAGTAAAAGATTGTAGATTGTATGTAAAAGACAAGGACCGGGATCCATAGTTCACTAGAGGTGGCTCTCCTTAGATAGATAACATGCTGGGTAAACAAATTACAGCGGGGCAATTGACAAACACCGAGAAAGCAATACATGCATATACTAATCATCTTGACTCCTTTGAGACATGATTGGGCATTACAACATAATACATAGACCGCCATCCAACTGCATCTATGACTAATAATCCACCTTCAGGTTATCATCCGAACCCCCTCCAGTATTAAGTTGCAAGCAACAGATTATTGCTTTACGAACTGCGTGTAAAGTAAACAATATGATTGTTCTATGAACAAAGGATTGTTGTTTTCTCCCTAGTACCAACAGCACATCTAGTACCTTAGAGATTTCTGTCACTTCCCCAGATTACCAGAGGCATGAACCCACTATCGAGCATAAATACTAACTCTTGGAGTTGCTAGCATCTACTTGGCCAAGATAGCTACTAACAACGGAAAGCATGCAAGATCTCAAATAACAAAGACATGATAGAATCAATAATGAATCTGAAATAGCATCTCAATATCCATCGGATCCCCGCAAACACAACATGTATGAATACAAATAGATGATCTTGATCATGAACGAAGCTCACAAGATCTAAACATGAAAGCACAAAGGAGGAGAACCAGCCATCTAGCTACTACATGGATCCGTAGTCCAAGGATGAACTACTCAGGCATCACACCGGAGGCTTGCATGGTGATGAAGAAGGCCTCCAGGGTGAATTCCCCTCTCCGGCAGGGTGCCGGGAAGAGCTACAGATCCCTTCCGATCTAGGGATGGAGATGACGGTGGCTACAGACTCTTTCGTGGATTTTTGATCGGGCACTTAGGGTTTTTGTCCCGAGGGCAACTTATAGGCGGAAGGAGAGGCCGAGGGGGTGCCGAGAGCCACCACACCACCCCCTGGCGTGGGCCTAGCCTGGCCGCGCGGCCAGGTGGTGTGGCCGGCCCCTGGCCCTTCTCCGTCTTGTATTCTGGCACTTGATTCCTTCCGAAAAAATAGGCACTTTGGCTTTTGTCCCGTCCAATTCCGAGAATATTCATTTTCTGACTTTCCTGGAACCAAAAACAGCAGAAAACAGGCAGCTGGCACTGTGGCTCTTGTTAATAGGTTAGTCCAAGAAATCATATGAAAAGTACTCCAAAGTTGGAACAAAACACAAGAAAGTGGATAAAACCAAGCATGGAACATCAAAAATTATAGATACATTTGCAATGTATCAACATCCCCAAGCTTAACTCATGCTCGTCCTCGAGTAGGTAAGTGATAAAAAGAAATAATTTTTGAGGTGACATGCACCATCAAAGACTTGATCAAAGTATTTGCAAAACATTCAAGGCTGGGATCATAGTACTTCTATCATAACATGAAAGACAAAGTTCTAGCAATAAGCAAAGAAACTATGATGCAACATGAAAAACGCATAAACAAAAGATTCATGAATAACATTCTTTGCAAGACGTTTGTTTGTTTCACATAAAGAAAACATAGCATAAAAGTATTCAGCTTGTCCCTCAATAGAGTAGCAAATATAAATGCATAGGACACCTTCAAAGTTCATAAGAGTGACTAGATACAATAGTTTCAAACAAGCAATAACAAGTTATGCATCAATCAACTAGTCTTGGGACAATGCACATAGAACTAAGAATGGCCACTATGCTCTCAAAGTAGGTGCATAAAGATAGAAGGTGGAGACTCAATATAATGGTGGAAGAAAGACCTTTTGTAAAAGGAAGTAGGGATTCAAGTCTCATAAGGAGCTTCCAAAAATTATGGTACTTATAGCTTTCAGCTCTCATTGCCCCTATCATAAGCATCTTGAAGTGATTAAGGTTAAAGTGAACAAAATATGGTGTACATGCTTGATGAAGTATAAGTCAGAAATATCATGTCCCTTGTATACGAGGGCCGCTCCTCATGCTACTCAAGTTTAGTCACCGGTAAGTTCTTGTCATCATAAGTACATGTGTATCATAGAGAACCGCCAACGGGGTACCCCTTGCCCGATGATACGGAAGAATCCCTATATCAAAATGACAAGGCAAGCAGACAACGAGCATCTCAGCATTCTTCTTATTTACCATGGGAATATGGTGCTTTTTTCTCTCTTTCCTCTTTTCATAGTATCTCTTTTTTTTTCTTTTTTTTCTCAATATAGGACTCTTTTTTTTATAAGAAGAATGCTTCATAGACAGCTCATTATGGTTACGCTACAGGTTCCCACCATGTCAGCATGGATTAGACCAGCGGCCCAGGCGTTTCTCTAACACATATACATAACTCCATGGACTTACAAGCTCCCCTTTCATTTCACATCGACGACATCCATATACAAAAGAGCATGATATCAACTAGGTACAAGTACCAAGTGCAATGTTGAAAGCGTTCCCCATGAAAGCATGGTTCTTCTAATTCCCAACAAATAAGTGCAAGCATATACAACATAGACGACACAATGGTTCAAGTTTATTAAGGGCAAGTAAAGTAAAGTGTGTCTTCAAGTTCGTGAGAGCTTTAATCACTAATTTTCTCATAACAAGAGGAAGGTAAACAAAAGCATGAATATACTTGAAATAGCATAAGATAGTAGGTAGGTATGGTGGACTCTTTGGAATAACTTGGTTTAGGGAGTTGGATGCATGAGTGGAACTCATACTTGGTTGTGGAGGCTAGCAAAAGACTGGGAGCGACAAACTAAGAGAGCAATAATGGCCATAATCATGCAGATCGACAAAACATCATTGATCAAAGCATAAAGTGATACTACAAGTTGAAAACTAAAGGATAATAAAGGCTTATGGTGACTTGTGATAGCCATAACATGGTGTGAGCATGTGCCAAGTCAACCCAAATAAAGCATTAAAGGAGAATACCACTATACTATGCTTTAATATGCTAAAACAACGCATGATTCATCCAAGGCACATTAAGCAATCTCAATTGTATATAACAAGTCAA
This sequence comes from Avena sativa, assembly GCA_916181665.1. Taxonomy (NCBI): domain Eukaryota; kingdom Viridiplantae; phylum Streptophyta; class Magnoliopsida; order Poales; family Poaceae; genus Avena; species Avena sativa. The sequence goes on from OV702288.1 coordinate 562,503,934, forward strand.
ACTACAGCAAAGAATACTAAGCATAAAGCCAAAACAATATCAAGCATGGCATGACAAAGCATAGCCACAGTCAAAAACGAGCTCTTTTTACCACATAAGCATGAACTTTCCTACTCTTTTCCAAACCAAACCAAACCAAACTAATTGCAAACCAATGTGTGAAAGAGGGGGTCCAACCAACTTATTCAGAAAACTAAGCAAACCAAGCAAACTAAAAACCAAAACGAAAACAAAAAATAAGACGCTCCAAGAAAAACACAATTGTGCATGAAACAATAAAAATGAAGCGTTTGGAAGAAACCTAGAATTTTTATTGATGAAGAAGGGGAATGCCTTGGGCATCCCCAAGCTTTGACGCTTGTACTTCTTGGATATTTCTTGGGGTGACACGCGTGGCATCCCCAAGCTTGAGATTTAGTCCATCCTTCATCTCATTACTCATTCCTTCCATACACCTGCAATTTTTCCTTCATACAAAACTTCACACAATCTCATTAGAAACATTAGTGCACCTAAGATAAATAAGTCTCAAGGTTCAGTTTTAACACCAAATAAACTTCCATTAGGACACTAGCTACTGTAGCACTTCCCTCAGAAAGCTCAATTCCCCAAAGGAACTCAAGAAGGAACTAACAAGAAGCAAATGCAAAAAATGGCAGAAATCTGTCAAAACAGACCAGCAGGTAAAGACGAATTTTTTCCAAGACCTTATGTTGCTCAAATCAAAAAGTGTTGAACTAACGAAAGTTATATAACAACCTGGGGAAGAAGCACAAAACATTACAGATCAATCCGACATACAGAGCTCTCTCAGGAATTTTTATGGTGAAGCACAAAAATCTGTTTCGGGACAGCAACTTTCCCAATCATTACTACTCTCTCATTAGAGGTTACTCTTGGCACAAAAAGCAAATAAAAAGGATAAGGAGAGGTTATTACAGAGGTAATAACTTCCAAGACTCAACTAAAACTCTTGGGTTATCTCCCAACAAGTACTTTTCTTTAACGCCTTTAAGTTAGGCATAAGAAGCAAAGAAAGAATCAAGTGTTCTCAAATGAAGAAGCATTAAGACCAAATTTTGTTTTCATAGGAGAAGCAAAAGAAATGTTTTCTCTCTTTTTAGGGAAGTGTTCTATACCTTTCTTGAGTGGGAGTTGATATTTAATGGTGCCTTCTTTCATATCAATGATGGCACCAACAGTTCTAAGAAAAGGTCTTCCCAAAGTAATAGGACAAGAAGCATTGTATTCAACATCCAAAACATAGAAATCAACAGGGACATAGGAATCGTTAACCATAATAAGAACATCATTAAGACTCCCCATGAGTTTTTTTTTTAGCATTAGCATCAAGTGGGACATTCAAAAAACAATCTTCAAGAGGAGGCAAATCAAGCATATCATAAATCCTTCTAGGCATAATAGAAACACTACTATCAAGATCACACAAAGCTTTGAAATCAAAGTCATTCACTTTCATATTAATGATGGGTTCCCAACCATCTTCTTGTTTTATAGGAATAGAAGCTTTATGTTTCATCTTTTCTTCCTTAATCTTTATGAGAGCATTAGTAATGTGTTTTGTAAAGGCCATATTCATAGCACTAGCATTAGGACTTTTAGCAAGCTTTTGTAGGAACTTAATAACTTCAGAGATGTTGCAACCATCAAGATCAAAATCAACTTTATCATCTAAAGTAGTAGAACTATTGCTAGCCTCAACACTAGTGGTGGTAATAGTAGAAACACTAATGTTTCTAGCAATTTCATCTTCTCTTTCCCACTTAGCATGTAATTCAGCTAATAGTCTAACATTTTCATCAATTCTTACTTGTATGGCATTAGTAGCTACAAAGGGATTCTCATTAGTTTCAGGTTTAGCAGCCATTTTATTCAAAGTAGATTGAGCTTCAGCCAAAGATGCTATATTTCTTTCAGCATTAGAGAGTTTTTCCTCAATAGTTTTATTGAAAGCAGTTTGTTTACTAATAAACTCTTTAAGCATAACTTCAAGTTCAGAGGGAGAACTCTTATTATTGTTGTAAGGATTTCCATAAGCATTACCATTGTTGGTAGGATATGGCTTATAATTGTTGTTACCAAAATTGTTCCTATAAGCATTATTACCATAAGCATTGTTGCCAAAATTGTTATTTCTTATGAAGTTCACATCAACTTGCTCTTCTTGAGCAACCAAAGAGGCTAAAGGAACATTATTTGGATCAATATGGGCTTTCCCATTAACAAGCATAGACATAATAATATCAATTTTATCACTCAAGGAGGAGGTTTCCTCAACATAATCTACCTTCTTACCTTGTGGAGCTCTCTCGGTATGCCATTCAGAATAATTAACCATCATATTGTCCAAAAGTTTTGTTGCAGCACCCAAAGTGATGGTCATAAAGGTACCTCCAGCAGCTGAATCCAATAGGTTCCTTGAAGAATAGTTCAATCCTGCATAAAAAGTTTGGATGATCATCCAAGCAGTCAGTCCATGAGTGGGACAATTCTTTACCAAAGATTTCATTCTTTCCCAAGCTTGAGCAACATGCTCATTATCAAGTTGTTTAAACTTCATTATTTCACTTCTCGTGTATATAATCTTAGCAGGAGGATAGTATTTTCCAATAAAAGCATCTTTGCACTTAGTCCAAGAATCAATACTATTCCTAGTTAAGGAATTCAACCATTCTTTAGCTTTTCCTCTCAAAGAGAAAGGAAACAATTTCAGCTTAATAATATCACCATCTATATCCCTATGCTTTTGCATCTCACAAAGTTCAACAAAGTTATTTAGATGGGAAGCAGCATCTTCATTACCAATACCAGAAAATTGTTCTCTCATAACAAGATTGAGCAAAGCAGGTTTTATCTCAAAGAAAGTATTTTCAGCCACAGGTGGAGCAATAGGAGTGCTCATAAAATCATTGTTGTTGGTGCTAGTGAAGTCACACAACTTAGTGTTTTCAAGAGTAGTCATTTTTTTTTGGTTTTCAAATAAGAAAGCAAACAAGTAAAACTATTTTTTTTGTGTTTTTTGAAGAACAAAACAAGCAAACAAGGCAAAAAGAAACTAAGCAAAACAAAAACAACAAAGTAAAGAGATTGGTTATGAGGGACTCCCCTTGTGAAGATGTCCTTGACTCCCCGGCAACGGCGCTAGAAAAATGCTTGATGGCTCAATGCACGGTGCCCAGAAAAATGTTTATGGCTCGTGGTTGATGTAGAGCTCGTTGGGAACCCCAAGAGGAAGGTATGATGAGCACAGTAGCAAGTTTCCCTCAGTTATGAAACCAAGGTTTAATCGAACCAGTAGGAGCAAGGAAACACCCCAAAGGTGTTACTAGCTGAGCTTTGGCAGGGCGCACTACCGGTGCTAGTAGCAACGTGGAGACCTTCACAACATAACCACAAAACTTTGTCCCCAACTTGCGATGAGGTTGTCAATCTCACCGTGTTTTGCTGAAAACAAAGGATTAAACGTATCGAATGGAAAGAAGTAAAAGTTTGCAGAAAGTAAACACAAAGCAGTAAAAGATTGTAGATTGTATGTAAAAGACAAGGACCGAGGTCCATAGTTCACTAGAGGTGGCTCTCCTTAGATAGATAACATGCTGGGTAAACAAATTACAGCGGGGCAATTGACAAACACCGAGAAAGCAATACATGCATATACTAATCATCTTAACTCCTTTGAGACTTGATTGGGCATTACAACATAATACATAGACCGCCATCCAACTGCATCTATGACTAATAATCCATCTTCAGGTTATCATCCAAACCCCCTCCAGTATTAAGTTGCAAGCATCAGATTATTGCTTTACGAACTGCGTGTAAAGTAAACAATATGATTATTCTATGAACAAAGGATTGTTTTTTTCTCCCTAGTAGCAACAGCACATCTAGTACCTTAGAGATTTCTGTCACTTCCCCAGATTACCAGAGGCATGAACCCACTATCGAGCATAAATACTAACTCTTGGAGTTGCTAGCATCTACTTGGCCAAGATAGCTACTAACAACAGAAAGCATGCAAGATCTCAAATAACAAAGACATGATAGAATCAATAATCAATCTGAAATAGCATCTCAATATCCATCGGATCCCCGCAAACACAACATGTATGAATACAAATAGATGATCTTGATCATGAACGAAGCTCACAAGATCTAAACATGAAAGCACAAAGGAGGAGAACCAGCCATCTAGCTACTACATGGATCCGTAGTCCAAGGATGAACTACTCACGCATCACATCGGAGGCTTGCATGGTGATGAAGAAGGCCTCCAGGGTGAATTCCCCTCTCCAGCAGGGTGCCGGGAAGAGCTTCAGATCCCTACCAATCTAGGGATGGAGATGACGGCGGCTACAGACTCTTTCGTGGATTTTTGATCGGGCACTTAGGGTTTTCGTCCCGAGGGCAACTTATAGGCGGAAGGAGAGGCCGGGGGTGCCGGGAGCCACCACACCACCCCCTGGCGCGGGCCTAGCCTGGCCGCACGGCCAGGTGGTGTGGCCGGCCCCTGGCCCTTCTCCGTCTCGTATTCTGGCACTTGATCCCTTTCGGAAAAATAGGCACTTTGGCTTTTGTCCCGTCCAATTCCGAGAATATTCATTTTCTGACTTTCCTAGAACCAAAAACAGCAGAAAACAGGCAGCTGGCACTGTGGCTCTTGTTAATAGGTTAGTCCAAGAAATCATATGAAAAGTACTCCAAAGTTGGAACAAAACACAAGAAAGTGGATAAAACTAAGCATGGAACATCAAAAATTATAGATACATTTGCAATGTATCAGGTACCCCGTTGGCGGTTCTCTATGATACATATGTACTTACAATGACAAGAGCTTACTTGTGACTAAAGTTGAGTAGCATGAGGTTCGGTCTTCGTAAGTAAGGGGCATGAGATTTCAGCTTATAACTTGTCAAGCATATCCTCCTAGTTGTGTCACTTTAACCTTAATCACCTTCAAGATGCTTATGATAGGGGCAATGAGAGCTGAAAGCTAATAAGTACCATAATTTTTGGAAGCTCTTTATGAAACTTGAATCCCTACTTCCTTCTATAAAGGCCTTTCTTTTATTTTTATGTTGAGTCTCCACCTTCTATCTTTTCTCGTCTGAAGTTATTCTTTCACCCAAAGACTACGTCGAGATGGACTTTACCTAATGGAATTTCGGCTTTGCCTGGAACTATCCCGTGGAAAGTCATGTCTATAGATACTAGATTCGTCATCGGCCAATTCATGGCCCATAGAGTTTTGGCGTAAATCAGGTTTATGCCACTTCCTGCATCCAAGAAAACCTTGCTCATATTGAACCCGCCGATTTGCGCTTCAACTATTAGTGTCGATTGGCCTGGTTGGGGGACCCACAATGGATGATTAGCTCTGCTGAAGGTAATTTCTTGTTCTAACCAATGGAGGTTCTCCGGTGTGGGAGGTGGCTTTGTTACTGCCATGTTTACTTGCCTAGTAATCAACTTCTGTGTTCTATTAGAGGGTGGTCCCTTCTGGATCATTGACATTGTTCCTTTCGACCTGGGGTATTCGTCGTCTTGGTGCGTTGTACTTTGCGGCTGCCCTGCTGGCGGATGCCCCTGTGGTGGCGGTGGCGCGCCGATGTCCAAGGCGCCAGGTGCGATGGCATAGCCTCGGTTTGCTGCTTCGACTGCCGTTGTGTTGCATAGTTCTTGCATTTTCAAGAATGTTCGACAGTCCTTTAGGAGATGATTTTATTGCCTTTTCCCTGTTGATCGACATAGTAGTGCATATTGTAGGGTCTTCCAACATTTGTCTCGCTGACATAGGTGGGTCTCGATTCATCGTCTGATATCGTTGCTGTGACCGTCTTCCACTGATGTTGTCCCTGTTGCGCCGGTATCCGCTGTTGTAATCGTCACTTTATCGATTGTCCCCTCCAGAGAAACTTGCTGCAACGTAGCTAGGTGTATGGTATCCATCATTGGTTCGTCGTCTCCGATCGTTATTGCGCCTGTCTCTGTCATCTTCGGGTGAGCAGGCTCTTTTGTTGTGTACTGCGTCCTATCCATCAGCCCATCAATTGGCTATGTCCATCAGCTGCGAAATCGTCTTTGGCTTGATTCGTCCTAGTTCTTCAATGAACTCCTGCCGACGAAGTCCATCATTGAAGGCGTCGATTGCTCTTTCCTCAGATATGGCTTCAGCCGAATTTTTTATGATGTTCCACCGTTGGACGAAAGCCCGTATTGGCTCTCTCGGTTTTTGCTTGCAGGCCCACAATTGTTCCAAAGACGCGGGTCGCTTGAATGTGGACTAGAAATTCCTAATAAACTTGTCCTCAAGATCATTCCAGCTGCTGATGGAATCTTTGGGTAGTTGTTTTAGCCAGGAGCGTGTCGCACCAGTTAGGTGCAACTGCAAGCTTTGCATTGTTGTAGCTTTGGATCCGCCATGTAGTCTGAGTGTTTCCAGATAATCTATCAGCCAAGCTTCGGGTTCTTGGAGACCATCGTACTTTTGGCGGTCTTCGGGTAACTTAAAATCTTTCGGTACCGGAGTCTTGCGAACCCGTCGGGTAAAGCAACCGGCTCCGCATAGTTCTTGTTCTTCCTTGCTTTCACCGCCATGGTATCTTCGGGTGCTGCGTTCTTCTCTAGATCGGTTGATCCGTCGCTGGGTGATGTCGTTTCTTGCATCGTTTCACGGTTCTGACTCTAAAAAGTGGACCCGATGTGGCGATCGTGATCATCGGGTATGACCTCCATGCCGAGGGCTGCTGCGACAACGCGGGGATCTATCCGGTTGTCGTTGGTTCCTTTATCTGCTTGTGCAAGGGATTCTCCTACCATGCCGAGTTTCATCAGGGCGGAGCAGTGAAGGGCCGTGCGAGGATCGTCGGGTGCAGGCTGCATTGTAATTAGATATGTTTACGCGGTCACAATGGCTGCATGAGCTGTTTTTGGCTTGATATTTCCAGCTTGGTCTATGGACATGAATGACAGATCAAGGTCTCGGATTAGTCCGCTCCTCTCTTCTTCGGGGAGATCTCGCAATCTAGACGTTCCTCTCCTTGGCGATGCTCCTCCTGTTATGCTCCTTGATCCTCGGGTGGAGCTTAACTGCGCTTGTCGTAGGCTAGATTCGTCGGCTACCCTCTTCCTTTCGTCGAGTTGCCTCTGCATCTTGAGTAGTTCTCACTTTTTGTGATGAAGCAGATATTGGTATGTCAATAGATCTTCGTGAGTAGCATCCGTTGTCATTGGGACCGCACCCGAAATTGCTGCTCTTGCCTTTTCCCATGCACTGGCTAGTAAGCTGAGGGTTTGCCTCTCACCTCCACGCGGATGTTCTTCTTCTCGATTTACACAGTTGACTGTTGGGTCTCCCCCGTTTTCTTGGCTTCCTTTGTTGTCGTGAATTCCTGCATTATGGCTTGAAAGAATATCATCGGGATTAAGAATTGGGTTACCTTTGGAGTCTTGCTGGGTCGTGGCATCTCTGATGATCACGCATACTTGATGTTGGGTGACATACGGACTGGTGACATCATCATTTGCGCCAATGGAGACACTATCAGATGAGCCGGTGAGATCCATCAGTTTTTGTTCTGGATAGATTTATGCCATCTGAATTCCGAAGTCAATGCTTTCGCTGCTTTCTTCGGGTTCCGACTTTGTTGGGCTTGTTTCGTGTGGTGAGGTTAACCGTGGATCTGATCCGAAGGAGAGATTGTCGTAAAGACCATCAAGGTCCCCCAGATCCATCTCGATTTGCTCGCTTTCGTCACCTGCTTCAATTTGTGCTATGACTTCTATGGAGGATCCGACGGAAGATACTAGTACCTCTTTAGGTGTAGCTTTTCCCACCGACGGTTCTGATGTGATCAAGGCCGAAGGGTGCGATTCTTGCGGGTCGTTTTCTTGGAAGTGGAAATCTCCGATGATCAGATCGGATCCACCGTTGAAATCGGCGGGTACCAATACAAGGGTGGGCGGGCGTGGATCTGCTTTTGTCGCGTTGATGCTTGGTAGAGAGCGGACCGCTGAATCCGTGGTTCCAGCGTTCAGGTTTCCCACAGACGGCGCCAATTGACGAGGGGTAACCTCGGCAATGCCCATGGTGATGGACTTGGGGTTTCGTGGAAAAGAGAATGCTAGGGATTTCTTCGGATGTCAGGGAAACAATGGAATCAAAGTCGCCTGAATATTGATTAATCGCACTATTATAAGTTGTCCTCTAGATTTTGGTACCCTCGCTTGGGCTTCTCCCGTCCTATATATAATAGGCCGGGTCTCAAAGTTGTATGCAGATAGGTTTCATACATATGTAATTACAATACCAGCATAATATCGGTTCATGGTTTCTTTCCTAATACTGTCAAAGCCTTTTTCAGTTGCTTCCTTGGGATGTCATCTGAAACCTTCATGGGCCATAAGCCTTTTACCCAATATAGGGTAGCGAATCGTGAGCATCCGAGTAATCATACCCATGTCACCAAGCAATATACAAACCAGCCGTAGATGGTTTCCATATTTCAAGGTGAGTATTAATTATCTTGTTTCTTTTCATGAAATGAATACATTGCTAAAAACATGACGCTTTTCTCGTGAGTTGACATGATTGTATTGACGCCATCGATGGTGCTCATGTGACTTCTAGAGTGCCGACATCATATTCATCGGCATACATAGGAAGGAAGCACTATACCAGCCAGAATGTGTCGGTTGCTATTGATTTTGATCTGAAGTTCACCTGTGCTAGCTGGTTGGGAAGGATTTGCGTATGATGCAAGTATTCTTGCTGACATCTTGTCTAGAGCTGATGGGTTGAACATCCCTCATGGTAAGTTCTATCTTGGAGATGCTGGATATGCATGTTGATCTGGGATTGTTCAACCTAAGACACTCTAGCCTTAGAGTCACCATTGAGAGCATTTGCTGCATTGAAAAAATAGATTCAGGATCCTTAAACAGAAACCTTTCCTCACTTTCGAGACTCAAGTGAAGCTGGTGATTGCTTGTTGCATTCTTGACAACTAGATCTTGGGTTGGGTTCTTGAGAATTTTTCCCAGATGAGGCATCTATTGACCCTAATGAAGTTGAAACTGTACATGGCATGGAGTTAAATGACAATGAAGCTTGGAAGAATAAGATGCTGGAGTAGGCGTAGAAAATGTGGCAAGATAGAGCTAACGCAAGGTTGTGAGAAGAAGACAAGCAAGAAGAAGAAGATGAAGATGCATTTCCCCTTTCATCGCCATTGGTTTGTAATTCTACACTATTATTTGATTTGTCGTTAGTATGTACCGATGAGCTGTCATTCATAGTAGCTAGGACTGGAGTACATTTTTTGGTACATGTGGTACATGTAGTATCTACGAATGAACCGGTGAATTGCTACTTCATTAGTCGAGGTGCTACATGGAGGTGTTCCATTGTAAGGTCACCAACATAGAGAAGAGGTGAGTGCAATCTTAGCCTACATACAACCAAATTGAAATTATTGCATCGAAACAACCATTAGCACTTGTATGCAGGAAACTAATCACTGGATCAATTTTAGGCATAGGGATGTAATGTAGGTTACCAAACGGAATGGACAAGATGGCCCAAATGTCATTTTCATGTGGACATGCCTAGACGGCCTATCCAGAACGAGCTCAAAATCAATGCTGGATATCAAACGCGCCCCATGTCTCTAGCTAGGGCCGCAAAATGCCCGTCACGTGCACACCTTCTCTTCTTATCTTCATGACCCTTTATATTCCCCCTCCCCTAAGCCCAACCACTCGTCATGCACAACCACGTCACCTCTCCAACCTTCGACATCTTGTCGCTTCGTCCGACTCCACCATGCGCCGCTTACTAGTAGCGGCAGACCCGCATCTCCTCCTACATCGGTTCTTTTGGTTAACAAAAACTAAAACCAAATTCTAGTCCAACAATGTTTCAATTCTTAGTTTCCTATAGATATGATAAATCCTCAATTTTCAAAGTTTAATCTAACCAAACACCCACCCTTACAAGTGGGAGCCAAGTTCAAGCCATTGAAGCACACATGAACAAAAATCTACTTGAGATTCACAAAGAAAAGGGAGACAAAGCTCCATCAAAATTAATCCAAGGAAGGAAGACGTAGAAACAAAAACAAAAAAACGTGAAGATGAAACATGATACCACAATAACAAGTGTGTATGCCCCCCCCCCCCCCCCCCCTTTCTCCCTCGGCCCATTTTTTTGCATAATACTCTTTTGTATTTGTCAAATTTTGACTAAAATTACCCTCTATTTGACCCATCTCCCCTTCCCCACCCCCAACACTGGCTCAAAATGCCTCCCTGGCCTACAACGGTTTGGCCCAAGGTCCGCGACCGTTACACACCATCTTTTGTAAGTTGTTTGGTTTAAATGAAAAATGAAAATATCATAGGAATGAAATATTTTGTACTATTGCAACTATTTATCCGATTAGTTCAAAGGAATTGAGCAAATAAAGAACGCAAGAAAATCCTATTTGATCTTAGTTTCAAAGAATAAAGAAATTTTACGATCTATTTTGACATCCTTTTCAAATTTCAACGTACGAAAAACTAGAGTACTCAGTGGCATAACAACATCCTAATAATATACTCTCATTTCGACATGACTTTGATTTGACCATATTTATTAGAAATTTTGTGTCTTTCTCTATCCTTGTGAACTAAAATAACCAAGTTCACCGATTCCTGTTCATTTCAATCATTTGTTTTGCGTGTACACTCCCATTCCATTTCTCTATATTTTCCCTCTGATCCAAATTAATATACTCGGATTTGTTTAGATTGAGATGTATTTGGATCGGAGGAAGTACTATTTCTGTGTTTTATAATACCGCAAACCAATTTGGCCCTAAATTATAGACGACATCTATACAAGGCAGAAAGCTCCCGGGCAAAATCCAAAGAATCTGTGAGAGACTTAACCTGTTGACCGACTGATTATATAATATATATTTAATGAGTACATGAGGAAGAGAGGAATTAAACGACGAAACAAACACGAGATTCCTCGTTCACCGAGGACGACGACGCAGCCGTCGAGTCGAAGCCAAAACTTTTGCGGGTGTACGCTTTGCCCGTGACGAGCGCAGCGCAAGCTAGCGCGCCGTCCAACTGCCTCACACCCCAAAAGAGGGATCACGAGATGGCCTGCCGCGCCTTGTCTCGTTGCTCCTCCCTACGTTTCCCTGTCCCCGAACAAACGGCCTCTTTCGCGCGCGCGCGCCTGTCTGTACATCCCATTTTCAGGTGTCAGGGGTCAGGGGTCAGGGCTCATCAATCGTCAGCCACCGAGCGCCCGCTCACCATCCCTCCTCCTGGCCACTTCCAGAGAGACAGACGGATAGCGGAGATGGATGCAGGGGACGGCGAGGCGGCGCGTCAGCATTCCCCCGGCGCGCCGACGAGCCCCGCGGCGCCGTTGGGCAGGTCGTCGCCGCGTCTCGGCGCGACCCAGAGCTTCGACGGCGCGCTCAGAGTTGAGACTGTTCTTTTAATTTGCTCCTATACTTCCCAATCGCGCCGCATGGCGTGCGTGCCTCTAGTCTAACCTTCACGTGGTGGGTTGCAGGAGCTCAAGGATCTGCGGTTGCAGCTGCACCAGGCGGCGGACTGCTGCGAGAAGGCGTTCCTCGGCACCGAGAAGAAGAAGATGTAAGCACAGCGCAGGCCTTCCATCGACTATCTCACTCGAACACAGTTTCCTCTCTATTAATTTCAGTTTCTTGCGCACTGTGAAGGATACTGGACAGTACCAAGAGCTACATCTGCGACGCGGTCGTAACGGTGATTGATCACCTGGGAAACGTCTCGTCCAAGCTCGAGCACCAGCTGGAGGACAAGACTGAGATCACGCAAACAGAGCAAAAGATCAACTTCCTCAAACAGGTTGGCGTTCTCTCTACTTATTGCTTGCAGCTGTGGATTATGTACATGGAGATGGAGAGCCAGTGTCATTACCAGAAATAGTTTGGATTAAATAATGAGCCATCTGTGATGATGATGATGATGATAAAGTAGTAGTACTAGTTGAAACTTGAGAGTGCATACAGCCATGAACTGATGAACATCGACCAAATGAAGCCTTGCTATACTAACTGAATTTTTCTATGATCTCTTGCTGGCACCAGAGGCTGTTGACATGCGAACAGTACGCAATTTCTCTCAACATACTGACTCTACGTATGGACACTGGCGCCGTTCAGTATCATCGCCGTTACCTCTCACAATATATAGATTTTCCAAACTTTGTTTGATTTTACATGATGAAAATGCAGAATGCTTCAGCCCTGCTATGATTTGCTAACTAGTAGTGTATATATTTTCACTACAGCTATGGACAGAAACAGTGAGGAAAATGCTGCTAACTCAAGGTACCTTTTACTTGAAATTATTTCACTTTCTTTGAACCTTTTATATATCTGCCATTTGCATCAGTGTATGACATTACCAGCATTTTTCACACAGCAGAGGTCACCCGGTGCCTGGAGACAATCGCACTCTGAAGCCATATGATGTTGAGTCAACCATCGGTAATCTTCTTGGGAGATGAAAAGTATTTTGAATAATTGCTTATTTTGCACGTAAAGTTGTTCTGCTTTTATTGCCATTCTGAAGAGGAGAAATGGTGTATTCTGTGCACTGCTAAAAATCCCCAAATGTACATGGACATATCCCGTGACAGTAAAAGAACCAGCTGAAGAGCCCGTTCCTTCCTTCTATGTACCCATTTTTAGCATGACTTCAACTTGCTTTCCTGGATTTTCAAATAACAGAAGCCAGTTGTTTTCACTTGTTTTAAGCTTAGTTTCTTCATACAATCGTGGTTGATTAACCGTATATCTGTTGTCATGGTGTTCTTTTTAGGGAGGGAAGTTACCGTGGCAGTTCCAGACGTTGGGAACCCAGCATCCATAACGAGGTCATTTTCCTTTAGAGCCGAGGTATCCTACATTGTACAAAATATATATTTGCTTAGTTCAATAGTAAATGTGCTCTAAACACTATGTACACTAACAAATCAGCACGACAGTGCTGAAGTATGTAAGCTATTCAGTCATGCACAGAACAAGTGCAAACATGCTTGCTACCTTTCTTTTACCTTGATGCATAAGAAAATTTCCTCTGATTTTTTTGCAGGATGTTCACATTTCTCCAGGAGATCACAAAAAGAAGAAGAAAGCCAGCCATACCAGCAACATCTTGTCATTCCTCAAAATAAGTAAGCGGCATGCATAAGAGTGACAAGAACCACTCGATACAGTTAGAAATGCAATGGCCATTGATGTGGCTATCAGAGGTTATGCCAACCACGCGTGTCCATTGTTCTGTAGCAGAATGTAAATGTACGTCTTAAGTTCTGCACTTGTGCACGCATGTGCAGACAATTAAAATTCAGGGCCGAGCTGAACATTGTTGCAGCGTCAATGGGAAACACACATGCTCACTTCATCTCCCGTCGCTCTTTATTTCCCTTTAGTTTTGAGCAAATGATCTGATTTTGCTAGTTACTCAAATAAAGTACTCCCTCCGACCCAGATTAATTGACTAGCACTAAAACTTAACTAGATACATTCATGTCTAGATGAATCTAAATCAACTAATATGGATCGGAGGGAGTATATAAGACTAGTGATATTAAAAAAACTCGAATAACGAAACATCCCCAATATAATAAAAAATTACTACAAGATGCCGCAAGTTTTATTATCTTGTTTTTCTTCTATCGTGCTATTGACGAGGAAATGGATACTAGAAAAGTGCACAAGCTAGACTAGACTCAAAAGATTTGAACAACCATATAAACCTCAAAGGATTTGAACAACCATATAAGCTTCAAAGGATTTGAACAACCATACAAGTCTCAAAGTGGAGCGGAAAGTTTCCGACTTTTTCGCGAAAAAAGGGAAATGGAATGGAAATATGGAAACGGAAACGATTTTTTTTTACGAAAACGGAAACGATAATGGAACAGTGTTTTTCGGCGGAACAGACATGGAAATGGAATTTCCATTTCCGTCTAATATGGAATTTCTGTTTTGGGTTGATGTGCATGGCCAAATCCAACCGACACAAAACATGATCTTGTCAAGCCAAACTTGCAAACTTTATCATCCCAGTGCTGGAGAGTATATAATCCCTTGATGCATTTGAGGATGCTTCCACAAAATGATCATTTCCTTATTCCCTTGTAAACCTAGCACCGTGCTATATATAATTGGGGAATAATTTGTTGTTTTTATAGAATGCTTGAGATTTGTTTCATGATTACAGGGTTCTCTTTGTTCCGGGTAAAATCTACACTATTCCGCATCTGCACCGTATTCGGTCTGTATCTTATTCCGACAATATCTGCTTCTGCTTTTGTTTCCGGGGTTTCGGTATTCGTTTCCGCTTCCGCAAAAAAATATGAAAACAAATATGGCACCACTCAGTTCCATCCATTTTCGCTCTGTTTTCATCCCTACCCGTGAGGCGACGGGAGGGGGAAACCCTAGCCGCCACCCTTCCCACCTCTATCCCCTCCTCCCCTGCTACCCCAGGGCGCAGCCAGGCAAATCCTGGCCGGTGCCGACATCGGGGGAGGACTCCTCATCCCCTCGCACAAGGAATCGTCAGGCCATCTTCTCTCGGCTTGGGAGTGATGCTTTTGCTGGGCACCTCGGCGTGGTTCTCCGATGTGGTGCAGTCAACGGTCTCCGGCAGTGGCAACACGTTGGAGTAGCGACGACATGGCGCACAACATGGAGGTCCTGCTCCGGGCATATCGGCGTTAGGACGACATGAAAATGGCCCCCTCTCCTGCAGTGGTCCTTGGCCACGGTGCGGGTGAGGTGAGGTGGTTGGACAGCGAGATCCGGGCTCCAATGTTGGTCGGAGCTGACGATGGCAGCGTCCTCGGGTGTCATTTCCTTGTTGAAGGCATCGTTGTTGCGATACCGCCTCGTGCCTAAGGCTCTGGGGAAACCCTAGATCTAGGATTTTTCCGGATCAGACGATGGAGGCACATCGGTGTCGTTTACCCTCTTGAGGGGATCGTTTTGGAGCCCGAGATGACTGCAGGGGATCAGCAGGTGGAGCGGTGTTCCATCTACCGCGTCGATGGCGGAGGGTCTCGGCGAAGGGCGTGATGATGGACTCGTGCATGGCGGTGGTCGTTGTCTGGCATTGTTGGAAATATCGACAAAGTTTATGCAAATCTTAACCATGAAGATTCTCAGCAGTTTGATGGCGGTGACGACTTCTATGGCGTGTACATGAGGTGCTCCCTAAGAGTTTGCTAAACCGGATGAGCGCTCTCGTTTTTCCTAGAGGGTGTCTCAGGTATGTGATATTTTCCCGGTTCCTAGCTGATGGATGGATTTGTTGTTTTTCGGGCACAAGGCCTCGCTCGTTGACATGGTTTTCACCCATTGTTGGGTTTGTAGGTGTTTTATGGTGGCTTCGGGTTTTGTGATGTATGATCTTTGTCCATTCTTTGTTGAAAGTTTTTTAATAAAGTAATAAAGGTCGTATGCATCCCTTCAATGCAGAGGCCCGGGATCGCACCCTCCATTTCGAAAATAAAATAAAACGAGTCCCTTGATCCAAACATATATTTGATAGAGACACAACTCTTCCTAGACAACTTTTTAAGGGCCTCTTTGATTGAAAGGATTTGCATGAGAATTTTGGAGGATTCAAAACATTATGGTTTTTTTACTACGACGATTGTTTGATTTGTAGCATTGTATCTCATAAGATTTTTTCTAAGGAATCCTCCATGGTAGATTTCATAGCAACCCATTCTAGAATTCTTTTTTCATGTAATTTAATAAAACAAATTTGGATGCATATAGAATCCTATAGAATTGGGGCGGACATGACATTATAGTCGTGCTTTTTTCTATTGCCTATTTTTAGATGATACTGCTATGTTTCTAAATTCTTACCCCCCCTCTCCCCCGTGAAAGTGCATGTGTGCCCCATGTGTGGTTTTGGTAATTGATGACAATCTCTATGGAGTAATGGTTGAATTGAGTTTCACTTGTAGGTTTGTCCATTGGCGTCGCTTGGGCCATGTGTTGGTTTCAAGGATGGAAGGTATAGAAAAGAAGAAGAAGAAGAAGAAGAAGAAATGTCCAAGGGATTTGGGCCTATTGGAATCTTGTTGAAGAAAGAAGAAGTTTGGAGGTTGATCAAGACAAGTGCAGAGAGTTGATTCAGCATGGATCAACACTCAAGAAGAAATGAAGAAGTGCAAGCTCAAGGTGCGCCATCTCTAGAAGATCTCATGCTTGAAGCTTTCCATCCTTAGTGATCATGGAGTGATGAAGATAAGTTCAAAGAATAGGTTTCCCCATGAGTATAGGGGAGCAATTCACAAGTCTTCATCAAGCAAAGCGCGAGCACTTCACAAGTCTTCGTCAAGCAAAGCATGAGTAAGAGCAATCAAGAAAGATGTTCCATCTTAAAGAAGACAAGATCATGTACATCAAACTCAAGTGTAATGCTCAAGGCAAATGTATGATCTTGATAGGTTTTCTATTTTACCAATCTCTTGTAGAGTTGGGAGACCGGTTTTAGGATAGATAATTGTACTATCAAGAGAGGGTCTCGAGTAAGTAGGTCAGTCATATCTTTCGTGAGAGCTCAAATCTTTGCATACATAGCATCATGTTTCTTGGTTATTGTTTGTATCTTGTCCATGTGAGGATCTAGATCTTGTGGTTATCTTCATAACAAGCTCTAGTTCATCAAAACAAATTCCCCTTGAACATCTTATTGCGTGTTTGGTCTTGCGGGTTTTTTCAGATCCACACCTTGAGAGATATCTCACATATTTATTCGTGGTATTTTCTACCTTGTTGGATTCTGCATATCGTTATCTTTTCAATAAAATCCGTTTCATCTTATTTGGAGTTCGGATGCAAAAGTTATGGCAGTTTTGGTTCTAGAGCTTTTCCTGACCGGAAGTACCACTGCCTCACCAGAAGTACCGCTAGGCTAATTTGGCACCGGTAGTACCAGGTGCATTACCGAGCTAGTTTCAGTGAGCATGGGAATTCGTTTTGTTTTTGTTGAATGTTTACCGATACTTGGGCCGGTAGTAGACTGGCAGTACCAGTCGGAAGAGCCATTGGAGAAGCTCGGTCAGAAGTGCCGCTTGGGCATGTTTTGCCGCCGGTAGTACCGGTGGAAATTCTGGCTCACTTCCGCTCATCTCCTGACAACCTGTAGTCATCTCTTTGTTTTGGTCACATTTTATTATCAGTACTTGGCCATGTCGGGCGGAACTTCTGGCCTATACAACCAGGTCGTTTCAACTGCTTTCGATTCGTTGGAGCCGGGCTAACCGGACTTTCGGTTGGTCACCGGTACTACCGTCCAGGCACGTAAATGACTCAAGCAGTCAGATTTGGGATCCCTTTAAAAGGGGCTCCTCTTCCCCTTAGTGGGGTTAGCTCCTTTGGTCCGTTTTCTCCCTCTCTCCTCCATTGTTAACCTTGAAGAGTTTGTCCTCTCCCCTTCCCCCTCCTATGATTCTTGCATCTTTTTAGGGATCTCGAGGGGATAGCTCAATGCCCCATAGAGAGACGTGTCCGATTGCTTCTGGATTATTTAGGATATTGGAAAGAGGTGCTTCATTGACCACTATGATCGGGTGTTCCGAGAAATAGTGGCGCAACTTTTGTGTTGTCATGAATACTCCATATGCTAGTTTCTGATAGTGCGGGTATCTTTGCTTGGATGGAGAGAGGACCTCGCTTAGAAAATAAACTAGTCTCTGAACACCGTGGGTTTTCCCTTCTTCGGGTCGCTCTACGACCAAAACTGTGTTGACCACCGAATTAGTAGCGGCAATGTAGAGAAGTAGGGGCTTTTTCTCTCGTGGAGACACGACGATGGGAGATGTCAAAAGTGTTTTCTTGATATCTTCAAAGGCACGCTGAGCTTCCTCCATCCACTCAAATTTATCCGATTTCCTCATAAGGGCGTAGAATGGTAGTGCTTTTTCTTCTAACGGGCGATAAAACGACTGAGTGCTATGACACGTCCAGCCAACTATTGTACGCCTCGAAGATTTGTTGGTTTTTCATTGTTAGGATTGCCTGTATTTTTTGGGGATTGTCTTCTATCCCTCTTGCTGATACGAGATATCCGAGGAATTCCACTGCAGGGACTCCAAAGGAACATTTCATCGGGTTGAGCTGGATGCAAAACTTGCCGAGGTTCTCGAACGTTTCTTAGAGGTTATTGATAAGAGTTGATCCTTATTTTGTTGTGACTATGACATCGTCGATGTACACTTGTATATTTGTGCCAATTTGACTTCCTAGGCAATTCTGCATCATCTGTTGATATGTTGCCCCGACATTTTTTAGGCCAAAGGTCATTGTTGTGTAGCAGAATACGCCATAAGGTGTGATAAATGTTGTTTTATCCTGATCTTCCTACTGCATCCGAAATTGATGGTATCCTGAATATGCGTCCAAAAAGGAAAGATGTTCGCACCCTGCGGTTGCATCAATTATTTGATAGATTCGTGGTAGTGGGAAGTGATCCTTCGAACAGTGCTTGTTCAACACAGTGAAGTCGATGCACATGCGTAGTTCTTTTGTATTTTTCTTTGGGACACATACTGATTTTGCGACCCACTCTGCTTTCTTCAATTCATTGATAAATTTAGCATCAGTTAGGCGATGGAGCTCCTTTCCAATGGCCTTTCGTTTTGGTTCTGCAAAGCGGCGAAGTGACTATTTTACTGGTTTTGCCTTCAGATCCAAGTTTAATGCGTGCTTAGCGAGTTCCCTAGGAATTCCTGGCATGTCAGAGGGTAACCATGCGAAAAACTTTCAGTGCTCAGGGAGGAACTCGATGAACGCGCTTTCCTATGCGGGACCAAGATTGGAAGCCACAAAGGTCATCTTTTTTGGGTCAGTAGGGTGGATCTAGACTTCCTTTGTATCTTTCACGGTGTCAAAAGCCTGATCGGATTGACACATGTGAAAGTGCATGTGTGCCCCCATGTGTGGTTTTGGTAATTAATGACAATCTTTATGGACTTATGTTTACATTGAGTTTTACCTGTAGGATTTTTCCATAAGCAATGCTTGAACCATATGTTGGCTTCAAGGTTGGGAGAAGAAGAAAGTGAAGAAGATTAAGTGTTGACCAAGGTCTCAATGAGTGATCCGGAGATTGGTCAAGTGAGAGTTGATCCTATAGCAAGTGTGTCTTGAATACTAAAGTTGGAGTGATATCTCTTATGTACCTTCAAGACACCAACATAATGAAGAAAGAATAAATTATGTGCAAGTTCAAGATGAGCCATCTCGAAGAGATCATTTGCTTGAAGCTTGCCATCCTATGGTGATCATGGATATGGGAAGATGGTATGCCTAAAAGAGAAGCTCTACCATAGTGGAGTATGGAGAGCAATTTGCAAGTCTTCACCAAGCTAGCGCAATCAAGAAAGGTGTTCCATCTTGAGGTGGACAAGATCGCTATCGTCAAGCTCAAGTGGAATATGCTCAAGGCAAAGGTATGTTCTTGATAGAGTTTCTTTCTTATTGGTCTCATGGTGTTAGTTGGGGAGACCGGTTTATAGGATAGACTATCAAGAGGAGCTCTCGAGTGAGTAACTTGATCATATCCTTCGGAGAGAGCTCAAACCTTTGCATACTTGGCATCATCTTTCTTGGTTGTTATTTGTATCTTATCCATGTGAGGTCCTTGAGCTTGTGGTAATATTCATAACAAGCTCTAGTTCATCGAAAACGGATTTCATATGCATTCTCTATTGCGTTTTCGATATTGGAGGTTTTACCGGTTTGTCTTTTAGAGATTGGTAAAACCTTACATTATTTGGTTCTTATCCATGAGAGTATTTAGAGCTTGTGTTGATCTTCATTACAAGCCCAAGTTCATTGAAAACGGATTTCATATGCATTCTGTATTGCGTTTTCGATGTTGGAGGTTTTACCGGTTCGTATTTTTGAGAGAGGTCAAACCTTTCGTCATTTGGTTCTATCCTATGTTGCTGGACTATGATGGTTCCCTGCATGATCTTGTAGAGTTTTTTGTCCTCTTTAAAACAAGCCCAAGGTCATCAAAATCAGAGTCCGGATGCAAAAGTTATGGTTGTTTTCGTATTGCTGTTTCTGTCAGTTTTGCCTTGGCTAGAATGTGAGTGAATAGGCCGGAATGTCTGGCCCGCGCGCTCCAGGTCTATAACGGTTGGATTTTAGAGGACCTATATAAGGGTCCCTTCTTCCCCAATGTTTACCTAACCTTTCTTGCAAGTTTTCCCCTCCATTGTTGATCTTCTTAAGCTTGCTATCCCTCAATCCCTCCATTGATTCCTGCATATTCTTGAGGGATTTGAAAGAGGAGACCTACAACCCGACAAATCAATCTCTCCTCTAAGTGAGGGGAACATCTTGGGATCTAGATCTTGGAGTCTTTTGTGGATTTCCTCCATTGTTCTTCCTCTCTTATTCCCCCATAAGCTTTTGTAGCTTTGGTAGAATTTAGGAGAGAAGGACTTGAGCACTTTGTGTGTTCTTTCCATTGCATTTGGTGTATCGGTTTGAGTTCTCGGTGAGGATTCAATTGGGTAAAAGTGAGAAGCCTTTTACTCTTGGGTTCTTGGAACCCTAGACAATTTAGTTGTTTTGCAGGTTGGTGGATCACTTGGGGCCTCCAATTAAGTTGTGGAGCTTTCCCCCAAGCTTGTTTGTTGGTTGGGAGCCTCCAATTGAGTTGTGGATAAGTGCCCCAATCTTGTGAGAGGTTTCGGATTGCCACCGACAAGTGCACCGATAGTGTAAGTGTGGATCGATCCCGTTGGGGTGAGATTCACAGGAGAACAAGGGAGGCCTTTTGTGGCATTGGTGGTTTGAAACCACCCCCTCTCCAAACGAGACGTACTCCATTGTGAGGAACTCGGTAAAACATCGTCGTCTCCGCGTGCCTCGGTTATCTCTATACCCGAGCTTTTACTTATGCACCTTACTTTGTGATAGCCTTCATGCTTGAAGTATATATCTTGCTATCACATAGTTGCTTGTCTTGCTTAGCATAAGTTGTTGGTGCACATAGGTGAACCATAGTATATATAGGTTTTGCGCTTGACAAAGTAAACGCTAGTTTTATTCCGCATTTGTTAAGCCCATCTCGTAAAAGTTTTTAAACCGCCTATTCACCCCCCTCTAGGCGACATCCTTGTCCTTTCAACGTGCTACTGCTAGAGGTTCCGCGGTTGTCGACATTTTTAGTTGCTCAAACTCAGTTGCCACCTCGAAGGATTCAGAGATTTTGTTGAACTCTCGATCGCAATTGTTGGAATGTGTGAAGCAGCCCTTCACTATTATGACCCCCTTGGGGGCTGGCATTTTCATAACTAGGTACGCATAATGTGGTACTGCCATGAATTGTGCAAAAGTTGGGCAACTCAGGATCACATGATATTGTGAGGGCCAGTCCATAACTTCAAACTCGAGCTTTTCACGCTTGAAATTTTCCTTGGATACAAAACAACTTCAAGAGATATTTTACCTAAGGGAATTTCAGCTTTACCTGGTACTATGTCGTGGAAGGATGTTTCTGTTGGTGCTAGATTTGTTGAAGATAAATTCATCGCCTTCAGCATCTTGGCGTAGATCAGGTTGATGCCGCTTCCCGCATCCATGAAGAATTTACTCATATCAAATCCACCCACTTGTGCTTCTACTATTAAGGCTAAGTAGCCCGGTCGTGGTACTCGAAGTGGATGACCAGCTCTGCTGAATGTGATTTCTTGTTCTGACCAGTGGAGATATTCGGGTGTGGCTGATGGCACCATCTCTGCCATGTTGACTTGTCTTATAATCAGCTTGTGGATCCTATTGGATGGGCGCCCTTTCTGAATCATTGACATTGCCCCCTTGGACCTGGGGTATTCATTTTCTTGATTTGTTGTGTTTTGTGACTGCCCTGCAGGTGGGTGCACTAATGGTGGTGGTGGTGCGCTAATGGCTAACGTGCCAGGTGTAGTAGTGTACCCTCAGCTTACTACTTCGGTTGCTTTTGTGTTGCATAGCTCTTGCATCTTTAAAAATGTTTGGCAATCCTTCATGAGATGGTTGGGTCAGCTTTTTCCTGTTGAGTCGACGTAAAAGTGCACATTGCAGGGTCCTTCCAGCATTTGCATTACGGATATTGGTGGGTCTCGAGCTCTTGGCTGATATCTAAGTGTTGGTTGGCTTCCTCCAATGTCGCCCCTGTTGTTGTGGTGCCCGTCGTTGTAATCGTCGTTTCTTTGGTTGTCCTCTCCCTAAAAACTGGCTGCAACATAGCTTGGTCGCTCGTGTTCGCCGTTGTTTCTTCGTCTTCTATCGTTGTTGCGCCTGTCCCTATCTTCTTCGGGTGAACGTGTACGCTTGTTGTGTACTGCATCCTCTCCATCATCCCGGCGATTTTCCATATCCATCAGCTATGAGATTGTTTTGGGCTTGACCCGTCCTAGTTCTTCTATGAATTCTCGACGGCGAAGGCCGTCATTAAAGGCGTTAATTTCCCTTTCGTCGGATATGGCCTCTGTTGAGTTTTTGATGACGTTCCATCGCTGGATAAAGGCTCGTATTGACTCTCCAGGTTTCTATTTGCACGCTCGCAATTGCTCCAGAGATGCGGGTCGCTTGAACATGGAATGGAAATGTCAGATGAATTTGTCTTCGAGGTCGTTCCAGCTCCTGATGGAATCTTTTGGTAGATGTCATAGCCATGACCGTGCGGCGCCGGTTAGGTGCAGCTATAGGCTCTGCATTGCGGTGGCCATGGAGCCACCCTATAACTTGACGGTGGCCAGATAATCTGCCAACCAAGCTCCAGGTTCCTGGAGGCCGTCGTACTTCTAGCAGTCATGAGGAAGTTTGAAATCCTTGGGTACTAGGGTTTTGCGGACCCGTTGGGTAAAGCAACTGGCTCCGCAGAACTCATAGTCATCCTTGTTGTCGCCGTTGTAGTATCTTCGGCTATGGCTCTCATCCCTAGATCCATCGTTCCTGTGTTGTGTGAGATCATTTCTTGCGTTGTTTCGTGGCTCGGAGCCTGAGAAGTGCACCCGATGTGGTGACCGTGATCGTCACATGAGCCCCATCTACCGAGGGATACTACGACAGCGTGGGGATCTATCGGGTTGATGTGCGACTCCTTGTTCTGTTTGCGCAAGAGATGCACCCACCATACCGAGATTAATTAGAGAGGAGCGATGTAGAGATGCACGGGGATTGTCGAGTGCTGGTTGAGTTGTGAGTAGGTATGTTTGTGCGGCAACAATTGCGACTTGAGCTGTTTTTGCATTGATGTGTCCTGTTGGATCTACTGACATAAAAGACAAATCGAGGTCTCTGGTCAGTTCGTTTCTTTTATCTTTAGGGATATTTTGTAGCCGCGAGGCTCCTCTCCTTGGCGACGCTCCTCCGGTTACACTTCCTAATCCTCGGGTAGAACTTAGCTCAGCCCACCAAAGGCTGGATTCGTCGGCTAGCCTTTTTCTTTTGTCGAGTTGTCTCTGCATCCTTAGTAGATCCCTCTTTTTGTGATGAAGCAAGTATTGGTATGCTAATAGATATTCATGTGTGGCCTCGGTTGTCATTGGGACAACAACTGAAATTGCTTCCCTTGCCTTTTGCCATACTTCAGCTGGTAGCCAGAGAGTTTGTCGCTCGCCTCTGCGTGGTTCTTCTCCTCCCGGGATTATGCGGTTGTTCGTCGGGTCTCCTCCATTTCCATGATCTCCTACATTGCTATCTGATGTCTACGCACTTCTATTCTTGTAGACAGTTGTTGGGCCTCCAAGTGCAGAGGTTTGTAGAACAGCATCAAGTTTCCCTTAAGTGGATTACCCAAGGTTTATCGAACTCAGGGAGGAAGTGGTCAAAGGTATCCCTCTCAAGCAACCATGCAATCAAGATAGAAGAAGTCGCTTGTGTCCCCAACACACCCAATACACTTGTCAGGTGTATAGGTGCACTAGTTCGGCGAAGAGATAGTGAAATACAAGTGGTATGGATAATTATAAGTGGTAATGGTGCCAAAAAAGAGCTTGACGGGTAGGAAGAGACTAAAGGCAATTTGAAATAAAGATGGAAGCAAGCAAACATGTAATAGATCTAGTTGAAAACAGTGTTTCAATGCTTAGAAACAAGGCCTAGGGATCATACTTTCACTAGTGAACACTCTCATATAAATATCTTCTCTTTATGATACTACTCTGAACTACTCTCCGGTTGGATAACACTAATCCACGGTAGGGCTATAACAACACACCTCAAAGTCCGCCTTCCCCATCTAGATAACCCCTCACTATAACCTTGAGCACTAGATGGTTCCAACAAACACCACAATTTCATAGAGACATCCAACTCCAAATATAACGCATAACAAGTATTTGTAATCTCTAGCCTAATTGCCACCACAGTGTGCATGCTATCACTTTCACACACGTGGGGAGAGCCAGAGATCTATTAAAGCACTTGAGTAGCAAGGTAGATCTACTTGATTACAAAGCTCATGATCACAATATGATCATGCATAGAGAGAGAGAGAAGAACACATAGCTACCGATAGAACCCTTAGCCTCGAGGAAGAACTACTCCCTCATCATCATGGGAATCAGCAACAGCGATGGAGATGGTGGTGGAGATCGATGGAGATGGCTCCGGGGCACTTCCCCATCCCGGCAGGGTGCCGGAACAGAGACTTTCTGTCCCCCGAATCTCCCCTTCGGTGGCGGCGGTGCTATGGAACTTTTCGTGGCTGGAGGCAAGATTATTTAGGGTTTCTGCGTTAGAGGCTTTTTATAGGCGAAAGGGCGATGTCAAAGGGTGGACCAGGGGCCCACACCACCTGGTGGCACGGCCAGGGGGACCCGCACCACCACATGGTGTGGCCACCACACCATGCCCTAGCGCGGCTTAGGGCTGCCCGCACCAAGGGGGGTTGTGGCTGCCCTGTGTCCCCTCTCCGTATCGTCTTCTGGCTCCGTGAGTCTTCCGGTAAAATATCGACTTTGGCTTTTGTCCGGTCCAATTCCGAAAATATTCATTTTCTGACTTTTCTAGAACCAAAAACAGCAGAAAACAGGCAACTGGCACTGTGGCATCTTGTTAATAGGTTAGTCCCAGAAAGTGTATAAAAATACTCCAAAGTATGGACAAAACATAAGAAAGTAGATTAAAACAAGCATGGAACATCAAAAATTACAGATACGTTTGCAACGTATCACTATTCGAAAAATTACCATTGGGATCAACGATAGGGTTACCGTTAGAGTCGAGCTACATTGAGGTTTCCTCGATGATTACGCACACTTGGTGGTGCGTTATATATGAACTATCGACGTCATCGTCAGATCCGAGGGAGACATTATTTTGGAGATCAATGAAGTCCAGCGGTTTCTGTTCTGGGTGGATTTTAGCCATCCTAATTCCGAAGTCCATACTTTCACCGCTTTCATGATTCTAGCGTTCAGGTTTTCCACAGACGATGCCAATTGACGAGGGGTAACCTCGACAATGCCCATGGTTATGGACTTAGGGTTTCGTGGAAAAGAGAACGCTGGGGATTTCGTTGGATGTTAGACAAACAAGGGAGTCGAAGTCGTCTGATTATCGATTGACAATACTATTACAGATTGCTTGGGAGTTTTTCGATACCTCTCTGTAGGCTCCTCCCAGCATATATATAATAGGCTATGTCTCGGGGCTGTATACAGACAGGTTTCATATTCATGATTACAACACCAACACAATGTCGGTTTCTATTTCCTTATTTAATTGAACTAAGACTTCTATCATATGCTTCTTTGGGCCTTCATCTTGGGTCTTCATGGACCGTGATCCTTCATATATCTAGGGTAACCAAACATAAGCACCCGAGTAATCATACCCATGTCACCCACACAACCAAATCCCTTCTCTGTGAAGGAATCCTTAGGATCTAGAACTTGGAGTGTTTTGTGTTCTTCTCTTGGGTATTTTCTCTCTTATTTCCCCAATAGCTTTTGCAGTTTTGGTAGAATTTGAAAGTGAAGGACCTACCTCTTGCATTTGGTACATAGGTTTGAGTTCTCTGTGGAGATTCGGTGAGTTCAAGCTTGAGAGCTTGTTTCTCTTAGATTCTTAGAACTTTAGACGGTTATGTGGTAGTGGTGTGATACCCTTAGAGCCTCCAGTTGAGTTGTGGGGATTCCTCAAGGTCAAGGACCTTGTGGTGATTCTTGGAGCGCTCTAATTGAGTTGTAGATCTTGCCCCAAGCTTGTACGGGTTTAGTGACCGCTCTCAAGTGTCCCATAGTGTATCGTGATTAGACCTTTGTGGTGAGCTCAGGGGATAATAGGGTGAGCCTATTGTGGAGTTACTGAGTTATGTGCCTTCACATCTTGAAGTGAGGCCTTGTGTGGCGTTGAGTGAGCATCAAACCACCACACCTCAAGGTGAGCTATTTGTGGCTTTCGAAGAGCATTGTGCCATCACATCTCTCCAACAAAGACATAACTTATTTGGAAGTGAACTTCGGGATAAAAATCATTGTCTCCACGTTCATCGGTTATCTCTCAACCAAGCTTTTTAATTATGCAATTTACATTGTGATAGTCATCGTGCTTGAAGTATTATATCTCACTATCACCTTGTTGTTTGTATTTCTTAGGATATGTTGTTGGTGAATTTAGTTGAACCTAGAGGTTTTAGGTTTTGTGCTTCGATAAATTAAACGTTACTTTTATTCTGTATTTATTAGAGCCTAAACCATAATTATTTTAAAAGACTATTCACCCTCTTTAGGCGACATTATTTGTCTATTCACCCTCCTCCCAAAATGTAGTGCATATAAGTTTTTTTTAAATTCAAATGAAGTGAAGTTTAACCAATTATGTAGGAACAAAAATCGACATCTAGAATACCAAATTAATGCCATTAGATTCATTATGCTTAGATTCATTATGCTGTATATTCTCTTATACTAGTATATATTTGGTATTGTAAATATGGATAGTTTTCTCAATAAACTTATTCAAATAAAATGAACTTTGACTTAAAAAAAATCTTATATGCAACATATTATCATGGCAAGGAGGGAGTACAATACAGAGAGGCCTTAAGGGTGTGTTTGGTAGCCCGGGCAACTCAGAATCAATATCTCTATTGAGCCAAGCTGACTTCAACATGTTTGAGTTGAGATTTCGGCACGTGTTTGGTAACACGTATCTATTGAGAAATTCTGAATTCATCCGTTGTTTGGTGGGTTGTATGTGTTGAGATATACTAAGCTGGTCTAAAATATACAAAAACCCCTGAATACACAAATGAAATACAATCAGGTCTCTATATACACAAATAAAAAGCAATCGGGTCCTTGTATACACAAATAAAAAGCAATTGCCTCCCTATATACATAAATAAAAAGCAATCGGGTCCTGGTGAGCTGCTGCCATAGAGTTCTGGCGGAGACGAGCTCGAGCTGGACGCCGGTGAGACGAGCTGGGTGCGAGGTCGCTGACCAGCTGGGCGCGAGGGAATTGGGCTCGAGGTCGCTGGGCGCGAGGGAGTTGGGGCCGAGGTCGCTGGGCGCGAGGGAGTTGGGCGCGAGGTCGCTAGGTGCGACGAGGACCTTCCATGGCTGGCGGGACAAGACCTTCCATATCTGGGCGCGACGAGGCGGCTGGCCGTGGCAGGCCTGGCGGGATGCGGGGTTGGCCGTGGCGGGCCTGGCAGGAGGCGGGCGTGGCGGCGACGTTGCTTGTCGAGGAGGAGGTGGTGGTAGTGGCGCTGGTCAAGGGAGAGGCGGCGGCAGCCCCCGCCGAGGCGGTTGGTTTTGCGGGGTGAGGAGCCGGATTGAAGGGAAAATGGGGACGGGTGCAAGGTCAGATGTGGGGCGTAGGGGTGGCCTTTCCGGGCGAGCTCAGCCCTGCCCACATGCGAAGCTCGTTTTCAGCTTCGCAACCGGGCAGGGCTGAGCGGCCGTTTTCATGCGATGTGGACAGGACTGAGGGAGTAAAATCGGGCTAACAAACACCTAAAACTAGACTGAGGTGGGATTTTCTGGGTTGGACAGAGCTAACAAACACACGTGAAAAAAAAGAAACAACAGTACTAGTTTATCCGGTACTGGGCCAGGCTAATTGAATTGACGGAATAATAGAAACAAGGCCTTAACAAACTTCCTAAAGAGTAAAGACCCGGCATTGAAGGCCCATCTCGTCCACTTATTCCTCTTCGATAATTAGGCTTCCTTTTTCTCACAACTCACAGTGCACGCGGCCGCGACCACATACCAACCCTAGCCGCCAGGAGTTGAGGAACAAGCTAGGCAGCGCGAGATGCGGCGATCGGCGATGACGCTTCGCTCGACGGCGGACCGGTGTTTCGGCCATCACTCACCGGTTAGTTGCTTACCACCATGACTCTTGTCCTACCTTGTGTCCTCCGGTCATCTCGGCCGGTCGCTCAGGTCCTTCTTCCTCTTCGGCGAGCGCCCAAGACCCCCTCCGACCACAGTACCCTACGCCCCTAGCTTGTCCATGGCGCGCCCTTCCCTCTGTAGGTTTTCTCCCTCTAACAAGAAACCCAACCGAATTTCGGGTTCCTAAAACCTGCCAGATTAGTTCGTTCGTCATGTTCGAAAAATCGAAAATATTAGAGTAACTGAGAAACAGATTAAAAAAAGCGCACCCCTACTACCTGACTATGTCCGGATTTCCACCTGGATTATAATAAATCAACGAACACAGTTAAAAGTTTTTCCCACAATGTATAGTGGTGATATTTGTGCACCTTGCCTTTAGCGATGCGCATAACTAGTACTCCTTTTGGTAGCTGATTATTTGGCTTAGCGTTAGCTGTGTTCCTTTATTTCTATGCATGACGGTAACAAAGAAAAAAACGTTGCTAACGGAGTGGTTACATTGTTTTTTTTTGTCAATAAGTGGATTTGTCCTCAGTATGCTTTAGCTAGCGGCCCCAACATTACAATATACTCCCTCCGTTCGGAAATATAAGACATTTTAGCTTTGTGCAATGAATGTATCTAGACACTTTTTAGTGTATAGGTTCACTCCGAACCGCTACGAACCTATACACTAAAAGATGTCTAGATACATTCGATTCACAAAGCTAAAACGTCTTATATTTCCAAACGGAGGGAGTACTAACGTCTGATGTGTCCATGTGGAGATTGCAGCATTTCGTCCATACTTATATAGGACTTTGACATAGTTGTCATATCATTGATACAAAAACTAAGTTTGAGATGCATCTTCCTACACCTTACTTCAATTGTTCCGCTTGTCTCCGTATCAACTTAATTTGTTCCAGATAGTCGAACCGAGTGGACGTGAAATTCTATCCCTGAGAAGGCACCAACTGATGTATATCTTGATGATCACATGAAAATTTCCCTAAACTATCATCATAGCATGAATTATGCAATAAATCTATACTAGTGATATAATGATATACTGCCTCAGCGACCGAATTCTGAAATCTGCCTTTGTCGCTTTCTCAGTTTCTAATGGAATTCAAGAGTATTACTTTGTTGTGTCTGGTCCTTTTTTTTCCATCTTCTGTTTTATTTTTATGCAGATAATGCTTTTTTACCTTAAAAATGCTCAAAGTTTAGCTTTATGTATGTAACTATGTATATTAAATCATAACGCATCATATATCTTTTTTCCATTTACCTTCTCACTCTCTCTTATTTGTGTTTCAGTTGACAAATGTTATTCAATCAACATTCAATGCAAACATTTGTTCAAGATGGGGAAGTCTTGCAAGAACTTTCAGGTGATCCCTTCATCTTTGTTTACAGAATCTAAAGAGATGTTTGCAGCATGCATCTAACTTCTCCATGTTTTTTTGGTTACAGTGCCAAACCAATTGGAAATGAAGTTATTGGAATTGATTTAGGGACAACAAATTCCTGTGTTTCTGTTATGGAGGGAAAGGTGACTGACATACTATATTCTTTCTGCTATGCTTCTTTTCAGCTTCTTTATAAAATTTGTTAACATAAACATGTCAATGACTACAGAATGCGAAAGTGATAGAGAATTCAGAAGGCACCAGAACGACACCATCAGTTGTTGCCTTCAGTCAGAAGGGAGAGCGGCTTGTTGGAACTCCGGCGAAACGTCAATCAGTGACAAACCCACAGAATACCTTTTTTGGTACAAAGCGTATGATAGGACGGCGCTTTGACGACCCGCAGACGCAGAAAGAGATGAAAATGGTACCATATAAAATTGTGAAGGCTCCGAATGGTGACGCTTGGGTTGAAACAACAGATGGAAAGCAGTTCTCACCTAGCCAAGTTGGTGCATTTGTATTGACCAAGATGAAGGAGACTGCTGAATCTTATCTTGGTAAATCTGTTTCCAAGGCTGTGATCACAGTTCCAGCTTACTTCAATGATGCTCAGCGTCAGGCAACCAAGGATGCTGGTCGAATTGCTGGACTTGACGTCCAAAGGATCATCAACGAGCCAACTGCTGCTGCTCTTTCTTATGGAACAAACAACAAGGAGGGTTTGATAGCTGTATTTGACCTTGGAGGTGGTACGTTCGATGTCTCTGTTCTTGAAATCTCCAATGGAGTTTTTGAGGTTGGTATATCTAAACTTCGTACTCCTACCTTGTAGTAAGTTTCTGTAGCTAGAAATGTTAGGTAACACATTTCATGCCTTTTCCTGATGTGTTCATTATGTTGCTGTCAGGTAAAAGCAACAAATGGTGATACTTTTCTGGGTGGAGAAGACTTTGATAATACTCTATTGGAGTACTTGGTCAGTGAATTCAAAAGAACTGATGCTATTGACCTGTCAAAGGACAGACTAGCTCTACAAAGGTTGCGTGAAGCAGCTGAGAAGGCAAAAATTGAACTGTCATCAACTGCACAGACTGAGATTAACCTTCCATTTATCACAGCTGATTCCACTGGAGCAAAACATTTGAATGTTACATTGACAAGATCGAAGTTTGAAAGTTTGGTGAATGGTCTGATTG
Organism: Avena sativa; assembly: GCA_916181665.1. Lineage (NCBI taxonomy): Eukaryota > Viridiplantae > Streptophyta > Magnoliopsida > Poales > Poaceae > Avena > Avena sativa. The sequence goes on from OV702288.1 coordinate 562,534,986, forward strand.
CAAGGACCAGAGAGCCATGCAAGAATTGTTTGAAGGATGCTGGTATCACTGCTAAGGAAGTTGATGAGGTTCTTCTTGTTGGTGGAATGACAAGGGTTCCCAAAGTGCAGGAAGTGGTTTCAGAAATCTTTGGCAAGGCCCCTAGCAAAGGAGTCAACCCAGATGAAGCTGTGGCCATGGGCGCAGCTCTTCAGGGTGGCATTCTCCGTGGAGATGTCAAAGAGCTTCTTCTCCTTGATGTAACCCCACTTTCACTTGGCATTGAGACTCTTGGCGGTATCTTCACCAGACTGATAAGCAGGAACACTACAATTCCCACAAAGAAAAGCCAGGTCAGTGAATAAGGCTCTATGTAGTAGAAAAATTAGGTGCCTTTAATGTTTGTCGCAGGGCATTTTGTGATTGGCATGCATGCTTTGTTAAGCATTCATCTTCCTTTGTTTTGGCCTAACTAATCTAGTGTGTTCTCTTCAGGTGTTCTCAACTGCTGCTGACAACCAAACACAAGTGGGTATCCGTGTTCTGCAAGGTGAGCGTGAGATGGCGACAGACAACAAACTTCTTGGCGAGTTTGATCTTGTCGGCATCCCACCAGCACCAAGAGGACTCCCACAGATTGAGGTCACGTTCGACATCGATGCTAATGGTATCGTGACAGTCTCTGCGAAAGATAAGGCCACCGCGAAGGAGCAGCAGATCACCATCCGGTCCTCCGGCGGGCTTTCTGACTCGGAGATTGAGAATATGGTGCGTGAGGCTGAGTTGCATGCACAGAAGGACCAGGAACGCAAAGCCCTCATTGACATCAGAAACACCGCAGACACTACCATTTACAGCATTGAGAAGAGCCTGGGAGAGTACAGGGACAAGATCCCCGCGGAGGTTGCCACTGAGATTGAGACAGCAGTTGCTGATCTCCGCGCAGAGATGGCCTCGGATGACATCGAGAAGATCAAGAACAAGATGGAAGCGGCAAACAAGGCCGTCTCGAAGATCGGGCAGCACATGTCTGGTGGTGCGTCTGGAGGTGGTGCGGCGGGCGGTTCGCAGGAAGGAGGAGGATCGCAGGGCGGAGGTGACCAGGCTCCAGATGCTGAGTACGAGGAGGTGAAGAAGTGAAAAGCTGCACGGGCTGTCAGCTGCGTATAAATACAGCAGCTGATTTTGAGGAACTCTAGGATCTTGTTAGCTGTAATAAAATTTTGTTCAACTGAAGCATATGAAAACATGCTAAATGTTCTTAGCGCACACAGTACTGCAGTATTGTATGACTTGGTTGAACTAGTTTTCTCGCTTTGAGGTACATCTAGGCAAACCAGACTTGATCTTGTGGTTCGATTATAGTCGGTTTTATGCTTGGAGTGATGCTTTTGTGGCATGCCAGCTTTCGATCTGCTGGTGGTGCTCGTCGGTTGGTTCAGCCGTGACACGAGGAACAACAGATGGCCAGAAGCTGATAAAGATATAGTTGTATATGTTAGAAATAAATATTCCCATTTAATTCTGGGGATACTTCAGGCTGCAAGTGGGTTGGTCTGCGGGTGTCCCCCAAAATGCCGCATATTTGAAGTGGTATTATGCACCCGCATTACCCACATAACCATTGGCTAAGCATAATTAGTACTGTATTGTGCTAGCTATCGATGACGGAAATTATTTGATTCAGATTTATTTAGATTTCGATGTATCTAGATTTTTTTAGTACTTCCTCCGATCTAAATTAGTTGGCTCAAATTTATCAAGATACGAAAGTATCTAATACTAAATAATATCTAGATACAATCGAGTCAACTAATTTGGGTCAGAGGGAGTGCAAGATATATCTAAATTAGTCAACTAATTTGGATCACAGTGAGTACTGCTTCGTTTGCGAGTCTACCGACCGTGCCAACCACGCGCCATGTTCTTGCATTTGCATTAGAAGTCAGTTTTGTACCATGCGGTGTGTCTACTTGTCGGATACGTGAGAAGCTCAAACATGCGAGTTAAGAGATACAGCACGGAGCCAGCTGAACAAGGAACTGTTTATGCGGGTATGTGGGTATAAAGGGCAGCCCGCATAGTTGTACTTAATATTTCCCCCAGTCCACGGGCTTCCGCTAATCATTTTATGCAGGGTGGACTTTGCGGCACCGCAGGCGTCCCACAACCACTTGCAGCCTGAGGGATACTCCCCGCTCTTGTAAGTCACGTACGTGGGAACCGTCATAGCGGTTGTTGGCCCTAGAGCGTTGCCTCCAGGGAACCGCCTTCGAAAACGACGCAACGCTTGAGTTCCAGTTGTATATAAGGATTCACTCAATCAATAAACGTCATCCCCGATTGATTCTCTCGTGGTCTCTCTCAAGTTCTCTCTTTCAGTTTCAATATCGTAAGTAGCTCGCAGGGATAGAGGTCACGCTCCCTCGATCGCAAATGATCTGTAGGGTTACATGCTCTACCAAGACGAGAGCCCAACAATACCTCACACCGACCGAAACTACTACCCCCAAAGCTAGGGTTCAAGCCCACGCTACTAGGCTCGGCCTCACGCTTTGCCTGCCAAATTATGGAGAGTGAGGCCTGATGGCCCAAAATATACCGAGCTCGTTGGGGAACCCCAAGAGGAAGGTATGATAAGCACAACAACAAGTTTTCCCTCAATTATGAAACCAAGGTTATCGAACCAGTAGGAGCAAGGAAACACCTCCAAGGTGTTGTTTCCAACTTGGAATCCTGCACAACACAACCACAGAACTTTGCCCCCAACTTACAGTAAGGTTGTCAATCTCACCGGTTTTGCTGAAAACAAAGGATTAAACGTATTGTGTGGAAGATAGTAATAGCTTGCAGAAAGTAAACAGAAAACAGTAAAAAGTAGATTGTAGATTGATAGTAAAAGAAAGGATCGGGGTCCATAGTTCACTAGTGGTGATTCTCCTTAAGATAGATGACATATTGGGTAAACAAATTACAACGGGGCAATTGACAAACATCGAGAAAGCATACATGCATATACTAATCATCTTGACTCCTTTGAGATTTGAGTGGGCATTACAACATTATACATAGACCATAATCCAACTGCATCTATGACTAATAATCCACCTTCAGGTTATCATCCGAACCCCCTCTAGTATTAAGTTGCAAGCAATAGATAATTGCATTAAGCATTGCGTGTAAAGTAAACAGTACGACTGTTCTATGGACAAAGGATTGCTGATTTCTCCCTACTAGCAATAACACATCTAGTACCTTAGAGATTTCTGTCACTTCCTCAGATTATGAGAGGCATGAACCCACTATCGAGCATAAATACTCCCTCTTGGAGTTGCTAGCATCTACTCGGCCAAGATAGCTACTAACAACAGAGAGCATGCAAGATCACAAATAACAAAGACATGATAGAATCAATAATCAATCTGAAATAGCATCTCAATATCCATCAGATCCTCGCAAACATAACATGTTGGATTACAAATAGATAATCTTGATCATGAACGGAGCTCACAAGATCTAAACATGGTAGCACAAAGGAGAAGAACCAACCATCTAGCTACTACATGGACCCGTAGTCCAGGGTTGAACTACTCACGCATCACACCGGAGGCTTGCATGGAGATGAAGAAGGCCTCCAGGGTGAATTCTCCCCTCCGGCAGGGTGCCGGGAAGAGCTTCAGATCCCTCCCGATCTAGGGATGGAGATGATAGCGGCTACAGACTCTTTCGTAGAATTTTGATCGGGTTCTTAGGATTTCTGTATCGGAGGCATCTTATAGGCGAAAGGGGAGGCCGAGGGGGTGACCTAGGCGGCCACACCACCCCCTGGCACGGGCCAGGCCTGGCCGTGCAGCCAGGTGGTGTGGGTGGCCCCTGGCCCCTCTCCGTCTCGTATTCTGGCTCTGTGTCCCCCTCGGTGAAATATTGACTTTGGCTTTTGTCCCGTACAATTCCGAGAATATTCATTTTCTGACTTTCCTGGAACCAAAAACAGCAGAAAACAGGCAACTAGCACTATGGCATCTTGTTAATAGGTTAGTCGAAGAAAGTGTATAAAAATACTCCAAAGTGTGGACAAAACATAAGAAACTAGATATAAAACAAGCATGGAACATCAAAAATTATAGATACATTTGCAACGTATCAACATCCCCAAACTTAACTCCTGCTCGTCCTCGAGTAGGTAAGTGATAAAAAGAAAGAATAATTTTTGAGGTGACATGCACCATCATAAACTTGATCAAAATATTTGTAAAACATGGATAGCTGGGATCATAGTACTTTAACATAGAATGAAAGATATAGTTCTAACAATAATACATAGCAACTATGTTGTAACATGAAAAGGCACAAACAAAAGATTCATGAATAACAACGCTTTGTAAGACGTTTGTTTGTTTCACATAAAGAAAACATAATGAGAATGATATTCAGCTTGTCCCTCATAGAGTAGCAAACATAAATGGATAGGACACCTTCAAAGTTCATAAGGGTGACTAGATACAAATAGTTTAAGAACAAGCAATATCAAAGTTATGCATCAATCAACAAGTCTTGGGACAATGCACATTAAACTAAGAATGGCCACTATGCTCTCTCAATAGGTGCATAAAGATAGAAGTTGGAGACTCAACATAAAAGTAAAAGAAAGGCCTTCATAGAAGGAAGCAGGGATTCAAGTCTCATAAAGAGCTTCCAAAAATTATGGTACTTATTAGCTTTCAGCTCTCATTGCCCCTATCATAAGCATCTTGAAATGATTAAGGTTAAAGTGAACAAACTATGGAGTATATGCTTGAAAAAGTATAAGTTGGAAATCTCATGTCCCTTGAATACGAGGGCCGCTCCTCATGCTACTCAAGTTTAGTTACCGGTAAGTTCTTGTCATAGTAAGTACATGTGTATCATAGATAACCGCCAACGGGGTACCCCTTGCCCGATGATACGGTAGAATCCCCATATCAAAATGACAAGGCAAGCAGACAACTGAAATGGATCGTATGGGCACCTAGAGGGGGGGGGGGGTGAATAGGTGCTACTTCAAATTTTAATGCTTTTTCAATTTTAGGCTTGACACAAAAGGTAAATTCTCCAGATATTCTATTATGAAGAATTTCCCTATATGCAAACCTAACTACTAGCGAGTAAAGGCGAGTGAGATAGAGGAACGAGTAAACCGTAGTGGAGCATGTGGAGACACAGGATTTGTTTTACCGTAGTTCCTTCCTTGTTAAGGGAAGTACATCTGTGGTGGAGGGGTGGGAGGTACTAAGACCACCACGCCACAATAGGCCTCACCCTGTTCCCCGATGGATCCCGCCACCAAAGGCCTGATACACCTTTCCACTATAGGAACCCTTCGAGGCGGGAACCGGCGCCTTTATACAACTATCAGGGCACAACTCCACAACAAAATTGGAGGCTCCCGTAATGACAACAAGTTGCCACAAGAACAAGTTATCAATAACAAAACACAAGATCTAGATATTAACGAGAATAATAGATCAGGGATTTCTCCAAATGAATGGAGAGGAGTTGATGCGCTTGATTCGTGATGACGATGTAGATTGTATCTGTTGGAGATATGCCCAAGAGGCAATAATAAAGTGGTTATTATTATATCTTTATGTTTATGATAAATGTTTACATCCCATGCTATAATTGTATTAACAGGAAACATTAATACTTGTGTGTTTTGTAAACATAAAAGAGTCCCTAGTAAGCCTCTTATTAAACTAGCTTGTTGATTAATGGATGATCATGGTTTCCTGATCATGGGCATTGGATGTCGTTAATAACAAGATCATGTCATTAGGAGAATGATGTAATGGACACACACCCACAGTAAGCATAGATAAGATCAAGTCATTAAGTTCGTATTGCTATAAGCTTTCAAATGCATAGTAACCTAATCCTTCGACCATGAGGTTATGTTAATCACCATCACCGGATGGGTACTTTGATGACATCAAACACCGCTTCATAACTGGGTGGTTATAAAGGTGTCATTGGGTATTCTGAAAGCATGTGTTGAAGCGCATGGACCAAGATTGGGATTTGTCCATCCATATGACGGATAGATATGCTCTGGGCCCTCTCGGTGGAATGTCATCTAGTTAGCTTCCAAGCATGTGACTAGGTCACAAGGGATGACATAACATGGAACGAGTAAAGAGTACTTATCAGTAACGGGGTAGAACTAGGTATGGAGATACCGACGATCAAACCTCGGATAAGTAGAGTATCGCGTGACAAAGGGAATTGGTTTCGTATGTTAATGGTTCTATCGATCACGAAGTCATCGTTGAGTATGTGGGAGCCATTATGGATCTCCAGATCCCGCTGATGGTTATTGATCGGAGAGGTGTCTCCATCATGTCTGCATATTCACGAACCGTAGGGTGACACACTTAAGGTTCGAAGTTGTTTTTAAGTAGATATGGAATATACGTTGGAGACCGAATGTTGTTCGGAGTCTCGGATTGGAGCTGGGACATCACGAGGAGATCCGGAATTGTCCGGAGAATAAGATTCATATATTGGGGATCATTTTCTAAGTTAGGAAATGTTCCGGAGTGTTTGTATGGAGATTCTAGAAGGTTTCGGAATGTTCTGGAAGGTTCTAGAAGATTTCTTGGAGTTTGCTTGAAAACCAAGAAAGGATCAAGGAGTCTTTGTGGGGCAAGACACGAATTCGTGGGGGAGGAGGATTCCTCCCCCCTCCCAATCCGTCGGCCAAGGAGGGAGGGGAGTCCTACTAGGACTCCCCCTCCCATGGCGCCTCCCTCCTTTAAATAGAGGGGAGGGGGCGCCACCCCCTAGACCTCTCCCATAACAAACCATAGCCGCCGCCTCTCTCTTCCTCCTTCGCTCTGCTCCGGCTTAGGCGAAGACCTGCAGAATTCTCTACTCCACCACCACCACCACACCGTCGTGCTGCTGGGATTCCGTGGAGAAGATATACTACCTCCGCTGCTCACTGGAACGGGGAGAGGAAGGTCTGCTTCGACTCCGTACGTGTGACCGACTGCGGAAGCGCTGCCGGAACGCGGCGCCGGAAGGATCGTTCGCACGATCTTGAGATCGGCAAGTGATCGGCTACATCAACCCCGAGATCTAATCTCGTAACGCTTTCGGTTCTATGAGGGTTAGTACAGATCTATCTCGTTGCACATGTCTAATAGATTAGATCTTGGCTTTTATCTAGATTAGATCTGGGTTTTGTTCATTCTTGCAGTAGAAATTATTTGTTTTCCATGCTACGAACCCATCAGTATCCTCCTTCAATTCCACCAAAGATCGAAGCCTTCGGGTGGTTGAAGTGGGAGATCTAGAGGGTGAGCTCTTGCAACAGGTCTGGTCTTTTTCGAATGATTCAAGTGTTCTGAATGGAGGGATGAAGGAGCTTTTATACCCCTGCTCCAACTGAGCCATTGGAACCATTGGGGGCCGGATTATCCAGCCCAAGTGAGGGCCAGATTATTCGGCCTGGGGAAAAACTCCGCCCTAGACTCGGATTATCCGGCACAAAATCCGCCCCTAGTCAGAGCGACGCGCCGAGCCTGCCCTTGATCATCTCCTGGGGGCCGGATTATCCGGCCCAAGGCGAGGGCCGGATTATCCGGTCAGGGGAAGAAAATCCGCCCCTGTTCGGATTTTTCGGGAGAAAATCCGACCCTAGTTTGAGCATCACGCCTTGCCTGCCTTTGATTGTCTTCTGGGGGCCGGATTATCCGGCCCAAGGCGAGGGCCAGATTATCCGGTCAGGGGAAGAAAATCCGCCCCTGTTCGGATTTTTCGGGAGAAAATTCAACCCTAGTCTGAGCATCGCGCCTTGCCTGCCTTTGCTAAATGAGTTAGGCCGGATAATCCGGCCCTTGATGGGGCGGATAATCCGCCCCCAAACCCAATATCATTCCCTACACACTTAGCGCTGATGGCTCTGTGTATGGCGCCAAGAAAAATGCTGGAGCAATGATGATGTAGAGCTCGTTGGGAACCCCAAGAGGAAGGTATGATGAGAACAGCAGCAAGTTTCTCTCATTATGAAACCAAGGTTTAATCGAACCAGTAGGAGCAAGGAAACACCCCAAAGGTGTTGCTAGCTGAGCTTTGGCAGGGCGCACTACCGGTGCTAATAGCAACATGGAGACCTGCACAACACAACCACAGAACTTTGTCCCCAACTTGCGATGAGGTTGTCAATCTCACCGTGTTTTGCGGAAAACAAAGGATTAAACATATTGAATGGAAATAAGTAAAAGTTTGCAGAAAGTAAACACAAAGCAGTAAAAGTTTATAGATTGTATGCAAAGAAAAGGACCGGGATCCATAGTTCACTAGAGGTGTCTCTCCTTAGATAGATAACATGCTGGGTGAACAAATTACAGCGGGGCAATTGACAAATATCGAGAAAGCAATACATGCATATACTAATCATCTTGACTCCTTTGAGACTTGATTGGGCATTACAACATTATACATAGACCGCCATCCAACTGCATCTATGACTAATAATCCACCTTCAGGTTATCATCCGAACCCCCTCCAACATTACAAGATCATCTACTAACGACGGAAAGCATGCAAGATCAAAAATAACAAAGACATGACAGAATCAATAATTAATCTGAAATAGCATCTCAATATCCATTGGATCCCCGCAAACACAACATGCAGAATAACAAATAGATTTTCTTGATCATGAACGGAGCTCACAAGATCTAAACATGAAAGCACAAAGGAGGAGAACCAGCCATCTAGATACTACATGGATCTGTAGTCCAAGGATGAACTACTCACGCATCACACCAGAGGCTTGCATGGTGATGAAGAAGGCCTCCAGGGTGAATTCCCCTCTCCGGCAGGGTGCCGGGAAGAGCTTCAGATCCCTATTGATCTAGGGATGGAGATGATGACGGCTACAGACTCTTTCGTGGATTTTTGATCAGGTACTTAGGGTTTTCGTCCTGAGGGCATCTTATAGGCGGAAGGGGAGACCGAGGGGGTGCCAGGGGCCACCACACCACCCCCTGGCGTGGGCCCAGCCTGGCCGCATGGCCAGGTGGTGTGGCCGGCCTCTGGCCCTTCTCTGTCTCGTATTCTGGCACTTGATGACTTCTGGAAAAATAGGCACTTTGGCTTTTGTCCCGTCCAATTTCGAGAATATTCATTTTCTGACTTTCCTGGAACCAAAAACACCAGAAAACAGGCAGCTGACACTGTGGCTCTTGTTAATAGGTTAGTCCAAGAAATCATATGAAAAGTACTCCAAAGTTGGAACAAAACACAAGAAAGTGGATAAAACCAAGCATGGAACATCAAAAATTATAGATACATTTGCAATGTATCAACATCCCCAAGCTTAACTCCTGCTCGTCCTCGAGTAGGTAAGTGATAAAAATAAAGAATAATTTTTGAGGTGACATGCACCATCAAAGACTTGATCAAAGTATTTGCAAAACATTCAAAGCTGGGATCATAGTACTTCAATCATAACATGAAAGACAAAGTTCTAGCAATAAGATAAAGAAACTATGAGGCAACATGAAAAGGCGCAAACAAAAGATTCATGAATAACAATGCTTTGCAAGAAGTTTGTTTGTTTCACATAAAGAAAACATAGCATAATAGTATTCAGCTTGTCCCTCATAGAGTAGCAAATATAAATGCATAGGACACCTTCAAAGTTCAAAAGAGTGACTAGATACAATAGTTTAAAACAAGCAATATCAAGTTATGCATCAATCAACTAGTCTTGGGATAATGCACATAGAACTGAGAATGGCCACTATGCTCTCAAGGTAGGTGCATAAAGGTAGAAGGTGGAGACTCAATATATAATGGTGGAAGAAAGGCCTTCATAAAAGGAAGTAGGGATTCAAGTCTCATAAATAGCTTCCAAAAATTATGGTACTTATAGCTTTCAGCTCTCATTGCCCCTATCATAAGCATCTTGAAGTGATTAAGGTTAAAGTGAACAAACTATGGTGTACATGCTTGACGAAGTATAAGTTAGAAATCTCATGTCCATTGTATACGAGGGCCGCTCCTCATGCTACTCAAGTTTAGTCACCGGTAAGTCCTTGTCATCGTAAGTACATGTGTATCATTGAGAACCGCCAACGGGGTACCCCTTGCCCGATGATACGGAAGAATCCCCATATCAAAATCAAGGCAAGCAGACAATGAGCATCTCAGCAATCTTCTTATTTACCATGGGAATATGGTGCTTTTTTCTCTCTTTCCTCTTTTCATAATTTTTTTTCTTTTTCTTTTTTTCTCAACACAGGACTCTTTTTTTATAAGAAGAATGCTTCATAGACAACTCATTATGGTTATGCTGCAGGTTTCCACCATGTCAGCATGGATTAGACCAGCGGCCCAGGCGTTTCTCTAACACATATACATAACTCCACGGACTTACAAGCTCCCCTTTCATTTCACACCGACGACATCCATATACAAAAGAGCATGATATCAACTAGGTACAAGTACCAAGTGCAATGTTGAAAGCGTTCCCCATGAAAGCATGGTTCTGCTAATTCCCAACAAATAAGTGCAAGCATATACAACATAGACGACACAATGGTTCAAGTTTATTAAGGGCAAGAAAAGTAAAGTGTGCCATCAAGTTCGTGAGAGCTTTAATCACTAGTTTTCTCATAACAGGTTTAATTTGGAAGGTAAAAAAAGCATGAATATACTTGGAATAGCATAAGCTAGTAGGTAGGTATGGTGGAATCTTTGGAATAACTTGGTTTAGGGAGTTGGATGCATGAGTGTAACTCAACTTGGTTGTGGAGGCTAGCAAAAGACTGGAGCGACAAACTAAGAGAGCAATAATGGCCATAATCATGCAGAGCAACAAAACATCATTGATCAAAGCATAAAGTGATACTACAAGTTGAAAACTAAAGGATCATAAAGGCTTATGGTGACTTGAGATAGTCATAACATGGTGTGAGCATGCGCCAAGTCAACCCAAATAAAGCATCAAAGGAAAATACCACTATACTATGCCTTAATATGCTAAAACAACGCATGATTCATCCAAGGCACATTAAGCAATCTCAATTGTTTATAACAAGTCATGCTACAGCAAAGAATACTAAGCATAAAGCCAAAACAATATCAAGCATGGCATGACAAAGCATAGGCCACAGTCAAAAACGAGCTCTTTTTACCACATAAGCATGAACTTTCCTACTCTTTTCCAAACCAAACCAAACTATTTGCAAACCAATGTATGAAAGAGGGGGTCCAACCAATTTATTCAGAAAACTAAGCAAACCAAAGCAAACAAAAAACCAAAACGAAAACGAAAAAGAAGACGCTCCAAGAACAACACAACTGTGCATGAAACAATAAAAATGAAGCGTTTGGAAGGAAGCTGGGATTTTTATTGATGAAGAAGGGGATGCCTTGGGCATCCCCAAGCTTGGGGTGACACGCGTGGCATCCCCAAGCTTGAGCTTTAGTCCATCCTTCATCTCATTACTCATTCCTTCCATACACCTGAAATTTTTCCTTCATACAAAACTTCACACAATCTTTATTAGCAACATTAGTGCACTCAAGATAAATAAGTATTAAGATTCAGTTATAACACCAATAAACTTCCATTATAACACTAGCTACTGAAGCACTTCCCTCAAAAATCTCAATTCCCCAAAAGAGCTCAAAAAGGAACCAACAAGAAGCAAATGCAGAAAATGGCAGAAATCTGTCAAAACAGACCAGCAGGTAAAGACGAATTTTGTCGAAGACTTTCTGCTGCTCAAATAAAAAAGTGTTGAACTAGGGAAAGTTAGATAACAACCTGGGGCAGAAGCACAAAAATTCACGCCTTAAAAAGATGTTCAGAAATTTTACACGAATTTTTATGGTGAAACACAGAAATCTGTTTCGGGACAGCAACTTTCCCAATCATTACTTCTCTCTCATTAGAGGTTACTCTTGGCACAAAAAGCAAATAAAAAGGATAGGAGAGGTTATTACTTAAGTAATAACTTCCAAGACTCATCTAAAACTTTTCGGTTATCTCCCAATAAGTACTTTTCTTTAACGCCTTTAAGTTAGGCATAAGAAGCAAAGAAAGAATCAAGTGTTCTCAAATGAAGAAGCATTAAGACCAAATTTTGTTTTCATAGGAGAAGAAAAAGAAATCTTTTCTCTCTTTTTAGGGAAGTGTTCTATACCTTTCTTGAGTGGGAGTTGATATTTAATGGTGCCTTCTTTCATATCAATGATGGCACCAACAGTTCTAAGAAAAGGTCTTTCCAAAGTAATAGGACTAGAAGCATTGTATTCAACATCCAAAACATAGAAATCAATGGGGACATAGGCATTGTTAACCATAATAAGAACATCATTAAGACTCCCCATGAGTTTCTTTTTAGCATTATCATCAAGTGGGACATTCAAATAACAATCTTCAAGTGGAGGCAAATCAAGCATATCATAAATCCTTCTAGGCATAATAGAAACACAACTATCAAGATCACATAAAGCTTTGAAATCAAAGTCATTCACTTTCATATTAATGATGGATTCCCAACCATCTCCTTGTTTTATAGGAATAGAAGCTTTATGTTTCATCTTTTCTTCTTTAATCTTTATGAGAGCATCAGTAATGTGTTTTGTAAAGGCCATGTTCATTGCACTAGCATTAGGACTTTTAGCAAGCTTTTGTAGGAACTTAATAACTTCAGAGATATTGCAACCATCAAGATCAAAATCAAACTTATCATCTAGAGTAGTAGAACTATTACTAGCCTCAACACTAGTGGTGGTCATAGTAGAAACACTAATGTTTCTAGCAATTTCATCTTCTCTTTCCCACTTAGCATGTAATTCAGCTAATAGCCTAACATTTTCATCAATTCTTACTTGTATAGCATTAGTAGCTGCAAAGGGATTATTATTAGATTCAGGTTTAGCATCCATTTTATTCAAAGTAGATTGAGCTTCAGCTAAAGATGCTATATTTCTTTCAGCATTAGAGAGTTTTTCCTCAATAGTTTTATTAAAAGCAGTTTGTTTACTAATAAACTCTTTAAGCATAACTTCAAGTGCAGAGGGAGCACTCCTATTATTGTTGTAAGAATTTCCATAAGCATTACCATTATTGAGAGGATATGGCTTATAATTGTTGTTACCAAAATTGTTCCTATAAGCATTATTACCATAAGCATTGTTTCCAAAATTGTTATTTCTTATGAAGTTCACATCAACTTGCTCTTCTTGAGCAACCAAAGAGGCTAAAGGAACATTATTTGGATCAATATGGGCTTTCCCATTAATAAGCATAGACATAATAATATCAATCTTATCACTCAAGGAGGAGGTTTCCTCAACAGAATTTACCTTCTTACCTTGTGGAGCTCTCTCAGTATGCCATTCAGAATAATTAACCATCATATTGTCTAGAAGTTTTGTTGCAGCACCCAAAGTGATGGTCATAAAGGTACCTCTAGCAGCATAATCCAATAGGTTCCTTGAAGAATAGTTCAATCCTACATAAAAAGTGTGGATGATCATCCAAGCAGTCAGTCCATGAGTGGGACAATTCTTTACCAAGGATTTCATTCTTTCCCAAGCTTGAGCAACATGCTCATTATCGAGTTGTTTAAACTACATTATTTCACTTCTCATAGATATAATCTTAGCAGGAGGATAGTATTTTCCAATGAAAGCATCTTTGCATTTAGTCCAAGAATCAATACTATTCCTAGTTAAGGAATTCAACCATTCTTTAGCTTTTCCTCTCAAAGAGAAAGGAAACAATTTCAGCTTAATAATATCACCATCTACATCCCTATGCTTTTGCATCTCACAAAGTTCAACAAAGTTATTTAGATGGGAAGCAGCATCTTCATTACCAATACCAGAAAATTGTTCTCTCATAACAAGATTGAGCAAAGCAGGTTTTATACCAAAGAAAGTATCTTTAGGCACATGTGGAGCAATAGGTGTGCTCATAAAATCATTGTTGTTGGTGCTAGTGAAGTCACACAACTTAGTGTTTTCAAGAGTAGTCATTTTTTTGTGTTTTCAAATAAGAAAGCAAACTAGTAAAACTATTTTTTTCTGTTTTTTTGAATAACAAAACAAGCAAACAAAGCAAAAAGAAACTAAGCAAAAAAATAACAAAGTAAAGAGATTGGTTATGAGGGACTCCCCTTGTGAAGATGTCCTTGACTCCCCGGCAATGGCGCCAGAGAAATGCTTGATGGCTCTGTGTATGGCGCCCAGAAAAATGCTGGAGCAATGATGATGTAGAGCTCGTTGGGAACCCCAAGAGGAAGGTATGATGAGCACAACAGCAAGTTTCCCTCAATATGAAACCAAGGTTTAATCGAACCAGTAGGAGCAAGGAAACACCCCAAAGGTGTTGCTAGATGAGCTTTGGCAGGGCGCACTACCGGTGCTAGTAGCAACGTTGAGACCTTCACAACACAACCATAGAACTTTGTCTCCAACTTGCGATGAGGTTGTCAATCTCACCGTGTTTTGCGGAAAACAAAGGATTAAACGTATCGAATGGAAAGAAGTAAAAGTTTGCAGAAAGTAAACACAAAGCAGTAAAAGTTTATAGATTGTATGTAAAGAAAAGGACCGGGATCCATAGTTCACTAGAGGTGGCTCTCCTTAGATAGATAACATGCTGGGTGAACAAATTACAGCGGGGCAATTGACAAACATCGAGAAAAAAATACATGCATATACTAATCATCTTGACTCCTTTGAGACTTGATTGGGCATTACAACATTATACATAGACCGCCATCCAACTGCATCTATGACTAATAATCCACCTTCAGGTTATCATCCGAACCCCCTCTAGTATTAAGTTGCAAGCAACAGATTATTGCTTTACGAACTGCGTGTAAAGTAAACAATACGATTGTTCTATGAACAAAGGATTGTTGTTTTCTCCCTAGTAGCAACAGCACATCTAGTACCTTAGAGATTTCTGTCACTTCCCTAGATTACCAGAGTCATGAACCCACTATCGAGCATAAATACTAACTCTTGGAGTTGCTAGCATCTACTTGGCCAAGATAGCTACTAACGACGGAAAGCATGCAAGATCACAAATAACAAAGACATGATAGAATCAATAATCAATCTGAAATAGCATCTCAATATCCATCGGATCCCCGCAAACACAACATGCAGAATTACAAATAGATGATCTTGATCATGAACGGAGCTCACAAGATCTAAACATGAAAGCACAAAGGAGGAGAACCAGCCATCTATCTACTACATGGATCCGTAGTCCAAGGATGAACTACTCACGCATCACACCGGAGGCTTGCATGGTGATGAAGAAGGCCTCCAGGGTGAATTCTCCTCTCCGACAGGGTGCCGGGAAGAGCTTCAGATCCCTCCTGATCTAGGGATGGAGATGACGGCGGATACAGACTCTTTCGTGGATTTTTGATCGGGTACTTAGGGTTTTCGTCCCGAGGGCATCGTATAGGCGGAAGGGGAGACCGAGGGGGTGCCAGGGGCCACCACACCACCCCCTGGCGCGGGCCTAGCCAGGCCGCGCGCCAGGTGGTGTGGCCGGCCTCTGGCCCTTCTCCGTCTCGTATTCTGGCACTTGATGACTTCCGGAAAAATAGGCACTTTGGCTTTTGTCCCGTCCAATTCTGAGAATATTCATTTTCTGACTTTCCTGGAACCAAAAACAGCAGAAAATAGGCAGTTGGCACTGTGGCTCTTGTTAATAGGTTAGTCCAAGAAATCATATGAAAAGTACTCCAAAGTTGGAACAAAGCACAAGAAAGTGGATAAAACCAAGCATGGAACATCAAAAATTATAGATACATTTGCAATGTATCAAGCACACATGAGAAAACTTCCATGGTATTGTTATATAACACTCAAAACACAGGGAACCATGAAATGTTCTTTCAATCTCCCCCTTTTTGTTGTTAGATGACAATACTAGGATTTGCAAGATAGTTCTCAAGACAACAATATTTAATGAATGAATAAGACTCCCCCTCAATGTGTGCATCCTAAAAATTGCATTTGATTACAAATACACACAAGAGGGTATAAGTCTATTTCATTGAAACATATGCAAAAAGCTCATACCACCGGTAGGGAGATAAATGTGTCCTCAAAACATTAGAAGAATATCCAATGATAGCCATAGTGAGCGCCTCCCTCGATATAGATATCCAATATAGCCATAATGATAGATGACTCCATATGAGTAGTCCACAAGATAAATCCAGAGCCACACAAACATAGTCTCATATGGCACAAAACACACATAAACGTTCGACGCTAAATGGGCACAAGCGAGGGAAAAAGACGAAAAACTAAAGTGCAAATACTTGTGCCCGAAGCATGCAAATCCTCGGAGACCTAATAGAACTACTTCTCCCCCTTTGGCATTGAGACGCCAAAAAGGAAGAAGAGCGATGTTAACGCCCCAAGAGTTCACTCGTAGTCCTCATCCTCGTCCTCATCCCCGTCCTCATCCTCAAGTAAGGCTTAGGATTAAGAGAGCCAAACCGAGATGGTACAACACACTCAAAATTGCAAGAAATAAATCAACTAAAAGCCAAAATTGAGTGTGATTCCCATAAGAACATGAGATGAGCTAAAACAACCAAAAAGATCCACAAAAATCCAACTCTTCTCATGGAAGAGGGCGCTGGCCAAAGCCACCTTGTTGGAGTGTATGGTATGACACCGCAAAGATATATCTTGGGTTCATGACCAATACTCATCAGTAAGCTCACATATCTCAAAATGATATTAAGAGAAATGATTTGACTTGCTTTCGGCATTACGGGGGGAGGGTTAGCCCAATCAATTAGGACCACACTCCCCCTATGTCCATGCCCACATCTAGACCAAATAAGACTGAGATGTAAGAGTGAGTGCATGGGTAATCAAGACAAGCTCCTTGAATCAACGATATTTAGCTCATTCCTCAAGTAACAGAACCTTGCTTCATCAAGTGGATTCGTGAAAATATCAGCAAGTTGGTTCTTCGTGCTCAGAAAAGATAGATCAATATCTCCTCGAGCAACATGGTCCCGAATAAAATGATTCCGAATCTCAATGTGCTTAGTCCTTGTGTGCTGTACCGGATTGTACGCAATTTTAATTGCACTTTCATTATCGCATAAAAGAGGCACTTTGTCACAATTGAAAGCGTATTCCTTTAAAGGTTGCCTCATCCATAATAGCTGAGTGCAGGCACTAGCAGCAGCAACATATTCAGCTTCGATGGTGGAGAGAGATATACAATTCTGCTTTTTAGAAGACCAACAAACTAGAGACCTTCCCAAGAACTGACAAGCTCCATAAGTTGATTTCTGATCATCCTTATCACCAGCCCAATCTGAATCAGTATAACCACATAGAGAGAAATTGGAGCCATTGGGATACCATAGACCAAAATTAGGGGAATGAACCAAATATCGGAAGATCCTCTTGACCGCCACTAGGTGGCTTTCTTTAGGAGCTGCTTGATACCTTGCACACACCCCTACACTCAACACAATACCGGGTCCAGATGCGCAGAGGTAAAGAAGAGAGCCGATCATGGACCGGTATACCTTTTGGTCCACATCTTTACCATGGGGATTAAGTTCAAGGTGACATTTTGTTTGCATCGAAGTGGCGACGCCATTAAGATCCGTCATCTTGAATCTCTTGAGCATGTCTTGGATGTATTTTGCTTTATTGATGAAGGTTCCTTCTCTAAGTTTCTTGATCTCAAATCCAAGAAAGAACCATAACTCCCCCATCATAGACATCTCGAACCTGTCAGTCATAAGCTTTGAAAATTCATCATTAAAAGCTTTATTAGTAGACCCAAAGATAATGTCATCTACATATAATTGGCATACGAAGAGCTCCCCCTTAACCTTCTTAGTAAAAAGAGTGGGATCGATTTGCCCAACTTCGAAGCCACGATCTAACAAAAGCTCTTTAAGGTGCTCATACCACGCATGTGGGGCTTGTTTAAGGCCATAGAGTGCCTTATCGAGTTTGTAGACATGGTTCGGGAAGTTAGGATCCTCAAATCCAGGGGGTTGCTTTACATATACCAACTCATGTAGAGGGCCATTAAGAAAAGCACTCTTAACGTCCATTTGCTGTAATTCAAAATTATTATGAGCAGCATAAGCAAGAAGGATACGGATGGACTCAAGACGAGCCACAGGAGCATAGGTCTCATCGAAGTCGATGCCCTCCACTTGGGAGTATCCTTGTGCCACGAGTCTCGCTTTGTTCCTCACAACAATGCCATTCTCATCTTGCTTGTTTTTAAATATCCATTTTGTGCCGGTAACATTGCGGCAATGCTTGGGCTTGTCCACTAGTTTCCAAACCTTGTTCCGTTCAAAGTTATTCAACTCTTCATGCATAGCAACAACCCAGTCCGGATCTACAAGAGCTTCAAACACTTTCTTGGGTTCCACCATTGAGATGTGGGCTTTGATGCTCACCGAAACTTGCCAACTCCCTTCTTGTGGAAACCCTTCAACGAAGATCACCTACAACTTTGTCAAGAGTATGACCCCTTAACTCAAGGTTCCTATCGACACGAGCTTTGCGACAAAGTTCAATAAGCTTTTTGTCTCTTGGGGGAACATTTGATCCTTCGTTGGAATCATTGGCTTGGCCTTGATATGTAGCTTGATTAGCAGGAGTATGAGATGATGAACCTTGCCCTTGATGTGGATCAACAACCGTAACAGGAGGCTGCTGCTCTTCAGGAGTTTCAGGGCCGGATAATCCGGCAGTGGGTGGGGACGGATAATACATCCTGGGAGATCCTGAAGCATCTTCACTAGCTTGACTAGAACTTGCTCGGATTGGCGAGTGGCCGGATAATCCGGGGTCAGCCGAAAAATCCGGCCTAGGACTTGAAGCTGTTTCTTCAATATGATGATCAATTTGGTCGTCATTGGAGTGATGTCCGGATAATCCGGTGTCGACCGGATAATCTGGCCTGGAGCATTCAGGAGCATGTTAAGGGCCGAGCAGGGGCGGTCGTCCCAGGTCTTCGGCGGTAGAGCAGGGTTCCCTCGTCTCTATATCGACCCTGGTGGCTGAACAAAGCAGCGCCATGAGCAGATCAGTTCGTCGATCGAAGCTTTCCGTCCAGGAAAGGCCAAGGGTCACGGGGGAGGATAGCCGCAGTGGGCCTAGGCGTATGGGCTAATCGTGAGAGGCCTATCAACGTGTCTCATTTCTCATTCGGATCCCGGTAACATTCACTAAAAAAAAGAGCCAGGTAAAACCTCGTGCTTAACCTAAAAAAATAACATGGTGCAGAATTCTAGTGGGCAACACATACCGCGCCTATCTAAAGCAAAGAGACGTCTCTTTGCATCTCCAATCATCAGCACCTATCTAAAATCACAAAAAAAACTAGTGCACGCGGTGTTCCTTCTCAATTCCCAGATGATGTATTTTCTCCATTAGGATTTGTCAAGATACATGTGTATGTATATAGACAGGTGTGGCAGATGACGAGCATTTCGAGCAAGTGGAGTCCATGTTACAATTTTGTAGTATTTTTTATAATTTTGTGTTTCCCATAGCTGTTTGAATTATGAATTTGAAAATTGAATATTTCATGGACCATATTTAGTCTCCCAAGTACACTTGCAAAATCATCTAAGAGTTTTACACCTTAAATTTTCGCCTTGGCAAACCTTAATTTCTGGGTCCGCCACTGCCTTCAGCATTTGGTGGAGTTGGTGTAGAAGTTTCTCCCGTGGTTGGAGCATGTTGAGTCTATGTAGATGAGGGCTCTACATGAGTAGAGCATTGTCCTTCCCGATCCGCCACAAGGGGTTCCTCAATGGGGCGGAAAAATCCCACGCCCATTCTTCTTATGGCATCTTGGGGTATTTCAACATCTACATCACAAACATCAGCTTGCCCCGCACGGGAGCCATCATTTTCGTCGAACACCACACTAGAAGATTCTACAACAGTTCTGGAGAGCTTATTGTAGACTCTATAAGTGTGGGATTCGACACCATAACCAACAAAATACCTTCTAAAGCCTTAGACTCAAATTTAGATAAACAAACTCCTTTGATGAGAAAGAAACACTTACAACCAAATACCCGGAAGTATGAGATGTTTGGCTTGTTACCGGTAAGTATTTCATACGGAGTCTTGTCCAAGATTTTACGGAGATATAGCCAGTTGGATGAATTACAAGCGGTAGAGATTGCTGCAGCCCAGAAGTTATATGGAGACTTGAATTCAGCTAGCATAGACCTTGCCATATCCATTAGGGTCCGGTTCTTCCTCTCGGCAACACCATTTTGTTGAGGGGTGTACGCAGCGGAATAATGATGTCTTATCCCCTCTTCACTTAGGAATTCATTTAAGGTGTAGTTCTTGAACTTGGAGCCATTATCACTTCTTATTGCCAATATAGGGACATTGTGTTGATGTTGAACCTCGTTGGCGAAGTCGATGATCGTTTGTTGAGTCTCGCTCTTCAACTTGAAGAAATAGACCCAAGTGTATCTTGAGTAATCATCAACAATCATGAGGCAGTACTTCTTCCCACCAAGGCTTGCATGTGATGGAGGTCCAAAGAGGTCCACATTAAGGAGCTCCAAGATCCTCTTTGACGAAATAATGGTCTTCCTTCGATGAGGAGAGTCATGCATTTCCCTTCAACACAAGCCCTGCAAACACGATCTTTGGCAAAGGAAACATTTTCTTTTAGTCTAAGGATGTGGCCACCCTTGTGGAGACTTTGCAAAGTTCTCATATTGACATGGGCTAGTCGGCGATGCCATAACCAACCCGCGTCAGCCTTTCCGAAAAGACACATCGGGCCTATAGTGGTTTTCCCTGAGAAGTCCACCATGTACAGATCATTTTTGACATATCCCACGAAAGCGATTTTTAGGGACTTGCTCCACAAGAGTACCACCAAATCAGCATCAATAAAAACCGCAAATCCCATCTTACCAAGGGCACGAACTAAAAGTAAATTGTAACCGAGGGTCTCAACAAGCATGATGTCCACGAGAGAGATATCATGAGCAACCACAACTTTGTCGAGACCCAATACCTCAGATTTTGACTTATCACCATAGGAGACGGTTATATGATCATGATTTGGCCGCATCTCCGTGATGATCTCCTTGCTTCTAGTCATGTGACTTGTGCACCCGCTATCGAGTACCCATTTAGACCCACCGGAAGCATAGCCCTGCAAGAAAGTTACTTCTTGGTTTTAGGTACCCATTTTTCAATAGGTCCTCTCATGTTAGTGACAAGGGTCTTGGGAACCCAAATAGACCAAGGAATGTAACAATCATAAGGACCTACATAACTAGCATAAACATCACCATAATAATCACAATATAACTCATAGTTAGGATTGTTAGCCCCTGCAAAACCATCATAATTAGACTTGTCATTAGTGGTGGTGCTAGTCTTTGGTTGAGCAGTCTTGCTCTTCTTCTTCTTCTTCTTCTTCTTCTTCTTCTTCTTGTTCTTCTTGTTCTTTGTCTTGGGAATATAACCAAGACCCTTTTTCCATTGTTTGTCCTTTGCTTGCTAAGTACCTCATCTAGAACTTCTTTTCCTTTGTGTTGAGATCCCTTTGCAAGTTCTTCTTGTCCACAAGATGGTGTGGAGGTGCTAGGCATATCATACTTCTCCAATTGAGTGTGGAGCTGGTCACGAGACTCATTTAGAGTAGAATGTTCACTCTCCAAAGCCTTGTGAGCAATGTCAAGTTTCTCAAACTTCTCCAAGAGTCTAGCATGAGCAGCCCCAAATTCAATCTTTTCCCTTTTTAGTTTCTTTACCTTAGCAAGAGCGTTGTCACGTTCTTTGATGAGCTGAGCAACAACCTCTTCATGGGACTCCTCAATTGACTCGAGTCTCTCTTACAAGGATACTCGAGCTTCCTCTTCTTCTTCCAAGGCCTTCTTCAAGGATGCTATCTCCAAGGCATCTTCTCTTTCAATTCTGCCCTTTTCTTCTAGAAGATCTTCGGATTGGGAAAGTTGACTCATAAGAGCATCAAAATGAAGTTTGTGCTCACCTTGCAAGTTAGTGAAAAAGGTGTCCAAAGCAATAACTTATTCTTTTATCTTAAGACTAGTATGATCATCCATATCCATATTTATGTTAGTCTTAGGAAATGAAGAAATAGACGATGATACCTCGGACCCTCTCGCCATAAGGCAGGTGACGTTGTTGTTGATGTAATTTTTGTTTGGAGAGTCGAAGAGTGATGATGGAGTAGATGTGGTGACTATAGAAGATACCTCATGAGTACTATCATCATCCTCTTCATCTTCACTTGCAGAGGAAGATTCTTCTTGTGCCACCAAGACAATCTTGGGCTGCTTCTTGTAAGGACCATTCTTTTTGATAAATGGCTTCTTTCGTGGTGCCTTGGATTTTTCTTTAAGGATGAGCCTTCCACCATTGTATTCTCTATTTTGATATGGACACTCAGCCACAAAGTGTAACCTATCTCCACAATTGTAGCATGTTCTCAGTTTTGGGCCATTCTCTCTTCTTCCACTTGACCCATTCTTGCGCTCAAGTTCCGACTTGGCCTTGGCTGGATCCTTCCAAAAGTTCCTCACATAGAATGCCATGTACTCACCATGAGCACGCTTGACTTCCTCGGGGCAGCCCATGGAGACACCTTCGAAACCTCTTTCATCCTCATCTTGCTCAATAACATTTGCCTTTAGAGAAACATTGACCCCTTTTTGCATTCCAATGGCATGGGCATGGGCATCGTCCGCGTTCTTAGCTGCAACCTTGAATGATGCCATTTCTTTCATGACTTCATTGGAAGTCATTTGATGGTAGTTGTGTCTACCTTGCAAGCTCTTCAAGTCCGTTGGCTCAAAAGGCATTAGAGCACTCACATATTTCCTGTTTATCCATGCATCATCAATGTGAGTGGCTCCATGCTTTCTAAATGTTGTTGCAATGCCCTTGAGTCTTCTATACATATCTTCATGGTCTTCACCATCCAACATGTAGAATCCTTTAGCTTCATTGCTAAGGGCATCATACCTATTCCTCCTCATGCTTTCATTTCCAATAAAGAGATCGGTGAGAGCATCCCAAGCTTCTTTAGCGGTGTTGAAATGCTCAATGTGGGGCATGTCCTTGGGACCCACTCTGAGCTGTATCATGTGGAGAGCCGTTGCATTCAGCTGACTATCCACCACTTCTCTTCTTGTCAGGTTGGTGTGATCTCCAATATGAAGACCCTCTTCGATAATCCTCCAAAGTTTAATTGACGAACTGCATACATGAGACTTCATTATGAATTGCCATTGATTAAAAGAAGATGCGGTAAGCTTGGGTGGATCACCCCTATTGTTTATATGAGGATGAGGAATAGGTGGGTCGGGAGAATATAGGTGATGAACCTCACTATAGTCATCCTTACCACTTCCCTTCTTGGAGGCAGAACCATTAAGTTTTTCACCTACCACTTCATCTTCCTTAGATCCGGCGTTAGCCTTATCCTTGGATGAGGGAGTGGTAGCCTCAGAGGAGGATGGAGATGGGGTTGTGTATGATGTGAGGCGAGCAATCATTTGTTGCATCTCCTCCATCTTGGTCTCAAAGGATTTCAACAAGGTTGTTTCCAACGTCTTGAGGTCATCCATTGTGACCTTGTCCACAGTCTCATTCCCATTCTCCTTGGTACCCATACTTCTCTTAGGCGGTTAAGCCTGAATAAAGAGCCGGGGCTCTGATACCAATTGAAATGGATTGTATGGGCACCTAGAGGGGGGGGGGGGTGAATAGGTGCTACTTCAAATTTTAATGCTTTTTCAATTTTAGGCTTGACACAAAAGGTAAATTCTCTAGATATTCTATTATGAAGAATTTCCCTATATGCAAACCTAACTACTAGCGAGTAAAGGCGAGTGAGATAGAGGAACGAGTAAACCGTAGTGGGGCATGCGGAGACAAATGATTTGTTTTACCGCAGTTCTTTCCTTGTTAAGGGAAGTACATCTGTGCCACGCCACAATAGGCCTCACCCTGTTCTCGGATGGATCCCGCCACCAAAGGCCTGATCCACCTTTCCACTATAGGAACCCTTCGAGGCGGGAACCGACGCCTTTACACAACTAGCGAGGAACAACTCCACAACCAAATTGCAGGCTCCCGTAATGACAACAAGCTGCCACAAGAACAAGTTATCAACAACAAAACACAAGATCTAGACATTAACGAGAATACTAGATCGGGGATTTATCCAAATGAATGGAGAGGAGTTGATGCGCTTGATTCGTGATGACGATGTAGATTGTCTCCTCCTTCAATTCCACCAAATATCAAAGCCTTCGGGTGGTTGAAGTGGGAGATCTAGAGGGTGAGCTCTTGCAACAGGTCTGGTCTTTTTCGAATGAATCAAGTGTTCTGAATGGAGGGGATGAAGGGGCTTTTATACCCCCTGCCCCAACTGAGCCGTTGGAGCCATTGGGGGCCAGATTATCCGACCCAAGTGAGGGACGGATTATCCGGCCTAGGGAAAACTCCGCCCCAGACTCGGATTATCCGGCACAAAATCTGCCCCTAGTCAGAACGACGCGCTGAACCTGCCCTTGATCGTCTCCTAGGGGCCGGATTATCCGGCCCAAGGCGAGGGCCGGATTATCTGGTCAGGGGAAGAAAATCCGCCCTTGTTTGGATTTTCTGGGAGAAAATCCGACCCTAGTTTGAGCATTGCGCCTTGCCTGCCTTTGATCGTCTTCTGGGGGCCAGATTATCCGGCCCAAGGCAAGGGCCGGATTATCCGGTCAGGGGAAGAAAATTCGCCCCCGTTCAGATTTTCCAGGAGAAAATTCAACCCTAGTCTGAGCATCGCGCCTTGCCTGCCTTTTCCAAATGAGTTAGGCCGGATTATCCAGCCCTTGATGGGGCGGATAATTCGGCCCCCCAATCCCAATATCATTCCCTGCACACTTAGCGCACATGAGAAAACTTCCATGGTATTGTTATCTAACACTCAAAACACAGGGAACCATGAAATGTTCTTTCAACAACGAGCATCCCATCAATCTTCTTATTTACCAGGGAAAATGGTGCTTTTTTCTCTCTTTCCTCTTTTCTCATCTCTTTTTTTATTTCTCTTTTTCTCAATCTCTATCTCTTTTTTTATAAGAAGAATGCTTCATAGATTGCTCATTATGGTTACGCTGTAGGTTTCCACCATGATTAGGCATGGATTAGATTAGCGGCCCAGGCGTTTCTCTAACACACATACATAACTCCATGGACTTACAATCTTCCCTTTCATTTCAGACCGACGACATCCATAGACAAAAGAGCATGATATCAACTAGGTACAATGTACAAGTGCAATGTTGAAAGCGTTCCCCATGACAACATGGTTCTGCTAATCCCCAACATATAAGTGCAAGCATATACAACATAGATGACACAATGGTTCAAGTTTATTAGGGGCAAGAAAAGTAAAGTGTGCAATCAAGTTCGTGAGAGCTTTAATCACTAATTTTCTCATAACAAGTTTAATTCAGAAGATAGATAAAAACATGAATATACTTCGAATAGCAAATGCTAATAGGTAGGTATGGTGGACTCTTTGGAATAACTTAGTTTTATTTGGAGTTGGATGCATGAATGGAAGTCATACTTGGTTATGGAGGCTAGCAAAAGACTGGGAGCGACCAACTAAGAGAGCAATAATGACCATAATCATGCAAAGCGACAAAACATCATTAATCAAAGCATAAAGTGATATTACAAGTCGAAAACTAAATTATCATAAAGGCTATGGTGACTTGGGATAGTCATAACATGGTGTGGGCATGCGCCAAGTCAACCCAAATAAAGCATCAAAGGAGAATACCACAATACTATGCTTTAATATGCTAAAACAACGCATGATTCTTCCAAGGCACATTAAGCAATCTCAATTGTTTGTAACATGTCATGCTACAACAAAAATCACTAAGCATAAATCCAAAACAATATCAAGCATGACATGACAAAACATATGCCACAGTAAAAACAAGCTCCTCTTACCACTTAAGCATGAACTTTTCCTACTCTTTTCCAATCCAAACCAATCTATTTGAAAACTAATGCATGAATGAGGGGTTCCAACCAATTTATTCAAGCAAACTAAGCAAACCAAGCAAACGAAAACGAAAAACAAAAAATGAAGACGTTCCAAGAACAACACAACCGTGCATGAAACAATAAAAATGAAGTGTCTAGAAGAACCTGAGATTTTTATTGATGAAGAAGGGGATGCCTTGGGCATCCCCAAGCTTTGACGCTTGTACTTCTTGGATATTTCTTGGGGTGACACGGGTGGCATCCCCAAGCTTGAGCTTTAGTCCATTCTTCATCTCATTATATCATTCATTCCTTACACCTGAAATTTTTCCTTCATACAAAACTTCACACAATCTTCATTAGCAACATTAGTGTACTCAAGATAATAAGTCTTTTGGTTCAGTTCCAACACCAATAAAACTTCCAATTAAACATAAGCTACTGTAGCACTTCCCTCAAAAAGCTCAATTCCCCAAAGATAACCCAAAAAGGAATCAACAAGAAGCAAATGCAAATAATGGCAGAAATCTGTCAAAACAGACCAGCAGGTAAAAACCAATTTTTTCGAAGACCTTCTGTTGCTCAAATCGAAAAGTGTTGAGCTAACGAAAGTTGGATAACAACCTGAGGCATAATAAAAAAATTACAGCTCAAACCAACGTATAGAGATTTTAAACGAATTTTTACAGCGAAGCACAAAAATCTGTTTCGGGATAGCAACTTTCCCAAGTCTTACTTCTCTCTCATTAGAGGTTACTCTTGGCACAAAAAGTAAATAAAAAGGATAAGACGCGGTTATTATAGAGGTAATAACTTCCAAGACTCATCTAAAACTTTTGGGTTATCTCTCAATAAGTACTTTTCTTTAACGACTTTAAGTTAGGCATAAGAAGCAAGAAAAGCATCAAGTATTCTCAAATGAAGAAGCATTAAGAGCAAATTTTGTTTTCATAGGAGAGGCAAAAGGAATCTTCTCTCTCTTCTTAGGGAAGTGTTCTATACCTTTCTTGAGTGGGAGTTGATATTTAATGGTGCCTTGTTTCATATCAATAATGGCACCAACAGTTCTAAGAAAAGGTCTTCCCAAAGTAATAGGACAAGAAGCATTGCATTCAACACCCAAAACATAGAAATCAACGGGGACATAGGCATTTTTAACCATAATAAGAACATCATTAATACTCCCCATGAGTTTCTTTTTAGCATTATCATCAAGTGGGACATTTAAATAACAATCTTCCAATGGTGGCAAATCAAGTATTTCATAAATCTTTCTAGGCATAATAGAAACACTACTATTAAGATCACATAAAGCTTTGAAATCAAAATCATTTACTTTCATATTAATGATGGGTTCCCAACCATCTTCTAATTTCATAGGAATAGAAGCTTTGTGTTTCATCTTTTCTTCTTTAATTTTTATGAGAGCATCAGTAAAGTGTTTTGTAAAGGCCATATTCATAACACTAGCATTAGGACTTTTAGCAAGCTTTTGTAGGAACATTATTACTTCAGAGATATTGCAACCATCAAGATCAAAATCATAATTATCATCTAAAGTAGTAGAGCTATTGTTTCCCATATTCCGAAGAATTTCAACATTTTTATTAGAAAAGGTTCCATTGGGTTTACTAGCTTCAACATTATTGGTAGTGATAGTAGAAACACTAATATTTCTAGCAATTTCATCTTCTCTTTCCCACTTAGCATGCAATTCAGATAATAATCTAACATTTTCATCAATTCTAACTTGTATGGCATTAGTAGCAGCAAAGGGGTTTTCAATAGTTTCAGGTTTAGCAGCCATTTTATTAAAAGAAGATTGTGCTTCAGCCAATGATGTTATGTTTCTTTCAGCATTAGAGAGTTTTTCCTCAATAGTTTTATTGAAAGCAGTTTGTGTTTACTAATAAAATCTTTAAGGATAACTTCAAGTTCAGAGGGTGCACTCCTATTATTTTTGTAGGAATTTCCATAAGCATTACCATTGTTGGGAGGATATGGCCTATAGTTATTATTACCAAAATTATTCCTGTAGGCATTGTTGCTAAAATTATTATTTCTTATAAAGTTAACATCAACTTGATCTTCTTAAGCAACCAAGGAGGCTAAGGGAACATGATTTGGATCAATATGAGCTTTCCCATTAACAAGCATATACACAATAATATCAATTTTATCACTCAAGGAGGAGGTTTATTCAACATAATTTACCTTCTTACCTTGTGGAGCTCTCTCGGTGTGCCATTCAGAATAGTTAACCATCATATTATCCAGAAGCTTTGTTGCAGCACCCAAAGTGATGGTCATAAAGGTACCTCCAGCAGCAGAATCCAGTAGATTTCTTGAAGAATAATTCTGTCTTGCATAAAAGGTTTGGATAATCATCCAAGCAGTCAGTCCATGAGTGGGACAATTCTTTACCAAAGATTTCATTCTTTCCCAAGCTTGAGCAACATGTTCATTATCAGATTGTTTAAATTTCATTATTTCACCTCTCATATATATAATCTTAGAAGGAGGATAGTATTTTCCAATGAAAGCATCTTTGCATTTAGTCCAAGAATCAATACTATTTCTAGTTAGGGATTGGAACCATTCTTTAGCTTTTCCTCTTAAAGAGAAAGGAAACAATTTCAGCTTAATAATATCTCCATCTATATCCCTATGCTTTTGCATCTCACAAAGTTCAACAAAGTTATTTAGATGAGCAACAGCATCTTCAGTACCAATTCCGTAAAATGGTTCTCTCATAACAAGATTAAGTAAAACATGTTTAATTTCAAAGAAAGTAGCTTTAGGAACAGGTGGAGCAATAGGTGTGCACATGAAATCATTGTTGTTGGTGCTAGTGAAGTCACATAACTTAGTGTTTTCAAGAGTAGTCATTTTTTGTGTGTTTTAAATAAAGAAAGCAAACTAATACAACTATTTTTTTGTGTTTTTGATAAACAAACAAGAAAACAAAGCAAAAATAAACTAAGCAAAACAAATAAAACAAAGTAAAGAGATTGGTTATGAGGGACTCCCCTTGTGAATATGTCCTTGACTCCCCGACAACGGCGCTAGAAAAATAGCTTGATGGCCCAAAATATACCGAGCTCGTTGGGGAACCCCAAGAGGAAGGTATGATGAGCACAATAGCAAGTTTTACCTCAGTTATGAAACCAAGGTTATCGAACCAGTAGGAGCAAGGAAACACCTCCAAGGTGTTGTTTCCAACTTGGAATCCTGCACAACACAACCACAGAACTTTGCCCCCAACTTACAGTGAGGTTGTCAACCTCACCGGTTTTGCTGAAAACAAAGGATTAAACGTATTGTGTGGAAGATAGTAACAGCTTGCAGAAAGTAAACAGAAAATAGTAAAAAGTAGATTGTAGATTGATAGTAAAAGAAAGGACCGGGGTCCATAGTTCACTAGTGGTGATTCTCCTTAAGATAGATGACATGTTGGGTGAACAAATTATAGCGGGGCAATTGACAAACATCGAGAAAGCATACATGCATATACTAATCATCTTGACTCCTTTGAGATTTGATTGGGCATTACAACATTATACATAGACCGTAATCCAACTGCATCTATGACTAATAATCCACCTTCAGGTTATCATCCGAACCCCCTCCAGTATTAAGTTGCAAGCAACAGATAATTGCATTAAAGATTGTGTGTAAAGTAAACAATATGATTGTTCTATGAACAAAGGATTGCTGTTTTCTCCCTAGTAGCAAAAACACATCTAGTACCTTAGAGATTTCTGTCACTTCCCTAGATTACTAGAGGCATGAACCCACTATCGAGCATAAATACTCCCTCTTGGAGTTGCTAGCATCTACTCGACCAAGATAGCTACTAACAACGGAGAGCATGCAAGATCACAAATAACAAAAACATGATAGAATCAATAATCAATCTGAAATAACATCTCAGTATCCATCGAATCCTCGCAAATGCAACATGTTGGATTACAAATAGATGATCTTGATCATGAACGGAGCTCACAAGATCTAAACATAGTAGCACAAAGGAGAAAAACCAACCATCTAGCTACTACATGGACCCGTAGTCCAGGGATAAACTACTCACGCATCACACCGGAGGCTTTCATGGTGATGAAGAAGGCCTCCAGGATGAATTCTCCCCTCCGGCAGGGTGCCGGGAAGATCTTCAGATCCCTCCCGATCTAGGGATGGAGATGACGGAGGCTACAGACTCTTTCGTGGAATTTTGATCGGGTACTTAGGGTTTCTGTATTGGTGGCATCTTATAGGCGAAAGGGGAGGCCGAGGGGGTGCCCTAGGCGGCCACACCACCCCCTGGCGCGGGCCAGGCCTGGCCGCGCGGCCAGGTGGTGTGGGCGGCCCCTGGCCCCTCTCCATCTCATATTCTGGCTCCGTGTCCCCCTCGGTGAAATATTGACTTTGGCTTTTGTCCCTCCAATTCCGAGAATATTCATTTTCTGACTTTCCTGGAACCAAAAACAACAAAAAACAGGCAGTTGGCACTGTGGCATCTTGTTAATAGGTTAGTCCAAGAAAGTGTATAAAAATACTCCATAGTGTGGACAAAACATAAGAAAGTAGATATAAAATAAGCATGGAACATCAAAAATTATAGATACGTTTGCAACGTATTAAGGCCCAACTTTCACTCAAGCATCAGCGGTCCACAACCAACTTGGAACGGGCGGGTCAGCGGCCCATTATCCTTCCACCGTTTGAAGTTTGCAGTTGTTGCTACTCTATGAAGCCAGCCTCACGCAAATATTACCATTTAATTTTGAGGATAATCCCCGCTCTTATAACTCACGTACATGGGAACCGTCATAACTATTGTTCGGCCCTGGAGCATCACCTCCAAGGAACCGCCTTCGGAAATGACGCGTCGCTTGATAAGGGTCTGTTCTAGTTGTATATAAGGATTCACTCAATCAATAAACATCATCCCCGATTGATTCTCTTGTGGTCTCTCTCAACTTCTCTCTTTCAGTTTCAATATGTTATCAGCACCTTGCTCTACAGAGGGAGCAACCGGAGAACTCCAGCGATCATGATACGTCCATAACGTATCTATAATTTTTGATGGTTTTATGCTAATAATATGATTTTGACACTCCTTTTTGTATAAAGTTGATGATTTATTTGGACTAACCTACTAATAGTTGCAAAAGTGCACAATGTTCTTGTTTTACACTTTGATGTGTAGGAATTACCAAGAATACAAGTGGAAACCTTGTTGGAGTCAAATTGGGATTTTTCCAGAAATCTGTCTTGGAACTATTTTTGAAGATGGTCATGTTTCGGGTCGAATACAGCGTCAAACGGAAAACTCTTCAACTACAAAGTTGTTGGAAATTTCACGACAAACGTTTTGGACATAAAATTTAGCTGATTCTGAGTCTGGACGGCCCGCTAGGTCCGATTTACTGTAGCCCAAGATGGAGTGACGGGAATCCGAGAAGCTATATAAAGGGAGGAAACCTAATTTGCCCAAGGCACCACCACCCATGAATTTGCAGCCGTCAATGCCACGTTTTTGCCTCCCCCATGGATCCCATCTCCATGGGAGGGCTCCCAAGAAGCCATGAAGGAAGAGGGCTAAGGGGCGGTGCTTCCCCATGATACCGGCGGCGGGGAAGGAGTCCCCCCCGCCACCGCCGGCGCCACCGCCGCTCTCTTCATCATCTTCACCATCTTCACCGCCATCTCCATCACCTAATCCTCCTAGTATGTAGTGGTTCATCCTCCCATACACCTCTGTACCGTACTATGTAAACATGGTGTTTGATGCTATAAGTTATAATCCTATGATCTATGTCATGTTTGCATAGTTTCTTTGTTCTTAGATTGAATGGTTGAACGTCTTTGGTTCATTAGAGTTGTATGTTGATATGGTACAGTCCTTTAGTGTCCATTATATTTCTGCGCACATGGATTAAACATCATAGGATTTGTAGTATGTGTAAGAGGAAGGGGGAGTTCTGCCGGAGTGACAGAAACCTGAGGACGCGAACCAGAACATTGCACGTATGGAAGTAAGAGGACCATTAAACTTAGGACTATGGTTGGGGAAACCTTAATGCATTGATTAGTACTTACGGATGTTTGCTAACAATCCAATCATTTAGTACATGTAATTCCATGTAGTGAAGCGCATGTATATTTAGCCTCTCCCACATAGAAAACTGCATCAAAGATAATGAACCTGATTTATTCGCTATTTAAACTTGGACAAAGTCATCACAATTACCACCACTATTCCACAATCATGGTTCTGTTAGTTTAGTGTATTTTATTACTGCAACAACTAGCTTTACTTTCTTATTATTTATTATCATGCAAAGCTATCTCTATTACTTGTATTGTTGCTCTAGTTTTATTTCCTAGATAATGCAAACGTTTAGTGTGCGTAGAGTTGTATCAGTGGTTGATAGAACTTGAGAGAATATTTATCCTACCTTTAGCTCCGCGTTAGGTTCGACACTCTTACTTATCGAAAAGGCTACACACGATCACATATACTTGTGGGTTATCAGATTGCCGGAATAAGGACAAGAAGCTCTGTACAGGGACAATCCGATGGAAGAGGAATTATGCCTTGTGGACAGTGCTACCACAAACTCCATACTGAGGGAGTTGAAATATTTCCAGACTTTGAAAAAGATGAATAGAGATATTTTAACTATTGCTAGTCGCGATACGGTAATTGTTGGCACTGGACATGCCATATTTCCCCTCCCAAATGGTACACAAGTGACAATTTAGGATGCCTTGTTGTATCTCGATTCATCTCGTACCTTAATCAGCTATCGAGATATCCGTAAGAATGGTTTTCACATTGAAACCCACGAAGACAACAAATAAGAGTATATAGTCTTTACAAAAGATTACGGATATGGCAAACAAGTACTTGGAAAATTTCCTTCTTTGTTGTCCAGACTATACTATACGTACATCAAGCTTATAGAACATGTTGCTTACAAAGTAATCTTCCAGAATGTTGATGCATTCCAAACTTGGCATAATCGCCTAGGCCATCTGAGCATCGAGATGATGAGGAAGATTACTAGCAATTCCATTGGTCAAAATTTGCAAGAGTCAAAATTTCCTCAGTCATCAGACTTTGTGTGTACATCATATGCCACAGGGAAGCTAAGTTTGAGGCCTTCGCACCTAAAAATACAAGTTGAACCACTTCGGTTCCTTGAACGAATTCAAGGTGATATTTGTGGTCCTATCCAACCATTATCTAGACCATTCAGGTATTTCATGGTTTTGATGGCCACATGTGTGTCTTCTTTCGGCATGAAACCATGCATTTGCCAATATAATGAGGGAAGTAATTAAGTTATAGGCCCATTATCTAGAAAGTTGAATTAAATCAATTTGCATGGACAATGTTACAGAATTCTCTTCACACGCCTTCAATGACTATTGCATGGCTTTGGGGATTGAAGTTTAGCACTCTGTTTCATATGTCCACACTCAAAATGGTTTGGCTGAGTCCCTAATAAAGAGGATCAAACTCATTGCAAGATTAATGAATTGCAACTTGCCAACCTCGTGTTGGGATCACACAGTTTTACACGCTGCTGACCTAATCCAATTACGACCTACTGCATATCATAGTACTTCCCTTCTGCAATTGGTATGTGGAAATCCTCCTAGCATCTCCCATCTGCGTAAGTTCGGATGTGCTACATACATCCTGATCTCACCACCACAGCGGACATCCATGGGCCCACACAGAAAACTAGGGATCTATGTGGGGTACAAATCACCGTCGATTATTAAGTACCTCGAACCCCTTACTAGGGATCTATTCATAAACCTGTCACACTGATTGCATATTTGACGAGGAACATTTTTCGGCATTAGGGGGAGATTTTAAGTACCAGAAAGAATGCCCAGAAATTGATTGGAATGCTATCGCCATTTCAACCTCTGATCCACGTACCCAAGAGACTGAACTCCAAGTTCAGAAAATCATCAATTTGCAACATCTTGCAAATAATCTGTCGGATTCCTTTACTGATCTAAAAGATGTTACAAAATCCTTGATTTCGACCAGAAACATGCCCGAAAGAGTGGAGGTACCAACTAAAACCGCTCAACTCCCCATTCTGGAAAAGAGAGGGAGTAGTACGGCCTCTGACCTAGAACCTGCTTCTCGCAAGCAGTAAAGGAGAGAGAGGAGAAAATCCTCAAAATCAGTAAATGCAAGTCAACTCAACATTGATAAACACCTTATGGGTAGTATACACCCGGTGGAAGGGAAACCTCCACAACCCAGCTCCAGCTTGCACACACTGGCTGGGACATCAGAACATCCAGACTCATGCGTATTGGGAAATCATGAAGAGTCACCAAGGGTGTAGGAGATATCCGTCAACTATATCGATTCTGGAGAATCAATTTCATGCTCAAGAACCCTAGAAACATTGGAGAAGATGACCCCTTTTATAGGAGAAAGAAAATATGGCTGTTGGGAGGATTCCTGCGAGGACCCGGTCTAAAAGTCGGTCGGACCGGCCCGGGGACCGGGAAACTCGATCCCTAGGCCGTTGTACTAGCCTACAGACTAGGACGGCTCTGTATATCATCTTGAAATAGACTCAAAATAGATTCAGTCATGAAAACTGGTAAATCCTGTCTACGGTCCGGTCTACCGGTGCTGGCATCAGACCATCCGGTGTGGGAACCGGTCAGACCGGATCCACAACCGAGATGCAACAAACTTCACAAAAATGCAATAACTTTTGCATCCGGCTTGTTTTGATGAGGACAACAAGCTCTACAAGATGGTGTGGAGAAACATCATAGTATAATAAAGGAGGATAGAGCCAAATGAAGAAAGGTATGAAGCCTCCCTATGAGAAGAACCAGTGAAACCTCTAAACTCAAAAAATGTAATAGAAGATGCATACGAATTCTGTTTTTGATGAACTTGGGATTATTGAAGTGCTAGCAACAAGATCAAGAACCTCACATGGAGAAACATCAAGAAGCAACAAAATAGGAAGATGCAAAGAATGCAAATGATTGAGCTCCCTAAGACGATGTGATCAAGTTACCCAACCGAAAGCCCCTCTTGATAGTGTAGATATCTATCCTATAACCCGGTCTCCCAACAACCACCTTAAGACTGGTAAAAGTAAGACATAGCAATGCCATACCTTTGCCTTGCATATCCTGCTTGATTTTGATGACAACTCTTCAAGCTCTATCCAAGCCGGAATGCTTCACTTGATCATTGTTGCTTTGTGAAGACTCATAATTTGCTACCCCATACACCACGATGGGATACCTTCATTAAGGCTCGTCTTCACATGTCCATTATCACCAATATGGACAACAAGCTTCAACCATATGATATGCTTATATTGAACTTGCACTTCTCAACCTTGATGACGATCACTACTTGATGCCATCCTCTCTTGAGCTATATGAATTCTTCACTTTTGAAGCATGGTCATGAAAAGATACCTAACCAATATAGATAACACAAAGGCACATATATAATTGGTTAGTTCATGGAGCATAATTGACAAGCTTATCATACCACAAGATCCATGTGGTACATTCTTTATGCTTCATGTGTTGACCAAACTTGAGTCTAATCTTCACTCTTTGTATTGGTCAACCATGTATCTTCTCATGCTCCATCTCAATATCTTTAGGTACATAAAGAACTCTTCATTTGATTACACACTCTAAATCTTAGTAAACCATATCTCAACTAATAAGGCTATCATGACACCGACTTAGAGCCATATCTTGAATTCTTCTATTGAGATCACACTCTCAAGATCTTGATCATATCATATTCTTCTCCTTAACTCGATAATCTTGATGCCAATACTCAAGATATATCTTTATCTTCATGACATCCATACTTGAATCCAACACATGGACTACAATCATGACATATGGAATATTCCTTCATATAAAACTCAATAAAAATATTAGTTTATAGGGAGTGTCATTAATCACCAAAACCACACAAATGGGCAATTACCCTTTCAGGGGGTTTAATACTCTAGAGTAGGCACAAATTGCCTAATCTGAGTTCTTAGCAGAGGGTCTACAGGAGGCACAACATTCACAAGGTTTGAACAACTATGTCGCCCCATAGCCGGCCCAATCTCTTCAAGTTCATCAACAACAAGAGCTTGCACCTTTCCGAGGTGAAAGTATGATCAAAGACATCATCATCGTCCGCCTTATCACGTGGATTGTGTACTACCAGTTGTTCTGATTTGTGTGATCAATGATGTAAGACCTTGAACTCTTTAACCCTGATGAGTAGTTGCTTGAACCCTTAAACCCTTGTAGCTAGTAAGCTCACCATTTACCATGCAAGGTAACCATATCGGATGGGCATATGTGCTCCCCTAGTCTGGAAACCAAAACACGGGCTACCAAATAAAACACCCATCCTGACCTGAGCCCAATCTCTCCACATGCACCATCTGCTAGGCCAACTAGTAAAAACAAGAAATTCTGGCTTGGCCAAGAAAACACGCCCTACGAGAACTTAGAGCATCTTAAAAACGACGCTCGGCGAAAGCACCAGATCGGATACTTGGGGGACGCTGCAATGGTGTGCCGCGTTTGGAGCACGTCTATTCCATTGCATGGCTTTTTCTAAAAATTAATACAAATGAGAACTTAAAATTGCATTCAAACTTCGTAATATTTTACAAGTTTCGAACGAAATTCAACTAAAACAAATGTAAGTTAACGAAACGCTATCTAATGGCGGTGGCGTTCACCGGGATAAAGATCGTCGCCGTATTGGTTGAAGACGCTGAAGTCCAATGGCTCATCCTTGATGATACTGACATGCCATGCAATGACGACAAGACGGATGCTTAGTAGACGATGGGACGAAGCGCTACGGCCGACACGGCAATTACTTGCCTTTGACTACAAGAGGTTGTTGACGGGAGTTAATGATAAAGACCAACATTGTTCTGTAACTAGAAGGGTTGGCCCGCCACTAGTAGCGACGTAACACGTTGTGTCCAGAGCGTCGACAACGCCCCTTGTGGTGCCGGTATGGTCTCGGTGCGCCAGACTGAAAACAATATTGGGGCACGCGCAAACTTAGGCAACGGGCTGGCCCGGCATGGCACCGGCCCAACACTACCGTCGCGGGCCTAGCCCGACACGGCACGGCACGCGGCGACCCGTGTAGCTCACGGGCCAGGCGGGCACGACACCAACGCCAAACGAGCGAGCCCGCGACACATTAGGCACGTGGGCTCGTCACTATTTTCCATAGGCCCGTCAAAAGAAGCCCTTAACTAGGGCTGATTTTCTATTATGACACCAACATTTCGATGCTCTCTTGGTAGAACGGATGGTGGAATCGACGAGGTCGCTAGTTCGACTCTCATGGACTCATTTTTGCGGGTATTATTAGCATATTTCTGAGTTTTCCACCGTGACACAGGCTTGACGGGATGTGCCGGGCCGGCCCGCATGCCTGAGACCGTGGCACAGGCATGACCCTGCTCCTTTATGGGCCGGCACATGCCTAGCATGCCACGGGCCGAGCCAACACGGGCCCGGTACGCCACGGGCTGAACCGGGCCGGTGTCGGGCCGGCCCGCGTGCCTGAGACCGTGGCACGGGTATAACCCCACTCCCTCATGGGCCGACACGGGCCCGACACGCCATGGGCCGAGCCGGGCTGGCCCGCGTGTCTGAGACCGTGGCATAGGCACAACCCCGCTCCTTCATGGGCCGGCACGGGCCTGACACGCCACGGGCCGAGCCAAGCCGGGTCGGTGCCAGGCTTTTCTCGCGTGGCACGGGCTGGCACGGCAAAGCCCAGCTCGATGGCCAGGTTTGGGCACGGGGCTAGGCGCGTTTTTTCCCCCCGACGTGTCCCAAGGATGTTGGTGGACGTTTTGGTTTGGGACGCAGTGTCTGCGCGGGCACAACACAAGAGCTTTGCGGGGTAGAAAACTACCCCCTCTGTTTCATAATTGTTGTCGTTGTTTTAGTTTAAATTAAAATTAAAATCACAATAATTATTACAGAACGAAGGGGGCATTCCATTTTGGGTTTGAAGATTATATACGTAGCGAGCACAGTGCCATGACGACAGTCCATGGGATCAGAGTGCATGAGGCGTGATATTTTGTAGCCTTAGACCGGAAAAGAAAGAAACGGGAGAAGAGCAAAAGAGCGGCATGGAAACCAGGAAAGGCCAAAAGCCTGCTACTCTCTCAAAACAAGATGCTGCTGAGTCGCGGTATTCTTCCGGGTGGGTAGGGTAGGGGCGGGGCGTGTCCAAGAACACGACGCCCAGCGACCAGTATGTATGCTACCGCCACAAGTTTTTGCCAATTTAGCGACGAGTTCCGGCATCAGCATCAACTCGCGCATGGAGCAAGCACCGTCCCATTGCATTGCATGCACGAACGACCCTGCGCGCATAACTACCATTCAATCCCCAGCTAACCGCCTGTTCCGTGTGCCGATCCCCAGCAGTATATACGCAGCACGGCAGCAGTTAGTTGTCCCCGGCCTCGTGATCTCTGCCGTAACTTTTTTTGTTCCCTGCCTCCTTATGCCAGACCGATCAATCCGTCTTCTCGCCCATCCCCACAAAGGCTAGTAATTAAGATCAGTTCTTACTCCTGCCAGCTTAGCTAGCAGCTTCTGAGCTTCAGGGAGATCGATCGATCGATCTGTCAGTAGCATGGGGAGCGGCCGGCCGCGCACCAAGGACTTCTTCGCAGCTCCGACGCTCTCCCTCTCACTTGTCCGTCACACTCTCACATCGATCTACCCGAAATTAATCATGGCAGTAACTATATATAGCTTATTTAGAATGATCAAGTTCGTTTTTCGTATTATGATGTACACGATTCAGGCAGGTGCGTTCGGCAGAAATTCAACGGTGGCGACGAGCGGAGAGGAAGTGGAGGAGCGCGACGAGTGGCATGGAGGGATCAGAGACCAGCGATTAGTACTAGGTGAGGAGGTGGAGATCAGCAGCGAGAACACGGGGCCCGCCGGCAGCCAGTCCGCGGAAGAAGAAGGCCATGACGATGGGGGTAAAACGAAGAAGAGGAGCAGGAAGAGCTACCACAGGCACACCACCGAACAAGTTAGGGTCATGGAAGCGTAAGTTTTCCCTAAACTAGCATAGTACTACTAGGCAATCTACTGTTTTGAGAATTCTTGTCAGTGCATGCACTGCAGTGCAGCGATCATTCAGGGAATGAGAATTTCTGTCAGGTGTGTGCCTATATTTTTCTTTTTGAGGGGAAGGTGTGTGCCTATAGAGCCGGACATGTGACAGAGCTCAGACGTGACTAAAAAGGGCCCATGGGCCAGATAGGGCCGAGCCCAGAAAGCATGATATTTGCAGCATTTGTTTACCTGAGAAATACTTCGAACCATTGTTGTAGAAACAAAACACTAACTGAAGTTCAACAAAATGATCTCCCAACACAAAATATTGTCAATAAAAAAACTCTAACCACAAAAAGTTTCTTAATAATTACCTAAGCAGTAGTGAACTGTGATACTAGTCAAAGCATTACTCGGGCAAAAATAGAAGGAACAGACAAGGTGTTGTTCTTTCGTTAGTTTTTTGTTGCTGCTGAGGATGTTTTTTGGTGGCTGACAGGGTATTCAAGGAGTCGCCACATCCAGACGAAAAACAGAGGCAACAACTCAGCAAGCAGCTAGGACTGTCTCCACGCCAAGTCAAGTTCTGGTTTCAGAACCGACGAACTCAGATCAAGGTTAATCACCAACGCCACGCCGCATTTGCTAGTGCCGGTTGTATAGTAATTTGGTCTCACGGCTTAATCTGTTGGATCAGGCGATCCAGGAGCGGCACGAGAACTCGCTGCTCAAGTCCGAGCTGGAGAATCTCCAGAGGGAGAACCGCGCCATGAGAGAGTTCACCAGGAGACCATCACGCTGTGCAAACTGTGGCGTCGCAGCAGCCTCGAGCCACGAAGCCGACGCTGCCGCGTCCAGCCAGGAGCAGCAGCTCCAGCTAGAGAATGCCAGGCTCAAAGCCGAGGTCAGCGCTTCATAACGTATCACACCGGCGTCGGTCTGCTGCAACTCGCAAACACTGATGCCGCGGTAGCTGAACTCGATCGTTTCAGATAGAGAAGCTGCGAGGGGCGCTTGGAAAAGGCGCGGCGGACGGAGCCGATTCCCCGGCCTCGCCGCCGTTCTGCGCGGGTACCATCCAGACGAACGAGAGCCGGAACCCGTTCGAAGTTTACACCGGCGGCGGCTTCACGGGCCGCGACAAGCAGAGCATCCTGGAGCTGGTTGGCCGCGCGCTGGAAGAGCTGACGACGATGTCTTGCTCCGGTGAGCCTCTCTGGGTGCGGAGCGTCGAGACCGGCCGGGACATTCTGAACTACGACGAGTACCTGCGCTTGTTCCGGCGTGATGATGGTGATGATGCCGGCGATCAGCGCACGGCGTGGTCGGTG
Organism: Avena sativa; assembly: GCA_916181665.1. Lineage (NCBI taxonomy): Eukaryota > Viridiplantae > Streptophyta > Magnoliopsida > Poales > Poaceae > Avena > Avena sativa. Next base: position 562,575,557 of record OV702288.1, read on the forward strand.
GAGGCGTCGCGGGAAAGCGGGGTTGTTTACCTTGACACGATGCAGCTCGTGCATGCTTTCATGGATGTGGTACCAGCTATCTTCCCAATCTTGTCCATGGTCACAAATGTTCAGTTACGGCTTTCTTTTTTCGCGAACATGTGCGATACTCCGACAAAGTCAGTCTCTGAATTCCTGTGCAGAACCAATGGAAAGAGCTGTTTCCTCCCATGATCGGCAAGGCATCGACGCTTGATATTATCCGTTCAGGCGAGAACGACGACCACGACGGCGTCGTTCAACTTGTAGCCCAACTCCATGACATTAGTTTCCTCTCGTTCTCTGATGGATTCTTCAGTCTCGGTAGTACGACTACTAAACTCTGCTTCTCGGTTGCCTTCTTCAGATGTTTGCAGAGGTCCAGACGCTGACACCAATGGTACCCACAAGGGAGTTCTGCTTCGCCCGCTACTGCAGGAAGCTGGCCGCGGAGAAATGGGCCGTCGCGGACGTGTCGTTCGACAAGGCAGAATCCGGCGTCGGCACCTCGCCGCCGCTGGTCAGGTGCTGGAGGAATCCCTCGGGGTGTATCATCGAGGAGCAGACAAACGGCCATTCCAAGGTACCTATCCTGAGGTTGAACATAAGCTAGGCAAATCAGCAGAAAATAGTAATGGTCGTCTAGGCCAGATTGCCCCGTGAAATGCCATGATTCCATTTTCTCGTCTCGCATGGAAGGTAACTTGGGTGGAGCACACGAAACTCCGCGAGTCCGCCGCGATTCCGTCGACGTACAGGGCGTTCACCGCGAGCGGCCTGGCATTCGGCGCGAGACGCTGGGTGGCGACGCTCCAGCTCCGGTGCGAGAGGACGGTCTTCTCGGTGGCGACCAACGTTCCGACGAGGGACTCCAACGGTAATGGATCATACAGCTCAGCGCACGCACGGTTGTCGCTCGGTCGTCTTGATCTTACTTACGAGTTGCTCGTGCTGTGCACACAGGAGTTTCCACGCTGGCAGGCAGGAGGAGCGTCCTGAAGCTGGCGCACCGGATGACATCGAGCCTCTGCCGCGTCATCGGCGGGTCGCGCGACCTGGCGTGGAGCAGGGCGCCGAGAGCCGGCGACATCCGGGTGACGTCCTGGAGGAACCCCGGCGACCCAGGCGAGCCGCAGGGGCTGATCGCCTGCGCCGTGCTGTCCGCGTGGCTCCCCGTCAGTCCCACGGCCCTCCTGGCTTTCCTGAGGGACGAATCACGGCGACCTGTGGTAAGCCGCACGTGTCTCGTACGCATTTCTGTTGCGAGCTCTAGAAAGGATCTGAGCAAGTAACCACCCCATCAAATTGCTGTTGCAGTGGGACGTCGCGCTACGCGGACGTTCTGTTCAAAGTCGCGTGAGCGTGGCGAAGGGGAAGGACCGTGGCAACTGCGTCACCGCCTACGTAAGTTCTCTGTGCCTACGAAAGTCGCTCGGAACGTTCCGGCAGAGTCAGTCACGACAGCTTCTGTGGATGTCAGGCTCCCACATCGGCAGAGGAACGGAGCGGCGGCAAGTGGATCGTCCAGGACGTCTGCACCAACTCCTGCGAGTCGATCGTCGCATACGCGCTGGTCGACGCCGCCGTCCTGCAGCCGGTCGTCAGCGGGCACGAGTCGAGTGGCGTGGCCGTCCTGCCGTGCGGCTTCGCGGTCATGCCGGACGGGCTGGAGTCCAGGCCCGCGGTGATCACCTCCAGGAAGGAAGACGGTGCGGCGGCAGCGGCGGGGTCCCTCGTCACCGTGGCGTTCCAGGTCCTAGCCAGCTCGTCCCCGATGGCCGCGCTTTCGTCTCAGTCGGCGGAGACCGTGACGAGCCTGGTGTCCTGCACGCTGCGCGACATCCGGAAATGCTTGGGGTGCGAAGACCGCTGACAGTGACAGTTCGTGGCACACGGGATTTGGCACACGAGAGAAAAGCTCAAACGTTGTACAGTACTGCTGGATCGGATGTTTGCAGAGTTTGTGCAGCTACATGGACGTGTTGGTTGATACAATTGGAACTCGTAAAAAGAGAGAGACTTACTGAACTGAAAAGTATATATCTCAGGGTGTTCTCTACAAAATGCAATAGAGGTTGCACGGATCTCATCGCGTGATTAACGGGCTGTTTGGTTCAGTGGCTATCCAGTGGATGACGAGGATATCTATTTTTTTGTGGTTATCCAATGTTTGGTTTAGAGGGTGGAGGAGATATGGATAACCACTTTTGGCTAAAAATGGTGGTTGAGCATATCTCACAAAAAGAGCTGGATGAGCTCAACCACTTTTGGATAGCTCCTCTGAATGTTTTCCTGTTTGTAGATTTTGACTGGCTATCCCTAACCACTTTTTCCCCACTTTAGCCAAACACAAAAAATGGCTACCCCTAACCAGCTGGTTGGGGATATCCTCATCCCCTAAATGACATCCTCTAAACCAAACAACCCCTAAATGTTCGGGATATGCTCGGGATGCCGACCTATACGTAGAGTTGCATTTCAAAGTTCAGCTCAGAAAAACGCGTGGGCCCTCGTGTGGTCTCTCAAGGGCGACTCTGGGGGTACTAGGGTTTTCTTGCGGCATCCTCCTCCAGCTCTTCTCCCATCGCCCCTGCCTGAGGAGGACACTGTGTAAGCCCATGTGGTCTGCTGGTCGGGATGCTCCGACAACCGTGGAATTACGGATACCATGCCACACAATGACAAATCATCCCCTTCCCTGATGATGCGGCCTACGAGACGAAAAAGAGACTGGTATAGGGGCACATGCGACCCAAGAAAGGTGGTGAAGAACACATGTCCGTGTGTAACACCCCAAAAATATTAATCGAGATTATCAAGTTCTGACTACCCAAGTTTAGGGTTAGCAAAAACTTTTATTATTAAATCTCATATGAGTGTATGTGTGAATTGCATTAGTGTATGAATGAGTGCAATTGCCATGTTTGATTGCTACAAATGATAAAGAATGGTTTAAAGATGAATACTACATCATCTAGGCCAATTACAAACAAAATCCAAAGAAAAGAAATTCAAATATGAATCATATGATCAAATGGTCATTTTGACCAAAATTAACCACTAGACCACTTTGAGTGTTCCTAGTAAAAGATTTCTAATATAAACTTTCTCAATTCTTTTCACCCCTTGCTAGACCAAGTAAAAGTGAACCCAAGCCCACTTTACAAACCAACAGAAACAAATCCCAAATCTATTTAAAAGACAATTCAAAATTGAATCAAGTTCATATGCTAAGATCACCACTTTTCAAAAACCACTCAAATCAATTCACCTTGGCAAACCCAAGCAACCATAGATATTCAAGCATGTGACAAACACACTCACCAAATTTTATTCAAAAATTCAAATCTTGAGTTCATGCGGCCATTTGGTCGAGCACTTGGCAGACACAGAAAACACTTGCCTAACTTCTACTGTTTTGAGCAGTGATCACTTGCCACTAGCCCCTCATTTCACTCCCCTGGTCTCCCTTAGTGCCTAGCAGCGCAGCAGACCAGCTTCCCTTTGCCGTTTACGCCAGTGCAACGCCGTCCGAGCTCTCCGCGCCGGTCGACCAAGAACCACTCGCCACAGCCAGCGCCGCCCTCTCCCACGATGTCCAGGAGACAGGCAACCGTCCAACGCCACCCTCTGTCCACCCCTCGATCGCAGGCAAGCTATAGACCACCCACAAGCGCCGTGCCCATTTCTCTGCCTGCCAGGCTGAGAGCGTGCTAGAGCGTCGCAGCCGACACGCGCACACACGCCGCGCCTCGCCCTCACCGCGCGTGCCCGCACTCGCCGTGACCCTAGATACCTCCCATACATGCCCGTTCGCCGCCGCGCGACCCGTAGCCCCTGTACGCCGTCTCGAAGGCCGCCGCTCCCGCGCAGAGCACCGACCAGTCCCGACCATTCTAGACCACCCCGTGATGCGCCATTAAGCGTGCGACGACTGCCAGGAAGCACCGCACCGAAGCCTACCCGTAGCCATGCCTATAGCCCCCTGTATCGCCGTCACCGACGAGCCTGAGCCACCCCGCTCTGTCCCCATCATCGGTGTATAAATAGAGGCCACCCCAGCCTCTATTCTCCACACCATCTCACTCCCCACTCCTCACAGAACCTCCCACACCTCTCCCCGGAGAAAGGCGAGCACCACATCACTGGAATTTGGCCGGAGTATGCCACTGCAGAGGAGAAGAGGAGCCGTTGATTGGAGCCGCCTAGGAGCCGCCGCGACCACCATTCGAACCGCCGTCGTCTACAACGTCGTTCGCCCCCATCGTCGACCCTAGCTGGAGCTCAGGTGAGTCCCCACGTACCCCCACCATCGCCGTTAGGGTTTAGTCGCCAGAGCCGTTCGACATAGAAGATGAACCTCAGTCGTTAGATCCTAGTCTAATCGTACGGCCTAGATTGAAAGATACCGTTTCAGGTTAAATGAGCCACTGACTAGTGGGACCCCCTGTCTGCAGCCTGATGCGCCCGTGCAGTGCAGCTGGGCCGGCCCATTTGGTTTCCCGCGCAGAGCCCATCCATTCAAATAATCTTTTTCCCATTTAGTTAAAACTAGATTCTGTCAGTAGATTAAAAAATCAATTCAAAGAGATTTACTAAACCAAATTATATGATTCCAATTTTGTTAGAAAGGTATTCAAAATATCTATCCAAGCCAGTTGGATCTAAATCATTTGAAATTATAGATCACCTATAGTAAAAATAACAACACAGAGACTTTTCCACATTCAAATATTTTTCAAAAATCAACCATAAATGCTTTTGAGTTGATTCCAACTCTCAAAAATCACATTTGATAAGATCTATCTGAATATGTAAAAATATTTAGGTTTACATGCAGTAATATTGGACTAGTACTAAAAGAATGCTATATGGGGAATTCTAATCACTTTAATTGTATTAAATAATAATATTAAACTTTATAAAATATGACCACCACTTTAAATAACATTCCCAAGTATTAGAATATGTGGTGATGACATGTGTCAATATGATCCCATATTTTAATCGGAGAATATTAAATCTTAAGTATTTTCAATGAGTAGAAATTACTTTTCTAAAATAAAATAAATAGGACTAGGCCTTTATTTCATGTGATGGTTGTGATGATGCTAAATCATCTAGTGTGAGCCTTAGTGTGCGAAATAGAAGTATTTAAGTATTGTTTGGTGATTGTGTACCTTGTATTTATTTATAGACAATAGTACCGACCCGGGATACGAGGAGGAGGAGTACTACCAAGAAGAAGAAGAAAACTTCAACCACTGCACTACTCAAGGCAAGCTAACACTTGAAAGTCTCATACCTATGCAAGCCCTTGCAAGATAACCTATACAAGATGCCTTAGGCATGCTTGGTTATGCAAATTTGATTATACCAATCCCAAGTTTTACTTGCAAGCTTTATTCTTTTATTCTTACCAAAGTTCTTTACTTTTAGTTAGTGCTTTGTGAGTATTGGAAAAATAATATAGATACCATAAAGAGTATAAAACTAGGCCTAAGTAGTTATACTTAGATGTCATCAAAAGGCATAAGTTAGAGATGGATAGTTACACTTGGTTAGCACCCCTCATTAGTGAATACCCTCAACTATAGTGGCTAGTGCTAAGCATAAAAGTTGATCACTTTAGATGGGAATACTTGGTGAAAATGATTATGAAAACTTTGGAATGAGGATTCATTCTATTGAAATGTTTTGACATGTGTTATGGACACAAAAGGATTTGATGATGAAAATGTTGAGGCATGAGCCTTGGCCCTTTATAAAAACTGATGGTTGGGTTCGGATGCGATACCATTCCAATTTTACCGTACAACCACAATACCTGAATTGGGTAGAGCTTCACTGGAAGTTTATATGCCTTAGTATGGGTTCCCTCGTGGAAGAGGTTGAGCTAAGGCTACCTCGTGAGTGTGAATGTCCACCTATGCAGTGCCCAGGATGGCAGATGGCCATGGCTAGAAGGCCAAGCTCATAGGGGAGGTGCCTATACTAGGGTGTGTAATTGAAAAGTTAGGATTGATTATCCGCATACTAAATATGATGATTCAGGGTTATCCCTGAATCATGTATCGAATTTTGTTGTGAAAGTGTTGGAAATATGCCCTAGAGACAAATAGTAATAAGGACTATTATAATATTTCATAAAGTTTATGATTAAGTTTTATATCATGCTATAACTATGTTGAGTGGAAACTTCAATACACGTGTGATATACAAACAACCAGGGGTTCCCAGTGAAAATCTAGTCACTAGTTCATTGGTCAATAGATGATCAAGTTTCCTGATCATGTGGCATTTATGCCAGTTGGAAATGGAGTCAACTCATTTTGAGAATGAGATGATGAACCAATACCCAACCTAAACATCGTGACCTGATCATGTCACGAAGTTCAAGTTACGATGATTAGAAATGGATCCTTGTAGACTATTCCTTAGACCGTGAGGCTATATCAATCACTGTCTCTCGAGAGTGCTTAGATAGCATCAAGCGCCACTTGGTAATACAGTGGTTATAAAGGTGTGTTCAGGTACTCGGAGGAAACCGTAGAGGCAATATATGTCAAGAGCGGGATTTATCCGTCCATGTGACGAAAAGATACTCAAGGGCCCACTCGGAGAAGTTATATCCAATAGATGTGCATCGTGTGATTTGATCACATGGATATCACTTGTCGAAATAAGTCAAGTAGCATTGTTAGGTAACGAGATTGAACACGACATGGTGATGTCATTGATCAGATCTCGGACAATGCAAGTATCGAGATACAAAGGGAATAAGGCATGACTGTCCCGGTTCAAACGACGAAAGATCTTCGTGGAACGCACAGGGGTCACCTGGCCATCTAGGTCCCTTTGTTGATCATTGGTCCCGGAGTGTTCCCAAACCGTAGGGTATCATGCTTAAGGGTTTGATGATGCTTAGAGAGTGTTTATAGGATCAGTAGAATCACCGAAGGATAGTAGAGAGAAAGCCGGAAGGGTTTCGGTAAGTCCGGAGTGGAGGTGGAAGGTGTTCCATAGCCACGGAGATTTAATAATATGTGAATGAATGTTAAATATTGATTTAATCATTTATTCATAATTATTTAATAAAAGAGAAAATCAATTGAAAGGTCAAAAGGCTTAATGGGCCAATTCCAGAGGGAAAAGGGCCCATTAGGGAAAGGTGAGAGGGAAAAGGGCCAGAGGGGGTGGTCGGCACCCTAGTGGGCCAACCCCCCCGGTGTGGGGCCCATGGGGGTGGTCGGCGGCGCCACCCCTCCCCCTCTCCTCTCCTTTAGTCCCACCCGGGACTTTGAGGGAGGTAGTACCTCCCCTCCCCCTATATATAGTGGGGGTATTTGGCCACATAAATACACACAATATTCAATAAAGGTCTTCTCACTTTTGGGAAGACCTCCAATTGATATTCTCTCTCTCTCTCTCTCTCTCTCTCTCTCTCTCTCTCTCTCTCTCTCTCGTGATCGTGGTCCCAAGTTCGGACTGCGCGAATGAGAGATATCTTCACCGCGGAGCACCGTCGCGCTGTGGGATTCGGATCCAGGAGCTCTACTTCCGCAACTGCTGCTGGATCGGGGAAGCGGGAGTCATCGCCAGGCACCGGACATGTGTAACTCCCCGCGAGGTGTCACACTTGAGGCACTCAAGTCGTTGGAGCCGTTGGAGCGCAAGGACTTCATCACGACCTTGAGGTTGGCTTCAGCTCGTCTACATCAACCACGCTCTCCTGAGCGTTGACAACGCTTTTTGGTCTTCAAGGGTAAGTTCGCGAAAAGCCCCTCCCATTACTGTATTACTAATAGATAGGTCCTGGCAACATCACGGGTTCAGGGGCGTAGGGTAAAAATTATTGTTTTCATACGCGGAACCCCTACAGTAGTATCAGAGCTAAATATATGCATAGTAATGCTAGTACGGTTAGAACACACGAGATGTAGCGTGTGGGCGTTGATCTTTTAGTTGTTACCCTCCCACGTGTACTTGTGTATACTGCACCAATGCTTGATGAAGCGGCCCCCAACCGACTTTACGCGTTCATTTGTGAGACAGGTCCACGCTTGACATACGACTTGTACCGTATAAAGTGGCTTAGGGGGGGTATCTGTCTCTCTCACATTAGTTGGTATGCCATTTTCAATGAAGGGCCCCAAAAGTGGTGTAGTAGAGACAACTACTTGATCAGCGTTGTGGTGACAGATCGTAGGTAAGAACGGTTCTTGTGCGAAAGCCCATTCAGCCACGTAAAACATGCAAAGATAAAGTAGAGGCGTCTAACTTTGTTTTGCAGGGGACGTTGCTTTGTGATATGGTTGTGGCAAAGGTAAAGTGATTATCTTATGTTACGTAGTAGTAGATAGTCACGGAGGTGACGAACTACCACGCCGGAAAGACACCGGTACCCTGGTGTCTACGGCGCCGGAACCCTGGCGCCGGAATCCGGTGACGACGGATGGAGATCACGACATGAAGGACCATATCACATCACATTTACATTCAATGTTATTGTTTATATATCTTATTGTGTGCTAGTATTAGATACTCGACGGTAGCCTAATAAGATGATCCCTGTTAAAATTACCAATGATTATGTTCCCCCTTAGTGTGCACCACCAAGAAAGTTCTTCAGTATGAGGCAGGCCGTGATGATCGGGTGTTAGACATATCTACGTTCGCATACAGTGGGTGTAAGCCATGTTGCACAACAAATACACTAAGGTTGAGTTGGCGAGCCTAGCACGTTACAGAGGCGTGGCCTCAGAATGCGGATGGTCGAAAGATCGAGCATGAGTCGCATGAATGATGTGACCGACGTTTAGTGTACACCCTTGAACCCACATTGATGGCCGTGATGATCGGGAGAGATGTGGCTGAAAGGGGTTGTGTTATCACTAGGAACCCTTCTGGGGATAGGTGTTTCTGAGTGGAGTTATTATTAACTCATTTAATTATAAACTTAGTCTAAATTCCTTTTGCAATTATAAATGTAGAGATGGCTCACCGTGAAGCTTACTTTGTTATTGAGGAATGGGTAATGGGTGAGAAACTTAGACTTGATGGATCCAACTTCCCTAGTTGGCTTGTGCGCTTGAATGATCTCCTTACTAGGAATCATGTGGTAGAATACATACGCCGCACGATGGATTTGACTGAGCCAGACCACTATGAGACCCCACAAGAGCTGGCAGACCGGTACTATCATCAAGAGATGTCCACCTACATTCAGATAATAATGCATTACGGGATGGTGGATGAACTCCATCCGCTCATGGGTGATCTTGATCCATATTCGATGGTGGATCAGCTGAGAGCAGAGTTCATAAGCCATGTGCGCATGTGGAAGCACGAGCTGCTTGGAGAGTTCCTTTCCATGGAGGAGCACACATGTCTGAAGGGTCACTTGGAGCGCATTCTTTATGCACACATGAGACTGGTTCACTTCGTGGACTACTAGATGGATGATCCGTTTGCGATAGGCGTGTTGCTTCGATCGTTGCCTCCCAGCTACGAAGGACATGTCCGGAGTAGCATCATGAGTGGTGATATGGAAACATTGGATTTCCAAGAGTTCATATTATGTTTCAGGAATGTAAAGGTTGAACCAATCACTGGAGAGGTCATCGATGACAAAGGTATATATTCGATATACAATTTTTTTATAAATGTTATAATCTTGCAAACACATTTGCAGGGTTAAGTATATTTGATACTTGTTCTTTTTACTGAAAACAGGTCCTTCTGCATGAGAGGTGCATGCTAGAGAGGAGCTGACGTTGCGTGTTGATGGCGAGCATGATGATGATGGCCAATGAAACTCTCCCTCGACATTTATCACTTAGTTTATGTTTAGGATGATTATTGTAATCAAAAGATTGTGAACATCTTTAGTGTGTCTCACACTTTGTGAGACAGTTATTCATATCAGTTTGTAACAAACAGTTGTTCCACTTTTATGAATGATTTCTATTTGTGTTCATATCTTGTTTGATTGCATGTGAATTATCCTTGTTGTTTGAAACTAATTGATAATGCATGAACATTTGTAAAATATTGAAATGCCTTAAAATACCCAACTTAATGATATATTCACTAATGAATGAAACCATTGTATAAATTCAAACGTTATGTTGATAATATGTGAAAATCATTTGATTTTTTATCACATATAAATCATGCCAAAGTTTGGAAAAATAACTTGAACACCGTGTATTACTTGAATACAAAGTGTTTAATGAATTGTTGAAAGTAAATACATATTCGATGTATTGTGTTTTAACGAAAATGGCAATTTGAAGGGAATATGCCCGAGAGGCAATAATAAAGTGGTTATTATCTTATTCCATGTTTATGATAAATGTTTATTTTGCATGCTATAATTGTATTAATTGGAAACGTTAATACATGTATGTTTAATAAACAAAATACAAAGTTCCTAGTAATGCCTCTCATATAAACTAGCTCGTTGATTAACAAGATGATCAAGGTTTCCTGATCATGGACATTGGATGTTGTTAATAACAAGGTCACAACATTGGTGGAATGATGTGATGAACATTCATCCGAAGTATAGCATTACGATCAAACTCATTATGTTTATATTGCTATAACATCATACGAAGTAATCTTAGTCCTTAGACCATGAGATCATGTTAATCACTAACACCGGAAGAGTATCTTGATAACATCAAACGTCACACCATAACAGGGTGACTATAAAGGTGGGTTCAGTGCTACGAAGGTGTTATGTTGAGTATCATGGATCAAGAATGGGATTTGTCCATCCCGATGACGGATAGATATACTCTGGGCCCTCTCGGTGATATCACATTGAAATAGCTTGCAAGCAAGTGATGTGATGACTAGAATGTTATATCACGGGAACGAGAAAAGAGTGCATGTCGGTAACGAGATCAAACTAGGTATTTGGATACCGATGATCGAATCTCGGGCATGTAATATATCACGAGACAAAGGGATTTAGTTATGACATTAAAGGTTCACACGATCATAAGAGTCATCGTTGAATATGTGGGAGTCAGTACGGATCTCCAGGTCCCACTGTTGATTATTGATCGGAGAGGGGTCTCGATCATGTCTGCATTATTCACGAACCGTAGGGTGACACACTTAAGGGATACCGACACCATTTGGAGCAAATATGTTTCAGATAAAGATTTAAGAAAGCACCGGAATTATTTCAATAGACACCAAAACTGTTTCGGGTGAAATTGCTGAAATTGGTTCTGCATGTGATATTGAAATGTTGTAGGGGGTTTTATGTGAATGTTTGTTAACTAATGTAATTAACAAAATTATGAATAAAATAAATAAAATAGTTTTATTTAATGAGAGCTTGCATTAAATTTGGTGGAAATTTAATGCATGTGTGAGTGGAATTTTGGGTGGAGGCTTTTTATGGGAGTGGGAGCTCCACCCACATGAATGCGGAAGAGGTGGGGGCACCACCATGGATGCCATGCCATGGCCCTTGGGTTCCCCCCTCTTCCCTATAAAAGGCCCCCCTCTCCTCACAACACACACCTCCTCGTGAAGGATCTCTCTCCCCCTCTAGTTATTCCCCATGGTCTCGGATTAGCGAGATACATGTTCCCAGTGGCTTTATCTGGAAAGGAGTTGCTGCTTCCGCTACTTTGCTGGAGCGAGGGACGGAGGTTGTCGGGGTATCGGACGTGTGTGCGATCACGGATGCACCGCTGCTTTGCGGTGCTGGACTTGGCAGTGCTGGATTTGCTCGAGCTGGATCTGATGGACGTGCTAGAGCCGGACCTGCTGGACTTCATCACGATCTTGAGATCGGCAAGTGTATGACTACATCATCCACGAGTTCCATCTTGTTAACAAAGCTTTGTTGTCTTCGAGGATAAGTTCTCTATGGATGTATATCCACCCGTTGCTTGTATCTAGTAGATAGATCTTGGCGTATAGTTCCCATCGTAGGAATTTTTTTGTTTTCTATGCTGCGAACCCAACAGTGGTATCAGATCCTGATCTATGCGTAGGTTCTTTGCATGGGTAGTACACATATGTTTATATGTGGGCGATGATGATCATGTTATTGCTTCTTTCATGTATTTTGGATATTGGTGGCATAGTGGGATGAAGCGGCCCGGACCAACCTTACATGTCATCGCACATGAGACCGGTTCCACAACTGACATGCAACTAGTTTTGCATAAGTGGCTGGCGGGTGTCTATCTCTCCTACTATAGTCAATATCTGATTTACAATGAGTTGCTAATAACTTGGTTATCCTCGTTGTGGTTTCATGTTCGTAGGTAAGACCTGTTCTATCTCTGAAAGCCCTAAGCCACGTAAAACTTGCAATGGTTAAATTAGAGGCGTCTAGTTTAGATCGTTGCTGGGCTAGTGTCATGATATGGTAATGTTTTAAGTAGATGTATGATAGATACTCTTACAACACACCTAACGTGTAAGTTCCATAGACCTTGGCCTTACACACAAAGGAATGATAGAGATCATACCATGATGCATATGATAGAGATCAAATGCATGGGCCATATCATCCCACTTTACACATTAGATGTTTGCATCTTATATTGCTAGTTTGGCGCTTTTAGTAGCATTGTAAGATGATCGTGTTCTTCCTTAAAATGTGTTCTTCCTTAAGTATGCACCGTTCTATGGATCGTGTTTCGAGACATCACGTGATGATCGGGTGTACTCGACTCTACGCTTTCATACAACGGGTGTAAGACAGTTTTACGCACGCGAATACTAAGGTTCTTACTTGGCGAGCCTAGCATGTACAAACATGGCCTCGGAACACGGACCGAAAGGTTAAGCATGAGTCATATAGTTGATGTGATGCCCATATTGAAGCTCGCCCTTGAAGCTACACCGACTCACGTGATGATCGGACTTGGTGTAGTGGATTTGGTTCATGTAATCACCAAAAAGGCACGAGGGATGTCGTTTTTGAGTGGGAGTTCATTTCTAATTTGGATTAGTCAAACTCAATTTGTCATAAACTAAATCGAAGTGAATTTGCATAATTTGTTGTAGTCATTGGCAGCTGTTTACTACCTTATGCTTAGTTTTAATTGTGATAATAGAACTATAGAATTCTGGATATTTACTTTACGAACTGGTATCGTATTGTTTTGAATGTCAATTTAAAGTTTAGAAGTCCTATTGCAAACTTTCAGCAAACTCTATCTACTCCATGAAGTTTAATAAGTAGTATTAAATCAAGAGTAAGAATTCCAATGTTAGTATCTAAAGTATCATGTTTGCCTCCATGATTATTGATATTCAAAAGTTGTTTTAATATCAAGATTATCTAGGAGCTGAAAAATTGTTTCAGAAACCATCATGTGTGGAAAATATTGTGATATTTGAAACAATGTTTTTGGTAGCATTATGATAGAGTATAATTTAGAAAAATACATGTTCTCATATTGTATGAGAATTTACGAAGGATGGAGATGCTAGGCATCCGGATCTCCCAAAAGGGTTTTGGGAACTAGCATTATACTCGCGATTCTTCCTTATAGGCTATAGTAGCTTGATCACGAAAGTTTTCATGATAAGGATGAATATAAGATGTAAGTAAAATGTTTACTACACTAATAGATTACTAAAGAATGGATTTTTGAAAGAACACCAAACATTTGATGATGGCGATCCACTTCAAAGTGCAAGGCCAAAGGTATTAGTATTTGACTATATATACTTTGTACTATGTGTCATGTGAATGACACCACTATTGATGTTGATAAATTCTTTTAAAATAAAAGGAATTGTTGAAAGAGAATCTATAAAATATTTGGCAGAAAAGAAAAGGTTGGAGATGTCCAACTTAGGTATATAGAAGATATACATGTTATGGCTGTATTCCTTGCTTGTTAAACAATGTGGTTCTGAGGTATTGGGTACCGGTATTGGATACCGAATTGGTTGGTGTGAAGTGTCATACAGAACAACACAATTCATGAACTACAACGGCCTAAGTAACTGGCAAAAGAATATGTGAAGATGTTCATCGAAAACAAATAAAGTGTTATTGTGTTTTCGTTGTCATCAAACCTAGCCTTCAAGATTTTGTTTTAATAATTTTTATTTTGTTCCGGTATTACGAGAACAATGGTTGTTCAAATAATTACCGTATTCCATAAAGGATGGATGAACTTTTACAAGTCTAGTTGGAGAAATCACATCCATAAACATTATTACTAAAATGTCATAAGACAAATGATTGGAAGATCACTTATGAAGTGACATCGCTATTTGAATTATATTGGAAAGTAAACATCAAGAAACTCCATGTTGATGGATTTTTGGATTCTTTTGATTTTGATCAATTAACGCTTGTGAAACTTTCCTCGAGATAATTGAAACTCCGTTCATAGGCCAAAGAGGAACAGATGACTAGCTTAATGGAAATTGTGCATGCTGATGTGCATAGTCCATTATGTGTAGCCATATGCGATGGATCTTTTTGCTTCATATGCTTTCTCCAGAAATTTGAGTGAATATATCTATATATTTACTTAATAAGGAAGAAGTATGAAACATTTGAAAATTGTTCAAAGACTTTCAAGATGAAGTGAAAAATCATTATAACAAGAAAATAAAAGAGTTTATGATTTGATCATAAAGGAAGATATTTGAGTTACAGGTTTAGCAAAACACCTAAGATTTCGGGAATTGTTCCATGACTTTGCATTTCCCGATAAACCACAGGAGTATGGTATGTTCGAGAGATCAAATCAAACCTTGTTTGACATGGTAAGATCAAAGGTGTCATTTATAAAACTGCCATTATATTTTAAGGATTAAAGCTTTAGATACTACCGCTTTTACACTGAAAAGAGCACTATCGTGATCTGTTGAAATGACACCATATGAGTTATGGTTTGGGATAAAACCCGAATTGTCTTTTCTTAAGTTTTGGTATGCTATGCATAAGTAAAATGTTTACAACCAAAGTCGGATAAGCACATCTTTGTAGGTTATCCCAAATAATTTGTTGGGAATTCCTCCATAACGCCGAGGACAAAAGAGTTTGTCACTTGGAACGTCAACTTTCTTGAGAAGGAATTTTTCGTGAAAAGTTAAGTGGGAGGACAATAGAACTTTGATAAGGTTGTGGAACCTTAGCTATATGTGCTAAGTAGCACCGCGCCGGAAAGTGTCCTGGTGGCGGCCACAATGCCCATGGCTCCCATGATTACAAAGGGTGTGATATTGGAGATTAGAGTTCCTATTGAACCATGTGGGTCGGTAAGAATCAAATAGTAAGATTTGAAACAGAAGTCGTTATTGTTTTGACAATGATGAACCGACTGCATGCAAAGAAGCGACGATGAGCCCTGACTCCATAAAATGACTAGAATTCATAGAATCTGTGATAGTATCCATACACGAGAAATCAAGTTTCTAAACTTGGAAGACCCTTCGGAAAGGCGTGAAGCCTATCGGTCGTGTTTGGATCTATAAAGAAATAGACATGGATGTTTAACATCTATGAAATAGTCGACATGTTGGAAAGGAGTTTACGACAATGTTCAAGGAGTTGACTATGACAAGATTTGATCTTTCATAGCGATATTTAGTCTTGACGGATTAATGTAGCAACCACTACATATAATTTGGTGTATGGTAGTTGAACAAACAAAACAATGTTCTTCTAATAGAATGGTTACCTAGGACATGTACAAGACACGGTCCGAAGGGTTTTGTTAATTCAAAGGGTGCTAAAAGGGCATGCAAACTTCAATAGTTAAAGTGAGCATAGCGGAGTTGGAATCTTCACCATGATGAAAATGTTAAAGGAGTTTAATTTCATCGGACACGATGAAGATGCTTGCATTTGCAAGAAATTAAGTGGGAGCGCTGAGACAAATTTCCAATATGTTATGCAGAGTACATATTGTTGATTGGAAATGATGTATCTTTTATTGACACAAGTTAAGAATTTCATTAAAATAGGATTTCGATGAAAGACTTGGGCAAAAATGGAGTATTTGGCATCAATGTCTATATGGATAGATTGAGGCGCTAATATGGTTATGCCATACGTACATATATGAGATATTGAAAGGGTTCAATATGGAAACAACAAGAAAGGTTCTTGCTGCATGGAAATGATTGTATCAAGATTCAAGTGCTTCAACACTTGGTGAGTAAAATCACATGAATATTTTGATCGATTATACCATGATATGTATATATCTAGATATGTCCTATGCTCTAAATGTTATGAGCACATACCAGAATGATTCATAAGATGATCATTGGATAATAGCAAAGATATTCTTATGAGCTTTGGAAGAACTAAGAATATATCATGTATAAGTGAAAAATAGTTAAAGGTAGTTCATTGTAAAGTGTTACATTGATACTAGTTTTGTCACAAGATACAAATTAAATTTATATCAATTCAGACTATGGGTGGCACAATCTAATGGAAAGGATGTTCCATGATGGATTTGGATGAGTTCCAAAGTTGAGACATTGTGATGGATACTACAACAAAAGGCTAAGTATATGACTGCTATAGTAGCAGCAAAGGAGGGCATTTGTGTTAAGTAGTTTGTTATCAAACTAGGTGTGGTTCTAATACTATGAAGATATATTGTATGACAATAATATCAACATATTTTAACCTGAACGAACTAAAGGTCTCACCAAAGGACCAAATTTATACAATGCCATCTCATTTGAGAATGAGTGATGCGTAGAGACGCAAAGACATGCAAATACACACGGACCTAAAACTGTCAGATCCGGAGATTATGTTAACCACTAGCAATTGCGTATATGCAACACCAGAAAGCCATAGGTGTTCAATACGCAAAGTTTTTCAAACTAGATTATTGACTCTAGTGCAAGTGCGAGACTGAAGGGAATATGCCCGAGAGGCAATAATAAAGTGGTTATTATCTTATTCCATGTTTATGATAAATGTTTATTTTGCATGCTATAACTGTATTAATTGGAAACGTTAATACATGTGTGTTTAATAAACAAAATACAAAGTTCCTAGTAATTCCTCTCATATAAACTAGCTCGTTGATTAACAAGATGATCAAGGTTTCCTGATCATGGACATTGGATGTTGTTAATAACAAGGTCACAACATTGGTGGAATGATGTGATGAACATTCATCTGAAGTATAGCATTACGATCAAAGTCATTATGTTTATATTGCTATAACATTATACGAAGTAATCTTAGTCCTTAGACCATGAGATCATGTTAATCACTAACATCGGAAGAGTATCTTGATAACATCAAACGTCACACCGTAATAGGGTGACTATAAAGGTCGGTTCAGTGCTACGAAGGTGTTATGTTGAGGCTCATGGATCAAGAGTAGGATTTGTCCATCCTGATGATAGATAGATATACTCTGGGCCCTCTCGGTGATATCACATTGAAATAGCTTGCAAGCAAGTGATGTGATCACTAGAATGTTATATCACGGGAACGAGTAAAGAGTGCATGTCGGTAACGAGATCAAACTAGGTATTTGGATACCGATGATCGAATATCGGACATGTAATATATCACGAGACAAAGGGATTTAGTTATGACGTTAAAGGTTCACACGATCACAAGAGTCATTGTTGAATATGTGGGGGTCAGTACGGATCTCCAGGTCCCGCTGCTGATTATTGATCGGAGAGGGGTCTTGATCATGTCTGCATTATTCACGAACCATAGGGTGACACACTTAAGGGATACCGACACCATTTGGAGCAAATATGTTTCAAATAAATATTTAAGAAAGCGCTGGAATTATTTCAATAGACATCGAAACTGTTTCAGGTGAAATTGCTGAAATTGGTTCTGCATGTGATATTGAAATGTTGCAGGGGGTTTTATGTTTTGTTAATTAATGTAATTAACAAAATTCTGAATAAAATAAATGAAATAGTTTTATTTAATGAGAGCTTGCATTAAATTTGGTGAAAATTTAATGCATGTGTGAGTGGAATTTTGAGTGGAGGCTTTTTTTGGGAGTGGGAGCTCCACCCACATGAATGTGGAAGAGGTGGGGGCACTACCATGGCTGCCACACCATGGCCCTTGGGTGCCCCCTCTTCCCTATAAAAGGCCCCCCTCTCCTACTCACAACACACACCTCCTCATGAAGGATCTCTCTCCCCCTCTAGTTATTCCCCATGGTCTCGGATTAGCGAGATACATGTTCCCAGTGGCTTTATCTGGAAAGGAGTTGATGCTTCCGCTGCTTTGCTGGAGCGAAGGACGGAGGTTGTCGGGGTACCGGATGTGTGTGCGATCACGGATGCACCGCTGCTTTGCGGTGCTGGACTTGGTGGTGCTGGACTTACTGGAGCTGGATCTGATGGACGTGCTGGAGCCGGACCTGCTGGACTTCATCACGATCTTGAGATCGGCAAGTGTACGACTACATCATCCACGATTTCCATCTTCTTAACAAAGCTTTGTTTTCTTTGAGGGTAAGTTCTTTATGGATGTATATCCACCCGTTGCTTGTATCTAGTAGATAGATCTTGGCGTATAGTTCCCATCGTAGGAATTTTTTTGTTTTCTATGCTGCGAACCCAACATAATTATCATTATATGATTGTTTAAAACTGTAAAGTAGTTTACCAAAGGAAACATGAATATGAAATTATTGGATATGATCAAAGTGTTTCATCAACAAAGGGTATAAATATAAAAGAGAATCTAATTACTATGATTTGATCAATAGTAATGAAATTCGACTTTATAAGAATGAATTGTGGAATGCAAAGTGTTCTTGAAATGTCAAAATGCAAAGCATCACAATGTGATATTAGATATCAAAATGGGTGAATAGATGGCGCTAAATAAATCGTTGTAGTGTAGATGTAGAGACCATTAGTTAGAAATAGTTAGCACTCAATTAGAAAATATAGTGAACCATTTGAATTTGTGAAAGTTTTGGGGTTATTCGATATAACCAAAAAATAGCGAATAAGTCCTTGTAGAGTATTCATTGGAAACTTTGAATATGAAATCCATAGCTAAAACCAAAAGAGAAGCAAAACTTGTATTGCTTGGATTTTGGTGCATTCTTGAGAAAGTTCACTTTTAGTGATATTTCTCGATTATGAAGCAAATGGAAGATAGTGAAAAACACGACGAGGATTCATATCCCTGCATCAGAGTGTTGAGAAGCACAACGGACAATGCTCCTGAACGATTATGTCCATAGAAGGAAAGAATCAATGATATTGATCATTGTGTTTTCCCCACTGGTGTTTTTACTACATGAAGTAGGATTGAAAATAATCCATATCTTGTATGGAGACATTTGTGAATCATTTGTCATGATTCTTGGAATATGACATACCTACGAACTACTAAGGAAATAATGGTAAACTAAGGACATGAGAAATCCCAAAGTAAAATTCACTTGAGATTAGAAAGCAATTCATTGCTAAATCTTACAAGTAAAGGGGATACTTGGAATTTTCCCAAATGACTGCAACACCATAGTGGAAAAGGGGGTGAGTGAAAAAAGCACAATTTGTCAAGTATTGGACGAATTCAAATGAATTTGATTCATGTGTGCTTAATATCTAGTGGATTTAAAACTAGTAAAACTAGTAGTGTCTCATAGTAAATCTCTCACATTGATATTTGATCAAAGGATTTGAAGTTGTTCAAAATAGTGAGTAGATATGCAATTTGCATGAAATTGAGTGGGAGCTATAAAAGTCTTCCTAAAACAATATGTGAATGACATATTTTTGGTAGGAGCAATATAAGTCTCAAATTCAAATATGTAGGAACATAGTTTGAGTAAGAGTAGTGACTCATACCCAAATATGTTAGGAACATATTTTGAGTGGGAGCTTATAGAGTGATTCTTAAGGATGTTAAGAATAAAAGCGCAAGTACCGATAAATAATGATTTATAAGGTATGGAAGTTGATAATAAATGTATTATGATATTATGCAGTATTCCTTTAGGGATTCTGAAAAGGGTTTCGGAATAGAAGTCAATTAAGGAACTGGTCCTTAATAACTCAAATTAGGAATAGTATTAAGTTTAACATCAATGGTTGAAAGAAAGAAAAGGATGACCATCATCCACTATGTTGAGACATAGGTTCTATCTTAGAAAACCATGATGATAACTTAACACAATATATGATCCAATAAGGAACGTTTAAAAGTGATTAAGTTTGAATCACAGAACATTGAGCTAAGTTTGTCCACCGTGTCTAATAGAGAACTGTAGACATGTTTTCCAAATCCATAAAGGATTACATATCTTAAAGCATAAAGAGTTATGTTATAAGGGAATATGTTGGAAACTCCTATAAATACCGATTAAAGTCAAGTAGGAAGCGAGGTGAACAAAACATCGAAAGATGCACAGAGTGCACTAGTGTTTCGATAAATACATTTATAATAATAGATAAGGGTACCATCTAAAGTGTTGTATAATTTTATGGCAGGGTTAGTTCGCTTTTAACGTAGAATGATGTGTCCCAGGGCACAGTGCCCATGAGAAAGCCCTTGAGGTTGATCTAAAGTCACTGTAGGCTCCTGGAATCAGGCCTCGTTCTGCTGCCATAGCGACAATGCATACACACAGATGTTATCATGTGATGATAAAGTATTAATGTCAATCAAGGTGACATTAGTAAGTTGCAAATGATTTGGGACTGTAAAGTACAGACCCAAGACTCAACCTCTTTCATGAGCAAGCATGTTTAGGGTACCGGATATGGTGCCAACGATTAAGAACAAATGCAGCTAGTTTATTTGTACTCTAGTGCAAGTGGGAGACTGTTGGAAATATGCCCTAGAGACAAATAGTAATAAGGACTATTATCATATTTCATAAAGTTTATGATTAAGTTTTATATCATGCTATAACTGTGTTGAGTCGAAACATCAATACACGTGTGATATACAAACAACCAGGGGTTCCCAGTGAAACTCTAGTCACTGGTTCATTAGTCAACAGATGATCAAGTTTCCTGATCATGTGGCATTTATGCCAGTTGGAAATGGAGTCAACTCATTCTAAGAATGAGACGATGAACCAATACCCAACCTAAACATCGTGACCCGATCATGTCACAAAGTTCAAGTTACGATGATTAGAAATGGATCCTCGTAGACTATTCCTTAGATCGTGAGGCTATATCAATCACTGTCTCCCGAGAGTGCTTAGATAGCATCAAGCGCCACTTGGTAATACAGTGGTTATAAATGTGTGTTCAGGTACTCGGAGGAAACCGTAGAGGCAATATATGTCAAGAGCGGGATTTGTCCGTCCACGTGACGGAAAGATACTCAAGGGCACACTCGGAGAAGTTATATCCAATAGCTGCGCAACGTGTGATTTGATCATAGGGATATCACTTGTCAGAACAAGTCAAGTAGCATTGTTAGGTAACAAGATTGAACACGACATGGTGATGTCATTGATCAGATCTCGAGCAATGCAAGTATCGATAGACAAAGGGAATAAGACACGACTGTCCCGGTTCAAACGACGAAAGATCTTCGTGGAACACACAGGGGTCACATGGCCATCCAGGTCCCTGATACATCCATAACGTATCTATAATTTTTGATGGTTTTATGTTAATAATATGCTTTTGACACTCCTTTTTGTATAAAGTTTATGATTTATTTAGACTAACCTACTAATAGTTGCAAAAGTGCACAATATTCTTGTTTTACACTTTGATGTGTAGGAAATACCAAGAATACAAGTGGAAACCTTGTTGGAGTCAAATTGGGATTTTTCCAGAAATCTGTTTCAGAACTCTTTTTGAAGATGGTCACGTTTCGGGTCGAATATGGTGTCTAACGGAAAACTATTCAACTACAAAGTTATTGCAAATTTCGCGACAAACGTTCTGAACATAAAATTTAGCTGATTCTGAGTCTGAACGGGCCTTCTAGGCCCGATTTACTGCAGCCCAAGATGGGGTAACGGGAATCCGAGAAGCTATATAAAGGGAGGAAACCTAATTCGCCCAGGGCATCTCCACCCACGAATTTTCAGCCACCAAAGCCACATTTTTAGCTCCCCCATGGATCCCATCTCCATGCAGGAGGGATCCCAAGAAGCCATAAAGGAAGGGGGCTAAGGGGCAGTGCTCCCCCATGATACCGGCGGCGGGGAAGGAGTCCCCCGCGCCGCCGTCGGTGCCGCCGCCGCCTTCTTCACCATCTTCACCATCTTCACCGTCATATCCATCACCTAATCCTCGTAGTATGCAGTAGTTCATCCTCCCATACACCTCTGTACCATCCTATGTAAACATGGTGTTTGATGCTATACGTTATAATCATATGATCTATGTCATGTTTGTGTAGTTTCTTTGTTCTTAGATTGAATGGTTGAACTTCTTTGGTTCATTAGAGTTATATGTTGATATGGTACAGTCCTTTGGTGTCCATTATATTTGTGCGCACATGGATTAAACATCATAGGGTTTGTAGTATGTGTAAAAGGAAGGTGGGAGTTCTGCCGGAGTGACAGGAACCTGAGGACGCGAACCGGAACGTTGCACGTATGGGAGTAAGAGGACCATTAAACTTAAGATTATGGTTGGGGAAACCTTAATGCATTGATTAGTACTTACGGATGTTTGCTAACAATCCAATCATATAGTACATGTAATTCCAAGTAGTGAAGCGCATGTATATTTAGCCTCTCCCACATAGAAAACTGCATCGAAGACAATGAACCCGATCTATTCGCTATTTAAACTTGTACAAAGCCACCACAATTACCACCACTATTCCACACTCGTGGTTCTGTTAGTTTAGTGTATTTTATTGCTGCGGCAACTAGCTTTACTTTCTTGTTATTTATTATCATGCAAAGCTATCTCTATTACTCGTATTGTTGTTCTAGTTTTATTTCCTAGATAATGCAAACGTTTAGTGTACATAGAGTTGTATTAGTGGTTGATAGAACTTGAGAGAATATTTATCCTACCTTTATCTCCTCGTTGGGTTCGACACTCTTACTTATCGAAAAGGCTACACACGATCCCCTATACTTGTGGGTTATCAAGACCTTTTCTGGCGCCGTTGCCAGGGAACAATAGCATGTGGTTGAATATTCTTGTGTGCACTTGTTTGCTTTATCTCTAAGTAGGCTTTACTTTCAGTTTTAAGTTGTTCTCTATCTTAGTATGGACAGGGAATGCCAATTACAAAAAAATCTTAGTTGTACTTGTTACCTAAAAATGTTTTCAAAAAGGAAAGTGATTGGAAAGATGAGTAATGGTTAAGTGGGGGTCGACCTTGAACACTTGTGTTCATGCCTATGAAACCAAAACAAATCTTTCCATGGAAGCTTTTCAGTTAAAAACCGCAGAAAAAAATGGAATTTTTTTTGTGTTGAAGTTTTTCACAGAGAATAAGGAACACCAAACAGAGAAATTGAAGAATGGCCAAAGTTTCATCAACAACCCCTTAGTTTGCAAACCTTTAAACTTTTTTTTGAGCAGCATAGAAACTTGAATAAATTTGGAGCATTTGTATCTTTTTATTTATTTGTCTTAGCATCAAACACCAATTACATTTGTTTTCTTTGAGTCTTGGAAGTTTTTGCCTCTGTAGTAACCGCTCCTTATCCTTTTTATTTGCTTTTTGTGCCAAGAGTAACCTCTAATGAGAGAGAAATAATGCTTGGGAAAGTTGCTGTCCCGAAACAGATTTTTGTTCTTCGCTGTAAAAATTCGTGTAAAATCTTTGTACGTCGGTTTGAGCTGTAATTTTTCGTGCTTGTGCCCCAGGTTGTTATCCAACTTTCGTTAGTTCAACACTTTTCGGTTTGAGCAACAGAAGGTCTTCAAAAAAATTGGTTTCTATCTGTTGGTCTGTTTTGATAGATTTCTGACATTATTTGCATTTGCCTCTTAATCTCTTTCTCTTTGAGTTCTCTTTGCACTTGAGCTTTTAGAAGGAATTGATATAGTAGCTTGTGTTTTAATGGAAGTTCTACTTGTTTTGAAACTGAATCTAAAGACTTATTATCTTGAATACCCTAAT
The DNA here is from genome assembly GCA_916181665.1 of Avena sativa. Classification (NCBI taxonomy): domain Eukaryota; kingdom Viridiplantae; phylum Streptophyta; class Magnoliopsida; order Poales; family Poaceae; genus Avena; species Avena sativa. The sequence continues at coordinate 562,599,615 of OV702288.1, forward strand.
GTTGCTAATGAAGATTGTGTGAAGTTTTGTATGAAGGAAATTTTAAAGGGTAGGAAAGAACAATGTGATGAGATGAAGTATGGATAAAAGCTCAAGCTTGGGGATGCCACCCATGTCACCCCAAGAAATATTCAAGAAGTACAAGCGTCAAAGCTTGGGGATGCCCAAGGCATCCCCTTCTTTATCAATAAAAATCTCAGGTTTTCTTCCAAACACTTCATTTTTATTGTTTTATGCACAATTGCGTCGTCCTTGGAGTGTCTTTGTTTTTGTTTTTAGTTTTGTTTTGTTTGGTTTGCTTAAAAAATTGGTTGGACCCCTGCATTCATATGTGGTTTTAAATAAGTTGATTGGTGATTGGAAAAGAGTAGGAAGCTTCATGCTTATAAGTGGTACAAAAGGAGCTTGTTTAGACTATGGCCTAGACTTTATCATGTCATGTTTGATATTGTTTTGACTTTATACTTAGTGATTATTGCTGTAGCATGACTTGTTCCAAACAACTGAGATTGCTTAATGAAAGGATCATGCATTGTTTTAGCATTCAAAAGCATAATATTGTGGTATTCTCCTTTGATGCTTTATTTGGGTTGACTTGGCGCATGCTCACACCATGTTAAGACTATACCAAGTCACCATAGCCTCTATGATCATTTAGTTTTCATCTTGTAATATCACTTTATGCTTTAATTAATAATGTTTTGTCGCTTTGCATGATTATGAACATTATTTCTCTCTTAGTTGGTCGCTCCTAGTCTTTTGCTAGCCTCCATAACCAAGTATGAGTTCCACTCATGCATCCAACTCCAAATAAAACCAAGTTATTCAAAAGAGTCCACCATACCTACCTATTAGCATTTGCTATTCCAAGTATATTCATGTTTTTATCTACCTTCCGAATTAAACTTGTTATGAGAAAACTAGTGATTAAAGCTCTCATGAACTTGATGGCACACTTTACTTGTCTAGCCCCTAATAAACTTGAACCATTGTGTCATCTATGTTGTATATGCTTGCACTTATACCTATCTATGTTGTAACAGAGTTGTGGATATGAAAACTAGGTTCCCACTTAGGTGATGTAGAACATTAAATTAGTTTTCTTTACTTCTTAACTCAGTATGAAATAAACCTGCCTTTTTGCAAATAAACCTAGAGCTTAAGATTCCCACTAGAACTATCTTACTTGTTAGTGATAGTTTGTGAGTACTTAAAGAGTACTCATGGCTTTATCCCTGGCTATTCCCATGGCCAGACTATGAGGAGGACTACCAGGAAGATGGACAACAGGAGGTCTATGACAACTAGGATCACCTCCCATCGTCAGCATTGCCTGTGAACTTGAAGATGGAGCCCTACTATGTTTACTTTCCGCTGCTTTGATTGTATTAAGACTGGATCATGAGATCCTTTATTTGTAAGACCTTTATTATGGTTTGTAATGGATGATGTACTATGATACCAATCTGTTATGTCTCGCAAAAATGGTAATCCTGGGATTGCGATGTATGGCATAACAGGAATCTGGGATTAAAAATCCGGGTTGACAAGTTGGTATCAGAGCCATCCTGACCATAGGAGACCCTAATTAGAATGGACATCTGAACAAAAACTTAGTTTCAAAACAAAAGAAGTGAATATTTATGAAAACATATTCCCACTCTTATCCTTGAGATTCTTTCAAAAAAATCATGATCCTCCAAAAATTCTTGCAATCATACATAAAAATTTGACACACTTGATCATCCCAGTAACTTGCTCACCCTAAATTCTTATAGATGGAGGTAAAGTATAGCAAGTTCTACCAGCTGGGAAATGGAGGTCACCTGATCTTTGAGAAGGATCTAGATGCACTTGCAGAGTACCTTGAGCGCCTGCACCCGGAATTCTTCGGTGCCCAACTCAATGATCAGCAAAGAGGAGAGCTATCGTGGCTGATAATTGTAGATCTCAGAGGCAAGATGGAAGAACCCACTTCCGAGAAGATCCAATTCAGCGTTCGGGAGAATAACTGGCTAGATGGATTAGCCAGGGCTATGCAAGAAGCTCTTGCCCGTCTGTGTGGACAAAACCTCAACCAGATCCAGGGAACTCGCTTTGCTCACTACGCAAGGCGTGATTCTATGGGAATGCACTTGGATATGCAAGGCCACTAGGAGTTGAAGCATCAAGTGGATAATCTCGACTTCATGTTGTATGATAGACAACAAGAGTTGAACAACACTCGTGCCTACGCCAACCACAACCATTCCACTGCAGTCAAGAAGGACCAGACCCTCGCCATCTTTGCTAGGGAGCACCAATCACTTCGTCGTCAATGTGACAAGAAGGATCGCATAATAGATCGTCTTCGCAAGAAGGTGGCCACTCTCGAGAAGACCATCCATGAATAAGATATCCAGCTTGAAGCAAAGGAGGAGGAAGGGGAAGACATCCGTGGAGATCTCTACTCTTACCTCAGTGATGATGATGACTACCTAGAAGACGATGCCATGGAGTTCCACACTGATGATGATGATCCCGACTTCATTGATGATGATTAGATGCACCTGAGCACTACCATAGGAATGAGTTGTACCATTCCCACTATATCATAGTTTCACAGAATGGTTCTTAAAACCATCTGTTTTCTATTTGTGTTGTGGTGTGTGTTTGTATTGTGTGCTTTGAACGAATGAATGAATGAATGAATGAATGAGAGGAAGTTGTTAGTTTACAAAACCTGAGTCAAACTCGAAGTTTAAAGTTTTTGAAACAAAACCACGAACCTTAGAGATTTCCCTCTTATCTCACTATCTATCTCAATCTTCAGATGACTCGTGGAAATCCCGGAGGAAGCAGTTCATCTTAGGACCCAATGCAGCAGATTCTGCAAATGCTAGTTTCTGACCGTGAAGCTAGTAGAGCCGAACGTCAAGCCAACCTAGCCACTCTTCAACAGATAGCTCAGATGGCCCACAATACTCAAGGTCACGGAAACCAGGATAACCATGGATCCAAGCTCAAGAACTTTCAGAATACCAACCCACCTATCTTTAGTAAGTCTGAAGAGCCCTTAGATGCTGATGACTGGCTGCAAACCATGGAGAACAACTTAGAGGTTGCAGGAGTTGAGGCCAATGAGAAAGTTCTATTTGCCACCCATTATCTGGCACGTGATGCAAGAGCCTGGTGGAATAGCATTCGTATCATGAACGGAGGTCAGATGATGACTTGGGATGAGTTCAAAATCAAGTTCAGCAGGACTCATGTGCCCCCGGGTCTGATTAAGAGGATGAGGGATGATTTCAGAGAATTGAAACAAGGGAGAATGACTGTGGTGGAATACCGTGTCAAATTTCTGTCACTAGCCAGATATGCCCCTAATGAGATTGACACAGAAGCAAAGAAGAAAGAGAGATTCCTAAACGGACTGCATGATGAGATGCAAACCGTGCTAGTCAACATTCCCTTTGATGATATTGAAGCTTTAGTGGACTCTGCCATTCAGATGGAAGGGAAGATCAACCAGGCCAATGACAATTGCAAGCGCGGGATGATGCACCAGCCTAGATCCCAGATTACTTGCTTTGAATGCGGAGTCAAGGGTCACTACTCCAACGAGTGCCCCAAGAATCTTGCAACAGCCACCAATGTGAATGCATCCGCTCAGCAGCAATGCCGTGTTCAGCCTGGAAGGAGATTTGCCCCAGGGAATTCGCTCAACCGCAACGGCCGTCTGTTGCACATGAATGCTGAAGAAGCTCAGGAAGCGCCATATGTCATGCTAGGTATGTTTTCTGTTAACTCAGTACTTGCAAGAGTGTTGTTTGATTCTGGAGCATCGCACTCGTTTGTTACAGAAGAATTTGCATGCACTAGTAAGATTCAACCAACAAAATTGAAGCATGTTATGATAGTTCAAATACCTGGTTCAACCACCAAAGCTAGAAAAATTTGCAAGGTTGTACCTATCAGAATCCATGGAATAGATTTTTATGCTAATCTAATAGTACTTGGAACCAAAGGTTTGGAAGTAGTACTAGGAATGGATTGGATGTCGAAACATAAAGGATTAATCGACTGTGCCAAGAAAGCCATAACCATGGCCAGTAGCACTGGAGTATTAGTAGAGCATGTATCTGAGACATTGCCCCGTCAATTCAAATGCAACAAGAGTCTAGCCCAACCAACCCTAGACCAAGTCAGAGTAGTCTGTGAATACCCTGACGTGTTCCCAGATGAATTGCCCGGTATGCCCCCAGATCGGGATATCAAGTTCATCATTGAACTAGTTCCTGGAACTGGACCCATAGCTCATAGACCTTATAATATGAACCCATCAGAATTAGTGGAGCTGAAGAAGCAACTTGATGCTATGCTGGAGAAAGGTTTGATTCAACCAAGTGTGTCGCCATGGAGATTGCCTGTTTTGTTTGTGGATAAGAAAGATGGAGGTAACCGTTTGTGCACGGATTACTGGAAGCTGAATGATGTCACCATCAAGAACAAGTGCCCACTGACAAAGATAGAGGATCTGTTTGACCAGTTGACTGGTGCCAGAGTGTTTTCTAAGATTGATCTTAGAACTGGTTATCATCAACTCAAGATTCGTGCAACGGATATTCCAAAGACCGCCTTCACCACTAGATATGGATTGTATGAGTACACTGTCATGTATTTTGGATTAACCAATGCCCCCGCTTATTTCATGAATCTCATGAATAAGATTTTTATGAACTACCTGGATAAGTTTGTCATTGTGTTTATCGATGATATTCTGATCTATTCCAAGTCATAAGAAGACCATGAGCTACACCTGAGAATCATCCTTGAAACCCTTAGAGAAGATCAGTTCTATGCCAAGTTTAGCAAATGTGAGTTCTGGTTGAAGGAAGTAGGATTCCTAGGACATATTGTGTCGGCAGGAGGAGTCGCTGTTGATCCCCCAAGATTAAGGATGTTGAATAATGGAAAGCCCCAATCACTCAAACCCAAGTCCGTGCATTTCTCGATTAGCGGGATATTACCGCAAGTTTGTTGAAGGATTTTTGAGCACCGCAAGACCGCTGACCCAACTATTGAAGAAAGATAAGAAGTTTGAATGGATGGACAAATGTGAAGCAAGTTTTCAAGAACTCAAGAAGAGATTGATTTCAGCCCCAATCTTGATTATGCCAGATATCAAGAAGCCTTTTGATGTATATTGTGATGCATCCAAGATTGGTCTCGGATGTGTGTTGATGCAAGAAGGCAAAGTCATATCATATCGGTCCCGACAACTGAAGCAGCATGAGCAAAACTACCCTACCCATGACTTAGAATTGCCAGCTGTAGTTTTAGCTTTGAAGACATGGCGTCATTACCTTATGGGTAACCGCTATGAGATTTATTCGGATCACAAGAGTCTGAAGTATATTTTCACCCAGAAGGAGCTGAATATGAGGCAAATGAGATGGATAGAGTTAATCAAGGATTATGACCTTGACATTCACTATCACCCCGGCAAGGCCAATATGGTAGCGGATGCTCTTAGCAGATTGTCGTGTAGATTAAACACCATGATTAAAGAAGCCCAGCCAAGTTTGCATGAAGAGTTGGAGCATTTTAGAATGGAGCTAGTTAGCAAAAGATTTTTAGCTAGCATAGAACGTCAACTCACTTTGATCAGTCAGATCAAGGAAGCACAGAAAGGAAATGCAAGTATCGACGGAGTCAAGCGTCGTATGGGTACATGGATGGTACCCGGATTCACCGAAGATGAAGAAGGAGTTTTGTGGTACAAAGGACGTATCTGTGTGCCAGTAGATTCCGAGTTGAAACAATTCATTATGCAGGAAGCTCATGATACTCTTTATTCTATCCATCCCGGAGGAACAAAGATGTATCAAGATTTGAAGGAGCAATTTTGGTGGCACAAGACGAAGAGAGAAATCGGAAGCTACATAGCCAAGTGTGATATCTGTCAGAGAGTCAAAGCGGAACATCAGCGACCCGCAGGACTTTTGCAACCATTGCAGATTCCAGAATGGAAATGGGATTCTGTCGGAATGGATTTGATCATCGGTTTGCCTACCTCTAGTAGGGGAAATGACTCTATTTGGGTCATAGTGGATAAACTGTCCAAGGTAGCCCATTTTATACCTGTCAAGACCATCTAACAAAGTTCGAAGCTAGCAGAGCTGTACATTGCTAGAATAGTCAGTTTGCATGGAACCCCTAAGACCATAGTATCGGATCGAGGAACCCATTTTACCTCAAGATTTTGGCAGAAAGTCCAAGAAGGACTAGGAACCAAGCTGAACTTCAGCACAACATATCACCCGCAAACCGATGGACAAACTGAAAGAGTCAATCAAATCATAGAAGATATGTTGAGAGCTTGTGTGTTAGAATATGGATCAAAATGGGAAGAGTGTCTGCCTTTCACAGAATTCTCATACAACAATTGTTATCAAGCCAGTTTGCAAATGCCCCCCTTTGAGTTCTTATATGTAAGGAAGTGACGTACCCCCTTGAATAGGTCACAAGTAGGAGAAAGTCAGATTTTCGGACCCGACATCCTACGAGAAGCCGAAGAGAAGGTTCACAAAGTCCGTGAGCACCTCAAGACCGCTCAATCCAGACAAAATAGTTATGCTGACAAAAGACGTCAAGACCTGACCTTCAATGTCAGAGATTTTGTGTATCTCAAAGTGTCACCCTTGAAAGGAATGCAAAGTTTTCAACTAAAAGGGAAGTTAGCCCCCAGATATATTGGACCCTTCAAGATTTTGAATCGCGGAGGAGAAGTATCATATCAACTAGAACTGCCGGAGGAGATGTCAGCCATACATGATGTGTTCCATATCTCTTTACTTTGCAAATGCCTAGAAGTTTCGGAGAAGACCAAAGTGTTCAAGAACATCGATCACCGAGCCATATATATCAACAAGGATCTAACCTATCATGAAGTACCCATTCTTATTTTGGAAGAAGCCTTCAGAACCACCAGGACCCGGAGTACCAAGTTTCTCAAGATCCAGTGGAGCAACCATACTGAAGAAGAAGAAGCTACTTGGGAGCAAGAAGATTATAGTAGGACTGAGTTTCCAAATCTCTTTAGTTCCTAGTTTTTCTTAAACCTCGGGACGAGATTTTGTTTAAGGAGGGAATGTTTGTAACACCCCAAAAATATTAATCAAGATTATCAAGTTCTAAGTACCCAAGTTTAGGGTTAGCAAAAACTTTTATTATTAAATCTCATATGAGTGTATGTGTGAATTTCATTAGTGTATGAATGAGTGCAATTGCCATGTTTGATTGTTACAACCGATAAAGAATGGTTTAAAGATGAATATTACATCATATAGGCCAATTACAAACAAAATCCAAAGAAAAGAAATTCAAATATGAATCATATGATCAAATGGTCATTTTGACCAAAATTAACCACTAGACCACTTTGAGTGTTCCTAGTAAAAGATTTCTAATATAAACTTTCTCAATTCTTTTCACACCTTGCTAGACCAAGTAAAAGTGAACCCAAGCCCACTTTACAAACCAACAGAAACAAATTCCAAATCTATTTAAAGGACAATTCAAAATTGAATAAAGTTCATATGCTAAGATCACCACTTTTCAAAGACCACTCAAATCAATTCACCTTGGAAAACCCAAGAAACCATAGATACTCAAGCATGTGACAAACACACTCACCAAATTTCATTCAAAAATTCAAATCTTGGGTTCATGCGGCCATTTGGTCGAGCACTTGGCAGACACAGAAAACACTTGCCTAACTTTTACTATTCTGAGCAGTGATCACTTGCCACTAGCCCCTCATTTCACTCCCCTGGTCTCCCTTAGTGGCTAGCAGCACAGTAGACCAGCTCCCCCTTTGCCGTTTGCGCCATTGCAACGCCGCCCGATCTCGCCATGCTGGTCGACCAAGAACCACTAGCCACAGCCAGCGCCGCCCACTCCCATGATGTCCAGGAGACAAGCTACCGTCCACCGCCACCCTCTGTCCACCCCTCGACCGCAGGCAAGCCATGGACTACCCACAAGCACCGTGCCCATTTCTCTACCTGCTAGGCCGAGAGCGCGCCAGAGCGCCGCAGCCGACACCCGCACACATGCCATGCCTCGCCCTCACCGCGCGTGCCCGCACTCGCCATAGCTACCTCCCAAACATGCCTATTTGCCGCCGCGTGACCCGTAGCCCCTGTACGCCGCCGCTCCCACGCAGAGCAGCGACCAGTCCCGACCATTCTAGATCGCCCCGTGCTGCGCCATTAAGCGTGCAACAACCGCCAGGAAGCACCGTGCCAAACCCTACCCGTAGCCATGTCTATAGCCCCCTATATAGCCGTCACCGATGAGCCCGAGCCACCCCGCTCGATCCCCATCGCTGGTATATAAATAGAGGCCACCCCAGCCTCTATTCTCCATACCATATCACTCCCCACTCTTCACAGAACCTCCCACAGCTCTCCCCGGAGCAAGGCGAGCACCGCATCGCCGGAATTTGGCCGGAGTCCACCATTGCAGAGGAGAAGAGGAGCCGTTGATTGGAGCCGCCCCAGGAGCCGCCACAACCACCATTCGAACCGCCGTTGTCTACAACATTGATCGCCCCTGTCGCCGAACCTAGCTAGAGCCCAGGTGAGTCCCCACGTACCCCCACCGTTGCCGTTAGGGTTCAGTCTCGCCGGAGCCGTTCGACGTAGAAGATGAACCTCACCCGTTAGATCCTAGTCTAATCGAACGGCCTAGATTGAAAGATACTATTTCAGGTTAAATGAGCCACTGACTAGTGGGACCCCCTGTCTACAACCCGCTGCGCCTGCGCAGTGCAGCTGGGCCAGCCCATTTGGTTTCCCACGCAGAGCCCATCCATTCAAATAATCTTTTTCCCATTTAGTTAAAACTAGATTCTGTCAGTAGATTCAAAAATCAATTCAAAGATATTTACTAAACCAAATTACATGATTCCAATTTTGTTAGAAAGGTATTCAAAATATCTATCCAAGCCCGTTAGATTTAAACCATTTGAAATTATAGATCACCTATAGTAAAAATAACAAGACAGAGACTTTTCCACATTCAAACATTTTTCAAAATCAACCATAAATGCTTTTGAGTTGATTCCAACTCTCAAAAATCACATTTGATAAGATCTATCTGAATATGTAAAAATATTGAGGTTTACATGCCGTGATCTTGGACTAGTACTAAAAGAATGCTATATGGGTATTTCTAGTCACTTTAATTGTACTAAATAATAATCTTAAACTTTATAAAATAAGACCACCACTTTAATCACATTCCCAAGTATTAGAATATGTGGTGATGACATGTGTCAACTTGATCCCATATTTTAATTGGAGAATATTAAATCTTAAGTATTTTCAATGAGTTGAAATTACTTTTCTAAAATAAAATAAATAGGACTAGGCCTTTATTTCATGTGATGGTTGTGATGATGCTAAATCATCTAGTGTAAGCCTTACTGTGCTAAATAGAAGTAGTTAAGTATTGTTTGGTGATTGTGTACCTCGTATTCATTTATAGACAATAGTACCGACCCGGGATACGAGGAGGAGGAGTACTACCAAAAAGAAGAAGAAGAAATTTCAACCACTGTACTACTCTCAAGGCAAGCTAACACTTGCAAGTCTCATACCTATTTAAGCCACCCTTGCAAGATAACCTATGCAAGATGCCTTAGGCATGCTTGGTTATGCAACTTTGATTATACCAATCCCAAGTTTTACTTGTAAGCTTTATCATTTTATTATTACCAAAGTTCTTTACTTTTAGTTTGTGCTTTGTGAGTATTGAAAAAATAATATAGATACCATAAAGAGTATAAAACTAGGCCTAAGTAGTTATACTTAGATGTCATCAAAATGCATAAATTAGAGCTGGATAGTTACACTTGATTAGCACCCCTCATTAGTGAATACCCTCAACTATAGTGGCTAGTGCTAAGCATAAAAGTTGATCACTTTAGATGGGAATACTTGGTGAAAATGATTATGAAAACCTTGGAATGAGAATTCATAGTATTGAAATGTTTTGACATGTGTTATGGACACAAAAGGATTTGATGATGAAAATGTTGAGGCATGAGCCTTGGCCCTTTATAAAAAATGATGGTTGGGTTCAGATGCGATACCATTCCAATTTTACCGTACAACCACAATACCTAAATTGGGTAGGGCTTAACTGGAAGTTTATATGCCTTAGTATGGGTTCCCTCGTGGAAGAGGTTGAGCTGAGGCTACCTCGTGAGTGTGAATGTCCACCTATGTAGTGCCCAGGATGGCAGATGGCCATGGCTGGGAGGCCAAGCTCATAGGGGAGGTGCCTATACTAGGGTTTGTAATTGAAAGGTTAGGATTGATTACCCGCATACTAAGTATGATGATTCAGGGTTATCCCTGGCGAATGTATCGAATTTTGTGGTGAAAGCGTACCCCCTCTGCAGAGTGTCAAACTATTCGAATAGCCGCGTCTGCGGTCATGGACAGTTGGAGTGGCCATACTGTTCCATTGTCAGATGTTTTTAAAATGACTTGTGAAGTAAAATATGACTTTGACTTAACCACAGCAGAGTTGTGGATATGAAAACTAGGTTCCCACTTAGGTGATGTAGAACATTAAATTAGTTTTCTTTACTTCTTAACTCAGTATGAAATAAACCTGGCTTTTTGCAAATAAACCTAAAGCTTAAGATTCCCACTAGAACTACCTTACTTGTCAGTGATAATTTGCGAGTACTTAAAGAGTACGCATGGATTTGTCCCTAGCTATTCCCGTGGCCAGACTATGAGGAGGACTACCAAGAAGATGGACAGCAGGAGGTCTATGACAACTAGGATCATCTCCCATCGTCAGCATTGCCTATGAACTTGAAGATGGAGCCCTACTTTGTTTACTTTCCCATGCTTTGATTGTATTAAGACTGGATCATGAGATCCTTTATTTGTAAGACCTTTATTATGGTTTGTAATGGATGATGTACTGTGATACCAATCTGTTATGTCTCGCAAAAATGGTAATCCTAGGATTGCAATGTATGGCATAACAGGCATCTGAGATTAAAAATCCAGGTGTTGACACCGTGCAGTTGAGGATCCGGTGCTACCTGCACCGATGGCGCACGCTACCCAACCAGGATACGGGGAGAAGATCTTCAGTCTCAAGTCTCGCCAACATCTCTCTTGACACCATCAACTTGTTCCACTCATTTGCCATCACCGAGGAAGCAAGGAAAAGAGAGAAGTAAGATGAGCAAGGACGTTCCTCCTTCTCCTAGCCTAAGTAGGGGTGCATTGAGCCCGACGAGGACCCTGAACCGTCACGCCCTTTCGAGCCCTGCACACGATTGTCATGACTAACAAGGCATTAACTACCTACTCCATGATCGAGAGCCACGGTTACCGAGGCATCTACAACATCAAGGTCAGACAAAACGCCAAAGCATTGATTCCCAACCGCGCGACACCTACAATGACCCAATACACCACTTCATGTTGTAGTGTACAAATCGTTGATATAACACCCAAAAAAAATTCCTCTTTTGTAAATATTACATCCCTGGGAGTGGTACAGCAGAAATATTGCGGTTCCAATCTCCGTATATATTCATTATTATGAGCCAAAAGTGTACAAAAGGTTCGAGATCCTCCTTGATCCAAAGAAGATTCACATTTCGATTCAAATTCAAATGAACTAGCTTCCTAGTCAGCAACACTACTAAGCTTAGTAACATTGGAATTTGCAACTTACTTAGTAAGCTACTCTATTGCAAATCTCATCTACGTACGCTTGCTTTATTGGTTCATATCTAAATCTTTGGTTTCTCTAGCACTGGTAGAGTCAGCATTTTTGTATTGGGTATGCGAAGTTACTGAATTTTTCCATCAGTAAATATGAATTGTTCATAGTACTAACAATGTTGTTTAGTTACATTGCAAAAACAAGGAGAAAATTACAAGAAAATATGTGGATGGAGAAACTTAGAATTCTACAATTTTCACACATACAAGTATGCAATCTACATCAATTAAAAGTAAGTTTTATGAAGCTGCTACAATGAATATACCAATACAAAATATGGAGTAACATGCCACGCTTATACACTCTTGAGAGGATGTTCATTGAGAATAATCAGTTCGAGGGTTCCCCCATGTTGGGGGCAGACCAGGCATGACTAAGGGACTTGTGCTTTGAGTTTGCTTTGGGGGGGGGGGGCTCCCACGTGGCCTCCCGTTAGGGGTGTACTATGGGGTTCTACCCTGTCATTAGGCCCAGAAGGTGGGGCCATGTTGGATCCACACTCAGAGGACCTAGATCATGCGCACGGGCTGTGGCGATCGCTCCTAGATACATCCCAAATGTATCTACTTTTCCAAGTACTTTTCTCAATGATTTTCTCAGGAATCTTACTATACTTTAATAAAACTGCTGAATCTGATGTTGTTTTTAGCAAAATTCTTCTTTCTGTCTGTTTTTGTCGGAAACAAAATCAGGGAAAATACCACACAAGTTTTTCACTGGAACAAGGACCCTGGAGCTTTGGAATCACACAAAAGGAGCTAGGAGGCCGAAAAGATCCCGGTGGCGCGTGCAGCCCAGCTAGGTCGCGCCACCTAGGTCCTTTTGTCCCTAGAGCATTGTCTAGTTGTGTCCTTCATGCACCCCCTTATATACCTAAAAACCTAGGTATCTAGAGGCATAGAGCTTTTGGCGAAACAGAGCGCCGCCACATCGATGATCTTCGTTTCGGGAGCTAGATTGGTCCTGCTTTCCACATCGGAGAGGGGGATTTTGACGCCTCCTTCATCACCATCATCACCAATGTCATCACCATCTACCATGTGCTCACTCTCCATCATCACATGTGAGTAGTTCTCTATAGGCATGTGAGGTGGATGGGTATTGGATGAGGTTGGTCATGTAATCATCCATATGTATCGAGATTTTAGGTATTTATCATGAGGATATTCTTGTATGAGTGTTAATGCACCTTTGCTATGTTTAATGCTTGTTACTAGGGCTGGACTGACATGATTTCAGTACTGAACTTTTATTGCCCCATCATATATATAAGTTTGGTATTTATCTTCAAAGTGTATTGCCTATTATTCTATTGAACCTGCGAACCCTAAATTGACAGTTAGGGAAAATAATAAGAATATATGATAGTTTGAGGATATTGTGTGTTCATGGAATGTTAATGCATTGTTCTGGGTTATACGAAAGGATAAACCTTAATTACCTGTAGTTCCAAGTTGGCCCCGGTGAAATGGGTAGGTAGAACAATAGATGTTATGCAAATTCTCTTGGTTAGTATGCATAACTATATTTGAAACACATACCTATACACAACTGAATTAGAGATGAATACCATATTATTTGGATTATATTATATGGTCAATATCATTCATGCAACACACCGCTATCACCTCATGCCTATGCTTTTAGCCACTAAAAGTTACAACTCACTACTTCTAGTGAAAACTGGAAATCTACTGCTATTGTTTACTATTTGCTTTACTGTTTTGATTCAACTGCTATAATCACCACTTGATTCTTTAGTATATTGATACACATGTGTGGTTTATAGTGACATATCAATTGCTAAAGTCTTATTGATATTCTTGCATTCCCCTTGAGCCTAACTATAAATTTGGGTAATACTTCCCATAGAAGATTTCAGCTATCCCCTATTGACGAGGGGTAACCTCGGTAGCGCCGATTGTTATGGACTTTGTGTTTAGGGGAAGATAGAATGCTGGTGATTTTGTCGACTTAACAAACAAACAAGGGAGACGATTTACCTAGGTCTAGGCCCTTGTAGAGAAAACCCTACTTCCTGCTTGTCTGCTCATATTGTCTTTGGAGAGTACAAACTCATTGAGTCGACTAGATGCCATATCATCGAGAGAGAATAGCGTGTGTATTTTAAGATTGGATACCCTCCTCGTTGGTCCCTCCTAGCCTTTATATATGGGGAGGCTAGGTCTCGGGTACCAATACGAGTTGGTTACAAGTTAGAGTTTGTATCTAGTCTAGTATTAGACTTTCCTTGTCTTGTATCGCCAAGAGTCTATGTTCTTGTAGGCTTCGTATCTGCCAAACCGTCATGGGCTTTATGGACCTTGGTAGATCCTTCCACGGATCGTACCGTATATGCCAATAGTGGGCACCCAAAGGGTTATACCCATAACAGTATCCTCCGAGGCTATGTTCGGATGCCTGTGTCCGAGCATAGGATCAAAGTACTTTTTTAATATGCCCGAAAGGTAAACTCGAAGATTTCTTCGGATATGTGAATTTCTCGACCGTCTTGTTTAGCTGATGCAATGAATGATGTTGTATTGTTCTTGAAGTGATGTTGGCATTTTCATCGGGTGCTCCCGATAGGAGTAACCTTCGAGGCTACACTCAGGTAGACTCAAAGTTATGCTTCTTCATTGCACATATTCTTCTATCGACTCTTGTTTGGAGGATTTTTTTTCTATCGGGTACGCAGTCAGTGCTCCCGATGGGAGTAGCCCCCGAGGCTATGTTCGGGTTCTTGCATCCGAGCATAGGCTCAGAGTTATTCTTCTTGTAGCTTTTCTTTTAGGTCTAATCCGTAGGAGGGATTTTCTATCGAGTAGGTGAACTATAAGTTCAATAAGTTATTCATGGGGATTTTGGTATAACGAGTCTGGTACATCCGACGGGTCAGGAACCAGTTAATTGCTCTTGGGCAAAGACATCGTGAACCTACTTCAAACTCGAGTCCCTAGACTCGAATTCATCATATACTGGCGTAATTCAGATTGAACAGCAGAGCTCTTATCAAGTACCGAATTCTAGGCTCATGTTTTATGGGTACCCAACGCGTTTGTTGGGATTTTTCATCGTATTGTGGATATGGAAAATTTACTAGCAGAGCGCATTCGGCTGCGGTTACTAGGCCTCTCAGGACGGATCCTGGGGTCTTGCCTTCATGTCAATAGACACGACATTCAGACATTTTATCGCGGCGGACGTGGTCCGAGAATTCTTAATAATTTATTGACTCCATAGGAGGATTTTGCTTTCTATATCGGGTGCACGAAGATGATCTTCATCTGAGGAGGTTCTCTACTCAGGTCTTGTTTGTAGCAATGTAAGTTTGTTTTCATCGAATCCGTTGGAGGATGTATTTTCTATTGGGTGCGTAGCCAGCGCTCCCATTAATTGGGAGTAGCCCCCGAGGCTATGTTTAACTACTTGTAGTCAAGAATAGGCTTAGAGAATCTCATCATCCAAGGAAGGTGCTCGACTCGGGCCATGGCATCAATTGACGCGAATGGTGTTAGTTGACTCTGTTGGAGGACCTGACAAAATAGCTTGATGTAGCCGATGTTCTTGTAAGCTATAGAAAATATAAGGAATAGTGAAGTACTTATATCTTGTAAAGAATATTTTCCTTTCAACTTGTTATAACAATTTATTGTTCCACTAGACTCGACACTCTTGCACTATAACGTGAAATCTTTTTGTTAGCCTGGCGTCCTTAGTCTCAGTACCTTATCGACCTGTCAATTGGGCTGCAACTGGGTCGGACTTCAAGGATTCGATGCTCAGGCAGAGTTAGCTACTCGAGAAGTCGCGTATGAGGTGCTTGAGTGTGCGGAGTCGATGACACTTAGGTTAATTGAAAAGGGCGGAGCCCCCGAGTGTTTCGAGTGCGAGTTAAAAAAGAATTAGCTTTAAGTAGAGGAAGACTTAGCTTTATTGGTAGTTGTTGTGGATGAAGTCGATGCGACAGCAGGGTGCTGGAGGCGATGATAATAGTGGGTTGCCGCAGCCGAAGATTTTAGCGCATCACCGCAGCTAAAGATTTTGGTGGGGTGCCGGTGCTGAAGATTTTGGCGGGTCACGTGGCAGAGTCGGTGCAGTCCCTGGGCGTGGAGTTAACGAGACCGGAGTCAACGAAGTCGACACGCAGTGATGTACTCAATGCGGAGGGCATGTAGCCAAGGTGATGGGCAGAGTCAACGAAGTTGATGTGGCGCAGGATGCTGGAGGCGATAATGGCAGTGAGTTGCCGCAGTCGAAGATTGTAGCTGGTTGGTGTAGCTGAAGATTGTAGCGGGTTGCCACTGCCGATGGCGTCAGCGTGTTACGCGGTGAATTCGGCGCAGCCCCCCGCACATAGATTTAATGTGGCCGGACGTGTATTCGAGGCCGATAGAGTCGTGTGATGGACCAATGTAGTGGATGGATTCGTTGCGGTGGCGGATCTTCAGGTCTTTGTCATCCGAAGTCGACACGGTGCAACTGAAACAGCGAGTCGAGCCGACGCCCGGATTTCGATGTTTGTCGTTCCATCAATTTGCACATTGCACTTTGATGAATTAACCTCGTAAATATACGAGTCAAATAACTAGTAGACATAATAATAAGAAATAAGGAGTAGTGGAGAGAGAGTATTTGCATGTCGATCAGTGGTTGTACGCCTCTTGACCATAAAATAATATGCCTCTTTGGTTGACTTGATCCACGTCTTGGATTTTTTTTTCACGAGATGTGCTTGTAACGCATATGTGATCTTCATGCAAACTTTGATCCGTATACATCTTGATTTTTGTGTTGGACTCAATATATACGGATCGACTTGGTCCGTCAATCTATGACTTTGATTTTTGTCTACATGGAGGGACATATAACAAGGACCAAGATTCCGTGGGTGGTCTTCTTCGCGTAGAGGAGTTTGCTTGGAAGTTGTGTCTAGGTCTCATGAATTGCTGATCAATAATTAAATTATTCTTGGCTCATTGGGACTTGATTCAGTCATTGATAGAGGATGGGAGGTACCTTGCGATGCTTTCTTTTGTTGGAATTTGATGAGTATTGAGTCGTTGGCCCATTAGACAAATTCTGAAATTCTCTTTGGCCTATTTGTGTAAGGCAGCATATGGCTGTGTAAGTGGTGTCAAAGTTTGTTCCACGCTGCTAGTTGAGTGAGAGTTACACCTCCTTATATACTAGGCTGTTCCACCACTCACTAAGGTGTGAGAAGAAGAGCAGCTCTCGCGCACTCCTCCTCCGAAGCTGCCCGCCTCGCCACGCTTCGCCTCGCCACACTTCGCCTGCGTGTCATGTCCTAAACCGTGTTCCCATAAAGGATAAAACCATGACTCCATTTGAGGAATGGGAGAAGAAAAGACTTAAACTCTCTTACTTACGAACTTGGGGATGTTTGGCAAAAGTTAATATTCCAATACCCAAGAAACGAAAGCTTGGACCAAAAACCATGGATTGTGTTTTTCTGGGATATGCTTTTCATAGCATTGGCTATAGATTTTTGATAGTAAAATCTGAGGTATCCGACATACATGTTGGTACGATTATGGAGTCGAATGATGCGACTTTCTTTGAGGACATCTTTCCCATGAAAGGTATGTCTAACTCATCAAATCAGGAGATGACTAGTTCATCTAGTCAGGAATTTGTTATAATTCATGAACCCACTATGCCGATAGAACACTATAATGATCTTGTGGAGGACGACAATGAAGCTCCTAAATGGAGTAAGAGACAAAGGACTGCAAAGTCATTTGGTGATAATTTCATTGTGTACCTTGTGGATGATACTCCCACTTCTATTTCAGAAGCCTATGCATCTCAAGATGCTGACTACTGGAAAGAAGTTGTCCATAGTGAGATGGATTCCATCTTAGCTAATGGAACTTGGGAAGTCACTAATCGTCCTTATGGGTGCAAACCTGTAGGATGTAAGTGGGTGTTCAAGAAAAAGCTTAGACCTGATGGTACTATTGAAAAGTACAAGGCACGTCTTGTGGCCAAGGGTTATACCCAGAAAGAAGGTGAAGACTTCTTCGATACCTACTCACCTATAGCCAGATTGACCACTATTCGAGTACTACTATCCTTGGCTGCCTCACATGGTCTTCTCGTTCATCAAACGGACATTAAGATAACTTTTCTAAATGGAGAGCCAGATGAGGAAATTTATATGGAGCAGCCTGATGGATTTGTAGTAGATGGTCAAGAAGGAAAGGTGTGTAAGTTAGTGAAGTCTTTATATGGTTTTACGCAAGCTCCTAAGCAGTGGCATGAGAAGTTTGAAAGAACTTTAACCGCTGAAGGCTTTGTTGTAAACAAAGCTGATAAGTGTGTGTACTATCGTCATGGTGGGGGCGAGGGAGTTATTATGTGTCTCTATGTCGATGACATATTGATATTCGAGACCAACCTCGCTGTTATTGAGGAGGTCAAAGAGTTCCTATCTCGCTTCTTTGAGATGAAGGACTTGGGAGTGGCTGATGTAATCTTAAACATTAAGCTACTGAAGGATGACAATGGTGGGATTACACTGCTTCAGTCCCACTATGTGGAAAAGATATTGAGTCGCTTTGGGTATAGCGACTGCAAGTCTTCTCCAACGCCTTATGATCCGAGTGTGCTACTTCGAAAGAATCGAAGGAATGCTAAAGATCAATTGAGATATTCTCAAATCATTGGCTCGCTCATGTATTTAGCCAGCGCTACGAGGCCTGGCATCTCCTTTACTGTAAGCAAACTAAGTCGATTTGTGTCACATCCTGGAGATGATCATTGGCATGCTCTTGAGAGAGTTTTGCGCTATTTGAAAGGCACTGCGAGTTATGGTATTCACTACACTGGGTATCCACGGGTACTTGAGGGTTATAGTGATTCAAACTGGATATCTGATGCTGATGAGATTAAGGCCACAAGTGGTTATTTATTTACACTTGGTGGTGGCGCTGTTTCCTGGAAGTCTTGCAAGCAGACCATCTTAACGAGGTCAACTATGGAAGAAGAACTCAGAGCATTAGACACAGCCACTGTTGAAGCAGAGTGGCTTTGTGAGCTTTTGATGGACTTACCTGCGGTTGACAAACCAATACTCGACATCCCGATGAACTGTGATAATCAAACTGTGATCGTCAAAGTAAATAGTTCTAAGGATAATATGAAGTCATCAAGGCATGTGAAGAGGAGATTGAAATCTATCAGGAAACTGAGAAACTCCGGAGTTATTGTGTTGGATTATATCCAAACATCTAAGAACTTGGAATATCCCTTCACAAAGGGCCTATCACGTAATGTGATAGATAACACATCAAGGGAGATGGGTTTGAGACCCACACAATGAGTCGTTCGAAGTAGCAACCCACTCTATGTGATTGGAGATCCCGTGAATTAGAGCTGGGAGACAAGCTGTTGATCAGCTAAGAGGAGAGTATGCCAATATTATATTTACATCTCCATAAAGATGCAATACTCTCTTATTCTGCATGACAGGGTGATATTTATCTTCATGTGTTTCAAGTGGCTTTTCTAAGCAGAGATGTTGTCCTGCAAACATCTATTGAGGAACACACCTATATGAGTCTGACTGTGAAACGTCACAGTCCGTGAGAGTTGGGTGCTCTCTAATAAAATCTTGAAAGGCCCTAGAGTATGACGCATAAGCTCCAAACCGCGGGGAAGCCCTGCGGCAGTCCTGTATCGGTCTAGATTTTGTGTGAAACTAGTGTGCAGAAAACTTGTAGTTCAAGGCATAGTCCACTATTCAAGTTGCTCGCTAGTGTAGCATGAAGTTTAATGTGGAAGTTCAACTTAACAGTCTCCACTACACACCAGTATATAAAAAAATATTCTGGAATGGAAATGAGGTGATGTGCCAATGAGACTTTGTGGGGGATTGTTGGAATTTGATGAGTATTGGACCGTTGGCCCATTAGACAAATTCTGAAATTCTCTTTGGCCCATTTGTGCATGGCAGCATATGGCTGTGTAAGTGGTGTCAAAGTTTAGTCCCACACTGCTAGTTGAGTGAGAGTTACATCTCCTTATATACTAGGTTGTTCCACCACTCACTAAGGTGTGAGAAGAAGAGCAGCTCTCGCGCACTCCTCCTCTGACGCCGTCCGCCTCGCCTCGCCTCGCCATGCCTCGCCTCACCTCGTCACGACGCGTGCTCGCGCGTCGCTGGTTGCGAGAATCTCGCCGAGCCAAGCTTTATTTTTGCTAGTTGGAAAAATTAATTTTGGATTAATTACGAGTATTTAACGGACGCGTTAATGAGTCAGCCGTTTCCAATCTTTATGGGACGTGGGTTGTTACCGACTCGGACGTGGGCTGAGTTCCACGGTCTCCCTGACTTTCTCTATATAAACGCATGCTCTAAACCTAATCGGCATCGCTTACCACACGCGTCTCCTTCCAGTCTATTGCGCCGCCGCCTTCGTCTTCCCCATCCCGTCTTGCGGCGTGCACCGCAGATCGGGACAGTAGTCCTCCGGAACCCCACCTTCTTGTGAACCTGTATGGGTGAGGGGCGATCAGGTTTTTGGGGAGCGCTTCCGCGTGACTACTGACGTCATCACGGATGACTCCTTCCCCGACGAGGACTTCTTCTCGGACATCGGCAGCCTCTACATGGCTGACGACGCTGCTACCACTGCTGTAGCTACTGCTGCTGCTACCACCACGGCTGCTGCTGCCGCTTCTCTACCGTACGTAATACTGAACTTCTTATTTCAGATTCTGCTAGAGTTCCTTATTCTAGCGTTCGGTGTAGATGTGATAGGTTTATCTTATTTAGATATAATCTGTTCATCTACTTTGTTGATCTGCATGATTAGTTTTGGTACTGTCTGTATGATCATGTTTTATCAGTTTATTATTCAGATTAAATCATATGGATTATTGCTTATATTTCCAACATCTTTTTGGTTGATCCGATCAAAATATCGCCTCTTGTTTTTTCTGCTTTCCATATACGGTCTCGTGGAAAAGTCACCTGCCGTTTTGACTCGTACTGCTTTTTTCCTTCTGCACCACAGATCACTCCTACCATGTTTCTTCTTCCTTCCACGTGGTCCAGTCGATCCAATGACTCATTGGATCGGACAATATGCATCCAATCACGTCCATGCTTGCTAGCGCGATTAATCAGTGGAAGCGATCTCGATATCTTCAATTTTTAGAGGGAGTCGAAGGAGATCGACGAAGCCAAAATGAATCTTACCGCTTCCGATCATCGAGTTGTTTCTTGGTGAAGAAGGAGCCGCCGAATTCATGACTCCAGCAGCCAGACTTCCCACAGACGGTGCTAATTGACGAGGGTTAACTTCGGCAATGCCCATTGTTATGGACTTTGTGTTTCGGGGAAGAGAGAATGCTGGTGATTTTATCGGCTTAACAGATAAACAAGGGAGGCAATTTACTTAGGTTCAGGACCTCGTAGACGAAACCCTACTTACTGCTTGTCTTCTCATATTGTCATTGGAGAGTACAAACTCGTTGAGTCGACTAGATGCGATCTCCCTGAGAGATAAAAGCGTGTATATTGTAATATTGGATGCCCTCCTTGTTGGCCTCTGCTAGCCTTTATATATGGGGAGGCTAGGTCTCGGGTACCAATATGAGTTGGTTACAAGTTAGAGTTTGTATCTACTCTAGCATTAGACTTTCCTTGTCTTGTATCTCTAGGAGTCTGTGTTCTTGTAGGATTCATATCTGCCAAACCGTCATGGGCTTTATGGATCTTGGTATATCTTCGAGTGAGCCTTCCGTCGGTCCGTACCATATATACCAATAGTGGGAACCCGAAGGGTTATGCCCATGTCACCTATATTTGTGGGCATCAAGACATTTTCTGGCGCTATTGCCGAGGAGCATGGCTTTATTAGTAAGACCACTTGTTATAGGAAAGGATAAGGATGCTTCTAAGAAGGTTATTGTGCCTTCCACTACAAGGAAAGGTACGTACTTGCCTTCTAGACCACACTTTTCGCCTAATGCTGCTACTACTCCTATTACTAGAAATAAAACTACTACTCTAGCAAGTTCACCGTTATCTAGAATTTCTACTAATACTGGTAATGATTTGTTGGATGATGGCAAGGATAAAGAGGGGACACCTGATTTATCTAAGTCTTTGTCCAATGATGATATGGAATCTGAATATGCTGAATATGAACTTTATGATGAAAATGATATTACAACTAGCTCTAAATAAACACCTTCTTCAGAAGATATTGCTTTTACTAAATCTTTCATGAACATTGATTTAGATGATTTAGATAATTTTGATGCTAGCATGAATACATCACTAGGAGAGTTATTTCCTGATACTAGTAAAACTTATGCACCTGACATATACATTAAAGATAAAGAGTATAAATCCAATGTTGATTCTAAAATAATAGAAAGAGTTGAAGCATCTAAGTTCTATGATAATGATTAGGAGTTTCTTTATGAACATTTAGCCAACCTTAATGAATTAGCATGCCTATCCAGAAAAAGTGAAATCCAGCAACACTATTATTTCTTGAAATTGTTTCCTTTCTCCTTAGGAGGAGAAGCAAAAGCTTGATATTACTCATTAGCTCCCAAGTCAATCACAAGCAAAGAAGCATGCATATATTTGTTCTATAATAAGTATTTCCCTATTGATAAAATACATGCTATGATTACGGAAATTAGTAACTTTGCACAAAGTAAGGAAGAAAGTATTACTCAAGCTTGGGGGAGATATTGTGATCTTGAAAGGAGATGCCATGCTCATGGTTTTAAATATAATTAATTTCTGGATATATTTTATAACGGACTAACCAAAAGATCTAGATATTATCTAGATAGTGTTGTAAGTAATATTTCTAGGCACGTGACTATTGACGAGGACAAGGGATTGTTAAACATTATTTCTCAAAATCATTATGATTGGCACATTGAAGAAGAATATAAAATTGAAATGATTCCTAGTAAGAGGGGTATTCTCAAGTTAACTAATTAAGTTATGAAGGAGGCTTCAAAGTATATTAAAGAAAGGGGTATTAAAACTTCTCATTTGAAAGAGTTATTTGAAATGGGTGTTAAATTCCCTATTGATGAACCATGTTTTCCTATCCAAGTACATGTTATATGTTTTGCTGAAGGTAATGGAAAGGTATCATCTACTACTGAAATATCATATGTTGATCATTCAAATGACTTTGCTTATCATCAAAAATCTATTGAACATTATATTGAAAGGGATCTAATAGAGAACTCTCATAAAATTAAACTCCTTCACGAAAGAGTAAATTCTATTAAAATGATTGTTAATCATTGTAAAATGATGAATAATCAAGTTGATCCGACGCTCATGATCCCGATTATACTAAGGGACATCCAAAGAGAAAGGAGCAAGATTGGTATTTCCTTTCTCCTTAGGAGGAAAGGCAAAATATTGGTATTACTCATTAGCTCCCATCACTAGAAAAGAAGCATGCATATATTTGTTCTATATTAAGTATTTCCCTGCTGATAAAATACATGCTATGATTACTGAAATTAGTAACTTTCCACAAAGTAAGAAAGAAAGTATTACTCAAGCTTGGGGGAGATATTGTTCTCTTGAAAGGAGATGCCATGCTCATGGTTTCAAAGATAATGAATTCCTTGATATATTTTATAATGGACTAACCGAAAGATCCAGATCTTATCTAGATAGTGTTGTAGGTAATATTTCCAGGCACCAGGCACAAGACTATTGAGGAGGCCAAGGGATTGTTAAACATTATTTCTCAAAATCATTACCTTTAAATCATTATGATTGGCACATTGAAGAAGAATATAAAATTGAAATGATTCCTAATAAGAGGGGTATTCTCAAGTTAACTAATGAAGTTATGAAGGAGGCTTCAAAGTCTATTAAAGAAAGGTGTATTAAAACTTCTCATCTGAAAGAGCTATCTGAAATGGGTGTTAAATTCCCTATTGATGAACCATGTTTTTATATCCAAGTACATGCTATATGTTCTGCTGAAGGTAATAGAAAGGTATCATCTAATACTAAAATATCACATGTTGATCATTCAAATGACTTTGCTTATCATCAAAAATATATTGGACATGATATTGAAAGGGATCTAATAGAGAGCTCTCATAAAATTAAACTTTTTCATGAAAGAGTGAATTCTTGTGTCGATTCCATTAAAATGACTATTAAGCATTGTAAAATGATGAATAATAAAGTTGAGAAAATGATCTCTCTTCAAAATAAATTATATGAGAAGCTTCTTGCTGAGAAGAGGCAAGTATGTGGAGTTAATACTAGGGGACGCTCTGGCACTCATGATCTTGTCTATCTTGAGGGACACCCAAAGATAAAAGAGAAAGATGTTATTAAAAAGAAGTCTTCTGCAGGAAAATCTCCCAATGAAAGTGAAGTTAATAGGAATTCTGAAGAACAAGAAAATGATGTATCCATTTCTGATGCTAAAACTGAAGACAATAATAATGAAGATGATGATGTGGAAGTATCTCAATCTAATGAAGGGCCACATGGAAATGGAAATGATGAAGAATCTGAGTCCATTGTAAGGGAAGATCCTCAATCTTCAAGCTACAAAAGTAAAAATAAGAAGCCTACACCTCAACCAAAAGGTAAAGAAAGGGATCCATGGGTGTAGAGACCCATACCATATCCCAAGAGATAATGAAAACTTTAGATGATGCAAGGTTTGAAAAGTTTATTGAATTGATAAAAAGTTTATACTTGCAAATCCCTTTAGTTGATGCTATTAAAATTCCTCCTTATTCCAAATATATGAAAGATAATGTCACTAATAAAAGAAAAATACCTAATGAAGCTATCACTACCATGCTTGCTGACTATTACTTTAAGGTAAAGTTACCTGAAAAGTGTGGATATACAGGTATTCCTACTATTCCATGTAGAAATAAAGACACATATGTTAAATATGCTTTATGTGATTTGGGTGTTGGTGTGAGTGTCATGACTTTCTTTTTATATAAGAAACTAAATTTTAACAAGGTAGTCCCCATTGAGGTTTCTCTTCAAATGGCTGATAAATCTAGTGTCATTCTCATTGGTATATGTGAAGATATTTCTATTACGATTGCTAATGTGAAAATTCCTACAGACTATGTGATAATAGAAACGCCTGAAGATGATAACTTATCCATTATCCTTGGTAGACCTTTTGTAAATACTGCAGGGGTTGTTATTAATTGCACTAAAAGCAAAATGACATTTAATATAAAGGGAAAGAGCATACTATATATTTACCAAAGAAGAACTCCGGAGATCCAATAAAGAAAAGTGCGAATGCCATTGAACAAAGGGTTCTTACAGTTGGAATCATAGAAATACCAATTCCTTCTCCAAAGCCAAAGTATAAAAAAATAATGGTTGTACCATGCCAATTTATTGTGAGGTATCATGAAGATTTCTCTCATAATAATAACTAAATCATTGTTTCTATCTTTATCATAGTGCTAATGAGACTTGATCAACCTTATTGTTTCTTGTTAGAGGATTTCTTGCTAGAAATAATAATATTGCTTGCATTGGTCCCGTCATATATTTGTTGAAATGTGTTAAGGAAGGTAGATCTCCTGATTATAATTTGGGTGTAATTATTGCAAGAACCTTGTCATTTGTTGTATCACATAATAGTAGCACACCCTTATTTGCTAGATCCATAGCTATTTTGATTTATGAGTATATTAAGTATGAAATAGGATTTAGAAACACTTGCACTAAAATTAATGAAACTAATCTCTTAGATATGAATATGCTACATAACATGAGAATATTGAGATGGTGGCAAGATCGTACCTATATTTATCGGCTCATGGTTAAGCATGGCCAGTTTGAGTCCATGGTCCTTCCTTGTCTTGACTATTTTGATAGTCTCTCGGTCAAGTTGATAGTACCAGAATTGGAGAAGCCTTCATGGGATGAAACTCCGGCACCACCTTCGTACCCATCATTGATGATACTCCGGCACCACTTGAGCACTCCGCATGGGATGGATCCTCCTCTCAGTGGGGAAATGAGGCCTCGCCACAGGAGGATAGGCCATGGGCGCCAGCACCCTGCTACGATGATGGATCGAGTGGCCGGGGTTCCACTCGCACTACCCGGGCTACTAGATTTCACCCAAGCTTGGGGAATATGATATCCTCTGTTCCTTTTCATTGTTTATATCATACTTGTATTGTTTAAGTTGTACTTTCATTGTCTAAAAATTGAAAACCACGAAAATATTTTCGATTTTGATAAGCATGCTAGAAGGAGTTGCAGAAATTTGCATCATGTTGTTCACTATTTTATTTTTCATATTTTTCTGTAACTTTGATTATGCTGAAATTCCTACAGAGTCTGTAAGTTTACACACACCCCCGCATGCACAAAAATTGAAAAAATTCCTGGGATGTTTAAGTACGGAAAAACTAGGATGCATCGCTACAGTAATTTGTTGATATGTTTTGACTTTCATCACTAAAAGTGGCTAGTTGAACTTAAGAATGATCCCCAATGAACCTAATGATGATATATGTATTGCAGCCACTATGAATAATCCATTTTACACCCTTTGATAAGATTTATTTGATGAAAAGCTTGCAGTAAATTTGATTAAAACTGTTGACAAGGAAGTCCTGAATGAACCAAGTTATACTCTTTTGACTCAATTCTATATGTGAGTGTATTGTGCAGTTTAAGTTGGGAGAGGAAGAACAACAATGATAAATCAACATGTATGGATTGATAAAAAAGGTATAACACCTTTGGTATATTTGTGTGTGCAATTTAACAATAAGAAGTGCTTGTGCATGGCTTCATTAATACTTAGGGAAGTGGCAATGGATGTTCGTTTTGCCTATGTCCATATACAATGATGCAACTGAGATGCTATTTAGTAACATTGTTTAGCCTTGATTGAAATATAGTAGTTCTGAACAAAGGTATATGCATCCCATTATGCTTGTTATTGTGAATGTGGCACATATTCAATGATGAATATTTATATCCCTAGGTGTCTTTGAAATATAAGAATCGATGTTCATATGATAGTTAAGTCTTTAAAATGGTGAATCTCATCATAGAGTCATATATAATTCATTTGATAGTATCTTTAGTTGACAACTCAGCCTTATTGCTAGCCTTTAAACCAATTCCGCCAACATTGCCATCATTGTGTTGGTGGGCAAATACCCGTAAGCCAAATTCCTAAAATAAAGAGAATAAACCCAATGATTTTGCTATTACAATATGGTTGAAATATGTAAAGTGCAAAACAAAATGAAATATAAAAATGATGCAAATTTACATTTCTCTTAAAGGGAAAAAATCCTGCCACTCATCTAAGGTTCTAAGATTATAAGCAGGTGCCTATCCTGCCTCCTTTCCATTTTAAAGTTGTCAACTAAAGATACCAGATACTTACTCATGTACGAAGCTTTTATGAGTGTTTAAATGTTGAAAGACCGGAAGGGTACAACATCACCTAAGTGTTTAGTTTGCAATGGAAGCATGGTGAATTATAAGTCAAACAATTGAAAGAATCAAAGGTCTCAAAAACCTTACTCATGGTTCAATCAAAAGCGATGTGAGAAATTTGTTAATTTCCACTACCAATTGATCTTGCCTAAATTGTGTTGTCATATACCACCTTCCTTAAAACATGTATACACATTTGGACACCGATAGAATGAACATCTGATAATACTTTGCTATTCATTAATAGAGGCATGGTTTGAATACTTGTTGTTATTAAATTGTCTTGCATGCATAGAGCAAAGTTCTTGTCAAAGTCTTTTATCGCTTATACACTATGTTTGAGTTGTTTGGGGATAAACAACGAGCTAAGCTTGGGGAGCTAATACATCCCAAATGTATCTACTTTTTCAAGTACTTTGCTCAAGGATTTGCTCCAGAATCTCACCATACCTGAATAAAATTGTTAAATCTGACACTACTTTTAGCAAAAGTCTTATTTTTGTCTGTTTTCAGAGGAAACGAAATCGAAGAAAAATACCACACAAGTTTTTCACTGGAACAAGGACCATGGATCTTTAGAATCACACAAAAGTAGCCAAGAGGCCCAAAAGAGACCTGGTGGTGTGTGCACCCACCTGGGTCGCGCCACCTAGGCCATTTTGGACGTAGAGCATCGTCTCGTCGTGTCCTTCCGCACACCCCCTTATATACTTGAAAAACCTACGATCCAGAGGCACGGAGATTTTCATGAAACAGAATGCCGCCATATCCACGAACTTCGTTTCGGGAGCCAGATTGGTCCTGCTCTCCATGCTGAAGAGCGGGATTTCGATGCCTCCTTCATCATCATCATCACCAACGCCATCCCTGATACGTTGCTAACGTATCTATAATTTTTGATGTTCCATGCTTGTTTTATATCCACTTTCTTATGTTTTGTCCACACTTTGAAGTATTTTTATACACTTTCTTGGACACCTATTAACAAGACGCAACAATGCTAGTTGCCTGTTTTCTGCTGTTTTTGGTCCCAGGAAAGTCAGAAAATGAATATTCTCAGAATTGGACCGGACAAAAGCCAAAGTCGATATTTTACCGGAAGACTCACGGAGCCAGAAGATGAGACGGAGAGGGGACACAGGGCAGCCACAACCCCCCTTGGCGCGGGCAGCCCTAAGCCGCGCTAGGGCATGGTGTGGGCCCCCTGGCTGCCCACCGACCTTGCCTCTTCTCCTATAAGATGCCTCCCGATGCAAAAACCCTAAATCGAACAGCCTCCAGCCACGAAAAGTTCTGTAGTGCCGCCGCCACCGAAGGGGAGATTCGGGGGACAGAAAGTCTCTGTTCCGGCACCCTGCCGGGACAGGGAAGTGCCCCCGGAGCCATCTCCATCGATCTCCACCACCATCGCCATGGCCGTTGCTGATTCCCATGATGATGAGGGAGTAGTTCTTCCTCGAGGCTAAGGGCTCTACCAGTAGCTATGTGTTCATCTCTCTCTCTATGCGTGATCATATTGTGATCATGAGATTTGTAATCAAGTAGATCTACCTTGCTACTCAAGTGCTTTAATAGATGTTTGGCTCTCCCCATGTGTGTGAAAGTGACAGCGTGCACACCATGGTGGCACTTAGGCTAGAGATTACAAATACTTGTTATGAGTTATATTTGGAGTTGGATGTCTCTATGAAATTGTGGTGTTTGTTGGAACCATCTAGAGCTCAAGGTGATAGTGTGGTGTTATCTAGATGGGAAAAGCAAACTTTGATGAGTGTTGTTATAGCCCTACCATGGATTAGAGTGTCCAACCAGAGAGTAGTTAAGAGTAGTATCATAGAGAGAAAATATTTATATGAGAGTGTTCACTAGTGAAAGTATGATCCCTAGGCCTTGTTTCTAAACATTGAAACACCATTTGCAACTAGATCTGTTAGATGTTTGCTTGCTTCCATCTTTATTTCAGTTTGCCTTTAGTCTCTTCCACGCCATCAAGCTATTTTATGGCACCGTTGTCTTATATCCATACCACTTGTATTTCACTATCTCTTCGCCGAACTAGTGCACCTATACACCTGACAAGTGTATTGGGTGTGTTGGGGACACAAGAGACTTCTTGTATCTTGATTGCAGGGTTGCTTGAGAGGGGATACATTTAACCACTTTCTCCCTGAGTTCGATAAACCCTGGGTAATCCACTTAAGGGAAAACGTGTTGCTGTTCTACAAACCTCTGCACTCGGAGGCCCAACAACTGTCTACAAGAATAGAAGTGCATAGACATCAAGCTATTTTCTGGCGTCGTTGCCAGGGAGGTAAGGTAAAAGGTACTCACATCCTCTGGTGTGTGAGTGCTCGAAGTTATTTCCTTTAGATTCTGCAATTTTGTCTTTTTATTTCTTGTTTTCACTAGTTAGGCTTAATGGAAAACAACAACAAAATTAGAGAGCTTTATAGTATTTATCTTGAGTTAGGACATGAAGTGTTTGAAGAGAAAATTAAAAAACCTATGGAACTTTATTTGCATGCTAATAGCAATGTTGTTAGTATGAATTCTTTGGACACCATTATTGCTAATGCTATGTAAAAGTCTAAGCTTGGGGAAGCTAGTTTTGATGAAAATGATCTTTTTAGTCCCCCATCTTTAGAGGAGAAAATTTGCTTTGATGATACTATACCTCCAATATATGATGATTACAATGATGAACATGATATTTTCAGTCCACCTACTATTGAGGAGAAAATTAATGATTACAATATGTGACATGGTTATACCCGACGGGTACATAACTTCAGCATACCTGGTCGAGCCCAAGGAAGGCCCACATCAGACATACGCTGGCCCATGAAGATTTTCGGGTGGCCAAGGCCCATGACGCCTTCGGATCCTTGGAGAGCAAGACTAGAGTTCGAATACAACTTGTAACCTACTCGTATCGGTACCTGAGACCTACCCTCCTCATATA
This sequence comes from Avena sativa, assembly GCA_916181665.1. NCBI lineage: Eukaryota > Viridiplantae > Streptophyta > Magnoliopsida > Poales > Poaceae > Avena > Avena sativa. The sequence continues at coordinate 562,629,878 of OV702288.1, forward strand.
TAAAGGCTAGGAGGGGCCAACGAGCAGGGAAGATCCATACTTTTTGTACACGCCTCCACGCCAGATCGAATCTGCGCACCCTGTAACTTTCGGTTCCGCCGTAATCAAAGAGCAGACAAGCAGGAGTAGGGTTTTCCCTCCGGGGGCCTGAACCTGGGTAAATCTCGTGTCCCCTGGTTGCTTGTCTGTTAACCGTGCCACGATCTCCAGCATCCCCATCTTCTCCAAAACCCAAGTCCATAACAATGGGCATTGACGAGATTAAACCTCGTCAATTGGCGCCGTCTGTGGGAAGTGGGGCTGCTGATTGTGCAGTCGTGACGGTTCCGACCCGATCGATCTACAACTCCTCAGCGATGGAGAATCACCTCCTCTTCGGCACTTTCGACTTCACCGCCCACTCGCCGGCCAACATGAAGGATTTCGAGCCCGTAGGCGACGGACTCGAAATTCTGTTCGGGAGCTTCTGCTTCCAGGTGGGACAAGCTGGTACCCTCCGCCTCCCTGAGCGGGTGCCCGTACCGTCAATCAGGCCCGCTTCGTGGGCTCCACACCCTGTGCTACGCGCATCACCATCAACAGATGAGTTTTTCGACAGCAGCAGCTACAACTCCGATCTGTGCGATCCACCTTCGGATGAAGGGACCTACGGTTCCGAATCCGAAAGCTGCGGCAGCAGCCAACCAATCTGCAGGCGCTATCTGTGCGCCGCAATCATCCAAACCGACGAAGACACGCCTAACCCACCGCCCAACCCCAACCCGCAGGGCCAAAACAGCGAAAACGGGGAAAACAGGGGCCACCTCATCCAACTTAGCAAAGAAGGATGGGCCGAAGCACGCCGTGCCGTCGCAGGCGAAATAGTCCTACCTCTGGACTCCCCACGTGACCTGCTGATGGCATACCACTACCTCCTCATCGAGGAGCACAAGAAGCAAGTCAAGATGCAGGAGACGCTCGATAAACGCAAGAAAGCAGCCTCTGAGTCCAGTGCGCGACGAGCTGCGCTCTCCGCCATGGGACCCGGCTCCAGCACAAATGGAAATCAGGGCACAAGCACCACTATCGGGTGGAAAACATGGACCCGAAGGAGCGGCGTGACGTGACCCGAACCCTCCACACATCGTTCATGGATATGGACGCCGACGGCAACATCACCCCGAAGACGCCACAAGCCGCGATCATGGCAGCCACTGCGTATCTTGCGGCTCACCCACCTCCGGAGGGGGACCCGAAAAGGGCCATGCATAGGTCCGCACTCACCGGACTAGGACTAATCGGAGCTGCGCTCCACGAAGACGCTCCTACGGAGCCGAAGAAGAAAGCTCTGGCCAGGCGCGACCGGAGCCCCACTCCCTCATCCGAAGATGAAGAAGAACACGATCTTCCTCGAAGAAATAAGAGCTCGCACCGCCATAAGCACGACTACGACGCCAGGGACAAGCTTACACAGCGCAAAATCGACAAAGCACGTGCCAAACGCGCATGCTCATCCGAATCTGAGATGGATGAAGACGAAGGAGAACTCTGCGGGGCTCGATGCTTCAGCAGACCCGTCCGGCAAACACAGATGCCACGCAACTTCAAGCTTCCTTCAGATACTCCAAAGTTCAACGGCACGCAAGATCCAAAGTCCTGGCTCAGTGACCATCTATCATCCGTTAAACTTCACGGAGGCAGCAAAGAAACCGCCATGCAATGCCTTCAGCTGCAGCTGACAGGCGCGGCACGGGTCTGGCTCAGCAGCCTATCATCAGGATCCATCCGAAGCTGGGAGGAGCTCGCTTATAGCTTCATCCGAAACTTCAAAGGCACCAGCAAAAGGCCCGCCTCAATCGAAGAGTTGCGAGCCTGCACTCAGAGAATGGGTGAATCTATTCGCTCGTACATACTATGCTGGTCCACGACCAAGAACTCCGCAGCACACATCTCCGAAGAACGGGCCATCGACGCCTTCAGGGACGGCGTCAAACGCCCAGACTTCAAGGAGAAACTTGGACGCGTAAAGCCCAAGAGACTCGACCAGCTCATGGAAATCGCCAACAGTTGGGTAGATGGCGAAGATTGCATCCAGCGGGCGCTATCAGATGAAGAAGACGACTACGGCCGAAGACGCGAACGCCGCAGCAAGAGGAGACCGCGCGTATACGAGGACCGCGACGGACCCGACATGGTCGCATCCGGCTACGCCGACCGCCGTAACGACAACGGCCGCAGCAGCGGAGGATATCGCAGCGGAAACTTCCGCGACAACGGACGACCAACGCAGTCGTGGCAACGCCGCGACCGCGACAACAGACCCTCAGCATTCGACAAACTTTCGGGTCCATGCACCATCCACTTCTACATCGACAAACAAGACGGCAAAAAGAAAGCTAGCCACATGCTCAAGGACTGCCGCGAGTTCCAGAAACTCAGCGAAAGCATGATACAGATGAGGCAACAAGCTCCAATTCCTGTGTTCGGGAACGCACTTGCGCCAGGCGAAATAGCACACGGAGCTCCTCCACCACCGCCTATCGGAGGCCCACATCAACCAGCCGCACCAGCGCAAAACAACGCCGGAGTCGCATACCCCCCACCAAAAGGAGCACTCAATATGATACAGAAAGGACGCCCAACCAACAGGGTACAAAAGAAGATCACCCGCCAAATCAATATGGCCGTGACAACTCCACCTGCCATCCCTGAGTACCTCAGCGGATCGGAGTCCTGCATCACATTCACTCGCGTGGATCACCCTATTCAGATCCCTCGCCCAGGTCATGCTGCCCTGGTGCTGGAGGCGCAGATCGGAGGCTTCGAGATGAGTCGCGTCTTCATGGACGGCGGCAGCGGCATCAACCTAATATTCGCAAGCACTCTAGCAGCTATGCGGATCCCACAATACAACCTGGAACAATCAGACACAACGTTCCACGGCATTGTCCCAGGGAAGGGCATCTTCCCCCCGGGCAAAATAGGGCTCGACGTCATCTTCGGGACACCGGACAACTTTCGACAGGAGCGCTTAGAATTCGAAGTGGTGGACTGGCCGTCGCAATACCACGCCATCCTGGGACGCGTAGCATTCGCAAGGTTCCTGGCCGTCCCACACTATGCATACCTACTACTCAAAATGCCAGGACCAAGGGGCGTCATCACAGTCCACGGGAGTTTCACCCGATCGGACCAATGCGACAGGGATTTCAACAAAATCTCCCAGTCTTTCGGCATGCAAGACGAGCTCGTAAGGCTCCGCGAAGTGATAGACAATGGGCTACCCCCAGTCACCAAGCAGAACACACCTGATATGTCTTTCGACTCCACCATCAACACCAAAAAAGTACAGGTCCATCCAACGGATGCCTCCAAGACGGCGCTAATCGCCAACAACCTCAACACCGCATAGGAAAGCGCGCTCGTCGAATTCCTCTGTGAGCACTGGGAAATCTTCGCCTGGTGTCCTGCGGACATGCCAGGAGTTCCCAGGGAATTCGCCGAGCACGCACTCAATGTCTTCCCAGACACCAAACCAGTCAAGCAGTCCATCCGAAGACTGTCGGAGCCACGAGCCGAAGCTATCGGCAAGGAGATCAACAGATTACTCGCAGCAGACTTCATCCGGGAAATCAAGGAAAGCGAGTGGCTGGCAAACACAGTGATGGTCCCGAAGAAGGACACGGACATCCTGCGGATGTGCGTGGACTTCATGTCACTGAACAAACACTGCCCTAAGGACCACTTCCCTCTCCCTCGGATCGACCAGATCATCGATTCGACTGCAGGTTGTGAGAAACTCTCCTTCCTCGACGCCTACTCAGGCTATAATCAGATTCGACTCAAGGTCGAAGATCAAGAGAAAACGGCGTTCATCACACCGTTCGGAGTATACTGCTACAACACAATGCCCTTCGGGCTAAAGAACGCGGGTGCCATGTACCAGCGATGCATGCAGGCCTGCCTCAAGGACCAGATCGGCCGCAACGTCCAAGTCTATGTCGACGACATAGTCATCAAAACCAAGGAGGCAAGAACACTTATCGACGATCTCCGCGAGACGTTCGACAACCTTGATCGCTACAGGATCAAGCTCAATCCAGAAAAATGCGCCTTCGGCGTCCCCTCAGGTCAGCTGCTCGGATACTTCATCTCTCAACGAGGGATCGAAGCAAACCCGAAGAAAATCAAAGCTATCATGACAATGGAGAAGCCGAAAACCTCAAGGGCGTTCAGCAGCTCGCAGGGCGAGTAGCGGCACTAAGCAGGTTCATCAGCCGCATGGGCGAGAAGGCCCTACCATTTTACCAACTGTTGCGCAAAGCAGACAAGTTCGAGTGGACACCAGAAGCCAACGACGCATTCGAAAACCTCAAGCGGCTCCTCTCCACCTCGCCCGTTTTGGTCACGCCAAAAGAGCGCGAGCCCCTGTTGCTGTACATAGAAGCCACGCACCAGGTGGTCAGCACAGTACTTGTGGTCGAACGACCCGAAGAAGGCAAGACCCATGGGGTACAGTGCCCAATTTACTACCTCAGCGAGGTTCTCACTCCAACAAAACAGCGGTACCCGCACTACCAGAAGCTGGCCTACGGCGTGTTCATGACGGCTCGACGACTGAGCCACTACTTCCAGGAGCATCAGGTGATGGTCGTCAATGAGGCACCCCTAAATAGCATCCTGAACAATCCAGAGGCCACAGGACGCGTGGCCCTGTGGGGCATCGAACTATCACCACTGGACATCACCTACGAGAAGCGACACGCAATCAAATCTCAAGTCCTTCCGGACTTTCTGGTGCACTGGATGGAGCTACAGCTGCCTGACACCCCAGACATGTCGCAGTCCTGGACAATGCATTTTGATGGCTCCAAACGTGAAGCCGGAGCACGGGCAGGAGTCATATTGACCTCCCCGCAAGGTGACAAGATGAAGTACGTCCTTCGGATGAAATTCAGAGCCTCCAACAACGAGGCCGAATACGAGGCCCTCATCCATGGCATGCGGATGGCAAAAATATGCGGCGCAACGCGCCTGGTCATCTACGGTGACTCCAACCTTGTCGTCCAGCAGACGATGAATGAGTGCGACGCACACGCCGAAAACATGATAGCGTACCGCGCACTATACAACGCACTCGAAGGAGAATTCGATGGCTGCGAACTTCGGCACATTGGAAGAGAGAGCAACGAGGAGGCCGACAGACTCGCCAACATCGGCTCGACTTGTGCAAAAGTACCACCAGGTGTGTTCCTCGAACAAATCTGCGTGCCATCCATCAAGCGGAAATTCCCCAAGGGATCACCGGAAGAAGCAGAACACTCAGGGGCTACGCTACCCGAAGGACAGGAAGGACCCGAAAAGTTGGATACCGAAGTCGCCATGGTCAACCTGACGCAGGTCATGGCAGTCGAAGAAACTTGGACACGTCCATACCTCCAGTACCTGATAAACGGAGAATTGCCAGTCAGCCCGACAGATGCCCGGCGCATATCTCGTCGGTCAAAAGCCTTCACCATCATCAACGGCGAGCTGTACAAACGCAGCATTACAGGCGTCCTACAACGGTGCGTCACCATCGACGACGGCAAGGCCATACTCCAAGATATCCACGAGGGCATCTGCGGCCACCATGCAGGCAGCCGCTCCCTTGTCGCCAAAGCTCTACGAGCAGGATTCTATTGGCCAACGGCAATGAACGACGCAAAGGACATCGTCCGAAGATGCAACGGGTGCCAACGGTTCGCCAACAAACCACACGCACCTGGGTCCGAACTTTGACCCATACCCATAGCTTGGCCTTTCGCTCAATGGGGCCTTGACATGATCGGCAAACTGCCAAAATCCTCGAAGGGAGGACACGTCTTCCTCTTGGCCGCAGTCGACAAATTCACCAAGTGGATCGAGGCCATGCCAGTCACCAACCAGAAGGGCAAAACCGCCGTCAAGTTCTTCGAATCCATAATCTACAGATTCGGCGTACCGCACGGCATCATCACCGATAACGGATCAAACTTCATCTCCGAAGAATTCCAGGACTTCTGCGAAGGCCTCGGGATCAATATCACGTACGCCTCAGTGGCGCACCCGCAAACAAACGGGCAAGTGGAAAAGGCCAACGGCCTAATCGGCGCTGGCATCAAGAAACGCCTCACGAGCTCACTCGAGCACAAAGCTGGCAACTAGTCGAAAGAGCTACCGTCTGTCCTGTGGAGCTTACGAACTATGCCAAACAGCTCCACCGGTTACACACCGTTCTTCATGGTACACGGAGCTGAGGCGGTGCTACCAGCCGAAGTACGTCACCAGGCTCCACGAGTCGTCGCTTACAGCAAAGCCGAATCCACGGTCGCACTCGAAGATGCCGTCGACACACTCGACGAAGCACGGGATATAGCAGCAGCTAGATCCGCGGTGTACCAGCAAAGTCTCCGCAACTATCACAGCCGCCGGCTGCGCCCAAGGTCCTTCGTCGAAGGAGACCTCGTCTTGCGACTCAAGCAAAAGCGACCGAACAAACTCGAGTCACCATGGGAAGGACCCTACGCCATCACCGGGGTCATCCCAGGTGGCGCCTATCGCCTCAAGCACGTGGAGTCTGGAGTCGCATACTCCAACCCATGGAACATCTCGCACCTGCGACGATTCTACCCATAGCAATGGGCAATGTACCCCTTTTACTTTCAATAAGGCTTACAGCCAAGGCTACTCAGCCGAACCATGTACCTTCTCCATTACGCTACAAATAAAGCTAAGTGTCTCGCTCCCAACCTTTGAGTGACTATTTCTCTGCAACTTTGATTACATGCTACTAACGCACTCGGGGGCTCCCCCCACCTCACGATTTCATCTACTGAGGACAAAACGTGTATACCTGAGTAGCTGACCACGTCAGGCAAACGAAAAGGGCACGTACTAAATCAAAAGCACTGCGTGCTCAGGGCTCCCCCCACCTCACGATTTCATCGACTGAGGACAAAACATGTACACCTGAGTAGCTGACCACGTCAGGCAAACGAAAAGGGTTCTACCTATTCTGAAGAATAGCCTGAGCACGCTGCTCAAACAAATCTACAATCTGTTCGGCATACTGCCTTACAGCCGCGTAATGCGGACGCATATTCCACTCGCCACCATCTGGCCGAGGAGGTGGCCCAGTCGCCACAGCAGCCAAATCTACATCAGGGCGATGCACCCTCACAAGAGACAAGGCAGCCTTCACCCCCGCGACAAGCTGCTGCCGCACCAGCTCCTTGACATTGCTGGCACTCCGAAACTTCGCCAGAAGACCTGCAAGGGTCGTCGGCACGCCATCCAACGGAAACATGACGTGCAAAACCGAGGACAGTGATGTCTACACCTGGCGGAGCACCCGCGAAACCTGGAAGACGCGATCCTGCACCGTCGCCAGAACCATGGCACGATCGCGATCCATCCAAAAGAAGCCCCCGGCTTCCATGTCCTGTTGAGTCAAGCAATTGACTCGAACAGCAATGCGCTCCTTTTCTTCCTTCGGAACAAGATTCGCACCTGCGACAACAGCACAGAACAAGAGTAAGGCCAGCAGGCTCACCCGAAGAACTAAGCTACGACCCGAAAGAAGGACCAACTTACACTGCAGCTGCTCGGACAGCCGACCCAGCTCCGTCATCAAGTATTCCTCTCTGGCTGCACTACGGTCTGCCTTGGACTTCCAAATGTCAGCACGACCGCGTAGCCCAAGCAAATCCCTCTCCAAGCTGCGTACACGATCCCGAAGAAAAGCGAGCTGCGAGGTATCATCCAACGATGCTCGCAAGGGCCTTTCGGATGAAGTACCAACTGGGTCAACACCCGAAGGAACCTAAAGCAGAAGAAAAAGAAGGCACACCGATACTCAGCCAAAGATAAAAGCCCAACTCGGAGGAATTCATTAAATAAGGCCACTGCGTGGCTCAAGAATGGTGCTACAAAAGATATTTACAGCAAAAATAAACTACATACTACCCTACATCTCCTATGCCTAAGGCGTAGGACACCGAGTCGCCTCAGAGCCAGACTGCCTAGCTTTGGCCTCGCCCTGCTGCCGCAGCGCGTACTCAGACAACAAGTCAATGAGCTTGGGCCCATATCGTCTGCAGCGAGCGGAGTAAGCAGCGAAGGCTACCTCTGATCCATCCGCAGCCGTCGGCATTCGAGAAGTGATCTGGGGCAAGTCCAGCTCCGCCCCAGCCGCCATGGCCATCGCCAGCCCGACGGACGCGCCGATGCCCTTCTGCTTGCGCTTGTACGCTGCAGGCGCTTCGGCCGACAGAGCCTCTGCCAGAGCACCCACATCTTCAAGGGTTGCGCCCTTCGGGAAGAACTCCTGGTAGAAGCGACCAAGGACCTCCTTCGCCTTGGCAAGGGAGTTGACGACGGTACTGCAGCGGTCTTCGACCGCCACAGTGGCATCATCCAGAGCACTCCCGTGCTCCAGAGCACTGCGGTCGAACTCGATGCCTGCGGCATCTGAGACAAAACAGAAGAAAACATGAAGAAAAGCAACATAGAAGAAGACCCGAAGAAAAAGGAGCAAGTGCAAAAGCTAGCACTCACCCGAAATTGCCTTGGCAACAGCCATGAGCTTCTCCGCCGCCCCCCTTTCACGACCTGCGGCTTCCCGCTGCAGACGCTCTTTCGCTTCGGCTGTTTTCGTCAGCTCCAGCTCAAGGCGCTCTTTTGCCTCAGCGGCAGCTTCGGCCTTCTGCTCCAATTGGCCAAGGCTCTTCTTCAGAGCATCAACCTCACGAAGAGAGTCATTATGCTCCTCTACATTTACAACAGGCAAGTATCAAAGCACAGCACCAGGATAAGCAAGAAATGTAATACAAGGCATACGAATACCTTGAAGCTGCCGAAGTTCCGCCTCCAGCGTCAGGCGCTCCTCCACCAGCCGCTTGGCCTCTTGGACAAAAGGCTGCAGGAAAAGGCAATAGCAGTAAGAGCAGGACTTGGGGGCTACGCCCAAAACACAAAAGCAAACACAACATCAGCACACGAAGACGCTCGGGGGCTCCCCCCGTGACATGAAGCAGACAAACTTACGTGCTCCGAAGACGAACCCGCAGGCCCGCCTGCGACATTCTGAGGCGCAACCACCAGCCTCTCTTGCACAAGAGGAACTGGCGCAGCACCACCCGAAGTCGCCACCGCCTGCGGAGGGGGCGACGCAATGTTCGACTCCCCCATCATCTCGCGCGCTCCATCACTCGAGCCATCGGAGGATTGCCTGAATACGAAGCCAATCAACACAGGCAAAAAAATAACAAGTGAACAACAGACAACATTGGCAACAAGAACACTTACGAGCCCAACGCGCTCAGGTCAAAGATAGGAGAAGCCCTCCGGGCCCTCTTCTCCTCCTTCTTCTCCTCCTTCTTCTCTTCCTTCTTCCGCTTTGCTGGCGGGTGCGGAGCAACAGCTCGCACAGGAACGGCAGGAATGGGGGAAGACGAACCCCCCTGAACATCATCATGATGCTCAAGACCCCGAGGATTTCTGGGAGTCGGAGGAGTCGAGGCATCCGAAGACTCGCTCGAGCTCCGTGATCGCTTACTCGAATGATCTTCACTCGATTCGTCGGCATCCTCCGCCGGAGATCGCGCTGAAGGAAGCTCGGACACGGAATCCACCACTTCATTATCCGGGGCATTCGGATACCTTTCGGGCAATGGTGGCGCCATGCCTGGCACTTTGAAGCTCTACAAGATGAGAAGAAACTTTGTTAGCAAACAAAGGGCGCAAGTACACAACTGACAAAACATAAGGGAAGCACTACGTGCGCAAATCTACACCTTTGGCACGGCCAACGTCGACGAAAAGGGCGGAGTCAACGACTTCCCCGGGATTTCCTCGTCGGCCTTGAACTTCAACAGCACGCGAAGAGCCCTGTCAAGTTCCACCTCGGAGATTTTCTCACTCGAAACCCTCGTCGGATCACGGCACCCAGAGTAAAGGAACATCGGATGCGCCCTCGCCTGGAGCGGCTGCACCCGACGCTCAAGAAACACCTGGATAATATCGACACCGTTCACCTCCTTCTCAGGAATCAATTGGAGCTCCTCCACCCGATGGTACAAGGCCTCTATCTCCGCCACCTCACCGTCTAAGATCTGATTTTTCCAGGACCTCTTCTTCACGATCAACTGGGAGGGGTCAAAAGGAACGAGACCAAAATCTTGCCCAGGCAGCACGGAGTCACGGATGTAAAACCATTTCCTCCGCCAGTACTGGACAGATTCGGACATGGAGAAGGAAAAGAATTGGACATCGGGACTAAGAGAGATGATGAAACCCCCAATGGGATACACACCATCCGAACCAGACTGCCTCCTCACGGAATACAGCTTCCGTAAGAGTCCAAAGTGCGGCTCAATGCCAAGCCAACACTCGCAAAGAGTGATAAAACACGCAATGTGGAGAAGGGAGTTGGGAGACAGATGATGGAGTTGAACCCCATAGAAGAAGAGCAGTCCACGAAGGAAGTCATGGACTGGATACGAAAACCCACGCAAAACAAAGGCGACGAACATAACCCCGTACCCAGATGGGGGACGGGGGATTACCTCATTGCCGGGGAGTTTCACGGCCGTCGCGTCCTGTGGGATTAGGCTCCGCTCGTGCAGCTTGCGAAGATCGCTCTCCCACGTCTCTGATCGCCGCCAGCCACCATCGGTGACACGAGCAGCGGCGGCGCCCTTCTTGCCTCCGGCAGCGCTGGTCCCAACTGCAGATGAGGATTTCTTCTTCCCCATGGCGCTACGGCGGTGGTGGCGTTGCCAACGACGAAGAAAAAGGAAATGCGAAAGGAAATCTCAGCACGCAGCAAGAATCGCTCGAGCGTAAGGAAGCAATGGATAGATGAACTGCTGCGGTAAAAGACATACCACGATTTCACCACGGATTATAACAGCAAAGACGACGCACGCTGGCCGTCCATCGAGAAGACCTAACGCCAACGGCAGATCTGGTCGTACACGTGTCAGCACCAAAATGAACCGTCGTTCCCACGACGTCCACTACGCGCGGAGATCGAGGAAACGCCGTAATCATCCCCACGCCACGCGTGACCGGTCAGTTCAAAGTCAGGAAGTGGGACCCACACTTCGTCAAGTCAAGTCATCTCTGGCGCAGCAGACGCTTGAGGTCATTGATCGTCAGCACTGACGTCATCAAAAGCTATACTAGCACCAAACTTCGGCTACACAGCTAAGAGTACTCACTCGAATCTACGATTCGACTAAATACTCGGGGGCTACTCCTATCAGGAGCGCTAGTCACGCACCCGATGTACTTACGGTCAGCGGTACGCCCACGTGATTTTCCCACTACCGTTGCATGATACAAGACTCGAGTCTCTGCCCGAGTCTACGACTCCGCCAGACACTCGGGGGCTACTCCAAACTGGAGCGATGGCCGTTCACACACAAGAGCTTCGAGTCCTACGTCGAGTCCACGACTCCACTACGGACTCGGGGACTACTCCCATAGGAAGGAAGGATTTCAGCATCCGAAAATTTTCAAGTCCTACGGACTAAACAACTGAGCAATGCTTGCACTAAAAGTCTCCGCTCGAGTCTATGACTCGAACAGACACTCGGGGGCTACTCCCATAGGGAGCGCTGGTCGCGCACCCTATGAAATCTTCGACTGCGATCTTCCGGATCCGCATGCAAAAACTTTTCGGCAACTCTGCCCCAATTAATGCTAAGTGAGTAACATCCTCCTTGGCCACCCGAAACACCTCCGCGGTGATAAACATTCGGATGCTGCGTCTGCGACGCAAAGATAAGACCTACAGATACTATCTGATGGCCTGGCAACGCACCTGACTGCGCTCTGCTAGTATAAATCCATGCCAACAGGCGTGATGAAAAATCCCGACGGACGCGTTGGGTACATCATTTAAAATCACTGGAATTCCACTCCTGTAAGTCCTCCGCGGCCTGAGTCGAATTACGCCAGCATATGTTCCGGGTTCGAGTCGAGGGACTCGCACCTGAAGAAGATCGTGTTGTTTTGTCCTAAGACGATTAACTGACCCTGATCCATCGGGTGAGTCAGGCACATGCATCAACAATCCCTACACATTCTCTTGAAAGACAGAGTTACACCCGAAGGATTGAAGAGTCCTCAGCCGAATCTACGATTCGACTGAACACTCGAGGGCTACTGACATGGTTATACCCGACGGGTACATAACTTTAGCATACCTGGTCCAGCCCAAGGAAGGCCCACAGCAGACATACGCTGGCCCATGAAGATTTTCGGGTGGCCAAGGCCCATGACGCCTTCGGATCCTTGGAGAGCAAGACTAGAGTTCGAATACAACTTGTAACCTACTCGTATCGGTACCTGAGACCTAGCCTCCTCATATATAAAGGCTAGGAGGGGCCAATGAGCAGGGCAGATCCATACTTTTCGTACACGCCTCCACGCCAGATCGAATCTGCGCACCCTGTAACTTTCGGTTCCGCCGTAATCAAAGAGCAGACAAGCAGGAGTAGGGTTTTCCCTCCGGGGGCCTGAACCTGGGTAAATCTCGTGTCCCCTGGTTGCTTGTCTGTTAACCGTGCCACGATCTCCAGCATCCCCATCTTCTCCAAAACCCAAGTCCATAACAATGGGCATTGACGAGATTAAACCTCGTCAATATGCCTCCTATATTTGATGATTATGGTGATGAGAATAATAATGATAGCTATTTTATTGAATTTTCTCCCACCACAATTAATAAGAATGACTATGCTTATGTGGAGAGTAATAATGATTATATGCATGTGGATCATGATAAGAATGTTTTATGTGATAGTTATATTCTTAATTTTCTTCATGATGCTACTGAAAGTTATTATGAGAGAGGGAAACATGGTTTTATGCATCTCAATAATATTAAGTTTCCCCTCTTTATGTTGAAAGTCTTGAAGTTACACTTGTTTTGATTTACTATGCTTGTTGCTTTGTGCTTTCATGACTTGTTTCTTTACAAGATTCCTATGCATAGGAAGTGGGTTAGACTTAAATGTGCTTTGAATTTGCTTCTTGATGCTCTCTTTTATTTCAATTCATATTTCTTATGTGAGCATCTTATCTAACTATCATGCCTAACTTAAAGACGTTAAAGAAGAGTACTTATTGGGAGATAACCCAAAAGTTTTAGTTGAGTCTTGGAAATTATTAGTTCAGTAATAACCTATCCTTATCATTTTTGTGTGGTTTTTGTGCCAAGAGTAACCTCTAATGAGAGAGAAGTAATGCTTGGGAAAGTTGTTGTCCTGAAATAGATTTTTGCGCTCCACTGTAAAAATTCGTGAAAAATCTCTGTAGGTAGGTTTGAGCTGTAATTGTTTGTGCTTCTGCCCCAGGTTGTTATCTAACTTTCATTAGTTCAACACTTTTCGATTTGAGCAACAGAAGGTCTTTGAAAAAATTGGTTTTTACCTGCTGGTCTGTTTTGACAGATTTCTGCCATTATTTGCATTTGTCTCTTAATCTCTTTCTCTTTGAGTTCTCCTTGATCATTTGAACTCTTTAAAGGAAGTGCTATAGTAATTTGTGTTTTAGTGGAAGTTTTACTTGTGTTGAAACTGAACCAAAAGACTTATTATCTTAAGTACACTAATGTTGCTAATGAAGAGTGTGTGAAGTTTTGTATGGAGGAAATTTTCAGGTGTAGGGAAATAATGATGTAATGAGATGAAGAATGGACAAAAGCTCAAGCTTGGGGATGCCACCCCGTGTCACCCCAAGAAATATTCAAGAGGTACAAGCGTCAGAGCTTGGGGATTCCCAAGGCATCCCCTTCTTCATCAATAAAAATCCCAGGTTTCTTCCAAATACTTCATTTTTATTGTTTCATGCACAATTGTGTTGTTCTTGGAGCGTCTTCATTTTTGTTCTTAGTTTCTGTTTGCTTAGTTTGCTTTGTTTGCTGCAATAAGTTGGTTAGATCCCAACACTTCTTTTGGAGAGAGACACACTCTGCTTTCATTGTTTAGAACACTCTAGTTTTCATTCTTATTGTTTTGTGAGTGTTCTCTTTTGCTAGCACTGGGTTTTGCCTTAGTTTTCTTGTGCTTTCAGCTTAGAACTTTTTAGTTCTTCCTTTTGGATTTGTGAGACAAGCTCACTGGTCTTTATTTATTATTATCTTTGTGAGTTCTTTCAAATAAGTTGGTTTGGATTGGAAAAGAGTAGGAAAGTTCATGCTTAAGTGGTAAAAAGGAGCTTGTTTTTGACTGTGGCTTAGACTTTATCATGTCATTCTAGATGTTGCTTTGACCTTATGCTTAGTGATTATTGCTATAGCATGACTTGTTCCAAACAATTGATATTTCTTAATGTGTCTTGAAAGAATCATGTGTTGTTTTAGCATACAAAAGCATAATATTGTGGTATTCTCCTTTGATGCTTTGTTTGGGTTGACTTGGCGCATGCTCACACCATGTTTTGACTATCCCAAGTCACCATAGCCTTGATGATCATTTATTTTTCGACTTGCAATATCACTTTATGCTTTAATTAATGATGTTTTGTCGTTTTGCATGATTATGGCCATTATTGCTCTCTTAGTTGGTCGCTCCCAGTCTTTTGCTAGCCTCCATAACCAAGTATGAGTTCCCCTCATGCATCCAGCTCCAAATAAAACCAAGTTATTCCAAAGAGTCCATCATACCTACCTATTAGAATTTGCTATTCCAAGTATATTCATTTTTTTATCTACCTTCCGAATTAAACTTATTATGTGAAAATAAGTGATTAAATCTCTCACGAACTTGATAGCACACTTTACTTTTCTTGCACTTAATAAACTTGAACCATTGTGTCATCTATGTTGTATATGCTTGCACTTATACGTTGGGGATTAGCAGAACCATGTGTCATGGGGAACGCTTTCAACATTGTACTTGTACATTGTACCCAGTTGATATCATGCTCTTTTGTCTATGGATGTCATCGGTGTGAAATGAAAGGTGTCAACATCAGGATTTTTAATCCCAGATGCCTGTTATGCCATACATCGCAATCCCAAGATTACCATTTTCGTGAGACATAACAGATTGGATATCACAGTACATCATCCATTACAAACCATAATAAGGACTTACACAAATAAAGGATATCATGATCCAGTCTTAGTACAATCAAGTAGCGGAATAAATAGCGTAGCGGTGCGGTCCATCTTCAGAGTCACAGGCAATGCTGACAATGGGAGATGATCCTAGTTGTCGTAGCCGTCCTGCTGTCCTCCTTCAAGGTAGTCCTCCTCATAGTCTGGCCATAGGAATAGCCAGGGACAAAAGCCATGCGTACTCTTTAAGTACTCGCAAACTACCACTAACAAGTAAGATAGTTCTAGTAGGAAATGCTAACTCTAAGTTTATTTGTAGAGTTAAGTTTGAAACCTAAGCTAAGTTCAGAAACAAAGAAAGATAAAATAAAGTTTGAAAACACCTAAGTGGGAACTTAGTTGTCATAGTCACAACTCTGTTGTGGTCAAGTCATGTCACAATTCATTTCATAAGTCATTTTGAAAACATCTGACAACGGAACAGTATGGCCACTCCAACTGTCCATAATTGCAGACGCGGCTATTCGAATAGTTTGACACTCTACAGAGGTGGTACACTTTCACCACAAGATTCAATACATCTGTCAGGGATAACCCTGAATCATCATACTTAGTATGCAGATAATCAAACATAATCTTTCCTTTACACACTCTAGTATAAGCACCTCTCCTATGAGTATGGCCTCCCAGCCATGACCATCTGTCATCCTGGGCACTGCATAGGTGGACAACATTGAGAGGTAGCCTCAGCTCAAACCTCTCCCGCGAGGGAACTAATACTAATGCATATAAACTTCTGGCTAAGTCTTACCCAATTCAGGTATTGTGGTTGTACGGTAAAATTGGAATGGTATCGCATCCGAACCCAACCATCAGTTTTGTAAAAGGGCTAAGGCTCATGCCTCAACATTTTCATCATCATAAACCATTTGTGTTTCTCAACACATGTCAAAACATCTCAATAGAATGACTCATCATCGCAAGGTTTTCACAAATCACCTTCACCAAGTATTCCCATCTAGAGTGAATCAAGTTTTGGTTTAGCTCTAAACTACTAAGTTAAGAGTGTTCACTAAGGTGGGATGCTAATCTCAATCTCATGCCATAGAATGACATCTAAGTCTAACTAGATAGGTCAATTTTTATACTCTTTATGCTACCTTTAAACAAGTAAAGGACTTTGGTAAAGTAAAGGAAGTAAAGCTTGTAAATAAAACTTGGAGTAGGTATAAGTCAATGGGTATAACCAAAGCATGCCTAATGCATTTTCTTATGCTATCTAGCTTAATTCTAGCTTGCTAACAATAGCTTGCAAGGGTCATCTTGCATTGTTAATGATGGATTGCCTTGGTTGGTGCAGTGGTTGAAATTCTCTTCCTCCTCTTGGTAGAACTCCTCCTCCTCGTAGACTTGGTCGGTACTATCGTCTATAAATACATAAGGAATACACAATCACCAAACAATACTTAACTAGTCTACTTAGCACGCTAAGGAACACATTTTTTGATGATCTAGTATCATCACAAGCATCACAAGGTTTAATGAACTAGCTTCATTTATTTTATTTGAAAAAAGTAATTTCTACTCATTGAAATTAACTAAGATTTAATATTCTCCAATTAATATATGGGATCATGTGGACACATGTCATCACCACATATTCTAACATATGGGAATGTGATTTAAGGGTTGGATCATATTTTAATAAGTTTAAATTTAATATTTAATGATTTAAAGTGACTAGAAATGCCTATATAGCATTATTTTGTACTAGTCCAAAGTCACTGCATGCAAACCTTAATATTATTACATATTCAGATAGGTATGGTTAAATGTGATTTTTGAGAGTTGGAATCAACTCAAAACCTATTATGGTTGATTTTAGAAAAATGTTTGAATGTGCAAAAGCTTATGTCTTGTTATTTTTACTAGGAGAGATCTCTAACTCTAATTGATTTAAATCCAATGGTCTTGGATAGCTATTTTCATTAGCTTTCTAACAAAATTAGAATCACTCAATTTGGATTTACAAAACTCCCTGAATTAATTTTTAAACTAATGGACAGAACTAAGTCTAAGTCTAAAAAGAAAAAGATTTATTTGAATCACAGGGCCAGCGCAGGAAACTAAATGGTTCGGCCCATGTACACTCCGCGGCGCCGAGGGATGCTGACAGGGGAGGTCCCGCCTATCAGTGACTCATTAAACGCGAAGTGGTACGGGGCGATAAGGACCACATGATTAGAGCTAGATCTAACGGTTGACGGTCATCGTCGACGACGGACACGTCGCCGTCGAGACTCAACCCTAGAGCGGTCGGTGGGGGTACTATGGGGGCATACCAGGGCTCCAGCTAATGCAGCAATGGGGGTGATTGAACGAGACGACGACGGCGGACTCAGGCAAGGTCGCGGCAGGGGCTGAGGTGGACGAAATCAACGGCAGCGTCTCCTCCTCTACTGCGGCGGACTCCGGCAGAATTCCGGCAATGGGCTGCTCGAGCGGCTCCGGTGAGAGAGGGGAATGGAATGGTGTGGTGATTGAGGCTGGGGGTGGCCTCCTTATATAGGCTCGACGAGGGGACCGAAGGGTATGGACGGAGCTCGTCGGTGATGATGGCACAGGGGGCTACCGGCGTGGGCAAGGTAGGCGGACGGTGGGTGGTTCCCTAGCGATCATCTAGAGCTTAATGGCGACGCTAGGGGCGGTGGCTAACGGTCGGGAGCTTCCGTGCTCTGGGCAGAGGCAGTGAGTGTTCGATGCAGCGCACGGTGGCTGCTGGTCGCGCGGCGGGAAATGGGCATGTCCAGGCGGTTGCTGGAGTCATGGCAGAGCAGTGAGCGCGGGCTGCGTTCGAGGGGCAGCGTGTGCTGCCTTGTCGGGCGCGGTGCACTGGCGCGTGCTCGGCATGGCACAGAGGCGGCGGGCGCGGTCGTGCCTCGGTGTTCCAGTGCCTGGCTAGGCTTGGGAAAGGACAGGGAGAGGCGGTGTGGTCTAGCCTACCTCTTAGACACGGCGAGAGGGAGAGGGGCGGTTGGCTGGGATCTATCCATGCTCGACCAGCGAGCATGGCGCTCAGGTGGCGTGGCACTGCTGCAAACGGCTAAGGGGTAGCCCCTTGATGGCATGGTTGGCACTGGGGGAGACAATGGGAGAGGATTTAGGCCTTAGTGGCATTGGATCACTGCTCTAAAGCAATAATAGTTAGGCAGGTAGTTTCGTGCTCACTAACTGTTCAACACAATGGCCGCAAGAGACTTTTATTTGAATTTTGTGAAGATTTTTGTTGGGTGCTTTGATCTGATGCTTGGTTGACTTTGGTTGCTAGGATTTGTTAAATGGAATTCATTTGAGTGGTTTTTGAAAAAGTGTGATCTAGACATATGAAGTAGATTCAATTTTCAACTGTCATTTAAAATTAGAGTTTGAATGTTTTTGGGAGATCACAAAGTGGGCCTTGGCACATCACTACTTGTATTAGCAAGGGGTGCAAAGATCCACAATTGTTTCTGTTGGGAATTGTGTGCTAGGAACACCCAAAGTGGGCTAGTTGATTAAAATGGCAAAAGTGACCATTTCCTTTATTTAATTCTTTTTGATTTCTTTTTCTTTGGTTTTTGCTTGGGAATGATCTAGATGATGTGACATTCATCATAGAACCATTTTACAACCATTAGAACAAACAATAGTGGCCTTTCAAACAACTCCTATTTTAAATGCACACACATATGAATGCTTAAAGATTTTAAATAGAAAAAGGTTTTGTTAACCCTAAGTTGGGTGATTTGGATCTTGATCACTTGGATTAAAGATTTGTGATGTTACAAACCTTCCCCCCTTAAAAAAAATCTCGTCCCGAGATTTAAGAAAGAAAACTAGGAACTAAAGAGATATGGGAACTCAGTCTTAATGTAATCTTCTCGCTCCCAAGTGGCTTCTTCTTCGGTATGGTTACTCCATTGAATCTTGAGAAATTTGATACTCCTGGTCATGGTGGTTCTGTAGGCTTCCTCCAAGATACGGATGTGCACTTCACGATACGTCAGATCCTTATTGATAAACACAGCTCGGTGATCGATGTTCTTGAAAACTTCGGTCTTCTCCGACACTTCTAAGCATTTGCGAAGTAACGAGATATGGAACACAATGTGGATGGCTGACATCTTCTCTAGCAGTTCTAGTTGATAAGATACTTCTCCTTGATGATTTAGAATCTTGAAGGGTCCGATATATCTGGGGGGCTAACTTTCCTTTCAGACTAAAATGTTGGGTTCCCTTCAATGGCGAAACCTTGAGATACACAAAATCTCCGACATTGAAAGTCAGGTCTCTCCTTCTCTTGTCAGCATAACTCTTCTGTCTGGATTGGGCGGTCATGAGGTGCTCACGGACTTTGTGAACCTTCTCTTCGGCTTCTCGTAGAATGTCGGGTCCAAAAATCTGACTCTCTCCTACTTGTGACCAATTCAAAGGGGTACGACACTTTCTTCCGTATAGGAACTCAAATGGTGCCATTTGCAAACTGGCTTGATAACTGTTGTTATATGAGAATTCTGCAAAAGGCAGACAATCTTCCCATTTTGCTCCATATTCTAACACACAAGCTCTCAACATATCCTCTAGGATTTGGTTGACTCTTTCAGTCTGTCCATCGGTTTGCGGGTGATAAGCGGTGCTGAAATTCAACTTGGTTCCTAATCCTTCATGGACTTTCTGCCAAAATCTCGAGGTAAATTGGGTTCCTCGATCCGACACTATGGTCTTGGGGGTTCCATGCAGACTGACGATTCTAGCAATGTATAACTCTGCTAGCTTCGAACTCTGGTAGGTTGTCTTCACAGGTATAAAATGAGCTACCTTGGATAGTCTATCAACGATGACCCAGATTGAGTCATTTCCCCTACTAGAAGTAGGTAAACCGGTGATAAAGTCGATTCTGACGGAATCCCATTTCCATTCCGGATTCTGCAATGGTTGCAATAGTCCCGTGGGTCTCTGATGTTCCGCTTTGACTCTTTCATAGATATCACACTTGGCGATGTAGCTTCCGATTTCTCTCTTCATCTTGTGCCACCAAAATTGCTCCTTCAAATCTTGATACATCTTTGTTCCTCCGGGGTGGATAGAATAAAGAGTATCATGAGCTTCTTGCTTGATAACTTGCTTCAGCTCCGAATCTGCTGGCACACAGATATGGCCTTTGTACCACAGAACTCCTTCTTCGTCTTCAGTGAATCCAGGTACCTTTCCTGTACCAATACGAAGTTTGATTCCGTCGATACTTTCATTTCCCTTCTAGGCTTCCTAGATTTGGCTAATCAAAGTGGGTTGAAGTTCAATGCTAGCTAAGAATCCTTTGCTAACTAG
Organism: Avena sativa; assembly: GCA_916181665.1. NCBI lineage: Eukaryota > Viridiplantae > Streptophyta > Magnoliopsida > Poales > Poaceae > Avena > Avena sativa. The sequence goes on from OV702288.1 coordinate 562,650,315, forward strand.
CTTAGTTCTAAACTGCTCCAACTCCTCATACAAACTTGGATGCTTCTCCTTGATCATGGTGTTAGCCTATAGGCAATCTGCTAAGAGCATCCGCTACCCATTGGCTTTGCCGGGGTGATAGTGAATGTCAAGGTCATAATCCTTGATTAACTCTATCCACCTCCTTTGCCTCATATTCAGCTCCTTCTGAGTGAAACTATACTTCAAGCTTTTGTGATCTGAGTAAATCTCACAGCGATTACCCATAAGATAATGACGCCATGTCTTCAATGCCAAAACTATGGCTGCTAACTCAAGATCATGGGTCGGATAGTTCTGCTCATGCTGCTTCAGTTGTCGAGACAGATACGCGATGACTTTGCCTTCTTGCATCAATACACATCCGAGACCAATCTTGGATGCATCACAATACACATCAAACGACTTCTTGATATCTGGCATGATCAATATTGGGGCTGAAATCAATCTTTTCTTCAGCTCTTGGAAACTTGCTTCACATTTGTCGGTCCATTCAAACTTCTTGTCCTTCTTCAACAATTGGGTCATGGGTCTGGCGATGCTCGAGAATCCTTCAACGAACTTGCGGTAATATCCTGCTAATCCGAGTAATGCACGGACTTGGGTTTGAGTGGTTGGGGCTTCCTATTCTTTGACATCTTTGATCTTGGCAGGATCAACAGCGACTCCTCCGGCAGACACAATATGTCCTAGGAATCCTACTTCTTTCAGCCAAAACTCACATTTGCTGAATTTGGCATACAACCGATGCTCTCTAAGGGTTTCAAGGATGATTCTCAGATGTTTCTCATGCTCTTCTTCTGACTTGGAGTAGATAAGGATATCATCGATAAACACAATGACAAACTTGTCTAGAGAATTCATAAAGATCTTATTCATGAGATTCATGAAATAAGCAGGGGCATTGGTTAATCCAAAAGACATGACCGTATACTCGTATAATCCATAACGAGTAGTAAAGGCGGTCTTTGGAATATCCATTGCACGAATCTTAAGTTGGTGATAACCAGTCCTAAGATCAATCTTAGAGAACACATTTGCTCCAGTCAACTGATCAAATAGATCCTCTATCTTTGGCAACGGGTACTTGTTTTTTATGGTGACGTCATTCAGCTTCCTGTAATCTGTGCACAAATGGTTGCCTCCATCTTTCTTGTCGACGAATAACACTGGCGATCTCCATGGCGATGCGCTTGGTTGAATCAAGCCTGTTGCCAACATAACATCTAGCTGCTTCTTTAATTCCACTAACTCTGAGGGGTTCATGCTATAGGGTCTCTGGGATATGGCTCCGGTTCTGGGGATTAGTTCAATGATGAACTCAATATCCCTATCCGGGGGCATACCTGGCAATTCATCTGGGAATACGTCGGGGTATTCACAGACTACTCTGACTTGGTCAATGGTGGGCAGAGCTAGACTCTTATTACACTTGAATTGATGGGGCAAGGTTTCGGATATATGCTCTACTGAGACTGCAGAGCTACTGGTCATGGTGATGGCTTTCTTGGCACAGTCAATCAATCCTTTATGCTTTGACATCCAATCCATTCCTAGTACTACTTCGAAACCTTTGGTTTCAAGTACTATTAGATTGGCATAAAAATCTATCCCATGTATTCTGATAGGCACAACTTTGCAAATTTTTCTAGCTTTTGTAGTTGAACCGGGGATTTGAACTATCATGACATGCTTCAAGTTGGTTGGGTGAATCTTACTAGTGCATGCAAATTCTTCGGTGACAAATGAGTGCGATGCTCTAGAATCAAAAAAACACTCTTGCTAAAACTGAGTTAATAGAAAACATACCCAGCAGTACATCTGGCGCTTCTTGGGCTTCTTCGGCATTCATGTGGAAGAGACGGCCGTTGCGGTTGTGAGGGTTCCCTGGGGCAAATCTTCTTCCTGGTTGAACACGACGTTGTTGTTGAGCTGGGGCATTCACATTGGTAGTGGCGGCAATCTTCTTGGGGCACTCATTGGAATAGTGACCCTTCACTCCACACTCGAAACAAGTAATTTGAGACTTGTCTTTCGCTGCCACGGGCATAGCATTGCTTCCAGTTCTCGGTGCAGTGTTGTTGTTGCTGTTGTTCTTGGGAGGTGCACGGTTAAAATTGCTGGCGTTGCCGGGGTGATTGTTGTTTCCTCCGGACTTCACATTTCCTCCGCTACGGTTGGGGTAGCTTGGGCGAGACATTGGGGGTCGATTGTTCCTTGGTGCATATCCTGCAGAAGGGTTGGGACGATACTTCTGGTGACTGTTGGATCTAGCTTGGTGCAGCATCCGACGTTTGTGGTTGTCGTTTGCTTGATTAATCTTCCCTTCCATCTGAATGGCAGAGTCGACTAGTTCTTCGAGATCCTCGAAACGGATGTTGAGGAGGACAGTCTGCATCTCATCATGCAGTCCGGTCAGGAATCTCTCCTTCTTCTTGGCCTCCGTGTTGATCTCATCGGGTGCATACCTGGCAAGGGACAAGAATCTGTCATGGTACTCCACTATAGTCATTCTGCCTTGCTTCAATTCTCTGAATTCATCTCTCATTCTGGTGACTAGACCCTGCGGCACATGGGTGCGGCTGAACTTGATTTTGAAGGCTTCCTATGTCATTACTTGACCATGGTTCATTGTGAGGGTGCTGTTCCACCATGCTCTTGCATCTCCTACCAGATAGTGGGTGGAAAAAAGAACCTTCTCGTTGGCATCCACTCCTGCTACTTCTAAGTTGTTCTCCATTGTCTGCAACCAGTCATCAGCATCCAGTGGGTTCTCCGAAGTGCTAAAGATTAGGGGATTGGTATTCTGGAAGTTTTTGAGTTTGGATCCATGATGATCCTGATTTCCATGGTTCTGGTTGTTGTGAGCCATCTGGGCGATCTACTGCAGTGTTGCTAGATTAGCTTGGCGCTCTGCCCTACTAGCTTCACGGTCTGCAATGAGAGTCTACAGAATCTTCAGCATTGGGTCTTGCGATGAGCTGCTCCCTCCTTGGTTTCCACGAGTCATCTGAAGATTGAGATAGATAAAGGGGTAAGAGGGAAAGTTCTAAGGTTCATGGTTTTGATTTCAAAGCTACAACTTTGAGTTTGACTCAGATTTTGCAACTAACTTCTTTTCATTCATTCAAGCAAAGCACACGATACAAACACACACACACCACAACATCAAAAGAAAACAGATGGTTTTAAGAACCATTCTGCAAGCTACGATACAATGGGACCGATACTCCTCACTCTACGATAGTGGTCTAGTGCATCTACTCATCATCGATGAAGTCGGAGTCATCATCGTTGGTGTAGAAGTCCACGACATCCTCCTCCAGATAGTCATCATCATTGCTGAGGTATGAGTCAATATCCCCTTGGATGTCTTCACCTTCCTCTTCTTCTTCCTTTGCTGCAATCTGAGCTTCTTGCTCCTTGATGGTCTTCTCGAGGTCGGCCACCTTCTTGCAAAGACGGTCGATAGTGCGATCCTTCTTCGCACGTTGACGACAAAGAGACTGGCGATCCTTGACTAGCAGTGAGAAAGTCTGGGCCTTCTAGGCAGCAATGGCAAGGTTGTTGTTGGCGACCTGTCTAGCATTGTCTAACTCCTTCTATCTGTCGTACAGTAGGAAGTCGAGGTTCTCCACTTGACACTTCAGAATTGGGTGACTCGGCATCTCTAACAGCATTCCCATGGAATCACGCCTTGCATAGTGAACAAAGCGGGTTCCTTGGATTAGGTTTACACTCAGGGCACACATACGTGCGAGAGCTTCATGCATTGCCCTGGCTAATCCATCTAGCCAGTTGTTCTCTCTCACGGAGAACTGAATCCTCCTAGATACTGGTGCTTCTATCTTGCCTCGAAGATCGGCAGTTACTAACCATTATAAATCTCCTCCTGGTGGACCCAGGAGTTGACCTCCAAGAAATTCCGGATGCGGACGCTCCAAGAACTCAGACAGTGAATCCAGATCCCTCTCGAAGATCAGTTGGCCTCCGTTGCCCAACTGTTAGAACTTGCTGTATTGGGTTTCCATCTATAAGAATTTAGGATGAGAAAGTTAGTGAAGTGATCAAGTGTGTCAAAGTTTTATGTAGTAATGTAAGAATTTTGAGGAACATGAATTTTTTTGAGAGAAAGAATCCCTAAGGGTAAGAGAGGAAATAGTTTCCATAAATACTCACTTTGGTTTTTGAAACTAAGTTTTTTTTCGGACGTCCATTCTAACTAGGGTCCCCTATGGTCAGGATGGCTCTGATACCAACTTGTCAATACCCGGATTTTTAATCCCAGATGCCTGTTATGCCATACATCGCAATCCCGGGATTACCATTTTTGCGAGACATAACAAATTGGATATCACAGTACATCATCCATTACAAACCATAATAAGGTCTTACACAAATAAATGATCTCATGATCTAGTCTTAGTACAATCAAGTAGCAGAATAAATAGCGTAGTGGTGGGGTCCATCTTCAGAGTCACAGGCAATGCTGACGATGGGAGATGATCCTAGTTGTCATAGCCGTCCTGCTGTCCTCCTTCAGGGTAGTCCTTCTCATAGTCAAGCCATATGAATAGCCAGGGACAAAAGCCATGAGTACTCTTTAAGTACTCGTAAACTACCACTAACAAGTAAGATAGTTCTAGTAGGAAATGCTAACTCTAAGTTTATTTGTAGAGTTAAGTTTCAAACCTAAGCTGAGTTCAGAAACAAAGAAAGATAAAATAAAGTTTGAAAACACCTAAGTGGGAACTTAGTTGTCATAGTCACAACTCTGTTGTGGTCAAGTCATGTCACAATTCATTTCATAAGTCATTTTGAAAACATCTGACAACGGAACAGTATGGCCACTCCAACTGTCCATAATTGCAGACGCGGCTATTCGAATAGTTTGACACTCTACAGAGGTGGTACACTTTCACCACAAGATTCAATACATCTATCAGGGATAACCCTGAATCATCATACTTAGTATGCAGATAATCAAACATAATCTTTCCTTTACACACTCTAGTATAAGCACCTCTCCTATGAGTATGGCCTCCCAGCCATGACCATCTGTCATCCTGGGCACTGCATAGGTGGACAACATTGAGAGGTAGCCTCAGCTCAAACCTCTCCCGCGAGGGAACTAATACTAATGCATATAAACTTCTGGCTAAGTCTTACCCAATTCAGGTATTGTGGTTGTACGGTAAAATTGGAATGGTATCGCATCCGAACCCAACCATCAGTTTTGTAAAAGGGCTAAGGCTCATGCCTCAACATTTTCATCATCATAAACCATTTGTGTTTCTCAACACATGTCAAAACATCTCAATAGAATGACTCATCATCGCAAGGTTTTCATAAATCATCTTCACCAAGTATTCCCATCTAGAGTGAATCAAGTTTTGGTTTAGCTCTAAACTACTAAGTTAAGAGTGTTCATTAAGGTGGGATGCTAATCTCAATCTCATGCCATAGAATGACATCTAAGTCTAACTAGATAGGTCAAGTTTTATACTCTTTATGCTACCTTTAAACAAGTAAAGGACTTTGGTAAAGTAAAGGAAGTAAAGCTTGTAAATAAAACTTGGAGTAGGTATAAGTCAAAGGGTATAACCAAAGCATGCCTAATGCATTTTCTTAGGTTATCTAGCTTAATTCTAGCTTGCTAACAATAGCTTGCAAGGGTCATCTTGCATTGTTAATGATGGCTTGCCTTGGTTGGTGCAGTGGTTGAAATTCTCTTCCTCCTCTTGGTAGAACTCCTCCTCCTTGTAGACTTGGTCGGTACTATCGTCTATAAATACATACAGAATACACAATCACCAAACAATACTTAACTAGTCTACTTAGCACGCTAAGGCACACATTTGATGATCTAGTATCATCACAAGCATCACAAGGTTTAATGAACAAGCTTCATTTCTTTTATTTGAGAAAAGTAATTTCTACTCATTAAAATTAACTAAGATTTAATATTCTCCAATTAAAATATGGGATCATGTGGACACATGTCATCACCACATATTCTAACTTGTGGGAATGTGATTTAAGGGTTGGATCATATTTTAATAAGTTTAAGTTTAATATTTAATGATTTAAAGTGACTAGAAATGCCTATATAGCATTATTTTGTTACTAGTCCAAAGTCACTGTATGCAAACCTTAATATTATTACATATTCAGATTGGTATGGTTAAATGTGATTTTTGAGAGTTGGAATCAGCTCAAAAGCTATTATGGTTGATTTTAGAAAAATGTTTGAATGTGCAAATGCTTCTGTCTTGTTATTTTTACTAGGAGAGATCTATAACTCTAATTGATTTAAATCCGATGGGCTTGGATAGATATTTTTATTAGCTTTCTAACAAAATTGGAATCACTCAATTTGGATTTACATAACTCCCTGAATTGATTTTTAAACTAATGGACAGAACTAAGTCTAAGTCTAAAAAGAAAAAGATTTATTTGAATCACAGGGCCAGCGCGGGAAACTAAATGGGCCGGCCCATGTACACTCCGCGGCGCCGAGGGATGCTGACAGGGGAGGTCCCGCCTATCAGTGACTCATTAAATGCGAAGTGGTACGGGGCGATAAGGACCACATGATTAGAGCTAGATCTAACGGCTGACGGTCATCGTCGACGACGGACACGTCACCGTCGAGACTCAACCCTAGAGCGGTCGGTGGGGGTACTGTGGGGGCATACCAGGGCTCTAGCTAATGCAGCGATGGGGGTGATTGAACGAGACGACAACGGCGGACTCAGGCGAGGTCGCGACAGGGGCTGAGGTGGACGAAATCAACGGCAGCGTCTCCTCCTCTACTGCGGCGGACTCCGGCAGAATTCCGGCAATGGGCTGCTCGAGAGGCTCCGGCGAGAGAGGGGAATGGAATGGTGTGGTGATTGAGGCTGGGGGTGGCCTCCTTATATAAGCTCGACGAGGGGACCGAAGGGTGTGGGCGGAGCTCGTCGGTGACGATGGCACAGGGGGCTACCGGCGTGGGCAAGGTAGGCAGACGGTGGGTGGTTCCCTAGCGATCATCTAGAGCTTAATGGCGACGCTAGGGGCGGTGGCTAACGGTCGGGAGCTTCCGTGCTCTGGGCAGAGGCAGTGAGTGTTCGATGCAGCGCACGGTGGCTGCTGGTCGCGTGGCGGGAAATGGGCATGTCCAGGCGGTTGCTGGAGTCATGGCAGAGCGGTGAGCGCGGGCTGCGTTCGAGGGGCGGCGTGTGCTGCCTTCTCGGGCGCGATGCACTGGTGCGTGATCGGCATGGCACAGAGGCAGCGGGCACGGTCGTGCCTCGGTGTTCTAGTGCCTGGCTAGGCTTGGGAAAGGACAGGGAGAGGCGGTGTGGTCTAGCCTACCTCTTAGACACGGCGAGAGGGAGAGGGGCGGTTGGCTGGGATCTATCCATGCTCGACCAGCGAGCATGGCGCTCAGGTGGCGTGGCACTGCTGCAAACTGTAGGGGTTCGTAGCATGGAAAACAAAAATTTTCTATCGCATACAAACAAACAAGCCAAGATCTATCTATTAGATTGTAGCAACGAGTCGATGGAATAACTCACCCTCGAAGATTCCAAAGTGTTTAACGAGAGCAGATTCTCGTGGGTGATGTAGTCGTACTCTTTCCGATCTCAAGATCGCGTAGACGATCCTTCCGGCGCCGCGTTCCCGCAGCGCTCCCGCAGTCGGTCACACGTTCGGTACTCGACGAAGACCTTCCTCTCCCTTGTTCCAGCAGGCAGCGGAGGTTGTAGCACTCTCCTCGCGATTCCGGCAGCACAACGGCGTGGTACCGGAGGTAGAGGGGAAATCCCGCAGGGCTTCGCCTTAAGCCGGTGCGAGTATGGTGGAGCTTATGAGAGAGGCTATTAGTGGTCTAGTAATTAGACACACCAATTAGAGGGCTCTAAACCAATTAGAAGGCTCTAAACCGAATAGCTCTAAACCGGGGTCTAGATCTAGGGTTTAGTTTAGAGGATAGGAAACTTGTGTGTAGGAGGGGAGCCCTGCCCCTCCTTATATAGGTGGGAGGGGGTGGGCGCGCCAGGGGAGGGAGGGAGTCCCTCCCCAACTCGGCCTTGGGCTGGGCGCCGGCCTGGAGGAGTCCAACTCCTCCTCCAGGTTGGTTCCAACTCCTCTTGCTTGTTTCCCACAGTTTCTTGTTTTTGGCAGTTTGACTTTCAAACTGGACATTTGACTTTTCTGTTTTAGGATTCAATTTAATCCTATATTTGGGACAGCAAGAACACTTAGTACATGATGCAATCATTCCAATATGTAATGACACATTCATGTACCCCTCCCCCCCGGAGTGCCGGACAATCCGGAACCTTCTAGAATATCCCCGATGAAAACACCGGAATCATTCCCGAACTCCGAAACGGGACTTTCCTTATATGAATCTTATTCTCCGGACCATTCCGGATCACCTCGTGATATCCCGGATCCCATCCGAGACTCCGAACAACATTCGGTCTCTTTCTCATAATACCATAACTACTCAAACAACGTCGAATCCTTAAGTGTGTCTCCCTACGGTTCGTGAATTATGCGGACATGATCGAGACACTTCTCCGAACAATAACCAATAGAGGAATCTGGAAATTCATATGGCTCCCACATATTTCTACGATTACTTTGCGATCGAATGAACCACTTACATACGATACCAATTTCCCTTTGTCTCACGATATGTTACTTATCCGAGGTTATGATCGTCGGTATCTCTGCATACCTAGTTCATCCTCGTTACCGATAAGTACTCTTTTCTCGTTCCCGTGATATGTGATCCCTTGTGACCAAGTCACATGCTTGCAAGCTAATTGAATGACATTTCACCGAGAGGGCCCAGAGTATATCTATCCGTCATGTGGATGGACAAATCCCACTCTTGATCCATGTGTTTCAACCAATACTTTCCGAACACTCAATGCCACCTTTATAGCCACCCTGTTACGGTGTGGTGTTTGATGACATCAAAGCATCCATCCAGCAAAGGTGATATGCATGATCTCATGGTCGAAGGAATTAGGTTACTATGTATCAGAAAGCATATAGCAATTGAACTATTGAAATGACTTGATCTTTATGCTACGCTTGTCTATAGGAGTATGTCCACCATATCATTCTCCTAACGATATGATCTTGTTGTTGATAACATCTCAATGTTCATGACAAAGAAACCACATCATCAATCAACCAACAAGCTAGTGAAGTATAGAGGCTATACTAGGGACTTCAAATTAAGTTTACAAATCACACAAGTATTAATGGTTTCCTTGTTAATACTATTATAGCATGAATGCAAACATTTATCATAAACACAAAGATATATAATAATAACTATATTTATTATTGCCTCTAGGGCATATCTCCAACAGTCTCCCACTTGCACTAGAGTCATCTAATCTAGATTACATGGTAATATACCGAACACCCATGGCAGTTTGGTGTTGGTCATGTTTTGCCCTCGGGAGAGGTTTAGTCAACGGATCCGCCACATTCAGATCTGTGTGTACTTTGCAAATCTTTATATCCCCATCCTGGATATGTTCTCGAATAGCGTGAAAACGTAGCTTGATATGCTTCAGCTTCTTGTGTGACCTTGGTTCTTGCGCATTGGCTATGGCGCCCATGTTATCACAGTAGATAGACATTGGGTCCAGTGCACTAGGAACCACACCCAGCTCTGTAATGAACTCTTTCATCCATATCGCTTCTTGTGAAGCCTCCGAAGCAGCCATGTATTCCGTTTCAGTTGAAGATCTCGCCACAACGCTTTGCTTTGCACTCCTCCAGCTAACTGCTGCACCATTCAAAATAAATACGTATCCAGATTGTGATTTAGAATCATCTGGATCGGTGTTCCAACTAGCATCGGTGTAACCATTAACAACGAGCTGTTCATCACCTCCATAAGAAAGAACCATATCCTTAGTTCTTCTCAAGTACTTAAGGATGTTTTTGACCGCTGTCCAATGATCCACTCCTGGATCACTTTGATATCTGCTAGTTAAACTAACAGCATATGCGATGTCGGGTCTAGTACATAGCATGGCATACATTAGAGATCCTATGGCTGAGGCATAGGGAGTCTTACTCATCCTTTCTCTATCTTCTGCCGATGTCGGACTTTTGAGTTTTACTCAAGGTCGTATTGGGCAACATGGGCAAGAACCCTTTCTTGCTTTCTTCCATTCCAAACTTCTTTAGAACTTTGTCCAAATATGTACTCTGTGACAATGATATTTGGCGTTTCGATCTATCTCTATAAATCTTTATGCCTAATATGTAAGCTGCTTCGCCAAGATCCTTCATTGAAAAACTATTATTCAAATACTCTTTGACACTATTAAGAAGGTCTACATCATTCCCAATCAACAATATGTCATCCACATACAGTATTAAGAATGCTACAGAGCTCCCACTCACTTTCTTGTAAATACAAGCTTCTCCATAAGTTTGTATAAAACCAAAACTTTTGATTACCTTATCAAAACGTTGATTCCAACTTCGGGATGCTTGCTTCAATCCATAGATGGACCGTTGAAGCTTGCATACCTTGTTAGCATCTTTAGGATCGACAAAACCTTTGGGTTGTATCATATACAACTCTTCATCAATGTCTCCATTGAGGAATGCTGTTTTGACATCCATCTGCCATATCTCATAATCATAATATGCAGCGATTGCTAACATAATCCTCACAGACTTTAGCTTCGCTACCGGTGAGAAAGTCTCATCGTAGTCAACTCCTTGAATTTGTCGAAACCCTTTTGCGACAAGTCGAGCTTTATAGACAGTAATATTACCATCAGCATCTGTTTTCTTCTTGAAAATCCATTTGTTCTCGACAGCCTTCCGGCCATCCGGTAAGTCCACCAAAGTCCATACTTGGTTTTCGTACATGGATCCAATCTCGGATTTCATGGCTTCTTGCCATTTATTGGAATCTGGGCTCATCATCGCTTCCTCATATGTCTCGGGGTCATCGGTGTTGTCCACCAACATGACATTCATAACGGAATCATACCAATCTGGAGTGGTACGAGTTCTCGTTGACCTCCGAGGCTCTGTAGCAACTTCAACCGAAGTTTCATGATCACTATCATTAGCTTCCTCTCTTATTGGTGCAGGCACCACAGGAACTTCTTCCGGTGCTGCGCTACTCGCAATTTCGAGAGAAGGTTCGACAACCTCGTCGAGTTCTACTTTCCTTCCAGTCACTTCTTTCGAGAGAAATTCCTTCTCTAGAAAGGATCCATTCTTGGCAACAAAGATTTTGCCTTCGGATATATGATAGAAGGTATACCCAATAGTTTCCTTCGGGTATCCTATGAAGACGCATTTTTCCGCTTTGGGTTCAAGCTTGTCCGGCTGTAACTTCTTTACATAGGCTTCGCATCCCCAAACTTTAAGGAACGACAATTTAGGTTTCTTCCCAAACCATAATTCATACGGTGTCGTTTCAACGGATTTAGATGGTGCCCTATTTAAAGTGAATGCGGCTGTTTCTAATGCATAACCCCAAAATGATAGCGGTAAATCTGTAAGTGACATCATAGAACGAACCATATCTAAGAGAGTTCGATTACGACGTTCAGACACACCATTACGCTGTGGTGTTCCCGGCGGTGTCAATTGTGAAAGTATTCCGCACTTCTTTAAATGCTCGCCAAACTCGTAACTTAGATATTCACCTCCACGATCAGAATGTAGAAATTTAATCTTCTTGTTACGTTGATTCTCTACCTCACTTTGAAACTCCTTAAACTTCTCGAAAGTTTCGGACTTATGTTTCATGAAATAGATATACCCATATCTACTCAAGTCATCCGTGAAGGTAAGAACATAACGATAACCACTGCGCGATGCTACACTCATTGGACCACACACATCGGTATGTATGATTTCCAATAAGTCTGTAGCTCGCTCCATCATACCAGAAAATGGAGTCTTAGTCATTTTACCCATCAGACATGCTTCGCATCTTTCAAGTGATTCAAAATCAAGTGATTCAAGAAGTCCATCGGAATGGAGTTTCTTCATACGCTTCACTCCAATGTGACCAAGACGACAGTGCCACATATAGGTCAAATTATCGCTTGATTTCAAACGTTTAGCTTCAATATTGTTGATATGTGTATTTCCACTATCGAGATTCAACAAAACTAATCCCGATGGTAGATAAAGAGGTAGCGTGCCGACCGCGATCACATCAACCTTTGATCCGTTTCCCACGCGCATCGTCACCTCGTTCTTCACTAGCTTCCGTTTATTCTGCAGCTCCTGTTTCGAGTTACAAATATGAGCAACCGAACCAGTATCAAATACCCAGGCACTACTACGAGTACTAGTGAGATACACATCAATAACATGTATATCAGATATACCTTTCTTCTTGATGTTGCCGTTCTTCAAATCCGCCAAGTACCTTGGGCAATTCCGCTTCCAGTGACCTTCTCCCTTGCAGTAAAAGCACTCAGTTTCAGGTTTAGGTCCAGCCTTGGTCTTCTTCGTCGGCGTGGTAACTTTCTTACCACCCTTCTTGAAGTGTCCCTTTTGCTTAGACTTGCCTTTCTTGAATTTGGTGGTCTTATTGACCATCAACACTTGGTGCTCTTTCTTGATCTCCACTTCTGCAGATTTTAACATAGCAAATAGTTCTGGCAACTCTTTGTTCATGTTCTGCATGTTGTAGTTCATCACAAAGTTCTTGTAACTTGGTGGTAGTGATTGGAGGATGCGGTAAACTCCCAAAGTATTAGGAATCACTATACCCAAACTTTGAAGTTTATTTGCGTGCCCAGACATCTTAAGCACATGCTCACTGACGGAGCTACCCTCTTCCATCTTGCAGTTAAAGAACTTTTCAGAAGCTTCATAACTTTCAATTGCCGCATGAGTCTCAAAGATTAATTTGAGATCCTCGACAATATCATATGGATCTGACTCTTCAAACCTTTTCTGAAGTTCCGATTCTAAACCATACAAGATAGCACACTGAACTATGGAGTACTGATTCTTCCGAGCAAGGTAAACATTCTTTACTTCATCGGTAGCATCAGCTGCAGGTGGGTCACCTAGCGGTGCATCCAGCACATAGGTCAAATTACCAGCTGTGAGGACAATCCTCAAATTGCGGAACCAATCCGCGAAGTTGCTTCCATTGTTTTTCAACTTTTCTTTCTCTAGGAACGCATTAAAATTGATGGTAGGGGCTGCCATTGATCTACAACATATTTGCAATAGTTTAGACTAAGTTTATGACAAATTGAGTTCAAATTAATTAATGAAATTAAACTAGGTGAACTCCCACTCAAAACAACATCCCTCACATTGTTTTAGTGATCACATGAACCAAATCCACTACATCAACACCGATCATCACGAGAGCTGATATAGTTTTAATGGCGAACAATCATCATGTTCATCATATCTACTATATGATTCATGCTTTGCCTTTCGGCGATCCGTGTTCCTGAGGCCATGTCTGTACATGCTAGGCTCGTCAAGATCAAACCTTAGCTTCCGCATAAGCAAATCTGGCTTGCTTACGTTGTATTCACCCGCGGAATCAAAGACACCCGATCATCACGTGGTGCTTCGAAGCAGCAAGCTTTGGCAACGGTGCATACTAAGGGTGAACACTTTAGAACTTGAAATTTATGTGCATGAGGGATCATCTTATAATGCTACCGTCGTCTACTAAGCAATACAAGATGCATAAAGGATTAACATCACATGCAATTCATAATATGTGATATGATATGGCCTTTCTTCTTTGTGCTTCCGATCTCCATCTTCAAGCACGAATATGATCTCCATCATCACCGGCATAGCATCAAGGTCAATGACGCTTCTCCATGGTTGTCGTCCACCAGCTTCAACTATTACAACTATTTTGAATAGACACGCAGGTCTTAACAGAAATTAAAGACAACCATATGGCTCCTGCCGGTTGCCAACTTACAATAAGGAACATTGCATACATCAAATATAATCACAATCATGGCCATATCACATCACTGCACACCCCTGCAAAACAAAGTTAGACGCTTCTACTTTCTTTGCATATTTTACGTGGTTTGGGGCTTTCCATAAGTGTCGTTCTAACTTACGAACAAGAACCACAACATTGATACTAGCATTGTTGATCACCCGTTGTAAATTGGATCTTTACTATGCTAGGAGAAACAGGCACCCGCAAAGCCACTTATGCAAAACGAGTTGCATGTCAAGCGTGGAGCAAGTCTCATGAACGATGTCACGTAAGGTTAGCCCGGGCCGCTTCATCCCAACATACCGCAAGATGCACAGTACACAAAAAGCAATCTACAATAAAAGCATCAACGCCCACAATGACCATTGTGTTCTACTCGTGCAACAGATCTACATATAGACACGGCTCTGATACCACTGTAGGGGTTCGTAGCATGGAAAACAAAAATTTTCTATCGCATACAAACAAACAAGCCAAGATCTATCTATTAGATTGTAGCAACGAGTCGATGGAATAACTCACCCTCGAAGATTCCAAAGTGTTTAACGAGAGCAGATTCTCGTGGGTGATGTAGTCGTACTCTTTCCGATCTCAAGATCGCGTAGACGATCCTTCCGGCGCCGCGTTCCCGCAGCGCTCCCGCAGTCGGTCACACGTTCGGTACTCGACGAAGACCTTCCTCTCCCTTGTTCCAGCAGGCAGCGGAGGTTGTAGCACTCTCCTCGCGATTCCGGCAGCACAACGGCGTGGTACCGGAGGTAGAGGGGAAATCCCGCAGGGCTTCGCCTTAAGCCGGTGCGAGTATGGTGGAGCTTATGAGAGAGGCTATTAGTGGTCTAGTAATTAGACACACCAATTAGAGGGCTCTAAACCAATTAGAAGGCTCTAAACCGAATAGCTCTAAACCGGGGTCTAGATCTAGGGTTTAGTTTAGAGGATAGGAAACTTGTGTGTAGGAGGGGAGCCCTGCCCCTCCTTATATAGGTGGGAGGGGGTGGGCGCGCCAGGGGAGGGAGGGAGTCCCTCCCCAACTCGGCCTTGGGCTGGGCGCCGGCCTGGAGGAGTCCAACTCCTCCTCCAGGTTGGTTCCAACTCCTCTTGCTTGTTTCCCACAGTTTCTTGTTTTTGGCAGTTTGACTTTCAAACTGGACATTTGACTTTTCTGTTTTAGGATTCAATTTAATCCTATATTTGGGACAGCAAGAACACTTAGTACATGATGCAATCATTCCAATATGTAATGACACATTCATGTACCCCTCCCCCCCGGAGTGCCGGACAATCCGGAACCTTCTAGAATATCCCCGATGAAAACACCGGAATCATTCCCGAACTCCGAAACGGGACTTTCCTTATATGAATCTTATTCTCCGGACCATTCCGGATCACCTCGTGATATCCCGGATCCCATCCGAGACTCCGAACAACATTCGGTCTCTTTCTCATAATACCATAACTACTCAAACAACGTCGAATCCTTAAGTGTGTCTCCCTACGGTTCGTGAATTATGCGGACATGATCGAGACACTTCTCCGAACAATAACCAATAGAGGAATCTGGAAATTCATATGGCTCCCACATATTTCTACGATTACTTTGCGATCGAATGAACCACTTACATACGATACCAATTTCCCTTTGTCTCACGATATGTTACTTATCCGAGGTTATGATCGTCGGTATCTCTGCATACCTAGTTCATCCTCGTTACCGATAAGTACTCTTTTCTCGTTCCCGTGATATGTGATCCCTTGTGACCAAGTCACATGCTTGCAAGCTAATTGAATGACATTTCACCGAGAGGGCCCAGAGTATATCTATCCGTCATGTGGATGGACAAATCCCACTCTTGATCCATGTGTTTCAACCAATACTTTCCGAACACTCAATGCCACCTTTATAGCCACCCTGTTACGGTGTGGTGTTTGATGACATCAAAGCATCCATCCAGCAAAGGTGATATGCATGATCTCATGGTCGAAGGAATTAGGTTACTATGTATCAGAAAGCATATAGCAATTGAACTATTGAAATGACTTGATCTTTATGCTACGCTTGTCTATAGGAGTATGTCCACCATATCATTCTCCTAACGATATGATCTTGTTGTTGATAACATCTCAATGTTCATGACAAAGAAACCACATCATCAATCAACCAACAAGCTAGTGAAGTATAGAGGCTATACTAGGGACTTCAAATTAAGTTTACAAATCACACAAGTATTAATGGTTTCCTTGTTAATACTATTATAGCATGAATGCAAACATTTATCATAAACACAAAGATATATAATAATAACTATATTTATTATTGCCTCTAGGGCATATCTCCAACACAAACGGCTAAGGGGTAGCCCTTTGATGGCATGGTTGGCACTGGGGGAGACAATGGGAGAGGATTTAGGCCTTAGTGGCATTGGATCACTTCTCTAAAACAATAATAGTTAGGCAGGTAGTTTAGTGCTCACTAAGTGTTCAACACAATGGCCGCAAGAGACTTTTATTTGAATTTTGTGAAGATTTTTGTTGGGTGCTTTGATCTGATGCTTGGTTGACTTTGGTTGCTAGGATTTGTTAAATGGAATTCATTTGAGTGGTTTTTGAAAAAGTGTGATCTAGACATATGAAGTAGATTCAATTTTCAACTGTCATTTAAAATTAGAGTTTGAATGTTTTTGGGAGATCACAAAGTGGGCCTTGGCACATCACTACTTGTACTAGCAAGGGGTGCAAAGATCCACAATTGTTTCTGTTGGGAATTGTGTGCTAGGAACACCCAAAGTGGGCTAGTTGATTAAAATGGCAAAAGTGACCATTTCCTTTATTTAATTCTTTTTGATTTCTTTTTCTTTGGTTTTTTGCTTGGGAATGATCTAGATGATGTGAAATTCATCATAGAACCATTTTACAACCATTAGAACAAACAATAGTGGCCTTTCAAACAACTCCTATTTTAAATGCACACATATGAATGCTTAAAGATTTTGAATAGAAAAAGGTTTTGTTAACCCTAAGTTGGGTGATTTGGATCTTGATCACTTGGATTAAAGATTTGGGATGTTACAAAAGGGGAGCTTGTAATTACATGGAGTTATGTATGTGTGTTAGAGAAACGCCTGGGCCGCCGGTCTAATCCATGCCTAATCATGGTGGAAACCTGCAGCGTAACCATAATGAGCTCTCTATGAAGCATTCTTCTTATAAAAAAAGAGTCATATATTGAGAAAAAGAAAAAAAGAAAAAAAATATGAGAAAAGAGGAAAGAGAGAAAAAAGCACCATTTTCCCATGGTAAATAAGAAGATTGTTGAGATGCTTGTTGTCTGCTTGCCTTGTCATTTTGATATGGGGATTCTTCCGTATCATCGGGAAAGGGGTACCCCGTTGGAGGTTCTCTATGATACACATGTACTTACTATGACAAGAACTTACCGGTAACTAAACTTGAGTAGCATGAGGAGCGGCCCTCGTATTCAAGGGACATGAGATTGCCAACTTATACTTTGTCAAGCATATACTCCATAGTTTGTTCACTTTAACCTTAGTCACTTCAAGATGCTTATGATAGGGGCAATGAGAGGTGAAAGCTAGTAAGTACCATAATTTTTGGAAGCTCTTTATGAGACTTGAATCCCTGCTTCCTTCTATGAAGGCCTTTCTTTTACTTTTATGTTGAGTCTCCACCTTCTATCTTTATGCACCTATTGAGAGAGCATAATGGCCATTCTTAGTTCTATGTGCATTGTCCCAAGACTTGTTGATTGATGCATAACTTTGATATTTCTTGTTCTTAAACTATTTGTATCTAGTCACCCTTATGAACTTTGAAGGTGTCCTATGCATTTATGTTTGTTACTCTATGAGGGACAAGCTGAATGCCACTATGCTATGTCTTCTTTATGTGAAACAAACAAACGTCTTTTGATGCATTGTTATTCATGATCTTTAATTGTATCCTTTCATGTTGCATGCATAGTTACTATGTCTTATTGTTAGAACTATATCTTTCATGCTATGTTAGAATACTATGATCCCAGATATCAATGTTCTACAAATACTTTGATCAAGATTATGATGGTGCATGTCACCTCAAAAATTATTCTTTCCTTTATCACTTACCTACTCGAGGACGAGCAGGAGTTAAGCTTGGGGATGTTGATACGTTGCTAACGTATCTATAATTTTTGATGTTCCATGCTTGTTTTATATCTACTTTATTATGTTTTGTCCACACTTTGGAGTATTTTTATAAACTTTCTTGGACTAACCTATTAATAAGATGCCACAGTGCTAGTTGCCTGTTTTCTGCTGTTTTTGGTCCCAGGAAAGTCAGAAAATGAATACTCTCGGAATTGGACCGGACAAAAGCCAAAATCGATATTTTACCGGAAGACTCACGGAGCCAGAAGACGAGACGGAGAGGGGCCACAGGGCGGCCACACCCCCCTTGGCACGGGCAGCCCTAGGCCACGCCAGGGCATGGTGTAGGCCCCCTGGCCGCCCATCGACCTTGACTCTTCGCCTATAAGATGCCTCCTGATGCAAAAACCCTAAATCGAACAGCCTCCAGCCATGAAAAGTTCCACAGCACCGCCGCCACCAAAGGGGAGATTCGGGGGACAGAAAGTCTCTGTTCCGGCACCCTGCAAGGACAGGGAAGTGCCCCCGGAGCCATCTCCATCGATCTCCACCACCATCTCCATCGCCCTTGCTAATTCCCATGATGATGAGGGAGTAGTTCTTCCTCGAGGCTAAGGGCTTTAACGGTAGCTATGTGTTCATCTCTCTCTCCATGCGTGATCATATTGTGATCATGAGATTTGTAATCAAGTAGATCTACCTTGCTACTCAAGTGCTTTAATAGATCTTTGGCTCTCCCCATGTGTGTGAAAGTGACAGCATGCAAACCATGGTGGCACTTAGGCTAGAGATTGCAAATACTTGTTATGAGTTATATTTAGAGTTGGATGTCTCTATGAAATTGTGGTGTTTGTTGGAACCATCTAGAGCTCAAGGTGACAGTGTGGGGTTATCTAGATGGGAAAAGCGAACTTTGAGGAGTGCTGTTATAGCCCTACCATGGATTAGAGTGTCCAACCGGAGAGTAGTTAAGAGTAGTATCATAAAGAGAAAATATTTATATGGGAGTGTTCACTAGTGAAAGTATGATCCCTAGGCCTTGTTTCTAAACATTGAAACACCGTTTGCAACTAGATCTGTTACATGTTTGCTTGCTTCCATCTTTATTTCAGTTTGTCTTTAGTCTCTTCCACGCCATCGAGCTATTTTCTGGCACCATTGTCTTATATCCATACCACTTGTATTTCACTATCTCTTTGCCGAACTAATGCACCTATACACCTGACAAGTGTATTGGGTGTGTTGGGGATACAAGAGACTTCTTGTATCTTGATCGCAGGGTTGTTTGAGAGGGGATGTCTTTGACCACTTCCTCCCTGAGTTCAATAAACCTTGGGTAATCCACTTAAGGGAAAACTTGCTGTTGTTCTACAAACCTCTGCACTTGGAGGCCCAACAACTATCTACAAGAATAGAAGTGCGTAGACATCAATCCCCAACAACCATGTGCTCACTCTCCATCATCATGTGTGAGTAGTTCTCTTTAGGCATGTGAGGTGGATGTGTTTTGGATGAGATTGATCATGCAATCATCCATATGTATCGAGATTTTATGTATTTTTATCTTGAGGATATTCTTGCATGACTGTTGATGCACCTTTGCTATGTTTAATGCTTATTACTAGGGCCCGAGTGACATGATTTTTGTACTAAACTTTTATTGTCCTATCATATATATGAGTTTGGTATCTATCTGCAAAGTGTATTGCCTATTATTATGTTGAACCTGCGAACCCTAAAGTGACAGTTAGGGAAAATAATGGGAATATATGATAGTTTGAGAATATTATGTGTTCATGGAATGCTAATGCATTGTTCTAGGCTATTCGAAAGGATATATCTTAATTACCCATAGTTTCAAGTTGGCCCCGGTGAAATGGGTAGGTAGGACAATAGATGTTATACAAATTCTCTTGGTTAGTACGTACAACTATATTTGAAACACATACCTATGCACAAATGAATTAGAGATGAATACCATGTTATTTGGATTACATTATATGGTCAATATCACCTCATGCCTAAACTTTTAGCCACTGAAAGTTACAAGTCACTATTTTCGGTAAAAACTGGAAATCTGCTTCTATTTTTAACTATTTGCTTTACTGTTCTGATTCAACTGCTATAATCAACACTTGCTTCTTGAGTATATTGATATACAGGTGTGGTTGAAAGTTACGTATCAATTGCTAAATTCTTATGGATATTCTTGTGTTCTCTTGAGTCGAACTATAAATTTGGGTAATCTTTCCTATCAAAGATTTCAGTGATCCCTTATAGTTGTGGGCATCACTCCCCCATATACCTCCCGAGCTTTAATGACAACAATCTGTGAAACACGGGTACCCTTCTCGCCACGGAAAACAACCCCACAGTCAGACGCAACCTCGCCTAGATGGGCCAAAGGGATTGGAGCTAACAGTGAGTATCTAGAATCAGAATGAACAATAGTACAAGGTTCTGAAGAGAATATGCCCGAGAGGCAATAATAAAGGTTATTATCTTATTCCTTGTTTATGATAAATGTTTATTTTGCATGCTATAATTGTATTAATTGGAAATGTTAATACATGTGTGTTTAATAAACAAATAAAGGGTTCCTAGTAATGCCTCTCTTATAAACTAGCTCGTTGATTAACAAGATGATCAAGGTTTCCTGATCATGGACATTGGATGTTGTTAATAACGAGGTCACAGCATTAGTGAATGATGTGATGAACATTCATCCGAAGTATAGCATTAGAATCAAAGTCATTATGTTTATATTGATATAACATCATACAAATTTATTTTAGTCCTTAGACCATGAGATCATGTTAATTGCTAACATCGGAAGAATACTTTGATAACATAAAACGTCACAACATAACAGGGTGACTATAAAGGTGGGTTTGGGTACTATGAAAGTGTTATGTTGAGGCTCATGGATCAATAGTGGGATTTGTCCATCCCGATGATGGATAGATATACTCTGGGCCCTCTCGGTGATATCACATTGAGATAGCTTGCAAGCAAGTGATTTTATCACTAGAATGTTATATCACGGGAATGAGAAAAGAGTGCATGTCAGCAACGAGATCAAACTAGTATGGAGATACCAATGATCGAATCTCGGACATGTAATATATCGCGAGACAAAGGGATTTAGTTAAGACGTTAAAGGTTCACACGATCACTAGAGTCACCGTTGAATGTGTGGGAGTCAGTACGGATCTCCAGGTCCCACTGCTGATTATTGATCGGAGAAATGTCTTGATCATTTCTGCATTATTCGTGAACCGTAGGGTGACACATTTAAGGGATACCGACACCGTTTGGAGCAAATATGTTTCAGATAAAGATTTAAGAAAGCGTTGGAATCATTTTTATGGAAACCAGAATTATTTCGGGTGAAATTGCAGAAACTGGTTCTGCATGTGATATTGAAATGTTGTAGGGGTTTTATGTGAATGTTTGTTAATTAATGTAATTAACAAAATTCTGAATAAAATAAATAAAATAGTTTTATTAAATGAGAGATATATTAATTTTGGTAGAAAATTAATGCATGTGTGAGTGGAATTTTGAGTGGAGGTATTTTATGTGAGTGGGTGCTCCACCCACATGAATGAGGAAGAGGTGTGGGCACCCACCATGGCTGCCACGCCATGGCCCTTGGCTGCCCCCATCCTCCTATAAAAGGCACCCCTCTCACTCCATCTCACTTACACCTCCTCGTGAAGGATCTCTCTCCCTCTAGAAATTAATCCCCATGGTCTCGGATTAGCGAGATACATGTTCTCGGTCGCTTTATCTGGAAAGGAGTTGCTACTTACGATACTTTGCTGGAGTGAGGGATGGAGGTTGTCAGGGGACAAGACGTGTGTGTGATCATGGATGCACCGCTGCTTTGCGGTACTGAACTTGGTGGTACTGGACCTGCTGGACTTGGTGGTGCTGGACCTACTAGACTCGCTGGACTTCATCACGATCTTGAGATCGGCAAGTGTATGACTACATCAAGCACAAAATCAGTTTCATTAACAATGCTTTGTCGATCTTCAAGGATATGTTCTCTATGGATGTATATGCAGCCGTTGATTATATCTAGGTAGATATATATTGGTGCTTAGATGTTCACTTCGTAGGATTTTTTTGTTTTCTATGCTACGAGCCCAACAGTGGTATCAGAGCCTGATCTATGCGTAGATGATTTGCACGGGTAGTACACATAAGAGTATGTCGGCAATGATGATCATTTTATTTGCATCTTCTATGTATTTTGGATATTGGTGGCATAGTGGGATGAAGCGGCCAGGACTAACTTTACATGTTGATGTCTATGCACTTCTATTCTTGTAGACAGTTGTTGGGCCTCCAAGTTCATAGGTTTGTAGAACAGCAGCAAGTTTTCCCATAAGTGGATCTCCCAAGGTTTATCGAACTCAGGGAGGAAGTGGTCAAAGGTATCCCCTCTCAAGCAACCCTGCAATCAAGATAGAAGAAGTCTCTTGTGTCCCCAACACACCCAATACACTTGTCAGGTGTATAGGTGCACTAGTTCGGCGAAGAGATAGTGAAATACAAGTGGTATGGATAATTATAAGTGGCAACGGTGATAGAAGATAGTTTGATGGCGTGGAAAAGACTAAAGTAAAACTGAAATAAAGATAGAAGCAAGCAAACATGTAACAGATCTAATAGCAAACGATGTTTCAATGCTTAGAAACAAGGCCTAGGGATCATACTTTCACTAGTGAACACTCTCATATAGATATATTCTTGTTTATGATACTACGCTGAACTACTCTTTGGTTGGACACTCTAATCGATGGTAGGGCTATAGCAGCACACCTCAAAGTTCATCTTTCCCATCTAGAAAACCCAACACTGTCACCTTGAGTACTAGATGAGTCCAACAAACACCACAATTTCATAAAGACATCCAACTCCAAATATAAATCATAACAAGTATTTGTAATCTCTAGCCTAAGTGCCACCATGGTGTGCACGATGTCACTTTCACACACATGGGGAAAGCAGGGATCTATTAAAGCACTTGAGTAGCAAGGTAGATCTATAGATTACAAGCTCATGATCTCAATAGGATCATGCATTGATAGAGAGGTGAACACATAGCTACCGGTAGAACCCTTAGCCTCGAGAGAGAACTACTCCCTCCTCATCATGGGAATCAGCAATGGTGATGGAGATGGCGGTGGAGATCGATGGAGATGGCTTGGGGGCACTTCCCGTCCTGACAGGGTGCCAGAACAGAGACTTTCTGTCCCCCGAATCTCCCCTTCGGTGCCGGCGGCGTTGTGGAACTTTTCGTGGATTTCTGATTGACTATCTAGGGTTTCTGCCTCGGGAGGAATATATAGGCGAAGGAGGCAAGGTCGGTGGCCGGCCAGGGGGCCCACACCATGCCCTGGCGCGGCCTGGGCTGGCCTGCGCCAAGGGGGTGTGGCCACCCTGTGGCCCCTCTCCGACTCTCCTTCTGGCTCCATGAGTCTTCCGGGAAAATAGTAACTTTGGCTTTTGTCCCGTCCAATTCTGAGAATATTCATTTTCTGACTTCTTGGAACCAAAAACAGCAGAAAACATGCAACTGGCACTGTGGCATCTTGTTAATAGGTTAGTCCAAGAAATCATATAAAAAGTACTCCAAAGTTGGAACAAAACACAAGAAAGTAGATAAAAGCAAGCATGGAACATCAAAAATTATAGATACATTTGCAATGTATCAACATCCCCAAGCTTAACTCCTGCTCGTCCTCGAGTAGGTAAGTGGTAAAAAGAAAGAATGATTTTTGAGGTGACATGCACCATCATAAACTTGATCAAAGTATTTGTAAAACATTCAAAGCTGGGATCATAGTACTTCAATCATAACATGAAAGACAAAGTTCTAGCAATAAGGGAAACAAACTATGTTGCAACATGAAAAGGCACAAACAAAAGATTAATGAATAACAATGCTTTGCAAGACGTTTGTTTGTTTCACATAAAGAAAACATAGCATAATAGTATTCAACTTGTCCCTCATAGAGTAGCAAATATAAATGCATAGGACACCTTCAAAGATCATAAGAGTGACTAGATACAAATAGTTTAAAACAAGCAATATCATGTTATGCATCAATCAACTAGTCTTGGGACAATGCACATAGAACTAAGAATGGCCACTATGCTCTCAAAGTAGGTGCATAAAGATAGAAGGTGGAGACTCAATATAATGGTGGAAGAAAGGCCTTCATAGAAGGAATTAGGGATTCAAGTCTCATAAAGAGCTTCCAAAAATTATGGTACTTATTAGCTTTCATCTCTCATTGCCCCTATCATAAGCATCTTGAAGTGATTAAGGTTAAAGTGAACAAACTATTGTGTATATGCTTGACGAAGTATAAGTTAGAAATCTCATGTCCCTTGTATACGAGGGCCGCTCCTCATGCTACTCAAGTTTAGTCACCGGTAGGTTCTTGTCATCGTAAGTACATGTGTATCATAGAGAACCGCCAACGGGGTACCCCTTGCCCGATGATACGGAAGAATCCCCATATCAAAATGACAAGGCAAGCAGACAACGAGCATCTCAGCAATCTTCTTATTTACCATGGGAATATGGTGTTTTTTCTCTCTTTCCTCTTTTCATAATATTTTTTTTCTTTTTCTCTTTTTTCTCAATATAGGACTCTTTTTTTATAAGAAGAATGCTTCATAGACAACTTATTATGGTTACGCTGCAGGTTTCCACCATGTTAGCATGGATTAGACCAGTGGCCTAGGCGTTTCTCTAACACATATACATAACTCCATGGACTTACAAGCTCCCCTTTCATTTCACACCGACGACATCCACATACAAAAGAGCATGATATCAACTAGGTACAAGTACCAAGTGCAATGTTGAAAGCGTTCCCCATGACAGCATGGTTCTGCTAATTCACAACAAATAAGTGCAAGCATATACAACATAGACGACACAATGGTTCAAGTTTATTAAGGGCAAGAAAAGTGAAGTGTGCCATCAAGTTCGTGAGAGCTTTAATCACTAGTTTTCTCATAACAAGTTTAATTCGGAAGGTAAGCAAAAGCATGAATATACTTGGAATAGCATAAGCTTATAGGTAGGTATGGTGGACTCTTTGGAATAACTTGGTTTAGGGGGTTGGATGCATGAGTGGAACTCATAGTTGGTTGTGGAGGCTAGCAAAAGACTGGGAGTGACAAACTAAGAGAGCAATAATGGCCATAATCATGCAGAGCAACAAAACATCATTGATCAAAGCATAAAGTGATACTACAATTTGAAAACTAAAGGATCATAAAGGCTATGGTGACTTGAGATAGTCATAACATGGTGTGAGCATGCGCCAGGTCAACCCAAATAAAGCATCAAAGGAGAATACCACTATACTATGCTTTAATATGCTAAAACAAAGCATGATTCATCCAAGGCACATTAAGCAATCTCATTTGTTTATAACAAGTCATGCTACAGAAAATAATACTAAGCATAAAACCAAAACAATATCAAGCATGGCATGACAAAGCATAGGCCACAGTCAAAAACAAGCTCTCTTTACCACTTAGGCATGAACTTTCCTACTCTTTTTCCAATCCAAACCAAACTATTTGAAAACTAATGTACGAAAGAGGGGGTCCAACCAATTTATTCAGAAAACTAAGCAAACCAAGAAAACAAAAAAGAAGACGCTCCAAGAACAACACAACTGTGCATGAAACAATAAAAATGAAGCGTTTGGAAGAAACCTGGGATTTTTATTGATGAAGAGGGGGATGCCTTGGGCATCCCCAAGCTTTGACGCTTGTACTTATTGGATTTTTCTTGGTTTTACACGTGTGGCATCCCCAATCTTGAGCTTTAGTCCATCCTTCATCTCATTACGCATTCCTTCCATACACCTGAAATTTTTCCTTCATACAAAACTTCACACAATCTTTATTAGCAACATTAGTGCACTCAAGATAAATAAGTATTAAGGTTCAATTCTAACACCAAATAAACTTCCATTAGAACACTATCTACTGAAGCACTTCTCTCAAAAAGCTCAATTCCCCAAAAGAACTCAAAAAGGAACCAACAAGAAGCAAATGCAGAAAATGGCAGAAATCTGTCAAAACAGACCAGCAGGTAAAGAAGAATTTTTTCGAATACCTTCTGTAGCTCAAATCAAAAAGTGTTGAACTAACGAAAGTTAGATAACAACCTGGGTCAGAAGCACAAAAATTAACGCCTCAAAAAGGCGTTCAGAGATTTTACACGAATTTGTACGGTGAAGCACAGTAATCTTTTTCAGGATAGCAACTTTCCCAATCATTACTTCTCTCTCATTAGAGGTTACTCTTGGCACAAAAAGCAAATAAAAAGGATAAGGAGAGGTTATTACTGAAGTAATAACTTCCAAGACTCATCTAAAACTTTTGGGTTATCTTCCAATAAGTACTTTTCTTTAACGCCTTTAAGTTAGGCATGATAGTTTGAGAAGATGCTCACATAAGAAATATGAATTGAAGTAAAAGAGAGCATCAAGAAGCAAATTCAAAACACATTTAAGTCTAACCCACTTCCTATGCAAAATAATCTTGTAAAGAAACAAGTCATGAAAGCACAAAGCAACAAGAATAGGAAAGCAAAACAAGTGCAACTTCAAAAATTTCAACATAAAGAGGGGAAACTTAATATTGTTGAGACACATAAAACCATGTTTCCCTCTCTCATAATAACTTTCAGTAGCATTATGAATAAATGTAACAATATAACTATCACAAGAAACATTCTTATCATGAGCCACATGCATAAAAGAATAAATACTCTCCACATAAGCATAGTCATTCTTATTAATTGTGGTGGGAGCAAATTCAACAAAATAGCTATCATTATTATTCTCATCACCATAATCATCAAATATAGGAGGCATATTGTAATCATAATTAATTTTCTCCTCAATAGTTGGTGGACCGAAAATATCATACTCATCATTGTAATCATCATATATCGGAGGCATAGTATCATCAAAGTAAATTTTCTCCTCCGTGCTTGGGGGACTAAAAATATCATGCTCATCAAAACCAGCATCCCCATGCTTAGAATTTTCCATAGCATTAGCAATAATGGTATCCAAAGAATTCATACTAACAACGTTGCTATTAGCATGCAAATAAAGTTCCATAGGTTTTTTAATTTTCTCTTCAAACACTTCATGTCCTAACTCAAGATAAATACTATAAAACTCTCTAATTTTTTTGTTGTTTTCCATTAAGCCTAACTAGTGAAAACAAGAAACAAAAAGACAAAATTGCAGAATCTAAAGGAAATAACTTCGAGCACTCACACCGGAGGATGTGAGTACCTTTTACCTTACCTCCCCGGCAACGGTGCCAGAAAATAGCTTGATGTCTATGCACTTCTATTCTTGTAGACAGTTGTTGGGCCTCCAAGTGCAGAGGTTTGTAGAATAGCGGCAAGTTTTCCCTTAAGTGGATCTCCCAGGGTTTATCGAACTCAGGGAGGAAGTGGTCAAAGGTATCCCCTTTCAAGCAACCCTGCAATCAAGATACAAGAAGTCTCTTGTGTCCCCAACACACCCAATACACTTGTCAGGTGTATAGGTGCACTAGTTCGGCGAAGAGATAGTGAAATACAAGTGGTATGGATAATTATAAGTGGTAACGGTGATAGAAGATAGCTTGATGGCGTGGAAAAGACTATAGTAAAACTGAAATAAAGATAGAAGCAAGCAAACATGTAACAAATCTAATAGCAAACGATGTTTCAGTGCTTAGAAAGAAGGCATAGGGATCATACTTTCACTAGTGAACACTCTCATATAGATATATTCTTGTTTATGATACTTCTAAAAATTCCTTTATAGCTAATTGAGTTTATTGATAGAGCTAGACGACACTGTTTATGGAGGAAAACAGTGGACAGAGATGAGAAGTCCTACTCCCTTGTTGCATGGGATCTTGTCTGTAGGCCAAAGAAAAAGGGAGGCCTGGGGATTTTGAATCTCAAGGTTCAGAATCAGGCTCTGCTAATTAAGTTTCTTCATAAATTCTATCATAAGCATGATGTTCCCTGGGTTCTTCTAGTGTGGCATGCTTACTACACGACTGGACTCCCTCATACAATGGCTAAATGTGGCTCCTTTTGGTGGAAGGACATCTGCAGTCTAACTGACATTTTTAGAGGAATTGCCTCTTGCAAAGTGAACCGTGGTGATACTGTTCTATTATGGAAAGACTTCTGGGTTGGTGATGATATTTTGCAGAATAGATACCTAAGATTATTCTCATTCTCTGACTCTGAGGATATTACTATTGCTGAATTTACTGAATCGGTAAACCCTCTAGATCACTTTGCTACTCCCCTGTCGATGGAAGCTAATACAGAGTTGGGATTCTTGTTGGATTGTGTTAATGACCTTGACAGAGACATGTCTACACCAGATCAGTGGGTTTTCACATGGGGTCACAATTATCACCCTAAGGACTACTATAACTTTTACTTCAGAGAAGTTGTCCCAGTTCAAGTGTTGCCTCAGATTTGGAAGGCACAGTGTCTTATGAAGCACAAAGTCTTTGCCTGGCTGCTGGTTATGGATAGATTGAACACGAGAGATATGCTACAACGCAGGCAATGTCCAATTGCAAATGTGGATTGTGTTCTTTGTCTTCAGAATAGAGAGACAAGGGATCACTTGTTTTTCAGTGCCCATTCAATGTTCAATGCTGGGACCTGTTAGGCATCTCCTGGGACATGAATAAGGAGTTAAGCCCAAGGCTAGAGACAGCTAAACAATTCTGGTCTAAGCCACTTTTTCTGGAGTGTGTAATCTTGAGTGCTTGGAATATATGGAAGCAAAGGAACAGAAAGCACTTTGATGGAATTGATTCTAATATTCAAAGCTGGCTGGTTCACTTTTCTTCTGATATTGACATTTTAAGTGTTAGGCTTAAATCTGATAGTAAAGATCAGATTATTTCTTTTGTAAGAGAGTTGAGAGTCTAGACTTATTTTATTTGCTTTTGGGTTCTGGGAAACCCTAACCCCTTGTACATATGTTGTAACTCTATCCTTTTTTTAATTTAAGAGCAGTAGGAGACTCTCCTGCTGTAATTCCTCAAAAAAAAAGAGAACTTGCACAACATCTTTTGTCCTGCCAGCCCGTTTGCAGCGGGGCCTCAAGGGAACTACTGGCAATTAAGGTGCTCCTTTTAATAGAGCACCGGAGCAAAGCATTAACACTCCGTGAACACATGCGATCCTCACATAAAAGCCATTCCCTCCGGTTATCCCGATTTCTGTCACTTCGGGGCCATTGGTTCCGGACAACAACGTGTGTATATAACTTGTAGATAAGACCAAAAACAATACTATCATAATGAATCAATAACATGTTCAGATCTAAAATCATGCACTCGGGCCCTAGTGACAAGCATTAAGCATAACAAGTCGCAACAAAGTCATAAAGCACTAATAAAAGATACTAGGCACCATGCCCTAACAATCTGATGCCATTACATGAACGATCTCATCCAATCCCTACCATCCCCATAGCCTACAGCGAGGGATTACTCACTCATAGATGGGGCAAACATGGATGGTCGATGGAGAAGCGATGGTCATGATGATAGCGATGATCTCCTCCAATTCCCCGTCCCGGCAGGGTGCCAGAACAGAGTTTCTGGTGTTGTTTCATGTTATCTGGTGGTGGCGGTGAAGCGGAACTCCTTCTGGAAAAACGTTGACCCCCCCCGGAGTTTTTAGGTCAGAAGGCTTCTTATAGGCGAAGAGGGAGACCGAGGGGGTTCCTGGGGGCCCACACCACCCCCTGGCGCGACCTGGCCTGGCCTGCGCCACCAGGTGGTGTGGCCACCCCCTGGCTCTTCTCCGTCTCGTATTCTGGCTCCTAGAGTCTTCGGGTGAAATAGGATTTTTGGCATATTTTCCGGGATTTTTCCTGATAGTTGATTTTCTGCACAAAAAGTAGACACCAAGGCAATTCTGCTAAAAACAGCGTCAGTCCGCGTTAGTTGCATCCAAATTACACAAGTTTAGAGGAGAAACAATAGCAAAAGTGTTCGGGAAAGTAGATACGTTTTGGACGTATCAACTCCCCCAAGCTTAGCTTATTGCTTGTCCTCAAGCAATTCAGTAGAAAACTGAGTGCGATAAAAGAACTTTCACGAACACATTTGCTTCATATGATGTATATATTCTCAGCATCTGACCAACTACTTAGGCAATTCATAATAAGGAGTATGCTACTGAGTCTACTTAATAGTCAATGTAAGCTATGAATAGATTCCAACTCAAAAATAATAAGTGGCATGAAGCATAAACATAAGCAATATTGCAATGCTCATAAAAAGGTATGATAGAGTGGTGTCTCGCTTGCCTTTGATTATGAATGTCAAGGCACCTCTGAAGTTCAAGCGATGACTAGAAGTAAAGATATCAAAGATACAAGCATCAAAGTCATAACACAAATAATCAAGTAATGAGACAAGCACAAAGAATGACAACTATGCTCTCAAGAAGGTGCTCGGAGAATGTGTGGAGACTCAACAAGTAAAAGAAAAGGTTTTGAATAATTTGAAAGGCTTCCAAATGCTGAAAGTATGGTACTTGTTAGCTTTGAGCTCTCATTGCCCCTATCATAAGCATCTTTAAATGGTTAAGGTTAAAGTGACACAACTAAGAGGATATGCTTGACAAGTTATAAATCGAAGTCTCATGCCCCTTACTTACGAAGACCGATCCTCATGCTACTCAACTTCAGTCACAAGTAAGCTCTTGTCATTGTAAGTATATACGTATCATAGAGAACCGCCAACGGGGTACCCCTTGCACATGACACGGGAGCTGTCCCATAATCAAAATAACAAGGCAAGCAGATAATGAGCATCTCAACGATCTTTTTATTTACTATGTGCATAGATTTTTATTGAGGATGCTTCATAGAATGCTCATTATGGTTATGCTGCAAGTTTCCACCATGATTAGGCATGGCTTAGGCTAGCGGCCCAGGCGTTTCTCTAACATACATACAAACTCCATGATCTTACAAGTTCCACTTTTATTTCACACCGCTGGGATCCATAAGCAAAAGAACATGATATCAACGAGGTACTAAGTACCAATGAAATGTTGAAAACGTTCCCCATGAAACATGGTTCTGCTAACTTCAATTTATAAAGCGCAAGCATATACGCAACAAAGAAGGATGCAATGGTTCAGGTTTATTAAGTGCAAGAAAATAAAGTGTGCCATCAAGTTCGTGAGAGCTTTACTAACCAACTTTCTCATAACAAGCAAACATTTTATTCAGAAGAAAACAAGGCATAATGAATATGCACGGAAGTAGCAAATGATGCTAATGGGTAGGTATGGTAGACACTTTGGAAATATTTGGTTTAGGGAGTTGGAAACTTGAGTAAAACATACTCAGTGTAAGTGAAGGCTAGCAATAGTAAGGGAGTGACAAACGAGAGAGCAATAGCTGTCATAATCATGCTTGCAAAAAAACAGGACTAATCATGGCATGAAAGTGATTCAAGATCCTCAAGGCAAAATAATTCATCAAGGCTTAACTGATTATTACAGTTATGTGCATGCGTAAGCATGTGCCAAGTCAATTCAAATGAAACATTCAGAGGAGGATACCACGGTGTCATACCAAGTTATGAACAGGATAATGCAAGCAAACATTCATACGACATGCTACAAACTATTAGCGAGCTGGAGCTAATCAAAAGAAAGCAAGAACTACTAAGCATCCAAAGATAACATTCACCCTACACGAACAGGCTAAGCATGCCCACAATGATGAGTATATGTACAAAAATGAAAACAAATAGCGTTCGTTACCAGCCTCTTACCATGCCTCAAGTTGTCATTGATCCTCATTATTGCTCTTCACTTGTGTGGCTTGAATAATAATATGAAACCAATATCCACTGAGGACTGCTGAACCCTGTAGCCAACTTACAAAAACCAAAGAAGAACGACAAATATTTTTGGTGTTTTCGATTTTTTTAAACAAGGACCAAAGAGGAAAACAAGCAAAGCAAAATCTTTTTGGGTTTTTTGAATAGTTCAAACAAAGCAAAAGGGAAAAACAAACCAAGGAAAAAAGAAAAAGAAGCAAACCAAAGAGAAACAACAGAAATATTTTTGGTCTTTTTGTGTTTTAGAAAGCAAAAGCAAAGAAAGAACAAAAACTAAAGAGAGAATGAAACATGAATATACAAAGTATAGACGCAACATGATATGGAGATGAGTGTGGTGTCGGCGTAACCCCCCCCCCAAGCTTAGGCTTTTGGCCTAAGTGGGTATCAATCCCAAGCTGGCCAGGATGAAGTGTCACCATGGTACGACGAAGAGGTCCCCTCGTCCTGGTGCGAGCTTGAGTACGTCCCTCCGTAATGTGCGGAGTAATCATAGGAGGGCACATCCTCCTGGTGCTGCTCGTGAAAGCCCAGCAAGCGAAGCTGCTCGTCCACCTCCTCCTTGGAGCGCGACCACGGTCTCCTGTGAACACTAAACAAAGAAGGTTGTGGCAAAGGGATCTCCCTTTCATCCCCATCAGTGAAAAGCATCCTATATACTAGACCATTCAAATTAGAAGTAGCAGTGACAAAGTGATGGGTTTTCATAGCAACAAGGTCAAGCCTCTGTGGTGCTAGTACAGTATCATTGGGATCTACTAAAAGTCCCAATGCATTGACTATACGCGAGGCAATGATGCCTCCATAGATAGGCCCCCTAGCAGCTAGGCGGCGAGCAATAAGCGAGCCTAGGTTGTACGGAGTATCATTGTTAAGCGCAGTAGCAATGAATGCTAAATGATAGTTGGAGATATTACTTGTGTTCTCCCTACCCAGTACACTAGTAGCAAGATAATATGCAAAGTATCTAAGAGCAGGGAGTTGGATATTTCTTATCTTTCTGCGTTGCGCCACGCGGTCATCATCATTGGTCACCCCTCGGTAAAGCTCCAGTAAATCAGCGGGCCGCCCTTGAATTTTCTTCACGGTCCCTGTCATGCTTATACCTATAATACTGCAAAATCTCTCCAAAGGCATGGTGAAGGGCAGATTATAAATTTTGAAAGAGATAGTCGACTGATAGGATGTGTTAGTAAACGTGAAGCTCTCAACAAAAGTTTTGGTGAGCATAGTGTATTGCTCACTCTCATCTTGCATATATGAGGTCAAACCAACCCTCTCAATCAGTAGCAAGAAATCATCAAGAATACCTGCAGCTTGTAAGAAAGTAAAACAAGGAAAAGTGGATGGGTGAGCATCCCATCATCCCTTTCATTACCAATACGAGTTGCAATGAGATCTTCGTTCTATGATGGCCTAAACTGAGAGGCTAATCTTGAGGGCCTCGACCTCCTAGGTGCATCACTCTCAAATATCTCTCCAAAAGTATGGTTGTTCATGCTTGGTATTCTGAAATTTAAACACCTATCAAACAAGTGATTGCAAAGTGAATATAATGAAGGATTCTACTCATAGGGACTTGTAAGAGGCCTAAACATGCATCAAAACTATATCTCTAAGCATCAAACAAGCTTACAAGCTCTCATAACCAGTCACCTACAGAAGCAAAATACTCAAGATATAATCCACTAAACTCAAATCTACTTGGACAAGGAGAGGAGTCACATACCAGGGAACAAATGCTCCAAATTTCAGCAAGAAAGATGGGATGAGCAAGGAGATCGAAAAAATCGAGAGCAAGCACAGCAAGAACGCGATTTTGAGCAATGAACTGGAGCTTACTCGGGAGAGAGAAGAAAGTGGCAGGTGAGAGAGTTAGTGGGGGGCCAGGGGTGGCCCACACCAGGGCATGGCGCCACCCAGGGAAGGCCGCGCCACCAGGTGGTGTGCCTGCCTGGTGGGTCCTCCTGGTACCTCCCAGGTACTCCTCTGCCCCCTTTTTCACGTAAAAATTTAATATGAATTTTCTGGAATTTTTCGAGACACTTTATTTTTGGGCATTTTTTAGGCATAGAAAATGATTTTCTGACTGACAGATTTTTTTTGGAAACAAGATGCAAGGACAAAACAAAGCTAGAACTACAGAAGTTCTAAGACACTCTAATAAGCAAGCGACTAACAACAAAGAAAACTAAACGAAAGCAAAAACTAAAATGGATAGAATAGAAGTACATGGAAATAATCATAATGAAAACATTGTTTTGTTCAATGAAATCCTTTTGTTAACAAGGTTGATCAGGTCTTGTTACCAAAAAAATTCCATATGAGACAAAACTTTGTATTCCACTAATGATTATGTTACCTCAACCTTGATAGCAATGGTCCCAATCATAATAGTTTCAAATTTTTCTCTTGGTATGGGACAATATATTTCTCCAACTTGAATGCCCTCAACATGTTCAATTGAATTCAAACCATAAGTCCTTTCAATCTTCTTGGAGAAATAGACAGTATGTTCCTTGTCATTAACATTGAAAGTCACCTTTCCTTGATTACAATTAATAACAGCTCCTGCAGTATTAAGAAAAGGTCTCCCAAGAATAATGGACATATTATCATCTTCAGGCATTTCAAGCACAACAAAATCAGTTAATATCAAGCAATTATGAGCCACTTGATCAGGTACATCCTCACATATACCCACAGGAATAGTGGTAGATTTATCAACCATTTTCAAAGATATATCAGTTGGTATTAATTTTTCTAGTTGAACCCTCTTATAGAGAGAAAAAGGCATAACACTAACTCCAGCTCCCAAATCACACAAAGAAGTTCTAACATAACTGTTCTTAATAGAGCAAGGGATAGTTGGAATCCCCGGGTCTCCAAGTTTCTTAGGAACCTTACCATTGAAGGAATAATTAGCAAGCAAAGTAGAAATTTCTTCATTAGGTATCTTCCTTTTATTCGAGACAATATCCTTCATATACTTTGAGTAAGGAGGCAATTTAATAGCATCAGTAAAGGAATTTGCAAGAATAAAGGTTTCATCCACTCACAAAACTTATTATAATGTTCATCCTCCTTTGACTTGTGTTTCTTATCAGAGAAAGGCATAGGTTTTTGGACCCAAGGTTCTCTTTCACTACCATGTTTCTTAGCAACAAAATCTTCTTTAGTGTATTTAGTATTCTTAGTGTGGTTTTCAGGTTCTTCTTCAACTTTTTCTTCATTAGGAACTTCATTTTCTTCATTACCACTTTCAGTTTCAGCATCAGAGATAGATATACTATTAGGATCTATAGTAGGTTCAGAGGGTTCTACAATAGTTTTATGTTTATTTTTCCTTTTCTTACGAGTAGAACCACTATTTTCAGCTTGTTGAGAATCCTGCTCAATTCTTTTGGGATGCCCCTCAGGATATAGAGGATCCTGGGTAGCAGCATCACTTCTAATTCTAATTTCAAGAGCATGTTTTTCCTTAGCAGCATTAACTAGCAAGTCTTTTTGCACTTTAACGAGTTGATCTATTTGAGTTTGAACCATTTAAAAGTGTTTAACAATCATTTTAACATCATTAGCGGTTCTTTCCAAAATATCCTTCAACTCAACAATAGCTCTAGTGTTTTCCATTAGATGATTTTGCACCCTTTTATTAAAATTATCTTGCTTAACAATAAAGATATCAAATTCTTCTAAGCATTGATCAGGAGGTTTAGAGTAAGGGATATCACCTTCATCAAAGTGTTGGAGAGAGTGTACCTCAATAGTGCGTGAGTAGGGAATAGGCTTACATAATTCTTCTATAGGAGGTAAATTCTTGACATCTGCAGCTTTAATTCCCTTCTCCTTAAGACATTTCTTGGCTTCCTTCATCACTTCATCATTTAATTCAATAACTCCCCTCTTCTTTGATGTTGGAATAGGCACTGGTATAGTAGGTTCAGGTACAATTACTTCAGGTATAGTTTGTTTAGGAGGAGTCCAATCTTCATAGTTCTTACTTATTTTAGCCATTAATTCCTCAGCTTCCTTAGGAGTCCTATTCCTGAAAACACAATCAACACAACTATCCAGGTATGTCCTAGATTCCTCAGTTAGTCCATTATAAAATATATCAAGAAGCTCATTCTTAGGTAATGGACTTCCAGCTTGTGCATGAATCAAAGAACAAAACCTTTCCCAAGATTCAGGCAATACCTCTTTTTCTCCCTGTTTAAAATCAAAAAGTTCCTGCAAAATAGCATGTCTAGCACTAGGAGGAAAATATTTCTGCAGGAAAGTACTAATCAAGCACTCATGGCTATCAATAGATCTAGGAGGTAAATTACTAAACCAAGTTTTAGCTTCTCCTTTAAGTGAAAAGGGGAAAATCTTAGCAACAAAGTAAGTACGCATCTTAATATCATCAGAAAACAAGCCACTCATGGTAGAAAGTTCATTCATATGTGCTACCGCACTTTCATTCTTAGTCCCACAAAAAGGTTCTTTCTCGATAATAGCTATGTAAGTTAGATCAAGAGAGAAATCATAATCTTTATCTTTAATGTTTATGGGAGAAGCAGCAAACTTAGCAATAGGAGACAATTTGGATCTAATAGTACGCCTCTCAAGGAGACTCTTAGCAGCGCTCCTATCATGGGTGTTTTTACATTCTTTAATAAATTCATCGGTCATCTCAACATAACCATCTTCAATATCATAACTCTCACTAGACTCAGGTGAACTAACAGGTGTAGTAGTGTCTTCATTAGGAGTTTCAGTATTTCCAGCTGTAGTTCTAGCAATTGTAGCATCTAGGAAAGGACCTAATGAACCACTCTTATCAAGCACAGTAGAAGCAGCATCAGAAGTTTCAGATTCAGCAGTAGTAGCAGTGTGTGTAGCATGTGTATGTGGTGGTGTAACGAGCTTACTCATAACAGATGGTGAATCAAGAGCAACAGAGGTGTTCAGAACCGTACCTCTTCTTGTAGTGGATGGTAAAATAGGAAACTTGCCATCACGAGACTTACCCATGATGGATGGATAGCAGCGAACAATAGAGAATCCAAGTGAACTTGATAAATAAAGCTATGCTCCCCGGCAACGGCGCCAGAAAATAGTCTTGATGACCACAAGTATAGGGGGTGTATCGCAGTATTTTCGAGGGAAGTGAAACCCAATTTATTGATTCAACACAAGGGGAGCCAAAGAATATTTATAAGTCTTAACAACTGAGTTGTCAATTCAGCTGCACCTGGAAACAATCTTGCTCACAGCAGTTTATCAGTAGCAACAGTTTTGTAGTTGGAATAGTAAAGTAATAGCAGTAGTAAAGTAAAGACAACAGTAACAATAGCAGTAAATAGTAGGATTCGAGTGCGGTAGGCATAGGGATGGATGGACGGGCGTTGCATGGACAAGACAATTCACATATCAATCTGAACATAGGGCAATTGCAGATAAATAAGATAAAGCATCCAAGTACTAGATAATCCTAGGCATGTGTTCCATATATAGTCATACGTGCTCGTAATGAGAACTTGCACAACATCTTTTGTCCCGCCAGTCCGTTTGCAGCGGGGCCTCAAGGGAACTACTGGCAATTAAGGTGCTCCTTTTAATAGAGCACCGGAGCAAAGCATTAACACTCCATGAACACATGTGATCCTCACATCAAAGCCATTCCCTCCGGTGATCTCGATTTCTGTCACTTCGGGGCCATTGGTTCCAGACAACAACGTGTGTATACAACTTGTATATAAGACCAAAAACAATACTATCATAATGAATCAATAACATGTTCAGATCTGAAATCATGGCACTCGGGCCCTAGTGACAAGCATTAAGCATAACAAGTCGCACCAAATCATAAAGCACTAATAAAAGATACTAGGCACCATGCCCTAACAATCTGATGCCATTACATGAACGATCTCATCCAATCCCTACCATTCCCATAGCCTACAGCGGGGGATTACTCACTCATAGATGGGGGAAACATGGATGGTCGATGGAGAAGCGATGGTGATGATGATGGCGATGATCTCCTCCAATTCCCCGTCCCGGCAGGGTGCTAGAACGGAGTTTCTGGTGTTGTTTCGTGGAATCTGGTGGTGGCGGCAGAGCGGAACTCCTTCTGGAAAAACGTCGACCCCCCCCCCCCCCGGAGTTTTTAGGTCAGAAGGCTTCTTATAGGCGAAGAGGGAGACCGAGGGGGTGCCTGGGGGGCCCACACCACCCCCTGGCGTGGCCTGGCCTGGCCCGCACCACCAGGTGGTGTGGCCACCCCTGGCTCTTCTCTGTCTCGTATTCTAGCTCCTGGAGTCTTCGGGTGAAATAGGATTTTTGGCATATTTTCTGGGATTTTTCCTGATAGTTGATTTTCTGCACAAAAAGTAGACACCAAGGCAATTCTGTTGAAAATAGCGTCAGTCCGCGTTAGTTGCATCCAAATCACACAAGTTTAGAGGAGAAACAATAGCAAAAGTGTTCGGGAAACTAGATACGTTTTGGACGTATCAATTACAATCTCATGATCTCAATAAGATCATGCATAGATAGAGATATGAACACATAGCTACCGGTAGAACCCTTAGCCTCGAGAGAGAACTACTCCCTCCTCATCATGGGAATCAGCAATGGTGATGGAGATGTCGGTGGAGATCGATGGAGATGGCTCCGGGGGCACTTCCCCGTCCCGGCAGGGTGCCGGAACAGAGACTTTCTGTCCCTTGAATCTCCCCTTCGGTGGCGGCGGTGCTGCGGAACTTTTCGTGGATTTCTGATTGACTACCTAGGGTTTCTGCCTCGGGAGGAATATATAGGCGAAGGAGGCAAGGTCGGTGGCCGGCCAGGGGGCCCACACCATGCCCTGGCACGGCCTGGGATGGCCCGTGCCAAGGGGGGTGGCCACCCTGTGGCCCCTCTCCGACTCTTCTTCTGGCTCCGTGAGTCTTCCAGGAAAATAGTAACTTTGGCTTTTGTCCCGTCCAATTCCGGGAATATTCATTTTCTGACTTCCTGGAACCAAAAACAGCAGAAAACATGCAACTAGCACTGTGGCATCTTGTTAATAGGTTAGTCCAAGAAATCATATGGAAAGTACTCCAAAGTTGGAACAAAACACAAGAAAGTAGATAAAACCAAGCATGGAACATCAAAAATTATAGATACATTTGAAATGTATCACATGTCCTCGCACATGAGACCTGTTCCACGCTTGACATGCAACTAGTTTTTGCATAAGTGGCTAGCGAGCTTATGGCTGTCCTACTATAGTCAATATATGATTTATAACGAGTTGGTAATAATTTGGTTATCATCATTGTGGTTCCATGTTCGGAGGTAAGACCGGTTCTATCTTCGAAAGCCCTAAGCCACGTAAACCTTGCAATGGATAAATTAGAAGCGTCTAGTTTAGATTGTTGCTAGGCTGGTGTCATGATATGGTAATATTGTAAGTTTATGTATAGTTGATACTCTTACAAAAGACCTAAACGAGTAAGTTCCTTAGACCTTGGCCTTACACACAAAGGAATGATAAGGACCATACCACGATGCACATGATAGTGATCAAGTGCAAGAACCATATCATTTCACTTTATGCATATGATGCTTGCATCATATATTGCTTGTTTGGCGTTTTAGTAGCATTATAATATGATCCCTCATTTAGATATCAAGATAAAAATGTGTTCTTCCTTAAGTACACACCATTTTATGTTTCATCGCTTGAAGACATCACGTGATGATCGAGTGTACTTCATCCACGTTTCTACAATGGGTGTAAGACAATTTTACACACACGAGTACTAATGTTCTTACTTGGCAAGCCTAGCATGTACAGACATGGCCTCGGAACACGTACCTAAAGGTTAAGCATGAATCATATGGTAGATATGATGCCCATATAGATGCTCGCCTTTGAAGCTACACCGACTCACGTGATGATCAGACTTGGTGTAATGGATTTGGTTCATGTAATCACCAAAACAACTCGAGGGATGTTGGTTTTGAGTGGGAGTTCATTTGTAATTTGGATTAGTCAAACTCAATTTATTATAAACTAAAATTAAAGTGAATTTGCATAGTTTATTGTAGTCATTGGCATTCGTTTACTACTTTATGCTTAGTTTAAATTGAGATAATAGAACTATAAATTTCTGGATATTTACTTTACGAACTGGTACGTATTGTTTTGAGTGTCAATCTAAAGTATAGAAGGCCTATTGCAAACTTTCAGCAAACTACATTTACTCAATGAAGTTTAATAAGTAGTATTAAATCAAGAGTAACAATTCCACTGTTAATATCTAAAGTATCATGTTTGCCTCCATGATTCTTGATATTTAATAGGATTGTTTTAATATCGAGGTTATCTGGGAGCTGAAAGAATTGTTTCAGTATCCATCATGTGTGGAAGATATTGTGATATCTGAAACAATGTTTATGGTTGCAATACGATAGAGTATAATTTGGCAAAATACACGTTCTCATATTACATGAGAATTTGCGAAGGTTGGAGACGCTAGACGTCCTAATCTCCCAAAAAGGTTTTGGGAACTGATATTATACTCACGGTTCGTCCTTATGGACTATAGTAGCTTGATCATGAAAGTTGTCATGATAAGGATGAATAGAAGATGTAAGTAAAGTGTTTACTACACTAATAGATTACTGAATAATAATTTTTTGAAAGAACGCCAAACATTTGATGATGGTGATACCGACACCGTTTGGAGCAAATATGTTTCGGATAAAGATTTAAGAAAGCGCTAGAATCATTTCGATGGAAACCGGAATTGTTTCGTGTGAAATTGCAAAAATTGGTTCTGCATGTGATATTGAAATGTTGCAGGGGGTTTTATGTGAATGTTTGTTAATTAATGTAGTTAACAAATTTCTGAATAAAATAAATAAAATAGTTTTATTAAATGAGAGATACATTAATTTTGGTGGAAAATTAATGCATGTGTGAGTAGAATTTTGAGTGGAGGTCTTTTATGTGAGTGGGTGCTCCATCCACATGATGAGGAAGAGGTGTGGGCACCCACCATGGCTGCCATGCCTTGGCCCTTGGCTGCCCCCCTCCTCCTACAAAAGGCACCCCTCTCACTCCATGTCACTTACACCTCCTCGTGAAGGATCTCTCCCCCCTCTAGAAATTATTCTCCATGGTCTCGGATTAGCGAGATACATGTTCTCGGTCGCTTTATCTAGAAAGGAGTTGTTGCTTCTGATGCATTGCTAGAGAGAGGGATGGAGGTTATCGGGGTACCGGACGTGTGTGCGATCATGGATGCACCGCTGCTTTGCGGTGCTGCACTTGGTGGTGCTGGACCTTCTAGACTTGGTGGTGCTAGACCTGCTGGACTCGCTGGACTTTATCATGATCTTGAGATCGGCAAGTGTACGACTACATCAACCACGAAATCAGTTTCATTAACAATGCTTTGTCGATCTTCAAGGATATGTTCTCTATGGATGTATATGCACCCATTGATTGTTGTCAACACCCGGATTTTTAATCCTAGATGCCTGTTATGCCATACCTCACAATCCCAGGATTACCATTTTTGTGAGACATAACAGAATTGGTACCACAGTACATCATCCATTGCAAACCATAATAAGGTCCTATAAATAAAGGATCTCATGATCCAGTCTTAATAAAAATCAAGCAGCGGAAAATAAACGTAGTAGGGGCTCCATCTTCAGGGTCACAGGCAATGCTGATGATGGGAGATGATCCTAGTTGCCGTAGACCTCCTGTTGTCCATCATCCTAGTAGTCCTCCTCATAGTCTGGCCACGGGAATAGCCAGGGACAAAGCCATGAGTACTCTTTAAGTACTCGCAAACTATCACTAACAAGTAAGGTAGTTCTAGTAGGAACCTTAAGCTCATACCAGTTCTGGATGGTGTTCTCCAAAATTTCATTGAGCCATGATCGTGTCGTATTCCGCAACATGAGTGGGAGATATCGAGTCGCGACCAGGCTGTTTCCGCCTTTGGCGATACAGCAAGCCTGGAAAAAATCCTGGAGCCAAGTATCTGGTCGAGTTATACCGTCGTAGGCTTGAATGTGTCTTGAGATAGCAAATCCTTCCGGGAATTTTGTGGCTCTTATGCATGGTCCGAAGCACTTTGGGCCCATGTATATGTCATCATTTTCGTAGAGACGTGCCTCTATGTTGGAGTTAATCCTATGCCTTGCGTCACTTGGGGATAAAGATCGTCCCGAATGACGGCTGTGGTTGCGGTGCCTTGGAGCCAGACTTCGGCTTCTGCCACCACCTCCTCCACCACGACGCCCTCCTTGGCCTCCTTGGGAGCCGTTGTGATGGCTACTTGGTGGAGAGGGTGGAGCAGCTGGATTGTTTCTGGCTGATCGCCGGCCTCCGTTCGGAGCGTCGTTATTCCGGTTCCGAGGAGGATCTTCATTATGACGAGCCCCTTGCCGGCTTGACTCAGCACGGTGTCCGTCGTTCCTTCGTCTGTCAGCTGGACGGCTTGTATGTCTAGGAGGTGGCATTCTTTGATGGTCCTCCTCTCGATGTTTCTCTTTCTCTTCTTCCCTGCGATCATTTGACTCTCGCCGGGAAGGATTCTTCAGACTCAGTGCAGCAATTTCCTCTTGCTCCGCAGCTGGGGTAACATTGCGCCAGTCACGTGCAGCTTTGTGATGCTGTCCTGAAGATCCGGTTCTTGAGTAGTTGTCTTCCTGACGGTCGGAACAGTGATGTTGTTCCGGAGCACGTTGGGGTCTTACGTCATTCTAGGCCGGATCCGGCATTGGTCAGATTGGGAGACCAGTTTTCTGCTTCCAGATAGGCGGCATTCTGCTGCTCCAGACCCTTGTTGAGTAGTTTAATGCCCAATCGAATCTTCTCTGGGCCTGGATTACTTGCTAGGATTTCTCGAGCCGCAACGGTGTTTTGCACTGGTGTTGGATACACCTAGTCTCCCTTGCTGTCGCGTCGAGGCATCCCATGGTCTCCTTTGAAGAGGACTTTGTGAATTTCCGGGAATTGGTCGTCACGAGTGTGACGCTTCCGGGTCTTCTGATGCTGCCGAGAGATGTACTTCTCCGCAGTTGCCATGCGTTTCTTTTCTTCCTCAATGTTTTTAGCCTCATCGAGGAGTACTTGGCGACGCGCTTCTAGGTCCTGGGCCCTTTCATCTAGCTCTTCAGCAGTAAGCTCTACAGCTGTAGGAATAGGTGTGGTTAGTGCAGCATCGATGAGTTTACGCGCACCTTCAGTGATCACGTGTCCATCCACCAACTCTTCTTTGGGCTCTTCTGGGATAAGTGCTCCATCCGAGTCTTCCTCGTATTCCTCGGCAATCACCTCTTCTGCCGGAGGATCTTTTGCCAGGGTTTTGTTCTTCTTCTCTGCCTTCTTGGCAGCGCCGGTAGCAAAGATGGCTTTGGGTCCATTTCTCGGAGTTAAGCTCTGATCGGTACTTTCAAACATCTGGAGTTCGGGATTATCTCCGATCTCCATATCATCCTGTGCTTTGGGAGAGTTTTCCCCGGATCCTTCATCCATGGCTTCTCCTTCTTCTGCAGCCTTGGAGTTGTACTCCTCTTCATACTCCGCGGAGAACTTTTGGAAATCTGCCGACATCATCGAGTCATCCAAAGATGTGAGTAAGTCGGTGTTTGTTCCGATCGCCTCCAGCACTGAGTCGGTGTTTTCTCCGGCATCGGCTGAGCCGAATCCATATCTAACGTATCTGACAAAGTGCGACATGTGGGTCCTAAGGTAGTTGC
Organism: Avena sativa; assembly: GCA_916181665.1. Lineage (NCBI taxonomy): Eukaryota > Viridiplantae > Streptophyta > Magnoliopsida > Poales > Poaceae > Avena > Avena sativa. The sequence continues at coordinate 562,694,196 of OV702288.1, forward strand.
GTCTTTCCTCGTGGGCTTCCTCGAAGATCCTGATGGTTTCGAGAACCTCATCCACGCTTGCGTCTTGCATCATCATGCGCCTCAACGTGTGCCTCGGGAACGGTTGATCTGCTTCGGCGTTGGCAGGGCCGGAACCAAGGTTGTTGTTGCGATCCTCCTGGATTTCGACTTCAGCGGGTGGATCGATCTAGGATTCGGCCTCGCTAGGGAGATCCACTCTAGATTCGACTTGAACCGCAAGGTCTGCTTCAGGCTCGGACTTCTCCACTATCTCCGCAATGGGTGCGGGCTAGGTGGGATTAGGGTTTTCTGAGATCCAGAACTCTCCCACCTCCGTGGACAAAGGGGATCTAGAAGTTTCTTCTGCCTCTATCATCACCGCTAGGGTGGGTGGGATAGGTTCCGCGAATCCGATGTACACATCGATCTCGCCGAAAGACATGATGGTGTAGGCAGTCATGGCCTCCCTAGCCGGAATCCAGGTCTCGTCGAGAACGATGAGAGGGACGTCGCTGGCGTAGAGGATGCGACCAACGGCGATAGTCTCGCCGATTCCGATTCTTGCAGATTCCGCTTGGAACGCAGATCCGAAGCTCACTTGCTCCACGGTGGGCGCCAACTGTCGTCGGATTGATGACAAGTATGCCATGAGGGGGTCCTCGAGGTGTGTGGAAGAGAGGGGTGTGAGACGTACGGTGTTCCGGGACAGTGAGCACACAAGTTTACCCAGGTTCGAATCCGCCAGCTTTGGACGGATCCTACTCCTGCTAGCAATCTAGTAATACGACAGAGCTGGAATATGGGTTACAAGGGTTTCGCCATGCGTGTTGAGATTGTAGACTATTGTGAGGGTGCCCTAAAGGCTCTCCCCTAGGACGGCTTATATAGATATCCGGCCTAGGGTTTATAGGAGAGATCTATCCGGCTACGACTAAGAGTCGGTTATAGAGTACATCTTGAACTACAAGTAACACTATGGGCCTATGTCGGTAAGTCTTCTGGGCCTTCCCGTAGCCAGACTGGACTCTGTCTCTTCTCCCTGACTGGGCCGCCCGTGAAGCAAAGCTCTAACCCGAAGTGGGCCACCCTGGTCAGTGAGGAACTGTGAGGATACCTGGAAAGTATAACCCCAACAAGGCGGTCTTTGGAATATCCATTGCACGAATCTTTAGTTGATGATAACCAGTTGTAAGATTAACCTTAGAAAACACTCTGGCACTAGTCAACTGGTCAAACAGATCCTCTATCTTCGGCAGTGGGTACTTGTTCTTGATGGTGACATCATTCAGCTTCCGGTAATCCCTGCACAAATGGTTACCTCCATCTTTCTTATCCACAAACAAAACAGGCGATCTCCATGGCGACGCACTTGGTTGAATCAAACCTTTCTCCAGCATAGCATCAAGTTGCTTCTTCAGCTCCACTAATTCCGATGGGTTCATACTATAAGGTCTCTGAGCTATGGGTCCAGTTCCAGGAATTAGTTCAATGAGGAACTCGATATCCCGATCTGGGGGCATACCGAGCAATTCATCTGGGAATACATCGGGGTATTCACAGACTACTCTGACTTGGTCTAGGGTTGGTCGAGCTAGACTCTTGTTGCATTTTCATTGACGGGGTAGCGTCTCAGATACATGCTCTACTGATACTCCAGTGCTACTGGTCATGGTTATGGCATTCTTGGCACAGTTGATTAATCCTTTATATTTCGACATCCAATCCATTCATATTTCTACTTCCTAACCTTTGGTTCCAGGTACTATTAGATTAGCATAAAAATCTATTCCATGGATTCTGATAGGTATAACCTTGCAAATTTTTCTAGCTTTGGTGGTTGAACCAGGTATTTGAACTATCATAACATGCTTCAATTTTGTTGGTTGAATCTTACTAGTGCATGCAAATTCTTCTGTAACAAACGAGTGCGATGCTCCAGAATCAAACAACACTCTTGCAAGTACTGAGTTAACATAAAACATACCCAGCACGACATCTGGCGCTTCCTGAGCTTCTTCAGCATTCATGTGGAACAGACGACCGTTGCGGTTGAGCGAGTTCCCTAGGGCAAATCTCCTTCCAGGCTGAACACGACATTGCTACTGAGCGAGTGCATTCACATTGGTGGTTGTTGCAAGCTTCTTTGGACACTCATTAGAGTAGTGACCCTTGACTCCGCATTCAAAGCAAGTAATATGGGACTTGTCTTTTACTGCAATAGGCACAACATTGCTTCTAGTCCTTGGGGCGGTATTGTTGTTGTTGTTGGACTTGGGTGATGCACAGTTGAAGTTATTGGAGTTGCCGGGGTTGTCGTTGTGGTTTCCTCCAGACTTCAGGTTTCCTCTGCTATGATTGGGATAGTTTGGACGGGACATAGGGGGTCTGTTGTTTCTTGGGGCATATCCTGCAGACGGGTTGGGCAATACTTCTAGGTATGGTGGGCTCTAGGGTGGTGCATCATGCGACTCTTACGGTTGTCATTGGCTTGGTTGATCTTCCCTTCCATCTGAATAGCAGAGTCTACTAGCTCTTCTAGATCTGCAAAACGGATGTTGACTAACATTGTCTGCATCTCATCATGCAATCCATTTAGGAACCTTTCCTTCTTCTTTGCTTTGATGTTAATCTCATCAGGGGCATATCTAGCTAGGGACAGAAATTTGTCATGGTACTCAACTACCGTCATCCTTCCTTGCTTCAGTTCCCTGAACTCATCCCTCATCCTGGTGACCAAACCTTGGGGCACATGAGTCCGGCTAAACTTGATCTTGAATGCTTCCCAAGTCATCATCTGACCTACGTTCATGGTACGGGTGCTATTCCACAGGCTCTTGCATCTCTTGCCAGATAATGGGTGGCAAATAGTACTTTTTCATTGGCTTCAACTCTTGCGACCTCCAAGTTGTTCTCTATGGTTTGGAGCCAGTCATCAGCATCTAAAGGATCCTCAGACTTACTAAAGATAGGTGGGTTGGTATTCTGAAAGATCTTGAACTTGGATCCGTGGTGATCCTGGTTTCCGTGACCTTGATTATTGTGGGCCATCTGAGATATCTGTTGAAGAGTGGCTAGGTTGGCTTGGCATTCGGCTCTACTAGCTTCACGGTCAGAAACTAGCATTTCCTCCGGGATTTCCACGAGTCATCTGAAGATTTAGATAGATAATGAGATAAGAGGGAAATATCTATGGTTCATGGTTTTGTTTCAAAAACTCTAACTTTGAGTTTTGACTCAGGTTTTGCAAACTAACAACTTCCTCTCACTCATTCATTCAAAGCACACCATACAAACACACACCACAACACAAATAGAAAATAGGTGGTTTTAAGAACCATTCTGTGAAACTACGATACAGTGGGACTGGTACAACTCACTCCTACGGTAGTGCTCAAGTGCATCTAATCATCATCAATGAAGTCGGAATCATCATCATCAGTGTGGAACTCCATGGAATCATCCTCCAGGTAGTCGTTGTCATCACTGAGGTAAGACTAAAGATCTCCCTGGATATCTTCACCTTCTTCCTCCTTCGCTTCAAGCTGGATTTCCTGTTCACGGATGGTCTTCTTGAGAGTGGCCACCTTCTTGCAAAGACGATCGATGACGTGATCCTTCTTGTCGCGCTGACGACGAAGTGATTGGCGCTCCTTGGCGAGGATTGTGAGGGTCTGGTCCTTCTTGACTGCAATGGCATGGTTGTGGTTGGTGTCGGCGCGAGCGTTGTCCAGCTCCTTCTGTCTATCACACAACATGAAGTTAAGATTGTCCACCTGGTGCTTCAGCTCCGGGTGTCCTGGCATTTCCAAGAGCATTCCCATAGAATCACACCTTGCATAGTGAGCAAAGCGAGTTCCCTGGATCTAGTTGATGTTTTATCCACACAGATGGGCAAGAGCTTCATGCATAACCCTGGCTAATCCATCTAGTCAGTTGTTCTCCCTCAAGCTGAATTGGATCTTATCTGAAGTGGGTGCTTCCATCTTGCCTCTAATATCTGCAACTATCAGCCATTGTAGATCTCCTCCTACGGGATCGTTGAGTTGTGCCCCGAAGAATTCTGGGTGCAGGCGCTCAAGATACTCTGACAGTGCATCTAGATCCCTCTCAAAGATCAGGTGGCCTCTGTTGCCTAGCTGGTAGAACTTGCAATACTGGACTTCCATCTATAAGAATTTAGGGTGAGTAAATAGTGAGGTGATCAAGTGTGTCAAATTTTATGTAGGAATGCAAGAATTTTTGGAGGAACATGACTTTTTTTAAAGAATCCAAGATAAGAGTGGGAATAGGTTTTCATAAATAATCACTTCTTTTGATTTGAAACTAAGTTTTTGTTCGGACATCCATTCTAACTAGGGTCTCCTATGGTCAGGATAGCTCTGATACCAACTTGTCAACACCCGGATTTTTAATCCCAGATGCCTGTTATGCCATACCTCACAATCCTAGGATTACCATTTTTGTGATACATAACAGAATTGGTACCACAATACATCATCCATTACAAACCATAATAAGGTCTTACAAATAAAGGATCTCATGATACAGTCTTAATACAAATCAAGAAGTGGAAAATAAACGTAGTAGGGGCTCCATCTTCAGGGTCACAGGAAATGCTGGCGATGGGAGATGATCCTAGTTGTTGTAGACCTCCTGCTGTCCATCATCCTGGTAGTCCTCCTCATAGTCTGGCCACAGGAATAGCCAGGGACAAAGCCATGAGTACTCTTTAAGTACTAGCAAACTATCACTAACAAGTAAGGTAGTTCTAGTAGGAATCTTAAGCTCTAGGTTTATTTGCAAAAAGCCAGATTTATCTCATACTGAGTTTAGAAGTAAAGAAAACTAAGTTAATGTTCTAAATCACCTAAGTGGGAACCTAATTTTTCATGTCCACAATCCTGTTGTGGTCAAGTCAAAGTCATAGTTCAGTTCACAAGTCATTTTGAAAACATCTGACGATGGAACAGTATGGCCACTCCAACTAACAAGGGTTTAACTCGTCAATGCCCATTGTTATGGACTTGGGTTTTGGAGAAGGAGGGAGCGCTGGAGGCATCAATCGGCTAGCAAACAAGCACACTAGGACGCCAGATTTACCCAGGTTCAGGCCTCGTAGAGGTCCCTACTCCTGCTTGTCTGCTCTTGGAATTAACGAAGGAATCAAAGATTACAGGGGCGCGTAGATGCAATATGGCGAGAGTTGTGGAAACTAGGGTTGTGATTGTCCTCCTCACTGCCCCCTCCTAGCCTTTATATAGATAGGCTAGGTCTCGGGTAACAGGTCGAGTCGGTTATAGATTAGGGTTCGCCCTTTGAACTTTCTATCTTAAACTTCTTCTTGTCGTGCAAGCAATCGAAGAGTCTGTGGGTCACCTAAATTTTGCATTGGGCCTTGACAACGCCGTGGGCTTCTGATGTATCTGGGCCGTATATACCAAACTCGAGTACCTGTAGGGTATACCCATGTCAGTAGCCCCGGAGTGTCCAGTGGAATCACAGATTCGACTGGGGACTTTATGAAGTCTTTCGAGTGTATGACTGAGCATTTTCTCGAGTGTTCTGTTTGTATCATAGGGATTGTTGATATACGTGCCTAATTTATCCGATGTATCGGTATCAGTTAGTTGCCTTAGGGCAAAACAACGTAATCTACTCAAACTCGAGTCCCCGGACTCGAATTCGGAAAAATGCTGGTGTAATTCGACTCAAGCCGCGGATGTCTTACAGGAGTCGAATTCCAGTGTATAAGTGTGAGCACTCGACGTGTCCGTCAAGGCATGTTCATCGTACCTGTAGGCACGGATATGTTTCTGGTAGTGCACAGCAGATGCATTGCCAGGCCTTATTCAGGTCTTACCTTCAAGTTGTAAGCACGGTATCCAAAATTTTTGTCATCGCGGAGATGATTCGGGTGGCCCAGGAGACGTTATCTCTTTGTAGGGAAAATATGAGGCGGAGTCGCCATAGCATTCGAGTGTGGGTATTATCAACACACAATACGATGTATAAGGAAAAATAATCATAGGGTGCACGACCAGCGCTCCCTACGGGAGTAGCCCCCGAGTGCCTATTCAAGTCGTAGACTCAAGTAGGGACTAAAAAACATTTGCGACTGCTGTCATATTTTGTTGCTTGTTTCAATCGAATATGCTTCCGGCACTCCCTATGGGAGTAACCCGTAATTCACAATTGAATCGTTGATTCGAGTGATGGGTTTGTCTTGAATGTTCAAAACACCTGCATAAAAAATTCTTTCGGGTGCACGTCCAGCGCTCCTGTTAGGAGTATCCCCCGAGTGCTTGGTTGAGTCAAAGACTCGAGCAAGGACTAAAGTAGTCAAAATCTTCTGCTTCTGGAATCTATGACGTCAGTGTTGACGATGTTATGACCTCAGTTGCCCGCGTGAGTGGATTTGATGGGACGTGACGAGCGATGGGTCCCACTTTCTGACTTTGATTTGACTGGGCGTGCGTAATCTTCTGTTTTAACTGTGTCTCCTCGATTTCTGCGCGTAATGGATATAGTGGGGGACGGTTCGTGGTTCACCCTCGCCACGTGTCGATGGCGATGTACACCACGTGTCTAGTAGGGTTTCTGCTGGCCGTTGGATGGCATCCGCGAGGAGGTTAAGTAGCAGCATAGCTGTGGTAACTTTCCCCATCTGTCTTCTTGATCGTGCCTACATCGCCATTGCTGCTCTCTCTGCTTCCTTGTGCACTTCCTCTTCGCGGCACTGGACCAGCTCTGTGTCTTCCCTAGTTACTTTCTCCGTTCACACCACCATCGAAAGCTGGGCAAGAAGAAGGGAGGCACCGTCGCTGGATCCACGGCCACCATTATCGCCACCAAGAAGAAGGGCGGTACCACCACCATGGGCACCAGCGCCACTGGCGCTGGGAAGAAGAAGGGTGCGGGCACCTACGTCACCAATGGCGCCTGGCGAGCGTCCATCATCAAATCTTCCGAGCTGCATCTTCATCATCAAGATGGAGGTCTTCCACCCGCGGAAGACGACTCGCGAGTGCTCGGCGACGAGGTAATCCCTTGTCCTCCTCCGGGTTTCCGGGTGATGTTCCTTGCGTTCATCATCTGAGGTCTTTCTCTCCCCCTGCATCCTTTCTTCCGGGGTGTCCTTTGTTTTTATGGGCTCCAGCTGCACCAGCTGTCCCCAAATTCCATTCTCCACATCTCCTGCTTCATTACGCTTTGCGGGTGCTAGCTCGGAATCGAGCCACACTTTGGCCTCTTCAAGAGGCTTTTTAAGATGAAACGCCAGTCGGCATCCGGTTCGGTAGTCTACGACGTAGGAGGCTATGGGATCCATGTTGACTCCTCTGTCACCTATTTTGCCATCAAGCTCACCGCTTCCGTCCAAGCATGGGAGACAAGTGGTTTTATATCCACAACCAGAAGGCCCACAGAGACCACTATAGACTCGCGCCCTTCGATCCCGTGGCGACTTGCAAGAGGAGGCGCTCCTGGAAGAACATCGTGATGCCTAGCGAGTCCGAGGAAATGGAGGTGCTGTATAAGCGCGTCTGCAACCTCGAAAGCCGCATAGGCAAAGAAGAGGGTGGCGATGCTCTCATTTGCACGTGGTTGCACAGCCGCGTCCAGCCTCTGCAGGCAAAAGTGCACCCTATGTGTTGCTGGACCGGCACTGACGATGTCACTCGCGTATCTGTCGAGGGCATTTCTGCGGGTGAGGTGGATAGGAGGGTGCGATTGGTGACCAAGTACACCACCAAGGAGGTTCTCCCAGGAGAACCAGTCACGCCTCCTTTCGACGCCTCTAACCCTCCTCCTGAGGTAGAATTGTATTACGAAGTATTTTTTTGTCGATTGCCAACAAGCGCTTGATATATAATGTTGTATCTTTTGATTCTGTAGGACTGGAGCGTGTCTGCCAGTTTGCCTCCTCAGCCTGAAGGGGTTATTCCTCGCGAAGTAGAGGAGGAGGACGAGTCGGGGTCTACAGTCCACATGGAGGAAGAAGAGGAAGCCCCCGAGTCCGCTGATCGTGGAACCCACAAGCATTCCCGCAGTGAGGACTCGGATGCGTCCTCTCCGTCGACGTCGGAGGATTCTCCTGTTGTGGTTGCAGAGGAGCCCATCCCTGTCGTTCCTTTTTGCGCAGTGGCTCCTCCCACTCAGAAGAAGCTGCGACTTTCGAAGGAGTCATCGGAAGAATCCTTCGACCTTGATAATTTTAACTGGTGAGTATTTGCCTTCACGAATTCGTTTTGCTCTCTTTTGAAGTTGCTTTTTCCTGAAGTTGCGCTGGGTATATTTTATAGTCAAGCGGCATCGTCATCTTCTGACGATGTCCAATTTGTTAAAGAGTCCGGAGTCGCAGACTCCAAGGCCAAGGAGGTGGCCGAACGGTCTCCTTCTCCTCTAGTGGTGGCCTACTCCGGGCACAATTCTTCGAGTTCCCCGCATGTTGAGGAACACCAGATGGTTGCCTGGACAACTGCGTGGTAGTCATCTTCGGAGTCCCTGGAGGATCACGTGGGCGCCCTTTTTGCTGATGTGGCAGTCGAATTAATACTTTGTGCTGCCGCTGAAGCTTTGTTTTCCTTTTTGATGCAGCTCATTGTGAAGGAGTCTGCTCGCCTGGCGGAGAAAGTCCTTGTCATGGGTTGATAGCACACTCTGCTGGACAATCGCCACCGCGTTGTCGAAGGTTAGTTTTGGCTTCGTCTTTGTCTTCGTGAAATTTTATGATTTCGATTGATGATACACCTTGTGCTTTGTAGTTGAGCACAATGAACTGCTTCGTCGTGCTTCTTCACTCGAAAAGGCGCTTGCTGCGGTGGTGAAGAATCGTGACGAAGTAGTCGTAGCTCTGGAGGAGTCGCAAAAGCGAGAAGAGGATCTCCGCGCTTCCAATGCCGAGAGGCAGAAGTTGTTCGAAGAACAACTTTTCTTGATTGCCAAGTCCCTCTCAGGTATTTTTTCAGCTGGATTTGCATTGCTCTTTTGCTGACGTCATGTTGTTGTGCTAACACTTTGTGTATGTAGATGCCAGTGGCCTGAGATTTGACACCCAGTCTCTGCGTCGCGCGGATGTGTTGGCGGGAGCCGGCGCTACAGTCGAAGACCGCATGTTTCTCTCCAGGAGACGCTAGGGAAGACCAAGGATGTGCTTAGTCGCATCCGTGAGGATTTAACTCGCAAGGCCGGGTTGATTGACAACCTTGAAGACCTAGTGGTATCCCTCGCTACAAGTATTCCCGTGGAATTCAAGAACTCGCAGCGGTCCGTCGGTGCCACCATGGCACTCGCGATGGTGCAAGCCCATGGCGTGGAGATGGATCCTCCGCTATTTCCAAGGCGATGCCTATCGACGCCGGAGGCCAGCAGGTAGTGTTTGCTCCCTTCGCTGGTAGCTGCGCGAAATATGGTCCTCAACTTATCGAGACAGTTGCCAAGTATTTCGAGGAGCGACAGCGAGCGAAGGCGGCAAAGGCCGCGGTGTCTAGGGCTACCACCGGCAAGTCCGTGGCATCGGAGACCACCACGGATGCGATGAAGCCCCCGAAGCCAAAGTCGAAGTCGAAGAAGCAAAATGCTCCTTAGTCTTCATGTGTAATAGCTATAGTGTTTATCCTTTTGTTGAAACAATGCTTTTGTGGGAGTGTCGATGTCGAGACTTTGTTGTGCTTGAATGCATTTATGCCTTTATCAATGTATTCTTGGCTCCCCATTTTCTCTTGCTTGATTTGTGATAGGGTACGTCGAGTGGTCCTCATGACTCTCCTCCCACTGATGAAACCACGGCGCAACCACGCTCAAAGGTGGAGGAATTGTCGTTGCTTTCGCGACTGCGCGATCGCATTAAGCAATTGGAGCGTGAGTTGCCCATCATCTGCGGTAGTGTGGATGTGTGGAAGTCGAAGGAGGAGAAGGCCACCGCCCGTGAGAAGTATCTCTTGGAGGAAGTGGCGCAGCTGAATGAGCAGTTCAAATGTTAGCTTTGTGCCCTCTCATCCTTTTTTTAGTCAGTCGCGGTGATGCCTTGTCTTCACACTTTGTCGTTTTGCTTGGTGTAGTTGCCAGCGCTTGTCATCCGCAGGATGAGAAGGACTGGGTTACCATTCGAATGAATGATCTGACCCAGGAGCAACTGCAGGCGAGTGGGTACTTCTGGGTGGACCATGATCGTGCGATCGCGCTTGCGACCCTGCAGGATCGTTCTGCTCGAGTGCTTCATTTTTCGAAGAAGGCGCAGTCGTGCCTTAGGCATATTTATCAAACGATGTTTCCGCTGGACGCCGTCCCTTCAAGCCTGTTGGCTCTTCTGGCAAAGTTTCAAGATTTGAGTGCGGTTCATGAGTGCGTGCGGCAGCAGTTAGTAGCTGGTGCTAAGGCTACGTTGTCGCTGGTGCGACTGCATAGGACAGATGTAGATGTTGCGTCTGTTGCAGCTGGGCCGCTGCCTCCGCCATAAGGTATGACCTGGAACATGGTTCTGCACTATCAAGCGATCGATCAGCCAGCAGAGGACATTGTCGATTTCTTCAAGGAGCAGACGAACGTTCTTATTTTGCAGCAGTAGCATGTTTTGTATCCTGCACATAATTGTATAAGCGTTGTAAAGTTCGTATGAATATGTTGGATGCAATTAATATTTATTGATATGTGAAGAGCTTGCTAGCTTTTATATTTTGCAAGTGAATTGTACTCTACAATTCCTTTTTGTTAGCCTAACTTGTGTTTATCTCAGCACCTTGCCAACCTGTCAGGTGCGTTGCAACTGGGTTGGTGTTTATCATGGGTTCCATTGATATTTGTGTCAACTACTCAGGATATTGCGATTTGTTCATAGAACAGAAGTGACGACGGTCTAACTCATAAAGGCCCATTGTTATGGACTTGGGTTTTGGAGAAGGAGGGAGCGCTGAAGACATCTATCGGCTAGCAAACAAGCACACAGGGGACTCGAAGATTTACCTAGGTTCAGGCCTCGTAGAGGTCCCTACTCCTGCTTGTTTGCTCGTGGAATTATCAAGGGAATCGAAGATTACAATGGTGCACAGATGCAATCTGGCGAGGGTTGTGGAAACTAGGGTTGCGTGTGTCCTCCTCGCCGCCCCCTCCTAGCCTTTATATAGATTGGCTAGGTCTCGGGTAGCAGGTCGAGTCGGTTATAGGTTAGGATTTTCCCCTTTGAACTTTCTATCTTTAGCTTCTTCTTGTTCTTCAAGCAATTTAGAGTCCGCAGGTTACTCGAGTTCTTCATTTGGGCCTTGGCGACACCGTGGGCTTCTATGTATTTAGGCCGTATATACCAAGCTCGAGTACCTGTAGGGTATACCCATGTCAATAGCCCCCGAGTGTCCAGTGGAATCATAGATTCGACTGGAGACTTTATGAAGTCTTTCGAGTGCATGACTGAGTACATTTTTGACTGCTCTGTCCATGTCATAGGGATTGTCGGTGTGCGTGCCTGATTTTAACCGATGTATCGGTATCAGTTGACTACCTTAGAGTAAAACAACGCCACCTACTCGAACTCGAGTCCCCGAACTCAAATCCGGAAAAGTGTTGGTGTAATTCGACTCAAGCCGCGGAGGTCTTACAGGAGTCGAATTCCAGTATATGGGTGTGAGCACTCGACGTGTCCGTCAAGGCATTTTCATCGTACCTGCAGGCACGGATATATTTTTGGTAGTGCGTAGCTTAATGCGTTGCCAGGCCTTATTCAGGTCTTATCTTCACACTGTAAGTGCGGCATCCGAATTTTATCACCGCGGAGATGATTCGGGTGACCCAGGAGACGCGATCTCTTTGTAGGAAATTTATGAGGCGGTGTCGCCATAAACTTCGAGTGTGGATGTTATCAACACACAATACTTTGCACAAATAATCATAGGGTACGTGACCAGCGCTCCCTATGGGAGTAGCCCCCGAGTGCCTGGTTGAGTCGAAGACTCGGGCAGGGACTAAAGTACTTTTGCGACTGATGTCGTCTTTATTTGCTTGTTTCAGTTGAATTTGCTTCCGACGCTCCCTATGGGAGTAACCCGTGTCCATAGTCGAACCGTGCTTCGAGTAATTGGGTATTGCTTTGATTGTTCATGTTCCTGTAAAAGAAAAAGAAAAAAATCGTAGGGTGCGCGACCAGCGCTCCCTATGGGAGTAGCCCCCGAGTGCTTGGTGGAGTCGAAGACTCGAGCAAGGACTAAAGTAATCAAAGTCTTCTGCTGCGTAGTTGTTGATGACGTCAGTGCTGACGATCTCATGACCTCAGTTGCCTGCGTGAGTGAGTTTGACGGGACGTGACGAGCGGTGGGTCCCACTCCCTGACTCTGATTTGACTAGGCGTGCGTAATATTTATTTTAACCGCGCCTCCTCGATTTCCGCACGTAATGGGAGTGGTGGGGGACGGTTCATGTTTCAGCTCCTCCACGTGTCTAGCACGATGATCGCCACGCGTCTAGTAGGGTTTTTCTGAGCCGTTGGATTGCATCTTCCAGGGGTTAAGTAGTGGTGCTGCGACGGTAAAATTCACATCTGCTTTCGCTCATCTTTTGCCTTCATCGCCATTGTCGCTGCTCCCCTGCTTTCTCTATTCTCTTTTCCTCCGCGGCGCTGGACCAGCTCCGCACATTTCCCAGCTACTTTCTCCGGTCGCATCGCTGCCGCGCAATGGGGAAGAAGAAGGGAGGTGCTGCGGCCGATTCCGCGGCTACCGCTGCTGCGGTGAAGAAGAAGGGCGGCTCCGCCGCTGTGGGCACCAGCACCGCCGCCGGCGGGAAGAAGAAGGGCACGGGCACCCGCGTCACGAATGGCGTGTGGCTTCCCTCCGTCATCAAGTCCTCTTATCTTCGTCTTCTTCGCCAAGACGGAGTGTTGTCTGCCGCAGTCGCCGACGCGCGCGTCCCCGGTGGTGAGATGACCCCCTCTCCTCCTGCCAGTTTTCGAGTGATGTTCCTAGCATTCATCGTTCGCGGCCTCTCTTTGCCCCTGTATCCTTTCTTCAGGGGCCTTCTTTGTTTTTACGGGCTCTAGCTCCATCAGCTGTCCCCCAATTCCATCCTCCACGTAGCTTGCTACATCACCCTCTGCGAGTGCTGGCTCGGGATCGAGCCGCATTTCGGTCTCTTCAAGCGCCTCTTCAAATTGAAACACCAATCGGCATCTGGTTTCGTAGTCTACGATGTAGGCGGCTGCGGGATCCATGTCGATCCATCTGCCACATACTTCGACATCAAGCTGATGAAGTCCGTCCAATGGTGGAGGGACAAGTGGTTCTACGTTCACGACCAGAAGGCCGACAGAGACCACTTCGGACTTGTGCCCCTTGACCCCTCGACGCCATGCAAGAGGAGGCGCTCCTGGAATAATGTGGTTATGCCCGGCGAGTCCGCGGAGACATATGTGCTGTACGAGCGCGTCTGCGACCTCGAGAGTCGCATAGGCAAAGAGGAAGGAGGTTGCGCACTCATTCGCACGTGGCTGCGCCGTCGCGTCCAGCCCCTGCAGGCCAGAGTCCATCCCATGTTTCAGTGGGCTGGTGCTGACGATGCCACTCGCGTGTCTGCCGATGGCATGTCCGCGAGTGAGATAGATAAAAGGGTTCGACTGGTGACCACGTACACCGTCAAGGATGTGCTCCCTAGTGAACCAGTTGTTCCTCCGTTCGACGCTTCTAACCCTCCTCCTGAGGTACAGTTGTGCTACATAGTAGCTGAGTTTGTTGGTTGCTTCTTTGCTGTTTCTTTGCTTTGCGCTGAATTGTGGTATGTATGCAGGATTGGGCGGTGTCATCCTGTATGCCCCCTCTTCCTGAGGGGGTTATCCCTCGCGAGGACTTGGAAGAGGACAAGTCAGAGTCGACCGTCCTATCCGATGTGGAGGAGGAAGCCCCCGAGTCGGGTAGTCCGGATACTCACAAGCGTCCACACAACGAGGATTCTGATGCGTCGTCTCCTTCGACTCCAGAAGGTGCAGGCGTTGGTGCGGAGTCGCCAATCCCTGCCATTCCTGTGAGCGCCGTGGCGCCATCTTCTCACAAGAAGATGCGACTTCCAAAGGAGTCTTCATCAGAGTCGGGAGAACCAACCTTTGACTTTGATAAATTTGATTGGTAAGTATTTGGTTTGTCCTTTCTGATTCTTCATTGGCTTTGCCTTGTCCTTGATGTTGGTTTTGTCTTTGCAGTCAAGAGGTGTCGTCATCTTCTGGCGACGTCCAATTTTTGAAAGAATCAGGAGTCACAACCTCAAGGGCCAAGAAAGAGGTCGAGCGTGCTCCTTCCCCTCCATTGGCGGCCCACTCTGGGCACAACTCTTCCAGCTCTCCGCATGAAGGGGAGCATCGAATGGTTGCCCGGATGACTGCACACCAATCGACTTCGGAGTCATTGGAGGATCATGTAAGTGTAGGATTTCTTCTTTTGATGTTGCAGTCGGTGGTATCTATGCCATCTGCTGATCCCTTGTTGTGCGATAGCCCCTTGTGAAGGAAGCCGCTCACTTGGCGGAGCAAGTGGTTGCGATGGGCCGTCAGCACGCAATGCTGGAGACGCGTCATCGCGTGGTCGAAAGTAAGTGTTCTTCACTTCCTCTTCTTATCCTTTTTATATAGTCGACTGATAGTCAATCCCTTTTGTTTTGTAGCTGAACATAACGCCCTCCTGCGCAACACTGCCACCATGGAGAAAACACTTGCCGCGGCTGTGAAGGGTCGCGATGAGGCAATCGCGGCGCGTGACGAGGCTTAGAGGCGTGAAGAGGATCTGCGTGCCTCCATCGCGGCCAGGGAGAAGTTGTTCGAAGAACAGCTTTTCTCGATTGCCAAGACCCTCTCAGGTACTATGTTTGGATATCATCATCTTTCTTCGTTCGATTTTTTCCGTTGGCGCTGATGTTTGTGTCCATGTTTGTGTTTATGTACAGATGCTGGCGATTTGAGCTTCGACCCTCAGGCCCTCCGCCGTGACAACGCCTTAGCGGGTGCGCTTTCAGCAGTCGAGGACCGCAGCGCCGCCGTTCAGGATATGCTCTCCAAGGCAAAGGGCGTTCTCAATCGCCTCTGGGAGGAGTTGATGCCCAAGGCTGAGCTAATTGGGAACATGAACGAGCTGGTGGAGTCTCTCGCCGGGGGTGTTCCCGCAAGCTTCAAGAACTCACTCCGTGCGGCTGGCGCGTCAATGTCACTCGCCATGGTGCAGGCCCACGGAGTCGAGGTTGATCCTGCAGCGGTCTCGAATGCGATGCCCGTTAGCGCGGACGGCCAGCAGGTAGCCTTTGCTCCCTTCGCGACTACCTGTGGCAAATATGGGCCGCAGTTGATTAACACGGTTGCGAAGTACTCTGAGGAGCTGCAGCGAGCCAAGAAGGCGGCAAAGGCTGCGCCATCAGGGGCTGGCAAAAAGTCAGTGGCATTTGACACTGCCACGGACTCGATGAAGCCCCCGAAGCCGTCTAAGTCGAAGAAGCCAATCGCTCCTCGGTAGTTTTGTAATAGTTGACTAGTTTATGCCTTTTGTCTAGAACATGCCTTTGGCGGGTGTATCTGCTGATACTTTTGCCAATCTTGAATGCACTCGAATCTTTTGTCTGTGTGTCGATTTTGATCTTCTTAATCGCTTCTTGCTTGGCTTGTGGTAGGGTACATCAAGTGATCCTTTGAGGGAACCTCTGGACTCGCCGCCCCTTGATGATACTTTGGTGCCATCGCGCTCCAGGGTGGATAAACTGTCGCTGCTTTCGCGACTACGTGACCACGTGAAGCAGTTGGAGCGTGAATTGCCCGTGCTCCGCGGTAACGCGGATGTATGGAAGTCAAAGGCAGAGAAAGCCACCGCCAGAGAGCAGTATCTGCTGGGGAGATGACGCAGCTTGGCGACCAATTTAAGTGTTAGTTTGCTTACTCTTATTTTTTCCTTGTAGTCACTCGCAGTGATGTGTTGTCCTTATGCTTCCGTTGTTGCTTTGAATAGTTGTCAGCGCGCGCCATCCGCGGGATGAGAAGGATAGGATTGCCATTCGCATGCATGATCTGACCCAAGAGCAACTTCAGGAGAGTGGATACTTCTGGGTGGATCATGATCGTGCGATTACGCTGGCAACCCTGCAGGATCGTGCGTCGCGAGTGCTGCACTTTCTAAAGAATTCGCAGTCATGCTTGAAGAACAATTATCGGACGATGTTTCCGCTGGATGTTGCTCCCTCAAGCCTGCTGGCCCTTCTTGCCAAGTTCCAAGACTTGGCCGCGGTTCGCGAGTGTGTAAGGAAACAACTGGTGGCTGGTGCCAAGGCTGCTCTATCGCTGGTGCGACTGCATAGGCCTGACGTAGACGTTGCGGCAATTGCGGCTGGGCCACCTGTGCCACCAGCAGGTTCTGCTTGGAATATGGTGCCGCACTACCAGGCAGTGGATCGCCCAGCAGAGGAGATCGTCGATTTCTTCGAGGAGCAGACCAACGTTCTATTGTTGCAGTAGTGGCTTAATTTGTATCCTGCACATAAGTGTTCCAACGTTGTAAAGTTCGTATATACGTTGTGTATAATTTACTGTCGATTATGTATAAAGAGCTTGTTAGCGTGTATGTGCGTTGCACTATGCGATTCCTTTTCGTTAGCCTGGCCATGCTCTTATCTCAATCCCTTGTCAACCTGTCAGGTGCGTTGCAGCTGGGTTGATGTTGTGTCAAGGGTTTTGATTGATGTGCCAGCTACTCAGGATATCGCATTTTAGTTCGTAGAACAGGTGTCTATAGGGTGGCGCAGCCCCCGAGTCGATAAGTTGCGAAAAAATAAAGGAGAACACGGAGTTTTGGGGCACTTAGCTTTATTTATTCGTGAGATAGTACGAAGTACAATGTATGGCTAAGTAGCCTTGGCTGAGTGCTTTATTTCTGATGTAGAAGTAAAAACGACTAAGGGTGCTTCGCAGCTGTGCGACGTTCCAGGGGTTGGAGTATGCGACTCTTGTCTCTAGATCTTGAAGGCAATAGGCGCCACCTGGGATTACTTCTGTAATCACATATGGTCCTTCCCAGGGGGACTCGAGCTTGAGATGTCCCTGCTGCTTTAGTCGCAGGATCAGGTCACCTTCGACGAAGGATCTGGGGCATAGCCTCCTACTGTGGTAGTTGCGCAGGTTCTGCTGGTAGATCGTTGATCTTTCTGCGGCGATTTCTCTTGCCTCGTCAAGGAGATCGACGGAGTCTTCGAGTATGAGGGATGACTCCTGCTCGCTGTAAGCGACCACGCGTGGTGCCTTGTATCGTACCTCGGCGGGTAGCACCGCTTCGGCCCCGTGCACCATAAAGAACGGGGTGTAGCCCGTAGCACTGTTTGGAGTTGTGCGTAGGCTCCAGAGTACTGGTTGCAGTTCATCTAGCCAGCAGCCCGTGGCTTGTTTGAGTGGATGGAGGAGTCGCTTCTTGATGCCACCGTAGACGAGCCCGTTCGCCTTTTCAACCTCGCCGTTGGTCTGTGGATGTGCTACCGAGGCATAGCTGATGTTGATTCCCAGATTCTCACAGAATTCTTGGAACTCCTTGGATATGAAGTTTGTTCCATTGTCTGTGATGATGCTATGTGGCACTCCGAAGTGGAAGACGATGGACTCGAAGAACTTTCCCGCACTGTGCCCTGATTGATTGGTCACTGGCATGGCCTCTATCCACTTGGTGAACTTGTCGACTGCCACCAGGAGGTAGACGTAACCTCCGCGTGATGATTTGGGGAGTTTGCTGACCATGTCGAGTCCCCATTGTGCGAAGGGCCAGGCCAATGGGATTGGTCGGAGCTCTGCGCCAGGTGCGTGCGGTTTGTCCACGAATCGTTGACACGCGTTGCATTTCTAGACGATGTCCTTGGCGTCGCGCATGGCCGTAGACTAGTAGAACCCAGCTCGCAGAGCTTTGGCCACGAGGGCACGACTGCCCGCGTGGTGTCCACAGGTTCCCTCATGGATGTCGAGGAGGACAGCTCTTCCATCAGCCGTGGAGACGCATCGCTGGAGCACTCCTGTGATGTTACGCTTGTATAGTTCGCTGTTGATAACAGCGAATGCCTTGGATCACCGCGCGATGTGCCGTGCATCAGTCAAGTCGTCCGGTAGCCTTTTGCTGAGGAGGTACGTGATGTACGGCTGCATCCAGGATGATTTGATCATCATGACACTCATTGGTCCTTCGAGTCCTGTGTCCAGCTCCAGGTCATCGAGTGCCATTGGCTCATTGGGCGGTGTAGCCCCTGAGTCCGTTGCTGCTCTTGTTTTTTTCTCTGCTGCCTTTGGCTTGATGGAGCATTCGCAGATGCGCTCGAGAAATACCCCAGGTGGTATGGGGGCACAGGTAGAGCCTATGTTGGCGAGTGCGTCTGCCTCTTCATTGCTTTCGCGGCCTACGTGTCGCAGTTCGCAGCCGTCGAAGTCCCCTTCGCGTGTGTCATAGAGGTTGTGGTAGGCGATCATGTTGTCGTTCAGTGCGTCGCACTCATGCATTGTTTGGTTGACGACCAACTTGGAGTCGCTGTAAATAATGAGTCTCTTGGCGCCGCAGGCTTTTGCCATCCTCATCCCGTGTAGCAGGGCCTCGTATTCAGCTTCGTTGTTGGAGGCAGTGAACTGCATTCGCAGGATGTACTTCATCTTGTTCCCTTGAGGTGATGTCAGTATGACACCTGCACCTGCTCCGTCCTTCCGCTTGGACCCATCGAAGTGCATTGTCCAGAGGTAGGACATATCTGGTTTGTCAGGGAGCTGGTTCTCCATCCAGTGCACGCGGAAGTCAGGGAGAACTTACGAGTTGATTGCGTCATGCTTTTCGTAAGTAATGTCTCGTGGAGACAATTCTATTCCCCAAAGCGCGACTCGTCCCATGGCGTCGGGGTTATTGAGGATATGCCCCAACGGGGCGTCGTTGACCACCACGATTGGGTGTTCCTGGAAGTAATGGCGCAGTCGCCGGGCGGTCATGAAAACGCCGTACGCCAGCTTCTGGTAGTGCGGGTACCGCTATTTTGTTGGCGTGAGGACCTCGCTAAGGTAGTAGACTGGGCGTTGTACCCCGTGGACCTTGTTTTCCTCGGCTCGCTCGACGACGAGCATTGTGCTGACCACCTGGTTGGTGGCGGAGATATATAGCAACAGTGGTTCCCTTTCCTGCGGGGTCACTAGTACTGGCGAGGTGGATAGCAGGCGCTTGAGGTCTTCGAATGCTTCCTGCGCTTCGTTGGTCCACTCGAACTTTTCAGTTTTGCGGAGGAGTTGGTAGAAGGGCATCGCCTTTTTACCCATCCGACTAATGAATCGACTGAGGGCCACGATTCGCCTAGCCAGCTGCTGAACGCCCCTTATGTTTTTCGGCTTCTCCATGGCCAGTATGGCTTTTATTTTCTTCGGATTTTCCTCAATGCCTCTTGCGGAGATGAGGTACCCGAGTAGTTGCCCGGATGGCACGCTAAAGGCACATTTATCTGGATTGAGCTTGATCCGGTAGCGGTCGAGGTTGGTGAAGGTTTCGCGCAAATCGTCGATTAGGGAGGCTTCCTCCTTGGTCTTGATTACTATGTTGTCGACATAGACTTGGTTGTTACGACCAAGTTGTTCCTTAAGGCAAGCATGCATGCACCACTGGTAGGTGGCTCCCGCGTTCTTTAGCCCGAAGGGCATTGTGTTGTAGTAGAACACACCAAAGGGCGTTGTAAACGTTGTTTTCTCTTGATCTTCCTCCTTCATTCGAATCTGATTATAGCTTGAGTAGGCGTCGAGGAAGCAGAGGCGCTCGCAACCCGCGGTGGAGTCGATGATCTGGTCGATGCGTGGCAACGGGAAGTGATCCTTTGGGCAATGCTTATTCAGAGAGGTGAAGTCCACGCACATCCGCAGGATATCCGTGTCCTTTTTTGGTACCAGCACTGTGTTGGCGAGCCAAGTGCTATCCTTGATCTCGCGTATGAATTTGGTGTCAAGGAGTCTGTTGATCTCCATTCCATCTGCCTGCGCCCGTGGCTCAGATAATCGCCGGATTGTTTGCTTGACTGGTCTTGCGTCTGGGTTGACGTTGAGTGCATGCTCGGCGAATTCCCTGGGAACTCTTGGCATGTCCGCAGGACACCAGGCGAAAATTTCTCAGTGCTCACAGAGGAATTTGACGAGCACGAGTTCCTATGCGGGACTCAGGTTGTTGGCGATGAGGGCCGTCTTGGCGGGATCGGATGGGTGGACCTGCACTTTCTTTGTGTGCACCGATGAATCGAAAGATAGATCGGGTGAGCTTGGTCAGCTTAGGGGGGGCAGACTGTTGTCTGTCGACTCCTTCAGTCTTGCGAGTTCTTCCTGCATGCCAAAGGACTGGGAAATTCTGTTGAATTCCCTATCGCAACTGTCGAATCTCTCGAAGCTCCCGTTGACTGTGATGACGCCATTGGGACCTGGCATTTTCATTTGCAGGTAGGCGTAGTGTGGCACTGCCATGAACCTAGCGAACGCGACACGTCCGAGGATGCAGTGGTGCTGTGAGGGCCAGTCGATGACCTCAAAGTCGATGCGCTCGCGTCGAAAGTTTTTCGGCATGCCGAAGATGACGTCGAGGTTGATTTTGCCCAGGGGATACACGCCCTTGCCTGGGACGATGCCGTGGAATGTTGTGTCTGAGGCTTCTAGGCAAGTCAGAGAGATCCTCATGGCTCGCAAGGTACTCGCGAATATAAGGTTGATGCCGCTTCCACCGTCCATGAAGACGCGAATCATATCGAAGCCTCCAATTTGTGCCACGAGTACGAGGGGACAGTGTCCTGGACAAGGTACTTGAGGCGGATGATCGCGTTTGTCAAAGGTGATGCAGGACTCGCTTCCGCTGAGGTACTCAGTGGTAGATGGTGGCGAGTGTGTGGCCAAGTTGACTTGGCGAGTGATGGCCTTCTGCACCCGATTGGAGGGGCGTCCTTTTTGGATCATCATAGTACCCATGGATTGTGGGTAGGGTTCACCTCCCTGGTGTTGGTCCGGCGCAGCTGCGTTTGGGGGCATTCTAGGTGGCGGTGGTGGAGTGCCATGTGCCACGGCGCCTGGAGCCGCTCCGTAGCCTCTCTCGACCGCGTTGCGATTCATTCGAACCAATCCCTCATGTAATTTGAGGAACTCACGGCAGTCCTTGAGGAGGTGGCTGGACTTCTTCTTTCCATCATGTTTGTCGATGTAGAAGTGCACCGTGCATGGCCCAGATAGTTTTTCTTCGATGGATGTCACGGGTGCCTCATCACGGTTGCGGCGTTGCCACACTTGCATGGTTTTCCCGGAGTCGCGGTATCCACCGCTGCGGTATCCGCTATTGCGGTTATCGTCGCGTCTGTCGATGTAGCCAGCTGCGAACATGTTGACATCGTCTCGCTCATTGTAGATGCGCATACGGCATTTGCCTCGGTGGTCGCGTCTGCGCTCGAGTTCTGCCTCCACGTCAGAGTGGACGCGATTTTTCACCGAATCTTCTCCATCGGCCCACCGATTCGCGATTTCCATCAAGTGGTCAATGGTCTTGGGCTTTGAGCGGCCCAGCTCCTCCCTGAGCTCTATGCGGCGGACGCCGCCGTTGAATGCATCAATCGCGCGATCCTCCGAGATGTTTTCTACGGAGTTCTTGATGATGGACCACCTTTGGATGTAGGAGCGCAGTGATTCGCCAGATCTTTGCTGGCAGCATCTCAGCTCTTCGATTGATGTGGGTTGTTTGTATGTGCCCTTAAAGTTGCACATGAAGCTGTAAACCAGCTCATCCCAACTGCGAATGGATCCGCGTGGGAGGTTGTTGAGCCATGCTCGGGAGGCGCCCTGCAGCTGTAGCTGTAAGCATTGCATGGCCGTGCTTCGACTGCCTCCGTGGAGCCTGACGGAGGAGATGTGGTCCTCCAGCCAGATCTTTGGGTCCTGTAGGCCGTCAAATTCGGGTTCTCCGGCGGGAGTTTGAACCCCTTGGGCATTCGCTTCTGCCTGATGGATCTGCTGAAGCATCTGGTGCCGCAGAGCTCCACATCTTCCTCTTCCGAGTCAGTCGACCGAGCATGTCGCGCCCTTGATTTGTCGATCTTGCGTTGCGTGATGTCATCACGTGCGTCGTAGTCGTGGTCGTGTCGCCGTGAGCGGCGACATCGAGATAGGTCGTGACTGTCATCACTGGATGAGGGCGAGGAGTAGCGCTTTGCCTTTCTTTGGCTCCGATGTTGGCTCCTTGTCGAGGGCGGCCTCGATTAATCTCAAGCCCGCGATCGTAGATCGGTGCATGGCGGCTCGGGGATCTCCAGCTGGCGGCTGGTTGCTAAGGAGGTACATGGTGGCCGCTGTCACCGCAGCCCGCGGCATCTTGGGGACCACATTGCCCCGTGTATTGACTGTCATAGAGCTGAAGTCGAGGACCTTTGCAGCTTCTATGCGTTCTTGCTCGATGAGATGAGCCATCCGAGATTGCCTCTTTTTGGCGATGTACTCGTTGCCTTTTGAGGAGGATCCTCCGTGGGAGGAGAGCCCAGCACAACGAAGGCTCGACTCGTCTGCTGCTTTTTTGCACGCCTCAAGTTGCGTGATTGTTTGTACTTGGCGCTTGAATTCTTCCTTCAGGAGCCAGTGGTAGCCCATTAGCAGTTCTTGTGGAGATCTGAAGGGTAGAGGAGTGCCTCGTAGGGCCTCGCGGCAGCGAGCCCATTCTTGCTCATTGAGCCTGATCACGACGCATTCGTCGGTTTGCTCGTTTATTATGGTTGGAGGTTCGACTGCTCCTCCTTTGTCAACGGGGGTGTGATTGCCACCGTTGCCGCCGTTTCCACCGTTAGGCGGGTCGGTTTCGTTACCGCGATTGCCCGTGATGTTGCAGTTGGTGGAGGTGTCGCCTGCGTTGATAACGGCGCACATGAAGTGATTCAGGAAGCTATTGCTTCCACAACTCTCAGATCCGGAGCCATAGGCTCCATCTTCAGTGGCCAGATCGCTCAGATAGGAGTTGCGACTACTGTCGCTGACCATGTTCTCGACTGTTGTCGGGGCGTTGAGCTCACTGAGGGTGCCGATCGATGGATGGAACCATGATGCTAGGGCAATCAACGGCACCATCGGCTGGTCAGGCATGCGAAGTGTGCCCATCTGACCAACTTGGAAGCGGAAGCTCCCTATTGCTAGGCTGACTCCATCGTCCACGGACTCGAAAGCCGGGTGAGTGGCCGGCGTGTGGACGGTGAAGTCGAACGCGCCGAAGAGCTGGCGAATCTCCGATGTTGCAGAGTTGTAGATCGCGGTTGATGGGGCCGAAGAAGCCGCAACATCAGCACTCCCAATTCCCACAGACGGCTCCAATTGACGAGGGTTTAACTCATCAATGCCCATTGTTATGGACTTGGGTTTTGGAGAAGGAGGGAGCTCTAGAGACATCTATCGGCTAGCAAACAAGCACACAGGGGACTCGAAGATTTACCCAGGTTCAGGCCTCGTAGAGGTCCCTACTCCTGCTTGTTTGCTCATGGAATTATCAAGGGAATCGAAGATTACAATGGTGCGCAGATGCAATCTGGTGAGGGTTGTGGAAACTAGGGTTGCGTGCGTCCTCCTCGCCGCCCCCTCCTAGCCTTTATATAGATAGGCTAGGTCTCGGGTAGTAGGTCGAGTCGGTTACAGGTTAGGGTTTTCCCCTTTGAACTTTCTATCTTTAGCTTCTTCTTGTTCTTCAAGCAATCTAGAGTCCGCAGGTTACTCGAGTTCTTCATTTGGGCCTTGGCGACACCGTGGGCTTCTATGTATTCAGGCCGTATATACCAAGCTCGAGTACCTATAGGGTATACCCATGTCAGGAAGTGTAAAGGGTGTCGCAGCCCCCCAGTGACAAAATTGTAAGAAAATAAGGGAAACACAGAGTTTTGGGGCACTTAGCTTTATTTATTCGTGAAACAATACGAGGTACAATGTGTGGCTAAGTAGCCTGGCTGAATAGCCTTATTTGTAATGTAAAAAACGACTAGGGTTAGAAACGACGCAGCTACGCGACGTTCTAGGGGTTGGAGTATGTGACTCCTGTCTCGAAATCTTTAAGGCGATAGGCGCCACTTGGGATTACTTCTGTAATCATGTACGGTCCTTCCCAAGGGGACTCGAGCTTGAGATGCCCTTGTTGCTTTAGTCGTAGGACCAGGTCTCCTTCGATGAAGGATCTGGGGCGTAGCCTTCTACTGTGGTAGTTGCAGAGGCTTTGGTGGTAGATCGTCGATCTCTCCGCTGCGATTTCCCGTGCCTCGTCAAGGAGGTCGACGGAGTCTTCGAGTGCAAGGGTTGACTCCTTCTCGCTGTATGCAACCACCCTTGGGGCTTTATAGCGTACTTCTGCGGGTAGCACCACTTCAGCACCGTGCACCATGAAGAACGGGGTGTATCTCGTGGCGCTGTTTGGAGTTGTGCGCAGGTCCAAAGTACGGATTGCGGTTCATCTGTCCAGCATCCAGCGGCTTGTTCGAGTGGTCGAAGGAGTCGCTTCTTGATTCCACCACAGACGAGGCCGTTGGCCTTTTCGACTTGACCGTTGGTCTACGGGTGAGCCACCGAGGCGTATCTTATGTTGATTCCCAGGTTTTCGCAGAATCCCTGGAACTCCTTAGAGGTGAAGTTCGTCCCATTGTCCGTGATGATGCTGTGTGGCACTCCGAAGCGGTAGACAATGGACTCGAAGAACTTGACAACGCTGGCCCCTGATTGATTTGTCACCGGCATGGCCTTGATCCACTTGGTGAATTTTTCAACTACAACCAAGAGGTAGACGTAACCTCCTCGCGAGGATTTTGGGAGCTTGCCGACCATGTCGAGTCCCCATTGCACGAAGGGCCAAGCCAATGGTATTGGCCGAAGTTCCTTGCCAGGTGCGTGAGGTTTGTCTGTGAATCGCTGGCAAGCGTTGCAGTGCTGGACGATGTCTTTGGCATCACGCATGGCCGTGGGCCAATAGAATCCAGCTCGTAGAGCTTTGGCAACGAGGGCGCGACTGCCAGCATGGTGCCCGCAAGTGCCTTCGTGGATGTCGAGGAGGATGGCCCTTCCATCCCCATTGGAGACGCATCGTTGAAGTACTCATGTGATGTTGCGCTTGTACAGTTCGCCGTTGATGAGGGCGAATGCCTTGGATCATCGCACGATATGTCACGTATCAGTCGGATCATCTGGCAGCCTCTTGCTGAGTAGATATGTGACGTAGGGTTGTGTCCAAGATGGCTCAATCATCATGACGCCCATTGGTTCTTTGAGTCCTGTATCGAGCTCCAGGTTGTCGAGTGCTATTGGCTCGTTAGGTGGCGTAGCCCCCGAGTCCGTTGACGTGCTTGCTTTCTTCTCTGGAGCCTTGGGCTTGATGTAGCACTCGCAAATGCGCTCGAGAAATACCCCAGGTGGTATGGGGGCGCAGGTGGAGCCAATATTGGCGAGTAGATCCGCCTCTTCATTGTTTTCGCGGCCCACGTGTCGCAGTTAACTGACGTCGAAGTCTCCTTTGAGTGTGTCGTAGAGGTCACGATAGGCGATCATGTTGTCGCTCAGTGCGTCGCACTCGTGCATCGTTTGATTAACCACCAGTTTGGAGTCGCCGTAGATGATGAGCCTTTTGGCGCCGCAGGCTTTCGCCATCCACATCCCATGGATTAGGGCTTCGTACTCAGCTTCATTATTGGAGGTGGTGAACTGCATTCGCATAATGTATTTCATCTTGTCTCCTTGGGGAGATGTCAGTATGACGCCTGTGCCAGCTCCATCCTTTCACTTGGACCCGTCGAAGTGCATTGTCCAGAGGTAGGACATATCTGGCTTGTCGAGGAGCTGGTTCTCCATCTAGTGCATGAGAAAGTCTGGGAGAACTTGCTACTTGATTGTGTCGCGCTTTTCATATGTGATGTCTCGTGGAGACAATTCGATTCCCCAAAGCGCGACTCGTCCTGTGGCGTCAAGGTTATTGAGTATGTGCCCGAGCGGGGCGTCGTTTACCACCACGATTGGGTGTTTCTGAAAGTAGTGGCGCATTCGCCTGGCTGTCATGAAGACGCCATACGCCAGCTTCTGGTAGTGCGGGTACCACTGCTTTGTTGGTGTGAGCACCTCGCTGAGGTAGTATATTGGGCGCTGGACCCCGTGGACTTTATTTTCTTTGGCTCGTTCCACCACGAGAACCATGCTGACCACCTGGTTGGTGGCGGAGATGTATAGCAGTAGTGGTTCCTTTTCGCGTGGCGTCACCAGTACTGGCGAGGTGGATAGTAGGCGTTTGAGATCTTCGAATGCTTCTTGCGCCTTGTCGGTCCACTCGAACTTGTCAGTTTTGCGGAGAAGTTGGTAGAAGGGCAGTGCCTTTTCGCCCATTCGACTAATGAACCGACTGGACCCCTTTTACATTCTTCGGCTTCTTCATGGCCAGTATGTCCTTTATTTTCTTCGGGTTTGCTTCGATCCCTCTCGCAGAGATGAGATACCCGAGTAACTGCCCAGATGGCACGCCGAAGGCACATTTGTCTGGATTGAGCTTGATCCGGTAGCGGTCGAGGTTGGCAAAGGTCTCACGTAGATCGTCGATTAGCGAGGCTTCCTCTTTTGTTTTAATGACGATGTTGTCAATGTAGACTTGGATGTTGCAACCAAGTTGGTTCTTGAGACAAGCCTGCATGCACCGCTGATAGGTGGCTCCTGCGTTTTTTAGCCTGAAGGGCATCATGTTGTAGCAGAACACACCAAAGGGCATCGTAATCGTTGTTTTCTCCTGATCCTCCTCCTTCATTCGAATCTGATTGTAGCCTGAGTAGGCGTCGAGGAAGCAGAGGTGCTCACATCCCGTGGTGGAGTCGATGATTTGGTCGATTCGTGGCAGCGAGAAGTGATCCTTTGGGCAGTGCTTATTTAAGGAGGTGAAGTCCACACACATCCGCAGGATATCCTATCTTTTTTAGGTACAATTGGTGAGCCAAGTGCTCTCCTTGATCTCGCGTATGAATTTTGCGTCGAGGAGTCTGTTGATCTCCATTCCAACTGCCTTTGCTCTTGGTTCAGACAATCGCCGAATTGTCTGCTTGACTGGCCTTGCATCTGGATTCACGTTGAGGGAGTGCTCGACGAATTCCCTAGGAACTCCTGGCATGTCCGCTGGACACCAGGCGAAAATCTCCCAGTGCTCACGGAGGAATTCGACGAGCGCGAGTTCCTATGCGGAACTCAAGTTGTTGGCGATGAGGGTCGTCTTGGTCGGGTTCGTTGGGTGGACCTGGAATTTCTTCGTGTGCACCGACGAGTCGAAGGACAGGTCGGGTGAACTTGGCATGCTTAGGGGAGGCAGACTGTTGTCTGTCGACTCCTTCAATCTTGCGAGTTCCTCCTACATGCCGAAGGACTGGGAGATTCTTTTGAATTCCCTATCGCAGCTGTCTGACCTCTCGAAGTTGCCATTGATTATGATTATGCCATTTGGACCTGGCATTTTCATCTGCAGGTAGGCGTAGTGCGGCACCGCCATGAACCTAGCGAATGTGACACGTCCGAGGATGTATTGGTATTGTGAGGGCCAATCGATGACCTCAAAGTCGATGCGCTCTCGCTGAAAGTTCTGCGGCGTGGCAAAGATGACGTCGAGGTTGATTTTTCCTAGGGGATATATGCACTTCCCTGGGACGATGTTGTGGAACGTCATGTCTGAAAATTCCAGACAAGTCAGAGGGATCCTCATCGCTCGCAAGGTACTCGCGAACATGAGGTTAATGCCGCTACCACCGTCCATGAATACGCAACTCATATCGAAGCCCCCGATCTGCGCCTCGAGTACAAGGGGACAGTGGCCTGGACGAGGAACTTGGCACGGGTGGTCACGCCTGTCAAAGGTGATGCAGGAGTCGCTTCCGCTGAGGTACTCAGTGGTGGAGGGTGGAGAGTTTATTGCCAGATTGACTTGGCGAGTGATGGCCTTCTGCACTCGATTTGAGGGACGCCCTTTTTGGATCATCCCCATGTTGCCCACGGCTCATGGGTATGGCTCGCCTCCATGATGCTGGACCGGTGTGGCCGCGGGTGGTGGTGGTCCGGGCAGTGGTGGAGGAGCTCCATGTGCCACAGCGCCTGGGGCGGCTCCACAGCCCCTATTGACCGCGTCGCGATTCATCCGAGCCAGGCCCTCGTGGAGTTTGAGGAACTCGTGGCAGTCCTTGAGAAGGTGGCTGGATTTCTTCTTGCCGTCGTGCTTCTCGATGTAGAAGTGCACGTTGCATGGTCCGAACAGTTTGTCCACGACAGATGTTGTGGGTGCCTCTTCGCGAGTGCGGCGTTGCCACACCTACGTGGTTTTTCCGCTGTCGCGGTATCCACCACTGCGATATTCGCTATTGCGATTGTCGTCGCGTTTGTCGGCATAGCTGGCTGCGACCATATTGACCTCGTCGCAGTCATTGTAGACACGTATCCGATGTTTGCCTCATCGGTCGTGTCTGCGCCCGAGGTCGTCGTTGTCATCGGAGTAGGTACGATTTTTCACCGAGTCTTCTCTGTCAGCCCATCGATTCACGATTTCCATCAGGTGGTTGATCGTTTTGGGCTTCGAGCGGCCCAGCTCCTCCCTAAGCTCTATACGGCGAACGCCGCCATTGAATGCGTCGATTGCACGGTCCTCCGAGATGTTTTTTGTGGAGTTCTTGATGATGGACCACCTCTGGATGTACGAGCGTAGCGATTCGCAAGATCTTTGCTAGTAGCTTCTCAGTTCTTCCATTGATGCGGGCCTTTTGTAAGTGCCCTTGAAGTTGCGCACAAAGTTGTAGACCAGCTCTTCCTAGTTGTGAATGGATCCGTGCGGGAGGTTGTTGAGCCATGCACGAGCGATGCCTTGCAGCTGTAGCTGCAGGCATTGCATGGCCGTGCTTCGACTCCTGCCATGTAGCCTAATGGAGGAGATGTGGTCCTCCAACCAGATTTTTGGGTCCTATAGGCCGTCAAATTTTGGATTCTCCGACGGAAGGTTGAACCCTTTAGGCATTCGCTTCTGCCTGATGGCCCTACTGAACCATATGGCGCCGCCGAGCTCAGTCTCGTCTTATTCTGAGTCAGTCGAACGAGCACGTCTTGCCCGCATCTTGTCGACTTTGCGCTGCGTGACGTCATCGCGTGCGTCGTAGTCGCGGTCATGCCGCCGTGAGCGACGTCGTCGTGACAGATCGTGACTGTCGTCACTGGAGGAGTACGAGTAGTACGTTTCCAGAGCCTTGCTTTTCTTTGGCTCTGGCGTTGGTTGTTTGTCGAGGGAGGCCTCGATTAGCCCTAGGCCCGCGATCGTAGATCGGTGCATGGCAGCTCACGGATCTCCAGCCGGTGACTGGTTGTTGAGGAGGTACATGGTAGCCACGGTCACCATGGCTTGCATCGTTTTTGGGAGCATGTTGCCCCGCGTATCCACCGTCATAGAGCTGAAGTCGAGGACTTTTGCAGCCTCTACGAGTTCTTACTCGGTGAGGTGGGCCAGTCGAGATCGCCTCTTGTTGGCAACGTACTCGTTGCCTTTGGAGGAGGATCCTCCGTGGGAGGAGAGCCCAGCTCATCGAAGACTCGACTCATCCGCCACCTTTCTGCGTGCTTCGAGTTGCATGATCACTTGTTGTTGGCGCTTGAATTCTCCTTTAGAAGCCAATGGTAGCCCATCAGTATGTCTTGCGATGTGTTAGGGGGTAGAGGATTGCCCCGTAGAGCTTCGTGATAGCGGGCCCACTCGTTGAAATTGAGGTGGATCTGCACGCGCTTGCCGGTATTCTCATTCGCCGTGAGTGTCGGTTCTACCCTCGCCCCATTGTTAACGGGCGCTCCATTACCACCGTTGGTGGGGCCGCCGTTTGCGACTGGTATACCACCATTGGGCGTACTACCATTGGGCGGTCCAGTGCCAGATCCGGTGCCAGTGTTTTTACGATTGGCGGCGGTGTCGCTTACGTTGATGACGACGCACATGAAGTGGTTGGGGAAGCTGTTGCTCCTACAACTTTCAGATCCGGAGTTGTAGGCTCCATCTTCTATGGCTAGGTCACCCAGATCGGATCCGCGACTGTTGTCGTTGTCCGTACTCCCAGATGTTGTTGGGGTGTTGAGCTCGCTGAGGGAGCCGATTGGTGGCAGGAACCACGACGTTGGAGCAATCGCGGGTGCCGTTGGCTGGTCAGGCATGCGAAGCATGCCCAATTGACCAACCTAGAAGCGAAAGCTCCCAATCGCCAGACTGATTCCATCGTCCACGGACTCGAAGGCCGGGCGAGTGGCCGACGTGTGGACGGTGAAGTCGAACGTGCCGAAGAGTTGGCGAATCTCTATTGTTACATAGTTGTAGATTGTGGTTGACGGGGCCGAAGAAGCCGCGACATCAGCACTCCCAATTCCCACATACGATGCCAATTGACGAGGGTTCAACTCGTCAATGCCTATTGTTATGGACTTGGGTTTTGGAGAAGGAGGGAGCGCTGGAGGCATCAATCGGCTAGCAAACAAGCACACAGGGACGCAAGATTTACCCAAGTTCAGGCCTCGTAGAGGTCCCTACTCCTGCTTGTATGCTCTTGGAATTAACAAAGGAATCGAAGATTACAGGGGCGCGCAGATGCAATCTGGCGAGAGTTGTGGAAACTAGGGTTGTGATTGTCCTCCTCACTGCCCCTCCTAGCCTTTATATAGATAGGCTAGGTCTCGGGTAGCAGGTCGAGTCGGTTACAGATTAGGGTTCGCCCTTTGAACTTTCTATCTTAAACTTCTTCTTGTCTCGCAAGCAATCGAAGAGTCCATGGGTCACCCAAATTCTGCATTGGGCCTTGACAACGCCGTGGGCTTCTGCTGTATCTGGGTCGTATATACCACACTCGAGTACCTGTAGGGTATACCCATGTCTCCAACTGTCCATGACTGCGGACGCGGCTATTCAAATAGTTTGACACTCTGAAGAGGTGGTACACTTTTACCACAAAATTCGATACATCTGTCAGGGATAACCCTGAATCATTATACTTAGTATGCGGATAATCAATCATAACCTTTCAATTACACACTCTAGTATAGGCACCTCTCCTATGAGCTTGGCCTCCCAGCCATGGACATCTGCCATCCTGGGCATTGCATAGGTGGTCATTCACATTCAGGAGGTAGCCTCAGCTCAACCTTTTTCCGCGAGGGAACCCATACTAAGGCATATTAACTTCCAGTTAAGCCCTACCCAATTCAGGTATTGTGGTTGTACGGTAAAATTGGAATGGTATCGCATCCGAACCCAACCATCAGTTTTTATAAAGGGCTAAGGCTCATGCCTCAACATTTTCATCATCAAATCCTTTTATGTTTCTCAACACATGTCAAAACATTTCAATAGAATGAATCTTCATTCCAAGGTTTTCATAATCATTTTCACCAAGTATTCCCATCTAAAGTGATCAACTTTTATGCTTAGCACTAGCCACTAAAGTTGATGGTATTTACTAATGAGGGGTGCTAATCAAGTGTAACTATCCAACTCTAGTTTTATGCCTTTTGATGACATCTAAGTATAACTACTTAGGCTTAGTTTTATACTCTTTATGGTATCTATACTATTGTTCCAAATCTCACAAAGCACTAACTAAAAGTAAAGAACTTTGGTAAAGTAAAAGAATAAAGCTTTCAAGTAAAGATTGGGATTGGTATAATCAAAGTTGTATAACCAAAGCATTCCTAATGCATCTTGCATAGGTTATGAAGTGGGCAAGTATTAACTTGCATAGTTCTAGCTTGCAATTAGTGATGGCTTGCCTTGAGTAGTGCAGTGATTGGAGTTTTCTTCTTCTTCTTCTTGGTAGTACTCCTCCTCCTCGTATCCCGGGTCGGTACTATCGTCTATAAATGAATACGGGGTACACAATCACCAAACAATACTTAACTATTTCTATTTAGCAAACTAAGGATCACACTAGATGATCTAGCACCATCACAATCATCACATGAAATAAAGACTTAGTCTTATTTATCTTATTTTAGAAAAGTAATTTCTTCTCATTGAAAACACTGAAGATTTAATATTCTCCAATTAAAATATGGGATCATGTTGACACATGTCATCACCACATATTCTAATACTTGGGAATGTGATTTAAAGTGTTGGTCATATTTTATAAAGTTTAAGATTATCATTTAATAGAATTAAAGTGACTAGAGATGCCTATATAACATTCTTTTGGTACTAGTCCAATGTCACTACATGTAAACCTAAATATTTTTACATATTCAGATAGATCTTGTCAAATGTGATTTTTGAGAGTTGGAATCAACTCAAAAGCATTTATGGTTGATTTTTGAAAAATGTTTGAAGTTGGAAAAGTCTATGTCTTGTTATTTTTGGTATAGGTGATCTATAATTTCAAATGGTTTGAATCCAATAGACTTGGATAGATAACTTGAATATCTTTCTAACAAAATTGGAATCATGTAATTTGGTCCAGTGAATCTCTTTGAATTGATTTTTGAATCTATTGAAAGAATCTGGTTTCAACTAAAATGGAAAAATCTTATTTGAATTGACGGGCTCTGCTCGGGAAAGCAAATGGGTCGGCCCAGCTGTACTACGCGGGTGTAGCGGGCAGCTGACAGGGGGTCCCACTAGTCAGTGCCTCATCTAACCTAAATCGGTACGTTTCAATATAGGCCATGCAATTAGAACATGATCTAACGGCTGAGGTTCATCGTCTACGACGAACAGCTCCGGCGAGATTCTAACCCTAACGTGGCGGTGGGGGTTGTGTGAGGCTCACCAGGGATCTATCTAGGATCGGCGATGGGGGCGAACGACGTTGTAGATGATGGTGGTTCGAATGGTGGTCATGGCGCCTCCTAGGGCGGCTCCAATCAACGGCTCCCTTCTTCCTCTGCAGCAGCGGGCTCTGGCTAAATTCTGGCGATGTGGTGCTCGCCTTGCTCCGGGGAGAGGTGTGGGAGGTTCTGTGAGGAGTGGGGAGTGGGATGGTGTGGTGAATTGAGGCGGAGGTGGCCTCCATTTATACACCGGCGAGGGGGACATTGCGGGATGGCTTGGGCTCGTCGGTGACGGTGATATAGGGGCTAGCAGCATGGTTGAGGGTAGGGGCGACGTGGTTCTCCCTAGCGGTCTTCACGAGCTTAATGGCGCGACACGGGGCAACCGAGAATGGTCGGGCGCGGGCGGTGCTCTGCACGGGAGCTGCGGCGTTCGAGATGGTGCACAGTGGCTACGGGTCGCACGGCGGCGAACGGGCATGTCTGGGAGGTAGCTAGGGTCATGGCGAGTGCGGGCACGCGCAGTGAGGGCGAGGCGCGGCGTGTGCGCACTGGTCGCGTGTGGCGCTTTGGCGTGCTCTCGGCATGGCGCAGCGAAAATGGGCGTGGCGATTCTGGGTGGTCCATGGCTTGCCTGCGGTCGAGGGTTGGACATGGGGTGGCGGTGGACGGTCGCCTGTCTCCTGGTCGTCGTGGGAGAGGGCGGCGCGGTCTATGGCAAGCTGTCCATGGTCGACCGGCGCGGTGAGCGTCGGGCGGCGCTGCACTGACGCAACGGCAAAGGGAGGAGTTGTCTGCTGTGCTGCTAGGTGCTGGGGAAGACCAGGGGAGTGAAGAGGGGACAAATGGTTGAGTGATCACTGCTCCAAACAGTGGAAGTAGGTAGTAGTTTTCTGTGTCGACAATGAATTTGACCAAATGGCCGCATGAATTCAAATTTGAAATTTTTGAATGAAATTTGGTGAGTATTCTGAGCACTTGCTTGAGTGTCTATGGTTGCTTGGAAAAATCAAGGTGAATTGATTTGAGTGCTTTTTGCAAAATGGTGATCTTAGTACTACACTTGATTCAATTTTGAATTGTCCTTTAAATAGATTTGAAAATAGTTTCTATGAGTTTGTATAGTGGGTTTGGGTTCACTTTGACTTAGTCTAGCAAGGGGTAAAAAGAAATGGAAATGTTTCTGTTAGAAATTCTTTACTAGGAACTCACAAAGTGACCTAGTGATTAATTTTCGTCAAAATGACCATTTGATCATATGCTTTATATTTGATTTCCTTTTCTCTGGATTTTGTTTGTAATTGGCCTAGATGATGTAGTATTCATCTTTAAACAATTTCTTATCATTTGTAGCAAACACACATGGCAATTTCACTCAACACTAATGCAAATCACACATATATTCATATTCAATTTAGTAATAAAAGTTTTTGTTAATCCTAAACTTGGGTGATTAGAACTTGATAAACTTGATTAATATTTTTGGGGTGTTACAATTGTATCTAGGTAGATATATCTTGGTGCTTAGATGTTCACATCATAGGTTTTTTTTTGTTTTCTATGTTCCGAGCCCAACAATGGTATCAGAGCCTGATCTATGCGTAGATGATTTGCACGGGTAGTACACATAAGAGTATGTCGGCGATGATGATCATTTTATTTGCATCTTCTATTATTTTGGATATTGGTGGCATAGTGGGATGAAGCGGCGAGGACTAAATTTACATGTCCTCGCACATGAGACTCGTTCCACGCTTGACATGCAACTAGTTTTGCATAAGTTGCTAGCGAGCGTATGGCTCTCCTACTATAGTCAATATCTGATTTACAACGAGTTGCTAATAACTTAGTTATTGTCGTTGTGGTTCAATATTCGTAGGTAAGACCGGTTCTATTTTTAAAAGTCCTAAACCACGTAGAACTTGCAATGGATAAATTAGAAGCGTCTAGTTTAGATTGTTGCTGGGCTAGTGTCATGATATGGTAATGTTGTAAGTTGATGTATAGTTGATACTCTTACAACACACCTAAATGTGTAAGTTCCATAGATCCTGGCCTTACACACAAAGGAATGATAAAGATCATACCACGATGCACATGATAGTGATCAAGTGCAAGAACCATATCATTTCACTTTATGCATATGATGTTTACATCTTATATTGCTTGTTTGGCGTTTTAGTAGCATTATAAGATGATCCCTCATTTAGATATCAAGATAAAAATGTGTTCTTCCTTAAGTACACACCGTTTTATGTTTCATTACTTCAAGACATCACGTGATGATGGGGTGTACTTCATCCACATTCGTACAACGGGTGTAAGACAATTTTACACACGCGAGTACTAATGTCCTTACTTGGCGAGCCTAGCATGTACATACATGGCCTCGGAACACGGACCGAAAGGTTAAGCATGAGTCATATGGTAGATATGATGCCCATATAGATGCTCGCCTTTGAAGCTACACCGACTCACGTGATGATCAGACTTGATGTAATGGATTAGGTTCATATAATCACCAAAACAACTTGAGAGATGTTGGTTTTGAGTGGGAGTTCATTTGTAATTTGGATTAATCAAACTCAATTTATCATAAACTAAAATTGAAATGAATTTGCATAGTTTGTTGTAGTCATTGATATCCGTTTACTACTTTATGCTTAGTTTTAATTGAGATAATAAAACTATAGAATTCTAGATATTTACTTTACAAACTGGTATCGTATTGTTTTGAGTGTCAATCTAAAATATAGAAGTCCTATTGCAAACTTTCAGCAAACCCCATTTACTCAATGAAGTTTAATAAGTAGTATTAAATCAAAAGTAACAATTCTAGTGTTAGTATCTAAAGTATCATGTTTGCCTCCATGATTCTTGATATTTAATAGGATTGTTTTAATATCGAGGTTATCTGAGAGCTGAAAGAATTGTTTCAAAATCCATCATGTGTGAAAGATATTGTGATATCTGAAATAATGTTTATGGTTGCAATATGATAGAGTATAATTTGACAAAATACACGTTCTCATATTATATGTGAATTTGCGAAGGTTGAAGACGCTAGACGTCCTAATCTTTCAAAAAGGTTTTGGGAACTGACATTATACTCACTGTTCGTCCTTATGGAATATAGTAGCTTGATCATGGAAGTTGTCATGATAAGGATGAATAGAAGATGTAAGTAAAATGTTTACTACACTAATAGATTACTGAAGATTTTTTTTGAAAGAACGCCAAACATTTGATGATGGTGATACCGACACCCTTTGGAGCAAATATGTTTCAGATAAAGATTTAAAAAAGCGCTAGAATCATTTCGATGGAAACCAAAATTGTTTCGGGTGAAATTGTAGAAACTGATTCTGCATGTGATATTGAAATGTTGCGGGAGTTTTATGTGAATGTTTGTTAATTAATGTAGTTAATAAAATTCTGAATAAAATAAATAAAATAATTTTATTAAATGAGAGATACATTAATTTTGGTGGAAAATTAATACATGCGTGAGTGGAATTTTGAGTGGAGGTCTTTTATGTGAGTGGATGCTCCACCCACATGAATGAGGAAGAGGTGGGGGCACCCACCATGACTGCCACGCCATGGCCCTTGGCAGCCCCCTCCTCCTACAAAAGGCACCCCTCTCACTCCATCTCACTTACACCTTCTCGTGAAGGATCTCTCTCTAGAAATTATTTCCCATGGTCTCGGATTAGCGAGATAAATATTTCCGGTGGCTTTATCTAGAAAGGAGTTGATGCTTCCGCTGCTTTGCTGGAGCGAGGGACGGATGTTGTTGGGGTACCGGACGTGTGTGCGATCACGGATGCACCGCTGCTTTGCTGTATTGGATTTGGTGGTGCTGGACCTGCTGGACTCGCTGGACTTCATCATGATCTTGAGATCAGCAAGTGTACGACTACATCAACCACGAAATCAGTTTCGTTAATAATGCTTTGTCGATCTTCAAGGGTATGTTTTTTATGGATGTATATGCACCCGTTGATTGTATCTTAGGTAGATAGATCTTGGTGCTTGGAGTTCATATCGTAGGAGTTTTTTTGTTTTCTATGCTGCGAACCCAACAGGTTCAGGGGAGGGACGATGTGGGACCGGGGGAGTACCTAGGAACTCGTCGCGAGCAGTCACGCGCAGGGTCGCACGCTCCGTTATTCGGCTCCAGGCCGTCATGCCAGCTCCGGTGTTAGCGAGGCGGACACTATGGCGGGAGGGGGGCGAGGTGGCTGACGTGAGGCCCTGGTGCGGCACGTCTTGGTGCCAACCACACGGGGGTCGGAGTCGACCGATAGAGAAAATACATTGTTCGACTATCTCTAATACGTTCTCTAGATGATGTGAAGGATCAAGGGAAGATATGCTCTCTCTACCATTGTAGATGACCTTATATGTGGTCGAGGTCGCGCGGTGGCTGACATTGTCAATTTCGATCATATCCATAGCGGAACGCAAAAATATGTAAAGAGCTAGCAACCGATCCAATTATCTGGATAGCATGACATACGTCTCACTCACCCAAGAAGATATCCCAAGGCTGCATTTATCAATTTCAAACACCGGCGCGCGTTGCAACCTCATAACATTTTTGCAAGTTGGGCTAGTTTTTCTTTTCAACATTCCAGGTTGCGCTAATTGATCGTGCTCACTACTAGGCAGAGCTTGCACTTGCCGCCACGTTACGCTTTCCCTGATGGACCACTATATTAAATTGCCTGAACAAACCCTCGAATACGTTCATTTTTACGCCAAGCCAAGACACGCCCCGACGGCACCGATCACCGCGCAAGCGACGAGGCCCGACGCGAGGACTTTGGCGTGTACGCATTCGCGTGGCACGGCTCCAGGCGAAACAGCCTTCCACGTCACTGGCCGCGGCGCCACCCCGCCCGCCCGTCTGCGCCCGCCGTTTTATACGCCAACCCGGCGGCCGCACGCGGGTGCGCGCGCACACACGCTGCTCCCCACGCCCCTCGATTCCCCACGCACCGCACCGGAAACGCTCGCTCGCACGCACGCGGACGCGCACCGTAGCCGAGCCGAGAATGCCCACGGCTAACGTGCGCGCGGCGCACCCTAGCGCCGACCGAAGGTTAAGTACGCTGGTGCGCCACCTGCTGCCTTCCTCCCCACGAACATCAGCAGCAGAAGCAGCAACCGCCACCTCCGCCGACTCCTCCTCCCTCCAAGCTTTCCCCACCATGGCGTCCTCCCAGGGCTCCTCCGTCTTCGCCGGCATCGCGCAGGGCCCGGAGGACCCCATCCTCGGGGTAAGCCTTCCTCCCTCTCCCGATCCCCCCACCGATCTCCGACTCTACTCCCTCCCTCCCCCCGTCGGTTGGTCGCGCTGGATGTCGCCGCGATCGCGCGTTTTTTTTTTTTTTTGGTTCCGTCGATCTGATTGGTGCTTGTCTGGGTGTCTCGGCAGGTGACCGTCGCGTTCAACAAGGATTCCAGCCCCGTTAAGGTCAACCTCGGCGTCGGCGCCTACCGGACCGAGGTGAGACATGTTTTGGGGATTTTTAAATTGAATCGTTGTTCTCCTCCTTCGGATCAGAGCTGGATTTGACTCCGGTTTGCGTTTTCGTCGGACCAGGAAGGGAAGCCCCTGGTGCTGAATGTGGTCAGGCGTGCCGAAGCGATGCTCATCAATAA
The DNA here is from genome assembly GCA_916181665.1 of Avena sativa. NCBI lineage: Eukaryota > Viridiplantae > Streptophyta > Magnoliopsida > Poales > Poaceae > Avena > Avena sativa. Next base: position 562,732,627 of record OV702288.1, read on the forward strand.
CGAGTAAGTCTGATCCCAAATCCTGATGATCCGCTTCAGTTCGTGCATCTTTTAAATGACTGAAAGTTCAGGCTTGGTGTTTGGTAAAATTCAGATTCAACTAGTTAGTAGATCTATCCTCTTCTAGATAATATAATCATCTTAGTATGGAAGAGCTGTCGCTCGCATCCTTTTGTTAGTAGATCATGTGGTCATCTTACTATATTCTCCAATATACTTTTTGCTTGTGGTCTTTCTGTTTACTATATATTACGGTTCCACCTGCTTGATTATAATATATTTCAGACCATTTTGGGGGTTTCCCTATGGTGTACGGTCATGTAGGATTAGTTGACGCCACTGTTATCCAAGTTCTCCTTGCCAACTTGCTACATACATAGCCAAATACTATTTCTCAGTAGATGATTTAGGCTTTGCAGAAGTGGCAACACTACATATTTCTTGTTAGGGACGTAGTGGTAGTTTCTTGTATGGGTTTACATAAAATTTACTGCTATGAGTAAAATTGTATACTTACTGTGGAAACGTTTGATGGCATTACTTGATCTGTAATTGCTTACTTTGCTTAGGTCACGTGTTAAGGAGTACTTGCCGATCACTGGGTTGGCAGAGTTCAACAAGTTGAGTGCCAAGCTCATCTTTGGTGCTGACAGGTGTGTTTGTTCAGCTTCTACCTTCAATTGATGATATTTCCGTGTGAAACCTTCATCATACCAAAGAGTAAACTTATCTGACTACTGTACTTCCCCCTTATTTGGAATAGTCCTGCTATTCAGGAGAATAGGGTGGCCACTGTGCAGTGCTTATCAGGGACTGGTTCTTTACGGGTGGGAGGTGAATTTCTTGCAAGACACTATCATGAAGTAAGGAACCCTGTCTCTTTTTGTTGGGACTGTTTCACATAATTGCAAAGTGTGATTGCTAAATCGTAACGTCATCTCTAGCGCACTATCTACATCCCAAATCCAACCTGGGGGAATCACCCGAAAGTCTTCACCTTAGCTGGCCTGACTGTTAGGAGTTACCGCTACTATGATCCTGCAACCCGTGGACTGGATTTCCAAGGTACCCAATTCAGTTCTCCATATACATTACTTAATGATGTAAAGCTCTGTGCTCAGTTTGTAATTTTACGAGTGCACGCTTGTGTACTTTCACTGTATTGTTGTAGGCGGCTCATGTATTTGTCTTAGTTGATCAAGGATATATTTTCGTGTTACAGGCCTCTTAGAAGACCTCAGTTCAGCTCCCTCAGGCGCAATTGTACTGCTTCATGCATGTGCCCACAACCCTACTGGAGTAGACCCAACCGTGGAGCAGTGGGAACAGATCAGGCAGCTGATGAGATCAAAAGCATTGCTACCATTCTTTGACAGTGCTTATCAAGTAAATAATCGTTGCTTGATACTGATGCTTCTTAGGGAATGTACATGACTAAATAGCCACAGAATTTGTTGATTCTTTGTTCTCCTGGCAGATTTATTTCCAAGTAGTTTTCGAATTCAGTATTGTGCCTCAAATGATTTACCTGTGCAGGGATTTGCAAGTGGAAGCCTCGACAAAGATGCTCAGTCAGTGCGCATGTTTGTTGCTGATGGTGGTGAATTGCTCATGGCTCAAAGCTATGCTAAGAACATGGGATTGTACGGAGAACGTGTCGGTGCTTTAAGCATTGTAAGTTTTATTACCCTAATATTTGTTAATTTCACCTTTTGGCCTGGTTCTTAGACTTGAGGTCTGAATTTGTAGGAATCTTATTTTGCCTTTTTTCCAATAAGAGGAACCCCCTAAAGGGATCCCCAGTTTCAACTAAAAAAATGAGAAGTTTCACAAAACCGAAGTACCAGGTTACTTATGCAGTTTTTAGAGGACAATTAAGACGGGTAAAATACTACTACCTAGTTCTTCAGCTGTACATTAGCCAAGCCTGACACTATAAATGGTAATAACTTGCAGATTTTCCTTCGTAGCTGTGAAAAAGTGCACACAGTTGTGGTTATACAGTTGTTCCCTATACAACTATAAATGTGGTTGTATTTCATAAACTGTAACAATTCTTATCTATGTCTGATTAATTTGTACTCCCATCCGTCCGGAAAATAGTGATTCGTATTTGTCTAGATTCACATGTATCTCGACGTATTTTAGTGTGTGGATATGTGCAAACCTAGACAAATCCAAGTCACTTATTTTAGGACGGAGGAAGTACCATATAATTTGAACTCATCAAAATAAGTGGTTGTTCTTTCTCAACTAACGTGTGAATTTCTATCCCCTCAGTATGTATATGGAAGCTTCTTTAAACCTTGTTTTAATGAGATAATTGCAACAATGTTTCAGGTTTGCGGGAGTGCTGATGTAGCTGGTAAGGTTGAAAGTCAACTCAAGCTTGTAATTAGGCCTATGTATTCAAACCCTCCTCTTCATGGTGCCTCTATCGTGGCTACCATACTTAAGGACAGGTAATATTCTTGCCATAATTCTAGTTAATCGTAGAAAGTGAGTTATGTTGAGATGAACTTTATTGGCGGATCGACAAATCTAGGGAACAGTAGGTAGTGCTTAGTTCTTGTTATTGATGATGTTTCCCTCATTTTGCTAGTGGTATGTTCGACGAATGGACTATGGAGCTGAAGGCCATGGCTGATAGGATCATTAGCATGAGGCAACAGCTTTTTGATGCACTGACAAGCAGAGGTACTTGTTTCTGTCAAGTCCACTGTTTTCTCTTTGCTGTCATGATAGTTAATCTTCATTGGCGAGAAGCTTGACTAATGGCCTTTCAGTCTCGTCATTTCGCCTAACATCTTCTATCACAAGCTGGTGTGATTTGTATTTTGCAGCATCTATACAATTGCTCTGAACTAATTGTTATTTTGATATTAAATACTCCCTCCGATCCAAAATAAGTGTCGGAGATGTAGTACAAACTTTGTACTAAAAACAGTACTAAATCACCGACACTTATTATGGATTGGAGGGAGTAGTATATTGCGTTTTTGTTAATAGAAACTTCTTGGGTTCTCAGCAAAATCTGATAAAATAAAATACCTTCCTATTTTTGCGTACAGTTTATTACCAGGTTCTTGAGGTTAAGATCCTGGTATTGTAGTGCACTGAACTATTTTGGTTCAGTGACCTATACGTTACGATTATTCAATATTTCCATCCACTTTTTTCCATTCCTCTACCAAAGTGCTGAGCATTCGTTACATGATGCAGGCACTCCTGGAGATTGGAGCCACATCATTAAGCAGATTGGGATGTTTACTTTCACTGGGCTCAACAGTGATCAAGTAGCCTTCATGAGGCAGGAATTCCACATTTACATGACATCTGATGGGTAATGCCTTGTGCCCATGTAAACATCCCGTCATCAAATGCATTGGAGTATAATTTTTCTTTTCCAGTCGCATTCTCTATGAACATTTGATAATTTTAACGCTGGTTTCTTCTTGGTGGGTTTCATTCTCCCCTTGTGGCTCATTCATACTGACAAGTCATATATTTCTCTTGCAGGAGGATCAGTATGGCTGGTTTGAGCTCCAGGACTGTACCCCATCTTGCAGACGCCATAGATGCTGCTGTTACAAAACTGAAGTGAATGATCACATTGCAACCCCCTCCTACAATAAAATCTTGAAGCTACTGGCTGAACTCAAGTATTTGCCTTGTAGATTCACTAGACTTTGTTTTCTGAGACAGTTTTGTACACAACGGATGAAAAGATGATGGTGATTTCTAATAAGCTGCACTTGTGATGCTTTGTACCTTTGAACACTGAGGTATTTGTCCTGCAGCACTGTATAATCCATAGTTTCTGGAAGCTTAATGTTTGCCAGCTTACATGTGTTTCCATTTGATAGTGCTCTTGTTCTCGTGAGATAGGATGGATGTTTGTTTATTGTTCGTTGCCTGTTTCGGCTCAGATATAGCTGGAATGTCTTGCTTAGTACAGTTTGAACAGAATTGGTCTAAATCTCTCAATTTATAGATGGATCTAGATCAGTTATATTGGTCAATCCTTTAGAATTATACAACACAAGGCTCGTTTGAAGTGTGCAAAATAGAAAACTGAGGTATTTATCCTGCAACACTGTACAATTCATATTTTCTGGAAGCTAATGTTTGTCAGCTTACATGTGTTTCTGTTTGATAGTGCTCTTGTTCTTGTCAGACAGAATGTCTGTTTATTGTTCGTTGCTTGTTTCCCGGCTCATATATAGCTGGAATGTCTTGCTTAGTACAGTTTGAACAGAATAGGTCTAAATCTCTCAATTTATAGACGGCTCTAGATCAGTTATATTGGTCAATCCTTTAGAATTATACAACACAAGGCTCGTTTGAAGTGTGCAAAATAGAAAACTGCGGGCTACTCAAGCGGTCGCCCAGTTTTATCAGAACAGAATATATGTACACTAGGTAAAAAGTAAATGCAAAATCTGGTATGTCTCTTCTAATGGCGACCAGGCGGGCTCCGGTGGCCTCCGAGGACGTCCATGTACGTGTTCTTGAGGTTGGTCATGATGTTGGGCAGCTTCATCAGCCTCCCGTCGTCGGGGTCTTGGTCTTGGTCTTGGTCTTGGTCTTGGTCGGCCGCACAGGGAGACTCGCCCCTGCCGTCGGCGTCGCCGTTCCAGCCCATGAAATCGAGCAGTGTCATGCTGTCCGCCATGTCAGGAGCCTGCTGGGGAGTGGGTGCCAGTTCTGACCCTGGCGGCATGTCCCTCTTGGCCTTCTCCCTGGCGAGGTTGTCGGCGACGATGACGTCTTCTATCCTGGACATGACGTTGTAGGCAAGGCTCTCCAGTACTCTGGAGTAGCTCTCCAGGATAGCAAAGCCAACGTCCTAGTGGCCAAGGAGGGATCACACATTAGGTGGCTAATATGTATAGCACTTAAAAAGTAGTAGTAGTAGTAGTAGTAGCATTTGCATCGACCGACCAGTTGTTTCTTACCCTGTTTTCTTGTATCTTGGCGATGTCGAGGGTGGACTGAGGGATTCCGGGGAACCTGTGCTTGATGATGAGCAGCAGCGTCTGCGCCCGATCCTCGAACTGCTCCCTCTTCTCCTGGCTGACGGCGGAGCCCCACGTGGACTTGTTGTCCTTGTTGTGCACCTTCCTGTTCCAGATGATGACCGACGCCTCGATGCGGTCCTTGAGGTCGCAGATCTTGTGCTCCGACGTCAGGTCCACCGACGATAGGAACTCGTCCGGGTCGAACTCCACGTCCGTGATGTTCCTGTACAGCGCGTCCCCAAGGCTCACCCTCCCGTTCTGCATCATCACATCCCGTCCGTCGTCCCATCAGCAATCGAGGTAAGTGCATCATCGTCAGCAATCGAGGTCGTAGTAGTAGTAGTACCTTGGGCAGCGATTCTAGGTAGGATTCTGGGATGGCCATCTCCATGAGGCAGTTGGCGTTGATGGCCATGGCTGCCTTGAGCACCTGGTTGACCAGCTCCTTCTGGTGCTGGATCCAGGCTCTGGATGCCGGGGGCAGCCCGTTGGGAGGGACCTTCACCATCGGTATCCACCATTTCTCGTCCGATCCGGCCTCCTCCTTCTCGCTCTCGGAGCAAGAGTCTCGCTTCACGTACCAGAACTCGTTGCGATCCTTGAAGTTGTCCAGGTAATCCTGCTCACCGCGCGCGCAAATTAAGAATCGAGAGTCAATTTGTTTGCTTCAAAAGATGGATGATGTTATTTTTTGTCTTACGAGAAGCATGGCGTCGATCTTGCGCAAAGCAGGTACGTTGGACTGCAGATCCCTTCGCTGCTGCGTGCACATTACCTGCAACGAAGGAGATTATTACTATTATTACTACTGGGACCGGCAAAAGAAGAAGATGAATGTGTATTACAAGAGCAAGCAACCGAACCTCCATTTCGACGCCGTTATCCAAGAGTTGTTTCTTGGCTACGAACTCGACGATGTGGTCCGCCACGGACAGGAGCCAGCCGACTTCTTTCTTCCACCTTCCCTTTCTGTCGGGGGACATGGGCTCCAGCTTCCGTTGCTCTCCGAAACAAGCAGCTGCCACAGCATATAGCACGTACTAGTAAGTACTAGTGTTACCCGGACATTAGTATCTTGATCTACAAGCAGATCCTTAATTTTGCAAGAAACTAGTCTAGGTAGCTTGTGATCACCTGCAAGATTGGTGATGGCGTTTGACAGTGCCAGCGCTGACGGCACGCCTTTCCCGGACCCCGACATGTCCTCCCCGAGCAGGAGCTTGGCGAACTTCTCCTTCATTATGTCCATATCTGCATGCAAAACAAGGCCCGGCCTATATTGATGAACCAAAGCGCAAATGCGAGACACAAGCACGCACACTGGAGCAACATTATGGTACGGTAGAGACCACTTACCGGAAGGCCCGGAAGGCACTGTGGTGGCGCGTTCCTCGGCGGGCGGCTCCTCCTTGACCGAGCTCCCCGACCGCCGCCGATCCAGCGACGCGGCGTTGGCCGCCATCGCCCCCTGATCTACCTACCGTAACTTCACAGCACAGCACGGGCGTATGTATGTTTCATGATCTCGCTCCGATGGCAACGTCAAACAACAGAAAGGGATTCGACGACAGCGAGAGACTAGAAAGGGGCACATCTTATGATACCGGCGTACCTGTAAAGCGTGCAGCTTTTCTGGGGCCTCGAGCGACGTGCTCGTCGACTGCAAAGGCGACGGCGGGGGATTATGCGCGCGCAGAGCAAAGGCGAAGATCGAAATGATCAGTTCCGAACGGATGATCCCCGTGGGCGTTTGTTCTGATCCACGGACCGGGCTCGACCCATCGTCGCTTCCTGCTGCTGCGTTGCCATGGTAAGAAGGCGAAGAGGGAAGAAGAGGCCCTGGTGACCACGGGGGGAGAGGGCTGGGAGTATAATTAGGGAGCGCCGCATGCTTTATTATTAGAAAGTGCATGCACTGCCATTCTTAGCCTCCCCCTCCCCTGCAGCTTCCCGTATTCAACGGTCCCGGAGCTAGCACAACAAGACCTCTCGCTCCCGTCCTGCTCGAGCCCATTCTGTGCGGGGCAACGCGCCGATGTGCATGCCTCAAACTGGAGTGGAAATTAATGTCTCTTGCTTTGGGCCAAGTGTTCTGCAGCCAGAGTGATATGAAGCATTTGCCAATGTTCAGACTTCAGAGCATATTATCAGCAGTTTCTGACTGTATTTGCCTGCTGTATATAGGATAATAGGAGAGTGCGAGTGCACCAAATTACATGAAACCTGTCGTCATCTAGAGGTTTCCGAAACTCCAAACAGTTCTTTCCTGTGTCACCGAAATGGGGAGAAAGTTCATGCATGCTCTACCTTCCTAGAATTGGATCTCAACTTAACGTAGATGTCCTTGCTCATGTGGTTATTCTAGTTAATGTCACGGTTTAATGTGATTGTACTACTTCATTCAAGTGCCTCTATATTAGGTACTACTAAGTACGAACCTCTTCATCAATACCCTCCATCTGTAGAAAAAAAGTGATCTCTATCAACAAGGCCCGTATACTTGGATTGTGGTAAAAAAAAGGGGTCCATATACTTGGATGATGCAATCAGTTGCCGAATTTTTAAACAGCTAAACTAAATAAGTCTTTCGTGCATGAACATTGAAAAGGTTGATTGAACTCAAAATCGGTGATCATGATCATCTAGGATAATTACGTTATCTTAACAAAAACCGACCTTAGCTCAGTTGGTAGAGCGGAGGACTGTAGTGTTTGCAGATCAATCCTTAGGTCACTGGTTCGAATCCGGTAGGTCGGACATCTTTTTTTTACTGCGTTTTTTTGTGGATATCTCCGTCAACAAGCTAGGTTTTAAAAAAAAGAGGAGCTTTAATATTTCGATCAATTGATTCTGTAGCATGCTGGACCACTCATAACTTCGTGCACCAAATCTGAATCAAATTAATTAGCCTTATCCATCTGAATCGAGACTTCACATATAGCACAGCAAAGTTCTTCAAGTCAATTTAATTCGCCGTATTGATCTGAAATTCTGAATCGAGATTGTACATATTTACAGCAAAATGTTCATCATCATCAACGCAAATCAGTTGCCAATTGCAAATTTGCAATGAGGCTTCCATATTTGGTTGGTACATTTCGTGTTTACACAACTAGCTGCGTGCCGCCCCGTGTCATCATTATCCGCAGCTGATCAGCACGGCCGTGGTTGTTCATCCGCAGCTAGCGCCTTTGAAGACGAGGAACCTGAGCGACTCCAGCTTGAAGTATATGAAGCTCCCTTTGCTGTGCGTGAAGTAGCATCCGAAGCTGCAGCCGACCACGCACTGCCATCCGGGGCCGTGGATCGCGTCAAACTCCTGCAGCCATCCAAATCAAATCAAATCGAATCATTGAGCAGCACTTAGGGCCAATCATCAGTGAACCGGGAGATCAGTTAGCATGCGTGCTCAGCTGACCTTCTTGATGTGGGCGGCGATGCTCCGGCAGTCGAGGACGTCGAAGCGGTCGAGGGCCCTGGACGCCGCCGACGTCGCCTGCAGCTGCATCTTCGCCGGCATGTCGGTGTCCTCCACCGTCGCCTTCCCTTCCAGCATTTCGCTTGGCCTCTTTCCTGTGCGGGTACGCACGCGCGAGCTCTCTGTATGATTGGTTCCAAACTAAAAGGAGGAGAGACAAGATGATGCGAGCAGATCTGGGACTGGGTACCCCCTATTCTTGCCCTTTTGTAGGCGGATGCCGGATAGGTACAAGGTTTCACGCTCATGCGTCCACGTCAACGTGACGTGCTAACGACATTCAAACCTAAATAATACTACTCCCTCCGACCATATTAGTTGATTTTAATTTTTCTAGATTCGGATGTATGTAGTACTAAAATATGTCTAGATACATTCGAATCTAGACAAATTTGAGTCAACTAATATGAATCGGAGGGAGTAGCGAAGACGTGCTAACGACCAGCTCGAGCGAGCGGCGAACAAGGGAGAGTATTCTTGGATAGAGCACTTGAGGCACAGGTGCTCCGATTGCCTGATTCGTTTTAAGATTCGAAATGATCTGCTTTTTCCTTTCTCCTTTTTTGAATTAAAATGTTCTCCGCTGCCGGGTCACGTTCGTTTTCTTGCGCCCGAGTAGTACTTTTTTTAGGACCTGGTATGTAGTTCAAAGAGCACCTTAAGAAATATGGGGTGATTCGATTCGATGAGTTATTTACCGTGAGTTTGGTGTCTATATCCAGGTTGGGGTTTCCACGTAAGCGTGAGGCAGAAAGTCTCCGGACTACTTGGTCAGCTGCGTTCTACTTCAAAAAACATGTGCGGTATAGTGAACTCTATTGTTCAATTGGATTACCGATAACGAGGCTAACCACTTCAACTCGGTTATTGGTTGACTGAATAGCAACATCAACATGGTAGGAAGCTTTTGAGAACAAATGGCCAAGGTATGGCTGAAGTGAATCCTGTTTGGTCCAAAGTATGGGCAACGAAAGTTCAGCTATTGTGTAAACTTTCTCGTGGCGCCTCTTGCATGAAGCTCTACCATGCAATTGCGCCTTGGCGAATCGACATATTATTACTAGTAGTGTGTGTCCTGTTTGCAAGATTTACTGTGAGGACACGAATCCATGCATTTTTCATGTGTTCAAGAGTTCTGGAAATTTGGGAGCACCTAGGTGTGTCTAGCCTTACTAAGGAAAGGATCATGTTTCACAGATCAGGCTGTGGGGTTTTTGAGGCCCTTCTCTGCGAGCAAGACGATCAATTGCCGCGGTTGGAGGGGTAGATCTACATGAACTAATTGTTGGAAATATTCCCTAGAGACAAATACTAATAAGGACTATTATCATATTTCATAAAGTTTATGATTAAATTTTATATCATGCTATAACCGTATTGAGTGGAAACATCAATACACGTGTGATATATAAACAACCAGGGGTTCCCAGTGAAACTCTAGTCACTGGTTCATTGGTCAACAGATGATCATGTTTTCTGATCATGTGGCATTTATGCCAGTTGGAAATAGAGTCAACTCATTCTGAGAATGAGATGATGAACCAATACTCAACCTAAACATCGTGACCCGATCATGTCACGAAGTTCAAGTTACGATGATTAGAAATGGATTCTCGTAGACTATTCCTTAGACCGTGAGACTATATCAACCACTATCTCCCGAGAGTGCTTAGATAGCATCAAGCGTCACTTGGTAATACAGTGGTTATAAAGGTGTGTTCAGGTACTCGGAGGAAACCGTAGAAGCAATATATGTCAAGAGCGGGATTTGTCTGTCCACGTGACGGAAAGATATTCAAGGACCCACTCGAAGAAGTTATATCCAATAGCTGCACAATGTGTGATTTGATCACAGAGATATCACTTGTCGAAACGAGTCAAGTAGCATTGTTCGGTAACGAGATTGAAAACGACATGGTGATGTCATTGATCAGATCTCGAGCAATCCAAGTATCGAGAGACAAAGGGAATAAGACACGACTGTCTCGGTTCAAACAACGAAAGATCTTCGTGGAACGCATAGGGGTCACATGGCCATCCAGGTCCCTCTGTTGATCATTGGCCCGGGAGTGTCCCGACCATGTCTGGAGTGTTCCCGAACCGTAGGGTATCACGCTTAAGGGTTTGATGATGCTTAGAGAGTGTTTATAGGATCGGAAGAATCGTCGAAGAATAGTAGAGAGAAAAAAGGAAGGGTTTCCGTAAGTCCGGAGGATGTCCGGAGTGGAGGTGGAAGATGTTCCATAACCACGGAGATTGAATAATATGTGAATGAATGTTAAATATTGATTTAATCATTTATTTATAATTATTTAATAAAAGAGAAAATTAATTAAATGGTCAAAGGGCTTAATGGGCCAATTCCTGGAGGGGAAAGGGCCCAAGAGGGGACTACACCCCTAGGAGAGGCCTAGGGGGTGGCCGGCGGCCCTAGTGGGCCTGCCCCACATGGGGCCCATGGGTGGGGGCTGGCCGGCGCGCCTCCCCACCTCTCCCTCTCCTTTAGTCCCACCCCAGGACTTTGAGGGAGGTAGTACCTCCCCTCCCCTATATATAGTGGGGGTATTTGGCCAGATAAATACACTCAATATTCAATAAAGGTCTTCTCACTTTTGGGAAGACCTCCAATTGATATTCTCTCTCTGTCCCCCCCCCCCCTCTCTCTCTCTCTCTCTCTCTCGACCGTGGTCCCAAGTTCGGACTGCGCGAATGAGAGACATCTTCACCGCGGAGCACCGTCGCGCTGCGGGATTCGGATTCAGGAGCTGTACTTCCGCAACTGCTGCTGGATCGGGGAAGCGGGAATCATCGTCAGGCACCGGACGTGTGTAACTCCCCACGAGGTGTCGCACTTGAGGCACTCAAGTCGTTGGAGCCAAAGGAGTGCAAGCACTTCATCATGACCTTGAGGTCGGCTTCGGCTCGTCTACATCAACCACGCTCTCCTAAGCGTTGACAACGCTTTTCGGTCTTCAAGGGTAAGTTCGCGAAAAGCCCCTCCCGTTACTGTATTACTAACAGATAGGTCCTGGTAGCATCAGGGGTTCAGGGGTGTAGGGTAAAATTTATTGTTTTCATGTGCGGAACCCCTACAGTGGTATCAGAGCTAGATCTATGCGTAGTAATGCTAGTACGGGTAGAACACACGAGGTGGCGGACTACCATGCCAGAAAGACACCGGTACCCTGGTGTCTACGGCGTCAGAACCGTAGCACCGGAATCCGGTGACGACGGATGGTGATCACGACGTGAAGGACCATATCACATCGCATTTACATTCAATATTATTGTTTATATATCTTATTGTGTGCTAGTATTAGATACTCGACGGTAGCCTAATAAGATGATCCCTGTTAAAATTACCAATGAGTGTGTTCCCCCTTAGTGTGCACCACCAAGAAAGTTCTTCGGTATGAGGCAGGTGATACGTTGCAAACGTATCTATAATTTTTGATGTACCATGCTTGTTTAGTATCTACTTTCTTATTTTTTTCCACACTTTGGAGTATTTCAACTTTACGTTTCAATACAAAAAATCAGGCTAACGGCCGTCAAGTTGGGCCCCCTGTACGTTCTCGCCGTTACGTCGCTCCCGTCGCTTAGGTGTCAATTAGGCTTGCAGTGTTGGTGCCTGCATCCATTACGCGTCTTCTTCTTCCCTGGAGCGGCAATCTGTGGGGCGTCGCAGCCATGGCGTGGAGCTAGGACGTGGACGAACCTGCTCGGCGCAGCTCTCCTCCCTGTAGGCTTGCAACGATGGCGCCTGCATCCATTACACGTCTTCTTCTTCCCCGGAGCGCCAATCTGTGGTCGTGGCCATGGCGCAGAGCTGGGACGTGACGAACCTGCTCGGCCCTGCTCTCCTCCCCATCCTGAGTTGGAGATCGCCCTCACCATGGACGCACCCATGGCACAGTGCGGGGACGAGAATTGGTTCCCGGTGAGATCTGTCACCGTGTCGACCATGCTCGGTTCTATTTTCGTCCTCTAGAATCCGAGCTCGCCGTCGCCGTGGTTGCTCCCGCACCAATTCTGCCACCTCTGCTGAGGTCTCTGTGGTAGCTCAAGTTCTGTCATGTTGTGTAACACCCTCGAATCGGCCCTATGCAAGTTTTAGCGATTCCCTCCAAACCCGCATAGAAACGATTCAAAGATGCCCACTAGGCACTTGTGTGCGGGTGGAAAACAAAGTAATAACATTACACAATAGTCCACGATGGAACCCACAGAAACATATATATACAAGAACGACTCCATGAGTAAAAAATACGGTATACAATACAAAGATCCAAATCACCTTGAAATGATACAACATCCGAGTACGGATAAGATGCAAATGGGGCTAAGAGCCCTGAAGAATAACCAATGGCGTCCATAACCCTGCCCAGGCCAAGCCAGAAGGGTAACCCTGCTAATGACATCGAACTTATACCTGTTAAAACAAAAGGGGTGCCGACACAGGGCAAAGGAAAAAAGGGAGCGGTCAGTACTGAGGCCAGTACACGGCGAGGCTAGAATTCGGCGGCTCTCGCCTACATAGGTATGGTGGACTCAAGCGGCAGCGCAGCATGCACTAAAAAATCTATAGAGACTCGATTCAACTGTCGGCTATTAGAGAGGGATAAGAAAGACCTATTCGGATCCAACCTGATAGTAACACCAAACATACCCATCCTGGCATTTCCCCCTCGAGACCAAACGAGGAAGTCAAACCGAGGAACTCACACAGTTGGCAGTTTTATTCATTCTATTATAGTTGCGGCACTTACTAGTCAGATACAAATAGCATGAGTCATCCTGATATCATAAGTAGTGTGCAGTTTTAGTTAACCATTCTGTTGTAGTTGCAATACTTACTAGGCAGGTATAACATGACATGATACACCCCAGTTCCACTAGTTGTTGGCACTTTTATTATCCATTCCATTGTAGTGAAGCTGATTACTAGTCACATATTAAGTCAAATTTATAGCACTACTTTAGTTATGTTTGTCTATGATCGAGATACTGTGCTCCAAATCGTCCATAACCGCGGACATGGCTTTCAGAAAGATTTACCCTGTAGGGGTGCACAAATAGCAACACACGCACGATCAACCTCGGGAAGAACCAAATAAAAAGCAACGAGGCCTCACGACAAAGCATTCACAGGATTCATAAATCATTTCAGGGGGCCACCCCACTAAGCTAACCGCAACGAAGTTGGCCGGCTCCGAGACGGACCCAGGGTTTGTGTAGACGGCGGTAAACGACTGGGAACCCGAAAGTGTGACTGGGCTTGTCGATACAGCGAAAACGTGTCACGATCCAAAACAGTACAGGTGCTCCACGCACAATTGTAAATAAACCAGTAAAGCATGGCATAGGTACATGATAGTAATAAAGCCCCAAACTAGTTTGTGGCCCCAAGAAATAAGAAATGAATCAAGCTCTGGCTAAGGGGGATCCATAGGGTCTCCCGGATGTGGATAGTGCGAATAATCGAGGAACAGGTATCAAGTACTCGGGGCCTATGGGACACAAGTGGACATGAAAAACCAAATAGCATATATTGCCCACCGGTGCCTCTTTCATTAGTTATCCCAATAATTTAATAGTTATATTTAAAGTCATGATCCTCTCCACCGTAAAGCATATGACAATATTCCAACAACTGTGTGGTACTTCACGACACGGGATCGCACCTGAGCAAGCGACTATGACTCGTAAGACCATCTAACTACCAAACAACAGGTAATAGGAGGTGTCCAAGGCAATATAAAGGCTACACGGAATATATCTGGTACGGAACACTAAAGCATCGCGACACGAATAGCAATAGATCAACAGGAGGAAATAAAGACTATAAATGCAAAATAGGTAGAAAGGGGGAGAACGCTCGCCTGGGAAACATTGCCGAAGATATATTATCCGAAGGACTTGTCGATACTCGCATCCACTCAACCGCCTAATCTGTGAAGAAGCAAAGCACTAAAAGAAAGATCGGATGCACTATTTAATACTACAGAAAAAGATCCGGCATGATGTATGTATGATGCATGCCATGGCAAAGATGCGATGCAATTAGGCAATATTAAGCAGAACCAATGTCCCGAAAATTAATTAATGGTTCAAGTTATTTAGATACCCCGCAATTTAAATGTTGACTTAACAAGGCAAAACATGCATCGGTTCTCTACACAAATTTAATTGGAGCCAATATAAGACTAGAAAAGCCCGCATATGATCTCCATATTTAATTATTAGGTGAGTCGATAAAATACCCCCAAACACATGAATATGTATGCCATCATGAACAATTTAATATGCAACAGATGAATGCCATATTTTATAAAAAAGGGGGATCTCGGATAGGGGTCACACATCGGGGCGAAGGTCTTGGGGTTCCTCGGGTTCAATGGGATCGGTCTCAGCCGTCGGTTCCGGAAGGAAAACTTGGTGCGGCACCGGGTTCGGGATCGGTCTCAATCTTCGGACTCCGGGATCGGGGTCTTCGGGTTCGGTCTTCAGATGACGCGGGTTCTCGGCGGCAAACGGTCTCGAGGACGAGCTTGGGTAGACATCGGCGCATGGGACGTGGCTTCTTGGAAGAACTTGGCGTCACAGACTTGGTCTTGGTCTGGACGGGTCATCGGGTGGTGTTCGTGCTCCAGAACAACAACCACGCAACTTCACCTGAGCAGGGTCACGAGCATCGTCATAATACCCATCGTCAAACAGGCAACAACATGGTAGACACATGGTCAACCGACCAAGAGCAGAGGCACATGCGCGTGTGGCGGCGTAGGACAGTGCCGGCATGGCCTGCCGCGTCGGAGACAAGGTGGCGGCTCGGCGAGGCTGCATCGAGGGCACAACCATAGGGTCCTGGCAGCGGGGGACGGCCGAGCTGCAGGGGCGGCCGGCCCACAACAGAGGGGGCGCACGAGGTGACGAGGTCGCACGGCGGAGGAGAGGCGATGGGGGCCCTGCAAGCTTCAGGGGCACGGACATGATCTGCAGCGGCCAGAGACGAGCACAAGGGCGGCAGCGACCTCGGCTGCTGGAGGGCGGCGCTAAGGCAAGCACGGCCGGGACACGGCCAGCTTGCCAGAGTAGAGGGCCCGAGGTGGAGGCGGCAGCCATCGGACTCGAGGAAGAGGGAGGCAGCAGCAGGGCTCAGTTGACGGCGACGTGCTCGTGGCGTTAGAGGAAGAGGAGAGATGGCCGCTCGCGGGGCGGTAGGTCGGCGAGGGAGATGAAGGCGGGGACGCGCCCCTGTCGGCGAGGTCCCGGGCTCGAGGGTAAGGCGCGGGCGATGGAGAGGGCTGCTCGAACGGCGGCCATGGCGCCGGAAGGAGGACGCGGAGCTCTGAGTGAGGACGGCGGCGCCTGGTGTCCGGGCGACGCGGCGACAGCGCTTCCGCGCAGGGAGGACATCGAGGCGTGGTTGGGGAATCGCGAGGAGAGGGAGTCACAGGGTGGGGTCGGGTAGGTAGCGTGCGATGCGAGGATTGCGGGATGGGGTGGGGATCGCGAGCGCAGAGCGGCGCATCGGTGGGAGGTTCTGCAGGGTGGGTCCAGCGTGGGGCCGAGCGGGGGAGTACGCATGTGTCGCGTACACGCGCGGGCGGGCTGCACGACGTGGCCGCTGCGTGGGCCTAGGGGAGTGCGTGTCCAGCGTAGGGTACACCGCTGTGTTTGTTGCTGCGTGTGTGTGCGATGGATGCTGGCGGTGGGTGAGTGTCGGTCTGGTAAGTGGCGGCTAGGTAGGGACTAGGTGGGATGGATCAAGTTAGGGTTTGGTCTCAGGGTTAGCTAGGGTTTGACTAGTTGGGCTGGGTAGTAGATGGTTTGGTCGGTTGGGCCTCTGGCCTGACCGGCTAGACTGCCTCCCCGGATAAAAACTTTTATTCTTATTACATTACTTTTTTATTTCAAAAGCCTTTCGTAAATAGTTTTTAGACAAAACAAAATATCTGGAAGGACCGGGGTTTATAATTGGAAATAAAGAGGAAGGATATTTAAAAAATAAAGGTAGGCTTTTAGAAAATAGTTTTAGGCACAAAAATGCATGTTGATATGACGATTCTCAAATGCAATGTGGCATGATGACATGAGCATGCGGTCATGATGATGCACAAAACAGAAATAGCAAGCGATTTTCTAGTAGTAGTTTTATCGGGGTGCTACAATTGGACGCCACTAACAATGGATCTCGCCCTCGAGATCCGCCTCATGGTACGGGGAAGAAGGCCGACGATCTGAGTCTTCTCGCTTAGTGTAGATCCTCGCGACACCACTAACAAAGGTTCGTGCTCCATCTTGAAATCGGCAACACCACCAACAAGTGGTCGTTGCTCACGTTCATCGAGAGAACGCTCCGGAGAAACAAAGATGAAGGTAAATGTATCGAAAGAAAAGGCCACCTCTAACTTCCATGAAAGGAGTAAAGATTGCATTGATCCACCAGTTCAATGTACAAGAGTGAACTGTAAGAGTTGGGTAGGGTGATCAGTCCATCCCATTCACAAACTATTAACTCCGTACATGAAAAGGACAATCGTGTAACCCAACTCCCGAAATTAGACTGAAGATCTCGACAAGCGATGTGCGGAGAACAAAGGAGTGATGTAGGCTCTTCGTCGAATTTGCCGCAGATGATGTCATCGCGTTGGAAAACACCGGAAGACACAAAAGAAATTGTATGAAAAGACACAATGATTAGGTTTCGCGATGGTTCCATTGGCATGAACAACACATGCTCAAGGTATACTCCAACTTTACCAATGCTCATCCTTATCATAATGTTTTTCCATGATACGGATATCGGTCAAGGTGCTGATACAGATAAAGAGTTCAAGGACCAAAAAGATTGGATGAAGGGTACAACAAACGAGATGCAGATTAGATGATTGTAGCTCCACCATTAAAAAAGAAGGAAGTGAAACCCTGAAGGTACGACGAAAACCCAACCACGAGAAAATCCTGGACTCAAAGAGAGGTCAGAGAATAGATTCAAAACACGCAGAGGTAAGAGGAGAATATCACAGGGGTAAGGAGTAAAAGCAGACCTAATTAGATCTATCCAACCGATTTTGCAAAAATAGTTTTGACACTTTACATCGGCTGTTAGCTAGGTTATCCTACAGGCTGGACCAGTGGGGTATCGCAACTGCTGAGCTCTGATACCACTTTGTAACACCCTCGAATCGGCCCTGTGCAAGTTTTAGCGATTCCCGCCAAACCCCCATAGAAACGATTCAAAGATGCCCACTAGGCACATGTGTGCGGGTGGAAAACGAAGTAATAACATTACACAATAGTACATGATGGAACCCACAGAAACATATATATACAACAACAACTCCATGAGTAAAAAATACGGTATACAATACAAAGATCCAAATCACCTTGAAATGATACAACATCCGAGTACGGATAAGATGCAAATGGGGCTAAGAGCCCTGAAGAATAACCAATGGCGTCCATAACCCTGCCCAGGCCAAGCCAGAAGGGTAACCCTGCTAATGACGTCGAACTTATACCTGTTAAAACAAAAGGGGTGCCGACACAGGGCAAAGGAAAAAGGGAGCGGTCAGTACTGAGGCCAGTACACGGCGAGGCTAGAATTCGGCGGCTCTCGCCTACATAGGTATGGTGGACTCAAGCGGCAGCGCAGCATGCACTAAACAATCTATAGAGACTCGATTCAACTGTCGGCTATTAGAGAGGGATAAGAAAGACCTATTCGGATCCAACCTGATAGTAACACCAAACATACCCATCCTGGCATTTCCCCCTCGAGACCAAACGAGGAAGTCAAACCGAGGAACTCACACAGTTGGCAGTTTTATTCATTCCATTATAGTTGCGGCACTTACTAGTCAGATACAAATAGGATGAGTCATCCTGATATCATAAGTAGTGTGCAGTTTTAGTTAACCATTCTATTGTAGTTGCAATACTTACTAGGCAGGTATAACATGACACGATACACCCCAGTTCCACTAGTTGTTGGCACTTTTATTATCCATTCCATTGTAGTGAAGCTGATTACTAGTCACATATTAAGTCAAATTTATAGCACTACTTTAGTTATGTTTGTCTATGATCGAGATACTGTGCTCCAAGTAGTCCATAACCGCGGACATGGCTTTCAGAAAGATTTACCCTGTAGGGGTGCACAAATAGCAACACACGCACGATCAACCTCGGGAAGAACCAAATAAAAAGCAACGAGGCCTCACGACAAAGCATTCACAGGATTCATAAATCATTTCAGGGGGCCACCCCACTAAGCTAACCGCAACGAAGTTGGCCGGCTCCGAGACGGACCCAGGGTTTGTGTAGATGGCGGTAAACGACTGGGAACCCGAAAGTGTGACTGGGCTTGTCGATACAGCAAAAATGTGTCACGATCCAAAACAGTACAGGTGCTCCACGTACAATCGTAAATAAAGCAGTAAAGCATGACATAGGTACATGATAGTAATAAAGCCCCAAACTAGTTTGTGGCCCCAAGAAATAAGAAATGAATCAAGCTCTGGCTAAGGGGGATCCATAGGGTCTCCCAGATGTGGATAGTGCGAATAATCGAGGAACAGGTATCAAGTACTCGGGGCCTACGGGACACAAGTGGACATGAAAAACCAAATAGCATATATTGCCCACCGGTGCCTCTTTCATTAGTTATCTTAGCAATTTAATAGTTATATTTAAAGTCATGATCCTCTTCATCATAAAGCATATGATAACATTCCAACAACTATGTGGTACTTCACGACACGGGATCGCACCTGAGCAAGCGACTACAACTCGTAAGACCATCTAACTACCAAACAACAGGTAATAGGAGGTGTCCAAGGCAATATAAAGGCTGCACGGAATATATCTGGTATGAAACACTAAAGCATCGCGACACGGATAACAATAGATCAACAGGAGGAAATAAAGACTATAAATGCAAAATAGGTAGAAAGGGGGAGAACGCTCGCCTAGGAAACATTGTCGAAGATATATTATCCGAAGGACTTGTCGATACTCGCATCCACTCAACCGCCTAATCCGTGAAGAAGCAAAGCACTAAAAGAAAGATCGGATGCACTATTTAATACTATAGCAAAAGATCCGGCATGATGTATGTATGATGCATGCCATGGCAAAGATGTGATGCAATTAGGCAATATTAAGCAGAATCGATGTCCCGAAAATTAATTAATGGTTCAAGTTATTTAGATACCCCGCAATTTAAATGTTGACTTAACAAGGCAAAACATGCATCGGTTCTCTACACAAATTTAATTGGAGCCAATATAAGACTAGAAAAGCCCGCATATGATCTCCATATTTAATTATTAGGTGAGTCGATAAAATACCCCCAAACACATGAATATGTATGCCATCATGAACAATTTAATATGCAACAGATGAATGTCATATTTTATAAAAAAGGGGGATCTTGGATAGGGGTCACACATCGGGGAGAAGGTCTTGGGGTTCCTCCGCTTTGATGGGATCGGTCTCGGGCATCAGATCCGGAAGGAGAACTTGGTGTGCCGCCGGGTTCAGGATCAGTCTCAATCTTCGGACTTCGGGATCGGGGTCTTCGGGTTCGGTCTTCAGATGACGCGGGTTCTCGGCGGCAAACGGTCTCGGGGACGATCTTGGGTAGACATCGGCGCATGGGACGTGGCTTCTTGGAAGAACTTGGCGTCATAGACTTGGTCTTGGTCTGGATGGGTCATCGGGTGGTGTTCGTGCTCCAGAACAATAACCACGCAACTTCACCTGAGAAGGGTCACGAGCACCGTCATAATACCCATCGTCAAACAGGCAACAACATGGCAGACACATGGTCAACTGACCAAGAGCAGAGGCACATGCGCGTGTGGCAGCGTAGGACAGTGCCGGCGTGGCCTACTGCGTCAGAGACGAGGTGGCGGCTTGGCGAGGCTGCATTGAGGGCACGGCCACGGGGTCCTGGCGGCAGGGGACGACCAAGCTGCAGGGGCGGCCGGCCCGCAGCAGAGGAGGCGCGCGAGGTGGCAAGGTCGCGCGGCGGAGGAGAGGGCGGCGAGGGCCCTGCAAGCTTTAGGGGCACGGACATGATCTGCAGCGGCCGGAGACGAGCACGAGGGCGGCAGCGACCTTGGCTACTGGAGGGTGGCGCTGAGGCGAGCACGACCGGGATGCGACCAGCTTGCCAGAGTAGAGGGCCCAAGGTGGAGGCGACAGCCATCGGACTCGAGGAAGAGGGAGGCGACAGCAGGGCTGGGTTGACGACGATGTGCTCGTGGTGTCGGAGGAAGAGGAGAGACGGACACTCGCGGGGCGGTAGTCCGGCGAGGGAGATGAAGGCAGGGACGTGCCCTGTCGGCGAGGTCTCGGGCTCGAGGGTAAGGCGCGAGCGATGGAGAGGGCTGCTCGGACGGCGGACCTGGCGCCGGAAGGAGGACGCCGGAGCTCTGAGCAAGGACAACGACGCCTGGTGTCTGGGCGACGCGGCGGTGGCACTTCCGCGCAGGGAGGACATCGAGGCGTGGTTGGGGAATCGCGAGGAGAGGGAGTCGCAGGGTGGGGCCGGGTAGGTAGCATGCGATGCGAGGATTGCGGGACAGGGTGGGGATCGCGAGCGCAGAGCAGCGCGTCGGTGGGAGGTTCTGCGGGGTGGGTCTGGCGTGGGGCCGAGCGGAGGAGTACGCATGTGTCGCCTACACGCGCGGGCGGGCTGCACGACGCGGCCGCTGCGTGGGCCTAGGGGAGTGCGTGTCCAGCGTAGGGTACACCGATGTGTTCGCTGCTACGTGTGTGTGCGATGGATCCTGGCGGCGGGTGAGTGTCGGTCTGGTAAGTGGCGGCTTGGTAGGGACTAGGTGGGATGGATCAAGTTAGGGTTTGGTCTTAGGGTTAGCTAGGGTTTGACTAGTTGGGCTGGGTATTAGATGGTTTGGTCGGTTGGGCCTCTGGCCTAACCGGCTGGACTGCCTTCCCAGATAAAAACTTTTATTCTTATTAGATTACTATTTTATTTCAAAATCCTTTCGTAAATAGTTTTTAGACAAAACAAAATATCCGGAAGGACCGAGGTTTATAATTGGAAATAAAGAGGAAGGATATTTAGAAAATAAAGGTAGGCTTTTAGAAAATAGTTTTAGGCACAAAAATGCATGATGATTTGACGATGCTCAAATGCAATGTGGCATGATGACATGAGCATGCGGTCATGATGATGCACAAAATAGAAATAGCAAGCGATTTTCTAGTAGTGGTTTTACCGGGGTGCTACATGTTGGACCTGTAAGCAAATTCGGAGCTGGGCAGCGGCAACCCGTTGTTGAACCTGCAAGGAATTTGCTGAAGACTGTGTGCCGCTCCAAGGTTTTCGGCTGATGCCTTCGGCTTCTGCCAACATCCACCGCCGATGTGAGATCATTTAGTTACTCTAATACAAAATTTTGACCAATTTAACTTGTTGATGTATTCCTTGACAATTATAATATAATCGAGTACTAGAAATATTTTGTAGTGTGCATGAGCATGATCAATAATATAATTGAACACTAGAAATTTTAAGGCACTCCATATAAAGGAGTAGATTAATATAGAAGGTTCACCAGAGACACCATAGATATATTGTCTTACATGCCACACACAGGTAATAATTAACTAAAACAAAATAAAAGCAGGGGCGGCAGCAGGAGGCCGGGACACGGAGACGCCAAGCAGGGCAGGGGCATATCAGCAGGAGGCAGCGACAGCCTATTCGATGGGGTACAGGCCAGTCCTGACATACTTCCGGAGGAATTTGCCGAAGGCTGCGTGTCGCGCCAAGGTAATCAGCCTATGACTTCTGCCTCCGCCTCTGCCATCGCCCACCGCGTGTTGGATCATGCTATCGAGGTCCACGTTGATTGCTCTGCCACAAAATGGGTAAAACAGTCTCCCCCTATGGTGGAAACGGATTAGCCCACACCGTAACCGCCTCAGCACGCAGCGGCTCTTGTTGTCCCTAGATACCTTGCTATCGTCCACTTCATCATCATCCTCCTGTTGATTTTTAAGAACATAACTTAGAACTCATACATATGATTGAATTGTATTACAACTCAAGAATTGACAACATGTATATGTAAGACAATATATCCGTGGATATCAAAGATAAAGCATCTCAGCAATAGTTTGATCGGTTCATATATCATTTCATCTCAACACAATGACAAATAATTGCATCAGAGTGAATGTAGGATAAATCTAGGGGCCTCATAAGTTTCTTCAGGGATGGAGTCAGTGAACCAAGTAACAATTGCACAACCTGTAATGTTGTTATACATCGCCCCAGGTTCACTAACTCATCCCTGAAAAAATCTGACACCAATGTGTCTGCCTCTCTTTTGATACAAATTTGAATCATTCGCCACAATAAAAAATTGAAATGTAATCGTACAAAACATTATTCAGGGATATACATAGTCAGGTACAAAAACAAGCCTAAATATTGTAATTATAAATAAAAAACCAAACAATTAATCTTCAGGTACATGTTAAAAATACTTATGATCAAAACCATTCATATACATATGCATCATACCAATCATTAAAAGATCAGAAACAATTCAAAGATCATATATGTAGTTCCATATGAGAATAAATCTAGGGGCTCATAATTTGTTTCAGAGATGGAGTTGGCGAACCAAAGTACCAACAACACAACCTATATTGTTTGTGTGCATTGCTGCCTCAGGTTCACCAACCCATCCCTAAAACACGACACCATCATACGTGTCTCCCCTTGAACTCTTTTGGGGCAAATTTCAATCATCGGCCTCGGTGACAAACTAAAATATAATTCATATACACTATGAATGCATGGAATAGATAATTCAAATATCATAGTTCTATGAATGTAGAATAAAGATTGCGACCTCATAAGTTTCTACAGGGATGGAGTAAGCGAACCAAGTAACAATTGCACAACTTATATTGATCTTGTACATGGCCCCAGGTTCGCTAACTCATCCCTGAAAAAATCTGACACCAATGTGTCTGCCTCTCTTTGGGACAAATTTGAATCATTGGCCACAATAAGAAATTGAAATGTAATCATACAAAACAATATTCAGGGATATACATAGTCAGGTACAAAAACAAGCCTAAATATTGTAATTATAAATAAAAAACCAAACAATTAATCTTCAGGTACATGTTAAAAATACTTATGATCAAAACCATTCATATACATATGCATCATACCAATCATTAAAAGATCAGAAACAAATCAAGGATCATATATGTAGTTCCATATGAAAATAAATCACGGGCCTCATAATTTTGTTTCAGAGATGGAGTTGGAGAACCAAAGTACCAACATCACAACCTATATTGTTTGTGTGCATTGCTGCCTTAGGTTCACCAACCCATCCCTAAAACACGACACCATCATACGTGTCTCCCCTTGAACTTTTTTGGGGCAAATTTCAATCATCGGCCTCGGTGACAAACTAAAATGTAATTATTATACACTATGAATGCATGGAATAGATAATTAAAATATCATAGTTCTATGAATGTAGAATAAAGATTGCGGCCTCATAAGTTTCTACAAAGATGGCGTAAGCGAACCAAATAACAATTGTACAGCTTATATTGATCTTGTACATGGCCCCAGGTTCGCTCACTCATCCCTGAAAAAATCTGACACCAATGTGTCTGCCTCTCTTTGGGGCAAATTTGAATCATTGGCCATAATAAGAAATTGAAATGTAATCGTACAAAACAATATCCAGGGATATACATATGCATCATACAACACATTCATAGATCAGAAACAATACAAAGATTATATATATAGGTTCCATATGAGAAAAAAATTAGGGCCTCATTTTTTCAGCGATGGAGTCGGAGAACCAAAATACCAACAGCACAACCTATATTGTTTATGTGCATTGCTGCCTCAGGTTCACTAACCATCCCTAAGAAAACGACACCATCAGATTCCCTTGCACTATTTTGGGGCAAAATTGAATCATTGGGCCCAGTAAGGAATAGAAATGTAATGTTATAGGCATGCTGTGCATCGAAATCAACACTCAACTAGATGGCAGATAAGCAGATTGGGGTTTTGTGACTAGACGGTTTCGGGTTTTGTGACTAGATGGCAGATGCATCAATCGACCGATCGAAGCATATATATACTACCCTACTTCAAGAGCAAAAGAATCTGTACACGGTTGAGAAAATTCTATGTATGAACAGTGAAATATGTGGCTACGATTAGAGAAGCTAGCAATGTAGTACCTCAGACTCCTCATCAGGGACCTCCTCCTCAAACTCGTCATTCTCCACGATTGCGTCGAAGATTTCTTGTACGGCGATGGGGTCGTTGATGTAGAGCACCGGATTGCCTCCGCCTGCCGCCTGCCCCCCATCCAGATCTGCTGCTGGCACCACGACATTGTGGGCCACGACGTTGTCGGCCACCTGCTGCTCGGCATCGTCGGCTACTAGCTGGACGGATGAGCTCGCACCCTCGATGGTGCGGCAACGAGCGGCGTTCGTGCCCGGAGAAGATGCCTCCGCCTGCTTGGCAACGACCGAGCCATCTGCTACTGCGCCTTCAACTGGCTTCACCTCCATCTCGTCTCCACGCGTACGCTTCATGGCGCACCAAGGGAAGGAGGTAGTGCAAGCGAGGGAGCTTCAGCGCATGCGGTAGGTGCAGATTGGGGTCTTGGGACTTGACAGACTGGGGGAAAATGACACGAGAACATGGAAGAAGAAGGTCGAGCGGGTTTATAAACACTGGACCGTTCGTAGTCCTTGAGTGGACACGTTTGGTGGGTGGGGGCGAGGGGCTACCACGATCTCCACATCTCTTTTTTTGGGTTTCTGTTTTTTGAAACAGCCACGATCTCCACTTTAGAGCTGCATTGAAAACACGCTCATGGCAGACCTCGATTCCACCGCATGCAAGTGGTGCAGAACCAATTTCTAGCAACGTTAGATCTACTTGAGGGGGGCCCTTGACTCATGGAAGTTACTTGCAGTAGGGCCCAGTTGGAAGTGAGATTGAGAGCGCTGCATAAAAATGGGATATGTCTTATTAGAATCAAGTGGCAATAAATTGCAGTGTCCTGTCGTCAACAGTGCACTCGATGACCCCGTTGCCCTGTGCATGTGTTGTAGTAGCAGTAGTAGCCTTTGCAGACTAGATTAAACATGACATGACCACTCGAAGAATTTTTCCATGGACGACATCACGTTCCTTCTAGTAGAGGGAGACGTCTGTGCTGTCTCGCGCTGTACTGTGAAGGGCACGACGTGTGCAACGATCATCGTTGGATCACATAGGATCAACGGTTGCTGCGCACGATCTGCGTGACAACTGTGACAACCAATCAGGACATAGCAGACAAAGTGAGCACAGGTTTGGGCTTCTACGAAAGAGAGAGGGGGAACCAAGGGCAAAACTGAGTAGTATCAAAAAACCAAGGGCAAAACCGAGTAGTATAAAAATCGGAAGTGAGTGTCTTGTACAATGAAATACATCAGTATCATTGCATGTCTGTTCTTTTCATGAAATACAGCCAGTGTCATTGCATGTGTGTTCTTCTCACAAACCACACATGGATCCACTAGGGTCATTGCATGTCTGCTCTTTTCATTAACCACAGTTAGAGTCATTGCATGTTTGTTCTTTTCACAAACCACATATCACCAGTGTCATTGCATGTGTGTTCTTCTCATAAACCACATATGGATCCACCCAGTGTGATTGCATGTGTGTTCTTCTCACAAACCACATAAGCATCCACTAGTGTCATTAGATGTGTGTTCTTTTCATGAACCACACCCAGTGTCATTGGATGTGTGTTCTGCTCATAGACCACACATGGATCCACTAGTGTCATTGCATGTGTGTTCTTATCATGAACCACACATGGATCCACCAAGTGTGATTGCATGTGTGTTCTTCTAACAAACCACATATGGATCCACCAGTGTCATTGGATGTGTGTTCTTTTCATGAACCACACCCAGTGTCATTGGATGTGTGTTCCTCTCACAGTGTACACATGGATCCACCAGTGTCATTGCATGTTTGTTCTTCTCATGAACCACACATGGATCCACCAAGTGTCTTTGCATGTGTGTTCTTTCCACAAACCACATATGGATCCACCAGTGCCATTGCATGTGTGTTATTTTCATGAACCACACCTAGTGTCATTGCATGTCTATTCCTCTCATAAACCACACATGGATCCACCAGTGTCATTGGATGTGTGTACTTCTCATGAACCACATCTAGAGTCATTGCATGTGTGTTCTTCTCACAAACCACACATGGATCCACCAGTGTCATTGCATGTGTGTTCTTCTCATGAACCACATCTAGAGTCATTGCATGTCTGTTATTCTCACAAACCACAGCTAGAGTGATTGCATGTATGTTCTTCTCACAAACCACATCTAGACTGATTGCATATCTATTCTTTTCACAAACCACATATGGATCCACCAGTGTCATTGCATGTCTATTCTTTTCATGAACCACACCCAGTGTCATTGCATGTCTGTTCTTCTCATAAACCACACATGGATCCACCAGTGTCATTACATGTGTGTTCTTCTAATGAACCACAGCTATAGGCATTGCATGTATGTTATTCTCACAAACCACATAAGGATACACCACTATCATTGCATGTGTGTTCTTCTCATGAACCACACCTAGTGTCATTGCATGTGTGTTCCTCTCACAGTGTACACATGGATCCACCGGTGTCATTGGATGTGTGTTTTTCTCATGAACCACATCTAGAATCATTGCATGTGTGTTCTTCTGACAAACTACACATGGATCCACCAGTGTCATTGGATGTGTGTTCTTCTCACAAACCACACATGGATCCACCAGTGTCATTGCATGTCTGCTCTTTTCATTAACCACAGTTAGAGTCATTGCATGTCTGTTCTTTTCAAAACCACATATCACCAGTGTCATTGCATGTGTGTTCCTCTCATGAACCACACATGGATCCACCAAGTGTGATTGCATGTCTGTTCTTCTCACAAACCACATATGGATCCACCAGTGTCATTGCATGCATGTTCTTTTCACAAACCACACCAAGTGTCGTTGGATTTGTGTTCCTCTCACAGTGTACACATGGATCCACCAGTGTCATTGCATGTGTGTTCTTCTCATGAACCACACATGGATCCACCAAGTGTTATTGCATGTGTGTTCTTTCCACAAACCACATATGGATCCACCAATGTCATTGCATGTGTGTTATTTTCATGAACCACACCTAGTGTCATTGCATGTTTGTTCCTCTCATAAACCACACATGGATCCACCAGTATCATTGGATGTGTGTTCTTATCATGAACCACATATAGACTCATTGCATGTGTGTTCTTCTCACAAACCACACATGGATCCACCAGTGTCATTGCATGTGTGTTCTTCGCATGAACCACAGCTAGAGTCATTGCATGTCTGTTATTCTCACAAACCATAGCTAGAGTGATTGCATGTCTGTTATTCTCACAAACCACAGCTAGAGTGATTGCATGTGTGTTCTATTCACAAACCACATATGGATCCACCAGTGTCATTGCATGTCCGTTCTTTTTATGAACCACACCTAGTGTCATTGCATGTATGTTCTTCTCATAAACCACACATGGATCCACCAGTGTCATTGCATGCGTGTTCTTGTAATGAACCACAACTAGAGTCATTGCATGTCTGCTATTCTCACAAACCACATAAGGATACACTAGTGTCATTGCATGTGTGTTCTTCTCAT
Source organism: Avena sativa (assembly GCA_916181665.1). Taxonomy (NCBI): domain Eukaryota; kingdom Viridiplantae; phylum Streptophyta; class Magnoliopsida; order Poales; family Poaceae; genus Avena; species Avena sativa. Next base: position 562,760,925 of record OV702288.1, read on the forward strand.
GAACCACACCTAGTGTCATTTCATGTGTGTTCCTCTCACAGTGTACACATGGATCCACCAGTGTCATTGGATGTGTGTTCTTCTCATGAACCAGATCTAGAGTCAACCAGTGTGATTGGATGTGTGTTCTTATCACAACCACACATGGATCCACCAGTGTCATTGCATGTGTGTTCTTCTTATGAACCACACATGGATCCACCAAGTGTGATTGGATATGTGTTCTTCTCTCAAATCACATATGGATCCACCAGTGTCATTGGATGTGTGTTCTTTTCACGAACCACACGCAGTGTCATTAGATGCGTGTTCCTCTCATAGTGTACACATGGATCCACTAATGTCATTGCATGTGTGTTCTTCTCATGAACCACACATGGATCCACCAAGTGTCGTTGCATGTGTGTTCTTTCCACAAACCACATATGGTTCCACCAGTGTCATTGCATGTGTGTTATTTTCATGAACCATACACAGTGTCATTGCATTTCTGTTCCTCTCATAAACCACATATGGATCCACCAGTGTCATTGCATGTGTGTTCTTCTCATGAACCACAACTAGAGTCATTGAATGTCTGTTCTTCTCACAAACCACATAAGGATACACTAGTGTCATTGCATGTGTGTTCTTATCATGAACCACACCTAGTGTCATTGCATGTGTGTTCCTCTCATAGTGTACACATGGATCCACCAGTGTCATTGGATGTGTGTTCTCATGAGCCACATCTACAGTCATTGGATGTGTGTTCTTCTCACAAACCACACATGGATCCACCAGTGTCATTGGATGTGTGTTCTTCTCACAAACCACACATGGATCCCCAAATGTCATTGCATGTGTGTTCTTCTCATGAACCACGGCTAGAGCCATTGCATGTCTGTTATTCTCACAAACCACAGCTAGAGTGATTGCATGTTTGTTCTTTTCACAAACCACATATGGATCCACAAGTGTCATGCATGTATGATCTTTTCATGAACCACAACCAGTGTCATTGCATGTCTGTTCTTCTCATAAACCACACATGGATCCACCAGTGTCATTGCATGTGTGTTCTTCTCATGAACCACAGCTAGAGTCATTGCATGTCTTTTATTCTCACAAACCACATAAGGATACACCAGTGTCATTGCATGTGTGTTCTTCTCATGAACCACACGTGGATCCACCAAGTGTCATTGCATGTGTGTTCTTTCCACAAACCACATATGGATCCACTAGTGTCATTGCATGTGTGTTATTTTCATGAAACACATCCAGTGTCATTGCATGTTTGTTCCTCTCATAAACCACACATGGATCCACCAGTGTCATTGCATGTGTGGTCTTATCATGAACAACAACTAGGGTCATTACATGTATGTTATTCTCACAAACCACATAAGGATACACCAGTGTCATTGCGTGTGTGTTCTTCTCATGAACCACACCCAGTGTCATTGCATGTGTGTTCCTCTCACAGTGTACACGTGGATCCACCAGTGTCATTGGATGTGTGTTCTTCTCATGAACCATATCTAGAGTCATTGCATGTGTGTTCTTCTCACAAACCACACATGGATCCACCAGTGTCATTGCATGTGTGTTCTTCTCATGAACCACAGCTAGACTCGTAGCATGTCTATTATTCTCACAGACCACATCTAGAGTCATTGCATGTCTGTTTTTCTAAAAAACCATAGCTAGAGTGATTGCATGTCTGTTCTTTTAACAAACCACATATGGATCCACCAGTGTCATTGCATGTCTGTTCTTTTCATCAACCACACCCAATGTCATTGCATGTATGTTCTTCTCATAAACCACACATGGAACCACCAGTGTCATAGCATGTGTGTTCTTCTCATGAACCAAAGCTAGAGTCATTGCATGTCTGTTATTCTCACAAACCACATAAGGATACACCAGTGTCATTGCGTGTGTGTTCTTCTCATGAACCACACATGGATCCACCAAGTGTCATTGCACGTGTGTTCTTTCCAAAAACCACATATGGATCCACCAGTGTCATTGCATATGTGTTATTTTCATGAACCGCACCCAGTGTCATTACATGTCTATTCCTCTCATAAACCACACATGGATCCAGCAGTGTCATTTCATGTGTGTTCTTCTCATGAACAACAACTAGAGTCATTGCATGTATATTCTTCTCACAAACCACATAAGGATACACTAGTGTCATTGCATGTGTGTTCTTCTCATGAACCACACCCAGTGTCATTGTATGTGTGTTCCTCTCATAGTGTGCACATGGATCCACCAATGTCATTGGATGTGTGTTCTTCTCATGAACCACATCTAGATTCATTGCATGTGTGTTCTTATCACAAACTACACATGGATCCACCAGTGTCATTGCATGTGTGTTCTTCTCATGAACCACAACTAGACTCATTGCATGTCTGTTATTCTCAGAGACCACAGCTAGAGTCATTGCATGTCTGTTATTCTCACAAACCACAGCTAGAGTGATTGCATGTCTGTTCTTTTCACAAACCACATATGGATCCACAAGTGTCATTGCATGTCTGTTCTTTTCATGAACCACACCTAGTGTTATTGCATGTATGTTCTTCTCATAAACTACACATGGATCCACCAGTGTGATTGCATGTGTGTTGTTCTCATGAACCACAGCTAGAGTCATTGCATGTCTGTTATTCTCAGAAACCACATAAGGATACACCAGTGTTATTGCATGTGTGTTCTTCTCATGAACCACACCCAGTGTTGTTGCATGTGTGGTCCTCTCACAGTGTACACATGGATCCACCAGTGTCATTGGATGTGTGTTCTTCTCATGAACCACATCTAGAGACATTGCATGTGTGTTCTTCTCACAAACCACACATGGATCCACCGGTGTAATTGCATGTGTGTTCTTCTCATGAACCACAGCTATAGTCATTGCATGTCTGTTATTGTCACAGACCACAGTTAGAGTCATTGCATGTCTGTTATTCTCACAAACCATAGCTAGAGTGATTGCATGACTATTCTTTTCATAAACCACGTATGGATGCACCAGTGTCATTGCATGTCTGTTCTTCTCATAAACCACACATGTATCCACCAGTGTCATTGCGTGTGTGTTCTTCTCATGAACCACAGCTAGAGTCATTGCATGTCTGTTATTCTCACAAACTACATAAGGATACACCAGTGTCATTGCATGTGTGTTCTTCTCATGAACCACACCCAGTGTCATTGCATGTGTGTTCCTCTCACAGTGTACACATGGATCCACTAGTGTCATTGGATCTGTGTTCTTCTCATGAACCACATCTAGAGTCAACCAGTGTGATTGCATGTCTGTTCTTTTCACAAACCACATATGGATCCACCAGTGTCATTGCATGTGTGTTCCTCTCATGAACCACACATGGATCCACCGAGTGTGATTGCATGTATGTTCTTCTCACAAACCACATATGGATCCACCAGTGTCATTGCATGTGTGTTCTTTTCACAAACCACACCCAGTGTCATTGGATGTGTGTTCCTCTCACAGTGTACACATGGATCCACCAGTGGCATTGCATTTGTGTTCTTCTCATGAACCACACATGGATCCACCAAGTGTCATTGCATGTCTGTTCTTTTCACAAACCACATATGGATCCACCCGTGTCATTGCATGTCTGTTCTTTTCATGAACCACACCCAGTGTCATTGCATGTCTGTTCCTCTCATAAACCACACATGGATCCACCAGTGTCATTGAATGTGTGTTAGTCTCATGAACCACAGCTAGAGTCATTACATGTCTGTTATTCTCACAAACCACATAAGGATACACAAGTGTCATTGCATGTGTGTTCTTCTCATGAACCACACCTAGTGTCATTGCAGGTGTGTTCCTCTCATAATGTACACATGGATCCACCAGTGTTATTGGATGTGTGTTCTTCTCATGAACCACATCTAGAGTCATTACATGTGTGTCCTTCTCACAAACCACATGGTTCCACCAGTGTAATTCATTGTGTGTTCTTCTCATGAACCACAGCTAGAGTCATTGCACGTCTGTTATTCTCACAAACCACAGCTAGAATGATTGCATGTTTGCTCTTTTCACAAACCACATATGGATCCACTAGTGTCATTGCATGTCTGTTCTTTTCATGAACCACACCCAGTGTCATTGCATGTCTGCTCTTCTCATAAACTACACATGGATCCACCAGTGTCATTGCATGTGTGTTCTTCTCATGAACCATAGCTAGAGTCATTGCATGTCTGTTATTCTCATAAACCACACAAGGATACACCAGTGTCATTGCATGTGTGTTCTTCTCATGAACCACACATGGATCCACCAAGTGTTATTGCATGTATGTTCTTTCCACAAAGCACATATGGATCCACCAATATCATTGAATGTGTGTTATTTTGATGAACCACACCTAGTGTAATTGCATGCCTGTTCCTCTCATAAACCACACATGGATCCACCAGTGTCATTGCATGTGTGTTCTTCTCATGAACAACAACTAGAGTCATTGCATGTCTGTTCTTCTCACAAACCACATAAGGATACACAAGTGTCATTGCATGTGGGTTCTTGTAATGAACCACAACTAGAGTCATTGCATGTCTGTTATTCTCACAAACCACATAAGGATACACTAGTGCCATTGCATGTGTGTTCTTCTCATGAACCACACCCAGTGTCATTGCATGTGTGTTCCTCTCACAGTGTACACATGGATCCACCAGTGTCATTAGATGTGTGTTCTTCTCATGAACCACACCCAGTGTCATTGCATGTGTGTTCCTCTCACAGTGTACACATGGATCCACCAGTGTCATTGGATCTGTGTTCTTCTCATGAACCACATCTAGAGTCAACCAGTGTGATTGCATGTCTGTTCTTTTCACAAACCACATATGGATCCACAAGTGTCATTGCATGTGTGTTCCTCTCATGAACCACAGATGGATCCACCGAGTGTGATTGCATGTATGTTCTTCTCACAAACCACATATGGATCCACCAGTGTCATTGCATGTGTGTTCTTTTCACAAACCACACCCAGTGTCATTGGATGTGTGTTCCTCTCACAGTGTACACATGGATCCACCAGTGGCATTGCATTTGTGTTCTTCTCATGAACCACACATGGATCCACCAAGTGTCATTGCATGTCTGTTCTTTTCACAAACCACATATGGATCCACCCGTGTCATTGCATGTCTGTTATTTTCATGAACCACACCCAGTGTCATTGCATGTCTGTTCCTCTCATAAACCACACATGGATCCACCAGTGTCATTGAATGTGTGTTAGTCTCATGAACCACAGCTAGAGTCATTACATGTCTGTTATTATCACAAACCACATAAGGATACACAAGTGTCATTGCATGTGTGTTCTTCTCATGAACCACACCCAGTGTCATTGCAGGTGTGTTCCTCTCATAATGTACACATGGATCCACCAGTGTCATTGGATGTGTGTTCTTCTCATGAACCACATCTAGAGTCATTACATGTGTGTCCTTCTCACAAACCACATGGTTCCACCAGTGTCATTCATTGTGTGTTCTTCTCATGAACCACAGCTAGAGTCATTGCATGTCTGTTATTCTCACAAACCACAGCTAGAATGATTGCATGTTTGTTCTTTTCACAAACCACATATGGATCCACTAGTGTCATTGCATGTCTGTTCTTTTCATGAACCACACCCAGTGTCATTGCATGTCTGCTCTTATCATAAACCACACATGGATCCACCAGTGTCATTGCATGTGTGCTCTTCTCATGAACCATAGCTAGAGTCATTGCACGTCTGTTATTCTCATAAACCACACAAGGATACACCAGTGTCATTGCATGTGTGTTCTTCTCATGAACCACACATGGATCCACCAAGTGTTATTGCATGTATGTTCTTTCCACAAAGCACATATGGATCCACCAATATCATTGAATGTGTGTTATTTTCATGAACCACACCCAGTGTCATTGCATGCCTGTTCCTCTCATAAACCACACATGGATCCACCAGTGTCATTGCATGTGTGTTCTTCTCATGAACAACAACTAGAGTCATTGCATGTCTGTTCTTCTCACAAACCACATAAGGATACACAAGTGTCATTGCATGTGTGTTCTTGTAATGAACCACAACTAGAGTCATTGCATGTGTGTTATTATCACAAACCACATAAGGATACACTAGTGTCATTACATGTGTGTTCTTCTCATGAACCACACCCAGTGTCATTGCATGTGTGTTCCTCTCACAGTGTACACATGGATCCACCAGTGTCATTAGATGTGTGTTCTTCTCATGAACCACATCTAGAGTCATTGAATGTGTGTTCTTCTCACAAACCACACATGGATCCACCAGTGTCATTGCATGTGTGTTCTTATCATGAACCACAGCTAGAGTCATTGCATGTCTGTTATTCTCACAGACCATAGCTAGAGTCATTGCATGTGTGTTATTCTCACAAACCACACCTAGAGTGATTGCATGTGTGTTCTTCTCACAAACCACACATGGATCCACCAGTGTCATTGCATGTGTGTTCTTCTCATGAACCACACCCAGTGGCATTGCATGTCTGTTCCTCTCATAAACCACACATAGATCCACCAGTGTAATTGCATGTGTGTTCTTCTCATGAACAACAGCTAGAATCATTGCATGTCTGTTCTTCTCACAAACCACATAAGGATACACCAGTGTTATTGCATGCGTGTTCTTCTCATGAACCACACCCAGAATCATTGCATGTGTGTTCCTCTCACAGTGTACACATGGATCCACCAGTGTCATTGGATGTGTGTTCTTCTCATGAACCACATCTAGAGTCATTGCATGTGTGTTCTTCTCACAAACCACACATGGATCCACCAATGTCATTGCATGTGTGTTCTTCTCATGAACCACAGCTAGAGTCATTGCATGTCTGTTATTCTCACAGACCAAAGCTAGAGTCATTGCATATATGTTATTCTCACAAGCCACAGCTAGAGTCATTGCATGTCTGCTCTTTTCACAAACCAAATATGGATCCACCAGTGTCATTGCATATCTGTTCTTTTCATGAACCACACCTAGTGTCATTGCATGTCTGTTCTTCTCATAAACCACACATGGATCGACCAGTGTCATTGTATGTGTGTTCTTCTCATGAAGCACAGCTAGAGTCATTGCATGTTTGTTATTCTCACAAACCACATAAGGATACACTAGTGTCATTGCATGTGTGTTCTTCTCATGAACCACACCCAGTGTCATTGCATGTGTGTTCCTCTGACAGTGCACACAAGGATCCACCAGTGTCATTGGATGTGTGTTCTTCTCATTAACCACATCTAGCGTCAACCAGTGTGATTGCATGTCTGTTGTTTTCACAAACCACATATGGATCCACCAGTGTTATTGCATGTGTGTTCCTCTCATAAACCACACATGGATCCACCAAGTGTGATTGCATGCCTGTTCTTCACACAAACCACATAAGGATCCCCCAGTGTCATTGGATGTGTGTTCGTCTCACAGTGTACACATGGATCCACCAGTGTCATTGCATGTGTGTTCTTCTCATGAACCACACATGGATCCTCCAAGTGTCATTGCATGTGTATTCTTTCCACAAACCACATATGGATCCACCAGTGTTCTTGCATGTGTGTTATTTTCATGAACCACAGCCACTATTATTGCATGTCTGTTCCTCTCATAAACCACACATAGATCCACCAGTGTCATTGCATGTGTGTTCTTCTCATGAACCGCAACTAGAGTCATTGCATGTCTGTTATTCTCATAAACCACACAAGGATACACCAGTGTCATTGCATGTGTGTTCTTCTCATGAACCACACATGGATCCACCAAGTGTTATTGCATGTATGTTCTTTCCACAAAGCACATATGGATCCACCAATATCATTGAATGTGTGTTATTTTGATGAACCACACCTAGTGTAATTGCATGCATGTTCCTCTCATAAACCACACATGGATCCACCAGTGTCATTGCATGTGTGTTCTTCTCATGAACAACAACTAGAGTCATTGCATGTCTGTTCTTCTCACAAACCACATAAGGATACACAAGTGTCATTGCATGTGGGTTCTTGTAATGAACCACAACTAGAGTCATTGCATGTCTGTTATTCTCACAAACCACATAAGGATACACTAGTGCCATTGCATGTGTGTTCTTCTCATGAACCACACCCAGTGTCATTGCATGTGTGTTCCTCTCACAGTGTACACATGGATCCACCAGTGTCATTAGATGTGTGTTCTTCTCATGAACCACACCCAGTGTCATTGCATGTGTGTTCCTCTCACAGTGTACACATGGATCCACCAGTGTCATTGGATCTGTGTTCTTCTCATGAACCACATCTAGAGTCAACCAGTGTGATTGCATGTCTGTTCTTTTCACAAACCACATATGGATCCACAAGTGTCATTGCATGTGTGTTCCTCTCATGAACCACAGATGGATCCACCGAGTGTGATTGCATGTATGTTCTTCTCACAAACCACATATGGATCCACCAGTGTCATTGCATGTGTGTTCTTTTCACAAACCACACCCAGTGTCATTGGATGTGTGTTCCTCTCACAGTGTACACATGGATCCACCAGTGGCATTGCATTTGTGTTCTTCTCATGAACCACACATGGATCCACCAAGTGTCATTGCATGTCTGTTCTTTTCACAAACCACATATGGATCCACCCGTGTCATTGCATGTCTGTTATTTTCATGAACCACACCCAGTGTCATTGCATGTCTGTTCCTCTCATAAACCACACATGGATCCACCAGTGTCATTGAATGTGTGTTAGTCTCATGAACCACAGCTAGAGTCATTACATGTCTGTTATTATCACAAACCACATAAGGATACACAAGTGTCATTGCATGTGTGTTCTTCTCATGAACCACACCCAGTGTCATTGCAGGTGTGTTCCTCTCATAATGTACACATGGATCCACCAGTGTCATTGGATGTGTGTTCTTCTCATGAACCACATCTAGAGTCATTACATGTGTGTCCTTCTCACAAACCACATGGTTCCACCAGTGTCATTCATTGTGTGTTCTTCTCATGAACCACAGCTAGAGTCATTGCATGTCTGTTATTCTCACAAACCACAGCTAGAATGATTGCATGTTTGTTCTTTTCACAAACCACATATGGATCCACTAGTGTCATTGCATGTCTGTTCTTTTCATGAACCACACCCAGTGTCATTGCATGTCTGCTCTTATCATAAACCACACATGGATCCACCAGTGTCATTGCATGTGTGCTCTTCTCATGAACCATAGCTAGAGTCATTGCACGTCTGTTATTCTCATAAACCACACAAGGATACACCAGTGTCATTGCATGTGTGTTCTTCTCATGAACCACACATGGATCCACCAAGTGTTATTGCATGTATGTTCTTTCCACAAAGCACATATGGATCCACCAATATCATTGAATGTGTGTTATTTTCATGAACCACACCCAGTGTCATTGCATGCCTGTTCCTCTCATAAACCACACATGGATCCACCAGTGTCATTGCATGTGTGTTCTTCTCATGAACAACAACTAGAGTCATTGCATGTCTGTTCTTCTCACAAACCACATAAGGATACACAAGTGTCATTGCATGTGTGTTCTTGTAATGAACCACAACTAGAGTCATTGCATGTGTGTTATTATCACAAACCACATAAGGATACACTAGTGTCATTACATGTGTGTTCTTCTCATGAACCACACCCAGTGTCATTGCATGTGTGTTCCTCTCACAGTGTACACATGGATCCACCAGTGTCATTAGATGTGTGTTCTTCTCATGAACCACATCTAGAGTCATTGAATGTGTGTTCTTCTCACAAACCACACATGGATCCACCAGTGTCATTGCATGTGTGTTCTTATCATGAACCACAGCTAGAGTCATTGCATGTCTGTTATTCTCACAGACCATAGCTAGAGTCATTGCATGTGTGTTATTCTCACAAACCACACCTAGAGTGATTGCATGTGTGTTCTTCTCACAAACCACACATGGATCCACCAGTGTCATTGCATGTGTGTTCTTCTCATGAACCACACCCAGTGGCATTGCATGTCTGTTCCTCTCATAAACCACACATAGATCCACCAGTGTAATTGCATGTGTGTTCTTCTCATGAACAACAGCTAGAGTCATTGCATGTCTGTTCTTCTCACAAACCACATAAGGATACACCAGTGTTATTGCATGCGTGTTCTTCTCATGAACCACACCCAGAATCATTGCATGTGTGTTCCTCTCACAGTGTACACATGGATCCACCAGTGTCATTGGATGTGTGTTCTTCTCATGAACCACATCTAGAGTCATTGCATGTGTGTTCTTCTCACAAACCACACATGGATCCACCAATGTCATTGCATGTGTGTTCTTCTCATGAACCACAGCTAGAGTCATTGCATGTCTGTTATTCTCACAGACCAAAGCTAGAGTCATTGCATATCTGTTATTCTCACAAGCCACAGCTAGAGTCATTGCATGTCTGCTCTTTTCACAAACCAAATATGGATCCACCAGTGTCATTGCATATCTGTTCTTTTCATGAACCACACCTAGTGTCATTGCATGTCTGTTCTTCTCATAAACCACACATGGATCGACCAGTGTCATTATATGTGTGTTCTTCTCATGAAGCACAGCTAGAGTCATTGCATGTTTGTTATTCTCACAAACCACATAAGGATACACTAGTGTCATTGCATGTGTGTTCTTCTCATGAACCACACCCAGTGTCATTGCATGTGTGTTCCTCTGACAGTGCACACAAGGATCCACCAGTGTCATTGGATGTGTGTTCTTCTCATTAACCACATCTAGCGTCAACCAGTGTGATTGCATGTCTGTTGTTTTCACAAACCACATATGGATCCACCAGTGTTATTGCATGTGTGTTCCTCTCATAAACCACACATGGATCCACCAAGTGTGATTGCATGCCTGTTCTTCACACAAACCACATAAGGATCCCCCAGTGTCATTGGATGTGTGTTCGTCTCACAGTGTACACATGGATCCACCAGTGTCATTGCATGTGTGTTCTTCTCATGAACCACACATGGATCCTCCAAGTGTCATTGCATGTGTATTCTTTCCACAAACCACATATGGATCCACCAGTGTTCTTGCATGTGTGTTATTTTCATGAACCACAACCACTATTATTGCATGTCTGTTCCTCTCATAAACCACACATAGATCCACCAGTGTCATTGCATGTGTGTTCTTCTCATGAACCGCAGCTAGAGTCATTGCATGTCTGTTATTCTCACAAACCACATAAGGATCCACCAGTGTCATTGGATGTGTGCTCTTTTCATGAACCAAAGTTAGAGTCATTGCATGTCTGTTCTTTTCACAAACCACAATCACCAGTGTCATTGAATGTGTGTTCCTCTCATGAACCACACATGGATCCACCAAGTGTGATTGCATGTCTATTCTTCTCACAAACCACATATGGATCCACCAGTGTCATTGCATGTGTGTTCTTTTCACAAGCCACACCCAGTGTTATTGGATGTGTGTTCTTCTCATAAACCACACATGGATCCACCAGTGTCATTGCATGTCTGTTCTTCTCATAAACCACACATGGATCCACCAGTGTAATTGCATGTGTGTTCTTCTCATGAACCACAACTAGAGTCATTGCATGTCTGTTATTCTCATAAACCACATAAGGATACACCAGTGTCATTGCATGTGTGTTCTTCTCATGAACCACACATGGATCCACCAAGTGTCATTCCATGTGTGTTCTTTCCAGAAACCACATATGGATCCACCAGTGTCATTGCATGTGTGTTATTTTCATGAAACACACCCAGTGTCATTGCATGTATGTTCCTCTCATAAACCATACACGGATCCACCAGTGTCATTGCATGTGTGTTCTTCTCATGAACAACAACTAGAGTCATTGCATGTATGTTTTTCTCACAAACCACATAAGGATACACCAGTGTCATTGCATGTGTGTTCTTCTCATGAACCACACCCAGTGTCATTGCATGTGTGTTCCTCTCACAGTGTACACATAGATCCACCAGTGTCATTGGATGTGTGTTCTTCTCATGAACCATATCTAGAGTCATTGCATGTGTGTTCTTCTCACAAACCACACATGGATCCACCAGTGTCATTGCATGTGTGTTCTTCTCATGAACCACGGCTAGACTCATTGTATGTCTGTTATTCTCACAGACCATATCTAGAGTCATTGCATGCCTGTTATTCTCACAAACCACAGCTAGAGTGATTGCATGTCTGTTCTTTTCACAAACCACATATGGATCCACCAGTGTCATTGCATGTCTATTCTTTTCATGAACCACACCCAGTGTCATTGCATGTATGTTCTTCTCATAAACCACACATGGATCCACTAGTGTCATAGCATGTGTGTTCTTCTCATGAACCACATCTAGAGTCATTGCATGTGTGTTATTCTCACAAACCACATAAGGATACACCAGTGTCATTGCATGTGTGTTCTTCTCATGAACCACACATGGACCCACCAAGTGTCATTGCATGTGTGTTCTTTCCAAAAACTACATATGGATCCACCAGTGTCATTGCATGTGTGTTATTTTCATGAACCACACCCCGTGTCATTGCATGTCTATTCCTCTCATAAACCACACATGGATCCACCAGTGTCATTCCATGTGTGTTCTTCTCATGAACAACAACTAGAGTCATTGCATGTCTGTTCTTCTCACAAACCACATAAGGATACACCAGTGTCATTGCATGTATGTTCTTCTCATGAACCACACCTAGTGTCATTGTATGTGTGTTCCTCTCACAGTGTACACATGGATCCACCAGTGTCATTGGATGTGTGTTCTTCTCATGAACCACATCTAGAGTCATTGCATGTGTGTTCTTTTCACAAACCACACATGGATCCACCAGTGTCATTGAATGTGTGTTCTTCTCATGAACCATAGCTAAACTCATTGCATGTCTGTTATTCTCACATACCACATCTAGAGTCATTGCATGTCTGTTATTCTTACAAACCACATAAGGATACACCAATGTCATTGCATGTGTGTTCTTCTCATGAACCACACGTGGATCCACCAAGTGTCATTGCATGTGTGTTCTTTCCAAAAACCACATATGGATGCACCAGTGTCATTGCATATGTGTTATTTTCATGAACCGCGCGGAGTGTCATTGCATGTCTATTCCTCTCATAAACCACACATGGATCCACTAGTGTCATTTCATGTGTGTTCTTCTCATGAACAACAACTACAGTCATTGCATGTCTGTTCTTCTCATAAACCACATAAGGATACACTAGTGTCATTGCATGTGTGTTCTTCTCATGAACCACACCCAGTGTCATTGTATGTGTGTTCCTCTCATAATGTACACATGGATCCACCAATGTCATTGGATGTGTGTTCTTCTCATGAACCACATCTAGATTCATTGCATGTGTGTTCTTCTCACAAACCACATATGGATCCACCAGTGTCATTGCATGTGTGTTCTTCTCATGAACCACAACTAGACTCATTGCATGTCTGTTATTCTCAGAGACCATAACTAGAGTCATTGCATGTCTATTATTCTCACAAACCACAGCTAGAGTGATTGCATGTCTGTTTTTTTCACAAACCACATATGGATCCACCAGTGTCATTGCATGTCTGTTCTTTTCATGAACCACACCCAGTGTCATTGCATGTATGTTCTTCTCATAAACTACACATGGATCCACCAGTGTCATTGCATGTGTGTTGTTGTCATGAACCACAGCTAGAGTCATTGCATGTCTGTTATTCTCACAAACCACATAAGGATACACAAGTTTCATTGCATGTGTGTTCTTCTCATGAACCACACATGGATCCACCAAGTGTCATTGCATGTGTGTTCTTTCCACAAACCACATATGGATCCACCAGTGTCATTGCATGTGTGTTATTTTCATGAAACACACCCAGTGTCATTGCATGTTTGTTCCTCTCATAAACCAAACATGGATCCACCAGTGTCATTGCATGTGTGTTCTTCTGATGAACAACAACTAGAGTCATTGCATGTATGCTCTTCTCACAAACCACATAAGGATACACCAGTGTCATTGCGTGTGTGTTCTTCTCATGAACCACACCCAGTCTCATTGCATGTGTGTTCTTCTCACAAAGCACACATGGATCCACCAATGTCATTGCATGTGTGTTCTTCTCATGAACCACAGCTAGACTCATTGCATGTCTATTATTCTCACAGACCACAGCTATAGTCATTGCATGTCTGTTATTCTCACAAACCACAGCTAGAGTGATTGCATGTCTGTTCTTTTAACAAACCACATATGGATCCACCAGTGTCATTGCATGTCTGTTCTTTTCATGAACCACACCCAATGTCATTGCATGTATGTTCTTCTCATAAACCACACATGGAACCACCAGTGTCATAGCATGTGTGTTCTTCTCATGAACCACATCTAGAGTCATTGCATGTCTGTTATTCTCACAAACCACATAAGGATACACCAGTGTCATTGCATGTGTGTTCTTCTCATGAACCACACATGGATCCACCAAGTGTCATTGCATGTGTGTTCTTTCCAAAAACCACATATGGATCCACCAGTGTCATTGCATATGTGTTATTTTCATGAACCGCACCTAGTGTCATTGCATGTCTATTCCTCTCATAAACCACACATGGATCCACCAGTGTCATTTCATGTGTGTTGTTCTCATGAACAACAACTAGAGTCATTGCATGTCTGTTCTTCTCACAAACCACATAAGGATACACTAGTGTCATTACATGTGTGTTCTTCTCATGAACCACACCCAGTGTCATTGTATGTGTGTTCCTCTCATAGTGTACACATGGATCCACCAATGTCATTGGATGTGTGTTCTTCTCATGAACCACATCTAGATTTATTGCATGTGTGTTATTCTCACAAACCACATATGGATCCACCAGTGTCCTTGCATGTGTGTTCTTCTCATGAACCACAACTAGAGTCATTGCATGTGTGTTCTTCTCACAAACCACATATGGATCCACCAGTGTCATTGCATGTGTGTTCTTCTCAAGAACCACAGCTAGAGTCATTGCATGTGTATTCTTTTCATGAACCACACCCAGTGTATTTGAATGTATGTTCTTCTCATAAACTACACATGGATCCGCCACTGTCATTGCATGTGTGTTCTTCTCAGGAACCACAACTAGAGTCATTGCATGTCTGTTATTCTCACAAACCACATAAGGATACACTAGTGTTATTGCATGTGTGTTCTTCTCATGAACCACACCCAGTGTCGTTGCACGTGTGTTCCTCTCACAGTGTACACATGGATCAACCAGTGTCATTGGATGTGTGTTCTTCTCATGAAACACATCTAGAGTCATTGCATGTGTGTTCTTCTCACAAACCACATATGGATCCACCAGTGTCATTGCATGTGTGTTCTTCTCATGAACCACATCTAGAGTCATTGCATGTGTGTTCTTCTTACAAACCACACATGGATCCACCAATGTCATTGCATGTATGTTCTTCTCATGAACCACATCTAGAGTCATTGCATGTGTGTTATTCTCATAGACCACAGCTAGAGTCATTGCATATCTGTTATTCTCACAAACCACAGCTAGAGTCATTGCATGTTTGTTCTTTTCACAAACCACATATGGATCCACCAGTGTCATTGCATGTCTAATCTTTTCATGAACCACACCCAGTGTCATTGCATGTATGTTCTTCTCATAAACCACACATGGATCCACTAGTGTCATAGCATGTGTGTTCTTCTCATGAACCACAGCTAGAGTCATTGCATGTCTTATATTCTGACAAACCACATAAGGATACACCAGTGTCATTGCATGCGTGTTCTTCTCATGAACCACACGTGGATCCACCAAGTGTCATTGCATGTGTGTTCTTTCCAAAAACCACATATGGATCCACCAGTGTCATTGCATGTGTGTTATTTTCATGAACCGCACCCAGTGTCATTGCATGTCTATTCCTCTCATAAACCACACATGGATCCACCAGTGTCATTCCATGTGTGTTCTTCTCATGAACAACAACTAGAGTCATTGCATGTCTGTTCTTCTCACAAACCACATAAGGATACACCAGTGTCATTGCATGTGTGTTCTTCTCATGAACCACACCCAGTGTCATTGTATGTGTGGTCCTCTCACAGTGTACACATGGATCCACCAGTGTCATTAGATGTGTGTTCTTCTCATCAACCACATCTAGAGTCATTGCATGTGTGTTCTTTTCACAAACCACACATGGATCCACCAGTGTCATTGCATGTGTGTTCTTCTCATGAACCACAGCTAGACTCATTGCATGTCTGTTATTCTCACAGACCACAGCTAGTCATTGCATGTGTGTTATTCTCACAAACCGTAGCTAAAGTGATTGCATGTCTGTTCTTTTCACAAACCACGCATGGATCCACCAGTTTCATTGCATGTATGTTCTTCTCATGAACCACATCTAGACTCATTGCATGTCTGTTATTCTCATAGACCATAGCTAGAGTCATTGCATGTCTGTTATTCTCACAAACCGCGGCAAGAGTGATTGCATGTCTGTTCTTTTCACAAACCACATATGGATCCACCAGTGTCATTGCATGTCTATTATTTTCACGAACCACACCCAGTGTCATTGCATGTATGTTCTTCTCATAAACCACACATGGATCCACTAGTGTCATAGCATGTGTGATCTTCTCATGAACCACAACTAGAGTCATTGAATGTCTATTATTCTCACAAACCACATAAGGATACACCAGTGTTATTTCTTGTGTGTTCTTCTCATGAACCACACCTAGTGTCGTTGCATGTGTGTTCCTCTCACAATGTACACATGGATCCACCAGTGTCATTGGATGTGTGTTCTTCTCATGAACCACATCTAGAGTCATCGCATGTGTGCTCTTTTCACAAACCACATATGGATCCACCTGTGCCATTGCATGTGTGTTCTTCTCATGAACCACATCTAGAGTCATTGCATGTCTGTTATTCTCACAGACCACAGCTAGAATCATTGCATGTGTGTTATTCTCACAAACCACAGCTAGAGTGATTGCATGTCTGTTCTTTTCACAAACCACATATGGATCCACCAGTGTCATTGCATGTCTGTTCTTCTCATAAACCACACATGGATCCACCAGTGTCATTGCATGTGTGTTCCTCTCACAGTGTACACATGTTTCCACCAGTGTCATTGGATGTGTGTTCTTCTCATGAACCACATCTAGAGTCATTGCATGTGTGTTCTTCTCACAAACCACACATGGATCCACTAGTGTCATTGCATGTGTATTCTTCTCATGAACCACAGCTAGACTCACTGCATGTCTATTATTCTCACAGACCACAACTAGAGTCATAGCATGTGTGTTATTCTCACAAACCACTCCTAGAGTGATTGCATGTGTGTTCTTCTCACAAACCACACATGGATCCACCAGTGTCATTGCATGTGTGTTCTTATCATGAACCACACCTAGTGTCATTGCATGTCTGTTCCTCTCATAAACCACACATGGATCCACCAGTGACATTGCATCTGTGTTCTTCTCATGAACAATAGCTAGAGTCATTGCATGTATGTTCTTCTCACAAACCACATAAGGATACACCAGTGTTATTGCATGTGTGTTCTTCTCATGAACCATACCCAGAGTCATTGCATGTGTGTTCCTCTCACAGTGTACACATGGATCCACCAGTGTCATTGGATGTGTGTTCTTCTCATGAACCACATCTAGAGTCATTGTATGTGTGTTCTTCTCACAAACCACACATGGATCCACCAGTGTCATTGCATGTGTGTTCCTCTGACAGTGTACACAAGGATCCACCAGTGTCATTGGATGTGTGTTCTTCTCATTAACCACATCTAGCGTCAACCAGTGTGATTGCATGTCTGTTGTTTTCACAAACCACATATGGATCCACCAGTGTTATTGCATGTGTGTTCCTCTCATAAACAACACATGGATCCACCAAGTGTGATTGCATGCCTGTTCTTCACACAAACCACATAAGGATCCCCCAGTGTCATTGGATGTGTGTTCGTCTCACAGTGTACACATGGATCCACCAGTGTCATTGCATGTGTGTTCTTCTCATGAACCACACATGGATCCTCCAAGTGTCATTGCATGTGTATTCTTTCCACAAACCACATATGGATCCACCAGTGTTCTTGCATGTGTGTTATTTTCATGAACCACAGCCACTATTATTGCATGTCTGTTCCTCTCATAAACCACACATAGATCCACCAGTGTCATTGCATGTGTGTTCTTCTCATGAACCGCAGCTAGAGTCATTGCATG
This sequence comes from Avena sativa, assembly GCA_916181665.1. Lineage (NCBI taxonomy): Eukaryota > Viridiplantae > Streptophyta > Magnoliopsida > Poales > Poaceae > Avena > Avena sativa. Next base: position 562,779,376 of record OV702288.1, read on the forward strand.
TCTGTTATTCTCACAAACCACATAAGGATCCACCAGTGTCATTGGATGTGTGCTCTTTTCATGAACCAAAGTTAGAGTCATTGCATGTCTGTTCTTTTCACAAACCACAATCACCAGTGTCATTGAATGTGTATTCCTCTCATGAACCACACATGGATCCACCAAGTGTGATTGCATGTCTATTCTTCTCACAAACCACATATGGATCCACCAGTGTCATTGCATGTGTGTTCTTTTCACAAACCACACCCAGTGTTATTGGATGTGTGTTCTTCTCATAAACCACACATGGATCCACCAGTGTCATTGCATGTCTTATCTTCTCATAAACCACACATGGATCCACCAGTGTAATTGCATGTGTGTTCTTCTCATGAACCACAACTAGAGTCATTGCATGTCTGTTATTCTCATAAACCACATAAGGATACACCAGTGTCATTGCATGTGTGTTCTTCTCATGAACCACACATGGATCCACCAAGTGTCATTGCATGTGTGTTCTTTCCAGAAACCACATATGGATCCACCAGTGTCATTGCATGTGTGTTATTTTCATGAAACACACCCAGTGTCATTGCATGTATGTTCCTCTCATAAACCATACACGGATCCACCAGTGTCATTGCATGTGTGTTCTTCTCATGAACAACAACTAGAGTCATTGCATGTATGTTTTTCTCACAAACCACATAAGGATACACCAGTGTCATTGCATGTGTGTTCTTCTCATGAACCACACCCAGTGTCATTGCATGTGTGTTCCTCTCACAATGTACACATAGATCCACCAGTGTCATTGGATGTGTGTTCTTCTCATGAACCATATCTAGAGTCATTGCATGTGTGTTCTTCTCACAAACCACACATGGATCCACCAGTGTCATTGCATGTGTGTTCTTCTCATGAACCACGGCTAGACTCATTGTATGTCTGTTATTCTCACAGACCACAGCTAGAGTCATTGCATGCCTGTTATTCTCACAAACCACAGCTAGAGTGATTGCATGTCTGTTCTTTTCACAAACCACATATGGATCCACCAGTGTCATTGCATGTCTATTCTTTTCATGAACCACACCCAGTGTCATTGCATGTATGTTCTTCTCATAAACCACACATGGATCCACTAGTGTCATAGCATGTGTGTTCTTCTCATGAACCACATCTAGAGTCATTGCATGTGTGTTATTCTCACAAACCACATAAGGATACACCAGTGTCATTGCATGTGTGTTCTTCTCATGAACCACACATGGACCCACCAAGTGTCATTGCATGTGTGTTCTTTCCAAAAACTACATATAGATCCACCAGTGTCATTGCATGTGTGTTATTTTCATGAACCACACCCCGTGTCATTGCATGTCTATTCCTCTCATAAACCACACATGGATCCACCAGTGTCATTCCATGTGTGTTCTTCTCATGAACAACAACTAGAGTCATTGCATGTCTGTTCTTCTCACAAACCACATAAGGATACACCAGTGTCATTGCATGTATGTTCTTCTCATGAACCACACCTAGTGTCATTGTATGTGTGTTCCTCTCACAGTGTACACATGGATCCACCAGTGTCATTGGATGTGTGTTCTTCTCATGAACCACATCTAGAGTCATTGCATGTGTGTTCTTTTCACAAACCACACATGGATCCACCAGTGTCATTGAATGTGTGTTCTTCTCATGAACCATAGCTAAACTCATTGCATGTCTGTTATTCTCACAGACCACATCTAGAGTCATTGCATGTCTGTTATTCTTACAAACCACATAAGGATACACCAATGTCATTGCATGTGTGTTCTTCTCATGAACCACACGTGGATCCACCAAGTGTCATTGCATGTGTGTTCTTTCCAAAAACCACATATGGATGCACCAGTGTCATTGCATATGTGTTATTTTCATGAACCGCGCGGAGTGTCATTGCATGTCTATTCCTCTCATAAACCACACATGGATACACTAGTGTCATTTCATGTGTGTTCTTCTCATGAACAACAACTACAGTCATTGCATGTCTGTTCTTCTCATAAACCACATAAGGATACACTAGTGTCATTGCATGTGTGTTCTTCTCATGAACCACACCCAGTGTCATTGTATGTGTGTTCCTCTCATAATGTACACATGGATCCACCAATGTCATTGGATGTGTGTTCTTCTCATGAACCACATCTAGATTCATTGGATGTGTGTTCTTCTCACAAACCACATATGGATCCACCAGTGTCATTGCATGTGTGTTCTTCTCATGAACCACAACTAGACTCATTGCATGTCTGTTATTCTCAGAGACCACAACTAGAGTCATTGCATGTCTATTATTCTCGCAAACCACAGCTAGAGTGATTGCATGTCTGTTTTTTTCACAAACCACATATGGATCCACCAGTGTCATTGCATGTCTATTCTTTTCATGAACCACACCCAGTGTCATTGCATGTATGTTCTTCTCATAAACTACACATGGATCCACCAGTGTCATTGCATGTGTGTTGTTGTCATGAACGACAGCTAGAGTCATTGCATGTCTGTTATTCTCACAAACCACATAAGGATACACAAGTTTCATTGCATGTGTGTTCTTCTCATGAACCACACATGGATCCACCAAGTGTCATTGCATGTGTGTTCTTTCCACAAACCACATATGGATCCACCAGTGTCATTGCATGTGTGTTATTTTCATGAAACACACCCAGTGTCATTGCATGTTTGTTCCTCTCATAAACCAAACATGGATCCACCAGTGTCATTGCATGTGTGTTCTTCTGATGAACAACAACTAGAGTCATTGCATGTATGCTCTTCTCACAAACCACATAAGGATACACCAGTGTCATTGCGTGTGTGTTCTTCTCATGAACCACACCCAGTGTCATTGCATGTGTGTTCTTCTCACAAAGCACACATGGATCCACCAATGTCATTGCATGTGTGTTCTTCTCATGAACCACAGCTAGACTCATTGCATGTCTATTATTCTCACAGACCACAGCTAGAGTCATTGCATGTCTGTTATTCTCACAAACCACATCTAGAGTGATTGCATGTCTATTATTTTAACAAACCACATATGGATCCACCAGTGTCATTGCATGTCTGTTCTTTTCATGAACCACACCCAATGTCATTGCATGTATGTTCTTCTCATAAACCACATATGGAACCACCAGTGTCATAGCATGTGTGTTCTTCTCATGAACCACATCTAGAGTCATTGCATGTCTGTTATTCTCACAAACCACATAAGGATACACCAGTGTCATTGCATGTGTGTTCTTCTCATGAACCACACATGAATCCACCAAGTGTCATTGCATGTGTGTTCTTTCCAAAAACCACATATGGATCCACCAGTGTCATTGCATATGTGTTATTTTCATGAACCGCACCTAGTGTCATTGCATGTCTATTCCTCTCATAAACCACACATGGATCCACCAGTGTCATTTCATGTGTGTTGTTCTCATGAACAACAACTAGAGTCGTTGCATGTCTGTTCTTCTCACAAACCACATAAGGATACACTAGTGTCATTACATGTGTGTTCTTCTCATGAACCACACCCAGTGTCATTGTATGTGTGTTCCTCTCATAGTGTACACATGGATCCACCAATGTCATTGGATGTGTGTTCTTCTCATGAACCACATCTAGATTTATTGCATGTGTGTTCTTCTCACAAACCACATATGGATCCACCAGTGTCCTTGCATGTGTGTTCTTCTCATGAACCACAACTAGAGTCATTGCATGTGTGTTCTTCTCACAAACCACATATGGATCCACCAGTGTCATTGCATGTGTGTTCTTCTCAAGAACCACAGCTAGAGTCATTGCATGTGTATTCTTTTCATGAACAACACCCAGTGTATTTGAATGTATGTTCTTCTCATAAACTACACATGGATCCGCCACTGTCATTGCATGTGTGTTCTTCTCATGAACCACAACTAGAGTCATTGCATGTCTGTTATTCTCACAAACCACATAAGGATACACCAGTGTTATTGCATGTGTGTTCTTCTCATGAACCACACCCAGTGTCGTTGCACGTGTGTTCCTCTCACAGTGTACACATGGATCAACCAGTGTCATTGGATGTGTGTTCTTCTCATGAAACACATCTAGAGTCATTGCATGTGTGTTCTTCTCACAAACCACATATGGATCCACCAGTATCATTGCATGTGTGTTCTTCTCATGAACCACATCTAGAGTCATTGCATGTGTGTTCTTCTTACAAACCACACATGGATCCACCAATGTCATTGCATGTATGTTCTTCTCATGAACCACATCTAGAGTCATTGCATGTGTGTTATTCTCATAGACCACAGCTAGAGTCATTGCATATCTGTTATTCTCACAAACCACAGCTAGAGTCATTGCATGTTTGTTCTTTTCACAAACCACATATGGATCCACCAGTGTCATTGCATGTCTAATCTTTTCATGAACCACACCCAGTGTCATTGCATGTATGTTCTTCTCATAAACCACACATGGATCCACTAGTGTCATAGCATGTGTGTTCTTCTCATGAACCACAGCTAGAGTCATTGCATGTCTTATATTCTGACAAACCACATAAGGATACACCAGTGTCATTGCATGCGTGTTCTTCTCATGAACCACACGTGGATCCACCAAGTGTCATTGCATGTGTGTTCTTTCCAAAAACCACATATGGATCCACCAGTGTCATTGCATGTGTGTTATTTTCATGAACCGCACCCAGTGTCATTGCATGTCTATTCCTCTCATAAACCACACATGGATCCACCAGTGTCATTCCATGTGTGTTCTTCTCATGAACAACAACTAGAGTCATTGCATGTCTGTTCTTCTCACAAACCACATAAGGATACACCAGTGTCATTGCATGTGTGTTCTTCTCATGAACCACACCCAGTGTCATTGTATGTGTGCTCCTCTCACAGTGTACACATGGATCCACCAGTGTCATTAGATGTGTGTTCTTCTCATCAACCACATCTAGAGTCATTGCATGTGTGTTCTTTTCACAAACCACACATGGATCCACCAGTGTCATTGCATGTGTGTTCTTCTCATGAACCACAGCTAGACTCATTGCATGTCTGTTATTCTCACAGACCACAGCTAGTCATTGCATGTGTGTTATTCTCACAAACCGTAGCTAAAGTGATTGCATGTCTGTTCTTTTCACAAACCACGCATGGATCCACCAGTTTCATTGCATGTATGTTCTTCTCATGAACCACATCTAGACTCATTGCATGTCTGTTATTCTCATAGACCATAGCTAGAGTCATTGCATGTCTGTTATTCTCACAAACCGCGGCAAGAGTGATTGCATGTCTGTTCTTTTCACAAACCACATATGGATCCACCAGTGTCATTGCATGTCTATTATTTTCACGAACCACACCCAGTGTCATTGCATGTATGTTCTTCTCATAAACCACACATGGATCCACTAGTGTCATAGCATGTGTGATCTTCTCATGAACCACAACTAGAGTCATTGAATGTCTATTATTCTCACAAACCACATAAGGATACACCAGTGTTATTTCTTGTGTGTTCTTCTCATGAACCACACCTAGTGTCGTTGCATGTGTGTTCCTCTCACAATGTACACATGGATCCACCAGTGTCATTGGATGTGTGTTCTTCTCATGAACCACATCTAGAGTCATCGCATGTGTGCTCTTTTCACAAACCACATATGGATCCACCTGTGCCATTGCATGTGTGTTCTTCTCATGAACCACATCTAGAGTCATTGCATGTCTGTTATTCTCACAGACCACAGCTAGAATCATTGCATGTGTGTTATTCTCACAAACCACAGCTAGAGTGATTGCATGTCTGTTCTTTTCACAAACCACATATGGATCCACCAGTGTCATTGCATGTCTGTTCTTCTCATAAACCACACATGGATCCACCAGTGTCATTGCATGTGTGTTCCTCTCACAGTGTACACATGTTTCCACCAGTGTCATTGGATGTGTGTTCTTCTCATGAACCACATCTAGAGTCATTGCATGTGTGTTCTTCTCACAAACCACACATGGATCCACTAGTGTCATTGCATGTGTATTCTTCTCATGAACCACAGCTAGACTCACTGCATGTCTATTATTCTCACAGACCACAACTAGAGTCATATCATGTGTGTTATTCTCACAAACCACTCCTAGAGTGATTGCATGTGTGTTCTTCTCACAAACCACACATGGATCCACCAGTGTCATTGCATGTGTGTTCTTATCATGAACCACACCTAGTGTCATTGCATGTCTGTTCCTCTCATAAACCACACATGGATCCACCAGTGTCATTGCATCTGTGTTCTTCTCATGAACAATAGCTAGAGTCATTGCATGTATGTTCTTCTCACAAAGCACATAAGGATACACCAGTGTTATTGCATGTGTGTTCTTCTCATGAACCATACCCAGAGTCATTGCATGTGTGTTCCTCTCACAGTGTACACATGGATCCACCAGTGTCATTGGATGTGTGTTCTTCTCATGAACCACATCTAGAGTCATTGTATGTGTGTTCTTCTCACAAACCACACATGGATCCACCAGTGTCATTGCATGTGTGTTCTTCTCATGAACCACAGCTAGAGTCATTGCATGTTTGTTATTCTCATAGACCACACTAGAGTCATTGCATATCTGTTATTCTCACAAACCACAGCTAGAGTGATTGCATGTCTGTTCTTTTCACAAACCACATATGGATCCACCAGTGTCATTGCATGTCTGTTCTTTTCATGAACCACACCCAGTGTCATTGCATGTTTGTTCTTCTCATAAACCACACATGGATCCACCAGTGCCATTGCATGTGTGTTCTTCTCATGAACCACAACTAGAGTCATTGCATGTCTGTTATTCTCACAAACCACATAAGGATACACTAGTGTCATTGCATGTGTGTTCTTCTCATGAACCACACCCAGTGTCATTGCATGTGTGTTCCTCTCATAGTGTACACATGGATCCACCAGTGGCATTGGATGTGTGTTCTTCTCATGAACCACATCTAGAGTCAACCAGTGTGATTGCATGTCTGTTGTTTTCACAAACCACATATGGATCCACCAGTGTAATTGCATGTGTGTTCCTCTCATAAACCACACATGGATCCACCAAGTGTGATTGCATGTCTGTTCTTCACACAAACCACATAAGGATCCACCAGTGTCATTGGATGCGTGTTCCTCTCATAGTGTACACATGGATCCACCAGTGTCATTGCATGTGTGTTCTTCTCATGAACCACACATGGATCCACCAAGTGTCATTGCATGTGTGTTCTTTCCACAAACCACATATGGATCCACCAGTGTCATTGCATGTGTGTTATTTTCATGAACCACAGCTAGTGTCATTGCATGTCTCTTCCTCTCATAAACCACACATGGATCCAGCAGTGTCATTGCATGTGTGTTCTTCTCATGAACCACAGCTAGAGTCATTGCATGTTTGTTATTCTCACAAACCACATAAGGATCCACCAGTGTCATTGCATGTGTGCTCTTTTCATGAACCAAAGTTAGAGTCATTGCATGTCTGTTCTTTTCACAAACCACAATCACCAGTGTCATTGCATGTGTGTTGTTGGGGATATACTTTCCGGGTATCCTCACAGTTCCTCACTGACCAGGGTGGCCCACTTCGGGTTAGAGCTTTGCTTCACGGGCGGCCCAGTCAGGGAGAAAGATGGAGTCCAATCTGGCTACAGGAAGGCCAAGAAGACTTACCGACTTAGGCCCATAATGTTACTTGTAGTTCAAGATGTACTCTGTAAACGACTCTTAGTCATAGCCGGATAGATCTCTCATGTAAACCCTAGGCCGGATATCTATATAAGCCATCCTAGGGACAGCCTTTAGGGCACACCAATACTTTAGACCCTCAACTCACACAGGCGAAACCCTTGTAACCCATATTCCGGCTCTGCCGTATTACTGGATTGCTAGCAGGAGTAGGATCCGTCCAAAAGCCGGCGGATTCGAACCTAGGTAAACTTGTGTGCTCACTGTCGCGAAACACCGTACGTATCACCCCCTCTCTTCCGCACGCCTCGAGGGACCCCTCATGGCGTACTTGTCATCACTCCGACGATAGTTGGCGCCCACCGTGGGGCAAGTGGGCTTCGGATCTGCGTTCCGAGCGGAATCTGCAAGAATCAGAATCGGCAAGACTATCGCCATCGGTCGCATCCTCTACGCCAGCGACGTCCCTCTCATCGTGCTCAACGAGACTTGGATTCCGGCTAGGGAGGCTGTGACTACCTACACAATCATGTCTTTTGGTGAGATCGATGTTTACATCGATTTCGCTGAACCTTCCCCACCCACCCCAGTGGTGATGATAGAGGCAGAAGAATCTTCTGGGTCCCCTTTGTCCGCGGAAGCGGCAGAGTTCCGTATCTCAGAAAACCCTAAACCCACCTAGCCCGCACCAGTTGCGGAGATAGTGGAGAAATCCGAGCCTGAAGAAGACCTAGCGGTCCAAGTCGAATCTGGAGTGGATCTCCCTGGAGGAGCCGGATCCCCGATCGACCCACCCGGATCTCCCTTGATGAGTCAACGACACTGATTCCGGCTCTGATGACGCCGGGACAGACATGCCTTTCCTCAGGTACACACTGCGACGTATGATACTGCAAGATGCAAGCGCAGATGCAATCCTCGAGACCATCAAAAGTTTCGACATGGCAGACCACAAAAGCCGTAGGTACCTCAGGAAGCACGCGTCGCACTTTGTCGAATATGTAGGATCCGGATCTGGCTCTGCCGATGCTAGAGAAAACACTGACTCTGTGCTGGAGGCAATTGGAACAAACACCGACGTACCCGCATCCTCGGATGAATCGATGACGTCGGCAGATTTCCGAAAGTTCTCCGTGGAGTATGAAGAGGAGTATAACTCCAAAGCTGCAGAAGAAGGAGAAGCCATGGATGAAGGATCCGGGGAACACTCTCCCAAAGCGCAGGATGACATGGACGTCGGAGATAATCCCGAAGTCCAGATGTCCGAAAGTACCGATCAAAGCTTGACTCCGGGAAACGGACCTAAAGCCGTCTTTGCTACCGGCGCTGCCAAGAAGGCAAAGAAGAAGACCCCGGCAAAAGACCCCGGCAAAAGACCCCGGCAAAAGACCCTCTAGCTGAGGAGGTGATTGCCGAGGAATACGAAGAAGACTCGGATGGAGCGCTTATCCTAGAAGAGCCGAAAAATAAGAATCGGTGGATGGACACGTGATCACCGAAGGTGCGCGTAAACTCATCAATGCGGCATTAACCACACCTATCCCTACAGTTGCAGAACGTACTGCTGAAGAGATGGACGAAAGGGCTCAGGCCCTAGAAGCGCGTCGTCAACAACTCCTTGATGAAGCCAAAAACATCGAGGAGGAGAAGAAACACATGGCAACCAAGGATTACATGTCTCGGTTGCATCAGAAGACACGGAAGCATCACACTGATGATGAACAATTCCCACACATTCGTGCTATCCTTTTCGGAGATGAGATGGGGAAGCCACGGAAAGATAGCAAAGGAGATTGGGTATACCCAACCCCAGTACAGAATACCGTGGCAGCCCAAGAAATTCTATCGGCTAATCCAGGACCGGAGGAAATCCAGTTGGGAATCAAACTACTCAACAAAGGGATGGAGCAGCAAAAGGTCGCCATGTCCGGAAGTCAAAAACTAGTCTCAGATTCCGACCAATGTCGCACAGATCCGGCATGGGCTGATGTAAGACCCCAGCGCATCCCGGAGCAGCACTACCGCCCGGAACACCGGGAAGACAATTACTCAAGAACCGGATCATCAGGACAGCACCGCAGGACTACGCGTGGCTGGAGCAATGTCGCCCCAGCAGCCGAGAAAGAGGCCATCACTGCTCTGAATCCGAGGAATCCTCCCCGACGAGAGTCTAACGATCGAAGGGGAGAAGATAAAGAGAAACATCGGGAGGAGGATCGTCAAAAAATGCCACCTCCTAGACATGCAAGCCGTCTGGCTGAGCCTCACCGTAGTGGGAACGACGGGCGAAGGAACAACAGAAACCATGCCGAGACAAGACGGAAGGGGGCTCGTCGTAGTCAAGACCCTCCCCAGAACCGGAATAATGACGCTCCGCATGGAGGCTGGTGATTAGCCAGAAATTATCCAGCTGCCCCACCCTCTCCACCAAGCAGTCACCATAACGGCTCCCAAGGAGGACAAGGAGGACGACGTGGTGGTGGAGGTGGTGGTAGAAGCCGAAGTCCGGCTCCAAGGCACCGTAGCCACAGCCAACATTCGGGACGATCACTATCCCCTAACAATGCAAGGCATAGGATCAATTCCAACATAGAGGCGCGGCGCTATGAAAACGATGATATCTACGTGGGCCCAAAGTGCTTCGGACCACGCATCAGAGCTACAAGATTCCCGAAAGGATTTGCTATTTCAAGACATATCCAAGCCTACGACGGCATTGCTCGGCCAGATACCTAGTTACAGGATTTCTTCCAAGCTTATTGCATCGCCAAAGGCGGAAACAGCCTGGTCGCAACCCGATATCTCCCACTTATGTTGCGGAAGACGGCACGATCATGGCTCAATGAAATTCCGGAGAACACCATCCATAACTGGTATGACATGCAAAGTGCGTTCTTTCGGAATTTCGAAGGCACATATCGGAGGCCCTGTACGGTCGGAGACCTACAGTGCTGCACCCAGAAGGCCGGAGAAACTTGCCGAGATTACCTCGGACGATGGATCGACACCAAGAACTCCTGTGAGGGAGTAAACGATCAAACCGCGATTCAAGCTTTCATCGCAGGACTCCCAATTGGTCTACTGCGTCACCGCTTGAAGTGTGACAAGGTTACTGACTTGGGGGAGATGATAGAAACAGCGAGCAAGTATGCAGATGCTGACGACAATGCAGAAGGATTGCTCAATGCCCTAGCTGTACCTCAGTCGGCAAAACAACCAAAGCAACAAGCTCAGAAGCGAAAAAATACCTCGGAGGAGAAACCCAATGCAGAAACAGCAGTGGTCACTGCTACTTTCGGGTCTGGAGGACGAGGAGTACGCGGCGGAGGCCGCGGGCGTGGCCGTGGGACTTCAAGGGTCCAAGGTAGAGGAGAACAGCAACCAGGCAAAACCTACTCTTGGGCCGACATTGCTAACAACCCATGTGTGCATCACCTAGACGCCAATGGGGGCTCGTTCCACACCAACGTCGAATGTCGTTTCAATGACGACATCAAAAGATATGACACCACGGGCTACAAAGCTAAGCGGAAGAAGGGAAAGAAGAATCCCGAAAAAGAAAAAGAGACCAAGGAAGATTCCGACATGGAGGAAGCTGATGCTTCAAATCCCAAGCCGGAAGGGAAGAAAACTTTTCCCACCAAGAAGGACACTTATGTCACTTTCCTCGGATCTCAACTAGCAAAGGTCAAGAAGGCAGTTCTGCACGAACTCAATGCAATAGTTTTGGCTGTCCCCCAATATCTGGACTGGTCGGAAGTGGCAATCACATTTGACCGCGTTGATCATCCGCCTAAGTTGCATAGGCGAGGAAAATACGCCTTAATCGTCAATCCATTAATTGACGGTTATGGTTTCTCCAAGACCCTCATGGACGGTGGTAGTAGTATCAATATTCTCTATGTCGAAACACTATGCCGGATGAGGATCTCGGAAACTTAGCTGAACCATAGCTCTGTGATCTTTCATGGAGTCGTCCCAGGAAGACAAGCTAATTCCCTGGGAGAGATCACTTTGGATGTTACCTTTGGAACTCCAAAGAACTATCGGACGGAGGCACTTTCCTTCGAAGTGGTCCCGTTCAAGAGCACGTACCACACTATATTCGGACGTTCGGCTTACTGGGCTTTTATGGCTCGCCCGTGTTACATTTATAATATGATGAAAATTCTAGGTCCCAACGGCGTGATCACCATCAGGGGAGACCCGAAGAAAGCGTGAGAGTGCGAGGATGGAAATGCCGCCTTTGCTAAAGCCGTGCTGCACGCCCAGGAGTACCAGGAGATCAAGAAGAGCATAGATCCGTCCGAGATGCCTGCAACGAAGAAGGAGGTGACAAAGCCAAATCCGGATTTCAAGGCATCAGAAGAGACGAAGAAGACGCCGTTGAAGGATGATGACCCCTCCAAGGTGACTCAGATAGGCGTAGGCCTAGGTAGCACATAGGAAAGCGCGCTCGTCAAGTTCCTCCAAGCAAATCAAGATATCTTCGCATGGCAGCCATCTGACATGACCGGAGTACCTAGGGAACTTTCTGAGCACTCTCTAAATGTAAACCCGAACGCTAAACCCGTCAAACAGTCCCTACGATGATTTGGCGATGAAAAGCATAAGGCAATAGCTAAGGAACTAGCACGACTCGAGTTAGCCGGATTCATAGAAGAGGTCATCCACACTGAGTGGTCGGCCAATCCTGTAATGGTCCCTAAAAGGGACGCCACTGATTTAAGGATGTGTGTTGATTATACTGCCTTGAACAAGGCTTGTCCAAAAGATCCGTTCGCTCTACCTAGAATTGATCAAGTCATCGATTCTACGGTAGGCTCAGAACTCCTCTGTTTTCTCGACGCATATTCCGGTTATCACCAAATCCGGATGAAGGAATCTGACAAAGTCAAAACTTCATTCACAACCCCCTTCGGAACCTTCTGTTTTGTTACGATGCCCTTTGGGCTGAAGAACGCAGGAGCTACGTACCAGCGCACGATGTAGCGTTGCCTCCATGACCAACTCGGACGCAATGTACATGCATACGTGGATGATATTGCAGTAATGTCCAAAAAGAAGGAAACGTTGATTTCCGACTTGGAGGAAACATTTGCCAACTTACGAAAATACAACATCATGCTTAACCCAAAGAAGTGCTTCTTTGGAATACCAGCCGGAAAATTGTTAGGTTTCATCGTGTCTCAAAGAGGCATAGAGGTGAACCGGGACAAAATCAAGGCTATACTCAATATTTCCAAGCCAACTCGCCTGAAGGACGTACAAAGATTAACTAGCTGCATCGCTGCAGTCAGTCGATTCGTAAGCCGGCTTGGTGAAAGAGCCGCACCATTATACAAACTCCTGAAAAAGACCAAAGACTTTGAATATGCGTTGGAGACCGAATGTTGTTCGGAGTCTCAGATTGGATCCGGGACATCACGAGGAGATCCGGAATTGTCCGGAGAATAAGATTTATATATTGGGGATCATTGTCTAAGTTAGGAAATGTTCCGGAGTATTTGTATGGGGATTCTAGAAGGTTTCGGAATGTTCTGGGAGGTTCTAGAAGATTTCTTGGAGTTTGCTTGAAAACCAAGAAAGGATCAAGGAGTCTTTGTGGGGCAAGACACGGATTCGTGGGGGAGGAGGATTCCTACCCTCCTCCCAATCCGCCGGCCAAGGAGGGAGGGGAGTCCTACTAGGACTCCCCCTCCCATGGCGCCTCCCTCCTTTAAATAGAGGGGAGGGGGCGCCACCCCCAAAACCTCTCCCATAACAAACCCTAGCCGCCGCCTCTCTCCTCCTCCTTCACTCTGCTCCGGCTTAGGCGAAGCCCTGCAGAATTCTCTACTCCACCACCACCACCACACCGTCGTGCTGCTAGGATTTCGTGGAGAAGATCTACTACCTCCGCTGCTCGCTGGAACAGGGAGAGGAAGGTCTGCTTCGACTCCGCACGTGTGACCGACTGCGGAAGCGCTGCCGGAACACGGCGCCGGAAGGATCGTCCACACAATATTGAGATAGGCAAGTGATTGACTACATCAACCCCGAGATCTAATCTCGTAACGCTTTCGATTCTATGAGGGTTAGTACAGATCTATCTCGTTGCACATGTCTAATAGATTAGATCTTGGCTTTTATCTAGATTAGATCTGGGTTTTGTTCGTTCTTGCGGTAGAAAATTATTGTTTTCCATGCTACGAACCCATCAGATATTGTATATGCGCGTCCAGCGCTCCAGTTTGGAGTAGCCCCCGAGTGTCTGGCGGAGTCGTAGACTCGGGCAGAGACTCGAGTATTGTATCTTGTAGACGCAGTCGAAAATCACGCGAGGAGAAACCACTGACCCGGAAGTGCATCGAGTCAGCGTCTCATGCATAAGGAGCCAAGAGTCGACGATGTAGTCAAAGTCATGCGGTGATTAGCCGGGTGAGTCGACGATGCAGATGGAGTCGACACAGTCATTTCTGTCGGGTGCAGGGCTAGCACCGCGTGTGTGTACCATCCAGCAATGCAACCATCCGAGGAGGAACTCGACTCGGGTCTTGAGTGTATGTCGTAGCCAGTTGTTTTGTCGACTCCTGTTGGAGGACCCGATAGAATAGCTCGACGCAGTCGACATCCTTATAAGCTGCATAAAACATTACGAATTGTGAAGTACTTGTATCTTGTAAAGATATTTGCATGTAGGTTTGTAAAGTAAAATTCTGGTGCCAATCGAGTCGACACTTTTGCACTGTATGCTAGGCCTTTTCGTTAGCCTGATTACCCTTAGTCTCAATACCTTGCCGAGGCACTCGGAGTTCAAGGATTCGACGGTCAGGCAGAATCAGCTAGTTGGGCTGTCGCGTATGAGGTGCTCGAGTGCGCGGAGTCGATGACACATTAGGTTACTCGAAGAGGACGCAGCCCCCGAGTGTATCGAGTGCGAGTTAAAAGAAATCAGCTCTAAGTAGAGGGAAAACTTAGCTTTACTGGTAGTTGTCGTGGTGAACGAGTCGCAAGATCCGATGCGATCGACGGGTTGCGGGAGTCGAAGATTGTAGCAGCTCGTGGTCGCAGGAGTCGAGTGAGCCCACGAGTCACCCGATATGAAGACCGTAGCCGGCCGTTGAAGTTGAAGACCGTGGCGGGTCGCCAAAGCGGAGGGAGCCCCCGAGTCGTTGGAGTCGAAGATCGTAGCGAATCGTTGGAGTCGAAGACTGTAGCAGGTCGCGTGATTGACACCAGACGAGTAGTCAACGTGGCAGTCGAAAGTTGTGAAGCGATCATGTAGTTGATGTAGCAGTGGGTCATGCGGCAGACGTAGTCGACGCGGCGGATCGGAGTCGCGTGGTGATGACGAATTGCCGTATATGAAGACTGTAACGGGCCACAACAGTCAAAGACCGTATCGGGTCACCTCACCCGAAGACCGCAGCTGTAGCCCGCAGCGAGTCACGTGATGGAGTCGAAGACTCAATAGATGGGCGGAGTTGGAGACCGTAGTGAGTCACCGTAGCCGAAGGCGGTAACGGGCCTTGCGACGGAGTCGACGGAGCCCCGAGTGTAGATTCGATGTTTTCGATGTAGTCGAGGCGGCGTTCGAGAGCCGATGTGGCGGACCGGAGTCGACGCGGCAGTGGGTCGCCGATGCTGATGGCGGTAGCGAGTTTCCCCGACCGAAGATTGTAGTGGGTGGTCGATGTCGAGGGAGTCCCGAGTCGTCAGAGCCGAAGGCCGCAGCGAGTCGTGCGGCAGAGTCAGCGTCGGCCAGCGGAGTCGGCACCGTCAAGTGTCTCCATCTTAATTTCTTTATGGCGCCGCTAGGGGTTGCGTACAGTATACGTAGTTGAATTGGAGCTTCCCGTGCATAGTCGGAGTCAACTTGTCGTCGATGGTGCAGGAAACACGTCTTGATATTACTCGAATCCCTCGCATACACAGATGAATACAGGGATTGGCATCATTAATTTATTGAATCAACAAAAAGAATATTAAAAAGCAGCCTTGCATGTCAGGCGAGTACTCAATTTAGAGTAGAGAAAATAATATAGCTTAAGAAAGATTTAGAATGATATCATCGGTCGATTCCTTGTGGAGCACGAGTAGTGATTGATGTTCATGACGCCTTTGTTTTTTTCCTTTTGCATGCAATATTGGACACAGATCGCGTATTGCACTGCCTAGCTGTGTTGGTACTATTGAATTGATTGATCTGCCACCGCATGTTTCTTGAAGGAAAAAACATATCCCCACGAAGCTGATCTAATCCCGTTTTGTAGACGGTTGGCGAATCTGTGCACCCGGCCATGTGACGATGATGTCGACTGCGGCGGTCCTACTAGCGACCACGACCACGATTGAAGATGTTTGAAGGATCTCGTCCGTAAGACGACTCAAAGCAAACTAGATCTGCTCCTTTGGTACCAACGAATCGTGGATTGCCGGAGATAGAACCGACAAATTGTAGATTGCTACTGATGGGGTCGTCGAGATCGTAACATCAGCGCTCCCGTTTCCCACAGACGGTGCCAATTGATGAGGATTTAACTCATCAATGTCCATTGTTATGGACTTGGGTTTTGGAGAAGGAGGGAGCACTGGAAGTCTCGATCGGCTAGCAAACAAGCACATAGGGACGCAAGATTTACCCAGATTCAGGCCTCGTAGAGGTCCCTACTCCTGCTTGTCTGCTCGTGGAATTATCGAAGGAGTCGAAAGTTACAATGGTGCGCAGATGCAATCTGGCAAGGATTGTGGAAACTAGGGTTGCGTGTGTCTTCCTCGCCGCCCCCTCCTAGCCTTTATATAGATAGGCTAGGTCTCGGGTAGCAGGTCAAGTCGGTTACAAGTTAGGGTTTTCCCCTTCAAACTTTCTATCTTTAGCTTCTTCTTGTCCTTCAAGCAATCGAGAGTCCGTAGGTTACTCGAGTCCCTCCATCCGGCCCTTGGCGACACTGTGGGCTTGTATGTATTTGGACCGTATATACCAAGCTCGAGTACCTGTAGGGTATACCCATGTCACATACTTAAGCTAGATTTTGTTGTGGGGTAAGCCACGGGTTGGCCTGATCTTTCACGATTCTCGGTGGGGAAGTGGTGGATTCGCAAGGGAAGAGGGAGAGGAATATGAAATCGAACTCACAAGTCGAAGAATTCAGCTAACACATGCAAACACAAACGCAATACACGTTATTGCCTCACTCCGGCTACCGGTCCAATACGATCCTTTGGATCCGTATCAGGCAAAGCTCTCTCTTGGACCCAATCGGTGAGAAATAAGACCTTTGGTGAGAATCTTAAAAAATTCACAAAGAGCTAACTTAATTGGAAGATCTTGTACAACTTGGATGCTTAAGCGAAAAATCCAAAGAGGAGGAGATAGTATATCTTCCAAAGAAAGGTGAGACCAAAACTAGATCCTCTCTTAGGGTTTTATAGTTCTATTATCAAGTCTAAAGACGATCCATATGGGCTATTTATAGTACTTAGACCGAAGGGTAGGTAACGGGAATATTTTAAGGCATCAAACCCAGATCTAGGCGCAACCAGGTTGAAGTCGGTTGCTAAGTCGGCGGTGTCGGACCAGGCGTCAGATGGATCGGTGGTGAAGTCAGCGAGCCAGGTCGTGCGCTAGAATCACTTCGGCGACGCCGGTTCACTTTGGTTTTTCTGATCCAGTAGTCAGAAGGCTCGTTTAGCAGGGTGCCGGTCTAGGATGGTCCCGCCGGGGCTGGCGCCGGTTTGGCGTGGTCAGTCTAGCGGTGGGGCCAATGTGCCGGTCTGCCGCCGGATTGTCCAGTCTCGCCTTCTCGTCTCCGTCTCGGCGTGGTGATGATCCATCTTGGCGTAGCTCTTGAGGCTCATACCTGAGGACACGTAGGGCATTGGTATGGAGTAGCAATCCATCCAAGGTAGAGTCAAAATCACACATCGAGAGGAGTGAGTTCACTTCCTTGGCTTGGGCACGGGTCATCGGTCCACTTGAGGGACTTGGTAGGGTGGATGTAGGGTCATCAGTAGTACAGGCTACATCACCTCCCCCTTGCGAAGGATACATCCTCAACTCTTGATCTTCCTCATCTCCATGAAATGGTGAAAGGTCCACCGCATTGAATGTGTCACTCATGAGGTACTTGGACATGGGGATGTCGATGATGTAGACAGACCTTGAAAGGACTATCACCTCAAAGCTTGATCTTGGAGTCTCGGTGTTTTGGAAAGCGTTCTTTGCGGAGGTGTATCCACACATGGTCACCTTCTTCAAATATCATCTTTGTCTTGTGTTTGTTGATCCTTGAAGCTTGACGAAGGACTCGTTGCTCAATGGTAGCTCTTGTATCTTCATGTAGTTTCTTCATTTGTTTGGCTCACTTGTCAATGTTCATGTTGGTGCGCTGAAGAGGGAGTGGTAGGATTTCAAGCACGCTCATCGGCTCGATATCATATATGATCATGGATTCTTCATGGTTGTGGAGTGCTTGGCATGGTTGTATGTAAACTCCGCACGAGGGATGCATTATTCCCAATTCTTGAGGTTCTTCTTTATCAACACTCGGAGAAGAGTACCAAGGCTTCGGTTGACAACCTCGGTTTGCTTGTTAGTTTGAGGATGCGAAGCAGAGGAGAATAGAAGCTTCACTCCTAACATGGCCATTAGTATCTTCCACATATAGCTCATGAACTAGACATCACGGTCGGTGACTATTGTTCTTGGCACACCATGAAGACGGATGATTCCCTAAAAAACAAGTTTACAACCTGTGAAGCATCATCGATTAACGTGGTATTGCCGATGAGTACGCCATGGAGGGGTACTCACAGTGCGTGTTTAGAGACGTGGGGTAAGACGGAGAGTTGGTGGGTACGAGGTAACACAACTTACCTAGGTTCAAGTCCCACAACATGGCGGAACTCTACTCCTGCTATAAATCACTATAATGGCAATACGCCGAGTTACAGAGATAGGTTCGATGTGCGAGGTGTTGCGTGTTGTATGCAGCAATCTAAGAGGTTGTGTGTGTGCCCTAAAGGCTCCCACAGGCCATCTTATAAAGGCGCCAAGACCTAGGGTTTACAGGGAAAGGTCCTTGCCAGACAAGGTAAAGAGTCCTACACTAATACGAACTAGTCTTCCATGTCTTGTACTCCAAGGCTCCGAGTATGTCAGTGACTCCTACGTAGACTTCCTTTATCCGGCATGGGCCTCCCTTCTGGATCCGTCTAACTGGGCCGCCCAGCAGGCCATAGGCCTTGCTACCAACTATGGGCCACCCGGGTTAGGCGGACTGGCGACATGCTATAAGGATACCCATATAGCATATCCCCAACAGTAGCCCCCGGAGGACTTTGAAATCTTGCGCCGTCTTGTCCGTTGATCTTTGAATGTCCCGTCTAAGTGATGCCGGCAATCCATCAAGCAATATCTCAAAGGTCTCCCAAAGAACCCTGCAATCCTCTCCGGCTTTGCAATGTAGCCAGAGACTCCTTGAGTCTTTGTTTCTAGAGTCGGGTAATCTCTGCCTTCGATGGAATCTTAGGATGTGACCCTTCACTGCCACTATCAGGACGATGACGTAGGGTACAACCTACACTACCTCGAAACTCACAGAAACAGAGAATTAATCATCAGCTATTTTCACGCGTGCGAAATCCGAAACGGCAAAGCGGCAAAGACGGAGCACATAGCAAAATTACCGCGCACGTTCACTTCCACATCGGTAACATTTCGTCCATTAGATCTCTTTGCACGAATCTTGACGCGAGGTATATATATTTTCATCATAGTCAATTTATTTCTCTTTTACCCGCATTCACTTTCCAGTCTTCCTCTTCCTCTAGCCGCGCAACCGTTTGAGCTCTTCTGCGAAAACCCTAACCAGAGCCCTTCTATTTTCCACCTTCCCCATGTCGTAATGGCCTCTAGCAGCTCTGTCCCTTCCATGGTGGTGGTTCCCGAGGCTACGCTAGAGCCATCCGAGGGAGTGGCCGTCCTGCTGGAGGGGGTGGTCGTTCATGTCTCCGCCGTGGTGGAAGCCACCAGCGATGACTAAGAACGAGCGGCGCCCAAAGCCGCTGAAGAAGAAAACGACTCTCACAAGGGGGGGTGTGGAGAGGCTCTGATCTCTCCGTCGAGGATCTATAGGAACTGGTCACCGAGGGGTATCTCCCCGCGGCGAAGGAGTTGGTCTGGCGGGCGGCGCCGGCCGGCGAGGTGGTCCCTTCTCCCAAAGCCGTAGAGAAGGTATACCTCAAGTCTCAGCTGGTGCGCGGAGTAAGCCTGCCAGTCTCCGACTTCTTCTTGGATGTCCTCTGGCACTTCCGGGTACTCCCCCACAATCTCTCTCCCAACAACATTCTAGTCCTTAGCAACGTAGCTCTGTGCGAAGGATTTCTAGGAATCAAGCCTAGATTAGATCCGTTTGTATACTTTTTTACTGTCAAGAGAGAGTCCGTAGAGTCCAAGGACGAATTGCGGATCTGCGGAACCATTAGCTTCAAGATCCGGCCTAACCGGCGCTTTCCCGACATAGTAGGGCATGAGTCGTGCAAGAACTGGCAGCACACGTATTTCTACGGCCCAGATATCCTTCTGCCTGACCGCCTTGAGACTTATCCTGACTTCGTCGGCGGAGCTGCCACCGAGGTGCCTGCATGGCGGATCCCAGTCTCTCTTCCCTCTGACGATGAAGCCAACCGCGTCGTAAGATGGATTGAATGGCTCGTAGATGGAGGTCTAATGAGCTTGAACCTTGCCATGTGCTAGTTCATCGGGCGGATCCAGCCTCTGCAGCACCACGCCGAGTTGTTGTGTAAATACACTCAAGACATGAGGGATCCCATGCAAATTTTGCGGGATAACTTCTCTACTAACTCCATCAAACTTCGGCTTAAGGACATCGTCAAGGTGAAGGACAAGAAGTGTGGCTTCACGATCACCTTCGACATGTTCTATTGCGGCAAATGCCTAGAGGTATCTTTTGTTTCCTTTGTTGCTTGTTATATGCTCTAAGGTTTTTCCGACTTGAAGTTATCAATCTAACACTCCTCTGTATCCCAGCTGGCGACCTTGGTGGTGGATCAAATGGCCTCCCAAGTCTATGATCCTAAGCTGAAGGATATCCAAGTGGTGTCCGACGATGATGCCCCCAAGGATCAACCAGCTTCGGCAGCACGAAAGCGGAAGAGCTCCACCTCTAACGCTGCTGTCGAGGCCAAGAAGAAGAAATCGGAGAGTGGAGTCTCCAAACGTTCCACTACCGTCTTAGAGGCGGAGAAGAAGAAGAAGTCCACCGGCATTCCTCTCACCAAGGCTCCTGCCGTGGAGTAAGTATTTTCATTCTCCGACTTGTGCTTTTCAGCCCATGCCCTTTTTTCAACTCTTGTACTTATACTTTGTACGTTTCAGGAGGAAAGCCGGTGTTAGTTTGAAGCGATCCTCCAAAGATGTTGGAGGGTCAAAAAACATTCGTGATATGATGACTAGGGATTTGTCCGTCAAGTCCTCTCCCGCTACCGCTCCCCCTACTCCTGCCGCTAAGCCTTCTGCTGGCCCTGCTGGCCCTTCATTTCCCGTCATCCCTAAGATCTCCGCTATGGAGACAGATTTCAATCCAATACTTGATATCTCAGGCTCTGTCGAGGTAGATGTTACTCCTAGAGGTCAGACGACGCAGGAGAGCACCTCCTCTAAAGTGGCTGAAGCTCCGGCTAAGGATGCCACTGAGAAAGGGAAGGAAGTGGTGGAAGAGGTGGACGTGGAAGCGACGATTGAGGCAGGAGCCTCCAAGCCATCATCTGCTTTGAAGGTGCAAGAGGCGGCTAGGGCTTTATCCATGCCTCCGGCTTCAACCTCTCCATTGGCTGCGACTCCTCCGACATTGAGCCTGGATGACCTCATCATGCAGGCCAATGCAATCTATAAGAATGCCCGGACCTTCCATGATTCCTATGGTCATTGCCATCGTAAGTCTTTTGAGCTTTACTTCTTTTAATATGTAATGTATCCTATTGTATCCCCCGAGCTCTTAGGCGGATAAACCAATAGTTATTGGCCTGAGTGCTCCAAAGAACCAAGTGTAGAACTTGTCTGTGTAGCCCCGAGCATTTAGTTGAAACTGAATAGTTCCGACTAGATGCTCTAGAGAAACTAGCTTATTGTAAAATCATATACTGTAGCCCCCGAGCGTTTAGTTGAAACTTGGATAGTTCCGACTAGATGCTCTAGAGAAACTAAGCATGTTAACATCTTGTGCAGAATGAGAATAAACGGAGGATAGCCGCCAATGAGAGGTTTGCTGCTCTGCAAAAGGAACTAGACCTTGAACAGGGTAAAACCAAATTCCTGAAGCAGCAAATCAAAAATAGCCAGAGTCTGTTTCCTACAACAGCTCCTTGCTTTTCTCATTGAATTATCTCTTCCATCTTCTAATAGCACTTTCTGATTTCCGTCTTACAGAAGCCATTGTCAAGGCCAAGAGCATTGTTGAGCAATCCAAGCATATTCAGGAGCTCGATGATGAAAACAAAATTCTGAAGAAGGACCTGGCCGATGCCGTCAAGGGCCATGAGGCAGCGATGAAGGTGTTGCAAGAGTCTGCTAACACCGAGATGCAACGCCTGAAGGACGAACTTGTGCAACTCAAGGAGCAGAACCAAGCTGCCCAAGAGCAGAATGCTAAAAACCTTGAGGTGTACAAGTCAGTCCAAAAGGAGTGTGATGCTTTGGCGGAGATGTGCAAGCAAGCGGAAACGCGCATCTTCGGTAACCTTTCTCCGTCTTGGTCACTTCTGTAAGTTGGACAACCATTTTACTTGTTTTGTACTCATGGTCCTTGTATTTTGTGCAAACCACATCTCCCATTGGCTTAGCCAATTTGGGTGAGGGTGCTCTGGATCCCAAGGAACGCATGATTCTTGCTGGCAACTTCGTCAGCACCGCCATTGCCCAAGCCAAAGAGATAGCTCAACCTCTGGGTATCAATATCAAGGCAGCAGACTCAGCGCCAAATTCGCGAACATCCTGTACCGAGCCCCCGAGAAAGTCAAGGACTGGAAAGCCTCTTGCGTCCGAGCTGGTGCTAGGATGACCCTGTCCTTGGTCAAGGTACACTACGACAATGCCGATATCGACTTGGTGACCTCTGGCATGCCCAAGCTAGACGAGGAAGGTCGAGAGATTGATAGCGATGCTATTTGGAACTCCCTCGCCGGCTTTGACACCAGAGTTGCCAAGATGGTCAAGGTGGATGTCTTCGTGCCTGCCGAGATCCTTGATGAAGACATGGCCTCGTCTGAGTCTAGCCCCTCTCCTTCATAGTTCGACGAGCTCTCCCCGCCTGGCTCTCCTGATGATGCCACCACGAAACCCCCTACAACAGAGCCATAAAAACAATATTTGTATTAAATGTGTCTCTGCAATGTGTATGCGGAAAAAACTTATGTTTGGCTAAGGCAGAAAAACTTGTACTCAAGCTTCCTGCAACTTATCAGTTTCCAGCATGTGTATATATTTTTTAAGCAAGTGTTGACTTATCCATTATTCTGGTTCGCATGCTTGACCTTTCGTGAGACGGAAGACTCACAGCATAGAACTATGCTCTCAGGTGATGATGCTTAATAGCACCGTCAAGAACCTAAGAGCAAAATCGCCGGCTTTGAGTGCCGAAAAGTCACTACTCCGGAATCTGCATAAAAACTTCAAAAAACGTGTAGACCAGAAAACTTAAGCTAACGCCCATAGGGGGAATTTTCACAAGGGCAAATGCAACCTTGCGCATAAAGGGTTTATATGATCCAAAAATGAACAACTAAAGGAGGTAAAAGACTCAGAGAATATGAGTGAACCAAATGCTTTATTTCATTGATCATATAAAAAACTTATTACACAATATAAATGTGCTAAGTGTAAAAGGGACGTAGATGTGCTATGTTCCATGGCCGATCTGTCTCCGAGTAATCATCATGGGAGTCACGTTGCTTGCGCTTGTGATTTTTTGGCCTATATTTCAACTTGTGAATATCGACGAGGTAATAGGAACCATTTATCAATGCTTTGCTTATGTCGAACGGTCCTTCCCAAGGCGGGGATAGTTTGTGTGATTTCTCCTACTTGAGTTTAAGCACCAAATCCCATCTTTAAACGAGCGATGCTTTATGCGGTGACTATGATAGCCACGCAGCTTCTGCTAGTAGATGGTGGATCTCCGGCATGCCAGCACGTGCTCTTCTTCAAGTAGGTCCATAGATAAGCGTCTGGATTCTTCAGCATCATCCTTGTTGTAGGCGGAAACTCTTGGTGCATTGTGGATGATGCCGGATGGGAGGACTGCTTCTTCTCCATAAACCATGAAGAAAGGAGTTAATCCGGTGGATCTGTTGGGTGTTGTTCTTAAACTCCACAAGACTGATGGCAATTCCTCTGCCTAGGCGCCGGCTTCTCTACGTAGCGGTTCCTCTAAGCGTGGCTTGATTCTGTGCAGAATTAGTCCATTGGCCCTTTCAACTTGCCCATTTGACTGTGGGTGTGCCACATATGCCAGGTCAAGGCAGATGCCTTTTTCATGATAGTACTCTCAACTTCTCCGAGAGATAAATTTCTGCCATTGTCAGTGATGATGCTATGTGGGAGACCAAATCTCACCACTAGATCCCAGACAAATTTGAGGGTTGTTGCCCCATCAAGCTTTCTAATGGGTTTAGCTTCGATCCATTTTGTGAATTTGTCCACTACTACTAGCAAGTGTGTGAATCCACAGGGTGTTGTCTGCAAAGGTCCCACCATGTCTAGCCCCCAGACTGCAAACGGCCAAGTTATTGGTATTGTTCGCAATTCTTCAGCTGGAACACTTGGTTGTATTGCATAGAACTAACACCCAAGGCATGTTTGTACCAACTTATCGGTGTCCGCCTTGGCAGTTATCCAGTAGAATCCTTGCCGGAAGGCTTTAGCCACCAACGATCGGGGAGCGGCGTGATGCCTACAATCTCCGAGATGTATTTCTCTAAGGATTTCAATACCTTGTTGCTGGGAGATGCATCATAGGAAAACTCCGGTGGTACTTCTTTTGTATAGCTGGCCGTCAATGATGACATAGCCTTTTTCTCTGCGTACTATTTGTCGGCTTTCGACTTTGTCAGCGGGCAAAGTTCCGTCTTATAGATAGTCCATGAATGGTTTCATCCAAGCCAAAGAGGTCATTGTTACTGTGTTAACAAATGAATCCACTCTATCCGGGTTGTCGGGGTCCGCTCCTTTCATGGATGGGATCCGTAAATGTTCTAGCAAAACGCCTGGCGGAATTGGTCGACGAGCTGATCCAAGCTTTGACAGCAGATCTGCCGCCTCATTATCCTCCCTTTTAACATACTTGACTTCGTAGCCATCGAAGCACTTGGCTATTTCGTCTACTTAGTCTCGATATGCCGCCATCATAGGGTTCTGCGTGTTCCAGGTGCCAGCTACTTGCTAGGAAACCAAGTCAGAATCTCCACAACAAACTATGCACTTGATGCCAATATCCTTGGCTACATGAAGTCCGTGAATGAGGGCCTCATACTCCGACATGTTGTTGGTAGCATTGAAGTGGATATGCCGGACGTATTGCAACTTTTCTCCTATTGGTGATTGTAATAATACACCAGCCCCGAGCCATTGAGTAGCTTTGATCCGTCAAAGTACATAACCCAATATTCTGGCTCTAGTACAGGAGTATCTTCTGGCAGTTCTGTCCAATCTGCAAGAAAGTCTGCCAATGCTTGTGATTTGATAGTGTCGTGTCGATTGTAGGTGATTTCAAAGGCGGCAAGCTCAATGCCCCACTTTGCCACTCTCCCTGTAGCATCGCTGTTGTTGATGACGTCGGACAGTGGAGCTTTGCTCACTACTATGATGGGGTGATCCTAGAAATAATGCCTTAGCTTACGTGAAGCAAGGAAACCTCCATAAGCTATCTTCTGGTAGTGCGGGTAATGCTGCTTGGATTCCGTGAAGACCTCGCTTACATAGTAAACGAGTCGATGAACTCCGTACTCGTGCGTTGGTTCCTTGCACTCCACCACGATGACGATGCTGATTACTCGGTTGGTTGCCACCATGTAAAGTAACATAGGCTCCCTTGGCACCGGTGTTGCAAGTATTGGTGGGGAGGAGAGTATTCTCTTCAACTCCTGAAGTGTTGCGTCAGCTTCGTCTGTCCAAGTGAATTTGTTCGCCTTCTTGAGCAACTTATAGAGAGGCATAGCCTTCTCACCAAGTCGGGTGATGAACCGGCTTACTGCTGCAATGCAGCCTGTGAGCCGTTGTATGTCCTTCAAGCATGTTAGGGCGTTTGATGTCGAGGATGGCCTTGATTTTCCCCGGGTTCACCTCTATTCTGTGATGCAAAACGATGAAGCCCAACAGTTTGCCGGAGGGTACCCCGAAGACACACTTCTTGGGATTCAGCATCATGTTGTATTTCCGGAGATTGTCGAAGGTTTCCTGCAAGTCAGCGATAAGATCATTTGATCCGCAGCTGGGAAGAGCTGGTCTATAGCTTCGTGCGAAATTTCAAGGGAACTTACAAAAGACCCGCATCAATCGAAGAGCTAAAGGCCTGCTATCAGAATCCCAGTGAATCACTATGCTCCTACATTCAAAGGTAGTCCATCATTAAAAACTCGGCAGAAGACATCTCCGAGGACCACGCAATCGACACGTTCAATGGTGGCATATATCGCAGAGAGCTTAGGGAGGAGCTCGGCCGCACGAAGCCCAAAATAATCGACAACCTGATGGAAATCACAAATAGGTGGGCTGATGGAGAGGACTCGGTGAAAAATAACTGCGTCCACACAGACAACGAGGAAGACCTCGGCTATAGACGCGATCGTCGAGGAAAGTGTTGGATGTGCGGCTACGAAGACCGCGAAGAAGTCGACATGGTCGTGGCTGGCTACGCCGACAAACGCGATGACGACAACCACAACGGTGTGTACCGCAGTGGTGGCTACAGTGATAGCAAGAAAACCGTGCAAGTATGGAAATGCCGTACCCGTGACGAAGCCCCTTGAACGTCGATCCAGGGTAAACTATCTAGACCTTGCAACATCCACTTCTACATTGACAAGCATGATGGCAAGAAGAAATCCAGCCATCTCCTAAAGGACTGCCGCGAGTTCCTCAAGCTCCATGAAGGCCTCGCCTAGATGAATCGTGACGCGATAAATCAGGGCTACGGAGCTGCCCGGGTGCCATACCTCACGGACCACCACCACCTGCGGCTGTGCTCGCCCAGAACAACGGAGACGAGTAGTACCCATGACTACTAGGGAATATGGGCATGATCCAAAAAGGACGCCCCTCCAATAGGGTGCAAAATTCAATCACTCACCAAGTTAGTTTGGCGGTTAACTCTTCACCCTCGACCACTGAGTACCTCAGCGGGTGTGAGTCCTAAATCTCCTTCGACAAGCGCGATCACCCACGCCAAGTACCTCGCCCGGGACACTCTCCCCTAGTGCTTGAGGCACAAATAGGTGGCTACGAGATGAGTTGCATCTTCATCGACGGCGGCAGCGGCATCAACCTCATGTTTGCCAGTATGCTACATGCCAAGTGGACCCCTCTCTCTTGCCTATAGGCCTCTGACACAATGTTCCACGGCATCATCCTAGGGAAAGGTGTATATCCCTTGGGAAAAATCAACCTAGACGTCATCTTCGGCACACTAGCAAACTTCCGGCAAGAGCGCCTCGAGTTCGAAGTGGTCGACTGGCCATCGCAATATCACACAATCCTAGGACATGTCGCGTTCGCAAGGTTCATGGCGGTCCCACACTACGCCTACCCACAGATGAAGATGTCGGGACTTAACGGCATTATTAACGTCAACGAAAGCTTCACCATGTCAAACAGTTGCGACATGGAATTTAACAGAATCTCCCAATCTTTTAGCATGCAAGAAGAGATGGCGAGGCTAAAGGAGTCGACAGACAACAGTCTTCCTCCTCCAAGTAAGCTGAACGCACCCGACCAATCCTTTGACTCGTCGGTGCATACCAAGGCGGTCCAGGTCCACCCGACAGATTTGACCAAGACGGCCCTCATCGCCAATAACTTGAGTTCCACATAGGAACTCGTGCTCGTCGAATTCCTCCATGAGCACTGGGAGATCTTTGCCTGGTGTCCAGCGGACATGCGAGGAGTTCCCAGGGAATTTGCCGAGCACGCACTCAACATGAACCCTGACGCCAGACCAGTCAAGCAGTCGATACGTCGACTATCAGAACCAAGGGCAAAGGCGGTCGGTATGGAAGTCAACAGACTTATCGATGCCAACTTTATATGAGAAATAAAGGAGAGCACCTGGGTAGAAAACCCCGTGCTTGTTCCTAAAATGGACACGGATATCTTGCAGATGTGCGTGGACTTCACCTACCTCAACAAGCATTGCCCGAAGGACCACTTCCTTCTACCGCAGATCGATCAGATAAACGACTCCACCGTGGGTTGCACCCGCCTATGCTTCCTCGACGCCTACTCAGGCTACCATCAGATTTGCATGAAGGAGGAAGACCAGGAGAAGACAACCTTCATCACGCCCTTTGGCGTCTACTGCTAAACGACAAAGCCCTTTGGGCTGAAGAACGCAGGAGCCATCTATCAACGGTGTATGCAAGCCTGCCTAAAAAACCATCTTGGTCGGAGCATCCAAGTTTATGTCAATGACATTATTGTAAAAACCAAAGAGGAAGCCACATTACTCGACGATCTCCGCGAGACCTTCGACAACCTCGACCGCTACCAGATCAAGCTAAATTCAGAGAAGTGCGCCTTCGGCGTGCCATCTAGGCAATTGCTCGGGTACCTCATATCTACCAGGGAATTGAGGCCAACACAAAAAAGATAAAGGTCATACTGGCCATGGAGAAGCCAAAGAACGTCAAAGGTGTCCAGCAGCTAGCTGGGCGAATTGCGGTGCTCAGTTGATTCATCAGTCGAATGGGCGAAAAGGCACTACCATTCTATCAGGTCCTCCGCAAAGCTGAGAAGTTCGAGTAGACGGATGAGGCACAGGATGCATTCGACGACCTCAAATGCCTACTCTCCACCTCTCTAGTGTTGGTGACCTGATTGCCTACTAGTGCACGGGTTCATCAGAGAATGTTTTCACGGAAGTATTAATTCCATTTTTTATATCGATCCCAACAAGGAGCCTAAGAAAGTGTTTTTATGTGGTGTTTCTGTTGCACCCAAGGTGTCATAGGTCTTGAGTGAATTGACTGCTAAAGTTGACAATGGAAGTGGTGAGTAAAAGATAGAGGAAACTTGCTTAGGACATAAGTAAATTGCATAAAAGTAAAGATGCGAAAGGTGTGTAAAGGTCCTGTAGATGAGAAGTTAGGCGCGGAGAGAAACAGTTCATGATGATAGTGAAAGTGCCAAATGGATAAAGTGTAATAAGTGATTGTGATATTTCTTAATTATAATTGAGTAGGCAAGCAACCCATATACCGATTAGGAGTCCTCATGGCCAATTCTTCCTAGTCCCAATGATCCATCTGTCTGTTACCATGGCCATGGTCAGCACATTAATTAAGGTCTTGCGACCGGATCAAGGCTTTAATCTTGATGGTTCCTTGTTATTCTCAAGTAGTACTAGATCTTCATTGATATCGGCCATGTCACTCGGGGGTCACCGAATTACTAGCATACAAGTTCATACCTATGAGGTATTTGGATCATGTTTCCTAGGCCCTTAAATTAGATAACAAGCATTAGGCAAACATAGATAATCATTCTCATTATTACATAAACACTACAACGATCACAAACAGATGGATTTAAAAGAGGCACAACATATCTCACCAATCCCCTACATCTCCCATGCCTATGGGGATTTACTCAGATATGAGAGGAAGACAAATCAAAGGCATAATTGTATTGCAAGTAAAAATCATCTCAAAGTTATTGTAGCAAACCACAATAGCGATTAAAGATCAAATCAAATACAAACCAAAGGTAGATCAAAGTATCGAACCCTAATCTTACAAGTGCAAATCTCTCTCTCTAAGTAATGATGAAAATGATGGTGGAGTGTGTGGTGTAGAGGTTGGAGATCATCGAGGAAGGAGGTGAAGTTCTTCTCCTCTTCCAGATCTGATCTTCCCCTCTAGATGGCTTGCGGCGGCTGTATCTTCTGTTTTGTGGTTCTTCTCGCCTCCCTCTCTTCATGAAATTTGCTTGTATTAATATAAGGAAGGCGTCAATGTGTAGTACGGGCGGACGGTACGGGCGTGCCCTGACCGTACTGGTGGTCGTTGTGCATATTGGACGCCTCCAATGAAAGGGGCTCCAATTGGGGATTGACTTCTTTTGGTGCATTTAACCCATAAATGCTATTAGATCTCCAATAAATGTTCATTACCTAAAAACTATCACAAGAAACCAAGGATTCGCTAATTGCAATGTTAACATTAGAAGAAAAGGTTTATCTTTGGTAAAATCTGGCATTAAACAAGAGGAAAAACAATAGTTAAAAGTGGTGAAATTTGGAGCTATCAGTATCCCCAAGCTTAGCGGTTACTCGCCCTCGAGTGATAAAGCTATAATGAGTAATAGAGAATAATTGAATCAAGATGAAAACTTATAAGTTTGAGGTTGTATCATATTCCATCGTCTCAAATCCTGCAACCTTGAACATGAGCATAATATATCTGAATAGTTGCACTTAAGCTTAATTCCTAAACATAAGTAACTCGCTAGCTAATAATTCTTATAAATCAAATGAGATTGTTAAAAATTTGGCAAGGCTTTGCAAATCAATTTCTTTCAGCGCCTCTCTTATTATGAGAGTGAAAATGTTTTTAAGCGAGGTTGCTTGAGTCAAAATTAAGGGTGCACATGTAGATGTCAAAAGAAGGATAAACTAAGAGCTTTTTCATTAACACCCACTTTGATAATCACGGTTATCAAATACCTCTTATTTTCCTTGCCTATCAAGAACTCTAATTATATATTTTAGGTGGTGAGGTGATGCCAAAGATCAAAAGTATCAAAAGTTTTTTAGCTCATATTTTGGTGATAATTTTTTCTCTTTTTTTCTCAAGGACCAACGAATATTTATTTTGTAAACGCCTACACAACCTTTTGGAAATACCAATAATTTTGCTCATATAGTGACACGTATGCCACTCATGCCATCAACCCATAGCTGAAATTCGGGTTTATACCATAGATTGTTCAGAAGCTAGCGGAGTTGTTGGCATCCCAAAGGTGTGTATTTGAAACAATGTACTTTTATTTCCTTCTTCTCTCTTTCCTCCTCTCTTTTTTTACAGTAGGTCAATACAGGTTTTGGCATCTCCCTCTCCCACTCTAAAAAGTTCATTCTATCAAATAAATCTTTTTCAGAAGGTAGCATCAAGTCAACGATCAGTATGTGAGGTTGAGCACTACCAAGATTAAGCCCTTAAGACAAAAACAACACACCAAAGTTGTCGATAGACACTTTCTCTTATTCTTAAAAGTTTGGAATTAAATCCAAAGGGTATTTTTTCAAACTGATATTAATTGTCGAAAGTCTTAACCAAAGAGGTGACAAAAACCTTTGAGCTCAAGTCCTAAAAGATCACGAATTAAGCGTGGAGTCGAAGTCAAGTGCAACCGAACGGACATAAAATGTTCATGAATAAGCTTGTAGGAAGAAGGAAAATAGGAATGTGGTACCTCCTCTTGCTTGCTTGTATTCTACTTGAGCCAACTCTTTTTCGTTCGTCTCCATAGCTCGATGACTAGAAGTGAGAAACCTGAAGAAAGAATCAACAAGAGCCGAGAGAAATTTGCACAAATAAAATAAGAAGCTAGTCTAATATTTTTGGGATTTTCTTTTTATCAAATGCAAAACTAAAAATAAACATGCATTGAAACAAAACAAATAAAATAAGGAAGAAAAATATGAATGCAAAAAGGTGGGAGGAGTTTAACCTTGCCAAGCTTAGGCTTTTTGCCTAGCTGGAATCAAGCATCGCCACCAGCGGGCGGTGGCTGCTTGTATGGGAAGTTCGGGTAGCAGTTTGGAAGGTCGTTCATGCAAGATGTGAAATCTTGGGTGAGGTTGACTATGTTGGTGTTCACATCATACAACGTGTTTTCTACGTTGTCAATGCGATGCACCACCTGGTCAAACTCGCCCCTCGAGACATAGTTGAATCCTGGCTATGGTGGAGGCATACCTTGTTGTTGGTGTTGGTGGAAAGGTTGTTGGTGATGGTGTTGTTGACCGTAATCGTCCCATCCTGTACCATGCCAAAAAAAATCGCCTTGATCTTGTTGTTGTTGGCCAGCTGCTGCATTTTCTCAGTTGGGGTGGCCACCTTGTGGCATAGTCCTTCCTGAGAGGATCAGTGCCTGCCGAAACTCCTCCTTAGTGAGGACCCAACTCTATTTACCTGGTAAATCAAAAGCTTGGACAAAAGGCAGCAAAATTTGGTGGAGATCACTGTTAGGCTCAAAATAAAACTGGTAAGCACGAAGGGCACGTTCGGGTCTATAGACCCCCATGAACTTGGTGCCAGACATATGCATGTCATCCAGGCTCTTACTACCAGCCATAGCTCTTTCCTGTGGTAGGACAAATTCGTTTGCGTAGGTGATCTGTGTGATCAACCCACCACAACGAATGTCCCTCATGGAAGCCGACCTTTTGCAGCGAAAGTGCTTGATGAGCAAAGCACCCAAGTTTACCTTGTGATCCATCTCTGGATGCAAGGCCATATGAATTACACTTATTTCAGGGCCTGCCATCGCCTCGACATCACCTTTCCCAAAAATAGAATTAACAAGGAAGGTATGAAAATAACGGATAGTAGGATTCTGGATGGTGGCGCTCTTTTTGTGCAAATAATTAGTGTTCCTGTGGGTAGAAATTTTCTCCCAAGAATGCATTGCTAGCATGTGCACATTGTCATCAATATCGAGTTCCCCCTCATGGGAGAATCCAAAACTATCACGAAATTTATAGAAGGTCAAGTTGTGGAGCTGCCCATTGAGTACAAAACTTACAGTGCAATTACGCTCTTGGGCCTCGAGATCATCATGGAATGATGAAAGGAACTCGAACATGGCGAGCTTGTAGGTGTCGAAGGAGAGGTAGGAGAAGTCGACCATGCTAGCTTGCACAGTCATCTGCTCGAGGTCCTCCAAAAGACCCTGGTGGGAGAGGAACTCATGGTATACCCACTTGGTGGGTAAAACCTTGCGGTTGCTCACCCTCTCATAGTCTTGGCTCATGGCGGCCCTCAATCTATCCACCTCCGAGCGCCTCTTCTTCGAACTCGGTGGCTTGGCGGAGCCCGAGGCTCCTGCCATACCCGAGCTGTTGCCCAAGCGGAAAATTCTTCTAATGTTATGCATTGTGCTGCTAAATTTTTGAAGAAAAATATAGGAATCAAGTTTCTATCACATGAACAAATGATTACAGGTAGAAGTTACAAATCCTAACATGAGAAATCAACAATAATCTCAAAATATGATGAACTCATCTAAATAGCCAATGTGATGAATTCAACCATGGATTTCAAAAAATAGAGTATGGATCAGATGAGAAACTTACCGATGTGAAGATTCCCCAACTCAAAAACACGAAATCAATGAAGAATCAAATGTTCTAGGAGGCTAGGGTTTGATATAGAGAGAGAAAGAACAAGGAAGAAAGAGGAGGAAGAAGAAGGAGGCTGGCTGGGAGCCAGCCGTTGTCAGCCTTTACCTGGCGACACACTCTGTACGGGCGGGCGGTACGGGCGCAGCCCGCCCGTACCGGTGGTCATCACCGTTGGATCAAAGTTAGGGTTCGAGATCAAACCTGGTCAGCACGGTACATGCGCGCGGTACGGGCGAATCCCGGACGTACCACTACTCGTTATCTATACTGGGAACTTTGTCGATTTTGTCGAGGTTCGGTACGGGCGTGCGGTAGGGTCGTACCCCGGCCGTACCACCCCTCGTCACCGACACTGTTCCTTCTGCTGAATTTGTCGGGACTCGGTACGGGCGCATGGTACGGTCGTACCCCAGCTGTACTGATGGTCCTTATTTGATCTGAACCTTTATCTTTTCTACATTTCTCCCTTGCTTCTCAACTTTCCTAAGGTAAACTCTTTGAACAAACTCAAAACTCGAAATAAATTTATTAGAGCATACAAATAATAAGGTAGTAACAATATGAAAATTTTAAACTTAAATTATTAAGAATGGGTTAACTCCCATTAAGTATTTTATTCTAGAGTTTTGATTAATCAAACTCCATATCATTGGTTTCTATCTCAAGCTGCTCTTTTTCTTCAGTTCTTGTTGCTTGAACACGCTTAGGTGGCAGAACATATTTTCCATTGTGTTCCTGTTTCTTTGGAAAGTATCGAACAATTTGATCATCATATATATTTAAGACAATCTTACCGCTAGAGTAATCTACATTAGCTCCAACTGTGCTAAGAAAAGGTCTTCCAAGGATGATAGACAATTTGTCATCCTCAGGAACATCAAGAATAATCAAATCAGTGGGTATAACATGTTGATCTATTTTAAGTAAAACATCTTCGATCATACTAATAGGTTGTTTAGTTGTCTTATCCGCCATTTGTAAAGTTATTAATGTAGGAGAATATTCTCCCAGATTCAATTTCTTAAATAGGGAATAAGGCATAACACTAACACCTGCTCCTAAATCACAAAGACCATTGAATATATTAGTTTTCCCTATTGCACAAGAGATGGTTGGTATCCTTGGGTCCCCAAGCTTAGCAGGCAACTTATCACCAAAACTTGTCATTACTCCTATAGTCTTAGTTACCTTTTTCTTTCTATTAAGGATGTCTCGTATAAACTTTTTATAAGTAGGAACTTGAATACAATTAGTTAAAGGAAGTTCTAAACGCAAGCTTCCCAGTGCCTCAGCAAAAGAGTCATAAATAGCTTGATCTTGTTCGTATTGAACTTAGTTAGGATAAGGAATTTTCTTTCTAGTAGGTATTACCTTCTCTTTTACCTTTGCCACCGGTTTAACATTCTTTTTGTTTTTCCTTGCAGCTGATTTTTTGCTTATCGGTGTGTTCTTCATGAGGGATGATAACTTGCTCTTCGTGTTCCTTTCTGATATTAGTTTCTTCCCTCGAATCAATTGTCTCAGCGTCTGAATCATATGGTTTATGCTTGTCCCCTGCTTCCTCTTCTTCTCTAGTTTTGGAAGCTTCATTTTCCCTTTTTTGGGCCTCATAATCAATGTCATCCTGGGGATCAACTAAATCCTCTTATTCTTGACTCATTTCCTGAGTCTCTCTTGCTTTTTGATATTGTTCTTCTTGATACCAAGGTGGTCCTTGTGGTTCCAGAGTTTTTGTACCACGTCTAGTAACAATGTTAGTAGAAACTGTATTGAAATTTCCTTGGTTTAAAATCAAAGTTTGGGTTTCATTTATTTGCTCACACAGAGTTTTAACCATACTTAGATATCTATCTAAATGTTTTGTGGCTTGACCCAAGTCATCAAAGACTTATGTTAGATCTCTTATAGTCTTCTCTTGTGTCATAAGATGTTTATAGTTTTTCTCACGGAATTGATTTTGTTGATGTTTAAACGTTTGCATTACAAGATTTATATCATCTTCTATTACATAAGTTTGAAGAATGTCAACTTTATTCTCTTTTACAAGTTCTGAGGCTATACCTTTTTCTTCCATGGACTTTTTGACTTCGGGTATAAGATCTGGTGGTACGTGAAGCATACCTTTTCATGGTTCAGTATCCTCCATTGGATTGTATTGTTCGTCATTAAAGGATCTTACCTCAAAAAGCTTTACACATTCTGGCAATGTAAAGTTTCATATGGCTCCTCCTGCAGATAGATCAATCATTTCTTTTATCTCATCATTAGCCCATTATAAAAATATTGAATAACTAAGTCCTTGTGAAAACCGTGATTTGGGACTTTCATAATCATTGCATAAAATCTATTCCATTCGTGATAAAAGTTTTCTCCAACTGTTTGAATAAAGTTTGTTATACCATGTTTGATTTGCATGATTTTAATGAATGAATAATATTTATGCATGAATTCTCGGATGCAATCTTCCCAACTTTTTATAGTATGATTGGGTAATGAATGTAACCAAGCAAGAGCATTATCTTTCAAAGACCAGCGAAAGAGTTTAAGAAGTACAAACTCTATTGGTAATCTTGCTGGTTTAAGAGTAGCGCAAAGGTCATAACCCTTGTCAAGTGGTCACTAGGGTCTTCCTCTTCTTTTCTTGCGAAAGCAATTTCTTTCATCATACATATTAGCTCAGGATATATTTCAAATTCATGGCCTTCAAGTTCAGGACAAAGAATAGGCGTTTTCCTCAAGTGCCTAGATGGATTCCTATATTCTCCCAAAGGTAGCTCAGGTGCGGCCCCTCGGGTGATGGTCAAATCTGCCATCAGTGGAATCAAGTTGTTCACGTCTATAGTACACGAATTAGTAAATCTTTCAATAAATTCTAGACGTCTCTCGATCGTGTCATGATCAATATATGGAGGTAAATAAGTTTTTCCTGATCGAGTGGTACCTCTATCTTCAACGGAGATCATGAATGGTGTCAACAATTGTTGTTGTCAAGAAACAACACTTAGCGCTTAGCTCCCCGGCAACAACGCCATAAAATATCTTGATGTCTTGCAAGTGCATAGGTTTGTTAGAGAATCTTTCGCAGAAGTATTAATTCCAGTTTTTATATTGATCCCAACGAGGAGCCTAGGAAAGTGTTTTATGCGGTGTTTCTATCGCACCCAAGGTGTCACAGGTCTTGAGTGAATTGACTGCAAAAGTGGACGGTGGAAGTGGTGAGTA
Source organism: Avena sativa (assembly GCA_916181665.1). NCBI lineage: Eukaryota > Viridiplantae > Streptophyta > Magnoliopsida > Poales > Poaceae > Avena > Avena sativa. Next base: position 562,816,009 of record OV702288.1, read on the forward strand.
AAATATAGAGGAAACTTGCTTAGGAAATAAGTAAATTGCATAAAAGTAAAGATGTGAAAGGTGTGTAAAGGTCCTACAGATGAGAATTTAGGCGCAGAGAGAAACAATTCATGATGATAGTGAAAGTGCCAAATGGATAAAGTGGAATAAGTGATAGTGATATTTCTTATTTATAAGTGAGTAGGCAAGCAACCCATATACCGACTAGGAGTCCTCATGGCCAATTCTTCCTAGTCCCAATGATCCATATGTTTGTTACCATGGCCATGGTCAGCACATTAATTAAGGTCTTGCGACCGGATCAAGGCTTTAATCTTGATGGTTCCTTGTTATCCTCGAGTAGTACTAGCTCTTCATTAATATCAGCCGTGTCACTCGGGGGTCGCTGAATTACTAGCATACAAGTTCATACCTATGAGGTCTTTGGATCATGTTACATGGGCCCTTAAATTAGTTAACGAGCATTAGGAAAACATAGATAATCATTCTCACTATTAAATAAACACTACAACGATCACAAATGGATGGATTTAAAAGAGGCACAACACATCTCACCAATCCCCTACATCTCCCACGCCTATGGGGATTTACTCAGACATGAGAGGAAGACAAATCAAAGGCATAATTGTATTGCAAGTAAAAATCATCTCAAAGTTATTGTAGCAAACCACAATAGCGATTAAAGATCAAATCAAATACAAACCAAAGGTAGATCAAAGTATCGAACCTTAATATTACAAGTTCCAATCTCTCTCTCTAAGTAATGATGGGAATGATGGTGGAGTGTGTGGTGTAGACGTTGGAGATCTTTGAGGAACAAGGTGAAGTTCTTGTCCCCTTCTAGATCTGATCTTCCCCTCTAGATGGCTTGCAGCGGCTGTATCTTTTGTTATGTGGTTCTTCTCGCCTCTCACTCTTCACGAAAGTTTCTTATATTGATATAAGGAAGGCGTCGGCGTGTAGTACGAGTGGGCGGTACGGGTGTGCCCTGACTGTACCGGTGGTCGTTACGCATACTGGACGCCTCCAATGAAAGAGGCTCAAATTGGGGATTGACTTCTTTTGGTGCATTTAGCCCATAAATGCTATTAGATCTCGAATAAATGTTCATTAACTAAAAACTATCACAAGAAACCAAGGATTCACTAATTGTGATGTTAACATTAGTAGAAAAGTGTAACACCCCAGATTTAGTTAATCCTTAATTAGGGTTCTTTGTGCATTAATGAGCATCATTAGTTTTGCTAATAATAAAAAATGCAAACAAGAAAATAATGCAAAACCCCTAAAACCCTAGTTTTCCCTCTCCCTCAAATCAATTCAAATATTTTGAGAAGTACAAAATGATGGAGCCCAAATAGTATAGAGGGCCCCTATGTGTTCCAAAACTATTTATACATCCTCTTGTATTTTTCGAATATTCAAAATAGTGTTGAACTTAAATATACAAAAGGGAAAATGAAAACAGTTTTGGGAAATGGTTTCAGAAAAAAATGAACCAGCTGCCAGCTAGGCCGGCCCATCTCTTCTCTTCCTCTATCTGCCGCTCAGCGTGCAGCAGACATCGACCCAGCATTGGCCCAGCAGAAGCCCGACCCAAATACCGTTTTGTCCATCCTATCTTCATCGTCAAGCTCGCAAAGCTCCACCGGCGCTGTCGTCACCACGCCAAGCTTTGGGCCACTGCCATCCTGGAGGAGGATAAGAATGCCACCAAGCCCTCTCTCTTCCCCTTTGATCTTATCCCCTCCCCGTGAGCTCTCTCCCTCGTTCCCCTTCGAGGCTGAAACCCTAGCCACAGACGTCGTGCTGCCCCGCCGTCTTCTGCCGCCCCAAGCCCGGTTGATGGTCCCAGGAGCTCTGCCTCACTGCCCTATACTTCCCTACCAAAGGAATCGAGACCGGGCGCCCGCAATCGCCTGCATCCGCATCTTCTTCTCCGCAGCCGATAAAGCTCCACCGCAACTACGTCGTCGCCTCCGGTCTCCTTCGACCTTGCCGAGTGGATGGTCATCACCTTGGTGATCTGGTGGTCCTCCTGGACCCTTCCCCTTCCTTCTTCTCGCTCTGTAGCTTCTCGCCACCATCAACCATCCCTCGCTGCCACATTTTTGATCGTTGTCGTTGTTTTCGGCGACCTTTGGTCCATGCGCTGCTAGTATATTGTCGCTCGCGGTGAGATGCATCGAACGAGACCACCCCCACTTGCCCGCACGTGCCCAATCGCCGTTTCTGTTGCTGATATGTGGCTCACCGGAGTGCTTGCGTCACACCGACATCACCATGACATCAGGTGCGCGGTCAGCGCCAGTCAAACCCAGTCGGGGCCCACTTTGCTTGCGTGGCAGCTGCGGTGGCCCTAGGCCCATCTGTCAGCTGAAGTGCCTAGCCCAGCTTCGAGTGAGAAAAGTTTTAAACGTTCCACTGAGGTCATAATGATGCAATAACTCATTTTAAAATGGTTTAATAATTTCAGAAAAAGGTTTAAACCCTAGAACTTCAATAACTTAATATTTATAAGTCATAAAAATGTGTATAATATATCAAAATGTTCAGAAAAATGAGATAGATCTCATAGCATCAAAATCATGCATTGTTCAACAAGTTATATTACAAGTTTAATTAGAAGAACAAATGAACCCTCGCAGGTGATTTAGGGTTCTCTCCTGTATTAGGGTTTGCATCCCTCGGACACCACTTAAATTGCCAAGAATGCTATAGGGTTTCATTTCAATACTATTTAAATTGTCATATCATCACCCTTGCTTGAGCATTGCATCGATGCCATGTGTTGATTGTTGCTTTCCTTTCCGGTGTTTCTGCTTCTTCTCGGTAGACCTCGGAGTGGATGTGAGCAACGAGACCGAGTCCAAGATTGAAGAAAGAGATTAACACCATCGAAGAGAAGTACTTGATCAACGGTGAACAATGTCCAGCAGATGAACCTGAAGATCTATAGTTGGGTATCAACAGGCAAAGGCAAGCATAGCCCCACCATTATACAACCCTATGATTCGAAAGTACTTTAATTCTTGCCACGATGCATACAATTCCACTATGGTCTTTTATCAATAGATAAAGTATCCTATCTATTGCATTACTCCCTTTGAGATTATATTAAATGATCCATTGCTCCTAGCATAACTAGGTTTGGCTTGTGTGCATTGCTAGAGCTTATATTTGTGTGTTGCTTAGCCATGTTTAGCTGTTAGTGCTAGTTCATCTAGATGATGTATCAGATGTAGAGAATCTAGTATGACAGGAGAATGTGATGAGAGCGTGGTATTTTCTCAAAGAGAACCTGGTTGGCACTTCGTACTAAAAGTGAATGGAAAATGGTCTTGTGAACCTGCGCTCGCAACTGGTCGGCAGGATGAGAGCCAGGATGGATTAATTCTATTTAAGGAGGGTAAGATTAGGGCGAAGGTACATAAATGGTATCAGAATCATGGTTATTGTGACGAGCCGAAAACCATGGCGGAGCTCATGACCGTAGCGAACCAGTACGCCACGGCGGATGCTGCCATGAAGAAGCCCCTCCGAGTAAGTGCTGACGGGCGTCCGACTCCTACGGAGCCGGCTCGTGACCGTCCGAGCAATCCGGCTGGAGAAGCCAGATCCTCCAGGCGCCACGGCAACGACAACCGGTTCCATGGGGACCGCCAGGCCGGATAGCAGAAGCCCCGCTACCATGCGCGGCAGGTCAATGCTGTGGAGGGTGCACCCGACGCACCAGCTAACGATGCAAGAAGGCAGAAGCCGTGGCTCACCTTCGACCAGATGTTTGACGGCTCGTGCAAGTGGCATAGCGGTCCCTTCAAACCGGCTACGCACACCACCCGGAACTGCAGCTGGACCCGCCAGCTAAAAGACCCGGGCAACCAGCAATGTCTTCCCCCGCCCCCTCCTGGCGGACCACCACCACCGGCTAGGGGAGCCGGCAATGATGGTAACGGTGGCAACAGCGGCAACAACAACGGCAGCTACCCCCAGCCGCACGCCGCCTACCACATCTTTGAGACGGAGCTGGACGACAAGCACAACCGCAGGCGATGCTCCAAGGAGGTCAACGCCATCGTCTCTCGGGTTCCCTAGTACCTAAACTGGTCGGAAACCCCCATCAACTGGAGCCGAGAAGACCAGCCGGAGCAGCTGCCGACTCCCGGGGGCTATGCCATGGTGCTCGACCCCCTCATCGTCTCCAACAAGCGCACCTGCCGGTTCTCGCGCGTCCTCATAGACAGAGGCAGCAGCCTCAACCTCCTCTACCGGTCTTCGCTGGAGAAGCTAGGCATTCGCGAATGCGACCTGCGCCCGACTACCACAACGTTCCATGGCGTACTGCCGGGACCGGCTTGTGCCCCCCTGCTGGGTAAAATCCAGCTGGACGTCATCTTTGGGACCGAGGAAAACTTCCACTGCGAGCCGATCTGGTACGAGGTGGTAAACCTGACGAGCTCCTACCACACTCTCCTCGGGCGCCCCGCCCTCGCCAAATTCATGGCCGTCCCCCACTGCGCGTACCTCAAGACGAAGATGCCGTGACCCAACGGCGTGAGGCCCTCATCATAGCCGAAGAGAAGCGCGTGATCATGCGCAACGTGGCCATGACCTAGCAAGACATGCCGGCTAGCAGCAAGCCGGCTGGAGAAGGAGCTTTCCAGCCGGCAAAGGAGACGAAGAGGATCCTGCTCGACCCCTCCGACCCAACCAAGTTCGTCACCATTGGTGCCAACTTGGAAAGCAAATAGGAAGGCGTGCTCGTCGACTTCCTCCGTGAGAATTGGGACATCTTCGCATGGTCACCGAAGGACATGCCAGGTGTACCGAGGGAGTTCGCCGAGCACTCACTTCATGTACGGCCGGATGCCAAGCCGGTCAAGCAACCTCTACGCTGGTTCGCAGAGGAGAAGAGGAAGATTATCGGTGACGAGATCACCCGGCTCCTTGCAGCCGGGTTCATCATGGAAGTGTACCACCTGAACTGGCTGGCGAACCCAGTTCTGGTGTTGAAGAAGAACAAGACCTGGCGCATGTGTATCGACTACACCAGCCTGAACAAGGCGTGCCTGAAAGATCCATTCGCATTGCCCCATATCGATCAAGTCATCGATTCCATGGCCGGCTGCGATCTGTTGTCTTTTTTAGATTGCTATTCCGGTTACAATCAGATCCGGTTAAACCTGGCTGACCAGATTAAGACATCATTTATCACCCTCTACGGGGCTTTCTGCTATGTAACCATGCCTTTCGGTCTGAAGAATGCAGGCGCTACCTATCAGCGCTGCATGTAGAAGTGCTTGCACTCGCAGATCGGCCGAAACGTGCATGCCTATGTGGACAATGTGGTCATCAAGACCAAGGAGAAGCGCACCCTCCTCGAAGACCTGGGAGAGACATTTGGCAACCTCCGGCAGTACCAGATGAAGCTAAACCTAGAGAAATGCGTCTTCGGAGTCCCATCTGGCCAGCTACTCGGTTTCCTTGTATCGCAATGAGGGATCGAGGCGAATCCGGCGAAGATCGCGGCCATTGAGAGGATGCAGCCGCCCAGGAGCCTGCTTGGAGTCCACAAGTTCACCGGATGCCTAGCCTCCCTCAGCCGTTTCATCAGCCGGTTGGGGGAGAAGGCACTCACGTTGTACCAGCTGATGAAGAACACGGCCAAGTTCTCCTGGACCTCGCAAGCCGACGCCGCCTTTCATGACCTCAAGCGCATGCTATCCATAGCGCCGGTTCTAGCCACGCCGGCTAGCAAGGAGCCGATGTTGCTCTATATAGCAGCCATCGGCCGGGTCATCATCGTTGTCCTGGTGGTGGAGCGCCCCGAGGAAGGCAAGGCTCAGCCGGTTCAGAGGCTCGTCTACTACCTCAGCGAGGTTCTCTCCCTCTCCAAGCAGAACTACCCCCACTACCAGAAGATGTGTTATGGCGTGTACCTGGCATGCAAGAAGCTCAATCACTACTTCCAGGAGCATCTGGTTAAGGTCGTGTGCACTGCACCCCTTTCGAAAATCATCGGCAACAAGGACGCCACCAGCCGAGTTGCCAAATGGGCCATCGAGCTTGCCGCCTACTCCATCCAGTACGAGCCCCAACTCACGATCAAGTCGCAGGCGCTGGTGGACTTCCTCGTCAACTGGGCCGAGACCCAATACCTCCCACCGGTTCCGGATTCGGACCACTGGAGGATGCACTTCGACGGGTCGAAGATGCTCGGCGTCTTGGGAGCCGGCATCGTGCTCACCTCGCCCAAAGGAGACCGGCTAGAGTACGTCCTACAGATCCACTTCAAGGCCTCCAACAACATAGCCGAATACAAGGCACTGGCGCATGGCCTTCGGCTAGCCAGAGAGATTGGTGTCAACCGGATCCTTTGCTTCAGCGATTCGGATCTGGTGGTGCAGCAGGTATCCAGAGAGTGGGACGCCCACGATGCGAACATGGCTCTCTACCGGTTCCACATACAGAAGCTCAACGCTTGCTTCGACGGATATGAATTCCATCACGTCCCTCGCGCCAACAACGAGGCAGCCGATTCGCTCACATGAATCGGATCCACCAGGCAGGCGATCCTACCCAGGGTCTCCTTGGAGCACCTGCGCAAGCCCTCCATCAACCCGTCCCCCGAGTCGCATTCCATCATATGGGCAGGGAGCACCCCGGTTGACGGCACGGCAGATGCAGAGCCGGCAGAACCTCCAAAGAAGAAGGTCTGCACCAACTCCGGCAAGTCAGTACCCTCCGGCTCGCAAGACCTGGGGGCTACCGACTCATCCAGCGACTTGGGGGCTGCCATCCCGGGTACCTCATCCGAACGACCCCGACGACCATCAACCAGAGAGCGGAAGCATCCTCGCCATCCGGGAAATACCATCCTGGGAACAGCCCTTCATGAACTACATCGCCAATGGGGAACTTCCGGATGACAAGGTGGAGGCCAGACAAATCCGGCACCGCGTGCACACATACACCATCATCAACAAAGAATTGTACAAGCGCAGCATATCCGACATCTTCCAAAGGTGTGTCGACGTGGACACAGGCTACCGGCTGCTCAAGGACATCCACCAGGGTGAGTGCGGGCACCACGCTTTGTCAAGGGTGATAGTCACCAAGGCGTTTCGCAATGGTTTCTATTGGCCCACCGCCCTCGAGGACGCCGAACAGCTAGTCCGCGCGTGCAATGGGTGCCAACGCTTCGGGCAGCTCAGGCATATGCCGGCTTCGGTGCTCAAGACCATACCGAGCACCTAGCCCTTCGCTATTTGGGGCCTCGACATGGTCGGTCCCTTCAAGCGGGCGCGCGCGGGCATGACCCATCTGCTGGTGGCAGTGGACAAATTTACAAAGTGGATCGAGGCCAGGCCCATCCGGAAGCTAGACGGGGTGACAGTCGTCACCTTCTTCACCGACGTCATCAAGCGGTTCGCCTACCCCAACAGCATCATCACCGACAATGACACGAACTTCACCAAGGGGGCCTTCGCCCGATTCTGCAGCAACAAGGGCATCCGGCTAGACCTTGCTTCCGTCGCGCACCCGCAGTCCAACGAGAAAGTCGAAAGGGAACACGACTTAGTGCTAGCCGGCATCAAGCCACGCCTCATCGAGCTATTAAAAAGGAAAAAGGAGACGAAGCTCCCATGAGTTTACCCGGCGACAGAAGCGGCCGGTATAGACAGACAAAGTTTCCAAGCAAAACAGGATAAACAAATACACGTGGCATCCCGGGGTCATAGCTAAACGGCGGGGCCCTTGCCGTGCGGAGCGCCTTGGCTGGCAGAAGTCTCAGGTGGCTGAGGAGGCGCTACGGTCGATCCGGTTCCGGCATTGCCATCAGCCGGCTGCATCGAGGCTTCCGCATCCGGAGTGCTGACAGACTCCGAGTCGGTAAGCACCTCGTCGGGATCCACATAGTTAGCAATCTTGATGGCGGAGGCCCGGAGCTCCGGATGGGCCTGGCGGATGGCGGCAAGGTCGGCGCCGACGCAGAAACCCCCATCGATCTTCTCGATGTAGGCGTCCTTGTACCATGAGAGCATGAGGGCCAAGGCCATCTCTGCTCCGGCTCGTGCCGCCAAGTCTCGCAGCCGGTCTACGGCAGCCGGCACCTCTCCCACCTTCGCGGCTAGCTGCGCCATTGTCTCCGGGATCGGAGCGTCTGACCACAGGAAGGAGAAGGTGGTCTGTGTCGCCTGGCGAAGCTTGGCAGCTTCCTCGCTGAGAAGAACGACGAGCTCCTGGGCTGTCGGCTGCGCTCCCGGCCAGTTCTCCTACGGCGGTTGTAGGCCAGCAGGTCTATGCTGGGATAAAAAGCTGTCAGAAAAAAGAAAGTTAGATCCGGCTACCGGATCCGGAAAGACGAGAGGAGTCGGAAAAGGGAGCTTACCGTTGGCCGTGTGCCCGACTTGCATCAGCTCTTCCACCATGGCCTTTTCCTTCGTTGCCAGCTCCTTGATTTCCTTCTCTTGGTCCTTGTTCTAGGCCTCGAGAAGGTTGAAGGCGTCGATCCGGCTGGCGAGCGAGGCGTCGCGCTCCTTGATGGTAGCCTCCAGAGCATCCACCTTGGCGTGCCAATCCTTGTTCTGCAGCCGCGGTGTGGAGTTGGACTTGCTCAGCCGGTCGTTCGCCTTCTTCAAGCGATCGATCTCCCGCTAAGCGCACACAAGGATAGCTGCGACAAAACTGGATATCATAAAAAAGGGATGACTCCGGATGAAGCAAACTTACTCTGGGAGGTTCCGTTGGCAGAAGCAAGCTTCTGCTCCAAGGACCGGTTCCCGCCGGCTGCGGCCTCGAGCAGCCGGATCTCCTTCACCGCCATCTCAAGGGTGGCGGTGAGATCCGTCAGCGAGGCAGCGGAGGAGGCATCATCATCCACGGCATTGGCAGCCAGCGACTCCTTCATCGCAACCACCACCGTCTTCCATTCCTCCCCCGCCTCGTCCTCAGAGTTGTCTTTGCCGACAACTATGAGCTCTTTGCCGGTGGCTGCCCTCCGTTTCCCTGTGGAAGAGCCGTCCCCGCTCTGCGAGGTGGTCTCAACCGTTTCCGGCTGGACCACCGTAGTCGGCGAGGGATCCCCTCCTCTGGCAGGGGTATCCAGTTCAGCCCGAGGTGGTGGCGGAGGCAGCGCCTCGGAAGAAGGAGGGGCAGAGGCGGACGTAGGCGGCGCATGGGGCGACGATCCAGTCGGCGCTCTTGCCGGGCTCGCGGCCCCAAAGGAGACCAACGTGCTGAAACGACAGAAGGAAAAAAAAGAGAAAGAAGCAAATGAGCCAAAGGCAAACAGGAAAAAACGGAAGAACCGGAAGATAGTAAAGGCGCCCGAAGAAGGACTTACCCATGTACCACCGGGGGTGGCCCTTTCTTCCGGCCAAGGCGGCTCGGGGGAAGGGTGCTGGTCCGACTCCTCTTGGGAGCCCAGCTCCTCTACGGCAGGCCGGCTAGCACTGGAACGGCTGGAGCCACTCCCGCCAGTGCCTGACCGCCTGGAGTCGCCGTCCATCGCGAGGCGCTATGGCGGCTCGAGGGCCGGCGTGGCCTCTTCCTCCTTGTCGACCTCTGTGTGGGGATCGGTGGCTGGCTCGTCGTTCCGGCTAGGGAAGGTGTCCTTGTCCTTGTCCTTGCCCGACTCCTTGCCAGACCGGCGAGCGTGTGGCTCGGGCAAGTCAGGCGTGAATGTCTGAAGAGGGGCATCGTCCTCCTCATGAAGGATGCAGGGGAAGATCTGCCGAGTATGAAAGATTAGTCAGATAAAAAAGGGCAAGAAATACAAAGAGAATTCCGGCAAGGAAGACCTACCCGGGGCGCGTGGTTGTCATGGCTGTAAGGGGCTAGCCCGAAGGTCCACACCCACTCCTTCAGATTATGGTAGCGAGGGTCACGGCGAGACAGCCGGGTCAGGTCCAGCCGGCCGGAGTAGAAGCACATCTTGTGCGCTCGCTGCTGCAGCGGCATCATCAGCCTAGACATCTAGCTAAGGGTGATGTCCAGGCCGGTTAGCCGGCAGGTGACGAGGGAGCGCATGCGTTGCAGCAGGGCATACGACTCCGCCTTCTCGCCGTAGACCTTCAAGTCCCAATGCTGCCGGCTGGACTCCACGTCCTAGAATGCCGGAAGATTGATCCGGTCCATGTCGGTGAGGTTGCGGACATAGAAGTACGACTGCTGCCACAGCCGTACCGTGTCGTGCAGCCGGAACTTGGGGTAGCCGGTCTGCATGCGGGAGTAGATGGAGGCACCGCCGCAGGCGACCAGCGCCCCCTTCGTGAACTGGACCTACATCCAGACTCGGAAGAGCCGGCAGAAGAGCCCGAGATCCGGCTGGATCCTGAGGTAGCTTTCGCAGAAGGCTACGAAGTGCGCCAACGTGCCGATGGCGTTGGCCGAGATGGTGGAGGCGGAGGTCGAAGAAGGCGAGGAAGGTGAGGAAGAACAGGTGCACCGGCAGCGCGAACCCGCGGGCCAGATGCAAGAGGAAGATCACCCGCTCCCCCTCTGCCGGATGCGGCGACACCTCCCCTGCCGGCCCGAGCCGCACCTCCACTTCCTCCTCCGACGGCAGGACGCGGGTGGCGCGGTACTTTTGGATGTGTTCCTCCATAACAGAGGAGCCACACCATGCTCCACGCTCGGAAGCCATTTCCGGTTCGCTGGGGCGCGCGTCAGCAGAAGGAAGACAGTGGCCCGTACCGCTGACGATGTCAAACGGGCGGCGCAGCGGGCTATAGCAGCAACGGTGGCGAAGCGCGGAAGGCAGGAGCGCAAAAGAGAGGAAGGAAACTGGGAGCAGGGGGAAGCGAAGGAAGGAACTGCCCTCCCTCGGGCACCCCTTCAAAGGCCCGGAAGGGCAACCGTCCGTGGTGCCACGCGGCATCCATCAAGGTGCCCCCCACCCCAACCGCCGCCCCAGATCACGTGTGTAGACGCGAGGTGCACAGAAGATCCCGGAGCGAGAACCGAAGAGCCAGGCAATAGTTTCCCGAGGTGACACATGCGACGGGACGTTTTGCTGCCCGCCACAGAGCAATGATGGCGCGTGCGCGCGTGGCCGGTGTCAGCACTGACGTCATGGGTAGCGCAACCGCCAAGCGTAGCCGGCCAGAAGTTCAAAACAAAGAGGGAGCACACGCACATTTCACCTAAGGGCAAAATCTACACATGCTCGGGGGCTAGTGTCGGGGGGATGACCTCCGGATACCCCAACCAGACAAGAAATACGGTAGTCAAATCGCGTTTAGCTAGCCAAACGCAGCCGGACAAGGCAAGTCAAGTCGGCTACCGTGAGGTAGCCGGAGCGGCGAGGAACAGCCGGCTACAGCAGCATAGCCGGAGCCAATCAAGAGGACAGGGCGACGTGCGGGACAGTGCGTGGTACACCCTGTACGACGACAAAACTGGCAACTACTCGGCCATACCGAAGACTTTGCAGGGATGACGCGGGAACAGTGGCCCGGTGCTGACGACAGGCTCGCATGGCGTTCACTGTGCCCACGATAGCCATACCGCTCGTACTCTGATGGGACATGGTTGTACCGGATACTGTAGATGACCAGCCGGCTAGGGCCCACCTATGGGGTCCGCCAGCCAGACTAGCCAGTGAGACCGTTGCTTCTCTGCCTATATAAGGAGAGGCAAGGCCTCAGTAGAAGGGGTTGGTCTCAGTGCATTTAAGACAGTAGCTAGAGAATACAGCTCAAGGAGCACTTGTAACCCATATATCGCTCATAGTCGGATCGGCAGGAGTAGGAGTTTTACCTCACCACGAGGGCTCCGAACCTGGGTACTTCCTGCGTCCAGCTACGCTTGCTTGTATCCAATCCCGCCTGCGAACACCGTCGATAGCTTCCCTGCTAGTCCCCACACCTCTATCTAACCTTCTTAGGTACTGCCGTTCCCAATACAACTATAGTCATTGCATGTCTGTTCTTCTCACAAACCACATATGGATCCCCTAGTGTCATTGCATGTGTGTTCTTTTCATTAACCACAACTAGAGTCATTGCATGTCTGTTCTTCTCACAAACCACATATGGATCCACCAGAGTTCATTGCATGTCTGTTATTTTCATAAACCACATATGGATGCACTAGAGTTCATTGCATGTGTGTTCTTTTAGTAAACCAAATCTAGAGTCACTGGATGTGTGTTCTTTTCACAAACCACATATAGATCCACTAGGGTCATTGCATGTCTCTTCTTCTCACAAACCACATAAGGATCCACTAGTGTCATTGCATGTGTGTTCTTTTCACAAACCACAACTGGATCCACCAGAGTTGGTGAATGTCTATTCTTTTCATAAACCACATGCTGATCCCTAGTGTCATTGCATGTGTGTTCTTTTCATTAACCACGGCTAGAGTCATTGGATGTGTATTCTTTTCACAAACCACATATGGATCCACCAGTGTCATTGCATGTCTGTTCTTCTCACAAACCACATATGGATCCCCTAGTGTCATTGCATGTGTGTTCTTTTCATTAACCACAACTAGAGTTCTTGCATGTCTGTTCTTCTCACAAACCACATCTGGATCCACTAGAGTTCATTGCATGTCTATTATTTTCACAAACCATAGCTAGAGTCATTGCATGTGTGTTCTTTTCATGAACCACATATGGATCCCCCAGTGTCACTGCATGTGTGTTCTTTTAATAAACCACAGCTAGAGTCACTGGATCTCTGTTCTTTTCACAAACCACATATGGAGTCATTGCATCTCTGTTCTTTTCATTAACCACAGCTAGAGTCATTGCATATCTGTTCTTTTCACAAACCACGTGTGGATCCACCAGAGTCATTGCATGTTTGTTATCTTCACAAACCACATATGGATGCACTAGAGTTCATTGCATGTATGTTCTTTTCATTAACCACAACTAGAGTCAATACATGTGTGTTCTTTTCACAAACCACATACGGATCCACAAGAGTTCATTGCATGTCTGTTCTTTTCACAAACCACATGTGTATCCACCAGATTTCATTGCATGTGTGTTCTTTTCACAAACCACATGTGGATCCACCAGTGTCATTGCATGTGTGTTCTTTTCATTAACCACATATGGATCCACCAGTGTCATTGCATGTCTATTCTTCTCACAAACCACATATGGATCCCCTAGTGTCATTGCATGTGTGTTCTTTTCATTAACCACAACTAGAGTCATTGCATGTCTGTTCTTCTCACAAACCACATATGGATCCACCAGAGTTCATTGCATGTTTGTTATTTTCACAAACCACATGGATCCACCAGTATCACTGCATGTGTGTTATTCTCACAAACCACAACTAGAGTCACTACATCTGTGTTATTGTCACAGACCACATATGGATCCACCAGTGTCATTGCATGTGTGTTCTTTTCACAAACCACATGTGGATCCACCAGTGTCATTGCATGTGTGTTCTTCTCACAAACCACATGTGGATCCACCAGAGTCATTACATGTGTGTTCTTTTCATGAACCACACATGGATCCACCAGTGGCACTGCATGTGTGTTCTTTTAATAAACCACATGTAGAGTCACTGGATCTCTGTTCTTTTCACAAACCACATATGGATCCACCAGTTTCATTGCATGAGTGTTATTTTCATTAACAGCAGCTAGAGTCATTGCATGTATGTTCTTTTGACAAACCCCATGTGGATCCACTAGTGTCATTGCATGTATGTTCTTCTCACAAACCACATATGGATCCCCTAGTGTCATTGCATGTGTGTTCTTTTCATTAACCACAACTAGAGTCATTGCATGTTTGTTCTTCTCACAAACCACATATGGATCCACCAGAGTTCATTGCATGTCTGTTATATTCATAAACCACATATGGATGCACTAGAGTTCATTGCATGTGTGTTCTTTTAGTAAATCACAGCTAGAGTCACTACATGTGTGTTATTGTCATAAACCACATATGGATCCACCAGTTCCTTGCATGTGTGTTCTTTTCACAAACCACATGTGGATCCACCAGTGTCCTTGCATGTGTGTTCTTCTCACAAACCACATGTGGATCCACCAGAGTCATTGCATGTGTGTTCTTTTCATGAACCACACATGGATCCACCAGTGTCACTACATGTGTGTTCTTTTAATAAACCACAGGTAGAGTCACTGGATCTCTGTTCTTTTCAAAACCATATCTGGATCCACCAGTTTCATTGCATGAGTGTTCTTTTCATTAACAATAGCTAGAGTCATTGCATGTGTGTTCTTTTCACAAACCACATGTGGATCCACCGGTGTCATTGTGTGTGTTCTTTTCATTAACCACATATGGATCCACCAGTGTCATTGCATGTCTGTTATTCTCACAAACCACATATGGATCCCCTAGTGTCATTGCATGTGTGTTCTTTTCATTAACCACAACTAGAGTCATTGCATGCCTGTTCTTCTCACAAACCACATATGGAGCCACCAGAGTTCATTGCATGTCTGTTATTTTCATAAACCACATATGGATGCACTAGAGTTCATTGCATGTGTGTTCTTTTAGTAAACCACAACTAGAGTCACTGCATGTGTGTTATTGTCATAAACCACATATGGATCCACCAGGGTCATTGCATGTGTGTTCTTTTCACAAACCACATGTGGATCCACCGGTGTCATTGCATGTGTGTTCTTTTCATTAACCACATATGGATCCACCAATGTCATTGTATGTCTGTTCTTCTCACAAACCACATATGGATCCCCTAGTGTCATTGCATCTGTGTTCTTTTCATTCACCACAACTAGAGTCATTGCATGTCTGTTCTTCTCACAAACCACATATGGAGCCACCAGAGTTCATTGCATGTCTGTTATTTTCATAAACCACATATGGATGCACTAGAGTTCATTGCATGTGTGTTCTTTTAGTAAACCACAACTAGAGTCACTGCATGTGTGTTATTGTCACAAACCACATATGGATCCACCAGTGTCATTGCATGTGTGTTCCTTTCACAAACCACATGTGGATCCACTAGTGTCATTGCATGTGTGTTCTTCTCACAAACCACATGTGGATCCACCAGAGTCAATGCATGTGTGTTCTTTTCATGAACCACACATGGATCCACTAGTGTCACTGCATGTGTGTTCTTTTAATAAACCACAGCTAGAGTCACTAGATCTCGGTTGTTTTCGCAAACCACATATGGATCCACCAATTTAATTGCATGAGTGTTCTTTTCATTAACAACAGCTAGAGTCATTGCATGTGTGTTCTTTTCACAAACCACATGTGGATCCACCACTGTCATTGGATGTGTGTTCTTTTCATTAACCACATATGGATCCACCAGTGTCATTGCATGTATGTTCTTCTCACAAACCACATATGGATCCCCTAGTGTCATTGCATGTGTGTTCTTTTCATTAACCACAACTAGAGTCATTGCATGCATGTTCTTCTCACAAACCACATATGGATCCACCAGAGTTCATTGCATGTCTGTTATTTTCATAAACCACATATGGATGCACTAGAGTTCATTGCATGTGTGTTCTTTTAGTAAACCACATCTAGAGTCATTGGATGTGTGTTCTTTTCACAAACCACATATAGATCCGCCAGAGTCATTGCATGTCTGTTCTTCTCACAAACCACATAAGGATCCATTAGTGTCATTGCATGTGTGTTCTTCTCACAAACCACAACTAGATCCACCAGAGTTAGTGAATGTCTATTCTTTTCATAAACCACATGATGATCCCCTAGTGTCATTCATGCATGTTCTTTTCATTAACCACAGCTAGAGTCATTGGATGTGTGTTCTTTTCACAAACCACATATGGATCCACTAGTGTAATTGCATGTCTGTTCTTCTCACAAACCACATATGGATCCCCTAGTGTCATTGCATGTGTGTTCTTTTCATTAACCATAGCTAGAGTCATTGCATGTATGTTCTTTTCACAAACCACACATGGATCCACCAATGTCATTGAATGTGTGTTATTTTCACAAACCACATATGGATCCACTAGAGTCTTTGCATGTCTGTTCTTCTCACAAACCACATATGAATCCACAGAGACATTGCATGTGTGTTCTTTTCATGAACCACACATGGATCCACTAGAGTTATTGCATGTGTGTTCTTTTTATGAACCACAACTAGAGTCAGTGAATGTCTATTCTTTTCATAATCCACATGAGCATGTGTGTTCTTTTCATAGACCACAAATGGATCCAGCAGTGTCACTGGATGTGAGTTCTCTTCATGAACAACATATGGAAACAGCTAGAGTCATTGCATGTGTGTTCTTCTAACAAACCACATATGTATCCACCAGTGTCATTGAAATGCGTGTTCTTTTCATTAACTGATACATTGCAAATGTATCTATAATTTTTGATGTTCCATGCTTGGTTTTATCTACTTTATTGTGTTTTGTTCCAACTTTGGAGTACTTTTCATATGATTTCTTGGACTAACCTATTAACAAGATGCCATAGTGCTAGTTGCCTGTTTTCTGCTATTTTTGGTTCCAGGCAGTCAGAAAATGAATATTCTCAGAATTGGACGGGACAAAAGCCAAAGTTCCTATTTTCCCGGAAGACTCACGGAGCCAGAAGGAGAGTCGGAGAGGGGCCATAGGGTGGCCACACCCCTTGGTCGGCCACCGACCTTGCCTACTTCGCCGATAAGAGCCTCCTGATACCAAAACCCTAAATAGTCAATCAGAAATCCACAAAAAGTACCGCAGCGCCGCCGCCACCGAAGGGGAGATTCGGGGGATAGAAAATCCCTATTCTGGCACCTTGCTGAGACGGGGAAGTGCCCCCGGAGCCATCTCCATCGATCTCCACCACCATCTCCATCACCATTGCTGATTCCCATGATGAGGAGGGAGTAGTTCTCTCTCGAGGCTAAGGGTTCTACCGGTAGCTATGTGTTCATCTCTCTCTATGCATGATCATATTGTGATCATTAGCTTGTAATCTATAGATCTACCTTTCTACTCAAGTGCTTTAATAGATCTCTGCTCTCCCCACGTGTGTGAAAGTGACAGCGTGCACACCATGGTGGCACTTAGGCTAGAGATCTCAAATACTTGTTATGAGTTATATATGGAGTTGGATGTCTTTATGAAATTGTGGTGTTTGTTGGACTCATCTAGTACTCAAGGTGACAGTGTGGGGTTTTCTAGATGGGAAAGGCTTACTTTGAGGTATGCTGTTATAGCCCTACCATCGATTAGAGTGTGCAACCGGAGAGTAGTTCAGCGTAGTATCATAAAGAAGAATATATTTATATGAGAGTGTTCACTAGTGAAAGTATGATCCCTAGGCCTTGTTTCTAAGCATTGATACACCATTTGTAATTAGATCTGTTACATGTTTGCTTGCTTCCTTCTTTATTTCAGTTTTTACTTTAATCTCTTCCACGCCATCAAGTTATCTTCTATCACCGCTACCACTTATAATTATCTATACCACTTGTATTTCACTATCTCTTCGCCGAACTAGTGCACCTATACACCTGACAAGTGTATTGGGTGTGTTGGGGACACAAGAGACTTCTTGTATCTTGATTGCAGGGTTGCTTGAGAGGGGATACCTTTGACCACTTCCTCCCTGAGTTCGATAAACCTTGGGTGATCCACTTAAGGGAAATCTTGCTGCTGTTCTACAAACCTCTGCACTTGGAGTCCCAACAACTGTCTACAATAATAGAAGTGCGTAGACATCAAGCTATTTTCTAGCGTTGTTGCCGAGGAGGTAAGGTAAAAGGTATTCACACCGGAGGATTAAATAAGAAGAACCTCCCACAGCAAACGCCTATTTTCTGGTGTGAGTACTCGAAGTTATTTCCTTTAGATTCTGCAATTTTGTCTTTTTGTTTCTTGTTTTCACTAGTTAGGCTTAATGGAAAACAACAACAAAATTAGAGAGCTTTATAGTATTTATCTTGAGTTAGGACATGAAGTGTTTGAAGAGAAAATTAAAAAACCTATGGAACTTTATTTGCATGCTAATAGCAATGTTGTTAGTATGAATTCTTTGGACACCATTATTGCTAATGCTATGGAAAAGTCTAAGCTTGGGGAAGCTAGTTTTTATGAAAATGATCCTTTTAGTTCCCCAGCTTTGGAAGATAGCCATTCTATTGCTTATGATGATACCAAACCTCCAATATATGATGATTACAATGATGAATATGATATTTTCAGTCCACCTACTATTGAGGAGAAAATTAATTATGATTACAATATGCCTCCTATATTTGATGACTATGGTGATGAGAATAATAATGATAGCTATTTTGTTGAATTTGCTCCCACTAGAATTAATAAGAATGACTATGTTTATGTGGAGAGTATTAATTCTTTTATGCATGTGGCTCATGATAAGAATGTTTCTTGTGATAGTTATATTGTTAATTTTATTCATGTTGATACTGAAAGTTATTATGAGAGAGGAAAACATGGTTTTATGCATCTCAATAATATTAAGTTTCCCCTCTTTATGTTGAAAGTCTTGAAGTTGCACTTGTTTTGCTTTCTTATGCTTGTTACTTTGTGCTTTCATGACTTGTTTCTTTACAAGATTCCTATGCATAGGAAGTGGGTTAGACTTAAATGTGCTTTGAAATTGCTTCTTGATGCTCTCTTTTACTTCAATTCATATTTCTTATGTGAGCATCTTCTCAAACTATCATGCCTAACTTAAAGGCGTTAAAGAAAAGTACTTGTTGGGAGATAACCCAAGAGTTTTAGATGAGTCTTGGAAGTTATTACTTCAGTAATAACCGCTCCTTATCCTTTTTATTTGCTTTTTGTGCCAATAGTAACCTCTAATGAGAGAGAAGTAATGATTGGGAAAGTTGATGTCCCAAAACAGATTTCTGTGCTTCACCGTAAAAATTCGTGTAAAATCTCTGTACGTCCTTTTGAGGCGTGAATTTTTGTGCTTCTGCCCCAGGTTGTTATCTAACTTTCGTTAGTTCAACACTTTTTGATTAGAGCAACACAAGGTCTTCGAAAAAATTCATCTTTACCTGCTGGTCTGTTTTGACAGATTTCTGCCATTTTCTGCATTTGCTTCTTGTTGGTTCCTTTTTGAGTTCTTTTGGGGAATTGAGCTTTTTGAGGGAAGTGCTATAATACCTAGTGTTTAATTGGAAGTTTATTTGGTGTTAGAACTGAACCTTAAGACCTTTTATCTTGAGTGCACTAATGTTGCTAATAAAGATTGTGTGAAGTTTTGTATGAAGGAAAATTTTCAGGTGTATGAAAGGAATGAGTAATGAGATGAAGGATGGACTAAAGCTCAAGCTTGGGTATGCCACGCGTGTCACCCATGAAATATACAAGAAGTACAAGCTTTAAAGCTTGGGGATGCCCCCTTCTTCATCAATAAAAATCCCAGGTTTCTTCCAAACGCTTCATTTTTATTGTTTCATGCACAGTTGTGTTGTTCTTGGAGCGTCTTGTTTTTCGTTTTTGTTTCGGTTTTTAGTTTGCTTTGTTTGCTTAGTTTTCTGAATAAATTGGTTGGACCCCCCTATTTCATACATTGGTTTGCAAATAGTTTGGTTTGGTTTGGAAAAGAGTAGGAAAGTTCATGCTTATGTGGTAAAAAGAGCTCGTTTTTGACTGTTGCCTATGCTTTGTCATGCCATGCTTGATATTGTTTTGGCTTTATGCTTAATATTCTTTGTTGTAGCATGACTTGTTATAAACAATTGAGATTGCTTAATGTGCCTTGGATGAATCATGCGTTGTTTTAGCATATTAAAGCATAGTATAGTGGTATTCTCCTTTGATGCTTTATTTGGGTTGACTTGGCACATGCTCACACCATGTTATGACTATCCAAAGTCACCATAGCCTTTATGATCCTTTAGTTTTCAACTTGTAGTATCACTTTAAGCTTTGATCAATGATGTTTTGTCGCTCTGCATGATTATGGCCATTATTGCTCTCTTAGTTTGTCGCTCCCAGTCTTTTGCTAGCCTCCACAACGAAGTATGAGTTCCACTCATGCATCCAACTCCCTAAACCAAGTTATTCCAAAGAGTCCACCATACCTACCTACTAGCTTATGCTATTCCAAGTATATTCATGCTTTTGTTTACCTTCCACTTGTTATGAGAAAACTAGTGATTAAAGCTCTCACGAACTTGATGGCACACTTTACTTTTTTTGCCTCTAATAAACTTGAACCATTGGGTCCTTCTTTGTTGCGTATATGCTTGCGCTTTATAAGTTGAAATTAGCAGAACCATGTACCATGGGGAACGCTTTCAACATTGCACTTGTACTTTGTACCCCGTTGATATCATGTTTTTTTGCTTACAGATCCCGGCGGTGTGAAATAAAAGTGGAACTTGTAAAATCATGGAGTTTGTATGTGTGTTAGAGAAACGCCTAGGCCGCTAGCCTAATCCATGCCTAATCATGGTGGAAACTTGCAGCATCACCATAATGAGCATTCTATGAAGCATCCTCAATAAAAACCTATGCAAATAGCAAATAAAAAAGATCACTGAGATGCTCATTGTCTGCTTGCCTTGTCATTTTGATTATGGGAAAGCTCCCGTATCATGTGCAAGGGGTACCCCGTTGGCGGTTCTTAATGATACACATGTACTTACAATGACAAGAGCTTACTCATGACTGAAGTTGAGTAGCATGAGGTTCGGTCTTCGTAAGTAAGGGGCATGAGATTTCGGTTTATAACTTGTCAAGCATATCCTCTTAGTCGTGTCACTTTAACCTTAATCACTTCAAGATGCTTATGATAGGGGCAATGAGAGCTGAAATCTATAAGTACCATAATTTTTGGAAGCTCTTTATGAAACTTGAATCTCTGCTTCCTTCCATGAAGGCCTTTCTTCCACCATTATATTGGGTCTCCACCTTCTACCTTTATGCACCTACTTTGAGATCATAGTGGCCATTCTAAGTTCTATGTGCATTGTCCCAAGACTTATTGTTTGATGCATACCTTGATATTGCTTGTTTTAAACTATTTGTATCTAGTCACTCTTATGAACTTTTAAGGTGTCCTATGCATTTATACTTCCTACGGGAGGGACAAGCTGAATACTATTATGCTATGTTTTCTTTATGTGAAACAAACAAACGTCTTGCAAAGCATTGTTATTCATGAATCTTTTGTTTGTGCCTTTTCATGTTGCATCATAGTTTCTTTGTCTTATTGCTAGAACCTTGTCTTTCATGCTATGATTGAAGTACTATGATCCTAGCTTTGAATGTTTTACAAATACTTTGATCAAGTCTTTGATGGTGCATGTCACCTCAAAAATTATTCTTTCTTTTTATCACTTACCTACTCGAGGACGAGCAGGAGTTAAGCTTGGGGATGTTGATACATTACAAATGTATCTATAATTTTTGATGTTCCATGCTTGGTTTTATCTACTTTCTTGTGTTTTGTTCCAACTTTGGAGTACTTTTCATATGATTTCTTGGACTAACCTATTAACAAGATGCCACAGTGCCAGTTGCCTGTTTTCTACTGTTTTTGGTTCCAGGAAGTCAGAAAATGAATATTCTCGGAATTGGACGGGACAAAAGCCAAAGTTCCTATTTTCCCGGAAGACTCACGGAGCCAGAAGGAAGGTCGGAGAGGGGCACACAGGGTGGCCACACCCTCCCAGGCGCGGGCAGCCCTAGGTCGCGCCAGGGAATGGTGTGGGCCCCCTGGCCGGCCACCGACCTTGCCTCCTTCGCCTATAAGAGCCTCCTGATACCAAAACCCTAAATAGTCAATCAGAAATCCACGAAAAGTTCCGCAGCGCCGCCGCCACCGAAGGGGAGATTCGGCGGACAGAAAGTCTCTGTTCCGGCACCCTGCCGGGACGGGGAAGTGCCCCCGGAGCCATCTCCATCGATCTCCACCACCATCTCCATCACCATTTCTGATTTCCATGATGAGGAGGGAGTAGTTCTCTCTCGAGGCTAAGGGTTCTACCGGTAGCTATGTGTTCATCTCTCTCTCTATGCTTGATCATATTGTGATCATGAGCTTGTAATCTGTAGATCTACCTTGCTACTCAAGTGGTTTAATAGATCTCTGCTCTCCCCATGTGTGTGAAAGTGACAGCGTGCACACCATGGTGGCACTTAGGCTAGAGATCTCAAATACTTGTTATGAGTTATATTTGGAGTTGGATGTCTTTATGAAATTGTGGTGTTTGTTGGACTCATCTAGTACTCAAGGTGACAGTGTGGGGTTTTCTAGATGGGAAAGGCTTACTTTGAGGTGTGCTGTTATAGCCCTACCATCGATTAGAGTGTCCAACCGGAGAGTAGTTCAGCGTAGTATCATAAAGAAGAATATATTTATATGAGAGTGTTCACTAGTGAAAGTATGATCCCTAGGCCTTGTTTCTAAGCATTGATACACCGTTTGCAATTACATCTGTTACATGTTTGCTTGCTTCCTTCTTTATTTCAATTTTACTTTAGTCTCTTCCACGCCATCAAGTTATCTTCTATCACCGATACCACTTATAATTATCTATACCACTTGTATTTCACTATCTCTTCGCCGAACTAGTGCACCTATACACCTGACAAGTGTATTGGGTGTGTTGGGGACACAAGAGACTTCTTGTATCTTGATTGCAGGGTTGCTTGAGAGGGGATACCTTTGACCACTTCCTCCCTGAGTTCGATAAACCTTGGGTGATCCACTTAAGGGAAAACTTGCTGCTGTTCTACAAACCTCTGCACTTGGAGGCCCGACAACTGTCTACAAGAATAGAAGTGTGTAGACATCATTAACCACAGCTAGAGTCATTGCATATCTGTTCTTTTCACAAACCACATATGGATCCACCAGAGTTCATTGCATGTGCGTTCTTTTCACAGACCACATATGGATCCACCAGTGTTCATTGCATGTGTGTTCTTTTAATAAACCACAGCTAGAGTCACTGCATGTATGTTCTTTTCACAAACCACATGTGGATCCACCAGTGTCATTGCATGTGTGTTCTTTTCACAAACCACATGTGGGTCCACCAGTGGCATTGCATGTGTGTTCTTTTCATGAACCACACATGGATCCACCAGTGTCATTGCATGTCTGTTCTCCTCACAAACCACATATGGATCCCCTAGTGTCATTGCATGTCCGTTCATTTCACAAACCACATGAGGATAAATTCCGAAAGAACGCGCTTTGCATGTCATACCAGTTGTGGATGGTATTCTCCGGAAGTTCATTGAGCCAGGATCATGCCGTCTTCCACAGCATAAGTGGGAGATATTGGGTTGCGACCAAGCTATTTCCGCCTTTTGGGATGCAACAAGTCTGGAAAAATCCTAGAGCCAAGTATCTGGCCGAGCTACATCATCATAGGGATGAATGTAACTTGAGATAGCAAATCCTTCCGGGAATCTTGTTGCTCTAATGCGTGGTCCGAAGCATTTTGGACCCACATAGATTTCATCACTTGGTGTTAGAGAACACTGTCCTGGTTGCTGGTTGTGGCTGCGGTGCCTTGGAGCCAGACTTATGCTTCTGCCACCACCTCCTCCGCCACGACGCCCCCCTTGAGAGTCGTTGTGGTGGCTACTTGGTGGATAGGTGGTTCAGGTGGATTGTTTCCAGCTGATCGCCGGCCTCCGTCCCGAGCGTCATTATTCCGGTTCCGGGGAGGGTCTTCATTACGACGAGCCCCCTATTGGTTTGACTCGGCATGGTGTCCGTCGTTCCTTCGTCCGTCATTCCCCCCTACATGGTGGGGTTCAGCCAGACGGCTTGTGTGTCTAGGAGGCGACATCCTTTGGTGGTCCTCCTCCTGACATTTCTCTTTGTCGTCTTCCATGCGATTGTTTGACTCTCGCCGGGGAGGGTGTCTCAGATACAGTGCTGCAACTGCATCTCGCTCTGTGGCTGGGGCAACATTGCTCCAGTCATGCGCGGTTCTATGTCGTTGGCCTGAAGATCCAGTTCTTGAGTAATTATCTTCCCGACGGTCGGAACGGTAATGCTATTCCGGAACCCGTTGGGGCCTAATATCATCCCAGGCCGGATCCGTGCGACATTGGTCAGATCGAGAGACCAGTTTTCCGCTCCCGGATTTCGCGACCTTTTGTTGCTCCAGACCCTTGGTGAGCAGCTTTATGCCCAGCCGGACCTCTTCTAGGCCTAGATTATTTGCCAGGGTATCTCAAGCTGTGGCAGTGCTCTATACTAGTGTTGGGTATACCAGATCTCCATTGCTGTCAATCCGAGGCATTCCTGGGTTCCCCTCAAAGAGGACTTTGCGGACTTCTAGAAATTTGTCGGCCCGCACGTGGCCTTTCCGGGTCTTTTGATGCTGTAGAGAGATGAGCTTCTCTGCAGTGGCTATGCGCTTCTTCTCTTCCTCGATGTTGTTGGCTTCATCTAGGAGCACTTGGCGACACGCTTCTAGGGCTTCAGCCCTTTCTTTCAATTCTGCAGCAGTAAGTTCTACAACTGTAGGGATAGGCGTAGTTAACGTAGCATCGATGAGTTTACGGGCGCCCGCAGTAACCACGTGTCCATCCACCGAAGTTTCTTTAGGCTCGTCTAGTATAAGGGCTCCATCTGAGTCTTCTTTGTAATCGTTGTCAACCACTTCCTCTGCTGGATGATCTTTCGCGGGGTATTGTTCTTCTTGTTCTTTTGCTTTGCCTTCTTGACAGCGCCGGTAGCAAAGACGTCTTTGGGTCTATTTCCCGGAGTCAAGCTCTAATCGGTACTTTCGGACATTTGGACATCGCGATTAGCTCCAAGATCCATGTTATCCTGCGTTTTGGGAGAGTTTTCTCCGGATCCTTCATCCATGGCTTCTCCTTCTTCTGCAGCTGTGGAGTTAAATTCCTCTTCATATTCTGCGGAGAACTTTCGGAAATCCGCCGATGTCATGGAGTCATCCGAAGATGCCGGTAAGTCGGTGTTTGTTCCGATCACCTCCAGCACTGAGTCTTTGTTGTCTCCAGCATCGGTAGAGCCGGATCCGGATCCAACATATCCGACGAAGTGCGATGCATGCGTCCTGAGGTAGTTGTGGCTTTCTTCACGGACTTCCTCGAAAATTCTGATGGTTTTGAGAACCTCGTCCACGCTTGTGTCTTTCACCATCATGCGCCTCAACATGTGCCATAGGAAAGGTTGGTCTATTCCAGAATTGGAAGAGCCGGAAGCAACATTGTTGTCTCGCTCCTCCTGGATTTCGACCTCTGTGGGCAGATCGATCTAGGATTTGACCTCGCTAGGGAGATCCACTCCAGACTCGGTTTGCACTATAAGATCTGCTTCCGGTTCAGCTTTCTCCACTATCTCCGCGACAGGTGTGGGATGGGTGGGATTAGGGTTTTCCGGGATCTGGAACTCCGCCGCCTTCGCGGATAGAAGGGATCCAGAAACTTCTTCTGCCTTTGTCATCACCGGTAGGGTGGGTGGGGCAGGTTCAGTGAAACCGATGTAAACATCGATCTCGCCAAAAGACATGATGGTGTAGGCAGTCACAGCCTCCCTAGCCGGAATCCAAGTCTCGTCAAGAACGATGAGAGGGATATCACTAGCGTAGAGGATGCGACCAACGGTGATAGTCTCACCGATTCCGATTCTTGCAGATTCTGCCCGGAATGCATGTTGTGCCACGCAGAGAAAAACAAAACTTTTTCCTACGCGGTGATCCCAAGATCTAGCTGAGGTAGTAGGCCACGAGAATTACCACTAGATGCGCGGTTGCGGAATCGATGAAGCACGTCGCTTGATGTAGTGCAGTCCTCACGATCCGTTCCGATTCACGATCGTCGAAGTGCTGAACGTACAACACCTCCGCTAGTATCCACACGTACGAGGAGGAGTGCCGGCGATGGACTGCTAGGTCCGGTACAGCGGCGACAGGACAGGACTGGACTGGAGCTAGGGTTTCCAACACATGGAGTGACCTAACCGTGTGCTCTAAGCACCTGCTCCCCAGCTTATATAGGGAGTGAAAGTGGGCTCCACTCACTTGTGGCCCATTCACTAAAAGGCCTATATTAGTCACTGCGAGTCCAACTCACTGACTCTGTCCGTTTCCTTTTTGGGTCCAACCCAAATATGCTCTCGCTCTTAAGTGTGTGACCCGACAGGCTCATGGTGACCCGGACACGATCCGAGTCTCACTCGTGACCAATCAGTTGGTAGCGGCTCCTAGCAGAACGTGCCAACTCCCAAGTACCGAAGAGTCATGACGACATACCTTCCAATGCGACTTTCGTCTGAGTCCCTTTTGCCTCACGATATACCTTGTCGGACTATAGGCGAATGATCGTCATCCCTTGAATAGTACGACTCTCTTTCTCGATCCGAGATAAGTGATTCATCCGACTAACTCTTAGTCGGTTGCCTCGGTTAACACCTAACCGAGTCACGCATGGCCATGCTTTCCGAATCATATCTTCTGAGAGGGCCCAGAGAATATCTCTCCAGATGGAGGGGAAAAATCCCATCTCGGTTATTCACATCACGCAACTTGATTCTCAGTCGACCTGAACTCCGCCTTTATAACTGCCCAGTGACGGAACAACGTTTGACAGAACCTAAGTCGGTGATCCTCAACTTGGATTGTGCAATAACCTCAGGTCTAAGGATTACATTGATTGAGACATGCAAATGACGACTTGTTCGTTGCGTCTCAATATGGGTCAGTCCAACTCGCTAAACTCTTTAGCCGAATCCGTGTAAGTCGAAATAGCATCTCCATGCCCATGACAAGTGGAACCTAGTCATCTGCCGACTTTCACATTGGTCTAAGTTGTGTGTCCAGCACAACCTCAATGACCAAGGACAATTAGTATGAACAACATGAATATATAGTTCCACAATCAAATCACAAATTTGATGATACATATCAGCAGTTCATATATGGACCATAAGCTTATGAATACATTGGGAATAACATCATACATGATTGCCTCTAGGGCATATTCCCAACAGTCTCCTACTTGCACTAGAGTCAATCATCTGATATCACATGTCTAGGCATCTAATGCCCATAGCTCTCAGGTGCGCCTCATGCTTCGGTTGTGGAAGTGGCTTTGTCAATGGATCCATAATGTTTGCATCCGTGTGTACCTTGCATAACTTGATATCACCTTGTTCCACGAACTGGCGAATAAGGTGGTACCGCATGAGTATATGTTTGTTCTTCTGGTGTTGTCTAGGTTCCTTGGCTTGTGCAATAGCACCATTGTTGTCACAATACACGTCTAACGGATTGGACGAGCCCTGAACCACACCAAGACCCATGAGGAAATTCCTCATCCAAACGGCTTCTTTTGCCGCCTCTGAGGCAGCAATATACTCAGTCTTTGTCGTAGACGCAGTCACCGTCTCTTGCTTGGAACTCTTCTAGCTCATAGCCCTTATGTTTATCACAAACACATATCCGGATTGCGAATGAGAATCATCCGAGTCAGTGAGATAACTTGCATCCGTGTAACACCTTACACTGAGTTCATCCTCACCTCCATAAACTAGGAACATATCCTTAGTCCTTCTCAAGTACTTGAGGATATTTTTAGCTGCTACCCAGTGGATTTCTCTAGGGTCAGCCTGGTACCTGCTCACAACACTTAGAGCATAGGAAACATCCGACCTAGTACAAGTCATAGCGTACATGATGGGTCCGACTGCAGAAGCATACAGAATCGCACTCATCTGACTTGGCTCATCAGTTGTCGAAGGACACTGAGTCTTGCTAAGTTTTACACCATGGGACATCGGTAAGAACCCCTTCTTAGACGATTCCATGTTGAACTTCTTCAACACTTTGTCCAAATATGTACTCTGACTCAATCCAATGAGCCGCCTTGATCTATCTCTATAGATCCGTATTCCTAGTATGTAAGTCGCCTCACCTAAGTCTTTCATCGAAAAACTCTTTTCCAATGATTCCTTGGTCTCTTGCAACATCTGGACATCATTTCCAATCAGTAATATGTCATCCACATATAAGATCAGAAAGTTTACTTGGCTCCCACTAAAATTCTTATATAAACAAGAATCATGATCACTCTTGATGAAGCCAAACGATTTGACTACCTCATCAAAACGAATGTTCCAACTCCGAGATGCTTGCTTCAACTCATAAATGGATTTCCGAAGTTTGCATACCTTGTCAACATTAGCCGGATCGACAAAACCCTCGGGCTGTATCATATACACGTCCTCGGTTAAATTTCCATTAAGGAAAGCCGTCTTGACATCCATCTGCCATATCTCATAGTCGAAATAGGCTGCTATAGCTAACATGATCCGAACTGATTTAAGCATCGCCATGGGAGAGAAAGTCTCATCGTAGTCAACTCCTTGAACTTGTCGGAACCCCTTCGCGACAAGCCGTGCTTTATAGATAGAAACATTTCCATCCATATCAGTTTTCTTCTTGAAGACCCATTTGCACTCGACGGGTCTTGCACCGTCTGGCAGATCAACCAAGTTCCAAACTTGATTTTCATCCATGGACTTTAACTCGGATCTCATGGCTCCAAGCCATGACTCAGAATCAGAACCCACCAGCGCTTCCGAATAAGTTGCCGGCTCATCACTGTCTAATAGTAACACATCACGAACACTTCGCAATCTAGCTGATCTTCGCAGTGTCGGTGCTGTTTCCGGCTCAGGTACCACGACCGGCTCAACCTCCAAGGCATTTTCCAACTCGCTACTGGCCGGTACCTCTTGAATTTCTTCGAGTTGCACCGTGCTCCCACTGACTCCCCGACTGAGAAACTCTTTCTCAAGGAAGACACCGTTCCGAGCGACAAACACTTTGCCCTCTTCTTGGTTGTAGAAGTAGTAACTGATACATTGCAAATGTATCTATAATTTTTGATGTTCCATGCTTGGTTTTATCTAATTTCTTGTGTTTTGTCCACACTTTGGAGTACTTTTCATATGATTTCTTGGACTAACCTATTAACAAGAGCCACAGTGCCAGTTGCCTGTTTTCTGCTGTTTTTGGTTCTAGGAAGTCAGAAAATGAATATTCTCAGAATTGGACGGGACAAAAGCCAAAGTTACTATTTTCCCGGAAGACTCACGGAGCCAGAAGGAGAGTCAGAGAGGGGCCACAGGGTGGCCACACCCCCCCTTGGCGCGGGCCAGCCTAGGCCGCGCCAGGGCATGGTGTGGGCCCCCTGGCCGGCCACCGACCTTGCCTCCTTCGTAAAGTCCTCCCGAGGAAAAAACCCTAGATCATCAATCAAAAATCCATGAAAAGTTCCACAGCGCCGCCGCCACCAAAGGGGAGATTCGGGGGGATAGAAAGTCTCTGTTCCGGCACCCTGTCGGGACGGGGAAGTGCCCCTGGAGCCATCTCCTTCACCGTTGCTGATTCCCATGATGAGGACGAAGTAGTTCTCTCTCGAGGCTAAGGGTTCTACCGGTAGCTATGTGTTCATCTCTCTCTATGCATGATCTTATTGTGATCATGAGCTTGTAATCTATAGATCTACCTTGCTACTCAAGTGCTTAATAGATCTCTGCTCTCCCCATGTGTGTGAAAGTGGCAGCGTGCTCACCATGGTGGCACTTAGGCTAGAGTTTACAAATACTTGTTATGTTTTATATTTGGAGTTGGATGTCTTTATGAAATTGTGGTGTTTGTTGGAACCATCTAGTGCTCAAGGTGACAATGTGGGGTTTTCTAGATGGGAAAGGCTTACTTTGAGGTGTGTTGTTATAGCCCTACCATTGATTAGAGTGTCCAACCGGAGAGTAGTTCAGCGTAGTATCATGAAGATAATATATTTATATGAGAGTGTTCACTAGTGAAAGTATGATCCCTAGGCCTTGTTTCTTAGCATTGAAACATTGCTTGCTACTAGATCTGTTACATGTTTACTTGTTGCCATCTTTATTTCAGTTTGCCTTTAGTCTCTTCCACGCCAGCAAGCTATTTTCTGGCACCGTTACCACTTATAATTATCCATACCACTTGTATTTCACTATCTCTTCGCCAAACTAGTGCACCTGTACACCTGACAAGTGTATTGCGTGTGTTGGGGACACAAGAGACTTCTTGTATCTTGATTGCAGGGTTGCTTGAGAGGGAATACCTTTGACCACTTCCTCCTTGAGTTCGATAAACCTGGGGTGATCCACTTAAGGGAAAACTTGTTGTTGTTCTACAAACCTCTGCACTTGGAGGCCCAACAACTGTCTACAAGAATAGAAGTGTGTAGATATCAAACCTCAATGACCAAGGACAATTAGTATGAACAACATGAATATATAGTTCCACAATCAAATCACAAATTTGATGATACATATCAGCAGTTCATATACGGGCCATAAGCTTATGAATACATTGGGAATAACATCATACATGATTGCCTCTATGGCATATGCCCAACAACGCAGATCCAAAGCTCACTTGCCCCATAGTGGGTGTCAACTATCATCGGATTGATGACAAGTACGCCATGAGGGGGTTGATACGTCCATTTTGCATCACTATTCTATGTATTAATTCACTATTATTCATTGATATATTTCGTATTGAGAGGTGATACTTATGTTATTTCATCTATTTTGCATGGTTGATGACTTTTGGAGCATGGACCGCTGCAGTCAGGATTCTGATGGAAAAGGTGCTGTTTGGAGGCAAAATTCGCGAAGATCAGAAAATCCGGGAAAATATACGAAAAATTCTATTTTTCCAGAAGACTCAAGATGCCAGAAGATGGAGTGGAGGTGGGCCACAGGGGGCCCACACCACCCCATGGCGCGGGCAGGCCTAGGCCACGCCAGGGAGTAGTGTGGCCACCCTGGCCCACTCCAGCCTCTCCCCTCTGGCGTATATCTTCCTCCCGAAACCCTAAGACTCGGGGAGGGACCATAGAAAGATTTCGCCGCCTCTGCGGGGCAGAAAACACCGAGAGAGAAAGATCTCTCCGGTAGACAGATTTCTGCCGGGGGAATTCCTTCCCGGAGAGGGGAGATCGTCGCCATCAACACCACCATCAAGCTGGACTTCATCGGGATCATCATCATCATCATCACCACCATCATCACCATCAGCACCCTCATCACCATCTTCATATTGCTGTAACAATTGAGTTGAATCTTGCATAGTTCATAGGGGAAACTTTCACGGTGTTGATTACTCCTTGTAGTTGATGCTATTGAGTGAACCATTGAATTATTGTTTATGTTCAGATTGTTATACATCATTATCCCATCTCTGATCATGATCCATATGATGTCTTGTGAGTAGTTCGTTTTGTTCTTGAGGACATGGGAGAAGTCTTGTTGTTAGTAGTGGAGTTGCGTTGAGAAAGATTCAATAGATTGTTATTTAAGTTGTGGTGTACTTCTTCTAGTGGTGTCATGTGAACGTCGACTACATGACACTCCACCTATATGGGCCTAGGGGAATGCATTGTGTATTTGGCTACTAATCGTAGGGGTTGCCGGAGTGTCAGGAACCTGAACCCCCGTTAGGAAACCATTGCACAAGGGACGTAAGGGTCTTAGAGTTTAAAGTTGTGGTTAGGCTTATACCTTAATTACTTTATTGTACTTACGGATGTTTGCAAGGGGTATAATCACAAGTATGTATTAGTCTTGGAAGGGGCGGTACATTAGCACAGGTTCACCCACACAACACTTAGCAAACTAAAGAAGATTAATCGACTATATGAAGCGAAAGCACTTGACAGTCTTCCCATGTGACCTCAAGAATGTTTGGTCATCTATAGAAATACAACCGGCTTGTCCTTTGCTGCATAAAGGATTGGGCCACTTGCTGCATTTATTCCTACTGTCTTTTGTTTACTCGTACTTTGTTTACTTGCTTTATAAAAACCCCTAAAAATCCGTTTGCTAAGTATTTGCAGAGAATTCCTGATCCATACCACTAGCCAGCACCTTCTGATCCTTGTTGGGTTCGACACTCTTACTTATCGAAAATACTGCGATACACCCCCTATACTTGTGGGTCATCAAGACTATTTTCTGGCGCCGTTGCCCGGGAGTGAAGCGCTATTGGAGAGTGGAACTGGTAAAGGAAACTTCTACTGTGAGTATTGTTTACTTCTGCTAGTTGCTTTATTTTCGTTATGGATAGTTCGCTGACTTTCTTATTTGGTAATGCTACTACCACTGCTAAGGTAGTAGATAAGCCACCACCTGCTGAGAAAGATGTTTTCAAAATACCTACAAGAATCATTGATCGTGTTATGGATAACTACTATGTTGGGGATGGAACTGTCCATCCCGATGATCATTTACTCTTTATACATGAATTATGCGGGTTGTTCAAGTGTGTAGGTATTACTACAGATCAAGTTAAGAAGAAGTTATTCTCAATATCGATGAAAAGAAGAGCTGAGGAATGGTATAAGCTGCTGAAGAATGGTCAAGCTCTAGAATGGGAGGAAATAGTGCCTCTCTTTTATTCAAAGTTTTATCCTCCTAGTGAGATTCATAAAGATCAGAATCAAATATACAACTTTTGGCCTCTTGATGGAGAGAGTACAGCTCAAGCTTGGGGGAGATTGAAGTTACTAATGCTCAAATGTCCCATTCATGACCTCCCAACAATATTATTATCAACAACTTTTATGCAAGGCTCCCTCTACATGATAAAGATTTACTGGATGCTTCTTGTGCTGGATCATTCACTCGTATGGAAGAAGAAGCTAAATGGGACCTTCTAGATCATATTCAAGATAATGCTGAAGCTTGGGAGAATGACAAAGGTAGAAAGTCAGGTATAAATTATGATTATGAATGCATTGAATCTTTTATGGGAACTGGTGACTTTCAAAATATTAAAAATGCTTATGGTCTAGACTCTCAAGCTATTGGTTCTTATTTTAAGGCTTTTGCTTCCTACATTGAAGTGCCTAAAAAGAAGTGGAATAAGTATCATGAACCTTATAAAGATTTTGCTAAGAGTGTTCCTACAAGAAATACTGGAGTTTATACTGCTAATCATGTTTTACCTGAACCTTGTATTGAGAAAATGCCTTTTCCAGTTAAGGTAAAGGAACATTCTATGATAGCTAGTATGGTTAATGAAAGTATGAGTAAAGCTATTGAACCTGATAAACAAATGGTTGATGAACCTATAATGGCAAATGTGAAAGACTTTGTCACTAAGTATGAGGAAGAGGGACACACTATCCTTTGTAAGGATACCTCTAATATTGTTTCACAAAGTAGTGTTATTAGAGCTAGTATTCCCATGTTTTCTGTTAGAATAAGTGATCATTGCTATGATAGTCCTTGTGATAGCTATATTGTTAAGTTTATGCATGATACTGAAAGTTACTATGAGAGAGGGAAAAGTGTTCTTATGTATCTCAATAATATCAAGTTTCCTCGTTTTATGCTGAAAGTTTTTATGTTGCACTTCTTTTGCCTTCTTATGCAAGTTGCCTTTGGTTTCAATAACTTGTTTGTTTACAAAATCCCCTTGCATAGGAAGTGGGTTAGACTTAAATGTGTGTGTGTTTTTGCTTCTTAATGCTCTCTTTCACTTCAATTCATATCCCTATGAGAGCTCCTTCAAAATTATCATGCCCATCTTAAAGGCTATAAAGAAGGAGCTTTATGGGAGACAACCCAATTTGTTTTTGCTTTTAGTTTGGTTTTGTTTCTTTGAGTCTTGGAAGTTATTACTTCGGTAATAACCGCTCTTTATCCCTTTTGTTTGGTTTTTGTGTCAAGATCAACCTCTAATGAGAGAGAAGTAATATTTGGGGAAGTTGCTGTTCCGAAACAGATTTTTTGTGCTTCACCGTAAAAATTCGTGAGAGATCTCTGTATGTCGGATTGAGCTGTAATTTTTTTTCTTCTGCCCCAGGTTGTTATTTAACTTTCGTTAGTTTTACACTTTTTGATTTGAGCAATAGAAGATTTTCGAAAAATTGATCTTTACCTGCTGGTCTGTTTTGACAGATTTAGCCACTCTTGCATTTGCTTCTTTATTTGATTTCCTTTTTGAATTCTTTTTGGGTTTTTGGAAGGATTTGCTACAGTAGCCTATGTTTTGATGGTTTTCAGTTAGAGCTGGACTCAAAAGGTTTTATCACTTCACTTATACTAATGTTGCTAATGAGAACTGTGTGAAGTTTTGTGTGAAAGAAATTTCCAGGAAGTGGAGATAATGGTGTAATAAGGAATAGAAGGGTTTTATGACTCAAGTAATAAGTGTATGAAGATGAAGATATTGATGATTCAAGTGATGACTCCAGAAGGATCCACTAAATATCAAATTCAGAGACCTGCAGAGTCCGTGTTCAAATAGGTAACAGTTTTGGTAAGAAAAGTTCCGCGAAAATACAATTCAACTATATTTTTACAGTTTTCAGTCAATAAGGAAAGTTTCGAAGCGAAAAAGGGACGGAACCGGAGCCGGGGTGGCCCACACCACCCCATGGCGCGGGCCCACCCCTGGCCGTGCCACCAGGTGGTGAGGCCACCCAGGACTCCGCCTCCGACTCATTTTCTCCTAGTACCTTCCTTTTGATATGAAACTTCGTAATATATAACCCCCCAGATCCCCCGAGGTCCGTATCGTGTTTTCGTCGTGTTTTTGTTTCGATCTGTTTCTGTCAGGACATACTCTTTGAAAGCTTAGAAGCACAATGGTGTCCGCCAAGGATAAAGGGAAGGAGCCCATGGAGGAAGACCTCCAAGACCCCGGGAAGGAGAAGGAGATCAAGAGTGAAGGTGAAGAGTAGCAAGGACAACATCCGCATACCGGCACTACCATTGCAAGCATTGGAGTGGTCACGAAACCTGCCAGGGTTAGAAGGACTGCGCGGATGTAGACTGGGGGAAAAGCTCCTCGTCACAGATTGGCTCCACGGTCACTTCCTCCACACACCAAGAATCCCTTCCATACCTTTATCCATAACCATGCAGGAAAAGAAGACTCCAAGAGGGAAGAATGGAAAAAGAATAGCAAGAGCTGGAATTATCAACACGACATGATCATGAGCCGCATTGAGCACAACTCGTAATTGATTCGTACTCTCACCTTCGAGATTGAGGACTTTGGGAAACTGATCAAGGAGCTCATCAAGAGGACACCACCACCACCTAAGGAGTAATTCGTCATCAGGTTTGGCATCCCCTTGGTTTGTTCTAAGCTTGGGGGAGTGCCGCGGTATCATATCACTATCTCCTATCTTTTCACCTTATTAGTAGAGTCATATCATGAATAGAGGAGTTATTATGTAGTATGGTTTGCATTATGGAAGTGTCCCCTCTCTCGTTAGATATGTATCCCTTGGTGTGAGTTTCTATTATGGAATATTAATGAGAAGTTCTATCATTCACTCTTTTGCATAGCTTATGTTAGTTTTCAATTCGTGGTTATATGATTGATCTTGTTGTTAGTATTGGTAGCACTTTGGGATCATTGAGTTAATTTAGTTTCTTGCATTTAATAAACTTTCTTGCATTTAATAAACTTGAACCATTGTGCTCACCTATGTTGCGTATATGCTTGTGCTTTGTAAGTTGTGAATTAGCAGAACCATGCTGCCATGGGGAACGCTTTCAACATTGCACTGGTACTTTGTACCAAGTTGATATCATGTTCTTTTATCTATGTATGTCGTCAGTGTGAAATGAAAGGGGAGCCTGTAAGTCCATGGAGTTATGCATGTGTGTTAAAGAAACGCCTGGGCCACTGGTCTAATCCATGCTGACATGGTGGAAACCTGCAGCGTAACCATAACGAGTATCTATGAAGCATTCTTCTTATAAAAAGAGAGATAGAGATTGAAAAAAAAAAGAAAAAAAGAGATATTATGAAAAGAGGAAAGAGAGAGAAAAGCACCATATTCCCATGGTAAATAAGAAGATTGCTGAGATACTTGTTGTCTGCTTGCCTTGTCATTTTGATATGGGGATTCTTCCGTATCATCGGGCAAGGGGTACCCCGTTGGCGGTTCTCTATGATACACATATGCTTACGATGACAAGAACTTACCGGTGACTAAACTTGAGTAGCATGAGGAGCGGCCCTCGTATTCAAGGGACATGAGATTCTCAACTTACGACCTGTCAATGCATATCCTTATTTTTGATCACTTTAACCTTAATCACCTAAAGATGCCTATGATAGGGGCAATGAGAGCTGAAAGCTAGTAAGTATCATAATTTTTGGGAGCTCTTTATGATACTTGCAATCCCTGCTTCCCTCTGCAAAGGGCCTTTCTTTTACTTTGTAGTTGAGTCAGTAAACCTACTCCCTTCTATCTCAGCAAGTATCTTGAGTTGTTGTGTTTCATTCATTCATAGGATGATTTATTCAATCATGTTTCTTATGTTCCTTGTTTTGCACATTTTCTCTTATCTTGAAGTTTACTACTTTGAAAGCTTTCATTGAAAACCAGCTATTTGTGAACTCCAGCAAATTATCAACTATTCTTCGACCAAGAGCTAAGTTTGCCATTACCAATTATGATTCACTTTATGTATCTTTATTGTGTTTCCTTTACTCATTGCAAGTTGAGTTGTATAATAGTGAGTTATCTTCTATTATGATCTATGTATTTGATGAATGTGATGCTTCTTGTCCGTATTCTTTTATCGACTCATCACTCCATAAACTTGAGGCCATGTTTATTGAGCTCAGTTTCGCTTGGGGACAAGCGAAGTCTAAGCTTGGGGGGAGTTGATACGTCCATTTTGCATCACTATTCTATGTCTTAATTCACTATTATTCATTGATATATTTCGTATGGAGAGGTGATAATTATGTTATTTCATCTATTTTTGCATGGTTGATGACTTTTGGAGTATGGACCGCTGCAGTCAGGATTCTAATGGAAAAGGTGCTGTTTGGAGGCAAAATTCGCGAAGATCAGAAAATCCAGGAAAATATACAGAAAATCCTATTTTTCCAGAAGACTAAGGATGCCAGAAGATGGAGTGGAGGTGGGCCATAGGGGGCCCACACCACCCCATGGCGCGGGCAGGCCTAGGCCACGCCTGGGAGTGGTGTGGCCGCCCTGGCCCACTCCAGCCTCTCCCCTCTGGCGTATATCATCCCCACGAAACCCTAAGACCAGGGGAGGGACCACAGAAAGATTTCACCACCTCTGCGGGGCAGAAAACACCGAGAGAGAAAGATCTCTCCGGCAGACAGATTTCTGCCGGGGGAATTCCTTCCCGGAGAGGGGAGATCGTCGCCATCAACACCACCATCAAGCTGGACTTCATCAGGATCATCATCATCATCACCACCATCATCACCATCAGCACCCTCATCACCATCTCCATATTGCTGTAACAATTGAGTTGAATCTTGCATAGTTCATAGGGGAAACTTTCCCGGTGTTGATTACTCCTTGTAGTTGATGCTATTGAGTGAACCATTGAATTATTGTTTATGTTCAGATTGTTATACATCATTATCCTATCTCTTATCATGATCCATATGATGTCTTGTGAGTAGTTCGTTTTGTTCTTGAGGACATGGGAGAAGTCTTGTTGTTAGTAGTGGAGTTGCGTTGAGAAAGATTCAATAGATTGTTATTTAAGTTGTGGTATACTTCTTCTAGTGGTGTCATGTGAACATCGACTACATGACACTTCACCTATATGGGCCTAGGGGAATGCATTGTGTATTTGGCTACTAATCATAGGGGTTGCCGGAGTGACAGAAACCTGAACCCCCGCTAGGAAACCATTGCACAAGGGACGTAAGGGTCTTAGAGTTTAAAGTTGTGGTTAGGTTTCTACCTTAATTACTTTATTGTACTGACAGATGTTTGCAAGGGGTATAATCACAAGTATGTATTAGTCTTGGATGGGGCGGTACATTAGCACAGGTTCACCCACACAACACTTAACAAGCTAAAGAAGATTAATCGACTATATGAAGCGAAAGCACTTGACAGTCTTCCCATGTGTCCTCGAGAACGTTTGGTCATCTATAGAAATACAACCGGCTTGTCCTTTGCTGCATAAATGATTGGGCCACTTGCTGCATTTATTCCTACTGTCTTTTGTTTACTCGTACTTTGTTTACTTGCTTTATCGAAACCCCTAAAAATCTGTTTACTAAGTATTTGCAGAGAATTCCTGATCCATACCACTAGCCACCACCTTCTGCTCCTCGTTGGGTTCGACACTCTTACTTATCAAAAATACTGCGATACACCCCCTATACTTGTGGGTCATCAGGGGTCCTCGAGGCGTGCGGAAGAGAGGAGTGTGAGACGTATGGTATTCCGGGATGGTGAGCACACAAGTTTACCCAGGTTCGAATCCGCCGGCTTTGGACGGATCCTACTCCTGCTAGCAATCCAGTAATACGACAGAGCCGGGATATGGGTTACAAGGGTTTTGCCTATGCGAGTTGAGATTGTAGACTATTGTGTGGTGCCTTAAAGGCTCTCCTAGGACGGCTTATATAGATATTCGGTCTAGGGTTTACAGGAGAGACCTATCTGGCTATGACTAAGAGTCGGTTACAAAGTACATCTTGAACTACAAGTAACACTACGGGCCTATGTCGGTAAGTCATCAGGGCCTTCCCGTAGCCAGACTGGACTCCCTCTCTTATCCCTGACTGGGCCGCCCGTGAAGCAAAGCTCTAACCCGAAGTGGGCCACCCTGGTCAGTGAGGCATAGTGAGGATACCCGGAAAGTATAACCCGAGCAGACGGTGCTGTTGTCCGGCCTAGTGCACTGGACCTAGGGTTTCCCCCAGTACTCCGAGTAGAGTGGCCTGGGCCTATCCACGACGCCCTCCAAGGAGGAAAGGCGCCACCCGAAGATGGCACCGTGAAGGAGTCGGACGAGCCGACAAGGACTTCTCCCTAACCCCACCCACAACAAAACTCCGGTCTCTTTGAAGCACCATCACCAATAGCGCCGCTCACCAGCATGCGCCACCACGATAGCACCGTCACCATCGCTAACGTCTCATCGTAGACACTAGCAAGCAGTCCACGGGACAAACACACTAGACCTAGCTCGAGCCGGAGACTACAACACTATAGCCGGCGGGAGGAACCCACCTCCACCACCAAGGGTGGTCATCGCCCGGACAATGCAGCAGGGTCACACCAGGCCTACATGGGCCTAGCCGGGGCCCTCAGGGCCCGTAAAGCCCCCGCCACCTTGCTGCAATGGGCTAGCCGTCATGGTACCATCCCCTACCGAAGCCATGTCACCGCCTCCGTCACTAGGATGGCGACGCCGCTGCGAACGTGCCGGCCTGCCGAAGCCCAGATCGGGCCCAAGGGGCCCAGATCTAGGTCAGGCGAAGATCAATGCCAGAATGTCGTGCCCGCAACCTGCAGTGTCGCCCCACCGTGCTAGTCGGTGCCGCCGCCCACCGCCACCTGGGGCAGCTCCGAACCGCTGATTCCCAAGGTGCACCGCCGCTGCTGAGAGGCTCGCCCCGATGGGCTCCCATGGCGCGGGGAGAGGAGAGCCGCCGCCACCCGGGCTTCGCCCAATGGCCCTTGCTGGCGGCGATGCTGGGGCTGGAGGGGGAGACGGTGGACTTGGCCCGGAGAAGAGGGAGGCGCGTCGTCGCCCTCGGGAGGGGGGGCGAGATCGCGTCGTGTTTCTCTGGAGTCACTCTCCACCCAATTCTAGTGGCAGCCTCCGACACCATGGCCTTCGCCGCGGTGGCCCCTGACGCTGTGGCCTTCGCCGCCTTCAGCCGTTTTCGCTTCGTAGAGTACTTCGCGAGTGTCTCTATGAGCCACGACCCATATTTATGATAGCTAACAGCAAGGGAGATAAAACTACCTCCTGGCCCTCCGTGCTCATTTGCATCCTTGAGGTAATTCGGCTGACGTCCAGATTGGCACCACAGGCCTGTGCCATCGCCAAACCCAAGGATGCACCAGCTCTCTTCAGCGTGTTCTTGAAGTACGCATGGACACCACCCGCGAAGGTCTCGACTAAGCCATTAAGATCTTCAACCAGCTTGGACTTGGGGAGCATCTATTCATGAAGGAGTCCCAGATTAGCTCTGGCTTTCTTGAGGGCGTCTTGAGCGGAGGCACCGCGATCTTCGACCGCGGTCACAACATCAAACAAGGCATCCCCACGGGCCAGAGCCTGGTGGTCGAAGCCAACACGAATCTGGAATCGCATTCCATCAAATTAGCAAGCATGACTATAAATGAAAAACAAAACCAGCATAACAAAAAAGATCAGATAAACACATACTAGAGAGCGCTTGTGCGATAGAGAAAAGATGTTCCGCGAACCCCTTTTCTCTGTCGGCTGCGGAAGCCATCAGGTCCTCCTCGCGTTTCCTCGACTCCTGCTTGAGGCGCTCGAGGGCTTCGAGTGCATCATCTCGCTTGGTCTCCGCTGCGCTCAGACCCTTATCAAGAGAAGTCACTTGACAAAGCAGATCATTGTTTTCCTCTAAAGAACAAGGGAAACATGTCAAGCCCAGACAAAACAAAGATTCAGTGGCACAATACAGGTCGATAAGCTTACTTTGAAGCTACTAGTTGTCAGTATCTAGTCGTGCATGTTGCTGGCCCAGGGTCACGATCGGATCGCCTAAACAAACAGCCTCCTGCAGGATGGGCTATAGAGGATAACATATATCACCGCAAAGTTTCGACTCCAAACAAACACTTCAAGTGCAAAGCTCATGAACACTTACATGGTCACCCGAAGATTCTGAAGGTGTTCTCTTGGTGGGCGTTCGCACAAGAACCCTATGTTGCCCCATGTGGGGCAAGCTCGAGGAACTCGCATCGGAGTTGGCCGCTATCTTCGGGATGGTGCTAACCCCTCCGCATTCGCACCTTTGGAGTCCATGACTCCGGCATCCCCCTGGAAGTGGCAATTGTCCGATGATGATGATGCAGTCCTACTACAGTAAGTTCACAAAGGCGTTCAGCACAAAGATAATTGCAACACAGGAAAACCTTAACATTCCAACAGAAGACTTACTCGTCAAAGTTGTTGAGGTCAAAATCCTCATCCAGCGGCTCCTTCAATTTCTTCTGCTTCTTCAGCGGCGGTGGAGCCACGCTGTGGACAGGAACCGCTAGAATAGGACTAGTGGTACCCACCTTAGGCGAAGCATCCTTCGGCGCCTCTGGCGTAGATGCGTCAGAATCCTCGCACCAAGAGCGCTTGCAAGTTGCATCCTCGCTGGAATCAGGAATCTCCTGTGAAGGCACAGTCGACCCTAATTCGTCATCCTCTTTGGCCTCGGAGGGCAGAACCTCCTCCAGTTGAGGTGGTAGTGAAGTCGCCACTTTCCATTCCTGATATGAGCATCAAACTATAATCAAGGAAAGCCTTCCAGGCAAACTGACAAGCAGAAGAAAAGTTGATGATATGTTACCTCAGGAGGGGAGTTACTCGTGCAGAAAGGCAGGACGGCTGAGTTGCCAGGAAGTTTATCCTTAGCAGTGTACTTGGTCAGTGACTTGACCCTTTTGTCAACCTCACCTAAAGATATGTTCTCCTTGGAGACGTGAGTGATGTCATCGACACTGGTCTAGAGATACATCGGATGCGCTCTAGCCTATAGAGGTTGCACCCGCTGCCTCAAGAATGTGCGAATAAGGTCGACATCGTTGATCTCTTGGCCTAGGACAAGCTGAAGATCACAGACGCGCTTGTACAAGACTTTGACTTCTTCCACCTTGGTCGGCATCACAACATTCTTCTAGGACGTCTTCCTCCTCAGCTTAGCCTTGGGATCAAAAGGAGCAAGTCCATACCATTCGCCGTCAACATGTTGATCACGAATGTAGAACCATTTCTCCCTCCACCC
Source organism: Avena sativa (assembly GCA_916181665.1). NCBI lineage: Eukaryota > Viridiplantae > Streptophyta > Magnoliopsida > Poales > Poaceae > Avena > Avena sativa. The sequence continues at coordinate 562,857,768 of OV702288.1, forward strand.
TTGGATGGACTCGGTGATTTTTAGGCTAAAGTATTGGACATTAGGGTCCACGTAGATCCCGCAGCCGCCAAGATCATACACAACCGAGCCAGAACCCGCTGCCACTTCATCTTGAACAACTTCTTGAAGAGACCGAAGTGTGGCTCGATCCCAAGCCAGCACTCGCAGAGGGTAATATAGCACGCAATGTGCAAGATAGAGTTCGGGGACAGCTGATGCAGTTGGACCCCATAGAAACAAAGCAATCCTCGCACAAATTTGTGGAGGGGAAGAGAAAGACCGTGGAGGATGAACACCAAAAACATCACCCGAAATCTAGCAGGGGGATTGGGGATTACCTCTGGCCTTGGCATCTGGCAATCTACTTCCTTGGCGGGGAGCATACCGTCCTGGCGATGCGTGTGGAGCTCATGCTCCTTCAACAAGGTGCGCCGCGATGACCCGTTGGTCACACGGGTTTCGGGACCCTTCTTCTTGGTGGCGGGGGCAGTGCCATAACTAGTGGCGACGACTCCCTTCTTCTTCGCCACGGTAGAGACAGTGCCTCCCTTCTTTTTCCCCATCCTCCAGCGGCAGAGGGATCAGAGGAAGTAACTGGGAAACGCTCTAAGAATGTCCAGCGCAGCAAGGATGGTGAGCACGATGAAGCAGAGAAGAATGGCAATGGCAGAAGTGTGTGAAGGTGGAAGAAGTTCATTGTGAAAATTTACCGCACATAAAACCCTACTTAAGCACCGGAAGAATGCCATCCAATGGATCACAGAAACTCACCTCAACACGTGGCGCACATCAATGGAGAAGTGTGGCAATGGTAACATTGAACCGTCACCGCACGTTCCCCATGGCGCACGAGAATCAAGGAGGTGCAGTTAAACCGAAAGATTACGCGTGACTGGTCAAATCCCGGCATACTTCGGGGTCCACCTCCGTCACGTCCCATCAGCACCACTTATGTGGGAAACTGACCTCATCAGGTCGTCAGCTTTAATGTCATTGCGAAACCCACTCTAGCAGGAGCTTTATCTTTGACTTATCTAGTTCTCGGTCGACTTTGTGACTCGATCAAGCACTCGGGGGCTACTCCTAACAGGAGCACTGGTCGCGCACCCGAACATTACAAAAAGGGCATAAAACTGCCCTGACAAATTTATAAGACATTTATATCTCACCCCCTCTATCGAATTGACGATTCGATTGCGGACTCGGGGGCTCCTCCCATAGGGAGCGTTAAAAGCACAATCAGCAAAGATAAAATTAATGATAGCAGTCGACAATTGTTCAAAGTAGTAGGCACTCGGGGGCTACTCCCATAGGGAGCGCTGGTCGCGCACCCTATGAAACAAAAAAATATATGTACATGGCAAAAGCGTTAACCACGTCCACGCTATAAGCATTCGAAGCATTCAGCGACTCTGCCTCACAATCACTGAACATACCCTTCAAAGAGAGGGTGTCTCCTGGGTCATCCGAATCACCTCCGCAACGAATAAACTTTCGGATGCAATGTTAACAACATGAAGGTAAGACCTGCAAAAGGCCTGGCAACGCACCTGATGCGCTCTACTAGAAATAATCCATGCCCACAGGCACGATGAAAAGGCCTCGACGAACGCGTCAAGTTCTCACACCCAAACACTAGAATTCGACTCTATAAGACCTCTGCGGTAGGAGTCGAATTACGTCAGCATTATTCTAAATTCGAGTTCGGGGACTCGAGTTTGAGTAGATAGCATTATTTTGCTCTAATGCAGTTAACTGATCCCAATCCATTGGATGAATCAGGCTCGCATATCGATAATCCCTATGACGCAAACTATGGCACCCGAAAGAATTTCAGATGAGCCCATATCCCATGCACTCAAAGACTTAGTCTCTACCCGAATCTACGATTCGGCTGGACACTCGGGGGCTACTGACATGGGTATACCCTACAGGTACTCGAGATTATCCTATACGATCTAGTCCAAGAATGAGTCCATGGTGCAAACAAAGCCCAATAAGGATTCAGGTGGCCCACAGGAGTTCGACTTCTTAAAGGACACGACAAAGTGTAGATAGAAATTTAAAGGGAAAACCCTATCTGTAACCGACTCGACCTGCTATCCCGAGACCTAGCCTCCCTATATAAAGGCTAGGAGGGGCGGCGAGGAGGACAATCCACAACCTTCGCATACACCTCGCCAGATTACATCTGCGCATCCTTATAACTTTTGACTCCCTCGTAATCAAGAGCAGACAAGCATGAGTAGGGTTCTCTTCGAGGCCTAAACCTGGGTAAAACCTCGTGTCGCCTATGTGCTTGTTTGCTAGCCGATCAATGCCTCCAGCGCTCCCCACTTCCTCGAACCTAAGTCCATCAACGATGGGCATTGATGAGTTAACCCCTCGTTAGATAGATTAGGGAACTATTTTCTATTTCATTTATATACACTCATAGGTGGGCTTAATGAGGCTCATCTAGGTCGTACCAAAATTTCTATATTGATAAAATCCATATGACGCTCTTTCCCTTAAGGTTCACGACCACTTAGACACAATTGTATTCTAACTCCAAACTGATCGGTCGGAAGTGGATCCTAACGGAACGTGCTGACTCCTAAGCGACGCAAAGTCATAAGACAAACCTTTCCAACCTGACTTATGTCCAAGTCTATTTACCTCACAGTATACCTTGTCAACCTATGGGAGAAAACTTGTCACCATTTTAATAGCTTAACTCTCTTTTTGATCCGTGACATACGATTCATTGGAGTAATGCTTATATTGACTCCTCAGTTAATACTTCCAAATCATATCACTCGTGAGGGTCCAGAGAATATCCCTTCATTACAGAGGGAAAACTTCCATTTTGGTTATCTACATCACGTAGCTTGATTCACAACTAGTCCAAACTCTTCCTTTATAACTGCTCAGTTAAGATACAACATAGAACCTAAGTCGGTCGATCCACAACTCGGATCGTGCGATCACCTCAGGTCAATGAATTCCATTGCATGAGACTACAAATATCAACATGCTCGTTGTATCTCAACTATGGATCAGTCCGACTCGCTAAAAACTTTAATCAAGTCAGTGTAAGTCAGATTAGCATCATCATACCCATGGCTAGTGAAACCGAGTCATTAGCTGACTTGCACATTAGTCTAGGTTACAATTCCAGCATGACCTTGCAACTAAGGACAATTTAGTATGAACTACGTAGATACATAGTCCTACAGTCGAATCACGTATTCATTCATATAATTGTTCACAAATTAAATTATGATTACATTAGGAAATATATCATAATTTCCTCTAGAGCATATTTTCAATAAGTCCTTTCTATCTTATTCTTGTTTCGGTGGTGCGTCTATCTTCAGTGGAGGATGCGTGGAATCATATGTCCGGCGAATCTCCTGGGATCCAGTCGGTTTTCGTGTTCATTGTTGTGGTCTCATGTCAGCCTATTTTGATCTACGATTGTCATCACTATTTTGATCCAATAATGAAGGGGCAGAGGACATGGACGAAGTTGTCTTGAAGCCGCTGGGGTCAGCTGAAGCCAATGGAAAATACAAATTCCTTCACTAATTTGTGTTAGCTAGTGCTGATTTGTAGAGGATGACACCCACTATGATAGAGAAATTGTACCGATGACCCCGGTAATATTTTTTCGCAGCTCCGCCCTTGGAGGACGGCGTCTTAGACTTGCGTTAGTGTTTGTAGTTCTCGCTATGTGGTCCAGTGATGTATTTATATTTTTTAACTTTTATAACTCTTCGTGCTGCTGTTGACGACTATTAATAAATCGATGATTTTTTTGGCAAAAAGTATTAAGTTTCCAAGTCAATTCGTTCCACACGAAAAAAAACCGACGAGTCTGGACCCGGTACGCCAGGAGGCTATCGGTTGCATCACTAGCGAGCAAACAAGGTGGGCCATGGAGCATGGGAACAGTCCGGGCTCGTGCTGCACTGCACTGGTGACCCGAGCCGGGCAAGAAACTCATTAATCAGTCCGGGGGAAGTCCACGAGGGATAGGCCCATGCTCTGCTGCAGCGTATAGTGGCCTTGCGACCACTCCAGGAAGCACTCGTTTGGAAGCTGGCTAATGTGACTCATGTTGCGTTTGGTTGGGCCGTGGCTGTGGCCTTGTGTGTGGTTGGACGATGAAGCAAATGGGTGAATATTAGTCTCCTCGCAACCTCAGCAAGTGTATCACGACCAGGTTTGTGTGTGATTTTTTTCTGAAAGTCTTGCATTAGCCTCGTCAGAGATTGAAACATGGAGGAGTACTAAGCTTCATATTCTCTTTCGCCATGCTAGAATCACATCCGGGGCAGCTTTTTGGAGTCATAGACATTAGCTATCTAGTGAAGAGGCTCAATATCAGTCATCTGTGTAGATGTTTTGTTATTGAAGATTGTACAAAAAAGAATATTTAAGTGCTCTACTGGACTGAAGATATTGTTTCTCCAAATACTTCCATATTTCAATCAAGACTTATTTGTAGTGAGGGAGCAACACTGAGAACTATATCACTCATAACTTTAGCATTTTCCTTTCTCCAAGCCTTCTCGATGGCCTCACCCTCCTTTACATCAAGAGGTTTATCACTCAAATGGTCATCAAAATTAACAACCCTCACAAATGTTCTCACCGAGAAAACCCATTCTCAATAATTTAAGCCATCTAGCTTGATATCGTGGAAAATTGAGTTGTTCTTGGCCATATAGACAATAACAACAACAACGGGGTCACTCAAATTTATCATCGTTAACAACATACATAAAACAAACCAAGCAGTCAAGTAGAACCACCAAGGTAATAGCCAAAAGTTTCCTCTTCTACTGACCTAACAAATTTGGACATACTTGAAGAAACAAACCAAAATTATCTTGTCTTGAGAGCTAGAAACAAGTATTGCAGCAGTAATGCGTAGCAAAAACGAATATGTGCCCCCACAAACCCTTCGCGGTTGCAGCAAGGGATCAGGAGCAACCACACTTATCAACAACAAAACAAATCAATAGAGGCACGCGAGAGTGCACGCCAGAGCAGCTAGCGGCATGTGATGGAGTGGCTCAACGGAAATGGCTCAAATTTATCTCGTAGCCAGTCGGCGGAGGATGACAACTGCCAGCAGCGGCAATTCGACTTGGAATCGTGATGTCCATGTAAAAAGTATAGTGCGGCGATGGGAGACAATGCCGAACTTGAGTCCAACCTAGACTGGTGCGGATGTACTTTTGCCAAGGCGTTAGTGAAAAAAATAACAAAGATGACTCTCCACGGCTTTTGCCAAGGCGTTAGTGAAAAAAGTGGAACTAAGCCTAGGATGGATTTAGCTCTGATACCATGTCAATTATTTGAATGGTCAAATCAATTTCCCTCTATTGCAACCGCGGTAATGTACGCTCATTACATGGGCTAGTTCGCCCATGCTAGACTATTGGACTAGATATATATGGCATATACACATATTCTAACAAAGTGAAGGCCCATCATTACTACATCCCATTTGTTCATGTTAATGGCGAGCTTCACTCTTAGTCCACAGGAAGGACAAACACAGAGCGGGTAGAGTCAGGGTCCTGCAGGTGGCACCACACGGGCTTTGCCAAGTGGAGTACCCTTGTGACGGCGGGGGAGGAGTGGAAGAAGGTGGTTCAGGGCGCGTAGGTGGCGGCGTGGCATGGCTCTGGTTACCGGCGGGGAGTGGCCAAATCGTGAGAGGGTACTCAATATATTGCCACTCTAAAAAACAGAAGAAGGTGTTAAAAGGACAGGCGAACGGCGAGGATTACGTACGCTAATTAGCAGCACTGTCATGTCATTTAACTGAACTTAGTAGGTCATATATATAGGCTCGTTGAGCTGCTATTTTAAGATTGGTTTGGTGAACACTTTTACCTGGAAGCAGTTGAGCCCTCCAGCTTTTGGCCAAAAGGCCATCCAGGGGCACATGACCTCCAATTTGAGAATTTGACACCGGCGAAAAGGTGACCACAACATTACAAGGGAGAGAGAGAGAGAATTAAGAGTGGTGACTTGTGTATGTGTGAGAGCCTGTGCTTAATGGGGAGATTGCCATGATGCTGCCTGTGGTCCATGGCTTGGCTTACATAAAAGAAAGATTTTGGCCCACGCAAAGCCTCGATCAACAGTACTTTTTCCGGGTCCTGCAGCCACACGGCCCGCAGACACACTCAGGACACCACCCCATATCCTCACCTCTTGCCCAGCTACAGCTAGCTCTATCTCAACAATCACACGCTCACACATGCACCCTCGCGATCGAGCTTTTAAGTTGGCAAGCGAGCTAAAGCCTCTTTGATTATTAGGCTCAAGATCCTCTCGATCGATCGGGAGCTAACAAATTCGGTGCGTGGACACCTTCACGTTCCGGTACCTGTCGATCGTGGGCACGAGCTGGGGGAAGGGTATAGTAGTAAGCACTAGCGCACAACCTAAAGGCGCGTACTATTGGTGATAAACATCTAATCGTACCCCTTCAAAAGATCGCAGGGACACATGGAGCACGATTAATATTGTTTCCGTTCGGCCTTGGCATATGCTTAAAGGTAGTCTCTTTCACCTACATGGTCAAGCTAGCTAGCTCTTCGGCTCTACCACACCGCCACTTGGCATTAGAAATTCAGACAACACTACTCCACAAGCTAGCTAGCTTGGATACATACAGAGGTGCCACGCATGGAGCAAGCAAAATTAACTGATGTCGCATGTCTTGCCCATCATGCATGCCTGGTGCTTGGTTTTAGCATGCTGTGTGAATTGTGATGTAAGTAAGGTGCTAATCTAACTAGCCTATTTTTGAGAGTTACTTGGAGTCTTGGACGACAGAGAAAAGAGAATGCATGACTCATTTTCTGAAAAAGAAAAGAAAAGAGTATTAACAACAAGAAGAAATCAATTAGCAACGGACTTGGCTTTGTGCTACAGCAAGCTAAAGGAGGCAGCTTCAGAATGAGCCCGATCGATCGAGTTTATATATTATAACTGTGCAATCATTCTGCGAATTCTGAAGCAATGTTTTTTGCGGGATTTCTGCAATTTTGTTGAGTAGTGTATACATATATAAAGCATGCATGGGGGCTAGCTAGCGGCGCGCGCCAGTTGACGGCGTGGTACGGCTAAATATTTCTGGAGGGGCTAAACTAGCACTGATGATGCGCCCCGCTAAGGCTACAGTTTTAGCTTAGAAATCTGCCAGGGAAATCCCAAGCAGCATTCCCATGGGGAAGAAGGATTAAACAAACGTGGGTGCGTGGGAGATGGTTGAAAGATGATCTATCATGTAGGTAGTGGACATCCCCAGCAAAACATAAAACAAACATACCCAGTTTCAAGTCGAGCCCAGCTGCATGCAGGAGCTAGTGGAGGATATATATGTCTAATTTTATCATCAGTGCTCCAACTCCAGTACGATCGTCGGGCATACTGGCTAGTACCAGTGTGTACTGTACGGTCACGAGTCAGCATCATGTATACTATACTCCTGCAGGTCACAGAACATAATACTAGTACTACTACTAACTAACCGATGAGCAAATTAAAGAAGATATTATCGGTGCGTGTTCATTGCACTCCTAACCAATGATATGTTCAACTGTCCACGTGCGCCTCTCTGATTCGTGGATGAACAAGTATCCATAGATAAGGGGAGCGAGTGAGTGAGTGGTCTTGCTCCCGCTTGATGGAAGGAAAGAAAGAAGGAGAAGGAACACATCGTACGTGCCCATCTTTACGTCAAATCCATAACGCCAGTAGCCAGGATAGCAACAAATAATCACATGTAAACCCATAACATGAATGGATATAATCATTAAAGGAAAAGGCGAAGCTCCCCTAACGCATCATCATAATAAGCTCCATTAGAGGCCGGCTTTGGGGTTTATCCCCCTATAGCTAGCTAGCTAATGATCTTCTTCTACGCCGGAACGCCGGACGGTCTTCGTTGCTTTAGTTTTTTAGCAGTGGTTGCAACGGTTGTTGGGTGGCGCGTATGTGTCCATGGCACCACGCACGGCTTAAAGCTCTGCGCTAGTGGAGGGGGAATGGGGCCTCGCTGGCAATGATTGGTCTACTCATTGATTGCTACCGTCTCAGAACTTTCATACGCTCATGATCATCGGAGCAACGTGCACTCTGCTGCTCGCTTTCTCTCACACTCACTAGCTCCCTGCCGTGTCCAAGGACAAAAGGGGGAGTGAAATATGGAATGTAGGCCGCTTGCTGCACGGAATACTAAAATTTTTCTGAGGAATTTGCGAGTCCGCGCGCGCCAATATCAATGACCCACTTGCTAAGTACACTTTTCTGGAAGAAGTTGTGGGAAAAAAAAAGAAACCGAGATTAATTAATGGAGTTCTTATCGAGTGTGAGCATGGCATGTGTACCAGAAAAGTAGGGCAGCCCATCGATCTGTTGGTGCGATTTGGACATCTCTTCTCTGGAGGTGTTTGAACACGATCGATCAGTATGTAAACTTAACGGGTGACTGTATCAGCTAGCTAGTTTAATCGAGCAACTAGCTCTTAGGAAAATCGTAAAGAGAAAGGTGCATAGCAGTAGTAGCAAAAATTGTATCTTTTTCTTCACAAAGGCATCATTCACCCTGTAAAGGGAGCAGGGGTGAGAGGCGGGATGATGCTCTAAAGGAGACGGGCCGGGGAAAGATCGGCAAAAACAGAGAAGGCCACGGCGCAAACGGAAGGAATTAACAGAAGAGGAAGTAATAAGAAACTAGAAAAATGGAAGAAGAAGAAGGAAAAAAAGTGTGAAACAAACACCTTGTGGTTTGATTACAAGTCATCCTCGGTGATGCTCTCCAGGTGCGGTCGCCACACGGCCACGCGCCCGCGCCGCCGGTCCCTGGCCGTCGAGGCCTTCTCCTTCATGATCTCCGACAGGTACCTCTCGTTGGCCAGCAGCCGCTCTTTCTCGTCATCCGCGCCCTGGGACGCCGCTGCTGCTGGCGTGTTGCCGCCGGGGGCCTCACCGCCGGATTCTTTCCTCCTCCGCCGCCTCCTCGCCGCTGCCGCTGGCGCGGGCGCGGGAGCGGGCGCCTTTGGTTTCGCTGCGGCTTTCTCCGGCGCCGGGGTCATCACCGGCATGAGGAAGTAGATCTTGCCCTTCTGCAGCTCGGCATTGGGCGGCAGGATGACGGGCTTCTGGACGACGATGCCGCCGCCGCCGTCGGCGGGGCAGGTGGACGGCGGCTTCCGGAGGACGTGCTTGGGGTAGGCCTTCATGATCTCGCCGGCGAGCACGGGCTCGCTGATCTCCTCCACCCGGCCGTTGGAGTGCACGATGCGCACCACATCCAGGGCGCCGCACGGCAGGATGCAGGCGATGCAGCACCGGATGGTCTCCATGACTGGACTGATCCTGACCGATCAGTCAACCTCTCCAACTCTCTCTCTCTCTCTCCCTCGAACTCCTCTATCGATCTCCCTCTCTCGCTCCGGGTCGGCAACGCTGCGCCGAGCTGGCGAGAGCTAGTTCATAAGGTAGCCAGCTACGATAGGAAGGGCTGGATGATGTGCACTCTATACCGGCGAGCGAGCGAGCCAGAGAACCCTCACCTGGTCCTTTTGGTGCGGGTATGTTCGAGCTTTTATATAGTGGTACCGTAGGATTCGGGCTCAGCTTTAGCTTAGGGAGATATAGGCTCGGGTATTGTACAATGGTGTATGGAGCAACTGGTTCATGTTCTTTCGGGTTTGTCTGTGTGAGCTAAACCTTCTCAACACTGCTAGTGCCTCTCCTGATCATTATCTACCACAAGGCCACACCACTAGTACCCACACTTGCTTGCTTAATTTATAAAGTGAATGAACACTAGGGGATCGATGTGGAGAAAAGAAATACTAGAATATGATTGAGAATGTGTGAATTCATCTTCTACTTTAGAGTATTTCATTTATTTTTCTATTATCCTCTTGGCCTTGGAGTGGGACCCCCTGGCCTAAATCGTTGCTACTCCTCAACCTTGTACTTTGGCAAGGGCTAGGGGGCTGGTTTTCATGGGCTCATCATGTGAGAGTGGACGATCGTCAGTATGATTTCAGTTTGGTGCGCACACCGGCCTAAGCTCGATGATCGTGGGGCTGTCAACAAGGATGTGAAATCTTTTTTGATGTGCTCCGTCCATGCAGTCTGTAAAATCACCGCCTGTATCTGGCTCTGTAATTTAGTATAATCTGCAAAGAAGATAAGAGCGTCGTGATTTGGGGGGCATGGACCGCATAGCCCACATTAGCGTCCGTCCGCCGTCACTGTTGTTATGATTGAAGGCAGCTTGATATGTTTCTTATTTAGAGACCCGCAGTGGACAAATACGCATTCAATTGGGGGGACAAATACCATCGATGAAGAAACTGTGTCTCACGATATCCATGCCCAATACGTATCACAAGGTTTTTGGTTGAACCAAAATGAATGCGGTCGCGTCTGGCAGAATCTATGTGTACCATCATTCGACAAAAGTAGAGGGTTGACAAACGCTGCATGATGTACATTGTATTAGCAAGATTGCAAAACATCGATGTATATATATATCCTTCTCTGAAAGGAATTGTTCATGGCATATTATCACGAGGCATGGGCTTTGGTTAGAAGAAATACATAACCTGCCTTGGTTATACTTATTAGTATGAGTAGGAAGAAACAACATGATTGCAACTACTGTTCACCCTGAGAGTGAGTGGGTACTTATAAATGATATTTTTAATTTAAACCAACATTGGAGTAGTACATGCATCCATATCAATCAGGACAATTATTATTTGATACCTAGCCAATGTATAGATCCATGTATGTAGAAACAATTTCATGCAAAACGAGATACACTGACTGTCGCTACTTGAGAACTCAATGTTGCCATTTATTTGGCTATTGCCGAGAGTTATTTTTTCGAAACTCGGCTAACGAGACCTTTGCCAAGTGTTTTGTAGACAACACTCAGCAAAAAAGATACCTAATAAATAAATAAATTGTCGAGTGTCATTATTGGCTGACAAAAAATACTCGACAAATAAGAGGAGTATTTCCTACAAGACACTCGGTAAAAATTTGACCGGATTTTTAATTTAACCAAAGAAAATTAGAAAAATCAAATAAATGTAAAATTTGCATGGATTCCTTTTATGTGACCAAGTGACTACGAAAAATACCAACAAATGCAACATACTAATTTGAGAAAAAAAACATCACAAAAATGTTACTCCATGTATCATGTATGACCTAACTTGACTTTCTACTGAGTTGACCATGTTGATGGCCAAGTCCATGTCATACTTTGTTATAATTTGCCTAAAATAGGAACAGAGCTTCATATTGGCATGTGACAATCAACATTTTGGCTATGGTTTCCAACTATTTGTCACGAAAAATTTATTTTCCATTTTATTAGTGACAAAAATATTTTTCAATAAAGTACACAAAGTACATGGCTAAAGTGCACCATGATAATTAAAAATAACTATAACTAGTGGGATGTCCAATTCTGAAAGCTGGCCATTTGCTTTGGTTTTAGCTATATTTGGTGTTATATTTAAGTTTGAGACGACTCTCAAAAGTAACTCAAATTTGAACTTAGGTGTGCTAATTATCGGTCCTTAGAAATGTAAAAAAGAATCATTTTAAGGTACACTTCTAGGATTCTATGCACTATACATGAAGAGACTTAAAAGATTTAGCCCCCTTGTATGAATTCCCAAGCCAATAGTTTTAACCGAATTTTGAATTCAACCAAATAAAATTTAAAAAAAATGAAAAAATGGAAAATTAGCGCATGGAGTGCTTTTAGTTATGGCAAGGGGTAAAACCCAGATTGTGCTTTTAATTTTTGGTATATAAGTCATATGTAAAATGTTTACAAACCAAAGTCGGATACGCACATCTTTGTAGGTTAGCCAAAGCAATCATTAGGAATTCCTCCACCGTAACACCTGAAGAAAAAAATGTTTATCGCTTAAAACGACAAGTTTCTTAAGGGATTTTTTCCTGAAAACATAAGTGGGAGAACAATAGGAACTTTGATGAGGTTATTAAACCTGAGTGACATGTGCTAAGTAGCGCAGCGCCGGAAAGTGTTCTGGAGACATCTATAGTGCTCATGGCTACCATGCTTGCAAATGTTGTGGTCCCAAAGATCTAAGTTCCTATTGAAGCATGTGGATCGAGTAATAATCAAATAGCAAGATTTTAGGACAAAGTGTTATTGTTGGAATAATATACTGACTACGTGCAAAGAAGCAATGATGAGCCTTGACTCCATTAAATGGCTAGAGACCCTAAGAACCTGTGATAGTATCCGTATATGAAAATTAAGTTATGAACTTGCTAGACCCTCCAAAAGGCGTAAAGCTTTTCATAGCGTAAGTGAATCTATAGCAAAATAGACATGAATGTTTACATTTGCGAAATGGTCGATATGTCGGGAAGAAGTTTACGACAAAGTTCAAAGAGTTGACTCAGACAAGATTTGATATTTTGTGGTAATGTTTAGTCTGTACGGATTATTATAACAACCACTATATATTTCAATTTTGCGATATGATAGTTGAATAAATAAAACAATGTTCTTCTAATAGAATGGCTACCTAGAATGTGTGCATGACACTATCTGAAGGGTTTTGTTGATTCAAAGGGGGCTAAAAGGCGTGAAAACTTCAATGGTTGAAGTAAGTATCATGGAGTTGGAATCTTCACTATGATGAAACTATTAAAGAGTTTAGTTTCATCAAAAAATGTGAAGATGCTTGTGTTTATAAAAAGTAAGTGGGAGATCTAAGACATACTTTCAAAAAAAATTATAAGACATTTTGTTGATTAGAAATTTTGTGAGACACAATAAGAATTTTGTTTTCGATGAAAGACTTAGGAAAAATCAGAATATTAGATATCAAGGTCTATACAGATAGATTGAATTCAACCAAAGGAAATTAAAAAAATTAAAAAATGGAAAATTTGCGCATGAAGTCCTTTTATGTGACCCGAGAAAAAACTAACTTGCAATATGCTAATTTCAGAAGAAAAAACCTTTAGAAAAATCATGCATGACTTAACTTAGCTCTCTACCCAGATTACCATGTTGATGGCCAAGTAAATGTCACATTTCGCTATAATTTTCAAAAAATTGTCACATAGCTTCATATAGGTATGTCACGTGACATTGCTAACTAGAGTTTCCAACTTTCCGTCACAAAAGGTTGATTTTCCATTTATCAATGGTGAAAAGTATGTCTGCCCCATGTGTGATTATGGTAATTAATGATATTTTTTATGAAATAATATCGTCATTAGTTAGATTTGTAGGATTTGTCCATAGGCAATTCTTGAACAATATGTTGGTTTCAAGGTTGAAAGAAGAAGAAAGCAAAGAACATGAATTGATTACCAAGGTGCCCAAGGTGTTATTCAAGGAGTGATTTGAAGATTGGTCATGAGAATTGAGTCTATGTCAAACATGGTTTGAATAGTAAGATGGAGGGATATCTCCATATGTACCTTCAATACATCAACATAATGAAGAATAAAGAAATAAAGTGCAAGGTCAAGATGAGATATCTAGATAAGATCATGGATGTGTGAATACATGTCCAAAGATTAGGATCTCCCATAGAGGAGTATGTTTTAGAAATATGCCCTAGAGGCAATATTAAATTGTTATTATTCATATTTCATTGTTCATGATAAATTTTTATTCTCTATGCTATAATTGTATTAACCAGAATCATGATACATGTGTAGAGTTATAAACAATACCGTGTCCCTAGTGAGCATCTACTCAACTATCTCCTTGATTAAATGATGGTTAAGGAATCCTAACCATGAACAAAGTGATGTTGATTAATAATGAGATCATGTCATTAGGAGAATGATGTGATGGTCATACCCAAATAATAAACATAACTTCTGATCATATCATCTAGTTTGATTGCTATCGCTTTCTAAATATGTCAAGTATAGTTTCCTCAGACCATGAGATCATGTTACTCCCGGGAATCGGAGGAATATCTTGTGGACATCAAACGTCACTTTGTAACTGACTGATTATAATCGGGGATTTCAGGTATCTCCGATGATGTATGTTGTGTTGCCTGAATCAAGATTGGGATTTATTCCATCGTGTGATGGAGAATAAGATATCTCATGCAAAAAAGTAAGATGCCTTTAACAACTCTATTTGTCATGCCAAGATGTACATTCATACCAAATACGAGCACATTATCACAAACTAGGTCACATATATGTCCATGAACATGGTCATTTGGTTTGAAAGGCATGGATGTTCAGATATGATAGTGTGGTTTGTCAAGTTTTTAAAATACTTGTTAAAATCTATGTTTATCATTCTTCTTTGAATCTATTACAGATACAATGACCAAATTCGCATCTCTTACTTTTTCTGATTTATTTATTTCTTATGGAGCTTTTAAAATGTGATAAAAATGCTTTGCCGAGTGTCCTTAAACACACGACAAAGATGTGTCAACCAAATCCGGATGGGAAGTAGGACTGCCCCGGTGCCCCTTAGCCTTCCCGCACCTATGCCTTGGACAACCGATGGCAGGATGAGCGAGCCAAGGTAGGAGGGCCATAGATGGCTTTGCTCCCTCTCCCGAGCCGCGACCTCCATTGCTCTAATGGCGTCTTCCCAAGATGCAAATGCCTCCATATTTCCTGCACCATGTGGTGTTCTTCGCAGGCTCACTACCTCCACAGGAACTGTCGTTGCTCCAAATGGGTAGGGGAGGGGGAACTGATGCTCCAAAGGCCTCCACGCCCACAAAAGTAAGCAGATTTCTTGCTATCTCCCTCCTAAATAAGTTGTTTGCCAAGGATATGCGTTTGAATGTGTGATTCGGTTTTGCCTAGATAATGTGCCTAGCCGAGTGGTGTCGTGGTGTTACTCTACGACAGTACCCTCTAGTGGTGGTGTTGCCCATCGGTGTTGTTGCATGCAACAATCGGAGGTCCTGCTAGTGCTACCGGTGTCCGCTTCGCCAAGCTGGCCCTTCCGGCGTCTACTAGGACATGCTGCTCACTGGCCTCCTCCTCCAATAGGGGTGCCCGACGACAGCAACCGTGATGGAGTATGCCAAAATTATGCTCGACAAACAAAGTATAACTGATTCGGGCTTTACCGAGTGTAGAATTTTAGGGTTTAGAAATATTGAGGGGAATCGCACAACCCAAGGCTAGTTGCGTGCTTCTCATTATATAGTAGTGTACAACAAGTACATAATAGTCCTATCCCAATAAGGGTAGGTATACAAAATCTACATGTACAAGTATTAAAATACAAAGTCTAACACCCTCCCTTAATATTAACCATGTCAAGCAGGTTAAGATTGAGCCTACAAACCTCAAACAACGACTGTGGTAATGGCTTCGTGAAGATGTTAGCAAGTTGGTCTTTAGATGAGACAAACTTGATCTGAAGTAGCTTTTGTGCAACACGTTTCCTCACAAAATGATAATCAACCTCTATATGCTTCGTTCGTGCATGAAAAACTAGATTAGACGAGAGATATGTAGCTACTATGTTATCACACCGAAGAACCGGAGAACTCTGTTCAGAAATACCCAACTCACTCAAAAGAGACTATATCCAAATAATCTCAGAAATGGCATTAGCGATAGCTTTGTACTCCGCCTCATTACTACTCCGAGAAATCATCGCTTGCTTCCTAGCCCTCAAGGCAATCAAGTTAGGGCCAAAGAACACTACATGTCCCATCGTGGAATGCCGATCATCTGGATTGTCTGCCCAGTCAGCATCAAAAAACGTAGAAATGACACCAGAGGTGGCCGGCAGAAGATGGAGTCTAAAGGAAGCTATGAAACTGACATAACACGGAATGCGTTTTACCGTAGCCCAATGAGTATCTCGAAGAGCATGTAAGTACTTACACACACCGTTGACCGCAAAAGAGATATCTAGCCAAGTAATAATAAGATACTGAAGTCCACCAACAATACTGCGGTACTCTGTAGCATCCTCAGAAGTTAACAAATCACCAGGATCAACAGAGATCTTGTCAATTGAATACATGGGTATAGGTGCAGACTTACACTTCAATATGCCAGCATGACAAAGAAGATCCAAGGAATATTTCTTCTGAGTGAGAGAAATACCAACATCTATATGAGTGACCTCCAATCCCAAGAAAAAATGGAGCTTGCCCAGATCTTTGACATGAGTCATGACTGAGATCCACAATAAGACGACTAGCAGAAGAAGTGGAGGAACTGACAAGGATAATATCATCAACGTAGATGAGCAGATACATAGTGATATCTGGATGCTAAAGAAGCAATAATGAAGTGTGAGCAGTGGGGGGGAAAACAATGAGAGTGGAGCACCGAACCAAGTCTAGCATGCCATGCCCGTGGTGCCTGCTTGAAGCCATAAAGTAACTTAATTAGTCAACAAAGATGATGTGGCCGATCAGGATCAACAAAGCTAGGGGTTTACCGCATATAAACCTCCTCCTTCAGAACTCCATGAAGAAATGCATTCTGAACATCCAACTATCGAACGGGACCATCCATGTGTAATAGCCAAGGAGAGAAGCAAATGAATCGTCATGGGTTTAACAACCGGGCTGAAGGTGTCCTCATAATCAAGACCAAACCGTTGCTTGAACCCTTTGGTGATGAGACGGCCTTTGTAGCGCTGAATTGAGCCGTCAGTATGTTTTTTGACTTTAAACACCCACTTGGAGTCAATAACATTTATGCCTGATGGAGGAGGCACAAGATGCCAAGTCCCATTCTGATGAAGTGCTTGATATTCTTGCTCCATAGCCGAGCACCAGTGTGGAATTGTCATGGATGCTTGATGATTGCGAGGCTCGGCAGTAGGGTCTAAAACTGCATGCGCCATGCAGGAAGCGAGCCGCACTATTGTGCCGTCTGTCCGCTCCTTGGGACGAAATATGTCGCGACGACTGCATGCTTGTATCACACGAGTAGGAGGTGGATCAGTTGCGGTCATGACTAGCGGTGGAGAAGCGTCGGGGGCACCCCCAAGCGAGGCACTCAGCCCAGGCAACAAATACCCAGACGAGGAGTGCGGCCCGGGAGAAAGTGGCCCAGATGAGGGCATGGGCATAGGCGACGTTGACCCTAGCACAGGAGTGCGGGGCGAGTCAGGCTCCACCCGATGGCCACGGATGAAGCCCAGCAAGCGTGTCTCTCGAGGCGTACATGCGATCGACGTTACTCTCTAGCAGCTTATGATCAGGAGGCGACGGAGTATCCTCGAGAAGCTCCAAATGGGTGCCTCGACCTGTACCTGTACCATGATGAGGAAGCAAGACAGGAGAGTATGCGACATATATAGATTGGTCAAGCAAAACCAGAACAAAATGAGAGGAGACCGATGAAGGAGGAGACACAGGAATATTAGCAAACGGAAAAAGACCCTCATCAAAGATTACATCACGTGAAATATATAGACGATTGGTAGGAACATGGAGACACTTATACCCTTTATGGAGAGAGCTATATCCGAGAAATACACACTGCTTGGAGTGAAACTCAAGTTTGTGGCTGATACGTCCATTTTGCATCACTATTCTATGTCTTAATTCACTATTATTCATTGATATATTTCATATTGAGAGGTGATACTTATGTTATTTCATCTATTTTTGCATGGTTGATGACTCTTGGAGCATGGACCGCTGCAGTCAGGATTTTGATGGAAAAGGTGCTGTTTGGAGGCAAAATTCACGAAGATTAGAAAATCCGGGAAAATATACAGAAAATCCTATTTTTCTAGAAGACTAAGGAGGCCAGAAGATGGAGTGGAGGTGGGCCACAGGGGGCCCACACCACCCCATGGCGCGGGCAGGCCTAGGCCACGCCTGGAGGTGGTGTGGCCGCCCTGGCCCACTCCAGCCTCTCCCTCTGGCGTATATCATCCTCCCGAAACCCTAAGACTCGGGGGCGACCACAGAAAGATTCCGCCGCCTCTACGGGGCGGAAAACACCGAGAGAGAAAGATCTCTCCGGCAGACAGATTTCTGCCGGGGGAATTCCTTCCCGGAGAGGGGAGATCGTCGCCATCAACACCACCATCAAGCTGGACTTCATCGGGATTATCATCATCATCACAACCATCATCACCATCAGCACTCGCATCACCATCTCCATATTGCTGTAACAATTGCGTTGAATCTTGCATTAGTTCATAGGGGAAACTTTCCCGGTGTTGATTACTCTTTGTAGTTGATGTTATTGAGTGAACCATTGAATTATTGTTTATGTTCAGATTGTTATACATCATTATTTCATCTCTGATCATGATCCATATGATGTCTTGTGAGTAGTTCGTTTTGTTCTTGAGGACATGGGAGAAGTCTTGTTGTTAGTAGTGGAGTTGTGTTGAGAAAGATTCAATAGATTGTTATTTAAGTTGTGGTGTACTTCTTCTAGTGGTGTCATGTGAACGTCGACTACATGACACTTCACCTATATGGGCCTAGGGGAATGCATTGTGTATTTGTCTACTAATCGTAGGGGTTGCCGGAGTGACAGAAATCTGAACCCCCGTTAGGAAACCATTGCACAAGGGACGTAAGGGTCTTAGAGTTTAAAGCTGTGGTTAGGTTTCTACCTTAAATACATTCTTGTACTTATGGATGTTTGCAAGGGGTTTAATCACAAGTATGTATTAGTCTTGGATGGGGCGGTACATTAGCACAGGTTCACCCACACAACACTTAGCAAGCTAGAGAAGATTAATCAGCTATATGAAGCGAAAGCACTTGACAGTCTTCCCATGTGTCCTCTAGAACGTTTGGTCATCTTAAGTAATACAACCGGCTTGTCATTTGCTGCATAAAGGATTGGGCCACTTGCTGCATTTATTCCTACTGTCTTTTATTTACTCGTACTTTGTTTACTTGCTTTATCAAAAAAACCTAAAAATCCGTTTGCTAAGTATTTACAGAGAATTCCTGATCCATACCACTAGCCAGCACCTTCTGCTCCTTGTTGGGTTCGACACTCTTACTTATCGAAAATACTGCGATACACCCCCTATAATTGTGGGTCATCAAGACTATTTTCTGGCGCCGTTGCTGGGGAGTGAAGCGCTATTGGAGAGTGGAACTGGTAAAGGAAACTTCTACTATGAGTATTGTTTACTTCTATTAGTTGCTTTATTTTCGTTATGGATAATTCGCTGAGTTTCTTATTTGGTAATGCTACTACCACTGCTAAGGTAGTATATAAGCCACCACCTGCTGAGAATGATGTTTTCAAAATACCTACAAGAATTATTGATCGTGTTATGGATAACTACTATGTTGGGGATGGAACTGTCCATCCCGGTGATCATTTACTCTTTATACACGAATTATGCGGGTTGTTCAAGTGTCCAGGTATTACTACAGATCAAGTTAAGAAGAAGTTATTCTTATTATCACTAAAAGGAAGAGCTGATGAATGGTATAAGCTGCTGAAGAATGGTCAAGCTCTGGAATGGGAAGAAATAGTGCCTCTCTTTTATTCAAATTTTTATCCTCCTAGTGAGATTTATAAAGATCGGAATCAAACATACAACTGTTGGCCTCTTGATGGAGAGAGTACAACTCAAGCTTGGGGGAGATTGAAGTTATTAATGCTCAAATGTCCCATTCATGAGCTCCCCAAAAATATTATTATCAACAACTTTTATGCAAGGCTCCCTCTACATGACAAAGATTTATTGGATGCTTCTTGTGCTGGATCATTCACTCGCATGAAAGAAGAAGCTAAATAGGATCTTCTGGACCATATTCAAGACAATGCTGAAGCTTGGGAGAATGACAAAGGTAGAAAGTCAGGTATAAATTATGATTATGAATGCATTGAATCTTTTATGGGAACTAATGACTTTCAAAATATTAAAAATGCTTATGGTTTAGACTCTCAAGCTATTGCTTCTTATTTTAAGGCTTTTGCTTCCTACATTGAAGTGCCTAAAAAGAAGTGGAATAAGTATCATGAACCTTATAAAGATGTTGTTAAGAGTGTTCCTGCAAGAAATACTGAAGTTTATACTACTAATCATGTCTTACCTGAGCCTTACATTGAGAAAATGCCTTTCCCAGTTAAGGTAAAGGAACATTCTATGATAGCTAGTATGGTTAATGAAAGTATGAGTAAAGCTATTGAACCTGATAAGCAAATGGTTGATGAACCTATAATAGCAAGTGTGAAAGACTTTGTCACTAAATATTAAAAAGAGGGACACACTATCCTTTGTAAGGATACCTCTAATATTGTTTCACAAAGTAGTGTTATGAGAGCTAGTATTCCCATGTTTTCTGTTAGAATAAGTGATCATTGGTATGATAGTCCTTGTGATAGCTATATTGTTAAGTTTATGCATGATACTGAAAGTTACTATGAGAGAGGGAAAAGTGTTCTTATGTACCTCAATAATATCAAGTTTCCTCGTTTTATGCTGAAAGTTTTTATGTTGCACTTGTTTTGCCTTCTTATGCAAGTTGCCTTTGGTTTCAACAACTTGTTTGTTTAAAAAATTCCCTTGCATAGGAAGTGGGTTAGACTTAAATGTGTGTATGTTTGCTTTTTAATGCTCTCTTTCGCTTCAATTCATATTCCTATGTGTGCATCTTCAAAATTATCATGCCCATCTTAATGGCTATAAAGAAAGAGCTTTTTGGGAGACAACCCAATTTGTTTTTACTTTCAGTTTGTTTTTGTTTCTTTGAGTCTTGGAAGTTATTACTTTGGTAATAACCGCTCCTTATCCGTTTTGTTTGGTTTTTGTGTCAAGATCAACCTCTAATGAGAGAGAAGTAAGATTTGGGGAAGTTGTTGTCCTGAAACAGATTTTTGTGCTTCACCGTAAAAATTCGTGAGAGATCTCTGTATGTCGGATTGAGCTGTAATTTTTTGTTCTTCTGCCCCAGGTTGTTATTTAACTTTCGTTAGTTTTGCACTTTTTGATTTGAGCAACAGAAGATGTTCGAAAAAATTGATCTTTACCTGCTGGTATGTTTTGACAGATTTTGCCACTCTTGCATTTGCTTCTTTATTCGATTTCCTTTTTGAATTTTTT
This sequence comes from Avena sativa, assembly GCA_916181665.1. Lineage (NCBI taxonomy): Eukaryota > Viridiplantae > Streptophyta > Magnoliopsida > Poales > Poaceae > Avena > Avena sativa. The sequence goes on from OV702288.1 coordinate 562,878,862, forward strand.
TTGGATTTTCAGAAGGAGTTGCTATAGTAGCTTATGTTTTGATGGTTTTAAGTTGAAGTTGGACTCAAAAGGTTGTATCACTTCACTTATACTAATGTTGCTAATAAGAACTGTGTGAAGTTTTGTAAGAAAGAAATTTCCAAGAAGTGGAGATAATGGTGTAATAAGGAAGAGAAGGGTTTTATGACTCAAGTAATAAGTGTATGAAGATGAAGATATCAATGATATTCAAGAGATGACTCCGGAAGAATCTACTAGATACCAAATTCAGAGACCTGCAGAGTCTGTTTTCAAATAGGTAACAGTTCTGGTAAGAAAAGTTCCACGAAAATACGATCCAACTATATTTTTGCAGTTTTCAGTTGATAAGGAAAGCTACGAAGCGAAAAAGGGACGGAAACGGAGCCAGGGTGGCTCACACCACCCTGTGGCGCAGGCCCACCCCTGGCCGCGCCACCAGGTGGTGAGTCCACCCCGGACTCCGCCTCCGACTCATTTTCACCCAGTACCTTCCTTTTGATATGAAACTTCGTAATATATAATCCCCCGGACCCCTCGAGGTCCGTATATCGTGTTTTCGTCGTGTTTTTGTTTCGGTCTGTTTCTGTCAGGACATACTCTTTGAAAGCTTAGAAGCACAATGGTGTCCGCCAAGGATAAAGGGAAGGAGCCCATGGAGGAAGACCTCCAAGACCCCGGGAAGGAGAAGAAGATCAAGAGTGAGGGTGAAGAGGAGCAAGGCCAACATCCGCATACCGGCACTACCATTGCAAGCATTGGAGTGGTGAAACCTGCCAGGGTTAGAAGGACGGCACGAATGCAGACTGGGGGAAAAGTTCCCCATCACATATTGGCTCCAAGGTCACTTCCTCCACACACCAAGGATCCCTTCCATACCTTCATCCATAACCATGCAGGAAAAGAAGACTTCAAGGAGGAAGATCGGAAAAAGAACCACGAGAGCTGGGATCCATGAACTGAAATGATCATGAGCCGTATTGAGCACAACTCGAAGTTGATTCGTACTCTCACCTTCGAGATTGAGGACTTGGGGAAACTGATCAAGGAGCTCATCGAGAGGATACCACTACCACCTAAGGAGTAATTCGTCATCAGGTTTGGTATCCCCTTGGTTTGTTCCAAGCTTGGGGGAGTGTCGCGGTATCACATCACTATCTTCTATCTTTTTACCTTATTAGTAGAGTCATATCATGAATAGAGGAGTTATTTTGTAGTATGGTGTGCATTATGGAAGTGCCCCCTCTCTTGTTAGATATGTATCCCTTGGTGTGAGTTTCCGTTATGGAATATTAATGAGAAGTTCTATCATTCACTCTTTTGCATAGCTTTTATTAGTTTTCAATTCGTAGTTGTATGATTGATCTTGTTGTTAGTATTGGTAGCACTTTGGGATAATTGAGTTAATTTAGTTGGTTTTGGCAAACCTGGCTCGGTCAGTAGCAACACTATTTTTGAGAGTTGAATGAAAAAGATAGAAGTACTCTAGAGAAGAAAAATAATTTCATCATCTTTCTTTCTTGATTTGCCCATAAGTCTAGTATTCTCTAGTTAAGATCTTTTGTGCTTCCAAGGAAGATCGCTTGTTTGTCTTTATCATTTGTATGTTTGGTTGTTTCCTTCAACTCTTGTACTTGCTACCCAGCCTTGCTAGCCAAAAACCTATACCGAGAGGGAATCCTTCTCGTGCTTCCAATCCCTTAAACCAAAACCTTTGCCATTTGTGTTCACCATACCTACCTAGTAGCATTATTGCTATTCCAAGTAAATTCTTGTTTTATCTACCTCCCAAATTAAACTTGTTATGTGAAAATTAGTGATTAAAGCTCTCACGAACTTGATGGCACACTTTACTTTCTTGCATTTAATAAACTTGAACCATTGTGCTCACCTATGTTGCGTATATGCTTGCGCTTTGTAAGTTGTGAATTAGCAGAACCATGCTGTCATGGGGAACACTTTCAACATTGCGCTGGTACTTTGTACCAAGTTGATATCATGTTCTTTTGTCTATGGATGTCGTCGGTGTGAAATTAAAGGGGATCTTGTAAGTCCATGGAGTTATGCATATGTGTTAGAGAAACGCCTGGGCCGCTGGTCCAATCCATGCTGACATGGTGGAAACCTGCAGCGTAACCATAACGAGTATCTATGAAGCATTCTTCTTATAAAAAAAGAGATAGAGATTGAGAAAAAAGAAAAAAAGAGATATTATGAAAAGAGGAAAGAGAGAAAAAAGCACCATATTCCCATGGTAAATAAGAAGATTGCTGAGATACTTGTTGTCTGCTTGCCTTGTCATTTTGATATGGGGATTCTTCCGTGTCATCGGGCAAGGGGTACCCCATTGGCGGTTCTCAATGATACACATATGCTTACAACGACAAGAACTTACCGGTGACTAAACTTGAGTAGCATGAGGAGCGACCCTCGTATTCAAGGGACATGAGATTCTCAATTTACAACTTGTCAATGCATATCCTCATATTTGATCACTTTAACCTTAATCACCTAAAGATGCCTATGATAGGGGCAATGAGAGCTGAAAGCTAGTAAGTATCATAATTTTTGGGAGATCTTTATGAGGCTTGCAATCCCTGCTTCCCTCTTTGAAGGGCCTTTCTTTTACTTTGTAGTTGAGTCAGTAAACCTACTTCCTCTCTATCTCAGCAAGTATTTTGAGTTGTTGTGTTTCATTCATTCATATGATGATTTATTCAATCATGTCTTATGTTCCTTGTTTTGCGCATTGCTCTTATCTTGATGTTTACTACTTTGAAAGCTTTCATTGAAAAACCAGCTATTTGTGAACTCCAGCAAATTATCAACTATTCTTCGACCAAGAGATAAGTTTGCCATTACCAATTATGATTCACTTTATGTATCTTTACTGTGTTTCCTTTACTCATTGCAAGTTGAGTTATATAATAGTGAGTTGTCTTCTATTATGATCTATGTATTTGATGAATGTGATGCTTCTTGTCCGTATTATTTTATCGACTCTTCACTCCATAAACCTGAGGCCATGTTTATTGAGCTCAGTTTCGCTTGGGGACAAGCGAAGTCTAAGCTTGGGGGAGTTGATACGTCCATTTTGCATCACTATTCTATGTCTTAATTCACTATTATTCATTGATATATTTCATATTGAGAGGTGATACTTATGTTATTTCATCTATTTTTGCATGGTTGATGACTCTTGGAGCATGGACCGCTGCAGTCAGGATTCTGATGGAAAAGGTGCTGTTTGGAGGCAAAATTCGCGAAGATTAGTAAATCCGGGAAAATATACAGAAAATCCTATTTTTCCAGAAGACTAAGGATGCCATAAGATGGAGTGGAGGTGGGCCACAAGGGGCCCACACCACCCCATGGCGCGGGCAGGCCTAGGCCACGCCTGGAGGTGGTGTGGCCGCCCTGGCCCACTCCAGCCTCTCCCCTCTGGCGTATATCATCCTCCCGAAACCCTAAGACTCGGGGGGCGACCACAGAAAGATTCCCCCGCCTCTGCTGGGCGGAAAACACCAAGAGAGAAAGATCTCTCCTACAGACAAATTTCTGCCGGGGGAATTCCTTCCCGGAGAGGGGAGATCGTCGCCATCAACACCACCATCAAGCTGGACTTCATCGGGATCGTCATCATAATCATCATCACCACCATCATCACCATCAGCACCCTCATCACCATCTCCATATTGTTATAACAATTGTGTTGAATCTTGCATTAGTTCATAGAGGAAACTTTCCCGGTGTTGATTACTCTTTGTAGTTGATGCTATTGAGTGAACCATTGAATTATTGTTTATGTTCAGATTGTTATACATCATTATTTCATCTCTGATCATGATCCATATGATGTCTTGTGAGTAGTTCGTTTTGTTCTTGAGGACATGGGAGAAGTCTTGTTGTTAGTAGTGGAGTTGTGTTGAGAAAGATTCAATAGATTGTTATTTAAGTTGTGGTGTACTTCTTCTAGTGGTGTCATGTGAACGTCGACTACATGACAGTTCACCTATATGGGCCTAGGGGAATGCATTGCGTATTTGGCTACTAATTGTAGGGGTTACCGGAGTGATAGAAACATGAACCTCCGTTAGGAAACCATTGGACAAGGGACGTAAGGGTCTTAGAGTTTAAAGTTGTGGTTAGGTTTCTACCTTAAATACTTTCTTGTACTTACGGATGTTTGCAAGGGGTTTAATCACAAGTATGTATTAGTCTTGGATGGGGCGGTACATTAGCACAGGTTCACCCACACAACACTTAGCAATCTAGAGAAGATTAATTAGCTATATGAAGCGAAAGCACTTGACAGTCTTCCCATGTGTCCTCGAGAACATTTGGTCATCTTAAGTAATACAATCGGCTTGTCCTTTGCGGCATAAAGGATTGGGCCACTTGCTGCATTTATTCCTACTGTCTTTTATTTACTCGTACTTTGTTTACTTGCTTTATCGAAAACCCCTAAAAATCCGTTTGCTAAGTATTTGCAGAGAATTCCTGATCCATACCACTAGCCAGCACCTTCTGCTCCTCGTTGGGTTCGACACTCTTACTTACCGAAAATACTGCGATACACCCCCTATACTTGTGGGTCATCAGTGGCTATTATACGGGCGAAGATGTGGCCAACAAGCACAACCAAAGACTTTGAAGATTGTGTAATCAGGTTTTTTCTCCCAACAAACACTCAACGGGGATTTTCATGTCAAGAACATGAGTAGGAAGCCGATTTATAAGAAAGCGGGTTGTCGAGAAGGCATCAGTCCAAAACCGAAAAGGTACAGATGCATGTGCTAAAAGATTTAAGCCAGTCTCAACGATGTGACGGTGTTTGCGTTCAGCAGTACCATTTTGTTGATGTGTATGTGGACAAGAAACACGATGAACAATCCCAAGTTTGTCAAAAAAGGTGTTGAGATTCCGATACTCACCCCCCATCTGACTAGACATGAATGATCTTATGAAGGAGACACTCAACGTGAGTTTGGAATTGTATAAAAACATTAAACACATCAGATTTGCACTTAAGGAAATAAATCCAAGTAAAACGACTGTATCCATCAATGAAACTAATGAAATAGTTGTGACCACTCACTAAAGTTTGGGCAGGAACCCATACATCCAAATAAATAAACTCAAGAGGAGCCATGGCTACTTGACTAGACACACAAAAAGTAATTGGTGACTTTTACCTTGTTGGCAAGCATCACAGACTGATACATCTTTATTGCTAAACTCAACTGGTAGTTGATGGCGATGAAGGACATGGCGCACAACTGGAATGGCTAGATGGACAAGCCGAGAGTTCCACTGAGACGACGAGACTCAAACACTACTGAAGACTCTAGAAACTCCGAATGCATCAAGTGGATAGAGGCTCTGATGGTGATGGCCCCTAAGTAGGACGTCCCTCGTAACACGGTCCTTTACAAAAACATCAGAAGGATGAAATTCCACAGACATTATTATCATGGGTAAGTTTAGGGACATACAGAAGATTGCGCGTAACAGAGGGAACATGTAACACATTGTTGAGATGGAGAGACCTAGAGGAACTAGTGGGAAGTGATGCCTAACCAATATGTTCGATGGGAATACCTGACCCGTTTGCAGTGTGGACCTTGTCCTAGCAAAGGTAGGGCTCATGAGCGGAGAGCTTGAGCTTGTTTGTCACATGGTCCGCAGCGACAGTGTCCATATACCATCCAAGATCAACTGGGTAAGACAAAGTGTGGCCTTGAGCCACCATCTGTCAACACCCGGATTTTTCATCCCAGATGCCTGTTATGCCATACATCGCAATCCCAGGATTACCATTTTTCTGAGACATAACAGATTGGATATCACAGTACATCATCTATTACAAACCATAATAATGTCTTACACAAATAAAGGATCTCATGATCCAGTCTTAATACAAACAAACATCAGAATAGTAAGCGTAGCGGTGGGCTCCATCTTCAGTGTCACAGGCAATGCTGACGATGGGAGATGATCCTAGTTGTCGTAACCGTCCTGCTGTCCATCTTCCTGATAGTCCTCCTCATAGTCTAGCCACGGGAATAGCCAGGAACAAAGCCATGAGTACTCTTTAAGTACTCGCAAACTATCACTAACAAAAGGTAGTTCTAGTAGGAATGCTAAGCTCTAAGTTTATTTGCAAAAGCTAAATTTTAACCTAAGCTGAGTTCAGAAACAAAGAAAGCTAAAATAATGTTCTAAATCACCTAAGTGTGAACTTAGTTTTCATAGTCACAACTCTATTATGGTCAAGTCAAAATCATAGTTCATTTCACAAGTCATTTTGAAAACATCTGACGACGGAACAGTATGGCCACTCCAACTGTCCATGACCGCGGACGCGGCTATTCGAATAGTTTGACACTCTACAGAGGTGGTACAATTTCACCACAAAATTCGATACATCCGCCAGGGATAACCCTGAATCATCATACTTAGTATACGGATAATCAATCATAACCTTTCCTTTACACACTCTAGTATAAGCACCTCTCCTATGAGCTTGGCCTCCCAGCCATGGACATCTGCCATCCTGGGCACTACATAGGTGGACATCATCAAGAGGTAGCCTCAACTCAAACCTCTCCCACGAGGGAACCCATACTAATGCATATAAACTTCCGGCTAAGCCTTACCCAATTCAGGTATTGTGGTTGTACGGTAAAATTGGAATGGTATCGCATCCGAACCCAACCATCAGTTTTTATAAAGGGATAAGGCTCATGCCTCAACATTTTCATCATCAAATCCATTTGTGTTTCTCAACACATGTCAAAACATCTCAATAGAATGACTCATCATTCCAAGGTTTTTCATAAGAATTTTCACCAAGTATTCCCATCTAAAGTGATCAAGTTTTATGCTTAGCACTAGCCACTAAGGTTAAGAGTGTTCACTAATGAGGGATGCTAATATCAATCTCATGCCATAGAATGACATCTAGTATAGGCCTAGTTTTATACTCTTTATGCTATCTATACTACTTTCCAAAATCCTCATAAAGCATTACTAAAAGTAAAGAAACTTTGGTAAAGTAAAAAGTAAAGCTTGCAAGTAAAATTTGGGATGGGTATAAATCAAAGGTATATAACCAAAGCATGCCTAATGCGTCTTGCTTAGGTTATCTTGCATGGGTAACTTGTATAATTCTAGCTTGCTAAAAATAGCTTGCATAGTTAAGAAACTTGCAAGTGTTAGCTTGCCTTGATTGGTGCAGTGATTGAAGTTCTCTTCGTCTTCCTCGGGGTAGAACTCCTCCTCCTCGTAGACTTGGTCGGTCCTATCGTCTATAAATAAATACGGGGTACACAATCACCAAACAATACTTAACTAGTCTATTTAGCACACCAAGGAACATACTTGATGATCTAGTATCATCATAATCATCACATAAAATAAAGCACTAGTTCCAATTATTTTATTTGAGAAAAGTAATTTCTACTCATTGAAATTAATTAAGATTTAATATTCTCCAAATAAAATATGGGATCATGTGGACACATGTCATCACCACATATTCTAATACATGGGAATGTGATTTAAAGGGTTGGTCACATTTTATAAAGTTTAAGATTATCATTTAAATGATTTAAAGTGACTAGAAATGTCTATATAGCATTATTTTGGTACTAGTCCAAAGTCACTGCATGCAAACCTAAATATTATTACATATTCAGATAGGTCTTGTCAAATTTGATTTTTGAGAGTTGGAATCAACTCAAAAGCATTTATAGTTTATTTTTGAAAAATGTTTGAACGGGAAAAGTCTCTGTTTTGTTATTTTTGCTATAGATTATCTCTAACTCCAAATGATTTAAATCCAACGGGTTTGGATAGATATTTTAATTACCTTTCTAGCAAAATTTGAATCATGTCATTTGGGTAAGTGAATCTCTTTGAATTGATTTTTTAATCTAATGACAGAATCTAGTTTTAACTAAATTAGAAAAAGATTATTTGAATTAACGGATCTGCGTGGGAATGGAAATGGGCCAGCCCAGCTGCACTGCATGGGCGCAGCGAGCTGCTGACAGGGCGGTCCTACGCGTCAGTGACACATCTAACGTGAAGCGGTAAGTTTCAATCTCAGTCGTGCGATTAGACTACGATCTAACGGTTGTGGTTCGTCGTTCCCGGTGAATAGGTCTCCGGCGAGGACGAACCCTAGCGGCACGGTGGGGGTCTACAGGGGCTCACCTAGGCTCCAGCTACGGTCGGCGATGGGGACGTTCGAGTTGGTAGACGACGGCGGTTCGAGGTGTGGTCGGGGTAGCTCCTGGGGCGGTCGCAATCGACGACGCCCTTCTTCTCCAGCAGCGGCGGACTCTGGTGCAATTCCGGCGCGGTGGTGCTCGCGTTGCTCCGGGAAGGGGTGTGGGAGGCTCAGTGAGGAGAGGGGAGTCGAATGGTGTGAGGAATTGAGGCTAGGGTGGCCTCCTTTTATAGCTCGACGAGGAGACTAAGCGGGATGGGCTAGCGTCTCCAGCGACGGCGGTACAGCGTGATATCGGTGTGGCCGTGGGTAGGGGGTGGTGCGGTGTTCCCTGGCGGTCATCTCTAGCTTAATGGCACAACACGGGGCAGTCGCATTTGGTCGGGAGCGGGCGGTGCTCTGCACGGCAGAGGCGGTGTTCGGTGCGGCGCACGGTGGCTACGGGTCGCGCGGAAACGAACGGGCATGTCTGGGAGGTTTCTGGGGTCATGGCGTAGTAGTGCGTGCAAGGTGAGGTCGAGGCGCTGTCTGTGCGAGCTGGTCGGGCGCGGCGCTCTGGGGCGTGCTCGGCATGGTCGTATAGAAAATGGGCGCGGCGATCACAGCAGGTCCTGAGCTCGGCTTCACTCTAGGGGTGGACAGGGAGTGGCGGTGAGGTCTCTCCTACCTTATAGGCATGGTGGGAGAGAGCGGCGTGGTCGGCTGCGAGCGGTCCATGGTCGGCCTAGCGCGACGGCTTCGGGCGGCGGCGCACTGGTGCAAAACGGCCAAGGGGGTGCTGGTCTGCTGCTGCTCGACACCAGGGGGAACAGGGGGAGTAGAATGAGGGCAAATGATCTAGTGATCAATGCCCAAGTAATGAAGTTAGGCAGATGTTTATTCTGTGCCTGCCAAGTGTTTGATCTAATGGCCGAAAGAAATTTAAATTTGAATTTTTGGCTCAATTTTGGTGAGGGTGCTTTTCTCATGCTTGAGTGTCTAGGGTTGTTTGGGATTGGCAAGGGGAATTGATTTGACGGGTTTTTCAAAAAGTAGGATCTTCACATATGAATTGGATTCAATTTTCAAATGTCCATTAAATTGATTTGCTAGATGTTTTTGTAAGCTTGTAAAGTGGGCCTTGGTTCACTTTTACTTGGTCTAGCAAGGGGTGAAAAGAAGTAGAAAAGTTTCTGTTAGAAATTCTCTTCTAGGAACACTCAAAGTGGCCTAGTGGTTAACTTTGGTTAAAATGACCATTTGCTTTATTTATTCTTAATTGATTTCTTTTTCTTTGGATTTTGTTTGTAAATGGTCTAGATGATGTGGCATTCACCTTTAAACCATTTCACAACATTTAGAACAATCAAGCATGGCATTTTCAAACAATTCTACACTAATGCAACACACACATGCATTCATAATCATTTTATTAATAAAAGTTTTTGTTAACCCTAAATTGGGTGATTTAAACTTGATAACCTTGATTAAAGTTTTTGGATGTTACACCATCGCTGTAGAATGAGGACTATAAGTCTCCATTGTCGCTTGACGTTCGTTCTTACAACAGCCGTTGCCAATCCCGAGGAAGCCGTGCTTGAACCATTTGTGATACTGAGAGGCAAGATCACCCGGGAGACCGCAAAGCTAGCATAGCCGATTATCCTTGGTCTTGCCGGTCCCCGAGCCACCACCCTTGTTGTAGTTCTGCTACTGATGTAGAGGATTAGGATGAGGTGGGGGCTGGTAGGGCTTGCCTCCCGACGGGCCACTAGCGGGCGACGAGCCGGAAGAGTAGAACGGCTTCCCACCATGTGAGGCCACATTAGCAGAGAAAAAGTCGGTGTGCCCCCCAACCATGAGGCGACGAGCTTCAACGCATGTCTCGATGTGCAGTAGGTGAGCATAGAGCTCACATGGTGGCATGGGGACCTGACGATCGTGAACGACCTCAACCAAGGGGTCGCAGTCGCCATCGAGTCCTTGGAGCATGAAGTCGGTGAATTCCTCATCACGGAGGGGCTGGCCAATGGATGCGAGGATGTCGGTGAGGGATTTGACCTTGTTGTAGTACACGGTAGCCGACATGCCCTCCTTCTTGAGCTCGTTGAGTTGGCGGCAAACAAAAGTGGTGCAAGCGGGCGACTACGAGGCAAAGCTGCCCTCGAGATCCATCCAAGCATCCGAAGAGGACTTGGCAAATAGGATCATGCCAGCCATCCCCTCGGTGAGAGACGATTGGATGGCCGACATAATAGCTTGATCATCTGTGATCCAGGCTTAATGTGTCGTGTTAATAACTGCGCGAGGGACACCATCGGGAGCAGTCGCCGTGATCACTTGTGGAGGGAACGACAGAGAACCATCCACATAGCCAAGCAGATTGCGAATGCAGGATGGAGCTAAGCCCTCTAGTACAAGTAGTTGCCTCTGTTAGGCGAATCGTGATAAGGTGGGCGAAGTAGAATGCGAGGCGGCCATCGTAGATGTCGAGCTGGACTCGCCGTGAGGAAAACCGAGATCGGTCGGGGCAAGGTCGAAGCGGGAAGGGGGCGGGATGGCAGGCGTGGTGGTGACGACGGGAGCCGTGTGGAACGAGCTGGTATGCCAGCCATACCGGTCATGAACGGGTAGCCAGACACCGGCAAGGTTGAGCCGATCGGAGCCATGGCAGAGGTGACACCCAAGAGGTTCTGGAGAAACAGCGAGGGAGTCGAGGTCGCGCCAAACAGGGGCGCAGGTGGCGACGACGCACTGACCAGGGGCGCGGACGTCGAGGAGGAGCCGATCATGGCGGCGGAGATCGCCGAACTGGCGGCAGCTGCGGAAGACATAGACCGTACTAGTCTAATACCATGTAGAATTTTAGGGTTTGGAAATATTGAGGGGAATCGCACAGCCCAAGGCTAGGTGCGTGCTTCTCGTTATATAGTAGTGTACAACAAGTACAAAATAGTTATATCCCAAGTTTAAACCCCAGGTTTGACACTGTGTGTTGCATAAAAGACGGAATATTCTTTCAATAGGAAGTGACGTTCTCGTCGACAACGAGACGCCCTTGGTGACTTCGTTAATGTTAAGACCAGATCCGCCAACTCAGTTTCTTGGAGGTGCTCGGGAGGGTGTGCATGTGTACATTCATGAGGGTGGATACATGTACGTGTTGTGAGCGACTGTTTAAAAAAATACAATACAAAGTCTAACACGAGTGTAACACTTGGACAGTTGGCAAATCTTTTGCCGATCATTTTTATACCTTGGCCGAGTATTTGCAATACCCGGCAAACTAGAGTTTTCCGGTGGTGCATAAAGGCGCTGCGTGCCAATGTGCACGTTAGTTGGACGATCACGCTGCGCACGCGAGGTTTGTCAGAACTCAGATCCCGGGATGGGGGGAACCACAGGAGCGGTCGATCAGATCTCCTGCACTTCATGGTCGTGCAGAGCACAGAAAGGCACTGCAGCTTGGACCAAGCCAAGCGGCACGGAAGGAGAGGCAAAACTACCCGTGCCTGGCCCCTGCACGTGTGCCCTCCACTCCCGGTACGTGTAATGTCAAGGTCGCATCGATCGCCTACGATCTCGAGTAGTAGGAATGTAGGATGCGTCACTGGCGTTATAAAATTCTGGCACGGTCCGTACGGCAATGGGTTCAGCTGCTTCCTCGGAATCAGTACATGTGCGATCCAGTCGCGCGCGTATGTGTGTGAGTGCTTGCGCTCGTACGATCGACATGAGTGAAATGAAATGTGATTCTTTTTCATACTGCTTGCGTCCTCATGTACTTGCCTGACGAAAAACTAGGGTAATCAGCAGTGCACGTACGTACGACATTTGCTTGAGAGTGAGCGCGCTACACGTAGAGGAAGGGGGAGTGGTTGGGTTCATGTGTGGGGGCTACGAAATGGGTCGTGTACAATAGACTCGCGACGTGTCATAAGGTTCGTCGCGCCCGTGCTACAGGATCAGAGCGTGACGCGTCCCTTTGGGCTTTGGGTGGTTTGGTTTGGCTCCTTTGTATTGTAAGCGTCGTCTTGCAGGACGCCTGAAATACACCGGGAAAGCGAACGATCTGAGCCAGCTCGGATCGCTTCGGAACGACGCCGTAATAACCGGTTGAAATGAACTCCCAAAATACGATGTCTACACACATGGCGGTATTACTTCCGTCGAAAACATAGCAGTTCAGTTTTTTTCTTTTCGAATAGGACTTTGTCATTAAAAGAAACATCGAACAATGCAAATCATCTAAAAAAGAAAATTTACATCAAATCTTTGAAAAGCCCTTCATTTTCAACCTTCAGACCGTGTTGACGGCGTGCTGCCGCTGCCACTCCTTCCTGAGCTTTCTTGACGTTGTTGGAGACGAAGAAGAAGAATGAACTACTGATGAAGCTGCTTGATGATCCGAAAATCCCCACAACAAGAAATCCTCGAGGACGACACCACTCCCACAAGCTTCTCGTCGTCGCCGTCGAGATGGGGCTGAAGCTGGGGAGATCTTGTTGGAAGAAACGCCGTCGCCACGACCTGAGTGTCGCACTACCAAACTTGAACCCTAAAATCATGAAAACGAAGCCCTCCGTCTGCGGGGGGCTAGATCCACCCTGCCTCCATGCCCCAAAGGCCACAAAAGCGAGGTAGATCGATGGCGGTGCCGACGGCGGGCGATGAAACCATAGCCGCTTTTGCATGGAGCAGGAGAGGGAGGGCTCTCGTTGATCCGTCGCTCGCTCACCAAGTCATTATAGTAGTTCACGTTGGAGAAGATGTGTTGTTAGCTCGAAGACACAATCTCTTTTCAGTCCACGGTCGCTCATGGGTCGACATTTGCATATCTATCCAGATGAGTGGCGGACCTAGGATTTTTTTTGAAGCCCAAGCAAATCACAATTAGATGCTAAGTTTTCAGACAAACTATAACATAAAAAATAGCGATGTTATTAGACGTCACACTGCAGTTAAGCCCATGCGCCTGCCGGACCGGAGGGATGCTAAGAGACCAACTATGACCGAGATAACGATACACCAAGAGATTTCAACTCGATACAACCCCGGTCAAAACCCTAATTTCGTCGCTTTGGTTCGACACGATCATTCCACGAAACAATTTTCAAACTGCCAGAGGAAAGGTCTTGTTGCACCGGCGAAGTGCATCTACGAAAAGAAACTAAAATACAGTGTAATTCTCACACTGGTCCATCGAGCCACCTCATGCCATCGATTGTCAAGCCAAAACAGATCTATGTTGCTAACATACACCTCCTGGCCCGGGTCATCTTTTTCTTGCGCAACACACTATTCGCAACTGCCTCGCCGTGTCTTTGATGAACCGTTCTTATTCAATATTGGGACTCGACATATCCACATATGCACATAAATAAGTTTGATCCACATATACCCCGGTTCCATTGGAGTACAACTTAGTTTGTCCAATAAAATATTACTAAGTGACACCAATATCCTTCTTTCGTGCTAAAATTTTCAGAAGCATTTTTATAAGTTTTGTTACTCACATTGATCTAATTATTTGGCAAACTAAAATCTTGAGATGGGCGGAAGACTTTTACAAAAGGAGAGAGTAATTCTTTAGGACACGTGACACGTTAGGATTTGGTTCTCTTACTGCCACCTACAGATAGCCACGTGGCACGTTGGGATTTGACCATCGTACAACTGAAGATGCGTCGGTAGCGTGTGGTTCAACGGGGACGGTGCATGTCAAGACCGAGCCACACTGGGGTGCGGTCGGCAAGAAAGACAAGATTGCAAAACGGGGGAGGCGCGTGGATCTCCGTTGGGACTCGCGAAGATTGAGGCTGTTCTCGGCCGCTTGCGCCAACGTTTTGTGCTAATCGAGCCTGCTTTTAGCCTAGGTAGGAGGGGGCGTGACCGATGAATGGACAGACACGGTACATTGACTGTGCGCTCGCATGTGCCGCGCGGTAGCAGGCGATAGCGATGCGTGAGACAACTTTGGTACTCCTACCATAGCTGATAAATAAAACTCTCGCTGAACTTCTTTCTCCAGAAATGTCACTTGTTTTTAGTGTCATGACGTTGCGCTGTCGACTCTACAGTGCGCAGCAAGTGGCTAGTGTGTAAACATGTCATCTCAGGAGTCGAGAGGAAAAGAACTCGATCTCTAGCTTGGGAGACTTTTCTAGCTGCGATACTTTTCTCCTTCCAAAAAATTCGAAACACCAGCATTAGCCGAGCTTTAATAATTCCGAGGGAATATTTCCCTTGGAGGTCAGGATGACACTTGCTTGACACACTGGGCGTGCATAATAATGCAGTAGTTTGGCATAAGACGAACAGTCAAAAGTGGCGAGGGAGGGCGGCGTAAAACGGGAGAAGAGCATGCACCGACTAGCTAGGACTAGGAGGAGACCCGAGAATAATTTGGGGTTGAGCGCAAAGCCGACGGCGCACTGCCGCATCCTGCACTAGCTCTGCAGCTATCGCCTGTTCCCCCGTGCGCCCGCGCCAGTCGCTCCATGTCAGAGACCACATTAGCGTAGCGAATACCCAAGCACCAAAAGCACCATCGGCGTGTGGGTTGAAAAAATATGATCCGAGCTTATTTGCACGAGCGAGCCATGCATGCATCTTTGCTCGACCAGTTGCTGTGCACAATGCACTGAACCTCTGCCGCCATACGGTCACCGGTACTAGCTAGAAAGGGGGCATCATGGATGGAACCCAAGGCGATGACGCCGACCGCACCGTCCTCGACAGTCGACACGATCATGCCCGAGGACCACGTTAGGTTGACAATACGATTAATGCTTTTCCAAACCGGTCTCTGCACGCGCATATGCGGTGAGCCATCTGCAGTACTTTGTACAGCACCTGCAGATAACCGAAATATCTGCTGGAAAATGGCCGCTCCTCCTACAGAATCACCGCTGATGGTGATCACACATGAATATAGCCTAGGATTGGATGACTAATATGCCGTCCGCCGAACATATACACCTACAGATCGAACTGCGGCAAACAACGGCAGGAGGACAAATCGTGATCGGCGAGTTCGTAGAATCTTCCTCCCATGTCTGAACTGCAGGTCGTAAACGTCGGCCAAAAAGGGAGTAAACCGTGTATATGCATGTACGAGCCGTTAATGTGGGTAGTAGTACTAGCTAGCAGATCAGCGGTTCATTCACAGCCGTCGAACCGAGGAAATGTCTTTTATTGAAGGTAGTAGAGGATAGAGACAAAGTTCTCCCGGGGAAAAAAAGATGCAGACAAAGTGGAGATGACATGATCCGAACTGGTACCATCTTTACCTTTCTTTCGCGCGCATGATCGGCCCTTTTAGCTTCTAGATATGCCGTGGCGAACCGCAACTCTCCGATAGCACTACTGTGCCATGCTTGCCGCATTCGATAGTACTACTGGTAGTTACAATTACAAAGGCACGCATATCCAGACCATATTTCTTTCCACAAACACCAAGGGCGTGTTTGATATGCCGCCGGGCCGTTTCCCGCACCTTGCGGCAGAAATAAACCCGTTTCGAGAATCGTACGGTGGACTAAACTCGCACCGCACGAGTTTTAAACCATCCAAAATCTTGGCCTGCTAGGAATCCCAAAATCGGACGTTTTTGCGGGGACAGGTCTTGGGGAGCCAAGAGGCGGCACGCTGGG
This sequence comes from Avena sativa, assembly GCA_916181665.1. Taxonomy (NCBI): domain Eukaryota; kingdom Viridiplantae; phylum Streptophyta; class Magnoliopsida; order Poales; family Poaceae; genus Avena; species Avena sativa. The sequence goes on from OV702288.1 coordinate 562,894,750, forward strand.
AGAAAAGCGGGAGACACGCGACGCATCGAGAACACGCGACATAAGTTCTCTCACCACTCTCAATCTCCCCATTCACAACCACTCCATCCTCCCGTCTCACCGCCGACGGTTCCTCTCCCGCCGAAAGATGGAAGACCACCACGAGGGAAGCAGACAGAGGTAGATCTAGGCGAGAACTGCGCTTCTCCTGGCTGCAGGGGATCTTCTACTGCGACTGCTTCTTCTTCTTTCTCGGCAAACCCGAAGCTCCAAACCTACACCAATGGTTGTAAGGCCTCGAACCACCAACTCTCTAAGGCTTTAGCAGCGCAGATCTATCTATTACCATCTGATTCTCCGAGTATGATTGATATGCACGGTTGATTTGTACCGATTTGTGCTAGTTTTTGTCAATTTAATAGGTTAGGGTCTTTGTTTTCCTTGTTTAGCACAAATCAGTACAATAGTGCATACATCTAGCCACTATCGATACATTTGTTCCATATGTGCTTGCTAGTGGCTAAATGTATGCAGATTTTTGGGTTTAGGGTTACACAGGTTGTGTAAATTGGAGATTATTTCACTGTTCATGTTCTTCATATAGGTCGATAATTACTTTGCATTCTATGGCCAAGATCCCAATAGGTTGCTTCATAGCATGCATGTTATGATTGATCTTGGACACACAATGGCTAATATGAGGCACAATTAATAGTTGTTCTTTTATGTGACTGCTGATGATAACATACGCACCACAAGGAAATGGAACCGATGACCTTTCGAACCTGATTCTGCCATCTATTCAAGATGATGGAACTTGGTTCGGTAGGATCATGTTGTAAATGCTGTGAACCCATCTTGTGATGACATTTAGTACAATTCGTTCATATAGCTGGTGCTATAGGGACCGGATGGTATGCACAACAAAATTGGTGGTGCACCTCCTTTGGATCCCTATAGCACAACTCTATCTTGTTTGTTCTAGTTATTCGCTGCGCATTGGTTAGGTCATTGTGTTTTGCTTCCTTCAGTCGATGATTACTAACACTACTAGAGAAAAGGCTATAGGAGACATGCATATTAGAGGCGCATTTCTACTATATGCGCCTATGATAAAATAGGCGAGGCGCACCAGCCAGACATGCGCCTCTAGTACTTAAATAGGCGAGGCGCATATTTGTAGGATGAGCCTCCTCTAGCATCTGTACGGACGAAATCTGGTACCCTCATCTTATGCGAGGCGCATCCTGGTAATATGCGCCTCCAACATGTTAGACATGCGAGGCGCATATGTGAAAGGTGGTGTGGTACTTTCCTCTAACTCTTCGTCTACAGCGGTATTTCGTGGACCCTAAGGAAGCAGAGCTCATGCGCTGGCACGCGGAAAGAAAGAGGCCGGAAGACGATGATCCGGAGAAGGAGGAAATGTTGAGGCACCCTTCGGATGCTTGCCAGTGGAAGGCATTGGACCTCCAATATTACCAACATTTCGAGAAAGAGTCAAGGAACCTCAGGCTAGGCGTGAGCACCGATGGACTCAATCTGTTCGGAAGCCAGAGCAGCACACACAGCACCTGGCCCGTGTTTGTATGGATCTACAACCTCTCCTCTGGTTGTGCATGAAGAAGAAGTACATAACCATGAGTATGCTGGTTCAAGGGCCAAAACAACTTGGTACAGACATCAATCTGTATCTCACGTTGTTGAAAGAGGAGCTGGCCACATTATGGGAAGAAGGAGCCCGTACGTGGGACGCCTCGAGACAAGAATACTTCGACATGAGAGCGGCGGTGATCACGACGGTGCAAGACTATACCGGTTAAGGATACTTCTCGGGGCAGGTGGTCCAAGGATTCTATGGGTGCGTTAGGTGCAAAGATAATACAACATACCGCCAGCTATAGAAATATCCCGGGTCCAGGAAAACCGTGTTCCTTGGGGCTCGGAGGTGGCTTCCCAAGAATCACGCCTGGAGAAAGCTAGGAGATCTGTTCGATAGGGCGGTCAAGATCTGAGGAATCCCAGACCAGAGGAGCGGCGCGAAAATCTACGAGTTGTTGAATAACTGGAAGGAATGCCCTACACCAGGAAAGACCCAGAAGAATCCAGAGCCGTTGCTGAAGGTATGGAAGGCGATGTCTGTTTTCTGGGACTTGCCATACTGGAAGATCCTCTGCGTGCCTCACAGCCTCGATCTCATGCATATCACGAAGAACGTGGGCGAGAGTCTGCTTGCCACCCTCCTTAACACCGACAACACCAAAGATGGGCCGAAGGCAAGGAATGACTTGAAGCATATGGGCATCAGGGATGAACTTCAACCACCACCTAGCGATGACGAGGAGGAGGACGAGGAGGAGGAGACGGAAATGCAGAATAGCCATCGTCGCAAGGGCAAAAAGCAGGTCAAGAAGGGCGAGGTCAAGCTCAAGGCCTCGTGCTTCACTCTGAGTAAGAAGGAGGCCATATAGTTTATGAAGTGCCTCCTCGGAGTCAAATTTCCGAACGGCTACGCGGGAAAGATAAGCAGATGGCTAGACGAGGCGACGCAACGCTTCAGCGGGATGAAGTCTCACGACGTCGCCGTGCTGATGATGCAGGTACTCCCAGTCGCGATCCGAGGTATAATGGACAAGCACGTCCATGAAACGTTGTTTGGCCTCTGCAACTTTTTCGACGTCATCTCTCGGAAGTCGATAGGCATTAAGGAGCTCACGAGGCTATAGGACGAGATCGTGGTGATACTATGCGAGCTCGAGATCTATTTCCTCCCGCATTCTTAAACGTCATGCTTCATCTGCTTCTCCATGTCGTGGAGGATATCGTCCAGCTCGGTCCTCCACTTCTGCGAAGCATGATGCCGTTCGAAAGGCTCAATGGACACATCAAAGGATACGTTAAGAATAGGACCCATCCAGATGGAAGCATAGCAAACGGCTTCCTGGGCAAAGAGTGCATCTCTTTCTGCTCGAACTTTCTACAAACCGAGACCCCTCTTGGTCTGCTATTCAACAAGCACCTCGGGAGGCTCGCCGGATGCGGTCACCACGAGGGTCGGCGCCCAAAGCATGTCGACATCGAGGGCCGAACCAAGGACTTTGAAAGAGCAAACCTGGTCGCGCTACAACACCTGCAGGTGGTCGATCCATACATATATGAGCACAAAGAGTTTATCAAGAAGAATTACGCTGACCAGGGGCGCCAGTACTTGGAGGAAGATGTTATCAAGGAGCACAACTCCGGTTTTACGCGGTGGTTCAGGGAGAAGGTCATTGCTAATCCACCGCAGGGCGAGTACTCGGAGGAAGATATACTTATATTCTCCTTGTCACGGGGCGCCTCGCACAACCTGATGACCTATCAGGCATACGATATCAACGAATACACGTTCTATACAGAGGAAAAGGACAATAATTGCGATTACTAGAACTCAGGGGTTACGGGGATATTCTACACCGGTGACGTCCCGGAAAGATACTACGGAAGGATCGAGGAGGTTTGGAAGCTCGACTACGTTACGGAGAAGGTGCCGATGTTTCATGTCAGGTGGGCCAAGAGCGTCGAGAAAGAATGCCGATATTTCACCATCATGGTTATACCGTCAAAGACCACCAGCGCGAACACACCCGCGACAAATGAGCCTTGGGTTCTAGCTAGCAAGGTCGACCAATGCTGGTACATTACAGACCCGTCAAAGCCTAGCCGGGTTGTCGTCAGGAGAGGCAAAAGGAACATCATCGGAATGGATGGAGTCGCCAACGAGCAAGACTTTGACCAGAACGGTGACCCGAAGATGGAAGACGGATACGGCAACCATGCACCGTACACCACAACCCTACCTAAGAAAGGACTCCCATTCAAAAGAAGTAGTGAAGACGTCCCGGACCTAACCTATGCAACCGCGACAAAGAAGGGCAAGAAGACGACCTTTATCAAAAAATGCTAGCGTGCTCTGACCATTGTCAAGAACAGTTGTGTGTGTGTGGCATACTATTATGTATCGAAACATTCATAATTATCATTTTTTGTATGTTATAATATTGCATTGAGAATATTATGTATCGATGAGACACATTCATAATACTCACTTGTGTTTTTTTTGCAATATTTGAATTTGTAAAATATTTGCAGTATATTTTATAGTTTATATTGTGTTTGGACAATGTTTTTACATGAAAAATGGCCTTTAATTTTTTTTTTAAAAAATGTGTTGCCCCTAGGATCCGAACCTGGGTGGCTAGGGTTTAGAACAAGACAAGGGTCGATACCAGTGGGCTAATGTGTGTTAGTTGACAGATACCAGCGCAGCACGCTAGTTGACTAGTAGTGAATAATGGCCGAGGCGCATATGGCCAGAATACGCCTCTCATAAACTTATGCGAGACGCATTTTTAAATATGCGTCTCGCATAAGCTGGTACCTGTCTGTGATCGATTGAGCCTTTTTTTTCTCGCTCACTTTTTCTCTGGATCGACTGAGCCTGTACTCGATCTGCAACCTCACTGTCGCCTTCGCTCTGCCGCTCGCACCGCCGTGCTCAGGAGGAGGAGGAGGAGCCCGCCCGCGCCGTCCCTTCCTCTGCCGCGCCGTCGTCGCCCCTTCCTGCCGCCGTTCGCGCCCGTCGTCCACCGTCGTCGAGGTGCGTGACCCCCTTCCCCTCTCCCTCCCCTTCCCCTACCCCTCTTCCCTCCCCTCTCCCCTCTCCCTATGATCTAGGCCAAGTTACTGCGAGATCAGGGAACTGATTTTCTAGACATAAGAAATGGTTGCAGAAGAATGATGACCCACAAGTATAGGGGGTGTATCGCAGTATTTTCAATAAGTAAGAGTGTCGAACCCAACGAGGAGCAGAAGGTCTTGATGAGTGGCTTGGAGCAGGAATTCTCTGTAAATACTTAGCAAACGGATTTTTAGGACTTTTTGATAATGCAGATAAATAAAGTGCAAGTAAATAAAAGACAATAATAATAAATGCAGCAAGTGGCCCGATCCTTTCTTTAGCAAAGGACAAGCCGATTGTATTACTTAGGATGGCAAAACGTTCTCGAGGACACATGGAAATATCGTCAAGTGCTTTCGCTTCATATAGTTGATAAATCTTCTTTAGTTTGACAAGTATTGTGTGGGTGAACCTGTGCTAATGTACCGATCTTCCTAGGACTAATACATACTTGTGATTATACTCCTTGCAAGCATCCGCAAGTACAAGAAAGTAATTAAGATAGAAACCTAACCATAGCTTAACTCTAAGACCCTGACATCCCTTGTGCAAAGGTTTCCTAACGGGGGTTTAGATTTCTGTCACTTCGGCAACCCCTACGATTAGTAGCTAAATACACAATGCATTCCCCTAGGCCCATAAAAGTGAAGTGTCATGTAGTCGACGTTCACATGACACCACTAGAAGAATAACACCACAACTTAAATAGCAAACTATTGAATCTTTCTCAACACAATTCCACTACTAACAACATGACTTCTCACATGTCCTCAAGAACTAAACGAACTACTCACAAGACATCATATGGATCAAGATCCGAGATGATATAATGATAAGCAACAATCTGACCAACTCGGAGAAAATCGACTATGTACGATCTTTCCATGTTTGTTTCAAAAACTTCAACAATAAGATGGATTATTAGCTCTAATTCACTAGAGATGTTAGACAAAACGATGTGACGTTATTGTTATAGAACCGTCTATAAAGCCGGATTTTGTACTAGGCTTGGGACATCGATTCACTACCATTCCTAGAGATCCAGAAACAGTTCAATATGTCCCTCCCCTTCTTCCCCGCCATATCCGAGATTAAAACAATGGTGTTCTCCTTTTTAATTTGCAGTTGCTTATTTATTCTTCCATTCGTGTCATAACGTTCATATTTGGAGTTTTTGTCATTGTTAGACTCTACAATCGATTTTTTTTGTTACAAAGCCTTGAAAGTCGGCGCTTTTGTTACATTGATCTCTAAAGGTATGCATTTGTCAGGTTTACTCTTTATTCTATTTTTAAGGATCTTGATTCCATACAATTTCAATTGAAGTTTACTAGATTTTTAATTACTTCTCCCGGGGCACAATGAGATAAATGGCTCCACAAATTTGAATTTTTCTTTAAAGCTAGCATTTTGTGATAGATGTTAAAAAAAGAGAAAAGAACGCGGCTATGTTATAGCTAACAACATCTGATTGGACAGTTGATTGATGAAAGCTGAAGTTATTTGTCCTCACTACATGCTCCTGGTCTTCTTCTTTCTGCTTTATTACTTTTGCAAGTGGAGGTGGTGTTTTGGCTCACATGTGCAAATGATCCTATTATAAAAATGTACAAAAAACAAAATTTAAAATGTTAATAAAATTGTACAAAAAATTCGCACGTACATCTGAACATTCTTTGTTAATACACAAGTTCTTTTTTTAGAAAAATGAACATTTTATGTGGATTGTGTCAAAAGACAAAAGAAATATCCGTAAATAGTGATGTTACAACACCGAAATTTTTCTTTTTTACGTTGGACACAAAAAATGTTACTTTTTCCCGAAAACTTGTGTACAAACATATAATATCTTGATGTACATGCGTATATTTTTTTTCTATTTTTTTGACATTTTAAAATGTGTTTTCTAACAATAGGTTTATTTTTGCCCGTGAGCCGATTTGGATTTCCGTTTTGCAAGTGGTCTATTTTGTTTCATACCTATTATCAATCCTTCTAAGTAGTAGCAAACAAAGCTCCATTATTAGGGAAACTCTTGCCCTCCAATCCATAAATATCGTGCGTGCCATCCAGTGTGTTGTCCATGTCTCAGCAGACTGGTCATCTGTAGATCATTGGAGTATCGATGACATAATGCTCTCTTGCTTGCAAGAGGATGCTTTATCAACATGACAATATAAACTATACCTTATTAGTTTTTTGCGTCGCTTATATATACCTAATAACATGACAAAGTATTAGTATGACGGTAACCCGGATGTATGGTTTTAGCGAAACATCATGAGTAGCTTATGCTTGTCTTAGCATGTAATTTGGCCATCAATCAAGATACTAATCGACGGCTACTGTGTTGGAGTCAGGCGTTACAGTGCATCCATGCCTCTGACAGGGGACCAAGCATTAGAGTTGGCTCAATCAGCCAGTTAGGTGTCTGTGGTCACAGTTCCAACTTCTATACCGACAGATTAGATTAGTTGCATTCGATCGACCGATGGGCTAAGCCTGGCTACAATACGATAAGCTGTCTTCCATCATCCGCAGCTAGCTAACCTAAGCTAGCTAGCTTGCCAGTCGATCGCGCCGATGCATGTGCATGCAACAGGACACATGAGCCCACTGGTTCATATCACTTGACCATGTATGCTATCTGGCCATGGAAAGCCCAGGGAAACTGGGTGAAGGTTTGGGCGTGTGGCGAAACGTCCCTGTTTAATTCATGAGCTTGGTAATAAGCTGGCTCTTAGGTGGAAACGGTTCATCACAAAAACCTCTTTAATCTTCGGGCTCTTTTTCTCTGACGTCGACAAAAGGTCGAAATATTCTTACCTCTCAAAGGTTCCCCGAAGAGTAGCGATCGAACACAAAAGCAGCACAATGATCCACTACCTCAACCTGAAATCCATGTCGGGTGATGGGTGCCTCTTCTTTCTTATCTATTTTCTCTCTCTTTTTTTTACGTGAGAAAGATAGGTTCCGGTTATTGATGTATATGCTGAAAAATGAGTCACATCTGACGCAAATAAATAAATAAATAAATAAATAGTGATTCTAATTTCATGCGAGTATTATTGCAGAAAACCTACTGCTGACGAGCTTGGTTAAGGGATGGAACGGCAAGCAGCACTGCACGCTGATTTGGTCGCAGCTTGTCACGCCCGCGCGACATGGGAACGCGCGTGGCAACAGGCCAACAGCCAGCTAATTAAACGCACTTCTCCTGGGCAAATCTGCCGCGTCGCAAAGTGTTTTCACAACACGGAACGCGTACGTACAGCACGTAGTACGTCCCGAACCAATAATTCCACGGACGGACCCCGGCCGATTCGATGACGCGCGCGCCCCAGTTGCGCCGTCGCTTTCGCGAAAAGGCTGGAGGCGATCAACGCGAACGAGCGACGCCGTGGCGTGTGCGTGTGCGTGTGCGCGCGCGCGGCAGAGCCCCGCCGATCAAACGCGCACGATCGAACCACCCAAAGGCCCAAGCTCGCCAATTATGGAATCCACAAATACCCCGCCGGGTCAGAGTCCACATGATGATCGACTCGACCTGGTCTTATCCCGCCCGGGGCCTCCAACTTTCAATTAACCACCTTTTTGGCACCCCTCGGCCCTCGCCTCACCTAAGCCGTCCGGGAGAGAGAGAGAGAGAGATCGAGCACGCAGCTTCACACGAGGATGCAGCGAGTGCCACCGATCATGGATGGGTTTCCGCAGCGCAGATTGGCCCGACACAAGTCAATGCCTAAACAATGGCCAAACTTTACATGCGCGCGAGCGAGCGAGGTTAGTGCTCCCACGTCGCAGTCAAATGCTGCGATCCATCCAGGCATCATCGGCACGCGATGGATGCGATGCCGCCTTTACATCAACTCAAGGTCCACTTCACTCACTCGCTCAGGCACAGTGATGATTGCTGAATGCATGCATGCATCTGCATGCCGCGATATATATCGTGCTCCGTCGCCGTGGATAAACATAAGTATTGGAAATGGAGAATGCTAATGTGGCCTATCTATATGCATGCGTCCCCTTTTTTAGGATTGGGAGGAGAGTTTTACTTTCGCACGCTTGCTCGCTGAATGCTGCTTTCCTCGGAGAGTGATGGAACTCAGCTTCTTACTAGTAGCTGCTGCTGATATAGCTTTACTGCTTTTGTCTCTTTCATCTACCTTTTTCTCCTCTTTATGGTATCCAGATTTAGATAGGGGGCGGTCGGCTTTCCGCGAATAAAAAGTCTGCACGTAAATTTCACTCTCTCGGCGGGTACATGAGAATCATGGTGGGGGCGTACGTGCGCGTCCGCGTGTGTGGCTACCCGGATAGACGTACCGGGTTTCCTTTCAGTTTAGCAGCGAGAGTTCCGGCTTTCGGAATCTGATGTGGGCATGGCCCATGCATGGAGCCCGGCCATCGTCTGGTTCAGCGATGTACAGCAGGACGAGCCGTTCGATCAGCAGGAGATCATAGAGGTGGCGTGGGGGCAGGCACTGGCACGCCCTGTTAAGTACAGATCGGGGATTTGTTGGATGTTGCTGTACGACCGTGTCATCTTGACATGCCATGATATGTGCCATCCAATCCTTTAATCAATATCCTGTGTGTGCCTGTGCAATTATATGTCTGGAAAAATTAATGCGGTCGTAAGATATAGCAATGCACATACATAGGGGCTAGCTAGTGCGTGCCTGCCCCCACTGGGGACGAAGAACAGTTCTCCGCTCGAATAATTTCCCTTCATGGGACGAATATGTCCGTGCCTTTGTAAAGTTCCGATGATCGGGTATTTGCTCTCACGTCACGACCTCCTGATGAAGATCGCCTCTTGAGTGATCGAGGCCCCTGCCTGCTCTCTCCCACTTTTCTCCACATCTCCCAGCATCTTCCTCTACTTCCACATCGCCCATCCATCTCCGCCTAAAGGCACACTCGCCATTGTATCTGGTCGATCGATCTACGCGGGTTAGATCGTTGCCACCGTTTCGTCGCTGCGATGTCCTTGGTGTCTGCCTATACCTGGCTAGTATTAACTTTACTTAGTCACCCACACCCACGATGGTGATAGCCTCATGGTGTAGGCTTTGTCACCTTCCACTGTTTGTATTATGAGGCAACTACGGCAGGCATCATTAGCCAGCCTGAACCATTTTCACTGTTTGTATGGATAGACCTTTGAGTATCTGGTGGTATGTGCCTCAGCCATGCATGTGACCACGATAAATCACGCAAGGTCTGGCCACCATACCCCAAATGCAAAAGGCAAACATAGTAGTAGCATTATTGGATGCCAAAACTAAAACTTTGTTCTTTCGTAGACAGTCCTGCATGAATGGCTTGGTCGCCACACAACACAAGGAATATATTCGGATGCTGCGTCTGAACTGAAATGTAAATTTTCAGGTGTTCTCGCTCTCGGCAGGATGTTTGCTGTATCCTTCTGGGTTATTCCCATCTGCTTACCTCGTTTCTTGCTAGTGCCTCTCACGGAGCGCTAGATGAACACACAGCAGCATGTCACTTGACATCAACCATTCTTTATCTTGGCAAGGACAATGTTTTTTTAGGGAAACAATTACTACTACTATATATTTATGTCCAGACGTTCAATTTGATCGTCCTTTTCTGAGCTGCTGAGTAGGTAGATTCCAGGTGGGTTCTCTCTGTCTGTCTTCTATAAGATACTAGAAGAAAGCCCGTGCATTGCACCGAAGAAAAAAAAGAAACATCGTGAAAGGCAAGTAGTTTTATTGAATATTTTTCAGATCCCAGAGAATTTCACTACTCGAAATCAGTTTTTGTTAATGGAATGAAGTGAATTTCTCATCTAAATTCACCTAGAATTTCTAGTGGTAGTAGATAGAAATTACTAAATTAATTGGAAAATTCATCGAGGACCTAGAGAAAAAAAGTAAACTTGTTACCGGACTTCTTTTGCGGAGTTCGTTCTTGTCAGGTCTAGGGGCTACGTCCGCAGTTGCCCTCAATCTGCTCCAAATATTCACCGACCGCAGCCTTCGGAGGTGCACAACCTCTGCGTTACAATGAAAAGTCATTGGATAAAGTCATGAAGGGACTATTTTCTTTACCTATCCCGTATGTGTTGAATCAATCCAAGTACCAGAGGCAGGTTACTGAAGCAATCAAATTCACGACAAGAGATGGAATAGCACCAAGGATGTGTTGGCCTCACTCAACTTGACTTTCTCCGAGATCCATTATATCAAGCTCCATCTATTGCCGCAATGACAGGACCCAGACTTCTGTTATACTTAACTTTGATCTTGAAATCAATATGCAGTTGTCTGAAGAGAAAAATATGAATGAAAGCACACGAGAGAAAGATAAAAGAAATTCTTTGCTTGACTGAAAATACTTGGAGCTAACCCACAATCATTGCTAATACTAAAACTGCCTGCACCATACTTCTCCGATATAATACCCTAACAAATAATTGTAAGAAATTTGTTGATGAAATTAAGGAAACATCTGTGCAGTACTATAGTACAAAAAAACTTTGGAACATCCCATGTTTGAAAATTATTCCACAACACCTGGCGATTTCGAGCATAAGGAACATTGCAAAGTTATGTGGCTTCCCCTTGTTGTTTTGTCTCCATCTCTCAAATAGTTCAGTAACCCATGCTTTAGCTTTGGGAATAAGGGCGATATATTATCTTCCGGCTTCTACCTCAAAGCTATCTCATAGCCACCCGCGCTCTGCAAATTTTGTTCGATTAGATTTCCAGCAACAAACTCAGTGAATACCAAATCCATGTACAGCTATCTCATAGCCACCAGCGTTGTGCAAATTTTGTTTTATTAGATTTCTAGCAACAAACTCCGTGAACACCAAATCCATGTAGAAATTAGTCTCCAACACCATCTTGTGTCCCTAGTATCAAGTCTAGCATAGTGCATGTAGCCTGCAAGTAAGAGAGACAAAAAAGGATGCGAGCTGCAGAGAGACCGTGTGGATTAGCAGTTGCTTGTTAGATGATATTCAGAGATCGGATCTAAGTAAAACTGATTGGATCAATAGTACCGGAATCGCATGATAAAGCAAGAGCATGTGAAAGCTCGTTGGGATGCTACCTATGTTGTTGTGCACACATCCTAAGCCGAAGCCCTGGTCGCTGATACGTTGCTAACGTATCTATAATTTTTGATGTTCCATGCTTGGTTTTATCTACTTTCTTATGTTTTGTTTCAATTTTGGAGTATTTTTTATACACTTTCTTGGACTAACTTATTAACAAGAGCCACAGTGCCAACTGCATGTTTTCTGTTGTTTTTGATTTCAGGAAAGTCAGAAAATGAATATTCTCGAAATTGGACGGGACAAAAGCCAAAGTCAGTTTTTCACCGAGGGACACAAGGAGCCAGAGTACGAGACGGAGAGGGGACGGGGGGCCACCACACCACCTGGCCGCGCGGCCCAGCCTGGCCCGCGCCAGAGGGTGGTCTGGCCGCCTCCGGCACCCCCTCGGCCTCCCCTTTCGCTTATAAGATGCCTCCGATACAGAAACCCTAAGTACCTGATCAAAATTCCACGAAAGAGTCTGTAGCCGCCGGCATCTCCATCCCTAGATCGGGAGGGATCTGAAGCTCTTCCCGGCACCCTGCCGGAGAGGGGAATTCACCTTGGAGGCCTTCTTCATCACTATGCAAGCCACCGGTGTGATGCGTGAATAGTTCATCCTTCACTATTAGGAAACAACTTATAGATAGACAAGATATTCAGTGGCGCATATGTAAAACTATGCGCCACAGATATATATCAGTGGCGCACTAGAAAAAATGCGCCACGGAAGTTTGGCACTTTAGTGACACACGAAACTAATATGCGCCACAGAAGTCCATATTTCTGTGGCGCATATTTTCGTGTGCGCCACTGAAGTGTCAAACTTCTGTGGCGCATATAGACGTATGCGTCACAGAAGGTTGATGGGACCAAGCAGCAAAAAAAGGGGAGAAACTTCCGTGGCGCATATGCCCATATGCGTCACAGAAAGTGATGTTTCTGTGGCGCATATAGGTGTATGCGCCACAGAACAAGCATATAGGGGGGGAAAACAGATCCCCCTCCCCCCCCCCCCCCCCCCCACGTGGATCGCCTTTTCAGTTTTGTAAAAAATAAACAAAAATGATAGAAACTTTAAAAAAATAATTCCTTTAAGTTGTAGTTAGATTTTAGGGTATAGATCTAGACAAAATTGAAAAACATGAATTTCGATGTATTTTGCAAAAATAGGTCATGGCATGGTAAAACGGCTATAACTTTTGCATACGATGTCGGAAAAAAATCTTTAACCTATCAAAATGATCGTCTCGAAATTCCCTACTCGAATTCAACGACCTATGGTCGTTCTCGATTTTACAGAATTCCCAAATTCAAAAAGAGTAAAAAGTTATTTAGGGTAGAAGATTTTTTACTGCAAAAAAATAAAAAAGGGGGAGAAACTTCTGTGGCGCATTTCCCCCATATGCGCCACAGAAGCCTTGGGCGGGATTCGAAAATTGAATCCCGCCGGCGCCCCTTCTCCTTATATTCCTCCACTTCTTCTCCTTCTCCCCTTCTCCTCCACTTCTACTCCCCTCCATACTCCTCCCTCCACTTCTCCTCCCCTCCATACTTCTCCCCTTCTCCTCCACTTCTCCCTCCACTATTCCTCCCCTCCATACTTCTCCCCTTCTCCTCCACTCTCCGGCGACATCCACCTCCGGCCATGGCTACCTCGGTGACCTCCTCCACCTAGATGACCTCCTCCTCCGGCAACCTCCAACACCACCGGCGACCTCCTCCTCGTCCTCCTCCTCCTCCACCACCACCACCATCTTCGGCGGCCTCCTCCAACCATCTTCGGCGAGCCCTTCCTCCATCTCCGGCGGCCTCCTTCTCCTCCGGCCATCACATCTGATCCACCTCCGGCAACCCCCCACCTCCGGCCAGATCTGGCCCTTTTTTTTGAAATTTGAAAAAAACTTCTGTGGCGCATATTGGCCATATGCGCCACAGAAATTTGAGATCTGGCCCGCCTTTTTTTTGAATTTTGGAAAAAAACTTCTGTGGCGCATATTGGCCATATGCGCCACTGAAGTTTGAGACTTCTATGGCGCATTTTGAAATGCGCCACAGAAGATAGTTATCAGTGGCGAGGTATCAGTGGCGACTAAGATATGCGCCACGAATAGTGAAAAAAGGTGCGCCACTGATAAGTTGTTTCCTAGTAGTGCTTGGACTACGAGTCCATGTAGTAGCTAGATGGTTGGTTCTTCTCCTTTGTGCTATCATGTTTAGATCTTGTGAGCTCCGTTCATGATCAATATCATCTATTTGTAATTCCTACATCTTGTGTTTGCGGGAATCCGATGGATATTGAGATGCTATTTCAGATTGATTATTGATTCTATCATGTCTTTGTTATTTGTGATCTTGCATGCTTTCCGTTGTTAGTAGCTATCTTGGCCAAGTAGATGCTAGCAACTCCAAGAGTTAGTATTTATGCTCGATAATGGGTTCATGCCTCTAGTAATCTGGGGAAGTGACAGAAATCTCCAAGGTACTAGATGTATTGTTGCTACTAGGGAGAAAACAACAATCATTTGTTCATAGAACAATCGTATTGTTTACTTTACACGCAATATTTAATGCAATTATCTGTTGCTTGCAACTTAATACTAGAGGGGGTTCGGATGATAACCTGAAGGTGGATTATTAGTCATAGATGCAGTTGGATTACGGTCTATGTATAATGTTGTAATGCCCAATCAAGTCTCAAAGGAGTCAAGATGAGTAGTATATGCATGATTGCTTTCTCGATATTTTTCAATTGCCCCGCTGTAATTTGTTCACCCAACATGTCATCTATCTTAAGGAGAGCCACCACTAGTGAACTATGGACCCCGGTCCTTTCTTTTATCATCAATCTTCAATCAACTATTTACTACTTTCTGTTTACTTTCTACAAACTATTACTTTCTTCCACACAATATGTTTAATCCTTTATTTTTAGCAAAACCGATGAGATTGACAACCTCAATATAAGTTGGGGGCAGAGTTCTATGGTTGTGTTGTGTAGGTTTCCATGTTGGTGCTGGCACCGGTAGTGCGCCCTACCAAAGTCTAGCTAGCAACACCTTGAAGGTGTTTCCTTGCTCCTACTATATTAATAATCTTGGTTTCATAACTGAGGGAAAACTTGCTACTGTGCTCATCATACCTTCCTCTTGGGGTTCCCCAACGAGCTCGATATATTTTGGGTCATCAAGCACTTTTTCTGGCGCCGTTGCCGGGGAGTCAAGGACATCTTCACAAGGGGAGTCCCTCATAACCAATCTCTTTACTTTGTTATTTTTGTTTTGCTTAGTTTACTTTTGCTTTGTTTGCTTGTTTCTTTATCAAAAACAAAAAAAATATTTTTACAAGTTTGCTTTCTTTATTAGAAACACAAAAAAATGACTACTCCTGAAAATACTAAGTTGTGTGACTTCACTAGCACCAACAACAATGATTTCATGAGCACACCTATTGCTCCACCTGTTCCTGAAGCTACTTTCTTTGAAATAAAACCTGCTTTACTCAATCTTGTTATGAGAGAACAATTTTCTGGTGTTGGTAATGAAGATGCTGCTGCTCATCTAAATAACTTTGTTGAACTTTGTGAGATGCAAAAGCATAGGAATATAGATAGAGATATCATTAAGCTTAAATTGTTTCCTTTCTCTTTGAGAGGAAAAGCTAAAGAATGGTTGAATTCCTTAACTAGGAATAGTATTGATTCTTGGACTAAATGCAAAGATGCTTTCATTGGAAAATACTATCCTCCTGCTAAGATTATATCTATGAGAAGTGAAATAATGAAGTTTAAACAATCTGATAATGAACATGTTGCTCAAGCTTGGGAAAGAATGAAATATTTGGTAAAGAATTGTCCCACTCATGGACTGACTGCTTGGATGATTATCCAAACTTTTTTATGCAAGATTGAACTATTCTTCAAGAAATCTATTGGATTCTTCTGCTGGAGGTACCTTTATGACCATTACTTTGGGTGCTGCAACAAAGCTTCTAGATAATATGATGGTTAACTATTCTGAATGGCACACTGAAAGAGCTCCACAAGGTAAGAAGGTAAATTCTGTTGAAGAAACCTCTTCCCTGAGTGATAAAATTGATGTTATTATGTCTACGCTTGTTAATGGGAAGGCTCATATTGATCCAAATCATGTTCCCTTAGCCTCTTTGGTTTCTCAAGAAGAGCAAGTTGATGTGAACTTTATAAGAAATAACAATTTTAGCAATAATGCCTACAGGAATAATTTTGGTAACAACAATTATAGGCCATATCCTCCCAAAAATGGTAATGCTAATGGAAATTCCTACAACAATAATAGGAGTGCACCCTCTGAACTTGAAGTTATGCTTAAAGATTTTATTAGTAAACAAACTGTTTTTAATAAAACTATTGAGGAGAAACTCTCTAATGCTGAAAGAAATATAGCATCATTGGTTGAAGCTCAATCTTCTTTCAATAAAATGGCTGCTAAACTTGAAACTAATGATAATCCCTTTACTGCTACTAATGCCATACAAGTTAGAATTGATGAAAATGTTAGACTATTAGCTGAATTGCATGCTAAGTGGGAAAGAGAAGATGAAATTGCTAGAAACATTAGTGTTTCTACTATCACTATCACTAGTGCCGAGGCTAGTAATAGCTCTGCTACTTTAGATGATAATTATGATTTAGATCTTGATGGTTGCAACATCTCTGAAGTTATTAAGTTCCTATAAAAGCTTGCTAAAAGTCCTAATGCTAGTGCTATGAATATGGCCTTTACAGAACACATTACTAATGCTCTCATAAAGATTAAAGAAGAAAAGATGAAACATAAATCTTCTATTCCTATAAAACAAGAAGATGGTTGGGAACCCATCATTAATATGAAAGTGAACGATTTTGATTTCAAAGCTCTATGTGATCTTTATAGTAGTGTTTCTATTATGGCTAGAAGGATTTATGATATGCTTGATTTTCCACCATTGGAAGATTGTTATTTAAATGTCCCACTTGATGATAATGCTAAAAAGAAACTCACGGGGAGTATTAATGATGTTCTTATTATGGTTAACGATGCCTATGTCCCCATTGATTTCTATGTTTTAGATGTTGAATGCAATGCTTCTTGTCCTATTACTTTGGGAAGACCTTTTCTTAGAACTGTTGGTGCCATTATTGATATGAAAGAAGGCACCATTAAATATCAACTTCCACTCAAGAAAGGTATAGAAAACTTCCCTAAGAAAAGAGAGAAGATTTCTTTTGTCTCTCCTATGAAAACAAAATTTGCTCTTAATGCTTCTTCATTTGAGAACACTTGATTTTTTTTCTTGCTTCTTATGCCTAACTTAAAGGCGTTAAAGAAAAGTACTTATTGGGAGATAACCCAAAAGTTTTAGATGAGTCTAGGAAGTTATTACTTCTTTAATAACCTCTCCTTATCCTTTTTATTTGCTTTTTGTGCGAAGAGTAACCTCTAATGAGAGAGAAGTAATGATTGGGAAAGTTGCTGTCCCGAAACAGATTTCTATGCTTCACCGTAAAAATTCGTGTAAAATCTCTGTATGTCGTTTTGAGGCGTGAATTTTTGTTCTTCTGCCCCAGGTTGTTTTCTAACTTTCGTTAGTTCAACACTTTTTGATTTGAGCAACAGAAGATCTTCGAAAAAATTCGTCTTTACCTGTTGGTCTGTTTTGACAGATTTCTACCATTATTTGCATTTGTTTCTTGTTGGTTCCTTTTTGAGTTCTTTTAGGGAATTGAGCTTTTTGAGGGAAGTGCTACAATAGCTTGTGTTTTAATGGAAGTTTTATTGGTGTTGACACTAAACCCAAAGACTTATTATCTTGAGTGCACTAATGTTGCTAATAAAGATTGTGTGAAGTTTTGTATGAAGGAAAATTTTCAGGTGTATGGAAGAAATGAGTAATGAGATGAAGGATGGACTAAATCTCAAGCTTGGGGATGCCACGCATGTCACCCCAAGAAATATGCAAGAAGTACAAGCATCAAAGCTTGGGGATGCCCAAGGCATCCCCTTCTTCATCAATAAAAATTCTAGGTTTCTTCCAAACACATCATTTTTATTGTTTCTTGCACAATTGTGTTGTTCTTGGAGCGTCTTCTTTTTTGTTTTTATTTTGGGTTTTTGTTTGCTTGGTTTTCTTAGTTTGCTGAATAAATTGGTTGGACCCCCTCTTTCATACATTGGTTTTCAAATAGTTTGGTTTGGATTGGAAAAGAGTAGGAAAGTTTATGCTTAAGTGGTAAAGAGAGCTTATTTTTGACTGTGGCCTATGCTTTGTCATGCCATGCTTGATATTGTTTTGGCTTTATGCTTACTATTCTTTGTTGTAGCATGAATTGTTATAAACAATTGAGATTGCTTATTATGTCTTTGAAGAATCATGCGTTGTTTTAGCATATTAAAGCATAGTATTGTGGTATTCTCCTTTGATGCTTTATTTGGGTTGACTTGGCACATGCTCACACCATGTTATGACTATCCCAAGTCACCATAAGCCTTTATGATCCTTTAGTTTTTAACTTGTCGTATCACTTTATACTTTGATTAATGATGTTTTGTCGCTCTGCATGATTATGGTCATTATTGCTCTCTTAGTCGGTCGCTCCTAGTCTTTTGCTAGCCTCCATAACCAAATATGAGTTCCACTCATGCATCCAACTGCTAAAACCAAGTTATTCCAAAGAGTCCACCATACCTACCTATTATCATATGCTATTCCAAGTATATTCATGTTTTTATCTACCTTCCGAATTAAACTTGTTATGAGAAAACTAGTGATTAAAGCTCTCACGAACTTGATGGCACACTTTACTTTTCTTGCCCTTAATAAACTTGAACCATAGTGTCGTCTATGTTGTATATGCTTGCACTTATATGTTGGGGATTAGCAGAACCATGATGTCATGGGGAACGCTTTCAACATTGCACTTGTACTTTGTACCTAGTTGATATCATGCTCTTTTGTCTATGGATGTCGTTGGTGTGAAATGAAAGGGGAGATTGTAAGTCCATGGAGTTATGTATGTGTGTTAGAGAAACGCTTGGACCGCTGGTCTAATACATGCCGTCATGGTGGAAACCTGCAGCATAACCATAATGAGCTGTCTATGAAGCAGTCTTCTTATAAAAAAAGAGTCAGATATTGAGAAAAAAAAAGAGAAAAAGGAAAGAAAAAAAGATATGAGAAAAAAGGAAAGAGAGAAAAAAGCACCATTTTCCCATGGTAAATAAGAAGATTGCTGAGATGCTCGTTGTCTGCTTGCCTTGTCATTTTGATATGGGGATTCTTCCGTATCATCGGGCAAGGGGTACCCCGTTGGCGGTTCTCTATGATACACATGTACTTACTATGACAAGAACTTACCGGTAACTAAACTTGAGTAGCATGAGGAGCGGCCCTCGTATTCAAGGGACATGAGATTTCCAACTTATACTTCGTCAAGCATATACTCCATAGTTTGTTCACTTTAACCTTAATCACTTCAAGATGCTTATGATAGGGGCAATGAGAGCTGAAAGCTAATAAGTACTATAATTTTTGGAAGCTCTTTATGAAACTTGAATCCCTACTTCCTTCTATGAAGGCCTTGCTTTTACTTTTATGTTGAGTATCCACCTTCTACCTTTATGCACCTATTTTGAGAGCATAGTGGCCATTCTTAGTTCTATGTGCATTGTCCCAAGACTTGTTGATTGATGCATAACTTTGATATTGCTTGTTTTAAACTATTTGTATCTAGTCACTCTTATGAACTTTGAAGGTGTCCTATGCATTTATGTTTGCTACTCTAT
The DNA here is from genome assembly GCA_916181665.1 of Avena sativa. Classification (NCBI taxonomy): domain Eukaryota; kingdom Viridiplantae; phylum Streptophyta; class Magnoliopsida; order Poales; family Poaceae; genus Avena; species Avena sativa. The sequence continues at coordinate 562,914,326 of OV702288.1, forward strand.
GAGGGACAAGTTGAATGCTACTATGCTATGTTTTCTTTATATGAAACAAACAAACGTCTTGCAAGCATTGTTATTCATAAATCTTTTGTTTATGCCTTTTCATGTTGCAACATAGTTGTTTTGTCTTATTGTTAGAACTTTATCTTTCATGTTATGATTGAAGTACTAAGATCCCAGCTATCAATGTGTTACAAATACTTTGATCAAGTTTATGATGGTGCATGTCACCTCAAAAATTATTCTTTCTTGTTATCACTTACCTACTCGAGGACGAACAAGAGTTAAGCTTGGGGGTGTTGATACGTTGCTAACGTATCCATAATTTTTGATGTTTCATGCTTGGTTTTATCTACTTTCTTATGTTTTGTTCCAACTTTGGAGTACTTTTTATACACTTTCTTGGACTAACCTATTAACAAGAGTCACAGTGCCATCTGCCTGTTTTCTGCTGTTTTTGGTTCTAGGAAAGTCAGAAAATGAATATTTCCGAAATTGGACGGGACAAAAGCCAAAGTCAGTTTTTCACCGTGGGACAGAAGGAGCCAGAGTATGAGACGGAGAGGGGCCAGGGGGCCACCACACCACCTGGCCACGCGACCTAGCCTGGCCCATGCCAGGGGGTGGTCTGGCCGCCTCCGACACCCCCTCGGCCTCCCCTTTCACCTATAAGATGCCTCCGATACAGAAACCTAAGTACTAGATCAAAATTCCACGAAAGGGTCTATAGTCGCTGTCATCTCCATCCCTAGATCGGCAGGGATCTGAAGCTCTTCCCGGCACCCTGCCGGAGAGGGAAATTCACCCTCGAGGCCTTGTTCATTACCATGCAAGCCTCCGGTGTGATGCGTGAGTAGTTCATCCTTGGACTACTGGTCCATGTAGTAGCTAGATGGATGGTTCTTCTCTTTTGTGCTATCATGTTTAGATCTTGTGAGCTCCGTTCATGATCAAGATCATCTATTTGTAATTCCTACATGTTGTGTTTGCGGGGATCCGATGGATATTGAGATGCTATTTCAGATTAATTATTAATTCTATCATGTCTTTGTTACTTGTTATCTTGCATGCTTTCCGTTGTTAGTAGCTATCTTGGTCAAGTAGATGCTAGCAACTCCAAGAGTTAGTATTTATGCTCGATAGTGGATTCATGCCTCTAGTAATCTGGGGAAGTGACAGAAATCTCTAAGGTACTAGATGTGTTGTTGCTACTAGAGAGAAAACAACAATCCTTTGTTCATAGAACAATCGTATTGTTTACTTTACACGCAATGTGTAATGCAATTATCTATTGCTTCTAACTTAATACTGGAGGGGGTCGGATGATAACCTGAAGGTGGATTATTAGTCATAGATGCAGTTGGATTACGGTCTATGTATAATGTTGTAATGCTCAATCAAGTCTCAAAGGAGTCAAGATGAGTAGTATATGCATGATTGCTTTCTCGATGTTTGTCAATTGCCCCGCTGTAATTTGTTCACCCAACATGTTATCTATCTTAAGGAGAGACACCACTAGTGAACTATGGACCCCGGTCTTTTCTTTTATCATCAATCTTCAATCAACTGTTTACTGTTTCTGTTTACTTTCTGCAAACTATTAATTTCTTCCACATAATACGTTTAATCCTTTATTTTCAGCAAAACTGGTGAGAATGACAACCTCACTGTAAGTTGAGGGCAGAGTTCTGTGGTTGTGTTCTGCAGGTTTCCACGTTGGTGCTGGCACCGGTAGTGTGCCCTGCCAAAGTCTAGCTAGCAACACACCTTGGAGGTGTTTTCTTGCTCCTACTGGATTGATAACCTTGGTTTCATAACTACGTGGAAACTTGCTACTGTGCTCATCATACCTTCCTCTTGGGGTTCCCCAACGAGCTCGATATATTTTAGGCCATCAGTCGCCGCCCGTCCATGTAAGATGACATTCGTGCACTCCTAGGTGGCATGGACGCCGCCACCTCCTTCGCGGTCCATGTGCGGACTACCCTGCCCTGACACGTCGTAGCAAGAACTGCATATGCCCTGGTCATGTAGATGTAGCTGTATCGCCATGGCCCTCGAGGCATTCTCCAAAGTTCGAACTGGTTGTGGGAGCCGTCGAGATGAGGTGGCACGGGCCATGGTAGAGTAGAGATTCGTGGGCTTACTGAGCCGTTCCTTCATATGGACGCGCCGCCCGACCGCAGCCATCTCCGTTCGCCACTCAAATCGATTTGGTAGGAATTTTTTGTAGGTTTCTATTTCTATTTCTATTCTTGCTCGATTTGAACGCGCGATTTCTATCCTGACATTGGATCCGTCGCTCCCTTATTTTAGGGTATCATGACTCGTGTCTAGTCAGGATACTCGAGTTTGAGTTAAAAAAAGATACACGAGTTTGGATCGGTCCGATTAATGATATGAAAGCGATGCGATGCAGGAAAGCACCCAAGCCGATGGACGAAGACCTTTTTTGATTCACAAACGACTGAGCTGTGCTGTGGCGTAGGATTCAGTCCTGCGCGATCCGGAAAAATCGAACATTTTTTTACTTACGGGTGGCGGTGGGTAATACGTGGTTTTGTGGAAGGACAAACTGGTCTAAAAAAGTGTTGGACCGGGAGAAACAATCCGTCTTTTATTATTAAAAAAGTATAGAAATGTATTAGACCGAAAGAAACACTCCGTCTTTTATTATATATATATATATAGGAAAAATACTTCTTACTCCTGGGTGTAACTACATCCACGTCTTATATACTACCTTACGGAAGTGTTTATAATACTTTATCTATTTGAGTATGTTCATATATTATATCTAAGATACTTACAAGCAAGTGAGGTGAAAAAATTGCAAATGCACCCATAGTTTTCAGTATATATGTAAAATACCGTTATATTTGTACGTACAAAAAGAGTATGTGAATAAAAATTACATACTACCCAAAAAATAATATATATATATACTATCCAAATATTCTTATATACTTTATACTACCTATATATAGTCTCCAGTATGATAGATACTGTCTAAATTATGTGAAACACACGTGGGTGTAACTACACCCACACGTGTTTCACACTATATAGGCAGTATCTACCATATCAAAAGGTATGTACGCGTAGTATAAAATATATAAAAATATTTGGGCAGTATATATATTATTTTTTTGGTAGTATGTAATTTTTATTCACTTACTCCTTTTGTACGTACAAATATGACGGTATTTTACATATATAGTTCAAACTATGGGTGCATTTATAATTTTTCACCTAATTTGCTTGTAAGTATCTTAGATATAGTATATGAACATACTCAAATAGATAAAATATTACAAATACTTCCGTAAGGTAGTATATGAGAGGTGGGTGTAGTTACACCGGGAGTAAAAAGTATTTTTCCTATATATATATATATATATATATATATATATATATATATATATATATATATATATATATATATATAATCTGATAGTGATACGTTTGCAATCTCTCAAAAAAGAGTGGATATGACTTCCGATAATGATCAAAAGGAAAAAAGGTTTAATTTTCTTTTTTTGATGTAGAAGGAATAAGTTGATGCATGCCAATACCTTTTTTTTTGAAAGCACATGTTCACTTTCTTTTAGTGTGTTTTGACACTTCGGTAAAAGACGGGCCACCTTTTTCAGAATGCAAGATGGGCCACCTTTGAATGGGAGGACGAGACTTTTCAGCTGAGTTGAGGCTTCCGGGTCCAACCCAAGTTGCCTACTGAGGCAGTTTGGACCAGACTCCGAGCGCACAGCGCAGCCACAATAAGCCCACTTAATGCGAGCCATAGTACGACTCGTCCGCAACAGTCTCCTGCTGCATGGACCGGCCCAACTTCTTGTTCCTGTCGCTTTATTTCTTCCATACGATTCCTGTCTACTGTCGCATGCTACTCTTTCCCCGTAATTTTTTTCTGAAAGGATGTTCCTTCTTTCTTTTATTTTTATCTCTAGTATCTTAGTTTTTTTACCTTCTTCTGATTGACTTACTTAGCAATCGAATAATTGAACCAAAACTTATCCTTCGACAAAGGTTAAACATATGTGCGTGATATAAAAAAAATGATAGCACGAAACTATTCCTACTACGGGGATCCAAATCCAAACAAAACAAGATCACGGAGTTTTGAGACGGCCTAGTTCTCGCTGGACGGGTCGTGGACATGTCCAGCAAAGACAACAGCGCCGGTCGACTCCTCTACTATGAAGTAGGCAAACGGATGATCAGCTACAAAATCCACTCCAGGAGGTGGTGACAGCATCGCGCAGAATAAGTCACAGCCCGCCAAGGCAAAGGCCGCAGCTTCCGTGCCTTCCTCGTTTACCTCGATAACCGCTTTGTGGATGACAAAACTTAGGACAATTGGCAAGTCAGATTCATCACGCTCTACCATGTCAGACAGATCGGCTTGGCCACCGAACGGCAATTGAAGCCCCAGCTTGTTGAGAATGGTGACAATGCTGCTTTCAAAGGACATCTTAAACCTGGGCACCCGGAACTTGTTGACGGCGATCTTCTCCTTGGGCAGGTGCTCGTGCAGGAAGCCTGGCTGGGATGCTAGCATTTCAACTAGGTTCGGCAGTCCGTCGAGGGCCTCTGGGAGGAAGATGCACATTGAGAACCGTGCAGGCTGAGAGGACACCTTCTTACGCTTCTTACGATCAGAGGACATCTTCTTACGCTTCTTGCTATCAGAGGACACCTTCGCATAGCCTGTCAATGTCGGAATAAAAATGTATAGGAGGACTGACCAGCGAGATTAATGAAAGGATCAACATGTGCTGTGCCTAGACGGATTACCTTGGGCTTGTGCCATCTGGTACCGGAGTTTGAGGACCTTGAACCCGTCGTGCACGGCGATGAACTGGGACGAGTCGCTCGTCATGAAGGGCACGTGGACTTTGCCACCGTCCAACCGGTAGAAAAGCTTGTTCCTGGTCCGCATCTTGTTGAAGGGCTTAGCCCACTTGCCCTTGAAGTATATGGCGCTGCCGAGGACGACGCGGGTCAGCTGCGTTATTGATCCCGGACCAAAGGCCGAAGGGATCAGATTGTTCGTGGCCTGTGCGACCCAGGCATTGATCTGGCCCCGCGCTACCTCCGGATTGCCGATGAAGTCGACGTCGCTCGCCTCGGCCTTGAACGTGTCCACGACGGTGCGGCGGTAGGCGTCCTTCAGCGGGCACGTGAGCTCGTTCCAGATGCCGCACGCGAACGCGACGCGCGGACCGCCGGAGCCGGACTGGTCCATGAGAGCGTCCTTCGCCACGCGGGACACGAACTTCTCGAGCTTGCGGCGTGACCGCGCGCCGAGGATGCGGAGGATCTCGTCCCGGGTGGCGCCCCGGGCCCCAGCGGCCAGGAGCGCGAGCGCGGCGTAGATGCACAGCGGCGAGAACACCAGGTTGCTGTCCGCGTTCTCCTCGGACAGGCACCTCGCGAGGCCGCCACAGAGCGCCGTCAGGCCGCCAGAGTCGGCCTTCGCCGCCGGGTTCCTTGTTACTTCCATTGCAGGCTCTAGATCGAGGAAGACACAAAATCTTGTGGAGATGATGGCTTCTTTTCCTTGAGATCGAGATACACAGGAATCGGCTTTACTTATACGCACGGTGATTGCTAGACCTAGATCGGTTCACAGGAGGAAAAAGATAAAACAGACACAATTTTAAATTGGTAGGTTTCGTTCCCGTGTCGTACGTTTCAAAAAGGCGGAAGAAAAAAAGCAATTACATCGGCGCTTTCCTCGCGTGTAATGATGGGACTAGCCGACTAGGTTACCATCTAACCAATTACTAGTATTTGGTTAACCGAGTCTAAAAACAAGCCCAACGGGCCTATGGTTAACGATTTGTAACTTTCTGACTATCTATCTATCTATCTATCTATCTATCTATCTATCTATCTATCTATCTATCTATCTATCTACTAATTTACGTAGTGGTACGTTCGTCGACAGAGCTACTTTTCCGTCTGCCATAAAAAGACGGTTTTACCCCTGGCAGTTTGAAGGTATTACCTGGCCTACCAACGCGAAGCGGAACATACCCGTTCGCCTGGGTCAGCCTCTCCCCGAGCGCAGCGCCCCTCTCGCGCGCAGCCACGCCGCAGGACACCCCAACCCGCACCTCGCGGACCTCCCCAGCCCTGCCACTCGCCGGCGTAGCCGACCTCTCAGCGTCTGATTCCCCCACCAACGCAGCCTCCCCGCACCCCCAATCCAGACGCCTCCCAAACCCTAGCCTCCTCCCTTGCCGCCCCGCGCCTCCTGGTCCTCCGCAGCCAGGCCTCACGCGGCATCTCTCTGTCCGACGCGACCGACCCCTCCTTGCTCCACCACCGGAGAAGAAAGGAGCCTAGCCGAGAAGGTCGTCCCGGCTGGTACTTGTGCTCTCTACAGGCCTCCAGGAGCCCGCCATCGTGCTCCATGTATTCTGCAACAAGGGCTATATCGATCTCTTCAAGCACTGGGTCAACAAGGACTACATCGATCTTTCCAAGCATTGCGTCTCCAAGGAGGACGCGCGCTTCTGCGAGGCCTTCAGGTGGAGGCTCAAGGCTTCCTCCCCATGGATCCCAGGAGCTCCTTCCGCTATCCTGAAATGGCACCTAGAACCTGTTCGACAAAATGCCCGAACCGAAACATGGGTATCTACTGGGTTAGTTCCTTTTTTCCTTTGTTTGTGAACTTAATTCGATTTAGTTTCCACTATTATAGAAACACATGCTTATGTACTTATTCTGAACATTGCCAAGATGCATTGCACAATTTTCTGAGAGCGGACTAGCAATGAAGTAGCAGTAGGTCGTGTAATAATAATTGGTGAAGACACAATAGCTTACTGCAGTCCTATCATTTTCAGCCATCACATGCATCACGGTAATCTGAAGTTGTTAATTGTGAACATACTTAACGTCTCTACTTACGCCTCTCTTCATTTGTATGCAACCCCAACCTTGTAGGTGGATCCAGTATCGTGCATACTTAATGTCTCTATTTGTGCCTCTCTTCTACTTTGAAGTTTAGCAAGCGCTACATCCTTACATTACTATGGAAACAATAAACCCCCCTTCGGTTTTTGAGTTTTGTATTTTCTTCTGAAAAGATACACCAACCTTCAGTTTTACAGTTTGTTTACATTCTATCTTGTTGGTTTAAGATCTAAAAAATCGCTGCAATAAGAATTTAATGCTTTTTACTGATACGATTTGATGTTATGTATCAATGAAACTAATGAAGTAGTTTGTTGCATCGGATCGTGAAATTCATCCTTACTAACATGTACACCATTACCCAAAAAGTAAGACATGTTAGGGAAGCAAATTTAGGTTTTCGATGGAAATCATTTGGTCCAAAAGGTCCCTCCGCAATGCATTTTTCAGGAAATTAGGCTTTCCCTTGGATGGATAGTTAGAATATGTTTATGTGCATTGTATTTATATATGTGCATGGGTAAAATAAATTTAAGTTGCCATGGCAACACATGGTATTAATCTAGCCGTACGTTCGCCGTCCTAAGAAATTTTTGTCTGCCCTTTTTGGGACGGTTTTGCCCCTGACCGTTTGAGAAAACTACAAAGCAATGCCACCGCAAAGTGGAACCTAAACTGTTCGATTAAAAGAAAAAATATCCCCAACCCGACTCTGCTATGCCCTCGCTCCAGAATGGCGGCGTTGGTCGGCCGCTTGGCTAGGCTCGACGGCAACACCAGAGCTGGATGAAGGAGAAGGATTCGGCCGAACGGACACACCGAAGTTAGACGACGGAGGAGGATTCGGTCGAACAGCCATGCCGGAGCTGGAAGATGTAGGAGGATATGGCCGGGACGACGCGGACGAGTTGTGTGTAGGCTTCGAGCGCCATGTTCTCGGTTGGTGCCGCGGCTGCTGCCGGTGAGAAAGGATGAGGGGAGGGCCGAAGGGGTTGAGACTGGGGCGCTACCAGGATCCGCACGACCAGGGAACGACGGGACACTAATGGGATACACGGGAGGGCGATGCCAGGATCCGCTCCACCAGGGAACAGGGTGCTAACGGGATACGCGGGACCTAGGGGACGCTGGGTGCCACTAGATCCGCCTAAAGCAGCACGGTGCAGGGATGCTGCCGGATTTACTAGATGCAGGGGAGGGGTGGATTGCCGCCGGGATCCAGGTGATGCAGGGAATTGTGGGGCCATCAGTTGCTCGGATGGGCCCTGAGAGGGCTGGAGGGTCGAGGTACTGGAGGCGGGGGATCAGGAGGGACAACGGCTACTTGGTAGCTATCGTCAACGTCGTCAAGGCTACCAGCCAACCATCGATGTGGTGCACGAAGACGAGGGGCGTGTCAGGCAGTGGGAGACGGGGGCGAGGAGTGAGCAGAAACACTGAAAACGGGAGAAGTCGGTGAGCGGAAACGCGTGGTGGTCGAAGGTGAGGCGTAGCAGACGGACAAGCACCGCTCCAACTACAAAGCATTTGTGGTCTCCTTCCAAGTTGTCCCCTCGCCTCCCGACTATGGTTGCGGGCTCAAGCTAACCTTCACTGCTTCATGGCTTTGGTTAAGAAGAATGTGTGGACTGGAACAAAACATGAATAAGAAGAATGTTTTCTCTACGTAGTTCTTTTTGTTTCATGCCACAAGTAGTAGGCCACACCGATAAAATGTTGTGTTGCATCATTTTATTATGTACAAAAGAATCAGTAAATACAGATGGATGGAATTTAAAGAGTGAGAGTCAGAGAGTACCAATTAATTTCAAATTGATATAGAGAGAGTCAAATTTGATGCTCCCTCCGATCCAAATTAATTGACTCGGATTTGTCTAGATTCGGATATATCTAGCATTAAAACATGTCTAGATACATCCGAATCTAGACAAACCGAAGTCAATTAATTTGGATCGGAGGGAGTATTTTTTTCATTAGACTTCAATGACTGGCACCTACCGATTAATTTCTCAAATTCTAATTGTAAACCTGTATGTTTCTCATGTCAAATTCAAACTCACAAAGGTGCTATATTTGTTACCATAAAATTCATAGCTGGCATATTTGTAAAATGATAATTATATAGGTGGGATGAGTTCTCTATGTACATGTATAAGAGTTATTTTCAGCAATAATAAAATAATTGAAATGCATTCTCTTTTAGTTTCATTTGAAATGCAAAATAGAAAATATAGTAAAAAAACATTGATTAGAAACATGTTGATGCTCCGTGGCAACGCACGGACACTCTGCTAGTATGGTTAAATAGGTTCATGTTCGGAAAGAAAATGGTCAACTAATGTTAGAGATATATTAGGCCTCGTTTTGCGGGCCGGTTTTTACTAGGTTTCCGGTGTATTTTTCGGGCCTACCCTGTGATCCCAACATGTACAACCAGCCTGTTTTATAGTCTATGTTTGGACGAGTGGACCACAAATATCCCGTGAAAACACTTGGATCACCGTGTAAATCGGAACGCGATCCTGCCCTCGTGTTTGGGTCGCTCTCAATATGGCTCTGGCAGCGCAACCAGCTTGCAGCTACGTCATCGAAGCTGACCACAGCCGCATCACCGCCGACATGTTCCTCACACAGGGCCGGCCCTTGGGAGAGACCTGCGGGGCAGCCGTCTCGGGCCCAAAAAAAGTAGGGGCCCTCCTAAAAATATACTATATAGGCCGGCCTAGTATACATCGTAAAAAAGATTTTTTTTATTGTGCTGGTGGATTAATTGGATCTTTTTTCCGCTGTCGTAGACTTTGAGCCGAGACGATTGATACGGGTAGAGGGCGAGGCCGAGGCGGAGGCCAACCGCTCGACTCCTAGTCCTAGGCGGCGGCGATCGCTTCGCTTTCTCCTAGATAAACGGAACCAACAATTGATCGTATGCCTCCTGCCCGAGTCCTGTCGCCTCCACTGGATCAAAATATCTGATCGGGATACGGGAGCGGGGAGTCTTGAGGCCCTCGACAATCGACGTCAGGCGCGAAGGCCAGACCATCGACGAGACGTCGACCGCCTGGCTGCTGGTCTAGTGGTCTGCTCCCGTCCATGTCTCTGCTGTTTACGTCCTAATTCTTAGTTCTTAAATCTTAATTCTAATTAGAATTCTTAGTGCAGATTTGAAGAACTCCAGTCATTGAAAAGTATATTTGGGTTTTTAATAAGTTCGACATCCTTGAAGGCATTGGATGGTTCTCAACTGAAAGAACATTGCATTATATTTGTAAAAACTTTGACTCGGCCTGGTACAAATGGTAAACCTGATATATACGATGTTGAGTTAAATGCACTTATTTCCGAGTTAAGTGTTATGAAGTTCACTTTGCCAAATACATCAATGTCTGCTATGGAGCTTTTTGAGTTTGTTAGGGAAGCAGATTGTTATCCTAATTTTTGTATCGCTTATCGGATCTTATTTACTATACTCGTGACTATTACATCAGCTGAAAGAAGCTTTTCAAAGTTGAAATTATTAAAAAACTATTTGATATCTATAATGTCTCAGGAGAGGTGAAATGGTTTGGCGACTCCATGCATCGAGAAGAAGTTAGTGGACGAGATTGATATTCATTCCATCGTCACGAACTTTGCTTCTACAAATTTTTTGAGGAAATTACAAGGTATCATATAAAATTTGTTATTTTTATATAAATATTATAGTTGTAAGTATATTTAAACTATTTATTTTTCATCATCTCATATATCCATAAAAAAATATAATAAGGGACCAGAAAATTTAGTTTCGCCCCGGGCCCCCGAAATCTCAGGACCGGCCCTGTCCTCACATCTAGGTGCCACCCAAGCCACTCTGTCCGGCAAGGCAACGACGAGTTCCTTCTGATTATACCCCGTTAATGGTTTCACCAAATCCCCATGAGGTTGATCCCCGCTAATCCTCTCACAACCACGGCTACAAAACAAGGCCTTAGGTAGTTAGAGATTGTAGATTTCTATATTATCTCTAGGAGCCTTCTTGACTTCCAAGTCTTGTATTATTATATAACTCAACTCGTGCGGCTTAATACAACATCCATCATATTCCGCTAATCCCTCCCTATCATTCTTTCATGGTATCAGGCTAACTCGATCCCAAACCCTAGCCGTCAACACACTTTCGCCGCGTCACCCCCGGGGGATCGATATCCATGATCTCCGCCGGGGGCAGCGCACCCCCTAGTAGGGCTCGTCCAATGATCCTTGATCGGCTGTCCTGGTGAGTCTTTTTCCAATCTTAGATTGGTTTTTCTCTGTTTTTGGGCCGATAATAGATTGGTTTTGTGTTGCCCACCACCGACTGTCGACCGTGATCCGCCCCAACTTGTTCCGCTTGGGGACAACTCCTGTCTCCGAGCGTGCGCACATCGCCGCCGATCGAGCTACAGGTTGCTGCTGTGTCGCCCCTTCGCAGCGCCGCCACCTTTGATCCTCGCCTGATGGCTGCCAATGCGTCTCCCAAGCGTGCATGCAACGGTGACATGGGTTGCTGCACCGACTCGTGCCTTGCAGCTATGCGCGCCCCTCGGGTCGTAGTGTTGCAGCACATAGTCTACTTCGCCGTCCCCGCATACTGACGTCCTCGGCTTTCACTGCACCATCTCCCACAGTGCGGGTTGCCACTGTCTACGCATGGTTTTTGTCACACCGCCGGGTTCTTCCTCGCCTACTTTGAGTACCGCCATCACGCCTCTCTAGGCATCCAACATGACCACTCTAGGTCGCTGCCAGATTCGTCACTTTCTATGTCTTCATCCACCAGGACTTCGTCGCCAGCATCACCACCTAGTTCTCGACCACACCTTTGTGTCTACTCCGACAAGCGCAAACTACACACACACCTCTCTCCCTTCATCGTTCTACGGCTCGCAACCGTTCGGAGGCCTCATCTGCTGGTCTCTCTGATATGGCGAAAAGTTCATGATGGTCCCTACCCCCGCACGCCTGGTACTGGCAACACCTGGAGTGCTTTTGTTCCCAACGCGTTCCTGACTCTGGCAAGATCGTATCGACGCATCGTCTTCATCGGCTTCGAAAACATCTTTTCGGCATCAACACCCTCTACGACTGCCTCGACTGCGTCACACCAACGAGTTCTTCTTTGCGTACTCGGTTCTGGCAAAACCGTAGTATGCCTTTATCCTTGACGTGTGCCTAGTTCTGGCAAAACTATGGCCGCATGATGGCTCGGTGTTGATGTAGGGTTCGTTGAGAACCCCAAGAGGAAGGTATGATGAGCACAGCAGCAAGTTTCCCTCAGTTATGAAACCAAAGTTTAATCGAACCAGTAGGAGCAAGGAAACACCCCAAAGGTGTTGCTAGCTGAGCCTTGGCAGGGCGCACTACCGGTGCTAGTAGCAACGTGGAGACCTGCACAACACAACCACAGAACTCTGTCCCCAACTTGCGATGAGGTTGTCAATCTCACCGTGTTTTGCTGAAAACAAAGGATTAAACGTATCGAATGGAAGGAAGTAATAGTTTGCAGAAAGTAAACACAAAGCAGTAAACAGATTATAGATTGTATGTAAAGAAAAGGACTGGGATCCATAGTTCACTAGAGGTGGCTCTCCTTAAGATAGATAACATGCTGGATGAACAAATTACAGCGGGGCAATTGACAAACATCGAGAAAGCAATACATGCATATACTAATCATCTTGACTCCTTTGGAACTTGATTGGGCATTACAACATTATACATAGACCGTCATCCAACTGCATCTATGACTAATAATCCACCTTCAGGTTATCATCCGAACCTCCTCCAGTATTAAGTTGCAAGCAACAGATTATTGCTTTACGAATTGCGTGTAAAGTAAACAATACGATTGTTCTATGAACAAAGGATTGTTGTTTTCTCCCTAGTAGCAACAGCACATCTAGTACCTTAGAGATTTCTGTCACTTCCCCAGATTACCAGAGGCATGAACCCACTATCGAGCATAAATACTAACTCTTGGAGTTGCTAGCATCTACTTGGCCAAGATAGCTACTAACAACGGAAAGCATGCAAGATCACAAATAACAAAGACATGATAGAATCAATAATCAATCTGAAATAGCATCTCAATATCCATCGGATCCCCACAAACACAACATGTAAAATTACAAATAGATGATCTTGATCATGAACGGAGCTCACGAGATCTAGACATGAAAGCACAAAGGAGGAGAACCAGCCATCTAGCTACTACATGGATCCATAGTCTAAGGATGAACTACTCACGCATCACACCGGAGGCTTGCATGGTGATTAAGAAGGCCTCCAGGGTGAATTCCCCTCTCCGGCAGGGTGCCGGGAAGAGCTTCAGATCCCTCCCGATCTAGGGATGGAGATGACGGCGGCTACAGACTCTTTCGTGGATTTTTGATCGGGTCCTCAGGGTTTTCGTCCCGAGGGCATCTTATAGGCGGAAAGAGAGGCCGAGGGGGTGCCTGGGCTGGCCACACCACCCCCTGGCGCGGCCAGGCCTGGCCCGCGCGTCCAAGTGGTGTGGTGGGCCCTTGGCTCCTCCCCGTCTCGTATTCTGGCATCTGATGACTTCCGGAAAAATAGGCATTTTGGCTTTTGTCCCGTCCAATTCCGAGAATATTTATTTTCTAACTTCCCTGGAACCAAAAACAGCAGAAAACAGGCAGCTGGCACTATGGCTCTTGTTAATAGGTTAGTCCAAGAAATCATATGAAAAGTATTCTAAAGTGTGGACAAAACACAAGAAAGTGGATAAAACCAAGCATGGAACAACAAAAATTATAGATACATTTGCAATGTATCACCGCACCTCGTCCTTGACGGCTTGGAATGCATCATATTCAGTATCGACATCCTCGACGACTGCCTCGATGTGTCTCCGTCCTTCTACTCATGTACTTGTTGGGTCTGCAGCATAGAAAACAAAAAATTTCCTACGATGAGAACTATACGCCAAGATCTATCTACTAGGTACAGAGCAACGGGTGGACATACATCCATCGAGAACTTACCCTCGAAGACAACGAGTTTTGTTAATGAGTAGGAACTCATGGTTGATGTAGTCGTACACTTGCCGATCTCAAGATCGTGTGGAAGTCCGAGCGCCGCAAATCAGCAGCGCATCCGTCCTCGCACACACGTTCAAGCCAACAGACAACCTCCACCTCCTCGCTCCAGCGATCCAGCGGAAGCAGTAACTCCTTCCAGACGAAATGCCACCAGGAACATGTATCTCACTAATCCGAGACCATGGGGGAATAATTCTAGATGGGGAGAGAGATCCTTTACGAGGAGGTGTGAGGAAGAAGGAGGAAGAGGGGGCCTTTTATAGGAGGAGGGGGGTTCCCCTCCCCATGGCCGGCGCCTCATGGGGGGTGACCCCTCACATCCCCCATTCATGTGGTGGTAACCCCTCCACATTAAAATGCCTCTTCACATTCCCTTTTAAAGTCTCCACTTTAAATGCATTAAAATTCTCTAAGTTTAATGCTCTCTCATTTAATAAAACTCTTTTATTAAATTTATTCAGAATTTTGTTAATTACTTTAATTAACAAACATTCACATATAACCCCTTGCAATATTTCAATATCACATGAAGAACCACTTTCTGCATTTTCACCCGAAACAATTTCGGTTTCTATCGAAACAATTCCTGCACTTTGCAATTCTTTCGTCTGAAACATATGGGCTCCAAAATGGTGTCCAGTAACTCTTAAGTGTGTCACCCTACGGTTCGCGAATAATGCATACATGATTGAGACTCCTCTTAGATCAATAATCAGAAGCGGGACCTGGAGATCCATACTGACTCCTGCATATTCAACGATGACTTTTGTGATCGTGAGAACCTTTAACGCTAGTAATTTAATCCCTCTGTCTCATGATATAATATATGTCCGAGATTCGATCATCGGTATCCAAATAACTAGTTTGATCTCATTACTAACATGCACTCTTTTCTCGTTCCCGTGATATAACATTCTAGTGATCACATCACTTGCTTGCAAGCTATCTGATACATTGCAACTGTATCTATAATTTTTCATGTTCCATGCTCGGTTTTATCCACTTTCTTGTGTTTTGTCCACACTTTGGAGTAATTTTCATATGATTTCTTGGACTAACCTATTAATAAGAGCCATAATGCCAGCTGCCTGTTTTCTGCTGTTTTTGGTTCCAGGAAAGTCAGAAAATGAATATTCTCGGAATTGGAGGGGACAAAAGCCAAAGTGCCTATTTTTCTAGAAGTCATCAGATGCCAGAATACGAGACGGAGAGGGGCCAGAGGCCGGCCACACCACCTGGCCGCGCAGCCAGGCTTGGCCCACGCCAGGGGGTGGTGTGGTGGCCCCTGGCACCCCCTCGGCCTCCCCTTTCGCCTATAAGATGCCCTTGGAACGAAAACCCTAATTGCCCGATCAAAAATCCACGAAAGAGTCTGTAGCCACCGTCATATCCATCTCTAGATCGGGAGGGATCTGAAGCTCTTCCCGGCACCCTGCCGGAGAGGGGAATTCACCCTGGAGGCCTTCTTCATCACCATGCAAGCCTCCGGTGTGATGCGTGAGTAGTTCATCCTTGGACTACGGATCCATGTAGTAGCTAGATGGCTGGTTCTCCTCCTTTGTGCTTTCATGTCTAGATCTTGTGAGCTCCGTTCATGATCAAGATCATCTATTTGTAATTCTACATGTTGTGTTTGCGGGGATCCGATGGATATTGAGATGCTATTTCAGATTGATTATTGATTCTATCATGTCTTTGTTATTTGTGATCTTGCATGCTTTTCATTGTTAGTAGCTATCTTGTCCAAGTAGATGCTAGCAACTCCAAGAGTTAGTATTTATGCTCGATAGTGGGTTCATGCCTCTGGTAATCTGGGGAAGTGACAGAAATCTCTAAGGTACTAGATGTGTTGCTGCTACTAGGGAGAAAACAACAATCCTTTGTTCATAGAACAATCGTATTGTTTACTTTACACGCAGTTCGTAAAGCAATAATCTGTTGCTTGCAACTTAATACTGGAGGGGGTTCGGATGATAACCTGAAGGTGGATTATTAGTCATAGATGCAGTTGGATGGCGGTCTATGTATAATGTTGTAATGCCCAATCAAGTTCCAAAAGAGTCAAGATGATTAGTATATGCATGTATTGCTTTCTCGATGTTTGTCAATTGCCTCGCTGTAATTTGTTCACCCAGCATGTTATCTATCTTAAGGAGAGCCACCTCTAGTGAACTATGGATCCCGGTTCTTTGTCTTTTACATACAATCTACAATCTTTTACTGCTTTGTGTTTACTTTCTACAAACTATTACTTCTTTCCATTCGATACGTTTAATCCTTTGTTTCCCGCAAAACATGTTGAGATTGACAACATCATCGCAAGTTGGGGACAAAGTTCTGTGGTTGTGTTGTGCAGGTTTCCACGTTGCTACTAGCACCGGTAGTGCGCCCTGCCAAGGCTCAGCTAGCAACACCTTTGGGGTGTTTCCTTGCTCCTACTGGTTCGATTAAACCTTGGTTTCATAACTGAGGGAAACTTGTTGTTGTTCTCATCATACCTTCCTCTTGGGGTTCCCAACGAGCTCTACATCAACGACACACTAGCACTTTTCTGGCGCCGTGCATTGAGCCATCAAGCATTTTTCTGGCGCCGTTGCTGGGGAGTCAAGGACATCTTCACAAGGGGAGTCCCTCATAACGAATCCCTTTACTTTGTTATTTTAATTTTGCTTAGTTTCTTTTTGCTTAGTTTGCTTGTTTCTTGATCAAAAACACCAAAAATTAGTTTTACTAGTTTGCTTTCTTATTTGAAAACACAAAAAAATTAGTTCCTACCTTAAGTTGCCACTATGTCTAGCCTTGCTCCAATCACTATGTCACCCGAGGAAAAGATTTTCACTTTTAAACAAGGAATTGATGAAAGTTTTAAGGAAGCTTGGTCTAGAATCTCTGATCTACATGAAAAAACTAAGCCTAAAATGACCCAAAGCTTGTTCCTTAGCAGTTTTTACCTTGGAATTGCTGAAGGAGTGTTTACAAACATCCTTGGGAAAATGATTTCTACTGATTATCTTGTTATTGAATGTGCAGGAAAATGACAAATTACACTTGGAAGGTCCCTATTAGAACTCCTTGGAGCAATAATAGATGTGGGAAAGGGGACCATGCACCTTTCTTCTCCACCAAACAATCATATTTTCCCCAAGGTTAAGAATAAAAGTAAGAGAGGTAAGGGCAAGAAATTTGGTTTTAATGCTTCTTCGAATACTTGATCTTTTTTCTTGCTTCTTATGCCTAACTTAAAGGCATTAAAGAAAAGTACTTATTGGGAGATAACCCAAAAGTTTTAGATGAGTCTTGGAGTTATTACCTCTGTAATAACCTCTCCTTATCCTTTTTATTTGCTTTTTGTGCCAAGAGTAACCTCTAATGAGAGAGAAGTAATGATTGGAAAAGTTGTTGTCCCGAAACAGATTTCTGTGATTCACCGTAAAAATTCGTGTAAAATCTCTGAACGTATTTTTGAGGTGTGAATTTTTGTGCTTCTGCCCCAGGTTGTTATATAACTTTCGTTAGTTCAACACTTTTTGATTTGAGCAACATAAGGTCTTCGAAAAAATTCGTCTTTACCTGCTGGTCTGTTTTGACAGATTTCTGCCATTTTCAGCATTTACTTCTTGTTGGTTCCTTTTTGAGTTCTTTTGAGGAATTGAGCTTTTTGAGGGAAGTGCTACAGTAGCTAGTGTTCTAATGAAAGTTTATTTGGTGTTAGAACTGAACCTTAAGACTTATTTATCTTGAGTGCACTAATGTTGCTAATAAAGATTATGTGAAGTTTTGTATGAAGGAAACATTTCAGGTGAATAGAAGGAATGAGTAATGAGATGAAGGATGGACTAAAGCTCAAGCTTGGGGATTCCACACGTGTCACCCCAAGAAATATCCAAGAAGTACAAGCGTCAAAGCTTGGGGATGCCCAAGGCATCCCCTTCTTCATCAATAAAAATCCCAGGTTTCTTCCAAACGCTTCATTTTATTGTTTCATGCACAGTTGTGTTGTTCTTGGAGCGTCTTCTTTTTCATTTTTGTTTGCTTTGGTTTGCTTAGTTTTCTGAATAAATTGGTTGGACCCCCTCTTTCATGCATTGGATATATGATCTTGATAGTAGTGTTTCTATTATGCCTAGAAGGATTTATGATATGCTTGATTTGCCTCCACTTGAAGATTGTTATTTGAATGTCCCACTTGATGATAATGCTAAAAATAAACTCATGGAGAGTCTTAATGATGTTCTTATTATGGTTAACAATGCCTATGTCCCTGTTGATTTCTATGTTTTGGATGTTGAATGCAATGCTTCTTGTCCTATTACTTTAGGAAGACCTTTTCTTAGAACTATTGGTGCCATTATTGATATGAAAGAAGGCACCATTAAATATCAACTCCCACTCAAGAAAGGTATAGAACACTTCCCTAAGAAGAGAGAGAAGATTTCTTTTACTTCTCCTATGAAAACAAAATTTGGTCTTAATGCTTCTTCATTTGAGAACACTTGATTCTTTCTTGCTTCTTATGCCTAACTTAAAGGCGTTAAAGAAAAGTACTTATTGGGAGATAACCCAAAAGTTTTAGATGAGCCTTATAAGTTATTACTTCAGTAATAACCGCTCCTTATCCTTTTTATTTGTTTTTTGTGCCAAGAGTAACGTCTAACGAGAGAGAAGTAATGATTGGGAAAGTTGCTGTCTCGAAACTGATTTCTGTGCTTCACCGTAAAAATTCGTGTAAAATCTCTGAACGTCTTTTTGAGGCGTGAATTTCTGTGCTTCTGCCCCAGGTTGTGATATAACTTTCGTTAGTTCAACACTTTTTGATTTGAGCAACAGAAGGTCTTCGAAAAAATTCGTCTTTACCTGCTGGTCTGTTTTGAGAGATTTCTGCCATTTTCAGCATTTGCTTCTTGTTGGTTCCTTTTTGAGTTCTTTTGAGGAATTAAGCTTTTTGAGGGAAGTGCTACAGTAGCTAGTGTTATAATGGAAGTTTATTTGGTGTTATAACTGAACCTTAAGACTTATTTATCTTGAATGCACTAATGTTGCTAATAAAGATTGTGTGAAGTTTTGTATGAAGGAAAAATTTCAGGTGAATAGAAGGAATGAGTAATGAGATGAAGGATGGACTAAATCTCAAGCTTGGGGATGCCACGCGTGTCACCCCAAGAAATATCCAATAAGTACAAGCGTCAAAGCTTGGGGATGCCCAAGGCATCCCCTTCTTCATCAATAAAAATCCCAGGTTTCTTCCAAACGCTTCATTTTTATTGTTTCATGCACAGTTGTGTTGTTCTTGGTGCGTCTTCTTTTTCGTTTTCATTTTGGTTTTTCGTTTGCTTGGTTTTCTTAGTTTGCTGAATAAATTGGTTGGACCTCCTCTTTCATACATTGGTTTGCAAATAGTTTGGTTTGGTTTGGAAAAGAGTAGGAAAGTTCACACTTATGTGGTAAAAAGAGCTCTTTTTTGACTGTGGCCTATGCTTTGTCATGCCATGCTTGATATTGTTTTAGCTTTATGCTTAGTATTCTTTGTTGTAGCATGACTTGTTATAAACAATTGAAATTGCTTAATGTGCCTTGGATGAATCATGCGTTGTTTTAGCATATTAAAGCATAGTATAGTGGTATTCTCCTTTGATGCTTTATTTGGGTTGACTTAGCGCATGCTCATACCATGTTATGACTATCTCAAGTCACCATGGCCTTTATTATCCTTTAGTTTTCAACTTGTAGTATCACTTTATGCTTTGATCAATGATGTTTTGTCACTCTTCATGATTATGGCCATTATTGCTCTCTTAGTTTGTCGCTCCCAGTCTTTTGCTAGCCTCCACAACCAAGTATGAGTTCCACTCATGCATACAACTCCTTAAACCAAGTTATTACAAAGAGTACACCATACCTACCTACTAGCTTATTCTATTCCAAGTATATTCATGCTTTTGTTTACATTCCAAATTAAACTTGTTATGAGAAAACTAGTGATTAAAGCTCTCACGAACTTGATGGCATACTTTACTTTTTTGCATCTAATAAACTTGAACCATTGGGTCCTTCTTTGTTGCGTATATGCTTGCGCTTTATAAGTTGAAATTAGCAGAACCATGTTTCATGGGGAACGCTTTCAACATTGCACTTGTACTTTGTACCCCGTCGATATCATGTTCTTTTGCTTACGGATCCCGACGGTGTGAAATAAAAGTGGAACTTGTAAGATCATGGAGTTTGTAAGTGTGTTAGAGAAACGCCTGGGCCGCTAGCTAAAGCCATGCCTAATCATGGTGGAAACTTGCAGCATCACCATAATGAGCACTCTATGAAGCATCCTCAATAAAAACCTATGCAAATAGCAAATAAAAAGATCACTGAGATGCTCATTGTCTGCTTGCCTTGTCATTTTGATTATGGGAAAGCTCCCGTATCATGTGCAAGGGTACCCCGTTGGCGGTTCTTAATGATACACATGTACTTACAATGACAAGAGCTTGCTCGTGACTAAAGTTGAGTAGCATGAGGTTCGGTCTTCGTAAGTAAGGGGCATGCGATTTCGGTTTATAACTTGTCAAGCATATCCTCTTAGTTATGTCACTTTAACCTTAATCACCTTCAAGATTCTTATGATAGGGGCAATGAGAGCTGAAAGCTATAAGTACCATAATTTTTGGAAGCTCTTTATGAGACTTGAATCCCTACTTCCTTTTATAAAAAGGCCTTTCTTCCACCATTATATTGAGTCTCCACCTTCTAAATTTATGCACCTACTTCAAGAGCATAGTGGCCATTCTTAGTTCTATGTGCATTGTCCCAAGACTAGTTGATTGATGCATAACTTGATATTGCTTGTTTTAAACTATTTGTATCTAGTCACTCTTATGAACTTTGAATGTGTCCTATGCATTTATATTTGCTACTCTATTGAGGGACAAGCTCAATACTATTATGCTATGTTTTCTTTATGTGAAACAAACAAACGTCTTGCAAAGCATTGTTATTCATGAATCTTTTGTTTGTGCCTTTTCATGTTGCATCATAGTTTCTTTGTCTTATTTCTAGAACTTTGTCTTTCATGTTATGATTGAAGTACTATGATCCCAACTTTGAATGCTTTACAAATACTTTGATCAAGTCTTTGATGGTGCATGTCACCTCAAAAATTATTCTTTATTTTTATCACTTACCTACTCGAGGAAGAGAAGGAGTTAAGCTTGGGGATGTTGATACATTGCAAATGTATCTATAATTTTTTATGTTCCATGCTCGGTTTTATCGACTTTCTTGTGTTTTGTCCACACTTTGGAGTACTTTTCATATGATTTCTTGGACTAACCTATTAACAAGAGCCACAGTGTCAGCTGTCTGTTTTCTACTGTTTTTGGTTCCAGGAAAGTCAGAAAATGAATATTCTCGGAATTGGACGGCACAAAAGCCAAAGTGCCTATTTTTCCAAAAGTCATCAGATGCCAGAATACGAGACGGAGAGGGGCCAGAGGCCGGCCACACCACCTGGCTGCGTGGCCAGGCTTGGCCCACGCCAGGGGGTGGTGTGGTGGCCCCTGGCACCCCCTCGGCCTCCCCTTCCGCCTATAAGATGCCCTCGGGACAAAAACCCTAAGTGCCCGATCAAAAATCCACGAAAGAGTCTGTAGCCACCGTCATCTCCATCCCTAGATCGGGAGGGATCTGAAGCTCTTCCCGGCACCCTGCCGGAGAGGGGAATTCACCCTGGAGGCCTTCTTCATCACCATGCAAGCCCCCGGTGTGATGCGTGAGTAGTTCATCCTTGGACTACGGATCCATGTAGTAGCTAGATGGCTGGTTCTCCTCCTTTGTGCTTTCATGTCTAGATCTTGTGAGCTCTGTTCATGATCAAGATCATCTACTTGTAATTCTACATGTTGTGTTTGCGGGGATCCGATGGATATTGAGATGCTATTTCAGATTGATTATTGATTCTATCATGTCTTTGTTATTTGTGATATTGCATGCTTTCCGTTGTTAGTAGCTATCTTGGCCAAGTAGATGCTAGCAACCCCAAGAGTTAGTATTTATGCTCGATAGTGGGTTCATGCCTCTGGTAATCTGGGGAAGTGATAGAAATCTCTAAGGTACTAGATGTGTTGTTGCTACTAGGGAGAAAACAACAATCCTTTGTTCATAGAACAATCATATTGTTTACTTTACATGCAATTCGTAAAGCAATAATCTGTTGCTTGCAACTTAATACTGGAGGGGGTTCGGATGATAACCTGAAGGTGGATTATTAGTCATAGATGCAGTTGGATGGCGGTCTATGTATAATGTTGTAATGCCCAATCAAGTTCCAAAGGAGTCAAGATGATTAGTATATTCATGTATTGCTTTCTCGATGTTTATCAATTGCCCCGCTGTAATTTGTTCACCCATCATGTTATCTATCTTAAGGAGAGCCACCTCTAGTGAACTATGGATCCCGGTCCTTTTCTTTACATACAATCTATAATCTGTTTACTGCTTTGTGTTTACTTTCTGCAAACTATTACTTCCTTCCATTTGATATGTTTAATCCTTTGTTTTCAGCAAAACACGGTGAGATTGACAACCTCATCGCAAGTTGGGGACAGAGTTCTGTGGTTGTGTTGTGCAGGTCTCCACGTTGCTACTAGCACCGGTAGTGCGCCCTGCCAAGGCTCAGCTAGCAACACCTTTGGGGTGTTTCCTTGCTCCTACTGGTTCGATTAAACCTTGGTTTCATAACTGAGGGAAACTTGCTGTTGTGCTCATCATACCTTCCTCTTGGGGTTCCCAACGAGCTCTACATCAACCACGCACCAGCACTTTTCTGGCGCCGTGCATTGAGCCATCACTATCTTAATGTGATATCACCGAGAGGGCCCAGAGTATATCTATCCATCATCGGGATTGACAAATTCCACTCTTGATCCATGAGCCTCAACATAACACCTTTGTAGCACTGAACCCATCTTTATAGTCACCCTATTACGGTGTGACGTTTGATGTTATCAAGATACTCTTTAGGTGTTAGCAATTAACATGATCTCATGGTCTAAGGATAAAGATTACTTCGTATGATGTTATAGCAATATAACATAATGACTTGATCATAATGCTATACTTCGGATGAATGCTCATCACATCATTTCACAAATGCTGTGACCTTGTTATTAACAACATCCAATGTCCATGATCAGGAAACCTTGATCATCTTGTTAATCAACAAGCTAGTCTATAAGAGAGGCATACCTAGGAACCCTTTTTGTTTATTAAACACACATGTATTGATGTTTCCGATCAATACAATTATAGCATGCAAAATAAACATCTATCATATACAAGGAATACATAATAACAACTTTATTATTGCCTCTCAAGGCATATTTCCTCTAGTCTCCCACTTGCACTAGAGACAATAATCTAGTTCACATAGTGATAAATCTAACACCCATGGAGTTCTGGTGTTGATCATGTTTTGCCCTAGGGAGAGCTTTAGTCAACGGATCTGCTACATTTAGGTCCGTGTGTACTTTACAAATCTTTATATCTCCATCCTTGACATGCTCATGGATGGAGTGAAACCGGCGCTTAATATGCTTGGAATTCTTGTGAGACCTCGGTTCCTTGGTGTTGGCTATGGCTCCATTGTTGTCACAATAGATCACCATTGGGTCCAATGCACTAGGAACCACACCTAGTTCCGTAATGAACTCTTTCATCCAAACCGCTTCCTGCGCCGCTTCTGAAGCAGCAACATATTCCTCATCCGTTGTTGATCCAGCCACCACAGGTTGTTTGGAACTCCTCCAACTAACTGCTGCTCCGTTCAAGATAAATACGTATCCGGATTGAGACTTAGAGTCATCCGGATCGGTGTCAAAGCTAGCATCGACATAACACTTAGCGACTAGCTCTTCTTCACCTTCGTATATAAGAAACATATCCCTAGTTCTTCTCAAGTACCTGAGGATGTTCTTGACCGCTATCCAGTGTTCCGAACCTGGATCAG
This sequence comes from Avena sativa, assembly GCA_916181665.1. Classification (NCBI taxonomy): domain Eukaryota; kingdom Viridiplantae; phylum Streptophyta; class Magnoliopsida; order Poales; family Poaceae; genus Avena; species Avena sativa. The sequence continues at coordinate 562,938,341 of OV702288.1, forward strand.
ATTGGTACCTACTAGTCAAACTAATAACATGTGCCACATCTGGTCTTGTACATAGCATGGCATACATAATAGAGCCTATGGCCGAGGCATAGGGGATCTTATCCATTATCTCTCTTTCTTCCGCCGTAGCCGGACTTTGAGTCTTGCTCAATGTCTTGCCTTGCAACATAGGTAAGAACCCCTTCTTACTTCCGTCCATATTAAACTTCTTTAATATCTTATCAAGGTATGTACTCTGCGATAGCCCAATTAGGCGCCTTGATCTATCTCTATAGATTTTAATGATTAATATATATGACGCTTCACCAAGGTCTTCCATCGAAAATTTGCTGTTTAGATAACTTTTAACACTATTTAAAAGATCTATATCATTTCCAATCAATAATATGTCATCCACATATAATATCAGAAATGCCACATTGCTCCCACTCACTTTCTTGTAAATACAAGCCTCTCCATAAGTTTGGACAAATCCAAACTCTTTGATCACCTCATCAAAGCGGAGATTCCAACTCCGGGATGCTTGCTTCAGTCCATAGATGGATCGCTGAAGTTTGCATACCTTATTAGCATCCTTAGGATCAACAAAACCCTTAGGTTGTATCATATACAACTCTTCTTCAATATTACCATTGAGGAACACAGTTTTGACATCCATCTGCCATATTTCAAAATCGAAATATGCAGCAATTGCTAACATAATCCTAACTGACTTAAGCATCGCTACGGGAGAGAATGTCTCATCGTAGTCAACTCCTTGAATTTGTCGAAACCCCTTTGCGACAAGTCGAGCCTTATAGATGGTCACATTACCATCAACATCAGTTTTTCTTTTGAAAATCCATTTATTCTCAACGGCCTTTCGATCGTGAGGTAAGTCCACCAAGGTCTAAACCTAGTTCTCGTACATGGATTCCATCTCGGATTTCATGGCTTCTAGCCATTTGTTGGAATCCGGGCTCATCATCGCTTCTTCATACGTCACAGGGTCATCTATTTCATCAACCATGAAATTCACAACAGGATTGCCGTACAGTTCAGGAGCTGCACGTGTCCTACTTGATCTGTGAGGTTCGGTAGTGTCCTCTTTCGGAGTTTCATGATCAATATCATTAGCTCTCTCTTCATTAGGTGAAGTCAACTCCGAAACAATTCCCGGTGCTGCGCTACTCGCCATTTCATGAAGAGAAGGTTCAATAACCTCTTCGAGTTCTACCTTCCGACTACTCACACCTTTCGCGAGAAACTCCTTCTCAAGAAAGGATCCATTCTTGGCAACAAAAACCTTGCCCTCGGATATGTGATAGAAGGTGTACCCAATCGTTTCCTTAGGGTATCCTATGAAGACACATTTTTCCGCTTTGGGTTCGAGTTTATCCGACTGAAGTTTCTTCACATAAACATCGCATCCCCAAACATTAAGAAATGACAACTTAGGTTTGTTTCCAAACCATAATTCATACGGTGTCGTTTCAACGGATTTAGATGGTGCCCGATTTAAAGTGAATGCAGCTGTTTCCAGTGCATAACCCCAAAATGACAGTGGCAAGTCAGTCAGAGACATCATAGATCGAACCATATCCAATAAAGTATGATTACGATGTTCCGACACACCATTACGTTGTGGTGTTCCGGCAGGCGTGAGTTGTGAAACTATTCCACACTCTTTCATGTGTGTGCTAAACTCGTAACTTAGATACTCACCTCCATGGTTAGACCGAAGAAATTTGACCTTTCTATTACGATGATTTTCCACTTCATTCGGAAATTCCTTGAACTTTTTCAAAGGTTTCAGACTTGTGTTTCATCAAATAGATATACCCGTATCTACTCAAATTATTCGTGAAAGTAACAAAATAACGATATCCACCTCGCGCCGACACACTCATTGGTCCACACACATCAGTATGTATGATTTCCAATAGATCTGTCGCCCGTTCCATTGAACCGGAAAACGGCATTCTAGTCATCTTGCCCATAAGGCATGGCTCACATGTATCAAATGATTCAAAATCAAGTGATTCCAAAAGTCCATCAGAATGGAGTTTCTTCATGTGTTTAACGCCAATATGACCTAGACGGCAGTGCCACATATATGCAGATATATCATTACCAAGTTTAATCCTTTTAGCATCAACATTATGAATATGCGTAATACTACTATTGAGATCCAATAGAAATAAACCATTCAACACAGGTGCATGACCATAAAAGATATCATTCTTATAAATCGAACAACCATTGTTTTCAGATTTAAAGGAATAATCATTTTGCATCAAACACGATCCGGATACAGTGTTCATGCTCAGTGCAGGCACCAAATAACAATTATTCAGGTTTATAACTAATCCCGATGGCATATGGAGAGGTAGCGTCCCGACGGCGATGACATCAACTCTTGATCCATCGCCGACCTGCATCCTGACCTCATCCCTTGCTAGTTGTCGCTTGTTCCGCAGCCCCTGAACCGAGTTACATATATTAGCAACCAATCCCGTATCAAATACCCAGGTGCTACTGCGAGTACTAGTCAAGTACACATCAATAACATGTATATCATATATACCTTTGTTTGCCTTGCCGGCCTTCTTGTCCGCCAAATACTTGGGGCAATTGCGCTTCCAATGGCCAGTCCCCTTGCAATAGTAACACTCGGTGTCAGACTTAGGGCCAGCTCGGGGTTTCTTTTCAGGTGTGGCAACATATTTACCACCCTTCTTTCCCTTGTGCTTGCCTTTCTTGTCCTTCTTGAAATCGGTGGTCTTATTGATCATCAACACTTGATGTTCTTTCCTAATCTCCACTTCTGCAGTCTTAAGCATTGACAGAAGCTCGGAAAGAGACTTCTTCATGCCCTGCATATTATAGTTCATCACGAAGCTCTTGTAGCTAGGTGGCAGAGATTGGAGAACACGATGTATGCCTAAGTCAATGGGAATCGTTATTCCCAAGGACACAAGCTTATCGACATACCCAGACATTTTGAGTACGTGCTCACTAACGGAGCTGTTCTCCTCCATCATGCAGCTAAAAAACTTTTCAGAAGCATTATAACTCTCTACGGTAGCATGGGTATCGAAAATCATTTTCAATTCTCCCATGGTATCAAAGGCATTGCCATTTTCAAAATGCTTTCGAAGTTCTGGCTCTAGCCCATACACTATGCCGCAATGAACTAAGTTGTGGTCCTCCTGACGAGTCATATAGACATTCTTTTCCTCATCAGGGTAATTAGGAGCTGGTGGGGGGGCCTAGGGGCGCCTCTAGCACATATTGATTTTGTGCAGCAGTGAGGAGAATCCTCAAATTCATAGCCCAGTTGGTGAAGTTGCTACCATTCGCAGCAAGTTTCTCTTTCTCCATGAACACATTGAAATTAAAAACAGGTGGTGCCATCTAGAACAGAATTTGTAAAGTTTATTTAGACTAAGTTTATGATAAAGTGAGTTCAACTAATCCAAATTACTAATGAACTCCCACTCAAAAACGACATCCCTCGTGTCCTTTTGGTGATTACATGAACCAAATCCACTACACCAAGTCCGATCATCACGTGAGTTGATGTAGCTTCAAAGGCGAGCATCTATATGGGCATCATATCAACTATATGACTCATGCTTAACCTTTCGGTCCGTGTTCCGAGGCCATGTCTGTACATGCTAGGCTCGCCAAGTAAGAACCTTAGTATTCGCGTGTGTAAAACTGTCTTACACCCGTTCCTATGAAAACGTAGATTCGAGTACACCCGATCATCACGTGATGTCTCGAAACACGATCCACAGAACGGTGCATACTTAAGGAAGAACACATTTTTATCTTGATATCTAAATGAGGGATCATCTTACAATGCTATAAAAAGCGCCAAACTAGCAGTATAAGATGCTAACATCTAATGTGTAAAGTGAGATGATATGGTCCATGCATTTGATATCTATCATTTGCATCGTGGTATGATCTCTATCATTCCTTTGTGTGTAAGGCCAAGGTCTATGGAACTTACACGTTGAATGTGTTGTAAGAGTATCTATCATACATATACTTATAACAATACCATATCAATACACTAGCCCAGCAACGATCTAAACTAGACGCCTCTAATTTATCAATTGCAAGTTTTACGTGTCTTAGGGCTTTCGGAGATAGAACCGTTCTTACCTACGAACATGAACCACAACGAGGATAACCAAGTTATTAGCAACTCATTGTAAATAAGATATTGACTATAGTAGGAGAGACAGACACCCGCCAGCCACTTATGCAAAACAAGTTGCATGTCAGTCGTGGAACCGGTCTCATGTACGATGACATGTAAGGTCCAGCGGAAGCAGCCACCGAACAACCTCCACCTCCTCGCTACAGCGATCCAGCGGAAGCAGCAACTCCTTCCAGACGAAATGCCACCGGGAACATGTATCTCGCTAATCCGAGACCATGGGGGAATAATTCTAGAGGGGGAGAGAGATCCTTCACGAGGAGGTGTGAGGAAGAAGGAGGAAGAGAGGGGCCTTTTATAGGAGGGGGTGCCCCTCCCCATGGCCGTCGCCTCATGGGGGTGACCCCTCACCTCCCCCATTCATGTGGTGGTAACCCCTCCACATTAAAATGCCTCTTCACATTCCCTTTTAAAGTCTCCACTTTAAATGCATTAAAATTCTCTAAGTTTAATGCTCTCTCATTTAATAAAACTCTTTTATTAAATTTATTCAGAATTTTTTTAATAACTTTAATTAACAAACATTCACATATAACCCCTTGCAATATTTCAATATCACATGCAGAACCACTTTCTGCAATTTCACCCGAAATAATTCCGGTTTCTATCGAAACAATTCCTGCGCTTTGCAATTCTTTCATCTAAAACATATGTGCTCAAAAATTGTGTCCGGTAACTCTTAAGTGTGTCACCCTACGGTTCGCGAATAATGCAGACATGATTGAGACTCCTCTCAGATCAATAATCAGAAGCGGGACCTGGAGATCCATACTGACTCCTGCATATTCAACGACGACTTCTGTGATCATGAGAACCTTTAACGCTAGTAATTTATTATCTTTGTCTCATGATATAATACATGTACGAGATTCGATCATCGGTATCCAAATACCTAGTTTGATCTCGTTACCGACATGCACTCTTTTCTTGTTCCCGTGATATAACATTCTAGTAATCACATCACTTGCTTGCAAGCTATCTTAATGTGATATCACCGAGAGGGCCCAGAGTATATCTATCCGTCATCGGGATTGACAAATTCCACTCTTGATCCATGAGCCTCAACATAACACCTTCATAGCACTGACCCCATCTTTATAGTCACCCTGTTACGGTGTGATGTTTGATGTTATCAAGATACTCTTCAGGTGTTAGCAATTAACATGATCTCATGGTCTAGGGATAAAGATTACTTTGTATGATGTTATAGCAATATAAACATAATGACTTGATCGTAATGCTATACTTCGTATGAATGTTCATCACATCATTTCACAAATGCTGTGACCTTGTTATTAACAACATCCAATGTCCATGATCAGGAAACCTTGATCATCTTGTTAATCAACAAGCTAGTCTATAAGAGAGGCATAACTAGGAATCCTTTTTGTTTATTAAACACACATGTATTGATGTTTCCGATCAATACAATTATAGCATGCAAAATAAACATCTATCATATACAAGGAATACATAATAACAATTTTATTATTGCCTCTCAGGGCATATTTCCTTCAGTACTATGCACCTGTGGCTTCATGTGCGGCTACCCCGACCATAATATCGACCACGGTGACCCCTCGCACGGCTACCTTGACCAAGGGGACTCGACCCGGTTGGGGACTTGACCCGCTCGGGGATTGGACTCGCCCAAAAGAAAGAACCATAAGGACAGACGCTCACCAAGAATGAGCTAGAAAATGTCGACGATGTGCTTCTCCAGCGCGGAGAACTTCTGTTGCAGCTCCGTGATGATGGACTATGAGGCTTTGCGATCCTTCTCCGCGTCCACCAACGTTGCATTGGCCTTATCGTCCGTCGAGACTGCCGCAGCCTTTGCGTGTTCTAGTTCCACGACTGAAACATAGCCCTCTCGGGCTTTCGTCAACGTGGACGCGTGGTTGTGTGCAAACATAAAGGGAAATTAGCCCACCGGTGAATCGAAGATGCAAAGGAAACAAGAAGCAAACAAGCAACCTACCCGCGGTAAACCGTAGCTGGTGGTTGGACTGAGTCGCCACCTGCAGCTTGTATCGGAGTTGCTGCAACTCCTCCTGTTGATCCGCCGACTCACGCTGCAAATCAGTCGCAGAAGAATCAACATGGTCAACAAAACTTCAAGACTCGAATCGCTGCTACCTAGTGACCCAACCCTCGGGGACTAGGGAAATGAAAACTTCAAGACTCGAATCGCTGCTACCCAGCGACCCGACCCTCAGGGACTGGGAATCGAAAATTAAAGGCCCGAGTCGCCGCTACCCAGCGACCCGACCCTCGAGGACTTGGGAATCGTAAATATAAGTCTCCAGCCGCTACTACTTAGCGACTAGAGCCTCGGGGAGTGGACGTACCTGGAGTACTTGGCCAAGCAACCGATGGAGCTCGATCGCTCCTACAGACGACAGCGGGTACGCTACTCCTCTGACCCCTTGCGCCATTGGTCTGACACTTCCGTCAATGACCTCTGCCACCACTAGTGACTGCGTCTGGGCGGTCGTGGAGGATTCTTTGGCGAGGAACCATGTGAACATTGCGGCCATGGCCGTCACACTGGCCTCCACTGTCGCCGCAGCCTTCATCGAAGCAGCGCCCTCTACCAATGCGGTGCCCCCTTGCGTCATGACACCTCTTCCCGCATGACCACGTCGCCCACATCATATTTCCCCACTGCCTCGTCCGCTTGGTCGAAGTCGACCTTCTTCTTGTTAGCGCCAAGGTTAGGCGCCTCGCCAGAGTCGCCCTTCCTCTTCTTGGAGGCGTCGTATCCTTCCTCGGAGAGGATGGTGGGGACCTTCGCCATGGTGGCGCGCTTGATCTTCTTTGGCTGGCTCCTAAAAATCCAAGATGTTCAGCGGCCCGAAAATTCCAAGATATACAGAACAAAGGCAACACAAGGAAAAACTGCACTTACTTGGAAACTGGAAGGACTTGTAGGCCCATGCTGATGTGCATGTGTTTCTCCAGTTTGGGGCCGAGGAGGTGCGCCAAGCCTGTCTCCAGGAGACTCGCCTGACGCCGTGGCTTCCCAGTGCTTCCGGCTTCTTCGCCTCTGGCTTCGCCGATGCCTCTGGTTCAGCCACCACCTCTGGCATCATCGCCGCCTCCGTCTTGGATGTTGTCCGCGACTTCGCCGCAAGCTTTATCTTCATGACGGGCTTGGTCGGGGTTAGCACCCGTTTGGAGCTCTGCTTGTCAACGATCTCCAGATCACTATCGTATTCCTCCTGGAGGTCAGCTGATGATAAGATGGAGAAAAGACTTGGATGTTGGCAAGGAAAACTCATGTATATAGGCTCCAGGGTGATCTTGTTGAATTCCTGTCTTTCTACCATACCTATGTACATGCTCTTCTTTTATAGGGTGCCTGTGGGTGTTAGGAAAAATGGGATGTTTTTAGAAATAGGTTTTTATGGCAAGAGCATCAAGGGGTAAGTAAATATCATTTGGTGAACTAGGAAACTGTTTGCTCACCTAAGGATTTGGGTGGCCTTGGGGTTCTTAATTTGGACCTGATGAATATTAGTTACTCTGTAAATGGCCATGGAAATTGGAGAATGAAGAGGGAGCTAGGCAAGATTTGCTGAAGAAAAAATATCTTCAGAAAGAGACTTTGACTCAAGTTGTTGTCAAACCTCGTGCATCACAGTTTTGGGCTGGGCTCATAAAAATTAAACCAATTTTTTACACTTTCTATGATAGGATCCTGATCTCAGGGGATAAAACTTGTTTCTGGGAGGATGTTTGGTATAAAAATAAGAAGACCATGGCTGAGATGTTTCCTAGATTGTTTGACCTTTCTTTCAACAAAAAAATAACTGTTGAGAAAGTGGTCAAATCTTTTAGGGGTGTATGGTGTTTATGGGGTGACTTGGCTGTGGAATGGTCCAAGCTGTTGGATATCATTCATGGGGTGGACTTGAGGGTTGGCACTAATAGGGTGGCTTGGAAGCTAGGAAAATAGTTTTACTGTGAAAAGTCTATACAATTCTTTACAAACCAGAATACATATTGAAGTTTTCCAAAAAAAACATTGGAAACTCAAGTTGCCTGCGAAAATTAGAGTGTTCCTTTGGTGTCTGATGTGGGGGAAAACCCTGACAAAACACAATTTAAAGAAAAGAGGATGGGATGGTGGTGGACAATGTATGTTTTGTGCTTCTGATGAGAGCATAGACCACTTGTTCTTCTCATGTCCAGTTGCTAGGTTTGTATGGAATGTGCTGCATTGTGCTTTTGATATTTCCTGTCCTCCAAAAAAAAGTCTGAGGTTGGGGGATGGGTGGATAAGTTTCAGGGGCAGGATAGAGTGGCAGCAAAATTTGTATAGCCGTTGTGTTCTGATCTATATGGAAAACAAGAAACAAGGCTCGCTTTGATAATATAATGCCTAGTGATCCCTGTGATGTTATCTATATAATTTGCTATTGGATGATTTATTGGAGTGATTTACAGAAACCAAGGGCTCGAAAGGTACTTCTGGGAGGGGTTGAAATCCTGAAAATGATCGCACGTGACATCTTCAGCAGAGCGAAAGGCTGGGCTCCGCTATGTCGAAGGATCGGCAGTGGATAGTTTTCGTTAGGAACTCGTGCTTCTGGTGTCTGTTTGAAGGAGGGAGCGTGTTTTGGCGTGTCAGGAAGTTTAATTTTGCTACAGTAGCCTTATTTTGATGTTCTGTTTTCTATTCATCTGCATGCCTGTGCGTGTGAGATGAAAAAACTGTGGAAAGCTGTTAGAGGAAGGGACAGAAGTTTGTAATGACTTGATTGCTTTGTTAATGAAGCTGGGGAAACCCCTGTGATTTAAAAAAAAATAACAACCCTAGTGAGAGTGACACTAGCAGGCTAGCAGCAGAACGATACCCTCGCTCCTCGAGATTCGCAGCAAGCCTTTTGCGCAAGAACGGAAAGAAGCGAAGCCTAGTTGGACCACGGACGCACGCGCCTCGTCAATCAGTTGCGACGCGAAGGAGACAAGTTAAATTGTGCGGCGGTGAATCCAGTGATGACTTGTGGTGGTGATGAAGCTATGCCTGGGTCGACGTGGTTTGCCAGAGCTGTCGGTTAGTAGGTTAAACCTACGTTTGTACACGTACGAGTCCGCGCGAAAGATCGTACTGTGATAGATAGGGCACACATGAACATGAATGCACGGCTGTAAATTTGCCAGACAGTAATGTACGAGCAGTGCAGCAGCTACACACCACGCTATTCTTCTCCGGACAACTTAGGGACGCATAATGGAACGATGGAGCCTTCACACAGACACAGTACACGGGTACCATTAGCCAGTATATATAGGTAGCGCGGTAGCGAATATACACGCTTGCTCTGCTTATTAGGGGAGCATTCTTGAAGCTACCAACGGTGAAAATTAATGACGAGAGGCTGAACCTGCGCGGGGTGAGCGAACGTTAATGGAGTAGATATACTCGGTATACGTACTAGCCATTAGCCAAGAGAGTGGGGGCTCACGGGAGCACCGATACCTACCTACGTCGTCGGCACGTCACATGATGCCGCCGGGACCGCGCGCGCGCCCGGCCGACACCAGTGACGATCACCTCTCGTTCTCACGCGATCCATGCCTATGACCTATGCCCAGCCGACCGACCGACCGAGCAAACGCCTTGAACCGGATAAAGTTGAATTCATACATACGCTACCTCGATCTCTTTTTGAATAGTTCCCCGGGTGTTGCAAGAAATTTACTCTCGATCGTGATGTACAGTACTCTAGCAGTGTCCATGGTGTACCACTGAATTCAAATACGGCGCTACCTTCAGGACTACGCTAGTAGTAGTGTCCATGGTATGGTACAGCTGAATTCAATTACGGCGCTATCTTCGGTAGTACATCTTCTTTATCGAATTTGATTTGATCGGTACGATACATTGTGCCCGCGGTACAAAATGTTCTCAGTTTCAGCCGTCTGCGAAGCCGATGGACGCTACCGAGTGTGGACAGGTTCACAGGGTGCAGGTGTATCCCATTTGCGTCATCAGTCACCATGTACCGTTGCTAAATGCTAGTGGCTGCCATGATGCCCATGTGAGTTCTCCTTCACCTTCACACATCTCATCAAATTCTTCGTCAAACCTCTCCCTAAACGGACAGCTAGTGGCGTGCACGGTCACTGACTCACTGGTCAACACCTATTAAATCGACAACCTAATCCATCTGGCTCCATAGTCTGGAGCTGTTGACCACGAAACTAAGGCACTATGCAAGCATCGCAACCACTCATGGCTGTCAAAGAACTAATCATAGTTCTTCTTCTACTCGGTCTTTCAGTCACAGTAGTGTCTGTCAGTGTGTCCTCGCCGCAGGACTCCTCTTGCGGCCACCCTTTCCCTCTCGTCCTCGCTCCGGCCGGCCGGCCGGGCTGTCGGGGAGGGCGACTTGCTCTGACGCGATCTGCATGCGCTGATTAACAGGACGACCACGACATTGCAGCTGCTACTGGCTCATGGTCCCTTCGATTCGATGATAACAGAAAAATCAATGACACAACGTCACACCTGTAAAGTGGTTCCGATGCAGTAATGTGTACAGTGATGGCCTTTTGCCATCTCCAAAATGCCCAACGATCCTGCCGAACCGTATCCCGACCGTGGAGTTTTCTTCCGTTCCATTCCAGCTCGGGCGTGCATAGTATACTACGGTATGCAGACAAGGCATGTATGCTTGTCCCGCGCCGCACTGCCCGAGGTCCCATGTGGCGCCAGCAACGCAGCAATGGAAAAGAGTTCTGCAGCCTCCGATGCAACCGTCGTCGCCTACTTTTATGAATCTCACCCGCCATTAAAAAAAATTCGAATGAATGCTTGGATTCTCCTTCGTTCATACGAGCTTTAAAATATTTGTGTAGGTTTGATATCCTGTGATTTTTTCTTTTACAGAACTCAGTTTGATTCATAGGATCATACCTATAGGAAATAATACTTCATAAATATTGTAGTGCAAATTTGGCAAAAAAATAACATGAGGTTGGATCTCATGGAAAAACTCCATCACCAATTACTCTACCGTAGGATTCATGTCGACATGACTCCCAATCCTTATCCTATAAATCAAAGGAGACCTAAAAGGCATTGTTTTGCTCGAAGAAGAAACAAAAGAATAAAACTAAAAAACCACAGTAAAGAAGTAATCATGTACTATAAGAGCACCTCAAAAAACTTATAGGGCATCACTTTTGACATATAGGGCACGGAATCAGTTTCTACTTTCTTCGGATGATGCATTTTGCAGTGTGTGTACCGCAAACGACTGCCTTCAATCTTGCGGGCGCGAGCCGACAGTGGCCATAGCGGCAAGAGAGGAGAAGGTCGTCAGCCCCTTCGGAGCCAACAAGAGATAGCGTGTTGTCGAACGATGGCAGCGACAAAACAACTCTGCCCGATCATCAAACAAAACCCTAGTTGCCTCAGCGGGTCGGACGACAGCGAATTGCAGTTGTCTGCGGGGCGACTGCTCTGCAACCCCGTAGTGGACGGGGGTCTGATACGTTGCAAACATATCTATAATTTTTTATGTTCCATGCTTGTTTAGTATCTACTTTGCTTTGCTTTGTCAACACTTTGAGATATTTTTATATGTTTTCTGGGACTAACCTATTAACAAGATGTCACAGTGTCAGTTGCCTGTTTTCTTATGTTTTTGGTTCCAGAAAAGGCAGAAAATCAATATTCTCGGAATTGGACGGGACAAAAGCCAATATGCCTATTTTTTCCGGAGCAACACGAAAACACGAAGCAGATACGGAGTAGGGCACCAGGGTGGGCACACCATATGGTGGCACGGGCTAGCCCTGGTCGCGCCACTAGGTGGTGTGTGCCCCCTGGTCGCCCACCGACCTTGCCTCTTCACATATAAGATGCCTCCCAATGCAAAAACCCTAAATCGAACAGCTCCCAGCCACGAAAAGTTCTGCAGCGCCGCCGCCACAGAAGGGGAGATTCGGGGGACAGAAAGTCTCTGTCCTGGCACCCTGCCGGGATGGGGAAGTGCCCCCGGAGCCATATCCATCGATCTCCACCACCATCTCCATCACCGTTGTTGATTCCCATGATGAGGAGGGAGTAGTTCTCTCTCGAGGCTAAGGGTTCTACCGGTAGCTATGTGTTCATATCTCTCTATATGCATGATCATATTGTGATCATGAGCTTTGTAATCAAGTAGATCTACCTTGCTACTCAAGTGCTTTAATAGATCTCTGCTCTCCCCATGTGTGTGAAAGTGACAGTGTGCACACCATGGTGGCACTTAGGCTAGAGATTACAAATACTTGTTATGAGTTATATTTGGAGTTAGATGTCTCTATGAAATTGTGGTGTTTTTTGGAACCATCTAGTGCTCAAGGTGAAAGTGTGGGGTTATCTAGATGGGAAAGGCTTACTTTGAGGTGTGTTGTTATAGCCCTACTGATGGCTCAATGCACGGCGCCCAGAAAAGTGCTGGTGCGTGGTTGATGTAGAGCTCGTTGGGAACCCCAAGAGGAAGGTATGATGAGCACAGCAGCAAGTTTCCCTCAGTTATGAAACCAAGGTTTAATTGAACCAGTAGGAGCAAGGAAACACCCCAAAGGTGTTACTAGTTGAGCTTTGGTAGGGCGCACTACCGGTGCTAGTAGCAACGTGGAGACCTGCACAACACAACCACAGAACCCTGTCCCCAACTTGCGATGAGGTTGTCAATCTCACCGTATTTTGCGGAAAACAAAGGATTAAACGTATCGAATGGAAAGAAGTAATAGTTTGCAGAAAGTAAACACAAAACAGTAAAATATTGTAGATTGTATGTAAAAGACAAGGACCGGGATCCATAGTTCACTAGAGGTGGCTCTCCTTAGATAGATAACATGCTGGGTGAATAAATTACAGCGGGGCAATTGACAAACATCGAGAAAGCAATACATGCATATACTAATCATCTTGACTCCTTTGAGACTTGATTGAGCATTACAACATTATACATACACCGCCATCCAACTGCATCTATGACTAATAATCCACCTTCAGGTTATCATCCGAACCCCCTCCAGTATTAAGTTGCAAGCAACAGATTATTGCTTTATGAACTGCGTGTAAAGTAAACAATACGATTGTTCTATGAACAAAGGATTGTTGTTTTCTCCCTAGTAGCAACAGCACATCTAGTACCTTAGAGATTTCTGTCACTTCCCCAGATTACCAGAGGCATGAACCCACTATAGAGCATAAATACTAACTCTTGGAGTTGCTAGCATCTACTTGGCCAAGATAGCTACTAACAACGGAAAGCATGCAAGATCACAAATAACAAAGAGATGATAGAATCAATAATCAATCTAACATAGCATCTCAATATTCATCGATCCCCGCAAACACAACATGTAGAATTACAAATAGATGATCTTGATCATGAATGGAGCTCACAAGATCTAGACATGAAAGCACAAAGGAGGAGAACCAGCCATCTAGCTACTACATGGATCTGTAGTCCAAGGATGAACTACTCACGCATCACACCGGAGGCTTGCATGGTGATGAAGAAGGCCTCCAGGGTGAATTCCCCTCTCCGGCAGGGTGCCGGGAAGAGCTTCAGATCCCTCCCAATCTAGGGATGGAGATGACGACGGCTACAGACTCTTCCGTGGATTTTAGATCGGGCACTTAGGATTTTCGTCCTGAGGGCATCTTATAGGCGGAAGGGGAGGCCGAGGGGGTGCCGGGAGCGGCCACACCACCCCCTGGCACGGGCCAGGCCTAGCCGTGCGGCCAGGTGGTGTGGTGGCCCCCTGGCCCCTCTCCGTCTCGTATTCTGGCACTTGATGACGTCCGGAAAAATAGGCACTTTGGCTTTTGTCCCGTCCAATTCTGAGAATATTCATTTTCTGACTTTCCAGGAACCAAAAATAGCAGAAAACAGGCAGCTAGCACTGTGGCTCTTGTTAATAGGTTAGTCCAAGAAATCATATGAAAAGTACTCCAAAGTGTGGACAAAACACAAGAAAGTGGATAAAACCAAGCATGGAACATCAAAAATTATAGATACATTTGCAATGTATCACCTACCATGGATTAGAGTGTCCAATCGGAGAGTAGTTCAGAGTAGTATCATAAAGAGATGATATTTATATGAGAGTGTTCACTAGTGAAAGTATGATCCCTAGGCCTTGTTTCTAAGCATTGAAACACCGTTTGCAACTAGATCTATTACATGTCTTCTTGCTTCCATCTTTATTTCAGTTTGCCTTTAGTCTCTTCCACGCCATCAAGCTATATTCTGGCACCGTTACTACTTATAATTATCTATACCACTTGTATTTCACTATCTCTTCGCCAAACTAGTGCACCTATACACCTGACAAGTGTATTGGGTGTGTTGGGGACACAAGAGACTTATTGTATCTTGATTGCAGGATTGCTTGAGAGGGAATACCTTTGACCACTTCCTCCCTGAGTTTGATAAACTTGGGTAATCCACTTAAGGGAAAACTTGTTGCTGTTCTATAAACCTCTGCACTTGGAGGCCCAACAACCTGTTGGAATTATGCCCTAGAGGCAATAATAAAGATGTTATTATTATAATTCTTGTTCATGATAAAGTTTATATTCCATGCTAGAATTGTATTAAGCGGAAACATTAATACTTGTGTGGTTTGTGAACAACACCGTGTCGCTAGTACGCCTCTATGGACTAGCTCATTTATCAATGATGGTTAAGGTTTCCTAACCATAGACATGAGTTGTCAATTGATAATGAGACCATATCATTGGAGAATGATATGGTGGATAGACCCAAACTAAGCGAAGCAATTAGATCGTGTCATCGTGTTCGTCTTTGCGAAGTTTTTCTTATGTCAAATATTGTATTCCTTAGACCATGAGATAATACAACTCCCTGGTATCGGAAGAAAGCTTTGAGGTCATCAAACGTCATCCTATGAGAGGGTGATCATAAAGGTGTCTCTCAGGTAATCGGAAAGTATCTGTTGGGTTGTATGTATCGAGATGGGATTTGTCCCTCCCAAGTCGGAGAGATATACTTCGGGCCCACTCGGTAATCGATATCAACACCGCTTGCAAGCATGTGGTTAAGGATTTAATCATAAAGTGATATCGGATTACGGAACGAGTAAAGTACTTGCTGTGAACGAGATTGAACTAGGTATGACGATACCGACGATCGAATCTCGGGCAAGTAAAATATCGCGAAACGAAGGGAATATATATATGGGATTGATTGAATCCTGGCATCGTGGTTCATCCGATATGATCATCGATGAATGTGTGGGAGTCAATATGGGTGCCCAGACCCCGCTGTTGATTATTGATAGAAGATCATGTCTGCATATTCTCGAACCCGCAGGGTCACACACTTAACGTGTCTCGACACTAGGATAGATTGGATAATTGGTTTATGAATTTTTGTTCGGAGTCTCGGATGGGATCCGGGACATCACGAGAGGTTCCGGAATGGTCCGGAGAATAAGATTCATATAAGGCAGTGCAGTTTTTGGAGTTCGGAATTGTTCCGGATTAATCGGTATTGTACCGGAAGCTTCTAGAACCTTCCGGAAGGGGGTCAACGTGGTCCCACCTTCCGGGAGGGGGCATGGGCCTATGAGGGAGTGTCCTGGCCGCATTGGGCCAGGGGCACAAGGCCCCATAGGGCCCAGCCGATCCTAGATAAGTTTAAACTCGTTTAAACTAGAGATAAGATAGGGTTTCTAGAAGGGAGAGTTTAAATCGTTTAAACTAGAGATAGGCTTGGAGGATGGGCAAGGGCTGGCCGCACCCCCCTCTATATATAGAGGGCTGGTGCGCCCCCTCCCCCTCTACACACCTTCCTCCAAACCCTAGTAGCCCTGCTGCCCTCCTCTCTCCCTCCCGACTGTTTGTAGGCGAAGCCCTGCGGCAGAAATTCTCCACCAAATACACCACGCCGTCGTGTTGTAGATCCAATCCATCTCTGCACCATACTTGCTGGTCCGAGGAAGGAGGAGACGTCGAGGTGCTGCACGTGTGCATCTCACGGAGGCACCGCCACTTGTGGTTCTAGATCGGATCGAATCGCGAGGAGGAGAAGCGAGTACGACTACATCACCCACGTTCCGACGAACGTTCCGCTGTGCGAATCTTCAAGGGTATGAAGATCTAATCCAATCTCTCTCGTTGTTTGCATCTCCTAGATTAGATCTTGGCTTTCCCTCTGTTCGCTTCCGTAGAAAAATTTGATTTACTATGCTGCGAACCCCTTCAGTGGTATCAGAGCTAGATCTATGCGTAGATGTGATTCACGAGTAGAACGCAACATGGTTGTTGTAACTACCTCGGTGAATTACGCTCCTAGTTACAAGCCTGGATGAACGGAAATGGTTGAAATAGTACGGTGGGGCCCTAATGCCACTCACAGGTAGACCTTTCGGCCGTCCCAACCATTTCCAAACATCGGGACAAGAACGAGCGGCGTAATCGGCAGGCGAAGGGATCAACTACATACACAAATGAGTATGTATGCAAGCCACCATACAACAGTACATCAGACCCATTCCATCTAAAAAGAAAGGAAATATAGCAACGCCATACGGCAAGATCCAAATATCCTAGATAGATATAATAGTTTAGGATATCTCCTCATACATCAAACAACAGAGTATCAAGCGGAAGCGGAAGACAAAATCCGAGTACGGATAAGAAGCAAATCGGCATAAGATGCCCCATAAATAAGCAGATCCCGCCCACAGATCTCACGGATCCCCGTTCCCGGAATCTCTACACCGAATGATCGTTGCCCACATCGTCCATCTCTTCCACCCAGTATCCATCTTGCGAGTGTACCTGTTCATCTGAACCAATAATTTATCGTGTGAGACCCTAGGGGTACTCAGCAAGTCTTTATGCCTCTAAAGGGGACACAACCTGGGGTGACGCAATTGCAGCAAAAGATAAACCCTAACAATTCTATAGATACTCGCTAACCATCCGCCTAACCATAGATAGACGGATGTCCGTGAATTAATAACAACAGTTATAATGGTAATCTCAACAGATCCATCCTCCTCCTCGCTTACCGACGAGGAAGCGGACGAACAGCCCCCCATCCGTTGGCAGTTTTATTATCCATTCCGTGAGTGTTGCACTATTTACTAGTCAGGTAACTAGTCTAGTCAAATTAAAAGCGGTACTTTAGTTATGCTTGTCTATGATCGAGAAACTGTGCTCCAAGTCGTCCATAACCGCGGACACGGCTTTCAGAAAGTTTTACCCTGCAGGGGTGCACAAATAGCAACACACACTCGATATGCCTCAGAAAAACCAAATCAAAACCCAACGAGGCAGTCACGACAAAGCGATCACAGGATTCAGAAATATTTCAGGGGGCCACCCCATTGAGCTACCCGCAACGAAGTTAGCTGACTCCGAGACGGCCTCAAGGTTTGCGCCAATGGCTGTGAACGACTGGGAACCCGAAAATGTGACTGGGCTTGTCGACACCGCGAAAACACTCCGCTTTCCTAAACAGTACAGTGTGCTCCTCGCACAATTTAAATAAAGCAGTAAAGCATGGCATAAGTACAGGATAGTAAATAAAACCTCAAACTAGTTTGTGGCCCCAAGAAATAAGAATGAATCAAGCTCTGGCTCAGGGGGGTTCATAAGCCTCCCGGATGTGGATAGCGCGAATATTCAAGGAACAGGAATCAAGTACTCGGGGTCCTACGGGACACAAGTGAGCCTGAAAAACCAAATAACAAATATGGCTCACCGATGCCACTTTCATTAGTTATCCCATTACTACTCAGATTAAGTTGTATAGGTACCTCGTTATCCATCAGACACTCACATACCCTACACATGCTGTTCTACGACTCGCATGGCTCAAACAACTCCTGTAGTAATGGCTCATGGGATGGAGGAACAAGCTTCGGTGGGGTTTAAAAGTAAAGGCTATGCAATACTTGGGATTCAATTTAATGCAATCGCGACTCAATGATGCAAGAATAGGATAGAGGCAATAGGTACTATATGTATGCAAGCATGTGGTAGTGCTTGCCTGGCAGCTCAGTTGAAGCAATGGATGGATCTGGGTAGTGCTCCTGGGTATCTTGATATATCCCCTGCTCAGCGTCTATTCGGAGAAGAACCAAACAAACAAGGGCCAACATAAATAAAGTGCACAAGCATATGGATTAAATGCATCAAGCAAACAATCATGCCATGATGAATGGTGCACAATTTGCATGGCAATGAAGTAGCATGGCATGGGTGAGGTATGGAATACAAGGATAAACCATTTTATTGAGTTTTGGGCCCATTTTATACTCATATTAGTTGCTGTACACTTTATATTTATATGATGCATGCTTCAAAACAGATAAAGGAATGCATAAACAGAAAGGTCTCGTCGAGCTAATCATTTTAGACATATCATTTGTTAAATTTGAAGTTATAAAAACAGAAGTTATTAATTTATTAAGACAAAAGGGCATTTTATTGTAATTTTAATTAACTTGGAAAATAAAAGTGTTCAAAATATGTTTTGAAGGCTATATTTGAATTCCTCACATTTTTCTGATTTGAAAACATATATTATTTGTATTATTTGGATTTATAATTTCAAAGATATTTAACAACAGATTTAAATTGGAATTTGAATTAAATTTGAAAAAGGTTTGAATTTAAACAGAAAATCAGAAATACTTTTTCTACTCAGGGTTAGCTAGCCACAGACACAGACATGTGGGGCCACGGGCTGACTCAGCATCACGGCGCGCGGAAGGCTTTTCTCACCGCGGGTTAGGCCAGCCACTGAGACTGACTGGCGGGACCGGGGCTCGATGGGGCCACTCGCGGGCGCGTCCAGCAGGCGCACGCCACGTGGGCGATCCTGTGCGCGAGGGGGGGGACTGGTCTATGCTGGAAACATCTGCCAAGGGGTTCCTTGCAAAAGAAACAACGAGGCTGACAGGTGGGGCACTAGGGAGCTCGGGTTGAGGCGGGAAAAACTACAGGGGGCAAACTGCAAAACGGTATCGGCTGTGGCTGCCCGCGCTGACGGAATCGACACTGACGGCGGCGGATCCGGCTGTGTTCCGACGATGATGGCAACGAATCCGCTGGGAAACTGGCTAAGCCCTAAAAACGAAAAGCGCAGATACGACGAAGGGCTACAACTTTCGTTTAAGGAGATGTGTCTATGGAGGTCTACAGCGAGCGGGGCAGGGCGAGGAACAGGGCGGCTGCTGCGGTCTGACGCTGCTGCCAAAGCACGACGCGCGGCGCGCGCGCAGCGCGTTCGACGGAAGGCGGCGGCGCTACGGCGAGCTAGAAGGAGAGGGACCATGTCTAGGGGGAAGAGGAGCTCACCAGGAGCTCGCTGGCGTGGTCGCTGGAGCTTGAGCAAACGGCGATCGTCGGGGACGCTCGTGTCCACGGCGCCTCCAGATCTCACGGGCATGGCGTCGGCATGCTGTCCGCGGCGGGGTCCCGGTGTGGTTGGCGGTTCTAGGGCTTGGAGAGGAAGTAGGGCAGACTCCTGGACGCCTCGATCCTCCTAGGCACCGCTGCATACGCCCCCTCTCGAAGATGGCCGAGCTAGGGTTGGAGATGGACATGGGGCTGTCCATGGCCAAGGTGGTGGAGGAGAGCAGGTAGGGGAGGAAGGAGAGGATGCAGAGGACCCCAGATCGAGATCTGAGAGCTGGGTGGTTGGGGTAGAGAGGGATGGAAGGAGCACATGGGGTGGTTGCTGGAAAAAGGTGAGGAGGGGTCTCGGGCTAGGTCTCTCCCTCCTTTTCTCCTTGTCTTGAAGCCAAAGAAAGAGGTGGGGCAGAGGAGGGGTGTGCCATGGTGGGGCCTGCCTAGAAGGGAGAGAGGGGAAAGCCGAGAGAGAGGGAGAGGGGGGGTAGGCTCGAGCTAGAGAGAGGAGAGATGAGGGAGGTTACTTAGGGTTTGGTTTGGATTAGGTATAGATTAGGGTTTAGGAGAGGGGGTATGGTGATGATGGGGTAGATGATAGGGAGGATCTTAGCTAGAGGGTAAGAGAGAGAGATAGATGGAGTGGTTCCTTTTGACTAGATCAAGCATGATCAACACAAGCTCAAACAAGATAGCCAAAAGAGAGAAAAGAAGGAAAGGTGGTGATGGGGTGGATAGAAATGGTGATGAGGTTTAAGCAAGATCAAAATAGATCAAGCCCAAAAGAAGGGATAGAGATAGGGATGAACCACTCAAGAATTCAAATAAAACCAAAAGATGACCAAAGTTGGTGATGGTTGCATGGCCCATGCAAATGCATTAAATGCTAGGTTTCCCCTTGTGAGAACAAAAATGAATATCCATAGCATTTATACTTATGCATTCCAAAATGTGGAGTAAGGCCTAAGCAAAGGATTTAAGAGAAAGTTCCAAGTGGAGTAGAGGGAGATGATCACATTTGATTATAATTGGGGCTTGCTAGTGTGTATATGCCACTAGGTATTTAATAAGCCCACAAAATATCCCAACATGATGATAACCCCAAAACAACACATATGGAAGCTAGAATTAGGGTTCCACCCACAAGGCATGCAAAGGTGGCCATGTGGCTCTCATAATCCAATAATGTGAAAACAATATGGTGCATATATGAGAGCATGTGGAAAAGAATTGGATCCATCCCAACCCACATGAGCTAGAGGTAAAACCAATAAGTGCCAAGCTCATATTTAGTTGGATGGTGGAATTATAAGGTGGTGACAAGAAAGGTGGTGGAGTTGGTTAAAAGATATGCCCCCAACTCAACTTGGGCATTAAACAACATATCAATAACCAAATACAATATCAAGAGGCAAATACAATTAATAATGCATATGAGAGAAGAACCAGAACAAAAAGGGTTTTATATGATGCTCAAATGCAAGGTGGCATGATGTCATGAGCATGATATAATGATGATGCAACAATTATATGTTGGAAGTAGCATATCTATAGACTAGGCTAGTAGCATTGCAATTGTTAGACAATTGGGATGCTACAGTTGTTGCGGGCGTTGATGTTTCTGTTGCAAGCCTATTGTTTGTGTTCTTCTTATGACGCGGGATAGTGAGATTGAAGCGGTCCAGGCCAACCTTACGCGACGTCGTTCGCGAGACCGGCTCCGCACTTGACGTGTGGCTTGTACCATACATGCGGCTGGTGGATGTCAGTTTCTCTCACTATAGTTGTCATGGGATTAACACCGGAGTTTGGCAACCATAATATCACCGTTGTGGCTTTCCGTAGGTAAGAATCGTTCTTAGCATCTACTCCCATGAGCCACGTAAAACATGCAACAACAAAGTAGAGGCGTCTAACTTGTTTTTGCAGGGAGTGTTTTCTGTGATATGGTATGGCCCAAGATGTGATGTGTATAATGTATGCGATGATCATGTTTTGTAATGTTTCACGACTTGCATGTCGATGAGTACACAACCGGCAGGAGCCATATGGTTGTCTTTATAATTGTGTATGACCTGCGAGTCAACTTCTTATACGCCATGTAATAGCTTTACTTTATCGCTAAGTAGTTAGCAATAGTTGTAGTTGCTATTCGTGGTGGAGGCAATCATGGTGGAGTGATGGAGATCATGCCGGAACGCACAAGATGGAGATCATTGCGTGAAGATTGGCTATACCATGTCACATAAAGTTATATGCATGTGATGTTTATCCTTTTATGTATCTTATTATGCTTAGATCGCGACGGTAGCATTATAAGATGATTCCTCACTTAAAGATCAAGATAAAACTGTGTTCTCCCCAAGTATGCACCGTTGCGAAAGTTCGTCGTGTCCAAGCATCACGTGATGATCGGGTGCTATAGACTCTACGCTCACATACAACGGGTGCAAGCCAGTTTTGCACACGCGGAAATACTTGGGTTTTACTTGACGAGCCTAGCATGTACAGACATGGCCTCGGAACACAAGAACCGAAAGGTTAAGCATGAGTCATATGAATGATATGATCGACACTTCGTTGTCCACCATTGAAACCACATCTCTTCTCGTGAAGATCGGATTAGGTGTGGTGAATTTGGATCGTGTTCACTAAACAACTTGAGGGATGTTGAATTTAGTGGGAGTTCATCTAGTAATTTGATTAGGTTGAACTATTTATCATGAACATAATCTAAATTGTACTTGCAAATACTGTAGATCACATGGCCAAGTCCAACTTCAACTTCAACGTTTTTGCTGAGAAAGAAAAGCTTAAGAACAATGGGTCTAACTTCACCAACTGGTTCCGCAATCTAAGAATCATTCTGTCTGGCGGTCAAAAGGACTATGTCCTTGAAAAAGCGTTAGGTGACGCCCCTGCTGCAACTGCGCCGGCTGATGAGAAAGCTGTCTATCAGTCGCGCAAAGATGATTATGGTGTGATTAAGAGCACCATGTTGTTTGCTATGGAACCGGAACTTCAAAATCGTTTTGAAAACTATCCCGGGCCCTTTGAGATTCTCGAAGAGTTGAAAACCATGTTTCAGACTCAGGCCCGTTCTGAGAGATATGAGATCTCCGAGAAGTTCTTTAACTGCAAGATGGAGGAAGGGAGTTCTGTTAGTGAGCACGCCATTAAGATGTCGGGCTACACTCAACGCCTTGAGCAACTGGACTGCAAGATTCCAGAGGAGCTCAAGATTGACAGGGTTCTGCAATCACTCCCTCCCAGCTACAAAAGTTTTGTAGTAACTCATAATCAGATTGGTTCCACTGATACGATCACCGAGCTCTTCGCAAAGCTGAAGGCTGCGGAGGTGGACATCAAGAAGGATAATCATGTGTTGATGGTCAACAAGCCCTCCTTTAAGAAAGGTAAAGGTGCAAAGAAGCCCTTCAAGAAGGGCGGCGGCAAGCGCAATGCCCCTGCTGAGAAGAAGCTCAGGTCTGGTCCCAAGCCGGAAACTGAGTGCTTCTATTGCAAGGACAAGGGTCACTGGAAGCGCAACTGTCCGAAGTACTTAGCGGACAAGAAGGCTGGCACCATCAAAGGTATATTTGATATACATGTTATTGATGTTTTCCTTACTAGCCCTCGTTGTAGTGCCTGGGTATTTGATACCGGTTCAGTTGCTAATATTTGTAACTCGAAACAGGAGCTGCGGAATAGACGGCGGCTTGCGAGGGATGAGGTGACGATGCGCGTTGGCAATAGATCAAGAGTTGATGTGATGGCCGTCGGCACGCTCTCCTTAGTTTTACCTTCGGGATTAGTTTTAAACCTTAATAAATGTTATTATGTGCCTGCGTTGAGCATGAACATTATTTCTAGATCGTGTTTATTGCAAGACGGTTATTCATTTAAATCGGAGAATAATGGTTGTTCTATTTATATGAGTAACATCTTTTATGGTCATGCACCTCTTGTGAGTGGTTTATTTCTTCTAAATCTCTAAAGGGATGAAACACACATCCATAACATTGAGGCTAAGAGATGCAAAGTAGATAGTGATAATACTACTTATTTGTGGCACTGTCGTCTAGGTCATATTGGTGTAAAGCGCATGAAGAAACTCCATTCTGATGGACTTTTGGAGTCTCTTTATTTTGAATCATTTGACACATGCGAACCATGCCTCATGGGCAAGATGATCGAAACCCCGTTCTCCGGTATGATGGAGCGAGAAACGGACTTGTTGGAAATCATACATACCGATGTATGCGGACCGATGAGTGTTTCGACGCGCGGTGGATATCGCTATTTTCTCACTTGTACCGATGACTTAAGTAGATATGGGTATATCTATTTAATGAAACATAAATCTGAAACGTTTGAAAAGTTCAAAGAATTTCAGAATGAAGTGGAGAACCATCGTAACAGAAAGATTAAGTTTCTACGATCCGATCGTGGGGGCGAATATTTGAGTTATGATTTTCTCACGCATCTCAAAGCAAGTGGAATCGTTTCACAACTCACGCCACCCGGAACACCACAGCGCAATGGTGTGTCTGAACGCCGGAATCGAACCCTATTAGATACGGTCCGATCGATGATGTCTCTTACTGATTTGCCGTTATCATTTTGGGGTTATGCATTAGAAACCGCTGCATTCACTTTAAATAGGGCTCCATCTAAATCCGTTGAGACGACACCATATGAACTGTGGTTTGGTGCTAAACCTAAGTTGTCGTTTCTTAAAGTTTGGGGATGCGAAGCTTACGTCAAGAAGTTGATGCCGGACAAGCTCGAACCCAAAGCGGAGAAATGCGTCTTCATAGGATACCCTAAGGAAACTATTGGGTATACCTTCTATCACAGAACCGAAGGCAAAGTGTTTGTCGCAAAGAACGGTTCCTTTCTTGAGAAGGAGTTTCTCTCAAAAGAGGTGAGTGGGAGGAAAGTAGAGCTAGACGAGGTTATTGAACCTTCTCTTGAATTGGAGAGTAGCGCAGCACCTGAAATTGTTCCAGTGCCGCCTGCACCAACAATAGAGGAAGCTAATGACAAGGATCATGAAGCTTCGGACGATGCTGCTACTGAACGTCGCAGGTCGACAAGGTCGCGTGCCCCTCCTGAGTGGTACGGCAACCCTGTCTTGACTGTCTTGTTAGTAGAAGACAGTGAACCTACGAACTATGAGGAAGCGATGATGAGCCCAGACTCTGAGAAATGGCTAGAAGCCATGAAATCCGAATTGGGATCCATGAGCGAAAACCAAGTATGGACTTTGGTGGACCCTCCTAGCGACCAAAAGGCCGTTGAGTGCAAATGGATTTTCAAGAATAAAACGGACGCGGATGGTAATGTTACCGTCTATAAAGCACGGCTTGTTGCGAAAGGTTTTCGACAAGTTCAAGGTGTTGACTACGATGAGACTTTCTCTCCCGTAGCGATGTTTAAGTCCATTTGGATTTTATTAGCAATTGCTGCGTTTCATGATTATGAAATATGGCAAATGGATGTCAAGACTGCTTTCCTCAACGGCAACATTGATGAAGAGTTGTATATGATGCAACCCGAAGGTTTTGTCGATCCTAAGGATGCTGATAAAGTATGCAAACTTCAGCGTTCCATTTATGGACTGAAGCAAGCATCTCGGAGTTGGAACCTTCGTTTTGATCAAGTGATCAAGAGCTTTGGATTTGTTCCAAATTGCTACGAAGCTTGCATCTACAAGAAAGTGAGTGGGTGCTCGGTGACGTTTCTGGTACTATATGTGGATGACATATTGATTATTGGAAATGACATCAACATGCTTAACGATGTGAAGAGTTATTTGAACAAGTGTTTTTCAATGAAAGACCTAGGTGAAGCTGCTTATATATTGGACATCAAAATCTATAGAGATAGACAAAAACGCCTGATAGCTTTAATCCAAAGTACATACCTAGACAAAGTTCTGAAAAGGTTCAGAATGGATAAGGCATTGAAAGGTTCAGTGCCTATGTTGTCAGGTAAGATATTGAGCAAGGCTCAGTGTCCAGCTACGGTAAATGATAGGGAAGCTATGAGCAAAGTGCCTTATGCCTCGGCCATAGGTTCCATCATGTATGCCATGCTGTGTACTAGATCGGATGTGTCCAATGCTCTTAGTTTGACGAGCAGATATCAAAGTGATCCAGGAGTGGAACACTGGACAGTCGTGAAGAACATCCTAAGGTACCTAAATAGGACTAAAGAAATGTTCTTAGTCTATGGGGGTGATGAACAGCTCGTCGTAAAAGGTTACGTCGATGCTAGTTTCGACACCGACAAGGATGATTGTAAATCTCAGACAGGATACGTGTATATTTTGAATGGAGGAGCTGTGAGCTGGAGAAGCTGCAAGCAAAGCGTGATCGCGGGATCTACAGTAGAAGCGGAATACATGGCTGCTGCAGAAGCGTCAAGTGAAGGAGTTTGGATCAGGAACTTCATCACTGAGCTTGGCGTGGTTCCAAGTGCATTGGACCCACTGGAGATATTGTGTGACAACACTGGCGCCATAGCACTCGCTAAGGAACCAAGATATCATCCAAATACCAAGCATATCAACCGCAAGTTTCATATAATCCGAGATTATATAGCAGATGGAGATCTGAAGATCAGCAAAGTACATACAGATCTGAATGTCGCAGATCCATTGACTAAACCTCTTCCACGTGTAAAACATGATCAGCACCTCAGTGCCATGGGTGTAAGATTGTTGCCAAATGTAAACTAGATTATTGACTCTAGTGCAAGTGGGAGACTGTTGGAATTATGCCCTAGAGGCAATAATAAAGATGTTATTATTATAATTCTTGTTCATGATAAAGTTTATATTCCATGCTAGAATTGTATTAAGCGGAAACATTAATACTTGTGTGGTTTGTGAACAACACCGTGTCCCTAGTACGCCTCTATGGACTAGCTCATTGATCAATGATGGTTAAGGTTTCCTAACCATAGACATGAGTTGTCAATTGATAATGAGACCATATCATTGGAGAATGATATGGTGGATAGACCCAAACTAAGCGAAGCAATTAGATCGTGTCATCGTGTTCGTCTTTGCGAAGTTTTTCTTATGTCAAATATTGTATTCCTTAGACCATGAGATAATACAACTCCCTGGTATCGGAAGAAAGCTTTGAGGTCATCAAACGTCATCCTATGAGAGGGTGATCATAAAGGTGTCTCTCAGGTAATAGGAAAGTATCTGTTGGGTTGTATGTATCGAGATGGGATTTGTCCCTCCCAAGTCGGAGAGATATACTTCGGGCCCACTCGGTAATCGATATCAACACCTCTTGCAAGCATGTGGTTAAGGAGTTAATCATAAAGTGATATCGGATTACGGAACGAGTAAAGTACTTGCTGTGAACGAGATTGAACTAGGTATGACGATACCGACGATCGAATCTCGGGCAAGTAAAATATCGCGAGACGAAGGGAATATATATATGGGATTGATTGAATCCTGGCACCGTGGTTCATCCGATATGATCATCGATGAATGTGTGGGAGTCAATATGGGTGCCCAGACCCCGCTGTTGATTATTGATAGAAGATCATGTCTGCATATTCTCGAACCCGCAGGGTCACACACTTAACGTGTCTCGACGCTAGGATAGATTGGATAATTGGTTTATGAATTTTTGTTCGGAGTCTCGGATGGGATCCGGGACATCACGAGAGGTTCCGGAATGGTCCGGAGAATAAGATTCATATAAGGCAGTGCAGTTTTTGGAGTTCGGAATTGTTCCGGATTAATCGGTATTGTACCGGAAGCTTCTAGAACCTTCTGGAAGGGGTCCAACGTGGTCCCACCTTCCGGGAGGGGGCATGGGCCTATGAGGGAGTGTCCTGGACGCATTGGGCCAGGGGCACAAGGCCACATAGGGCCCAGCCGATCCTAGATAAGTTTAAACTCGTTTAAACTAGAGATAGGATAGGGTTTCTAGAAGGGAGAGTTTAAATCGTTTAAACTAGAGATAGGCTTGGAGGATGGGCAAGGGCTGGCCGCACCCCCCCTCTATATATAGATGGCTGGTGCGCCCCTCCCCCTCTACACACCTTCCTCCAAACCCTAGTAGCCCTGCTGCCCTCCTCTCTCCCTCCCGACTGTTTGTAGGCGAAGCCCTGCGGCAGAAATTCTCCACCAAATACACCACGCCGTCGTGTTGTAGATCCAATCCATCTCTGCACCATACTTGCTGGTCCGAGGAAGGAGGAGACGTCGAGGTGCTGCACGTGTGCATCTCACGGAGGCACCGCCACTTGTGGTGCTAGATCGGATCGGATCGCGAGGAGGAGAAGCGAGTACGACTACATCACCCACGTTCCGACGAACGTTCCGCTGTGCGAATCTTCAAGGGTATGAAGATCTAATCCAATCTCTCTCGTTGTTTGCATCTCCTAGATTAGATCTTGGCTTTCCCTCTGTTCGCTTCCGTAGAAAATTTTGATTTACTATGCTGCGAACCCCTTCACAACCGTCTACAAGAATAGAAGTGCGTAGACATCAAGCTAT
This sequence comes from Avena sativa, assembly GCA_916181665.1. Lineage (NCBI taxonomy): Eukaryota > Viridiplantae > Streptophyta > Magnoliopsida > Poales > Poaceae > Avena > Avena sativa. Next base: position 562,966,496 of record OV702288.1, read on the forward strand.
TTTCTGGCGCCGTTGCCAGTGAGGTAAGGTAAAAGGTACTCACATCCTCCGGTGCGAGTGCTCGAAGTTATTTCCTTTAGATTCTGCAATTTTGTCTTTTTGTTTCTTATTTTCACTAGTTAGGCTTAATGGAAAACAACAACAAAAATAGAGAGTTTTTTAGTATTTTTCCTAATGTAGAACATGAATTGTCTGAAAAGAAAAGAAAAAACCCCATGGAACTTTCTTTGCATGCTAATAGCAATGTTATTAGTATGAATCTTTTGAACACCTTTGTAACTAATGCTATGCAAACGTCTAAGCTTGGGGAAGTTAGTTTTTATGAAAATGATCTTTTTAGTTCCCCAGCTTTAAAGAAGAAAAATTTCTCTGATGATACTTTATCTCCCATATGCGGCAATTCTAATGATACTTGTGATATTTTAAATCCACATACTGAAAGCATCTCTTTTAAAATACCTATAAAAATTGTTGAATGTGTTATGAACAACTGTTATTTGGGAGATGGAACTGTCCATCCCGGTGATCATTTACTCTTTATACACGAATTATGCGAGTTGTTCAAGTGTGCAGGTATTTCAGTGAACCAAGTTAAGAGGAAGCTATTCCCTTTTTCACTTAAGGGCAAAGCAAGGGAGTGGTGTGAGCTACTAGATGATCCTCATCATTTGGAGTGGAAGGAACTTGAATCTCTCTTTTACTCTAAATTTTATCCTCCTCGTGAAATTCATAAAGATAGGAATTACATTTATAATTTTCATCTGCATGATGGAGAAAGTATTGCCCAAGCATGGGGGAGATTGAAGTCACTAATGCTCAAATGTCACATTCATGAGCTCCCTAGTAATATTGTTATTAATAATTTTTATGCAAGGCTTTCAGGACATTACAAGGACTATCTAGATACATGTTTAGAGGGATCCTTCACAAGTAAGGAGGTCAAAGCTAAGTGGGATCTTCTTGAAACAATTCAAAGCAATACCGAAGATTGGGATAACGACAAAGGTAAAGAACCAGATATAAACTATGAGTATGACTGCATTAAGTCTTTTGCTGAAACTGCTGATTTTCAAGAGCAGCTAAATATGGTCTTAATCCTCAAATTCTTGTTGATTGTTTTAGAACCTTTGCTTCTCATATTAATGCTCCTAAAGAAAAATGGGACATGTATCATGAGCCTTTTAAAGACACTTGCATGGAAAATGAAATTGTTATTAATGATAGCAATAAACATGCTCAAACCTCTGAAAGTACTATTTCTTATAAGCATGTTAATTTTTGTGGAATACAAAGACCTTGTGAGAATAATCAAATTGAAGAACAATATTGTATCACCCACAAGAATGAAAAAACTAGAATGTGGTATAGGGCTTTAAATGATCTTGGTAAAAAAGTTTGTGCCCTTTATCCTTTTATTTGTGAACTTTGCTTCGAAGTGGGTCATTTCAATTTTCAATGCTTAGGCCATAATAATAGACCTTCTAATCCAATGAGCACTGCAAGTTTGTATGTTGATGACATGATCACTCCTAATCAGCATGATGAACTTACATTATTTTTGGGGTGTGAAGAGTTATCAAGAAAAACCTCTTTGGTAGATATGGGTGCTTTTGATATGAATAGTGTCCTGCATGGTTGTCATCTTTATTGTGTTGATAATTGCCACACAAATACTTACATACAAAATATTATAGAAGATGAGATTTTACCAAAATATGATAGGACTAATATGTGTTTTGATCATATTAATGAAAAGAAGGAATCCTCCAAAGTTTCTTCTATTGTCTCTAATAATAAACCAGGTTATATGGAGAAGCTTCCTTTCAAGCCTCTCCCTCCTAAAGAGAAGAAGATAAAGAAGAAAAGGAGGAGTAAAAGGAGGGAGGAAACAATATTTTCCCCTAAGCATGTTGCTCCTATTATAGTTTTTGATGAGTCTGAACTCGATGATGTTCCTATGCCTGTTACCTATAGTAGTGATCATGATTGGAAAAAGCACACTTCTTTTGATATTGAAAATCTCTTTGGTACCAATTCTGAAAATATTAATAATTGTTGTACTATTAGTGCTATCCATGTTCCTTCCAATGATGATATGTTTACAAACGAACACACTTTGGAAGATAGCTATTTTGTTGAATTTGCTCCCACTACAATTAAGAATGACTATGTTTATGTAGGGAGTATTAATTCTTTTATGCATGTGGCTCATGATAAGAATGTTTTATGTGATAGTTATATTGTTAATTTTATTCATGATGCTACTGAAAGTTATTATGAGAGAGGGAAATATGGTTTTATGTATCTCAACAATATTAAGTTTCCCCTCTTTATGTTGAAAGTCTTGAAGTTGCGCTTGTTTTGCTTTACTATGCTTGTTGCTTTATGCTTTCATGACTTGTTTCTTTACAAGATTCCTATGCATAGGAAGTGGGTTAGACTTAAATGTGTTTTGAATTTGCTTCTTGATGCTCTCTTTTACTTCAATTCATATTTCTTATGTGAGCATCTTCTCAAACGATCAAGCCTAACTTAAAGGCGTTAAAGAAAAGTACTTATTGGGAGATAACCCAAAAGTTTTAGATGAGTCTTGGAAGTTATTACTTCTGTAATAACCGTTCCTTATCCTTTTTATTTGCTTTTTGTGCCAAGAGTAACCTCTAATGAGAGGGAAGTAATGCTTGGGAAAGTTGCTATCCCGAAACAGATTTTTATGCTTCACCGTAAACAATCGTGTAAAATCTATGTACGTCGTTTTGAGGCGTGAATTTTTGTGCTTCTGCCCCAGGTTGTTATCTAACTTTCGTTAGTTCAACAATTTTTGATTTGAGCAACAGAAGGTCTTCGAAAAAATCGGTCTTTACCTGCTGGTCTGTTTTGACAGATTTTTGCCATTATTTGCATTTGCTTCTTGTTGGTTCCTTTTTAGGTTCTCTTTGGGGAATTGAGCTTTTTGAGGGAAGTGCTACAGTAGCTTGTGTTTTAATGGAAGTTTTATTGGTGTTGAAACTGAACCCAAAGACTTATTATCTTGAGTGCACTAATGTTGCTAATAAAGTTTGTGTGAAGTTTTGTATGAAGGAAAAAAATTCAGGTGTATGGAGAGAATGATGTAATAAGATGAAGAATGGACTAAAGCTCAAGCTTGGGGATGTCACCCCAATAAATATTCAAGAGGTACAAGCGTCAAATCTTGGGTATGCCCAAGGCATCCCCTTCTTCATCAATAAAAATCCAAGGTTTCTTCCAAACACTTCATTTTTATTGTTTCATGCATAGTTGTGTTGTTCTTGGAGCGTCTTCATTTTTTTTGTTTTTGGTTTTCTTTTGCTTGGTTTTCTTAGTTTGCTTGAATAAATTGGTTGGACCCCCTCTTTCATGCATTGGTTTGAAATAGTTTGGTTTAGATTGGAAAAGAGTAGGAAAGTTCATGCTTAAGTGGTAAAGAGAGCTTGTTTTTTACTGTGGCCTATGCTTTGTCATGCCATGCTTGATATTGTTTTGGCTTTATGCTTAGTGATATTTGCTATAGCATGACATGTTATAAACAATTGAGATTGCTTAATGTGCCTTGGAAGAATCATACGTTGTTTTAGCATATTAAAGCATGGTATTGTGGTATTCTCCTTTGATGTTTTATTTGGGTTGACTTGGCACATGATCACACCATGTTATGACTATCCCAAGTCACCATAGCCTTTATGATCCTTTAGTTTTCGACTTGTAATATAACTTTATGCTTTGATTAACGATGTTTTGTCGCTCTGCATGATTATGGCCATTATTGCTCTCTTAGTTGGTCGCTTCCAGTCTTTTGCTAGCTTCCATAACCAAGCATGAGTTCCACTCACGCATCCAACTCCTAAAACCAAGTTATTCCAAAGAGTCCACCATACCTACCTATTAGCATTTGCTATTCCAAGTATATTCATGTTTTTATCTACCTTCCGAATTAAACTTGTTATGAGAAAACTAGTGATTAAAGCTCTCACGAACTTGATGACACACTTTACTTTTCTTGCCCTTAATAAACTTGAACCATTGTGTCGTCTATGTTGTATATGCTTGCACTTATATGTTGGGGATTAGAAGAACCATGCTATCATGGGGAACGCTTTCAATATTGCACTTGTACTTTGTACCTAGTTGATATCATGCTCTTTTGTCTATGGATGTAGTCGGTGTGAAATGAAAGGGGAGCTTGTAAGTCCATGGAGTTATGTATGTGTGTTAGAGAAACGCCTAGGCCGCCGGTCTAATCCATGCTGTCATGGTGGAAACCTGCAGCGTAACCATAATGAGTTGTCTATGAAGCAATTCTTCTTATAAAAAAAGAGAGTCAGATATTGAGAAGAAAGAGAGAAAAAAAGAGATATGAGAAAAGAGGAAAGAGAGAAAAAAGCACCATTTTCCCATGGTAAATAAGAAGATTGCTGAGATGTTCATTGTCTGCTTGCCTTGTCATTTTGATATGGGGATTCTTCCGTATCATCGGGCAAGGGGTACCCCGTTGGCGGTTCTCTATGATACACATGTACTTACTATGACAAAAACTTACCGGTAACTAAACTTGAGTAACATGAGGAGCAGCCCTCGTATTCAAGGGACATGAGATTTCCAACTTATACTTTGTCAAGCATATACTCCATAGTTTGTTCACTTTAACCTTAATCACTTGAAGATGCTGATGATAGGATCAATGAGAGCTGAAAACTAATAAGTACCATAATTTTTGGAAGCTCTTTATAAAACTTGAATTCCTGCTTCCTTCTATGAAGGCCTTTCTTTTACTTTTATATTGAGTCTCCACCTTCTATCTTTATGCACCTATTTTGAGAGCATAGTGGCCATTCTTAGTTCTATGTGCATTGTCCCAAGACTTGTTGATTGATGCATAACTTTGATATTGCTTGTTCTTAAACTATTTGTATCTAGTCACTCTTATGAACTTTGAAGGCGTCCTATGCATTTATGTTTGCTACTCTATGAGGGACAAGCTGAATGCCACTATGCTATGTTTTCTTTATGTGAAACAAACAAACGTCTTGCAAAGCATTGTTATTTATGAATCTTTTGTTTGTGCCTTTTCATGTTGCAACATAGTTGCTATGTCTTATTGTTAGAACTTTATGTTTCATGCTATGTTGAAGTACTATGATCCCAGCTATCAATATTTTACAAATACTTTGATCAAGTTTATGATGGTGCATGTCACGTCAAAAATTATTCTTTCTTTTTATCACTTACCTACTCGAGGATGAGCAGGAGTTAAGCTTGGGGATGTTGATACGTTGCAAACGTATCTATAATTTTTGATGTTCCATGCTTGTTTAGTATCTACTTTGCTTTGCTTTGTCAACACTTTGAGGTATTTTTATATGTTTTCTGAAACTAACCTATTAACAAGATGCCACAGTGCTAGTTGCCTGTTTTCTTCTGTTTTTAGTTCCAGAAAAGGCAGAAAATCAATATTATCGGAATTGGACGGGACAAAAGCCAATATGCCTATTTTTCCGGGAGCAACACGGAAACACGAAGCAGAGAAGGAGTAGGGCACCAGGGTGGGCACACCATATGGTGGCACGGGCTAGCCTTGGCCACGCCACCAGGTGGTGTGGGCCCCCTGGCCGCCCACCGACCTTGCCTCTTCACCTATAAGATGTCTCCCGATGCAAAAACCCTAAATCGAACAGCCCCTAGCCACGAAAAGTTCCGCAGCGCCGCCACCACCGAAGGGGAGATTCGGGGGACAGAAAGTCTCTGTTCCGGCACCCTGCCGAGACGAGGAAGTGCCCCCGGAGCCATCTCCATCGATCTCCACCACCATCTCCATCATCGTTGCTGATTCCCATGATGAGGAGGGAGTAGTTCTCTCTCTAGGCTAAGGGTTCTACCGGTAGCTATGTGTTCATCTCTCTATGCATGATCTTATTGTGATCATGAGCTTTGTAATCAAGTAGATCTACCTTGCTACTCAAGTGCTTTAATAGATCTCTGCTCTCCCCATGTGTGTGAAAGTGACAGCATGCACACCATGGTGGCACTTAGGCTAGAGATTACAAATACTTGTTATGAGTTATGTTTGGAGTTGGATGTATCTATGAAATTGTGGTGTTTGTTGGAACCATCTAGTGCTCAAGGTGATAGTGTGGGGTTATCTAGATGGGAAAGGCTTACTTTGAGGTGTGTTGTTATAGCCCTACCATGGATTAGAGTGTCCAACCGGAGAGTAGTTCAGAGTAGTATCATAAAGAGATGATATTTATATGAGAGTGTTCACTAGTGAAAGTATGATCCCTAGGCCTTGTTTCTAAGCATTGAAACACCGTTTGCAACTAGATCTATTACATGTTTGCTTGCTTCCATCTTTATTTCAGTTTGCCTTTAGTCTCTTCCACGCCATCAAGCTATTTTCTGGCACTGTTACTACTGATAATTATCTATACCACTTATATTTCACTATCTCTTCGTCGAACTAGTGCACCTATAGACCTGACAAGTGTATTGGGTGTGTTGGGGACACAAGAGACTTATTGTATCTTGATTGCAGGATTTCTTGAGAGGGAATACCTTTGACCACTTCCTCCATGAGTTCAATAAACCTTGGGTAATCCACTTAAGAAAAAACTTGCTGCTGTACTACAAACCTCTGCACTTGGAGACCCAACAACTGTCTATAAGAATAGAAGTGCGTAAACATCAGGGTCCCGGTGGAGTGGCTGAATCAACGAGCTATGGACGATAGAGCTCTGGAATATCCCAGCGTCGGTGTTGGGGCCCGATTCATATCGGCGAGGGGGCAACGATGGCCATGTAGAGCAGCGGCAAGGGACAGAGGAGGATGGGAGTCACAAGGCCATGGCGATGAAGTGCAATTTAGCGTCAACTGTGGTCGGGGGAGAGGAAGGCACGACAACTGGAGGCGCGCGTGAAAATTCCGTGCGGCAGTTGGGCGAGCGCAAGGTCGATGACTTTTGCGACATCGTGTTGCTGCCCCAGATATACAACATGAGAGGGGGAAATTAGGGCACAGGGGCTATAGGGCAGTCGTTGGAGGGTATTTTTTGGTCTTTGCTGCCCTATAAAACAGTTTATTGCGAACGGGGGTTGTTTTAGGGTATCAATTAGAGATACTCTAAACATAACAAAAATTTATTGCAAACGGAGTATAAACAGTAGGAATTGCTGAAAACATCGCACATTGCTAGGCTATATGAGAACGCCTATAGCCGTGGTCTCCAAAAGACACCCTAGGAGTCTATTGGGCATGCCGCACAGAAAGCCGTGCTTAGCCCTGTGCCCCAAGGACCATTTATGTACGATACGGCTCAATAGCGTGTCTAAACCATCATTAAAGGCATGTCTGGTTACTCGCACGGGTTTTCCACACTAGTGCTAGTTGCATGCGTGGATACTGTACGCACGGATCAGTCCGTGAGCCAAATTCTTCATTTTGTTTCGTTTAGTTGTCCGCCTGTACACTGTTAGGTAGGCTAGTAAATCGATGCATGTCACATGGTGGATCGTATCGGACTTCAGGGAAACAGAATACTCTATTTGGTTGCGCACGTATGGTGTGGTGCGTTAACTTCTTTCTCAGACAGTGAGGTTACCAGCCATATGTGCAGGACCATAGATTGTAGCAAGTTCAAACCCAACATGATAGCATGATCAAGTTGACAATAAACCCATATTTAGTACAAGACAAAGATAACCAGAACCCTTCACTCATCGATCATAGCAAGGGTTGGATCGTGTGCAGGTGAAGGAGTTATGCCCTAGAGGCAAATAATAAATTGTATTATTTGATATATCTCCTATATATTCATAATACGTTTCATGCTGTGCTATAACTATGTTAATGCGAAACGTTAATACACGTGTGGTATGTAAACAAACTGTATCTCTAGTTACCTCTAACGAACTAGTTCATTGGTGAAATGGATCGTATGGGCACCTAGAGGGAGGGTGAATAGGTGCTACACCAATTTTTAATTCTTTTTCAAGTTTAGGCTTAGCACAAAGGTAAATTCTCTAGATAAACTAATGTGTGGAAATTCCCTATATGCAAACCTATCTACTAGCGAGTAAGGAGCGAGTGGAAGAGGAACGAGTGAACCGAAGTGAAGCACGCAGAGACACAGGATTTGTTTGACCGCAGTTCCTTCCTTGTTAAGGGAAGTACTAAGACCACCACGCCACAAAAGGCCTCACCCTGTTCTCCGATGGATCCCGCCACAACAGGCCTGATCCACCTTCCACTATAGGTACCCTTCGAGGCGGGCACCGATGCCTTTACACAAATAGCGGGGAAACAACTCCACAACAACTTGGAGGCTCCCGAAATGACAACAAGCTTCCACAAGAACAAAGTTGTCAAATACAATAACACGATCTAGGTATTAACGAGAATACTAGATCAGGGATTTCTCCAAGTGAATGGAGAGGAGTTGAAGCGCTTGATTCTTGATGTTGATGATGAACTTCTCCTCCTTCAATTCCACCAAAGATCAAGACCTTAGGGTGGTTGAAGTGGGAGATCGAGATTTAGAGCTCTTGCACTGGGTCTGGTCGAATTCAAAATGAATCAAGAGGGCTGGACGATAGGGAAGAAGGGGTACTTATACCCCCTTCCAAAAACCAGCCGTTGCACACTTTGGGGGCCGGATTATCCGGTCTGGGGAAACTCCGCCCCAGACTCGGAATATCCGGTAAAAAATCCGCCCCCTCTCTGAGCGTCACGCCGAGCTTACCCTTGATAAACTTCTGGGGGCCGGATTATCCGGCCCTATGCGAAGGCCGGATTATCCGGCCTGGGGAGAAAAACCGCCCCAGTTCGGATTTTTCGGTAGAAAATCCGACCGGATACTGAGCGACGCGCCTTGGCTCCTTTTGCTCGAAAACTGGGGGCCGGATTATCCAGCCCTTGCGAAACCCGGATTATCCGGCCTGGGGAGGAAAAACCGCCCCAGTTCGGATTTTCCGGGAGAAAATCCGACTGGACACTGAGCGACGCACCTTGGCTTCCTTGAGAGATGAGGTAGGCCGGATTATCCGGCCCTTAGAGGGGCGGATTATCCGGCCCCCCTCAAAACTTCCTGCACACTTAGCACACATGAGAAGTCTCCATAGTATTGTTATCTAACATGCAAAACATAGGAAAACATGAAATATTCTTTCAATTGGTCATGAGGATGTCCTAGGTTTCAAGATCATGGGCATTTATGCCAATTGACAATGAGGTCATGTTATTAGTCGAATAACATGATAGACAAACATCCGACTATTATATCTTGAATGAGATCTAGTTACAAAGTTCACCATTAATGATAAAACACAGAGAACCTCGCAACCGGATCCTTTGACTGTGAGGTAATGCAAATCACCATTCCGAAAGAAGCTTAGATGGTTATCAAGAATCATCTCGTAACAGGGTGATAAAAAAGGTGCCACTCAGGTTTTCCGAAGGGATGCGCAGAGGAGTACATATCAAGACCATGATTTGTCTAGTTCATGTAATAGACAGATACATGTGGCCATCTCGGTGACGTTGCATTAATGAAGCTTGCAATCATGTGACTTGGTCACGGAATGCAACGACATGAGAACAAGTAAACAAGTTCATTGGTAACGAGACCGAACTAAGGTACGGGGATACCAAAGATCAAGTCTTGAATAAATTAGGTATCATATGACAAAGGGAACGGGAAACGACTATTTCACGGTTCGAGCGATTGTATTCGTGAAACGCACGGGGGTCACATGGCCATCCAGGTCCCTCTGTTGATCATTGATGTGAGAGTAGTCTCGATCATGTTCAGAGTGTTTACGAACCAAAGGATGTCACGCTTAAGGGTAGGGACGCTTAGGGTAGATGAGGTATCATAGGAGAAATAGAGAAAGAGAAACCAGAATAGTTCCGGGTAACATCCGATGGAGATCAGAAGGGGTCCGGAAGGTGTTCCGAAGTGAAGGAATAATATAATATGTGTATTTGAATATTAATTGGAGAATTAATATTAAATATATATTTTATTTTATTATTAAAGGCATAATGCTAATGGGCCTCACCCGAAGGGAGGCCCAATAGGGCATGGCACCTAGGGAGAAGGGGCCAGCCGGCCTAGGCTTGGTGGGCCGCCCCAATGGGGCCCACCTAGGGCCGGCGGCTGCCCCTAGGTGGCCAGCGGGTGTGGGGGTTAGTCCCACACCGCCTGGCCCTAGGGTGGTGCGCCCCCTCCCACTATATATAGGGGTCTCCCCTCCTCCTTTGGAATCACCCCATTCCCTTTCATTCTCTCTCTCTCTCATCCATTTAGTACTTCTCCGTAATATTGGGGAGGACCTCGTTGGTGAGTTCTCCACCTTCACACCACCGTCGTGTGATATGCGATCCGGCATCTACTTCTTCCGTTGCTTGGCTGGATCGGAGTCCGGTTGACGTCTCCTACACCGGACGTGTGACGAACTCCGGAGGCACCACACTTGGGGTGCTGCTCGTCTTCATCAATATACGCCTTCCTGTGTAAGGCGTGCCTCGGTCTTCATAGGTATGAATACCATATCCCTTCTCCGTTACTTATGTCTACATAGTATAGATCCTGGTATTAGTGTTCGAGTAGATAGAATTTTTTTGTTTTCTGCTACGGAACCCTACAACAGGGAACTTCATGATCACTCCAGTCATGGAGTAGTCAAAGATGGTGACCTTATAGATGTCGCCCTTGAGGGCCTTGAAGGTTAGGACGAAGTCGATCTTGATCTGGTGGGAAATGGAAAAGCCAAGCAAACCTTGGTCAAGGGCAACCATGACATGGAGATTCTTTAGCTTCACCATCCAGTTGCGCTTTGTGTTGATCTTCAAAATGATCGTCCTCCATACAATGCAAAATAAGGGATGGAAGCTAGTAGGAATTGACATCATGTCCAACCCTGGTGACATGACCACCTTAGCGAAATGGGGCAGACCAACTTGGTCATGGAAGTGACCAACCTTCACCGGCCTACCCCTCGGCGTCTTGGCGGCGCTACCTTCACCAGCATCCCTCGAGCAACCTTAGTCGAGGGAGGGGAGAGCACCACCCATCATCATCTTGGAGCGCTGCAAAAACAGGGCCATTTAGTAGGGCTTCATAATAACTAGCACATACATTTGGCAAAGCTTGTGCGACCATAATCTAGAGGATATGCACAAGAAATTTGGTTGTGCATACAGTACTAATCGCACTAGCCCTATGATCACAATGTGCCATAATTTCATCATTAGCTTGGTGCCACATTAAAATCATCGAAAGTACTACCTGCATAAGATACCATGAACGGTGCTAAAATCTCCAATTATTGCATCAACAAAACCTAAACAGAGCATGTGGCTAAATTGGGATAATTGAAACCCTGAATCCAAGCAATGTATCGGTAGATCTTACAATTACCATGGCATCGGACGAAGCAAAAGAACAACAACTACGGAAATCTATCAAATCGATGAAAAGTAAACCAGAACGCTTAAAAACTACAGTGCTTGTCACTGATTTGGACAAAACTACACTCCTACATATAGATCTACGGTGGTACATCAACATACAGATTTACGGTGGTACAATAGACATAGAGTGGATAGAGACCTTACTGCCATTGATGGAGGTTGGGAGCATAGGATGTGGCGGGGAAGAAGGCGTCGGCATTAGAGATGAGGAAGCCTTGGCAAGAGAGGAAGTGAAGCGGTGCTCATCGATCTTCCACCGTCACCTGTTCGAGCGTTGCTCTTCGATCTCCGGCGGTAGAGAAACTGCCCATGGTGAGAGGAGAGAGAAGAGGGTAGGTGTAAAAGGGGCAAGTGAGCGGTGAGGGGATTTATGGCGCGCGTTCTCGATGCATTGTTGTCTCCTGCGTGTGTAGCCATGTGCCCACTCTTGGCTCGCCAGGGTCCGTCTCCGCAAAAACGCTTGAATTGGGAGTTTTTAGCGGGCCAACTTTCGGTTGGCTTTAAGACAAGTGTCGTGCAAGACTAGGCTGACGAGCGAGCATCCATTCTACCGAAATTCTTCGAACCCGATGCGAGAAACAACTTCGTGGGGATCCAAACAAGTTCTATTTCGACAAGCTTTGCCCAGCTCTGGTGATGAAGTGGCAAAGACGGTGGCGCTCGTGCTACGTGGTCCTTTGACCCATTTGTAATTTTTATTACTTTTTGAACTCTTTGCGTTGATGTTGATGATTACTAATAGATCTGTGGAATTTAATTTTTTTTTTGCAAATGAATGCTTGGATTCTTAAAGGGCATTGTTTTGCTTGAAGAAAAAAGTATAGATAAAACTAAAAAGTCTTAGTAAAAAGTAGAAAGTACTACAAAAGTAATTCTAAAGGGAGTATAAACAGTAGGAATTGCTGAAAGCGTCGCGCATTATTAGGCGACATGATCCCTGCTCCAACCGAGTAAACAAACCAAGAGAGATACCCGACCAGATTCCTACACAATTCGCACACACGTAGAATGGCAACCCGTGCCCACTGCAGTGCTGCTGATCCCAGCGTGCGAACTCGGCAGATCTGCTCACGTCTGAACCCAAGCACGGTATGGTAGGAGAATTCTTGCATAAACAAAACCATGGATCGAGGCAGTACATTTGCCGAGTAGCCATCGGGACGTCGGGTGCTCCTGCCGATGCTCTCTCATCGCCTTTTTAGGCAGATCGCGCGGACTTTTTTCTCCCCAGTCCACACTACAATGCCACCGCACCGTCGTTCCGTTTGACGCGAGCACCCGTGTCACCATCCCTCGCCGCACGCGCAAGCGCACCTCTACTCCAGTAGCAAATACCACGCCGCACCGCCGCCCCACGGCGCACGGCACGCCGAGTCACTCCGCACTCATCGCACTGGTGGAGTGGAGAGCTTGGCTGGCGGCGGGCCTGCCTCGCACGCACCTGTAGTGGAGTAGTAGCCGGTAAACCCGCACCTAAACCGCAGATCCCACTCTTCCTTCCTCCCCCCCTCGCCGGTTCGCGCGCGGCGGCCGAAGCAAGCAAAGCCTTTGAGCGATTTTCCGGGCATTTACGCCGCCTCGGGCCCGCGGGATGCGCCCGGATCGCGTCATGGCGGAGGGGCGCAAGCGGATCGACCTGGGCGCGCCGCTGCGCTCGGCGGTGCGCCTGCCCTACCACAAGGCCGACCTCAAGTCCGGCCCCGTCCGCCACCCCGGCGCCGTGCCCTTCGTCTGGGAGCAGAGCCCCGGCCGGCCCAAGAGCGTCCGCACCCGCCGCCCGGCTCCGCCCTCGCCCGCTCCTTCCTCTTCTCATCAGCCGCGCCCGTCGGAGGACGCCGGGGAGGAAGGGGCCGGCGGCGCGACCCCTTACCACGACGCCCTGGCGGAGCGCGATCGCGCCTCGCTTTACCCAGACTCCGCCGCCGCCGCCGCGCCTCGGAATGGAGCCGCGGGGCGTAAGCTTGAGTGGGCGGAGCTCGAGGCGAAGAGGGAAGCCAAGGCACCAGAGGTATTGTCTGTCGCTGATGTACTGCGGAAGGAAGAGGACGACGTCGGAGATGACGAAGAGAGGTTCTCGGACGCGCAGGACACGCTCTCCCGGACAGAGTCGTTCACCGTGAACTGCAGCGTCAGCGGTCTCAGCGGCATGCCGGACCGGCCCGCTGCCGCTCCTGCAGTTACCGAGCCAGGAACCCGTGGCTTCATGATGGACCGATTCCTACCGGCCGCACAGGCTGTGGCTGTGGGCTCCCCGCAGTACACCTTCCGCAAGGCTGGCGCCACCGGCAACTCTGCTCGCGAGCATGCGCATGCGGCTGCAGCCAATTGGAGAGTTGGCAGCGATGATGATCGCGCGAGAAGGACGCCTGTCCAGCTCCCCTACCAGAATCTGCCTCCCAATTATCTGTCATGTACCTATCCGAGACGTGAGGAGCATTTGGAGGAGGAGGAAGAGGATGATGATGACTACGACGACGATGTACATAGTACACGGGGTTTTTCATCCAAAGGGTGTGGTTTGCTTCCTGGTTTGTGCGTTAAAACCTCATTGTTACTACTGAATCCAATGCCTGCAATGAAGAATGGCAAGGCGCGTGGAAGAAGGGGAGACAGGGGGTTGCTATCCAAAGGCAGGGGTCAGAATGCACCCAGCCCTCTTGCCCGGAGCTCACAGAACAAGAATCTTGGTTGTGATTCGAATGGGGTAAGCAGATGCGCACACAACATGCTTCATAAATTCAGAGTTATTGTGCTTGTTGATAGCTTTTGGAATGATAATACTTGTTGTAATCATCTCGGTTTTGTAATATATTGCAGCGATACTGGGAGGAAGTGTACAAGCACAAGTTGGAACAGAAGTATATTCACCAAGGAGAGGATAAGAGGAGCAAGATGACAAGTGATTCCAACCATCTGACATTTTGGAGTGACTCTCAGACTGCGGATGGGTCTTCACCATTTCACCACTCCATAGGTGGCGGTGCATCTCCCTATCGTCGCGGTGTTGCCTTGTCGCCATCACATACAGCAAATGGGTCATTTGAAATAAGAGATAAAGACGAGAAAATGAGTAGAAGCAATGGCTCTAGTTCACTTGGAATAGACCATGATCGTGGCTCATTAGTTGGATCAGATCACAGTAGTTTCAAGGGATCAAGCTCCATGAGCTCAGGGGTCGATAGACAATTGCACCAAGATTCAATAGATCACCGTGCAGGTATTGATTCAGAAACTAACCACTTGACTCTGCCACTGGATGCAAAGGCATCTTCAAATTCAAGATATGATGTTCAGCTTGGAGGAGGACAGAGAAGTAACAGTATAGTGGAAGCTCAAGACAATGATCCGTTGACAGGAAGGCTGACCGAAGTGCCAGAACCCGCTGTGTTAATGCCTTCTCGAAATGCAGGATCTGTGAAATTGGATGATAGAAAAATTTCCAGTCATGATGCTAGTCAGGATGTTCCACTATGTTCGAAAGAGAATATTGCTGTCAAGAAGGATAGTAGTCCTTTGCAATATCTACTGCCATTGCCTGTCCCAAAATCACCTTCAGACTCCTGGCTTTCTCGCAATTTGCCATCTGTGAAGAATAAACCACCTGCGCCATCTTTTCTTGGAATCCAAGTACAGCCGAAGAAACAAGCTCCCTGGGCATCGGCACATCCAAAGGAGAATGATCTTAAGCCTCCCAGGACACGTCAAATTAGATTTGCAGATGTAATACACAACATCCCTCTGCTCTGCTCATATATCTATTCACTTCTCAGAGCCATTACTGAACTTTTTATTTGTCTCCTTGTGTAGGTGGTTGAGAGGCCTTATTATTTGGATACTGAGATATGATGTCTTCCTTCAGGACCAATATCTATTCATGATATGATTCCGTTGTCGACATCAGGTCATCTATGCCTGCGAGTATCAGCGCCTAATGGTTCCATACAGGCGAGGCATATATGTACTATGTTTTGCTGTTGCGGTGATGGCTGGTAATCACCTACCAGTTCAGCATGTTGGTAATTTGGATTTGCATGTTATGTTTGCATACTATATGTTTAATGTGGCCCAATGTATGTTGGTAGTGGCTTAGGTCTGTTGTAAATCATATATCTATACTTGTTTTGCTTCTGTGTAGTTCACCTTACTGTCCATAAATTATGTAAAACTGTTTACTCCATTAAAGCCGTTGAGTTGATCTTCAGATGTACCATACAGTAAAATTCCAAAATAATTCAGCCTTATGTTCACAAGACATTTCCAGTGCAGTGTGAAAAGCATCTCTCGGTGCATGTCTTATTTGTTTCCATTGATACCGTCATTCGTTCTTTATGGTGTGCCAGTACTAGCTAGCTGTTGCTGAACAGCATCTGGTTTGTTATAGACAGCAAACTTCGTCATGTCATATTTGTTTTACAGTTTCATAACAAGTTCATGCAGTGTATTTCTTGTCTGGTGATTACATCTGTCTTGTTTTTTGTTGGTGATTGGCTTTGAGATGGAACATATGTAGCACATTTTTTCTATCGAAAGGTCCATCGAGATATACCACAGTTCACATGCAGAATGGTTGGAGCCTGTGAGCTTCAGAGGCGCTCTAGAAGATGCTGTCATGTGACGAACAAAATAAGCTAGATGATTGGTGTATGATCTCAAATTCCCAAGACATTGGAATCTCATGATAAGCTACACATCTGTTTACCTAAGTGCTCATCCGCGTAAGGCCTGTTATTTTGTGTTCACTCTATGCGCTCTGTTTACCGAAGTGCGAAGTGCTTATCCACATCAGTCTTTTCTTGTTTGATCTTGAGTTGGTACATTCTTATGTGTCTCTGTTCTTTTAGGGGAAGATATTACCACTGAATTGATTTTCATTGAATGAGTGAACTACTGCACTGAATATGGGTTGTTCATTGTGCTGGTGATGTTCTATTCGCTCAGACAAACATGTTTCCGTGTGCTGATTAAATATCAAAATACTGCTGCCGCTGTTATTCCGACGCATGTAGAGCGCAGAAGATGCATCTTCTCGGAGTATCTTTCTTTTCATACTGATGAACCGATTCAGCTGGCCCAACCTTCATGCGAAAAGAAGGGACACTTTGATTTCATTCTTTAGTTCTTTTATTATGTATTTAAAATCCATGTTTGCAAGGGAAAGCAACTTGGAGTTCATTGTTCCGATCTCAGCATTCTGTTTTGAACTCCCAAAACATTTTGTATTTAGAAACAGAGTGTATGTTTTATTTTTAGCTATGAAATCCCAGCCACGTCTATACTGGGGTGAGACAGATAATCCGGGGAGTATTAACAGGGTAGGATGGTCTTCGGTTTTCAGACTTATCCACAAAATAAAAGGAAATAAATCAGAATAACTGGAAAAGGGCAATTCATCAAAGTCCAGAGTGAAGTGGGCAAATCATCAATTATAAAGTAATTGAGGGCAATAATCAAAATTATCATAAAAAATCCCCTTTATATAGTCGCTACACAACCACGAAGTTACCAATTCTTTTGAGTAGTTGGGTGAAGTCGAAAGTTTCTGCCGTTTCCTCCATCCCCGTCCCGCAGCTGAACAGACGCAGCTCTCGATCGGGCGCCGTCAGTGCAAATGGAGCCCGATCCTGCGCCCGCCGTCTCCTCGGCTCCAAACCCTAGCCACCAACCCTTCCTCCGGGCAGCCAAGTCCACGGCCTTCAAGCGGGAGGAGCGCCGCAAGCACAAGGAGCAGAAAAGGGAGCGCAAGCGGCAGGAGCACCTCGTCCTCGCGCTCGAGCAGTGGGAACCCCTCGCACCGCCGCCTCGCCCGGTTGCCATCTCCCCTTCCGGCGTGCCACCCGAAGACAAGCCGTGGCCGTGCAACCCGCCCCCGCCTCCGCCCTCCGCCGCCTGGGGCTGGGGCTCTCCATCGGATCCCTCCGCCGACCCGAGCTGGGGCCTTCCAGCTGAACCCCCGCCGCCGGTCGCGGCAACTTGTCCCCAGGCCGCCGCGGTGAGGGCGTCCCGCGCGTTCTTCGGAGAGCACGTCGACAACGACGACGACGACGACGAGGATGGGCTGGAAGAGGAACGCAATGCTGTGACCCGGTTCTTCGACGACCTGCTGGAGAAAGATTCGGGCCTGAGGGGACTGTACGAGGCGGAGCGGGAGGCGGGGCGTTTCCTTTGCCTGGTGTGCGAGGGGATCGGCGTCAGGGCGGGCAAGAGGTTCCCCGGCTGCGCGGCGCTGGTGCAGCACGCCGGCACTGTCGCCCGGACGAAGGGGAGGCTTGCCCACCGTGCGTTCGCCGATGCCGTCGGCCGCCTGTTCGGCTGGGGCGCCGGCCGCACCATGCCTTTTCCGGTAAATGTTTGTTGCCTGACCCTGTCGAAATGTTGCTCAGTATTATGTCTCATCACATTGCTGAATGTTTTGTTGCAATTCTACGAGATGCAGGCAGATTCCGGCAACGGAGACGCGTCTGATCAAGCTGGGGACTTGGATGCTTCAGAAAGCACAGAGATGGAGGTGGCCTGACTTAGCTGCTAGCTCATCGTGCTTCATTAGATATTCGTCTTGGTCAGAAAGCTTGGAAATACATGTGATTTGGTTGGATTCATTGATAGACTCGATGTCAAATTTTTCAACATCTGCATGTAATCCAGTTCGATACTTCGATGTGCTGATAACCTTGATGCTTGTTTTTTATCATCTCAAGTTGGATGTGAAAGTTCCTGATGGCAGTGCATCATATTTCAGGTGATTCCTTGCACTGTGAATGATGCATGATTTGTATTGATCTTGATTCTGAGTTAGAGGGAAAAGAAAGTAAATCTCTATGAATGGAAATCCACCCATTCTAGTTGCTGACAAGTAGCTTAAATTGACCCATTCCCGTTGCCTCCTTATCATGAAAACCACATTTCACAGTTGATGTCCAGGTAAGAAAATATGCCACCGTCTGATAAGTGAAACCTTAAGTTTCAGATAAATCTCCGTGAGAATAGATTCAATCTATTTGTCAATTTCATCTTCAGATGCTCGAAGATAAGAACACTGAGTTGGCCCGTTGGGCTACCAATTTACAGGTCAACTTTGTGGGAAGACATGTTTGCATGATTCCTGCACGACCTTGCATATGGGCCTTCAATTTAACCTTCCAAGTCATGGGAGTCCGCTGGATTTCCATCGTACATGATTCGTCCATGCAAACTGTCGTGTGTAGAGCACTTCCGTTGTGGGGAAACTAGTGAGGCAGATAGCAAACGCTTGGAATGGCGAAAGAGGCCAGAGTAGTCCATTGAAAAAGGCTCATAATCATTTTTTTCCGAACTGAAGGATCACAGTTTTGTTATCCTGAACACCCCCTCGCTCACCAGTGACAGCTGGAGCAATTAGCTTGAAGTTGTTCCCGGAAGCAGCCTTTCCCTGAACGTATTGCCTAAGCTCCGCAAATTCCAACGTCACAATCGATCAGATGGCCGAGTTGGTCTAAGGCGCCAGATTAAGGTTCTGGTCCGAAAGGGCGTGGGTTCAAATCCCACTCTGGTCAAATTATTTTTGCCAAAAATTTCCTTCCAAAAGATATCTTATGCCATCGTGCTACTTTATTATGTAGAACCAAACGGACTCGGGTTGGGCGTGGGTTCAAATCCCACTCTGGTCAAATTATTTTTGCCAAAAAATTCCTTCCAAAAGATATCTTATGCCATCGTGCTACTTTATTATGTAGAACCAAACGGACTCGGGTTGCTGAATCCCACTCTGGTCAAGTTTTTTTTGCCAAAATTTTCCTTCCAAAAGAAATCTCATGGCATTGTGCGTACAACCAGCGAACTCGGGTTGCTGAATTCAATTTCAGCTTGTGGGTCTATTGTCTTTTTTTTTTTTTGCGGGTAGCTTGTGGGTCTATTGTCAGAGGGCATAGAAAACTGCAAGGCATTCTTCTCGGTCGCCACTTGGTTTGCAGAAGAGTAAAATACATACACAATCACTGAACTTGTCTCGTATTCTCAAGACGGTCACTAGAGTTAGAAAATCTGAATTTACGGTCACTCTATACTCTAGGCTACCTCACTACGGTCACCGAGGCCAGGAGGCTATGTTTTGCGCTGATGTGGCGTACAGTTGGCTGCTTTGACTGGACACGCGTGAGACAACGCACCGGCGCGTGTTTTTTTTGCAAAATGACCAGAAGCTGGTGGCCCAGTACATATCGTGCGACAAAAAAACCTCTATCTCCTAAATCACTTCGCCGTATCCTTTCCCTCAGGCGTGGCCACATCCTTCCCCTCCATCGCATCTTTCCCTCAGCTGCGCCGTCGTCGCCTCAGCTGCGCCGCCGTTGCCTCAGCTGTGCAGCCGTCTCAGCTGCGCCGCCGCCTCATTCCCCTCCACCGCGCCCTTGTCCTTTCTCGCCATCTCCGCGTTGAGCTCGTCGGGCTCAAGGAATCGATTGGTAGGCAGCTCCCACTAATTAACTGTGCGGCCTGCGTGATGAAAATAATAGATTCTGTCTCAGACACGAAGGATCACCATGGGTGTATTTTTTACAAATGCCTGAATCTTGGTTGCTGTTTTGCAGCTTCGCTAATCGACGATATGCAGTCTATGAATATGGAGATAATGTGTCGCAAGATGCTGGGAAGGTTGAAGTTGGCATCAAGGAAATTTTCAAGCTGGTGTAGCTTTGTGTCAGGCTGTCGCTTTGGTGTAGTTCGTTCTGTAGTGTCTATTTGTGGTTCAGTTTTTATAGAGGGTGCTTGTTCTTGGCATATATGCTTTCTTTTTGAACTAGTTGGATCCTGTGTTGGACTCTGTTGCTTTCTATAAAATCCAGGCCAAGGGCATTTTCTCTGAAAAAGATGAATTTGTCGCGTAGGAGACATATATGAGCAAATAATTTGTCCAGGAATTTGGGACGGAACTGATAGAAGGCAAGACAAAGCAAACAAGACAATAAAAGCACATAGAAATTTACAGGAAAGCTTTCTAACTCATAGTTTCTAGATTAACCACTTAATTAGTATGGCAGGATAGCTCTATAGCTCATAGATCAGCCCTTAACCACAAGTCATACAAGTTTGTTGTCAATATGAAGGATGCTGGAGGTGATTGGTCTGAAGACAAGAAAGTAGTTACCAGGTAACATCTAATGACGAGTTTCTTGTAAGCACAGAGTATATGAGTCAAAAGGCGTATAACAGACCGTCAAAAAAAGGCGTATAACTTCAACCCCTGGATCTATATTCTTCAATTTTTGCATGGCACGTTGATGTTATCTTAACTTGAACAGGTGACAATGATTTGAGCCACATTGGTGTACAAAAATGGTGATGAACTACTAGTTAAGTGTCCACTTCCTTTTTATTCTTTAATTAACCAGCTTCCCTTTCGTTCTTCTGAAAGTATAATCTTTGTTTTTGATATGTGATAGCAGAATATACACTATGTGAAGTCAAGTAAACTGAAGAGGAGTGCCGAGGGTATGAATATTGTTTTGTTTGGTCTAAAGATCCTCCCTGGTAAGTACTTCTAATGGTTGTGATAAATCAAACGAAAAATCAGCATATAATTGCACACCCATTAATGTCTCTATTGTAAGTTTAAGGTGCCTAATTGCATAACAAACTTACGTAGTCCAATGACACATAACACGCTGACATAGTTCAGTCCACACATAACACACTGATATAGTTCAACTGACACGACACATAGCACACTGAGATAGTTCAATGACAGACAACACGCTGACATAGTTCAGTTCACACATAACGCACTGATATAGTTCAACTGACATGACACATAGCACATTGACATAGTTCAACTGACAGAAAACGAATTCAAGTAGTTCACACTGACATGAAGCACAAACTAGATGAACAGATCACTTGAACTCATCAAACATTGAAACTTTCTTTGCTTTATGTGTTGTCCTCGCTTCCTTCATAGCCCTGCTCTCTTCGGCTGCTCTCTTCTTTGCTTCTACTTGCATTGCTTTCTTCTCGGCAGCTGCAACTCGCCTTGCTTCCTTCTGTTTTGCGGCCTCTTCTTTCTTTGCAGCTTGTTCTTCCTTTTTCTTCTGCGCAGCCAACATCTTCTCCTGTTGTGACTCCTCTGCTTTTAACTTTGCAATCTGGGCTTTTAGTGCCAAGGCCTCTTCTTCTTTCCTAATTCTTGCTTGCATTGCAACTTCTTTCTTCTCAACAGCTTCATTGTTCTTAGCTTGCTTCAGTGCTTCTGCCGCTCTTGCCAAATCTCCCTGTCTTGGTTGTGTCAAAGTGCAACTGGCCTGACTGGCTTTTTCCCGAGCAGTTGTGATAAATGATGATTCAGGCAGTGGCTCAAACTGTGGCTCCACACGCACAGATCGCTACACAAATAAAGTTATTAAATAAAATGATAAAAATAACTTGATGTGTCATTGTAATATGTAGGTATCGGTAAGTTTAGGTACCTGCAAGAGCATCTCATCAAGCATTGTTGTGCCAATGCTAACATGATCTTCATTGTTCAACCCAATTAATGAAAACAATTAATGAACAAGCACATGCTTGGTTGGAGGAGCTTCCACCAAATACATGGGTTAGGGCATTTCAAAGTGACTTCCCCAAATGTGACATATTGCTAAACAATATTAGTGAAGTGTTCAGCAAGTAAGTAATTTAACTCTTTTACTATATTTATTGTCACATACATGTATATCTCTGTCAAATGAATGTATAGTTGTGTCAAATAATTAGTTTGTGACTAATTTACATACTTCTGTATTGTTTAATTAGGTATATTTTGGAAGCAAGAGAATTACCTATCCTATCAATGTTAGATAGAATTTTGTCACAGCTTCAAACTAGAGTGTACAATAAGCAGCAAGAAAGAGCAAAATGGCATGGACCAATCTGTCCAAAAATAAAGAAGAAAGTTGAGAAGTTCGCTGACTTGGCAAGCATTTGCTATGTCACACCAGCTGGGGAAGGGATTTTCAAAGTTGACAGCCAAGGTAGGGCATACATTGTGGATGTGATATCACAGTCTTGTACCTGCAGAAGGTGGGATATCAGTGGAATTCCATGCCACCATTCGATTGCTTGCTTTAGACATGAAAAAGTCACATCTGAGGATGTGGTTAGCCCATGGTATTCTGTTGAGTCTTTCAGTAGGGCATACTGTCATATAATTAGGCCATGCAGAGATAGGAAGGAGTGGCAGAAAACTAATGGACCTCCGGTTGAGCCACCATCATATGAGAAGAAGGTAGGAAGGCCATCAAAGAACAGGAGGAAGGCTCCTCATGAACTACAACATCACAAGGGAGGAAAAAAGATGTCAAGGCATGGTGTTATCATGCATTGTAGCTATTGCGGTGGGCCTGGACACAACATGGGTGGTTGTAGTGACAGGAAGAATGGCAATCCACCAAAGCAATATGTCAACAAGAAGAAAAAAGTTGTTAGGCTCCTTCCTAATTCATCTGATGAAGATGAGCCTGTGATCACTCAGGTAATTGCTATGTCCTCATGCCATAAATTCCTATGTTTTGAACTAACATACTAACATTTATGCGTCGCTTATTAAAGGATCACAACATGGAGTACCAATCTAGGTTGAACAATGAAGATCATGTTAGCATTGGCACAACAATGCTTGATGAGATGCTCTTGTAGGTACCTAAACTTACCGATACCTACATATTACAATGACACATCAAGTTATTTTTATCATTTTATTTAATAACTTTATTTGTGTAGCGACCTGTGCGTGTGGAGCCACAGTTTGAGCCACTACCTGAATCATCATTTATCACAACTGCTCGGGAAAAAGCCAGTCAGGCCAGTTGCACTTTGACACAGCCAAGACAGGGAGATTTGGCAAGAGCGGTAGAAGCACTGAAGCAAGCTAAGAACAATGAAGCTGTTGAGAAGAAAGAAGTTGCAATGCAAGCAAGAATTAGGAAAGAAGAAGAGGCCTTAGCACTAAAAGCCCAGATTGCAAAGTTAAAAGCAGAGGAGTCACAACAGGAGAAGATGTTGGCTGCGCAGAAGAAAAAGGAAGAACAAGCTGCAAAGAAAGAAGAGGCCGCAAAACAGAAGGAAGCAATGCGAGTTGCAGCTGCCGAGAAGAAAGCAATGCAAGTAGAAGCAAAGAAGAGAGCAGCCGAAGAGAGCAGGGCTATGAAGGAAGCGAGGACAACACATAAAGCAAAGAAAGTTTCAATGTTTGATGAGTTCAAGTGATCTGTTCATCTAGTTTGTGCTTCATGTCAGTGTGAACTACTTGAATTCGTTTTCTGTCAGTTGAACTATGTCAGTGTGCTATGTGTCATGTCAGTTGAACTATATCAGTGCGTTATGTGTGAACTGAACTATGTCAGCGTGTTATCTGTCATTGAACTATCTCAGTGTGCTATGTGTCGTGTCAGTTGAACTATATCACTGTGTTATGTGTGGACTGAACTATGTCAGCGTGTTATGTGTCATTGGACTACGTAAGTTTGTTATGCAATTAGGCACCTTAAACTTACAATAGAGACATTAATAGGTGTGCAATTATATGCTGATTTTTCGTTTGATTTATCACGACCATTAGAAGTACTTACCATGGAGGATCTTTAGACCAAACAAAACAATATTCATACCCTCGGCACTCCTCTTCAGTTTACTTGACTTCACATAGTGTATATTCTGCTGTCACATATCAAAAACAAAGATTATACTTTCAGAAGAACGAAAGGGAAGCTGGTTAATTAAAGAATAAAAAGGAAGTGGACACTTAACTAGTAGTTCATCACCATTTTTGTACACCAATGTGGCTCAAATCATTGTCACCTGTTCAAGTTAAGATAACATCAACGTGCCATGCAAAAATTGAAGAATATAGATCCAGGGGTTGAAGTTATACGCCTTTTTTTGACGGTCTGTTATACGCCTTTTGACTCATATACTCTGTGCTTACAAGAAACTCGTCATTAGATGTTACCTAGTAACTACTTTCTTGTCTTCAGACCAATCACCTCCAGCATCCTTCATATTGACAACAAACTTGTATGACTTGTGGTTAAGGGCTGATCTATGAGCTATAGAGCTATCCTGCCATACTAATTAAGTGGTTAATCTAGAAACTATGAGTTAGAAAGCTTTCCTGTAAATTTCTATGTGCTTTTATTGTCTTGTTTGCTTTGTCTTGCCTTCTATCAGTTCCGTCCCAAATTCCTGAATAAATTATTTGCTCATATATGTCTCCTACGCGACAAATTCATCTTTTTCAGAGAAAATGCCCTTGGCCTGGATTTTATAGAAAGCAACAGAGTCCAACACGGGATCCAACTAGT
Source organism: Avena sativa (assembly GCA_916181665.1). Classification (NCBI taxonomy): domain Eukaryota; kingdom Viridiplantae; phylum Streptophyta; class Magnoliopsida; order Poales; family Poaceae; genus Avena; species Avena sativa. The sequence goes on from OV702288.1 coordinate 562,991,285, forward strand.
TCAAAAAGAAAGCATATATGCCAAGAACAAGCACCCTCTATAGAAACTGAACCAGAAATAGACACTACATAACGAACTACACCAAAGCGACAGCCTGACACAAAGCTACACCAGCTTGAAAATTTCCTTGATGCCAACTTCAACCTTCCCAGCATCTTGCGACACATTATCTCCATATTCATAGACTGCATATCGTCGATTAGCGAAGCTGCAAAACAGCAACCAAGATTCAGGCATTTGTAAAAAATACACCCATGGTGATCCTTCGTGTCTGAGACAGAATCTATTATTTTCATCACGCAGGCCGCACAGTTAATTAGTGGGAGCTGCCTACCAATCGATTCCTTGAGCCCGACGAGCTCAACGCGGAGATGGCGAGAAAGGACAAGGGCGCGGTGGAGGGGAATGAGGCGGCGGCGCAGCTGAGACGGCTGCACAGCTGAGGCGACGACAGCGCAGCTGAGGGAAAGATGCGACGGAGGGGAAGGATGTGGCCACGCCTGAGGAAAAGGATACGGCGAAGTGATTTAGGAGATAGAGGTTTTTTTGCCGCACGATATGTACTGAGCCACCCGCTTCTAGTCATTTTGCAAAAAAAACACGCACCGGTGCGTTGTCTCACGCGTGTCCAGTCAAAGCAGCCAACTGTACGCCACATCAGCGCAAAACATAGCCTCTGGCCTCGGTGACCGTAGTGAGGTAGCCTAGAGTATAGAGTGACCGTAAATTCAGATTTTCTGACTCTAGTGACCGTCTTGAGAATACGAGACAAGTTCAGTGATTGCGTATGTATTTTACTCCGCACGATATGTACTGGGCCACCAGCTTCTGGTCATTTTGCAAAAAAACCACGCGCCGATGCGTTGTCTCACGCGTGTCCAGTCAAAGCAGTCAACTGTACGCCACATCAGAGCAAAACATAGCTTCCTGGCCTCGGTGACCGTAGTGAGGTAGCCTAGAGTATAGAGTGACCGTAAATTCAGATTTTCTGACTCTAGTGACCGTCTTGAGAATACGAGACAAGTTCAGTGATTGTGTATGTATTTTACTCTCTGCTTAAAGCCTTAGTAGCCTCATTAGGTGATTGTTGTCATAAACCACGAACGTCGTCGAACACTCACGCCTACAAACAAAGGCCATATCTTTATCTTTATTACTATTAAATGAGAGTTGGTCATCGTATGTCATAATATTAAACATTGGAGCAGTTTTAGCCATCAAATCCCAGACATCAAATATCCAATTCATCTCATACGTCCACTCTATCACAATTGATGGCAGGCATCAAACATGGAAACTCACAACCGTGGGTCTAGATAGAAACTCAATTACGAGATGGAAATAAAAACTCACAATCATGACTCCGTCTATCTCCGCAATCACATGAATTGTAGGAAGGCATATTAAACGGAAAGCCACCATCATAGAAATTAAAAGCCACCATCATGGAAATTACAAAACAAATACGACTCCATCTATCTCCGCAATCACAAGAACGCATATTAAACGGAAAGACATCATCAGAGAAATTAAAAACAGACACGACTCCTTCTACCTCCAGAATCACGGGAAGGCACATTAAACCAGGAAAGCTACCATCAAGGGAAGTCCCGCTCGCTCTGAGGTCATCCTCGTTAGTCTTATCCAAGCTTGATCTGCCGCCGTATGTCTATGTGTCTCCGTGACGCTGTGATGCCAAGCCCTCCAACAGTCGTCTCTATAGCATCGCTTCCCACTGGTAATCATTCGCTCTCAGGTCGCCGTCGTTAGTCTTGTCCAAGCTTGATCAGCGCTGCCGCCATCCGTCTCTGTGTCGTCATGACGCTGTGGCGCCATTGACGCCAATCCCTCCAGCGGTCATCTCGAGAGCATCGCTTGACATCCTCTACCATTCATCCTCCTTCTCACGGTGGACAGTGGATACTACCAGATGAGAAAACAGGAAGATTGATTCTTCTTCTTCTTCTTCGCCTGGAAAGCGTACCCCGTTTAGGGACCTAACCAACAAAGGAGAAAATGAAGCTACATTTACAAAGAAGAGTAGCACAAGTTGGCATGGTCGATTGTCTCCCGAGCAGAAAGAAGAATACCTAAGAAAACAATGGCTAGCCTATAATACCTCGGATCCTACGCTCTAAGCAACAAGCCAGGATAAACCCAAAAGTGAATAAGGGTTTCTACCGTGTAGGCCCAAGGCCACCCACGTGTAGGCCCGTAGAAGCGGAGTAGGGCATGATACCAACCAACCATCCTATCCACTTTGCAAGAACATCATATCAAGTGTGAGCGGCGTAGTCGACAGGTATGCGAATAAAACATACACAAATGTGTATGTCAGCGACATACAACAGTACATCAGAGAGACAGACCATCTAAAAAAAAGAAATATTCAAGGTCATACGATAAGATCCAGATATCCTAGATAGAGATAATAGTTTATGATACATCCTCATACATCACACATCAGAGTATCAAGCGGAAACAGAAAACAAGATCCGAGTACGGATAAGAAGCAAATTTGCATAAGATGCCATAAAATAAGCACATTCCACCCACGGATCTCACGGATCTTTATCCCCGGAATCTCTACACCTGATGGTCGTCGTCACCATCATCGGTCTCTTTAACCCAGTTACCTTCCTGAGAGTATACATGTCCATCTGAACCAAAATATTTATCGTGTGAGATCCTACAGGTACTCAACAAGTCTTAATACATCTAAAGGGAACAAACTGGGTTGATGTAATTGCAACGAAAGATAATACCTAAATAGTTCTATAGAGACATGCTTCAACATTCGCCCAATCAGATATGGATGGACGCTGGTTAATTAGTTACGACAGTGATATAGGTAATATAATTAAACATCGCTCGCCCTTCTTCTCGCTTACCGACGAGAAGGCAGAATAATATCCCATCCGTTGGCAATTTTAATAACCATTCTATGAATGTTGTACTATTTACTAGTTATGTCTTAGTTAAATTAAAGACGATATTTTAGTTATGCTTGTCTATAATCGATAAACTGTGCTCCAAGTCGTCCATAATCGCGGACATGGATTTTAGAAAGATTTACCCTACAAGGGTGCACAAATAGCAACACACGCACATCAACCTCGGGAAGAACCAAATAAAAAGCAACAAGGCCTCACGACAATGCATTGACAGGATTCATAAATTATTTTAGAGGGCCACCCGACTAAGCTACCCGCAATGAAGTTGGCCGGCTCCGAGACGGACCCAGGGTTTGTGTGAATAGTTATAAACGACTGGGAACCCGAAAGTGTGACTGGGCTTGTCGATACCGCAAAAATATTCCACGTTCCAAAACAGTACATGTGCTCCACGCGTAACCGTAAATAAAGCAGTAAAGCATGACATAAGTACATGATAGTAATAAAGCCCCAAACTACTTTGTGGTCCCAAGAAAGAAAGTGCGAATCAATATCAGGCGAAGGGGATTCATGCTCCCACATGCGGATAGTGCGATAGTTAAGGAACATGAATCAAGTACTCGGGGTCCTACGGGACACAAGGAAGCGTGGAAGAACCAAATAATAGCTATTGCCCACCGATGTCTCTTTCTTTAGTAATCCCATTTGAAATGGATCGTATGGGCACCTAGAGGAGGGGGGGGGGGGTGAATAAGTGCTACTCCAAATTTTACTTCTTTTTCAATTTTAGTCTTGACACAATGGTAAATTCTCTAGATATGCAACTAAGTAGAATTTCGCTATATGTAAAACTAGCTACTAAGCGAGTAAAAGTGAAGAACGAAGTTCCGTAGTGGAGCACGCGAAGACACATGATTTGTTTGACCGCAGTTCCTTGTTAAGGGAAGTACGTCTGCGTTGGAGGGGTGGGCGGTACTAAGACCACCACGCCACAATAGGCCTCACCCTATTCTCTGATGGATCTCGCCACCAAAGGTCTGATCCACCTTTCCACTATTGATACCCTTCGAGGCGGGAACCGATGCCTTGACAACACTAGCAGGGCACACATCCACATCCGAATTGGAAGCTCCCATGATGACAACAAGCTGCCACAAGAACAAGTATTATCAATAACCGAACATGAGATCTAGATATTTGCAAGCAATACTAGATCAAGAATCCTCCAAGTGAATGGAGGGGAAGTGATGTGCTTGATTGGTGCTGATGAAGATCGAAGCCTCCTCCTTCGATTCCCCAAAGATCGGAGCCTTCGGGTGGATGAAGATGGAGATCTCGGATTCGGAACTTGAAGAACAGTACTACACTTTTTCAAATGAATCAAGAGTTCTGACAGGAGGAGCAATTGGGGTATTTATAACCCCTATCAAAACTCAGCAGTTGGAGATTTTGGGGCCGGATTATCCGGCCCAAGTGGGGGCCGGATTATCCGGCCGGGGTAAAAACTCCGCCCCGACATCAGATTTTCCGGGGGGAAATCCGCCCCTCACAGCGTGACGCGCCTTGTCTCCCTTTGGAAAAATTCCGAGGGGAGGGGGCGGATTATCCGGCCCGGGCAAAAACTCCAGCCCTGGCCGGACAATCCGAGGGAAAGTCCACCCACCATACAGTGTGACACGCCTTGTTCTCTTTGTCGACCGAGCCATGGCGGATAAACCGGCCCTTGGCAGGGGAAAATAATCCGCCCCCAAAAGTCTATTTTGCCTACTCTTTATATGGACAATTATCTGTAGCACTCAACACACATTAAATATTCCTTGGTATTGTTATCTAACACTCAAAACTCTAGGGATTATGAAATGTTCTTTCAATCTCCCCCTTTTGGTGTTAGATGACAATACTAGGATTTGCATAAAGGTCCTACTAACAACATCATTTCAAGAATGAAAAATACTCCCCCTAAATGTGTGCATATAAGGAATTTGCATTTGAATACAAATGCACACAAGAAGGTACAAGACTTTTCATTGACTTGAAAACTACAAACGATGAGTTAGACAAAATCATCATACCACAGAGGGGATGAAGTCCTCAATAATATAGAGATATCCAATATAATCATCACTCATTGAGACTTAGAAGCATAATACCATTTGGATGCATCCATAGAGATAATACCATAATTCCATAGCATCTAGATGAATCCATACTTCCCGAGAGATAAATCCATAATAATAATTCCAGTGATGACCAAGATAAATCCAAAGTACCACACAAACCACATAGTCTCATACAAACCAAATAGCAAATTTAAAGTTCAACGCTAAAATGGGTACAAGCAAGGATAAAATGAAACGATAAAAAGTGAAAATGCTTGCGCCCGACCCATGCAAATCCACAATAGCCTAATAGAACTACTTCTCCCCCTTTGGCATCGAAATGCCAAAATGGAAGAAGAGCGATGCTAACTCCCCAAGGAATCACTCCTCATCCTCGTCGTTGTCTTCGCCATCATCATCATACTCCTCTTCATCATCCTCATCATCAGCAGCTGGAGGAGTAGGCTCCCTCTCAAAGGTAGGGAACAAGTGACGCTCAAGCTTTCCATAGTTGGTGCCAGAAGTGTTCCACTAAGCATACGGTGTGGGAGCTGTAGGAGTAGGAGGAGGGCATGATGCCCCTGAGACATGGTGGAGTATGACCTGCTGGGTGTGAGCCATATCATGGTGCTGCCTGTAGGCCTCATACGACCCCTTGTGAGTATCTATACCCATGCACAGAATGTTCCGCTGGAACCAATTGAGTTGCTTTACCTCACGGGCAACAGACGGTACAGGGGGCCTCCACCCAATAGAAGGAGAATCTCTAATAAAACCCTCTAGAGCTGAAGAGAGATGGGAGGTCTTCCTTGACTTGTTATAAATCTTCTTAACTTTATGATCACCATCATAGTTGAAGTTCTCAAGAGGAAGCATATGCTTGATTAGCATCATGATGTAAGGAGCATAGGGAATGGAGAGCCTATTGAACATGACATCAGTCATATCATGATAAAGAAAATCCATCACATCCAGCCGATAACTCACATCCGGATCTTCAACGTTGGCACATTCATGAGCAAAAGCAAGCAGCTAAACAAGCTGGCCATGGATGCTATCATTGTTGCCCCCACTAGGCGTGATGGAGTCACGGAAAACACTGACCAGATGAGCGTAGAGTGGGTAGAGACTTGTGACCTTGCCCACGACACCATTGGGACCACAACAGGGAGAAAGCAAAGTGTCCTTGTTTGGCTTGATGGGAGTAATGATGCGATGCCCACAAGCACGATCACGTCGATTGAAGGGATAGTCAATCACCTAAAAGAATACCAGGAAATCAAATTGAATAAGAGTGTTACCAGTCATCCACTTCATAGTGCGTCAATCATCTCCACAAATCACAAGAGTGGAGAAGAATTGCTTCACCACTGTCGAGTCATAGGAGCATTGAAGAGTCATAAGATGGTGCAGCCCCATCTGATCAGTCACAACCAAAGCATCAAGTTGGGGCTTCTCCTTAGCCTCAGACATATGCATAGGACGGATCTTCAGAGAGCAATAGACGTCCTCAAAGATGAACTTGTGGTCAGTACACAAAAAATGGGAATCTCTAAGATCTTCATCACGCTCAGCCTCATCATACAGATCACGGTGACGAATCGAAGAGTAAGTAATAATATCCATCTCCTTATAGTTGACCCTGGTTTGCTTACCCTTCCTCTTAGAACTTGCCCGAGTGGCCTTTTCTTTCCTTGCATGTGCAGCCATCCTATTAGTCTCTCTCTCTTGTGCCTATGCAACTCAACCTCGTCAACAAGACCTCCTTCACTGTCGGGTCTAAAATAGCGAGCACGAGGATGGTGCTTGTATGTTTGAGTAGCACGAGAGCCACCTGTGAAGTGAATAAGATGGATAGCAAGTAGATAAGAACACACACAAGTCTAGGAGGAATGCTAAAAACAGTAGAAAAAAATCCACAACCCAAAACTACATGATACTAGAATCTGTGAAATCCTAAACCAGGTGCAAACCTTCCAGACCGGATAATCCGGCCCTGCCAGGGGCAAATAATCTGGCCCTAGCGATTTTTTTAGAACTACCTCAGATTGAAAGAATCAACAAAGATCAGGCAAAGGAATTGCTAGTGTATGGTTTCTAGCATGCATATGAAACAAAAAGAAACTTCTAGACCAAGTTCCACCAACAACCAACAATATCTATACAAAAGATGATAATGGGGGATTTACCCTCACTCATTGGAGGAAGAACGTGGAGGAGAATGTACCCTGATGATTGGGGAAGAAGATCCAGGGGAGGCCCAGAGAATTTTGTGGCCGGAACGGCACCGGGGAGGGCCAGGATGGCAGGAGGCGACTGGGGGAGAGGCAGGGGTTAGGGTGGAAGTGCTGCTCTGTTTGATCCCTTCCCCCCGTCGCCCTACCCTTAATAGACGAAAACCGACAGAGGCGGATTATCCGGCACCCACTAGGGCAGATAATCCGGCCCTTCTCTGAATTTTCAATTGAACACAGATTTAAGCCAACACATCCCAAACAATACCCTGGCAAGAGGACCAAAGGACTTGTGTGAAAAAGATAGATGGCTCGGGGATGGAGAAAGGCTTAGGTTTAGACATCCAAACTGAGATGATACTACACACCCAAAATTGCAAGGGCCAAATCAAAGAAAAGCCAAAATTGGGTGTGTTTTCTATAAGAACACAAGATATGCAAGAAAATCCAAAAAGAACCACAAGGAACCAACTCTTCTCAAAGAATAGGGCGGTGGCCGAAGCCACCATGTTGGATTGAATGGTATGAAATCGTGAAGGTATATCTTGGGTTCATGACCAATACTCATCAAATAGTCTCACATATCACAAAATGATATTAAGAGAAATGATTTTTCTTGATTTTAGCATTATGGGGGAGGGTTGGCCCAATCAATTAGGACCACACCCCCCTATGTCTATGCCCACACCTAAACCAAATAAAGGAAGAGATATAAGTGAGTATGCAAGGGTAATCAAGCCAAGCTCCTTGAATCCATGATATTTACATCATTCCTCAAATAACAAAATCTTGCTTCATCAAGTAACTTCGTGAAAATATCAGCAAGTTGGTTCTTCGTGCTCGCAAAGGATAAGTCAATATCACCACGAGCAACATGATCCCAAATGAAGTGATTGCGAAAATCTCAATGTGCTTTGTCCTTGTATGCTGCACCGGGCTCTAAGCAATTTTGATAGAACTCTCATTATCACACAAAAGAGGAACTTTGTCACAATTGACACCATATTCATTTAAAGTTTGCCTCATCCATAAAAGTTGAGTGCACGCACTAGAAGAAGCCACATACTCAGCTTCGGCGGTGGATAGAGATATACAATTTTGTTTCTTTGAAGACCAACATACTAAAGACCTTCCCAAGAATTGACAAGCTCCAGAAGTTGACTTCCTATCATCCTTGTCACCAGCCCCATCAGAATTCGTATAACCATATAAAGAGAAATTAGAGCCCTTGGGATACCATAGACCAAAGTTAGGGGAATGAACCAAATATCAGAAGATTCTCTTGACTGCCACCAAGTGGCTTTCTTTAGGAGCTGCTTGATACCTTGCACACACACCTACACTCAACACAATATCGGGTCTAGATGCACAAAGGTAAAGAAGAGAGCCGATCATGGACCGGTATACCTTTTGGTCCACATCTTTACCATTGGGATCAAGCTTAAGATGGCATTTAGTTTGCATTGGTGTAGCAACACCATTAAGATCCGTCATATTGAACCTCTTGAGCATGTCTTGGATGTACTTTGCTTAATTTATGAATGTTCCTTCTCTTAGTTGTTTGATTTCAAATCCTAGAAAGAACCTTAATTCCCCCATCATAGACATCTCAAACCTATCAGTCATAAGCTTTGAAAATTCATCATTAAAAGCTTGGTTAGTAGAGCCAAAGATAATGTCATCTACATATAGTTGGCATATGAAGAGCTCCCCTTAACCTTCTTAGTAAAAAGAGTGGGATCGACCTGCCCAACCTCGAAGCCACAGTCTAACAAAAGCTCTTTAAGATGCTCATACCACACACGTGGGGCTTGTTTAAGGCCATAGAGCATCTTATCGAGTTTGTAGACATGGTTCAGAAAGTTGGGATCCTCGAAACCCGGGGTATGCTTGACATATACCAACTCATGTAGAGGACCATTAGGAAAAGCACTCTTAACATCCATTTGCTGTAATTTAAAGTTATGGTGAGCTGCATAAGCAAGAAGGATACATATAGACTCAAGGCAAGCCACTAGAGCATAAGTTTCACCAAAGTCGACGCCTTCCACTTGAGAGAAACCTTGTGCTACCAATCTTGCCTTGTTTTGAACAACAATTCCATTCTCATCTTGCTTGTTCTTGATTATCCACTTGGTGCCGATAATATTGCGGCAATCTTTGGGCTTCTCTACTAACTTCCGGACCTTGTTGTGCTCGAAATTATTTAGTTCTTCATGCATAGCAACAACCCAATCTGGATCTTTAAGGGCTTCAAAGACCTTTTTAGGTTCCACCATAGATATATGAGCTTGATGATCACTGAAGCTTGCAAGCTCCCTTCTTGTGGACACCCTTCTTATTAGGTCGCCTACAACTTTATTGAGTGTATGCCCTCGTAGTTCGAGATTTCTATCAGCATGAGCTTTGTGACGAATTTCAATCTCCTTGTTGTTTCTTGGAGGTATTTCTTCATCATTAGAGTCTTTGTATTGACCCCTAGTTTGACCTTGATCAATAGTTTGTTTAGCATGGACAAGTGATGGAGAAGCTTGCCCTTGATCTTGATCAACACCCATAATAGGAGGCTACTGAATTGAATTTCCAGGGCTGGATAATCTAGCTGAGGGAGGGGCCGGATAATCTCTTCTAGGATTTTATTCTTCTCCCTAAGCTTCCTGGACGTTTCCGACACTTGATGGTGTTGGGCCGGATAATCTGGCCTCAGGCGGAAAATCTGGCCCGAGATTTTCTGCCCCTTCCTGAGCTTCCTGGTCCTTCCTGGCAAGTGATGGTGTAGAGCTAGATAATCCGGCCTCAGGCAAATAATCCGGCCTGAGACTCCTAGTTTCTTCAGATGATTGATGAACTTCAGAAGGTGGTTGTGTTGGTGCAGTAGTTTGTCCATCAGGTGGAACTTGTTGATCTTGTGAAGATGAGGGCTCTACTTGAGTAGAGCATTGTCCTTCCCGATCTGACTCAAGGGGTTCCTCAATGGGGCGGAAAAATCCCATGCCCATTCTTCTTATGGCATCTTGGGGTATTTCAACATCTACATCACAAACATCAACTTGCCCCACATGGGAGCCATCATTTTCCTCGAACATCACACTACAAGATTCTACAACAGTTTTAGAGAGCTTATTGTATACTCTAAAAGTGCGGGATTCGGCACCATAACCAACAAAGATACCTTCTAAGGCCTAGGACTCAAATTTAGATAAACGAACTCCTTTAATGAGAAAGAAACACTTAAACTGAACACCCAGAAGTATGAAATGTTGGGCTTGTTACTGGTAAGAATCTCATAAGGGGTCTTGTCCAAGATTTTTTGGAGGTAAAGCCGGTTTGATGAGTGACATGCAGTGGATATAGCTTCAGCCAATAAGTTGTATGGTGACTTGAATTCAGCCAACATAGACCTTGCCATGTCCATTAAGGTCTAGTTTTTCCTCTCGGCTACACCATTCCGTTGAGGGGTGTACGCAACAGAATATTGGTGTCTAATCCCCTCTTCACTTAGGAATTCATTCAGAGTGTAGTTCTTGAACTCGGATCCATTGTCTCTTCTAATAGCCAATATAGGGACATTATGTTGACGCTGAACCTCGTTGGCAAAGTCAATGACCATTTGTTGAGTCTCACTTTTTAGCTTGAAGAAGTAGACCCATGTATATCTTGAGTAATCATCGACAATGACGAGACAATATTTCTTCCCACCGAGACTTGCATGAGATGGTGGACCAAAGAGATCCACATGTAGGAGCTCTAGAATCCTTTTTGATGAAATAACCATCTTCCTTCGATGGGGAGATTCATGCATCTTTCCTTCAATGCAAGCCCTACAAACACGATCTTTGGCAAAGGAAACATTTTCTTTTAGTCCAAGAATGTGGCCACCCTTGTGAAGGCTTTGCAAAGTTCTCATATTGATGTGGGCTAGACGGTGATGCCATAACCAACCCGCATTGGCCTTTCCGAATAGACACACTAGACCCACAGTGGTTTCCCCCAAAAAGTCCACCACATACAAGTCATTTTCGACATATCCAACTAAAGCAACCTTTAGAGACTTGCTCCACAAGAGTACCACTAAATCATCATCAATGAAAACTACAAATCCCATCTTACCAAGGGCACGAACCGAAAGTAAATTGTAACCAAGGGTCTCAACAAGAATGACGTCCACGAGTGAGATATCGTGAGGAACCACAACCTTGCCAAGACCGAATGCCTTTAACTTCGATTTATCATCATAGGATATGGTTATTTGATCATGATTAGGCCTCATCTCCATGATGATCTCATTGCTTCTGGTCATATGACTTGTGCAGGCACTATCGAGCACCCATTTAGATCCACCGAAAGCATAGCCCTACAAGAAAAATACTTCTTGGTTTTAGGTACCCATTTTTCAATGGGTCCTCTCCTATTAGTTACAAGGGTCTTTGGGACCCAAATAGACCAAGAAATATAATTATCAAAAGGACCAACATAACTAGCATAGACATCACAATAATAATCGTGAAATAACTCATAATGAGGATTGTTAGACCCTACAAAACCATAATAATCAGTTTTGTCCTTCGTGATGTTCTTTTCCACGGTGCTTGTCTTTGCTTGAACATTCTTGCCCTTCTTATTCTTGTTCCTATTCTTCTTGGTCTTAGGGACATATCCAAGTCCCTATTTTCCATTATTTGTCCTTTGCTTACCACAGATCTCATCTAGAACTTCCTTCCCTTTAGGTAGGGATCCCTTGACAAGCTCATCTTTCAACCTAGCATTTTCTTCAAGAACTTCTTCATGTCCACATGTTGGTGCAGAAATGCTAGGAACATCGTACTTGTTCAATCGAGTTTGGAGCTGATCACGGGACTCATTGAGAATAGAGTATTCACTCTCCAATTCTGTGTGAGCAATGTCAAGTTATTCTAATTTCTCAAAGAGTCTAGCATGAGCAGCCCCAAATTCAATCTTTAACTTCTTTAATTTCTTGGCCTTGGCAATAGCATTATCACATTACTTTATGAGCTTGTCCACAACCTCGTCATGTGACTCCTCAATTTACTTAAGTCTCTCCTCTAGAGAGACTCAAATCTCTTCTTCTAGAGCATTCTTCAAATATGCAATTTCCATTGCATCCTCTATTTCAATTTTACCCTTTTCCTCGAGGAGGTATTCAGAGTGAGCAAGTTGACCCATGAGAGCCTCGAAGTGCAGTTTGTGCTCACCTTGCAGGTTAGTGATAAAATAATCCAAAGTGATAACTTCTTCCTTAACTTTAAGACTAGTGTGATCATCCATATCAATATTCATAGTAGTCTTACGAAAGGAAGTGATAGAAGGTGATACCTCAGAACCTCTGGCCATAAGGCAAGTGACGTTCTTGTTGATGACATTTTCATTTGGAGAGTCAAAGAGAGATGTAGGTGTAGATGTGGTGGCTATTGCATCCACCTCTCGTGAGCTATCATCATCCTCTTCGTCTTCACTTGCGAATGAGTGCTCCTCTTGTGCCACCAAAACAATCTTCGGTTGCTTCTTGTAAGGAGCATTTTTCTTGACAAATGGCTTCTTCCAAGGTGGCTTTGACTTTTCCTTGAGAATGATCCTGCACCCATTATCTTCTCTACTTTGATAGGGACACTCGGCTACAAAGTGCAAACGATCTCCACAATTGTAACAAGTTCTCAGCTTTGGACCATTTTCCTTTCTCCCATTTGACCCATTCTTGCGCTCAAGTTTGGATTTTGCTTTGGCTGTGTCCTTCCAAAAAATTCTTGCATAGAAGGCCATGTACTCACCATGAGCACGCTTGACCTCCTCGGGACGGCTCATGAAGAGAATGTTAAAGCCCCTATCATCTTCCTCTTGCTCAATGACATTGGCCTTCAATGCAACATTCACGCACTTTTGCATTCCAAATGCTCGGGCACGAGCATCTTCGGCGTTCTTTGCCGCAACTTTGAATGCATCCATTTCTTGCATGACTTTGTTAGATGTCATCTAATGATAGTTGTGTCTCCCTTGTAAGCTCTTCAAACTAGTGGGATCAAATGGCATGAGAGCACTCACATATTTTCTCTTGATCCACGCATCATCAACATGTGAGGCACCATGCTTTCTAAATGTTGTCGCAATGCCCTTGAGACTTCTATACATGTCTTCGTGATCCTCATCGTCCAACATATAAAAACCTTCGGCTTCATTGCTTAGAGAATCATACCTATTTCTTCTCATACTCTCATTTCCAATAAATAGGTCAGTGAGGGCATCCCAAGCTTCCTTGGCGGTGTTGAAGTGCTCTATCTATGGCATGTCCTTGGGACCCACACCAAGCTGAATCATGTGTAGAGTGGTTGCATTGAGTTGGCTATCAATGACTTCTCTTCTTGTCAGGTTGTTGGGATCTCCAACGTGGAGGCCATCTTCAACGATCCTCCAAAGCTCAATGGACAAACTACACACATGAGATTTCATCAAGAATTGCCATTGATTAAAAGAAGATTAAGTGAGCGTGGGTGGATCACCCCTGTTATTTATATGCGGGTGAGGGATTGGTGGATCGGGTGAGTATAAGTGAGGGACCTCACTATAATCCTCCTTACCACTTCCCTTTTTGGAGGAGCCATTATTTTTGTTACTCACCAACTCATCTTCCTTGGAGTTAGCGTTAGCTTTCTCCTTAGGGAGCGGAGTGGTAGCCTCAGAGGTAGATGGAGGAGGGGTTGTAGATGGAGAGAGACGTGCAATCATTTGATGCATACCTTTGATTTTGGTCTTAATGGATTTTAACAAGGTTGTTTCCAACATCTTGAGATCATCCATGGTGACCTTGTGCACAACCTCACTCCCATCTCCCTTGTACCCATACTTTTCTTAGGCGGTTAAGCCCGAATAGAGAGCCGAGGTTCTAATACCAATTGAAATGGATCGTATGGGCACCTAGAGGGGGGGGGCTGAATAGGTGATACTCAAAATTTTAATTCTTTTTCAATTTTAGGCTTGACACAAAGGTAAGTTCTCTAGATATGCAACTACGAAGAATTTCCCTATATATAAACCTAACTACTAAGCGAGGAACGAGGTAACCGTAGTAGAGCATGCAGAGACACATGATTTGTTTGACCGCAGTTCTTTCCTTGTTAAGGGAAGTACGTCTGCATTTGAGGGTGGGCGGTACTAAGACCACCACACCACAATAGGCCTCACCCTGTTCTCCAATGGATCTCGCCACCAAAGTCCCGATCCACCTTTCCACTATTGGTACCCTTCGAGGCAGGAACCGTTGCCTTTACAATACTAGCAGGGCACACATCCACAACCGAATTGGAGGCTCCCGTGATGACAACAAGCTACCACAAGAACAAGTATTATTAATAACTGAACACGAGATCTAGATATTTGCAAGAAATACTAGATTAAGAATCCTCCAAGTGAATGGAGAGGAAGTGATGTGCTTGATTGGTGTTGATGAAGATCAAAGCCTCCTCCTTCGATTCCCTAAAGATCAGAGCCTTCGGGTGGATGAAGATGGAGATCTCAGATTTGGAACTTGAAGAACAATATTGCACTTTTTCGAATGAATCAAGAGTTCTGATAGGAGGAGAAATTGGGGTATTTATACCCCCTGTCAAAACTCAGCCGTTGGAGATTTTGGGGCCGGATTATCCGGCCGGGGTAAAAACTCCACCCCGACATCAGATTTCCTGGGGGAAAATCCGCCCCCTCGCAGCGTGACGCGCCTTGGCTCCCTTTGGAAAAAACGGGGGGGGGGGGGGAGATTATCCGGCCCCCCTTGGGGGCGGATTATCCACCCTAGGCACAAACTCTGGCCCTGGCTAAACAATCCGAGGATAAGTCCACCCCCATATAGCGTGACACGCCTTGTTCTCTTTGTCGATCAATCCAGGGAGGATAATCCCCCCCTAAAAGTTTGTTTTGCCTGCTCTTTATATGGACAATTATCTGCAGCACTCAACACACATTAAATATTCCTTGGTATTGTTATCTAACACATAAAACTCTAGGGATTATGAAATGTTCTTTCACCATTACTAGACAGTTTAAGTTGTTTAGGTACCTCATTATCCAAAGACTCGCACAAATCCTACGCATGTAATTTTGTGACTCTCATGGCTCAAACAACTCCTGTAGTAATGGCTCATAGGATTGAGGATACAAGCTTTGGTGGGGTTTAAAAGTAAAGGCTATGCAGTAGTTGGGATTCAATTTAATGCAATCACGACTCCATGATGCACGAATAAGATAGAAAAGAGCTTGATGTCTACGCACATCTATTCTTGTAGACAGTTGTTGGGCCTCCAAGTGCGGAGGTTTGTAGAACAGCAACAAGTTTCCCTTAAGTGGATTACCCAAGGTTTATCGAACTCAGGGAGGAAGTGGTCAAAGGTATCCCTCTCAAGCAACCCTGCAATCAAGATACAAGAAGTCTCTTGTGTCCCCAACACACCCAATACACTTGTCAGGTGTATAGGTGCACTAGTTCGGCGAAGAGATAGTGAAATACAAGTGGTATGGATAATTATAAGTGGTAACGGTGCCAGAAAAGAGCTTTGATGGCGTGGAAGAGACTAAAGGCAAACTGAAATAAAGCTGGAAGCAAGCAAACATGTAACAGATATAGTTGCAAACGGTGTTTCAATGCTTAGAAACAAGGCCTAGGGATCATACTATCACTAGTGAACACTCTCATATAAATATATTATCTTTATGATACTACTCTGAACTACTGTCCGGTTGGAAACTCTAATCCATGGTAGGGCTATAACAACACACCTCAAAGTTTGCTTTCCCCATCTAGATAACCCCACACTGTCACCTTGAGCACTACATGGTTCCAACAAACACCACAATTTCATAGAAACATCCAACTCCAAATATAACTCATAACAAGTATTTGTAATCTCTAGCCTAAGTGCCACCATGGTGTGCACGCTGTCACTTTCACACACATGGGGAGAGCAGAGATCTATTAAAGCACTTGAGTAGCAAAGTAGATCTACTTGATTACAAAGCTCATGATCACAATATGATCATGCATAGAGAGAGATATGAACACATAGCTACCGATAGAACCCTTAGCCTCGAGGAAGAACTACTCCCTCATCATCATGGGAATTAGCAACGGCGATGGAGATGGTGGTGGAGATCGATGGAGATGGCTCCGGGGGCACTTCCCCTTCCCGGAAGGGTGCTGGAACAAAGACTTTTTTGTCCCCCGAATCTCCCCTTCGGTGGCAGCAGCGCTGCGGAACTTTTCGTGGCTAGAGGTTGTTTGACTTAGGGTTTTTGCATCGGGAGGTATCTTATAGGCGAAGAGGTAATGTCAGTGGGTGGCTAGGGGGCCCACACCACCTGGTGGCGCGGCCAGGGCTAGCCCGCGCCACCATATGGTGTGCCCACCCTGGTGCCCTACTTCGTCTCTGCTTCGTGTTTCCGTGTTGCTCCGAGAAAAATAGGCATATTGGCTTTTGTCCCATCCAATTCCGAGAATATTCATTTTCTGACTTTCTCGAACCAAAAACAGCAGAAAATAGGCAACTAGCACTGTGGCATCTTGTTAATAGGTTAGTTCCAGAAAATGCATAAACGTATCTCCAAATATAGACAAAACATAAGAAAGTAGATACTAAACAAGCATGGAACATCAAAAATTATAGATACGTTTGCAACCTATCAACATCCTCAAGCTTAACTCCTGCTCGTCCTCGAGTAGGTAAGTGATAAAAAGAAAGAATAATTTTTGAGGTGACATGCACCATCACAATCTTGACCAAACCATTTATAAAACATTGATAGCTAGGATCAAAGTACCCTAAACATGAGCATGAAAGATGAAGTTCTAACAATAAGACATAGTGACTATGCATGCAACATGAAAAGGTCCAAACAAAAGATTCATGAATAACAATGCTGCATGAGAGGGGAGGTAAGGAGGGATCACACGGCGCACGTGATAGCTGACGCGGATGATGGCGCTAGAGCTCACCGGCTTCACCGTTTACCTACAGAGAGAGGAGGATACCGGGAGGTCGACGATGAGCAGTAATGGCGAGTGCCTCCGTCTCGAAGCGGTACGTGGGCTTGGCAAGATGGGGAAAGTGAGGAGGATTGGGCGCGGCTGGCTTCGCTGCTGCTGGTCAAGCTGGACCCCGGGTGGGCTGAAAATGGTTGCGGTCCAGGAGTGTGGAACTGGTACAGGTGCCATCCCTTATAATATTTTTTGTTTTTATTTTATTTGTTTGTTTGCTTTTTGTTTGTTACAAATTCAAACAAGTGTTTAACTCAAACTCTTTTTGAATATTTTGCAGGATCTTTTGAATGGAGAAGCCAAAGATATAAATAGGATCAAGGGGTAAATAGAAGAAGACAAGAGCATGGCCCCATAACAATTTGGGCAACTCTACAAGATCAAGAATATGAGTTAGGGTCTAAGAAATAGAAAGTCAAAACATTTTGAAATTAATGGTCCCTTAAAAAAGGAACCCATTTGTAGAAATCAAAATAGAGGTAGGTAAAAGAGGGAGAGAAGGTTTAGGTGATAGCAACAATTACAACACAAGATTAATTGGATAAGAACAAGTGCAATGCAATCCAAACAACAATGCAACAATTTTAATATGATTCTCAAATGCAATGTGGCATGGTGACATGAGCATGGTATTATAATGATGCAATAATGACATGTAGGAAGTAGCAATATATATACTAGGCAAGTAGCATTGCAATTGTTAGACAATTGGGATGCTACAACTCTCCGAGATCCCAAGGAAAAAGAAAAAGGCACCAGGAGAGGCGGGTGCTTGGAACGAAGGTGATTCTCACGTTCCCAACATGGTTAACAACGGAATGGTGTGACCAATACACCTTGCAAGACTTGATAGACTTGTTGCGAGTCTTGCGTTTTGCTTTTTCGAAACAAAGGACTTCAAGAACCTGGAGGATTGTCTTGAAACAAGGAAGGTAGGAAGAACATAGCTCAGGCGATCTCGAGGAACACGATAAAGGAAACGGACCACTTCTTTAAAGAATTTCAAAAGGATGATGTATCGAGGAGAAAGACAAGGCATATCGTTAGGATTAAAGATCAAAAGATGCAAGTGAATATGATTCTTTCTTTCACCATAAGAAAAGAGCGACTTTGGAGAAGTTATCAACCAATATGAAAATAGTATTGTTTCTTCCCTCAGATCTAAGGAATAAAGTTCGGAAAACAACACCGCCTTCAAATAATAGCGTTCCTTGATATCAATGGAAAATATTAGAATTTGGGACTTCTCGGATTAGCTTCTTCTTACGCCGGTAAGAACCAAAGGATCACGCAATTGAGGTGCACAGATACATCTTCAAGAGAAAGAGGTGACCCAAGTTTATGATGAAAACCTGATGAAGAAGTTGAATGTTTAATATCTAGAGTTTATTGTAAGGATGCCCATTGCTTTCCTTAACCACGGGGTTATTGCAATAGATTTTGCGATTGATGGCATCAACCATAATTGGTGTTACCAAAAAAAGGAATTGACAACTGAAGTCAGATATATCTTCCATCCATCTTGTTTGACAATGTCGAGCACCGGTAGAATGAAGAGGACATAGAAGATTTTGCATTTGTTTCCACAAGATCATTGAAGATTTTTCTCCATCTTGAAATAGATGAGACCACCAACAAGAGATTATTGATTACGTTCTTTGAGAGAACACTCTGGAAACAAGGATGAAAGTGAAAGTATCAAGAGATAACGACCACTTCTAACTTCCATGGAATGAGTGAAATCGCCTCAATCCACCAATTCACTGTACAAGATCGAATGATGAGAGTAGTCAGATGGGGATCAGTCCATCATGCACCCAAAGCATTACTCCGCACATGAATAGGAAAATCGTTCAACCCAACTCTTAGAAATTTAGACTGCAGATCTTGACAAGTAGAATTCATGAAGCTTTGTAAGAAGACAAAGATTTGATGTAACAATTTGTCGGATCCAAAGTAGATGAAGATGATGATGTTCTCGTCATGTCGAAAGTCCCAGACCATCAGAAAAGATATGAAGGAAGCTCACGGCAACAGATGGAGGCTTCAATAGATACATTAAGGACATCACCAAACTTGAATAGAAGAATTGCAAAGGATTTGAAAAGTCTTCACGGCATCCGGCGGATTGAGGCTAGAAGATAAAGCGAGAGGGTTTCAAAAGGTTTATTGATGTGTGGAAGACCAGCATAATTTCTTGTCCTTCTTAAGAAGACCCGAGAGAGATATAGCAGTCTTGAGGAAAACTTTAGCAAAATGATGAAGATAACTTGCCAAACAAGGAAAAGCTTCGGATTTGGTTGGAGGTGGAGGATGGAATTAATAATTGACTTGATGATTCCATAATTGTAGCAATGTCTTTAGCAGAAGGACGTGGCTGAGATAGGCGACTTTGAAAATTCAGAATTCATACTTTGAGAACTTTGCACATAGGCGGTGTTCACGAAGCTTGAGAGAAAAAGAAGAAGATGTTCTTCCATTATATGAATAGATTATCTGGCTCTTCGGATGACAAAAGAGATGTTTACTTGTTCACATAGTCGATCGGATCACCGGTTGCAAAGATGAAGAGATCTTGGATAAAGAATCGATGATAACTCGTACATTTAAGCAAAGCTATCAAAGATTAAAGGATGCGATTCTCCTATATCAAAGAGAACCTTACAAATATGGAGTTCAAAAACATGTGTAGCATGATAAACAAATGATAATCCACCATAGTGCCTTAAGAAACCACCGGATTGCCAAAGATACTCAGATATGACATAGATATGATTGCGACACAACTCAAAATCACAAGAGATAACCACCATCATTTGGAGAATTAGATTGATGGAATTGGTCATATTCCACTCATGATAATTGTCATATAGCTATACCGAGAACCAACTACAATCATAAGCATCAGATCTACGCAAGTTATGCATTTAGCCCAAAAGAATTGAAGATGAAGTGAAAACTCCAGATTTATGCGTCGGTAGCAAAAGATCGAGTTAGCATGGACATGTCGATAAAGAAGGTGAATAATGTATCACACACGACTGAAAAGGAATGTGGAAACACAGATGTATCAAAGAAAAAATTTCCGCATTTTTCGGCATTAAAATACCAACTAGATGCGCAAAACCCCTTAACAGATAGAGATTAGCAACTCCACATTCAATGAAAGCATGTAGATAGGAAGAACACCCTTAACAAGATTGTGTCGGTTAACAAAGAGTCGGATAGATCCCGTCGGTTTACACATGAGCCTGTCGGTATGGAATGTACCTACAGTTGATAACCAAAGGTAGATTACGAAGCAAAGTTGGATGCAACAGATCAATAAAGGATAACCAAAGTTGATGACTAGAAGCAAGTCCATAATGTTGGAGATCTGGACAAACCATGCAAACACTATGGTCTCCTATGGTGATAAAACAAGTTCTCGGGTATTGGGTTTTGGCAAGGTAGTGGTAACCCTGGATGTATCCTTGGTTGACATCATGCTTGTAAAAACCCTTGGTTACAATCTCCTTTATGTTCGTGCTCTAGCTGTTATGGGTCTTTCTTATTTCTTCAATGAGCACTATGTGGTCCTCATGTGGAACAAGTCTCTCATGGTGGCTTTTTGTAGGGTACGTAGATCATGGCTTGTATGTGATAGACTTTTCGGGCACCACCACTACACCTGCTCTGTGTCTCTATGCCAAATCCGACAAGGGCTAGTTGTGCATCACCGCTTGGCCCATGTAAACATGAGGAATTTATAAATACTCCACATGGAGGGCCACATTCCTTGACTAAACGATGTTTCATTTGCCAAGATCGTGTGTGTAGGGCTGTGTAGGGCTTGTATTGAAGGGAAGATGCACGAGACTCCTCACAAGGCTCTTAATCAAATCACCACGGAAATATGCTTGGAACTCCTTCACATGGATCTCTTTGGATCTCTATCACATGATAGTCTTGGAGGGAAGAAATATTGTTTGGTGATTGTGGATGATTTCTCAAGATACACTTGGATTTACTTCTTCAAGTTCAAGAGTAAAACTCAAAATACCGTCATTGACTTTGCCAATCTTGTCCAACAGAAACACAATGCAACTATCTTATCCATCCGAAGTGACAACGGTACCGAGTTCAAAATTACACTTTGGATGAATTCCTTAGTGATGAGGGGATCAAGCATCAATACTACACTCCATATACCCCCAACAAAATGGTGTGGCTGAAAGGAAACCGTACCTTGATGGATGCGGCTCGGACTATGTTAGCAGAATTCAAGTCCCCATATAACTTTTGGGCCGAGCCATATCCACCGCTTGTCATGCAACCAACCGGCTCTACCTTCGAAGGAAGAAGAACATGGCACCTTATGATATACTCACTGGTCACAAGCCCAATGTTAGCTATTTTTGATTGTTTGGTTGTAAATTCTACTTTCTCAAGAAAGGAGTCCGCTTATCAAAGTTTGAGTCAAAGGCACAAGAAGGAATTTTTGTTGGGTACTCAAATCAATCTCATGCTTATAGAGAATACAACAAAGCCAATGGAAGAGCTGAAGAAACAAGCAATGTTAAGTTTGATGAAGATCATGAGTCTCTCATGAGGCAAGATGGTGTTCATGATCCAAGTGATGAAATTCCTCCTCAAGCCATAAGAAGAATGGGTGTGGGATTCTTTCGCCCCATTGAGGAACCCCTTATGGCCGAAGGAGAAGGACCAAGATCTACTCAAGTGGATCCCTCACTCTCACAATATCATCTTATCTCTCAAGGACAAACCATTTTGGCTCAATTCCCTTCAACCTCTTCCAAAGCTCCTCATGCTCAAGACTCTTCAAGCACCAGTCATCAAGCTCCTCCAAATTTACCTCCCCAAGATGGGGCTCCAACTCAAGGCAACGTCCAAGGTTAAGCTAGTGAAGAACAAGGCCAAGCTATTGTTGATCAAGGACCATCTATTTCCTCTCCAAATGATGATGAAGACTCTCACATGTTCGATATTGATGAAGATAATGAACAAGTTCATGCTTATAGTCAAGGCGGGGACTCAAATGGTGGTGATGACCAAGTGGTTGCTCAAGAATCTCATCTTGATACCCAAGCCCACCGGCAATCTTATAGACTCATCAAGCTCATCAAAGATGGCTATATCCTTGATAATGTTTATGAAGATTTTAATAGGGGTTCTACTACTAGGAAACAATTAGCCTCTTTTAGCTCTCACCATGCTTTTATCTCTCATGTTGAACACCAAAAAGTCTTTGAAGCACTTGAAGATGATGATTGGCTTGATGCGGTGAATGAAGAGCTTCACAACTTCAAGCGCAACAAGGTGTGGATTTTGGTGAAGTGGCCTAAACATTGTCAAAATGTTATCGGTGCCAAGTGGATATTCAAGAAGAAGCGTGATGCAAATGGGACAGTCATTCGCAACAAGGCAAGGTTAGTATCCCAAGGATACTCTCAAGTTGAGGGTATTGACTACAGTGAGACATATGCCCCCGTTGCTCTTCTTGAATCCATTCACATGCTTCTTGCCTTTGATACTCATCACAATTTCAAATTGCAGCAAATGGATGTCAAGAGTGCTTTCCTTAATGGTCCTTTGAAAGAATTGCTTTACTTCAAGCAACCTCTGGATTTTGAGGATCCTCTCTTCTCGAACCATGTCTACAAACTCGACAAGGCACTCTATGGCCTTAAACAAGCCCCACATGCGTGGTATGATTGCCTTAGAGAGCTTTTGTTAGACTGTGGTTTCGAAGTTGGGCTAATTGATCCCACTATTTTTTACTAAGAGAGTTTGAGGCGACTTGTTCATATGCCAAATGTTGGGTTCACAGCATAGAAAACAAAAAATTCCTACGATGGGAACTATTATACGCTAAGATCTATCTACTAGATACAAGCAATGGGTGGATATACATCCATAGAGAACATACCCTCGAAGACCGACAAAGTATAATGAGTTTGAACTCGTGGATGATGTAGTCAAACACTTGCCGATCTCAAGATCATGTGGAAGTCCTAGCGCCGCAAATCAACAACGTATCCTTCCTCATACACACGTTCAGGCCACCGAACAACCTCCACCTCCTTGCTCTAATGATGTAGTAGAAGCAGCAACTCCTTCCAGACGAAATGCCACCGGTAACATGTATCTCGCTAATCCGAGACCATGGGGGAATAATTCTAGAGGGGGAGAGAGATCCTTCAATAGGAGGTGTGAGTAAGAAGGAGGGAGAGGGGGGCCTTTTATAGGAGAGGCGGCTGCCCCCTCCCATGGACGGCGCCCATGGGGGGGGTGGGTGCCCCCACCACTTTCTCATTCATGTGGTGGAAGATCCACTCACATAAATTTGCCTCTCCATTTTCTCCACTCAAAATCCCACTCAAAATGCATTAAATTTCTACCAAATTTAATGCAACTCCAATTTAATAAAACTCTTTTATTTATTTTATTCAGAATTTTGTTAATTACTTTAATTAACAAACATTCACATAAAACCCCTGCAACATTTTAATATCACATGCAGAACCAATTTCAGCAATTTCACCCGGAACAATTCTGGTGTCTATTGAAATAATTCCAGCGCTTTGCAATTCTTTCGTCTAGAACATGTTTGCTCCAAATGGTGTTGGAAACCCTTAAGTGTGTCACCCTACGGTCCAAGAATAATGCAGACATGATTGAGACCCTTCTCGGATCAATAATCAGAAGCGAGACCTGGAGATCCATACTGACTCCCACACATTCAACGTTGACTTCTGTGATCATGAGAACCTTTAACGCTAGTAAATTAATCCATTTGTCTCATGATATATTACATGTCCGAGATTTGATCACCGGTATCCCAATACCTAGTTTGATCTCGTTACCGACATGCACTCTTTTCTCGTTCCCATGATATAACATTCTAGTGATCACATCACTTGCTTGCAAGCTATCTTAATGATATCACCGAGAGGGTCCAGAGTATATCTATCCTTCATCAGGATGGAAAAATCCCACTCTTGATCCAAGAGCCTCAACATAACACCTTTGGAGTATCTGAACCCACCTTTATAGTCACCCTTTTACGGTTTGACGTTTGATGTTATCAAGTCACTCTTCCGGTGTTAGCAATTAACATGATCTCATGGTGTTATAGCAATATAAACACAATGAATTTGATCGTAATGCTATACTTCAGATGAATGTTCATCACATCATTCACCAATGTTGTGACCTCATTATTAACAACATCCAATGTCCATGATCAAGAAACCTTGAGCATCTTGTTAATCAATGAGCTAGTTT
The DNA here is from genome assembly GCA_916181665.1 of Avena sativa. Taxonomy (NCBI): domain Eukaryota; kingdom Viridiplantae; phylum Streptophyta; class Magnoliopsida; order Poales; family Poaceae; genus Avena; species Avena sativa. The sequence continues at coordinate 563,015,835 of OV702288.1, forward strand.
ATGGAGAGGCATAACTAGGAACTTTCTATTTGTTTATTAAACACAAATGTATTATGGTTTCCGTATTAATACAATTATATCATGCAAAATAAACATCTATCATATACTTGGAATATGATAATAACAACTTTATTATTGCCTCTCAGGGCATATTCCCTTGAGTCTCCGACTTGCACTAGAGACAATAATCTAGTTTACATAGTGATAAATCTAACACCCATGGAGTTCTGGTATTGATCATGTTTTTCCCTAGGGAGAACTTTAGTCAACAGATCTGCTACATTGAGATCCGTATGTACTTTACAAATCTTTATATCTCCATCCTTGACATGCTCGCGGATGGAGTGAAACCGACGCTTAATATGCTTGGAATTCTTGTGAGACCTTGGTTCCTTGGCGTTGGCTATGGCTCCATTATTGTCACAATAGATTACCATTGGGTCCAACGCACTAGGAACCTCACCTAGTTCTGTTATGAACTCCTTCATCCAAACCGCTTCCTGTGCCGCTTATAAAGCAGTAACATATTCCACCTCCATTGATGATCCAGCTACCACAGGTTGTTTGGAACTCCTCCAACTAACTGTTGCTCCGTTCATGAGAAATACGTATTCAGATTGAGACTTAGAGTCATCCGGATCAGTGTCAAATCTAGCATCGACATAACACTTAGTGACCAACTCTTCTTCACCTCCGTATACAAGAAACATGTCCTTAGTTCTTCTTAAGTACTTAAGTATATTCTTGACCGCTATCTAGTGTTCTGAACCTAGATCAGATTGGTACCTACTAGTCAAACTAATAGCATGTGCCGCATCTAGTCTTGTACATAGCATGGCATACATTATAGAGCCTATGGCTGAAGCATAGGGGATCTTATCCATTATCTCTATTTCTTCCGCCGTAGCCGGACTTTGAGTCTTACTCAATGTCTTGCCTTGCAACATAGGTAAGAACCCCTTCTTACTTCCGTCCATATTAAACTTGTTTAATATCTTATCAAGGTATGTACTTTGCTATAGCGCTATCAGGCGTCTTGATCTATATCTATAGATCTTGATGCCTAATATATATATGATGCTTCACCAAGGTCCTTCATCAAAAATTTGTTGTTTAGATAACTTTTAACACTATTTAAAAGATCTATATCATTTCCAATCAATAATATGTCATCCGCATATAATATTATAAATGCCACATTGCTTCCACTCACTTTCTTGTAAATACAAGCCTCTCCATAAGTTTGGACAAATCCAAACTCTTTGATCATCTCATCAAAGCAGAGATTCCAACTCCAGGATGCTTGCTTCAGTCCATATGTGGATCGCTGAAGCTTGCATACCTTATCAGCATCCTTAGGATCGACAAAACTCTTAGGTTGTATCATATACAACTCTTCTTCAATATTACCATTGAGGAACGCAATCTTGACATCCATCTGCCATATTTCATAATCGAAATATGTAGCAATTGCTAACATAATCCTAACCGACTTTAGCATCGCTACGGGAGAGAATGTCACATCGTAGTCAACTCCTTGAATTTGTCAAAACCCCTTTGCGACAATTCGAGCTTTATAGATGGTTACATTACCATCAGCATCCTTTTTCTTTTGAAAATCCATTTATTCTCAACGACCTTTCGGTCGTGAGGTAAGTCCACCAAAGTCCAAACTTGGTTTTCATACATAGATTCCATCTCGGATTTCATGGCTCCTAGCCATTTGTAGGGTCATCTATTTCATCAACCATGAAATTCATAACAGGATTTTTGTACAGTTCAGGAGCTACACGTGTCCTGCTTTACCTGCGAGGTTTGGTAGTGTCCTCTTTCGGAGTTTCATGATCATTATCATTAGTTCCCTCTTCATTCGGTGAAGTCAACTCTAGAACAATTTTCCGGCGCTGCACCACTTGCCGTTTCATGAAGAGAAGGTTCAATAACCTCTTCGAGTTCTACCTTCCAACTACACACGCCTTTCGTGAGAAACACTTTCTCTAGAAAGGATCCATTCTTGGCAACAAAAACCTCGCCCTCGGATCTGTGATAGAAGTAATACCCAATTGTTTCTTTAGGGTATCCTATGAAGATGCATTTTTCCACTTTGGGTTTGAGTTTATAAGGTTGAAGTTTCTTCAGGGGTGGAGCCAAGGGGGGGTGGGGCGAGCAGGGGATAGACCCCCCTAATCGATCGCCCCCCTCAATGTCTAGCTACATGTGCTAGTATTCTAAGTGCGTTAATAGCCAGAGATAAACATGCGATTAATTAGCCCACATTTAGTTTATTCAGATGTAGTCCAACAAACAAAGCACACTAGCCCATGTGTCTATCGAGTGCCTTGTTTTCAGGATTAGAACTTCAAAAGTCACTCGATCTACATCTAGCCATACAGTTTCTGTAGATGCAAATTAGTAGATCTATCTACGACCATTTAATTGTAAATCCCGTTGCTACCTCCTAGGGCACTGTGTGACGCTGGCCACCGCTCGTCGCCTTGATACACCACAACACGAGAATAGAGAAGGATACGACCGAGTGCAAAAAGCTTCGGCGCTACACCACTACCGATGTGCAATCCGCGAACCTGTGTGTCTATGCCTAAGGTATAGTGTGAATGAATATTCTAATTCTTTTTGCGAAGATGAATATTACAATTATATTCATGCATGCTACTATCTAGATTTGTTTTGGTTAGATTGAACAGGATTCAGTATCATCGAGTTGAAACACAAATGCAAGAGTAGAACTAAAAGTACAATTTAATTTTTGCAAAAACCATGCTTAAAAAATGGAGAGAAATACATATAATAGACTAAACACTAACTATTTGTCACATCATCATTCTCTATTGATACTATACATATTTATCACTACATCAAAAAAACATTCTCTATATCAGTTTGTGATACTATACATATTTATCACCGTATCGAAAAAATATTCTCTATATCGCTCTGTGGTTGTCGTCCTCCTCGCCCCCTATGGTCAAATCCTGGCTCCGCCAATGAGTTTCTTCACATAAACATCGCAACCCAAAACTTTAAGAAATGACACATCAGGCTTGTTTCCAAACCACAACTCATACGGTGTCATTTTAACGGATTTAGATGGTGCCCTATTTAAAGTGAATGTGAAAGTTTCCAGTGCATAACCCCAAAATAATAGTGGCAAGTCAGTTAGAGACATCATAGATTGAACCATATCCAATAAAGTACGATTACGATGTTCCTACACACCATTACATTGTGGTGTTCCGACAAGTGTGAGTTGTGAAACTATTCCACAATCTCTCATGTGTGCGCTAAACTCGTAACTAAGATACTCACCTCCACGGTTAGACCGTAGAAATTTAATCTTTCTATTACGATGATTTTCCAACTCACTCTGAAATTCCTTGAACTTTTTAAAGGTTTCAGACTTGTGTTTCATCAAATAGATATACCTGTATCTACTCAAATCATCCGTGAAAGTAACAAAATAATGATATCCACCTCACGCCGACACACTCATTGGACCACATACATCAGTATGTATGATTTCCAATAAATCTATCGCCTGTTCCATTGAACCGGAAAACGACGTTCTAGTCATCTTGCCCATAAGGCATGGCTCACATGTATCAAATGATTCAAAATCAAGTGATTCCAAAAGTCCATCAGAATGGAGTTTCTTCATGTGTTTAACACCAATATTCCCTAGACGACAGTGCCACATATATGTAGATATATCATAATCAAGTTTAATCCTTTTAGCATCAACATTATGAATATGCGTAACACTATTATCGAGATCCAACAGAAATAAACCATTCATCACAGGTGCATGACCATAAAATATATCATTCATATAAATCAGACAACCTTTGTTTCCAGACTTAAATGAATAACCACATCGCATCAAACACGATCCGATTACTATGTTCATGCTCAGTGCAGGCACCAAATAACAATTATTCAGATTTATCACTAATCCCGACGGTAGGTGGAGAGGTAGTATTCCGACGGCGATCACATCAACTCTTGATCCATTGCCGACACGCATCTTGACCTCACCCCTTGCTAGCGGTCGTTTGTTCAGTAACCCCTAATTCAAGTTACATATATTAGGAACGGATCCAGTATCAAATACCCAGGGCTACTGCGAGTACTAGTCAAGTACATATCAATAACATGTATATCACATATACCTTTGCTTGCCTTGCCGACCTTCTTGTCCGCCAAATACTTGGGGTAGTTACGCTTCCAATGGCCAGTCCCCTTACAATAATAAGACTTGGTATCAGACTTAGGGCCAGCTCGGGATTTCTTTTTAGGCATGGCAATAGATTTGCCTCCCTTCTTTCCCTTTTGTTTACCCTTCTTGTCTTTCTTGAAACCGGTGGTCTTATTGATCATCAACACTTTATGATCTTTTCTGATCTCTACTTCTGCAGTTTTAAGCATTGACAGAAGCTCGGGGAGAGACTTATTCATGCCCTATATATTATAGTTCATCACGAAGCTCTTGTAGCTAGGTGGCAGAGATTGGAGAACACGATGTATGCCTAAGTCAATGGGAATCATTATTCCCAAGGACACAAGCTTATTGGCATACCTTGACATTTTGAGTACATGCTCACTAACGGAGCTGTTCTCTTCCATCATGCAGCTAAAGAACTTTTCAGAAGTATTATAACTCTCTTCGGTAGCATGGGTATCGAAAATCATTTTCAATTCACCCATGGTATCAAAGGCATTTCCATTTTCGAAACGTTTTCGAAGTTCTAGCTCTAGCCCATACAGTATGCCGCAATGAACTAAGTTGTGGTCCTCCTGATGAGTCAAATAGATGTTATTTTCCTCGGCAGGGGTATCAGGAGCTGGTGGGGGGGCCTAGTGGCACTTCTATCACATATTGCTTTTGTTGGGTCCGCAGCATAGAAAACAAAAATTTTCCTACGATGAGAACTACATGACAAGATCTATCTACTAGGTACAGAGCAACGGGTAGACATACATCCATCGAGAACTTACCCTCGAATACAACGAGTTTCGTTAATGAGTAGGAACTCGTGGTTGATGTAGTCGTACACTTGCCGATCTCAAGATCGTGTGGAAGTCCAAGCGCCGCAAATCAGCAGCGCATCCGTCCTCGCACACACGTTCAAGCCACCAGACAACCTTCACCTCCTTGATCCAGCGATCCAGCGGAAGCAGCAACTCCTTCTAGACGAAATGCCACCAGGAACATGTATCTCACTAATCTGAGACCATGGGGAAATAATTCTAGAGGGGGAGAGAGATCCTTCACAAGGAGGTGTGAGGAAGAAGGAGGGAGAGGGTGGCCTTTTATAGGAGGAGGGGGGTACCCCCTCCATGGCCGGCGCATGGGGGTGACCCCTCACCTCCCCCATTCATGTGGTGGTAACCCCTCCACATTAAAATGCCTCTTCACATTCCCTTTTAAAGTCCCCACTTTAAATGCATTAAATTTCTCTAAGTTTAATGCTCTCTCATTTAATAAAACTCTTTTATTAAATTTATTCAGAATTTTGTTAATTACTTTAATTAACAAACATTCACATATAACCCCTTGCAATATTTCAATATCACATGCAGAACCACTTTCTGTAATTTCACCCGAAACAATTTCCGGTTTCTATCGAAACAATTCATGCGCTTTGCAATTCTTTCGTCTGAAACATATGTGCTCCAAAATGGTGTCCGGTAACTCTTAAGTGTGTCACCCTACGGTTCATGAATAATGCAGACATGATTGAGAGTCCTCTCAGATCAATAATCAGAAGCGGGACCTGGAGATCCATACTGACTCCTACATATTCAACGATGACTTTTGTGATCGTGAGAACCTTTAATGCTAGTAATTTAATCCCTTTGTCTCATGATATAATACATGTCCGAGATTTGATCATCGGTATCCAAATACCTAGTTTGATCTCGTTACCGACATGCACTCTTTTCTCGTTCCCATGATATAACATTCTAGTGATCACATCATTTGCTTGCGAGCTATCTCAATGTGATATTACAGAGAGGGACCAGAGTATATCTATCCGTCATCGGGATTGACAAATTCCACTCTTGATCCATGAGCCTCAACATAACACCTTCGTAGTACTGAACCCATCTTTATAGTCACCCTGTTACGGTGTGACGTTTGATGTTATCAAGATACTCTTACGGTGTTAGCAATTAACATGATCTCATGGTCTAAGGATAAAGATTATTTCGTATGATGTTATAGCAATATAAACAAAATGACTTGATCGTAATGCTATACTTCGGATGAATGTTCATCACATCATTTCACAAATGCTGTGACCTTGTTATTAACAACATCCAATGTCCATGATCAGGAAACCTTGATCATCTTGTTAATCAACAAGCTAGTCTATAAGAGAGGCATAACTAGGAACCCTTTTTGTTTATTAAACACACATGTATTGATGTTTCCGATCAATACAATTCTAGCATGCAAAATAAGCATCTATCATATATAAGGAATACATAATAACAACTTTATTATTACCTCTCAGGGCATATTTCCTTCAGTCTCCCACTTGCACTAGAGACAATAATCTAGTTCACGTAGTGATAAATCTAACATCCATGGAGTTCTGGTGTTGATCATGTTTTGCCCTAGGGAGAGCTTTAGTCAACGGATCTGCTACATTTAGGTTCGTGTGTACTTTACAAATCTTTATATCTCCATCCTTGACATGCTCGTGGATGGAGTGAAACCGGCGCTTAATATGCTTGGAATTCTTGTGAGACCTCGGTTCCTTGGTGTTGGCTATGGATCCATTGTTGTCACAATAGATCACCATTGGGTCCAATGCACTAGGAACCACACCTAGTTCCGTAATGAACTCTTTCATCCAAACCGCTTCCTGCGCCGCTTCTGAAGCAGCAACATATTTCGCCTCCGTCGTTGATCCAGCCACCACAGGTTGTTTGGAACTCCTCCAACTAACTGCTGCTCCGTTCAAGAGAAATACGTATCCGGATTGAGACTTAGAGTCATCCAGATCGATGTCAAAGCTAGCATCGACATAACACTTAGCGACTAGCTCTTCTTCACCTCCGTATATAAGAAACATATCCCTAGTTCTTCTCAAGTACTTGAGGATGTTCTTGACCGCTATCCAGTGTTCCGAACCTGGATAAGATTGGTACCTACTATACAAACTAATAGCATGTGCCAGATCCGGTCTTATACATAGCATGGCATACAAAATAGAGCCTATGGCCGAGGCATAGGGGATCTTATCCATTATCTCCCTTTCTTCCGCCGTAGCCGGACTTTGAGTCTTTCTCAATGTCTTGCCTTGCAACATAGGTAAGAACCCCTTCTTACTTCCGTCCATATTAAACTTCTTTAATATCTTATCAAGGTATGTACTCTGCGATAGCCCAATTAGGCGCCTTGATCTATCTCTATAGATTTAAATGCCTAATATATATGACGCTTCACCAAGGTCTTTCATAAAAAATTTGCTGTTTAGATAACTTTTAACACTGTTTAAAAGATCTATATCATTTCCAATCAATAATATGTCATCCACATATAATATCAGAAATGCCACATTGCTTCCACTCACTTTCTTGTAAATACAAGCCTCTCCATAAGTTTGGACAAATCCAAACTCTTTGATCACCTCATCAAAGCGGAGATTCCAACTCCAGGATGCTTGCTTCAGTCCATAGATGGATCGCTGAAGTTTGCATACCTTATTAACATCCTTAGGATCGACAAAACCCTTAGGTTGTATCATATACAACTCTTTTTCAATATTACCATTGAGGAACACAGTTTTGACATCCATCTGCCATATTTCATAATCGAAATATGCAGCAATTGCTAACATAATCCTAACCGACTTAAGCATCGCTACGGGAGAGAATGTCTCATCGTAGTCAACTCCTTGAATTTGTCGAAACCCCTTTGCGACAAGTCGAGCTTTATAGATGGTCACATTACCATCAGCATCAGTTTTTCTTTTGAAAATCCATTTATTCTCAACGGCCTTTCGATCGTGAGGTAAGTCCACCAAGGTCCAAACCTGGTTTTCGTACATGGATTCCATCTCGGATTTCATGGCTTCTAGGCATTTGTTGGAATCCGGGCTCATCATCACTTCTTCATACGTCGCAGGGTCATCCATTTCATCAACCATGAAATTCACAATAGGATTGCCGTACAGTTCAGGAGTTGCACGTGTCCTGCTTGACCTGCGAGGTTCGGTAGTGTCCTCTTTCGGAGTTTCATGATCAATATCATTAGCTCTCTCTTCATTAGGTGAAGTCAACTCCGAAACAATTTCCGGTGCTGCGCTACTCGCCATTTCATGAAGAGAAGGTCCAATAACCTCTTTGAGTTCTACCTTCGGACTACTCACACCTTTCGCGTGAAACTCCTTCTCAAGGAAGGATCCATTCTTGGCAACAAAAACCTTGCCCTCGGATCTGTGATAGAAGGTATACCCAATCGTTTCCTTAGCGTATCCTATGAAGACACATTTTTCCGCTTTGGGTTCGAGTTTATCCGGCTGAAGTTTCTTCACAAAAACATCGCATCCCCAAACTTTAAGAAATGATAGCTTAGGTTTGTTTCCAAACCATAATTCATACGGTGTCGTTTCAATGGATTTAGATGGTGCCTGATTTAAAGTGAATGCAGCTGTTTCTAGTGCATAACCCCAAAATGACAGTGGCAAGTCAGTCAGAGACATCATAGATTGAACCATATCCAATAAAGTACGATTACGACATTCTAACACACCATTATGTTGTGGTGTTCCGGCATGCGTGAGTTGTGAAAGTATTCCACACTCTTTCATGTGTGTGCTAAACTCGTAACTTAGATACTCACCTCCACGGTCAGACCAAAGAAATTTGATCTTTCTACTACGATGATTTTCCACTTTATTTTGAAATTCCTTGAACTTTTCAAAGGTTTTAGACTTGTGTTTCATCAAATAGATATACCCGTATCTACTTAAATCATCCATGAAAGTAACAAATAACGATATCCACCTCGCCCCGACACACTCATTAGTCCACATACATCAGTATGTATGATTTCCAATAAATCTGTCGCCCGTTCCATTGAACCGGAAAACGGCGTTCTAGTCATCTTGCCCATAAGGCATGGCTCACATGTATCAAATGATTCGAAATCAAGTGATTCCAAAAGTCCATTAGAATGGAGTTTCTTCATGCGTTTAACGCCAATATGACCTAGACAGTAGTGCCACATATATGCAGATATATCATTATCAAGTTTAATCCTTTTAGCGTCAACATTATGAATATGCGTAATACTACTATCGAGATCCAACAGAAATAAACCATTCAACATAGGTGCATGACCATAAAAGATATCATTCTTATAAATCGAACAACCATTGTTTTCAGATTTAAAGGAATAACCACTTTGCATCAAACACGATCCGGATACAATGTTCATGCTCAGTGCAGGCACCAAATAACAATTATTTAGGTTTATAACTAATCCCGATGGCATATGGAGAGGTAGCGTCCCGACGACGATCACATCAACTCTTGATCCATTGTTGACTCGCATCCTGACCTCATCCCTTGCTAGTTGTCGCTTGTTCCGTAGCCCCTGAACCGAGTTACATATATTAGAAACCGATCCCGTATCAAATACCCAGGTGCTACCGCGAGTACTAGTCAAGTACACATCAATAACATGTATATCACATATACCTTTGTTTGCCTTGCCGGACTTCTTGTCCGCCAAATACTTGGGGCAATTGCACTTCCAATGGCCAGTCCCCTTGCAATAGTAACACTTGGTGTCAGACTTAGGGCTAGCTCGGGGTTTCTTTTCAGGTGCGGCAACAGATTTGCCACCCTTCTTTCCCTTGTTCTTGCCTTGCTTGTCCTTCTTGAAACCAGTGGTATTATTGATCATCAACACTTGATGTTCTTTCCTAATCTCCACATCTGCAGTCTTAAGCATTGACAGAAGCTCGGGAAGAGACTTCTTCATGCCCTGCAAGTTATAGTTTATCACAAAGCTCTTGTAGCTAGGTGGCAGAGATTGGAGAACACGATGTATGCCTAAGTGAATGGGAATCATTATTCCCAAGGACACAAGCTTATCGGCGTACCTAGACATTTTGAGTACGTGCTCACTAACGGAGCTGTTATCCTCCATCATGCAGCTAAAGAACTTTTCAGTAGCATTATAACTCTCTACGGCAGCATGGGTATTGAAAATCATTTTCAATTCTCCCATGGTATCAAAGGCATTGCCATTTTCGAAACACTTTCGAAGTTCTGGCTCTAGCCCATACAGTATGCCACAATGAACTAAGTTGTGGTCCTCCTGACGAGTCATATAGACATTCTTTTCCTCGTCAGGGGCATCAGGAGCTGGTGGGGGGCCTAGCAGCGCATCTAGCACATATTGCTTTTGTGTAGCAGTGAGGAGAATCCTCAAATTCATAGCCCAGTTGGTTTGCTACCATTCGCAGTAAGTTTCTCTTTCTCCATGAACACATTGAAATTAAAAGCAGGTGGTGCCATCTACAATAGAATTTGTAAAGTATATTTAGACTAAGGTTATGATATAATGAGTTCAACTAATCCAAATTACTAATGAACTCCCACTCAAAAACGACATCCCTCGTGTCCTTTTGGTGATTACATGAACCAAATCCACTACACCAAGTCCGATCATCACATGAGTTGATGTAGCTTCAAAGGCGAGCATTTATATGGGCATCATATCAACTATATGACTCATGCTTAACCTTTCAGTCCGTGTTCCGAGGCCATGTCTATACATGCTAGGCTCGCCAAGTAAGAACCTTAGTATTTGCGTGTGTAAAACTATCTTACACCCGTTCCTATGAAAGCGTAGATTAGAGTACACCCGATCATCACGTGATGTCTCGAAACACGATCCACAGAACGGTGCATACTTAAGGAAGAACACATTTTTATCTTGATATCTAAATGAGGGATCATCTTACAATGCTACAAAAAGCGCCAAACTAGCAGTATAAGATGCTAACATCTAATGTGTAAAGTGAGATGATATGGTCCATGCATTTGATCTCTATCATTTGCATCGTGGTATGATCTCTATCATTCCTTTGTGTGTAAGGCCAAGGTCTATGGAACTTACACGTTGAATGTGTTGTAAGAGTATCTATCATACATCTACTTACAACAATACCATATTAAGACACTAGCCCAACAACGATCTAAACTAGACGCCTCTAATTTATCAATTGCAAGTTTTACGTGGCTTAGGGCTTTCGGAGATAGAACCGTTCTTACCTACGAACATGAACCACAACGAGGATAACCAAGTTATTAGCAACTCATTGTAAATCAGATATTGACTATAGTAGGAGAGACAGACACCTGCCAGCCACTTATGCAAAACAAGTTGCATGTCAGTCATGGAACCGGTCTCATGTACGATGACATGTAAGGTTGGTCCGAGCCGCTTCATCCCACTATGCCACCAATATCCAAAATACATAGAAGATGCAATAACATGATCATCATCGCCCACATATAAACATATGTGTACTACCCGTGCAAAGCACCTACGCATAAATCAGGCTCTGATACCACTGTTGGGTCTGCAACATAGAAAACAAAAAATTTCCTACGATGAGAACTACACGCCAAGACCTATCTACTAGGTACAGAGCAACGGGTGGACATACATCCATCGAGAATTTACCCTCGAAGACAACGAGTTTTGTTAACGAGTAGGAACTCGTGGTTGATGTAGTCGTACACTTGCCGATCTCAAGATCGTGTGGAAGTCCGAGCGCCGCAAATCAGCAGCGCATCCATCCTCGCACACACGTTCAAGCCACCGGACAACCTCCACCTCCTCGCTCCAGCGATCCAGTGGAAGCAGCAACTCCTTCCAGACGAAATGCCACCGGGAACATGTATCTCGCTAATGCGAGACCATGGGGAAATAATTCTAGAGGGAGAGAGAGATCCTTCACAAGGAGGTGTGAGGAAGAAGGAGGGAGAGGGTGGCCTTTTATAGGAGGAGGGGGGTACCCCCTCCATGGCCGGCGCATGGGGGTGATCCCTCACCTCCCCCATTCATGTGGTGGTAACCCCTCCACATTAAAATGCCTCTTCACATTCCCTTTTAAAGTCCCCACTTTAAATGCATTAAAATTCTCTTAGGTTAATGCTCTCTCATTTAATAAAACTCTTTTATTAATTTTATTCAGAATTCTGTTAATTACTTTAATTAACAAACATTCACATATAACCCCTTGCAATATTTCAATATCATCTGCAGAACCACTTTCTGCAATTTCACCCGAAACAATTTCCGGTTTCTATTGAAACAATTCCTGTGCTTTGCAATTCTTTCGTCTGAAACATATGTGCTCCAAAATGGTGTCCGGTAACTCTTAAGTGTGTCACCCTACAGTTCACGAATAATGCAGACATGATTGAGACTCCTCTCAGATCAATAATCAGAAGCGGGACCTAGAGATCCATACTGACTCCTGCATATTCAACGATGACTTCTGTGATCGTGTGAACCTTTAACACTAGTAATTTAATCCCTTTATCTCATGATATAATACATGTCTGAGATTCGATCATCGGTATCCAAATTCCTAGTTTGATCTCGTTACCGACATGCACTCTTTTCTTGTTCCCGTGATATAACATTCTAGTGATCACATCACTTGCTTGGAAGCTATCTCAATGTGATATCACCGAGAGGGCCTAGAGTATATCTATTCGTCATCGGGATTGAAAAATTCCACTCTTGATCCATGAGCCTCAACATAACACCTTCGTAGTACTGAACCCATCTTTATAGTCACCCTGTTACGGTGTGACATTTGATGTTATCAAGATACTCTTCCTGACATGGGTATACCCTACAGGTACTCGAGCTTGGTATATACGGTCCAAATACGCACAGGCCCACGGTGTCTCCAAGGCCCGGATGAAAGGACTCGAGTAACCTGCGGACTCTCGATTGCTTGAACAACAAGAAAAAGCTAAAGATAGAAAGTTTGAAGGGGAAAACCCTAACTTGTAACCGACTCGACCTGCTACCTGAGACCTAGCCTATCTATATAAAGGCTAGGAGGGGCGGCGAGGAGGACACACACAACCCTAGTTTCCACAACCCTCGCCAGATTACATCTGCGCACCATTGTAACTTTCGACTCCCTCGATAATTCCACGAGCAGACAAGCAGGAGTAGGGACCTCTACGAGGCCAGGACCTGGGTAAATCCTTTGTCCCCTATGTGCTTGTTTGCTAGCCGATAGATGTCTCTAGTGCTCCCTCCTTCTCCAAAACCCAAGTCCATAACAATGGGCATTGATGAGTTAAACCCTCGTTAATTGGCGCCGTCTGTTGGAATTGGGAGTGCTGATGTTGCGGCTTCTTCGGCCCCATCAACTACGATCTACAACTCTGCAAAAGCGGAGATTCGCCAGCTCTTTGGCGCCTTCGACTTCACAGTCCACACGCCGGCCACCCGCCCGGCCTTCGAGTCTGTGGGCGACGGAATCAGCCTGGCGATTGGAAGCTTCCGCTTCCAAGTTGGTCAGATGGGCACGCTTCACATGCCTGATCAGCCGACAACACCGACGATTGTCCCGGCATCATGGTTCCCTCCATCGATCGGCACCCTCAGCGAGCTCAAAGCCCCGGTGGCAGTCGAGAATTCGACCAGCAACAGCAGTCGCGATTCTGATCTGAGCGATCTGGCCACTGAAGATGGAACCTACGGCTCCGGATCTGAAAGATGTGGAAGCAACAGCTTCCCCAATCACTTCATGTGCGCCGTCATCAACACAGGCGACACCTCCGCCAATCGCGACAACGGTGTTAACACCGGTAACGACACCGATCCACCCAACACCGGCAACGGTGGCAACGGCGGTAACGGCGGCAACCGCGCTCCCGTCAACAACGGAGGAGCAATCAAACCTCCCAGCATAATCAATGAGCAAACCGGCAAACGCGTCGTAATCAAGCTCAACGAGCAAGAGTGGGATCGCTGCCGCGAAGCCCTACGGGGCACACCTCTACCCTTTGGGTCCCCACAGGAACTGCTGATGGGCTATCACTGGCTCCTGAAGGAAGAATTCAAGCACCAACTGCAAACAATCGTGCAACTTGAGGCGCGTAAAAAGGCAGCGGACGAATCGAGCCTTCGTCGTGCTGGGCTCTCCTCCTACGGAGGATCCTCCTCAAGAGGCAACGAGTACCTTGCCAAGAAGAGGCAGTCGTGGATGGCTCACCTCACCGAACAAGAACGCATAGAGGCCGCGAAAGTCCTCGACTTCGGCTCTATGACAGTCAACACGAGAGGCAATGTGGTCCCCAGGACGCCGCAGGCTGCGGTGACGGCAGCCACCATGTACCTCCTCAATAACCAGCCGCTAGCTGGAGATCCCCGAACTGCCACGCACCACTCTACGATCACGGGTTTGGGGTTAATCGAGGTCGCCCTCGACAAGGAGCCAGTACCAGACCCAAAGAAGGGCAAAGCGCTAGCAAAGCGCCACTCCTCACCCTCCTCCAGCGATGACAGTCACGACCTGTCTCGACGCCGCCGATCATGGCGACACGACCGCGACTATGATGCACGCGACGACCTCACGCAGCGCAAGATCGACAAATCAAGGGCACGACGTGCTCGGTTGACTGACACGGAAGAAGAAGACGGGGAGCTCTTGTGCGCCCGATGCTTCAGCAGATCCATTAGGCAGAAGCGAATGCCTAAAGGGTTTAAACTCCCATCAGAGAACCCGAAATTTGACGGTCTGCAAGACCCCAAGATCTGGCTGGAGGACCACATCTCCTCCGTCAGACTCCACGGAGGCAGTCGAAGCACTGCCATGCAATGCCTGCAGCTACAGCTGCAGGGCGCCGCCCGAGCATGGCTCAATAACCTCCCACGCGGATCCATTCGCAGCTGGGATGAGCTGGTTTACAGCTTCGTGCGCAACTTTAAGGGCACGTACAAGCGGCCCGCATCAATCAAAGAGCTGAGATGCTGCCAGCAAAGATCTGGAGAATCGCTGTGCTCTTACATTCAAAGGTGGTCCATCATCAAAAACTCCACGGAGAACATCTTGGAAGACCGCGCGATTGATGCATTCAACGGTGGTGTCCGCCGCATGGAACTCAGGGAGGAGCTAGGCCGCTCAAAGCCCCAGACCATCGACCACCTGATGGAGATTGCGAATCGGTGGGCCGATGGAGAAGATTCGGTGAAGAGCCGCGCTCACTCCGACGAGGAGGCAGAACTCGAGCACAGGGGCGACCGCCGAGGCAAACGCTGCATGCGCATCTACGATGACCGTGACGACGTCAACATGGTCGCGGCCGGCTACGCCGATAAACGCGACGATAACCGCAACAGCGGATACCGTAGCGGCGGATACCGCGACTCCGGGAAAACCACGCAAGTGTGGCAACGCCGCACTCGCGATGAGGCACCCGCGACCTCCATCGAGGACAAACTGTCCGGGCCATGCACGGTACACTTCTACATCGACAAGCATGATGGCAAGAGAAAGTCCAGCCACCTCCTCAAGGACTGCCGCGAGTTCCTCAAGCTACACGAGGGATTGGTTCGGATGAACCGCAATGCAGTCGAAAGAGGCTACGGAGCCGCTCCAGGCGCCGTCGCACATGGCGCACCACCACCACCACCTGGGCTACCCTCGAATGGAGCCGCACCGGACCAGCACCACGGGGGTGAACCGTACCCACGGGCCATGGGTACCATGATGATCCAAAAGGGGCGCCCCTCCAACAGGGTGCATAAGGCCATCACTCACCAAGTCAAATTGGCCACGCACTCGCCACCATCCACCACTGAGTACCTCAGCGACAGCGAGTCGTGCATCACCTTCGACAAACGCGACCACCCGCCTCAGATACCTCGCCTAGGTCATTGCCCCCTCGTACTCGAGGCGCAAATTGGAGGTTTCGACATGAGTCACGGCTTCATGGATGGCGGAAGCGGCATCAACCTCATATTCGCGAGTACCTTGCGAGCAATGAGAATCCCGCTAACCTGCCTGGAGGCATCGGACACAACATTCCACGACATCGTCCCAGGGAAAGGCGTATACCCCCTGGGCAAAATCAACCTCGACGTCATCTTCGGCACGCCGAAGAACTTCCGGCGTGAGCGCATCGACTTTGAGGTCATCGACTGGCCCTCACAATACCATTGCATCCTTGGGTGCATCGCATTCGCTAGGTTCATGGCAGTGCCCCACTACGCCTACCTGCAGATGAAAATGCTAGGACCCAACTGCGTCATAACGATCAACGGGAGCTTTGAGCGATCTGACAGTTGCGACAGGGAATTCAATAGAATCTCCCAGTCCTTTGGCATGCATGAGGAACTCGCAAGACTGAAGGAGACGACAGACAACAGTCTGCCTCCTCTGAGTAGGCCAAGCTCACCTGACCTCTCCTTCGACTCATCTGTGCACACAAAGAAGGTGTAGGTCCATCCATCAGATCCCGCCAAGACGGCCCTCATCACCAACAACTTGAGTCCCGCATAGGAACTCGCGCTCGTCGAATTCCTCCGTGAGCACTGGGAAATTTTTTCCTGGTGTCCTGCGGACATGCCAAGAGTTCCCAGGGAATTCGCCGAGCACGCACTCAATGTCAACCCCGACGCAAGGCCAGTCAAGCAAACAATCAGGCGACTGTCTGAGCCACGAGCGCAGGCAGTCGGAATGGAGATCAACAGACTCCTCGAGCCCAAGTTCATACGCGAGATCAAGGAAAGCACTTGGCTCGCCAATACGGTGTTGGTACAAAAAAAGGACACGGATATCCTACGGATGTGTGTGGACTTCACTTCTTTAAACAAGTACTGCCCAAAAGATCACTTTCCGCTGCCACGGATCGACCAGATCATCGACTCCACCGCGTGTAAGATCTCACCATAATAAGGTAAGATCCCTGTGATTGCAGTGCTAGTCCCTGGATCGAAAATGCTAGCACCCACAGTTTAAGATGAAGTACACAGAAACAAAGGTCATTATTACATCGCATATCCAGGAATATAATGGTTCTTACAACTCACTTAGCCCAAGGCTAAGACACTTAAAGTTCACATTACATAACATAATAATAATAGAGTCTTTAGTCTTCATGCGCCACAGGCAAGCATGTCGAGTGTAGACCCGCAACCCTACTCATCATCAGAGTATCCTGCAACATAATAAGTTACAACCACAAGGGTCAATACATTTGGAATTGTATTGGCAAGTGATACCATAGGTACTTAGTATAATCCAACAACTACATGAATATATGGCTAAGGGGGGGGGTTATGGCTGGCTTTGCTAAAATTAGTTTAACTTATAGTTTTTTAAAGAAGTTTTTCATTCCAGCTATAAGGTACCAATGATAGACATCACTGAACCTTTACCCATGTTCACCCACAAGTTTTTATCTTAGAGAAATTTGGATGAGGAGATTATTGAACTACTTCACTGTCTTGAGGCTCAGAAATTGTCCATAACCGGGGACACGGCTAAGTACTTAGTTTTACCCTCTCGAGAGGTGGTGCACTTTCCCCACAAGACTCGACATGCATCGAGACAAGACTTTTCAGAAGCAATCCCTCAGACCACCACGGACGCGTTCCATCCTATCATATCTACCACCTTCTGTCCGTCTGGCTGAGTTCTTGCAACTTAGTTGGTCAAGGCAGAGCCCATATGCCATGTGGTTGCACTAGAAGCTTCATGACAAGAATGTCTCCAATCTCTTTGTTCCTGGGTGGCCATCCACAAGTGTGATACACCAGCTGACCATAGACATGGCCCCTGAGTAACCACTCAACATAATCCAAGAAAGTCCCAATCCACCCAGGTGTTTCATTAATAATAGTTGTTTTCTTAGTCAAACAAAAATAATATCTTTCCATACTATCTTGATATGTATTTTCCACCCATGAATTCTACTAGCATACCTAAGCATTCTAGCATACAAAGTCTTTTAACTAGGGGATACTACCAAGATATAGACTATAGGGTAGCATAGCATAGTATGGTAACATATGAATAATTCTATCATGCTAAGATCTACCAAAATATCACTAGTGCAATAGTGAAAATAATAGGAATGGGATGAAATATCACTTGCCTTGGTAGCTAGGGGAATAGGTACAATCCTCACAGCAACAAACTTCACAATCCACACAATCTACACAAGATCAATACAACAATAATAATTCAATCAATAAAACATTAGAAAAACATGAATGCATGCAAAATGCAATGATATGATCACAACTCTATAATTTATAGAGTCTATAGTACTGAGGATAGAATACCTCATCTAAATGCATAAGAAATACTCAAAAATAATTTATTGAACAATTTTCATGAGCAAAATACTCCTAAAAAGGTTCTGCCTATAATTCCAATTTTAAAGAGGCAAAAGTGTGAAACAAGGCCTCTATAATAAAGATCTTATTTTTCTGAAACCATAGACACCAAATTTGCATTTTTCTGAATTGTGGAACAAAAGTTATGGATTTTCTAAGTTTAATACTAAATCTGCCTATTTTTCTATTTAAACGAAATGGCTTGGCGACGTGGCGCTTTCCTATTGGTTGGTACGGATTCGGTCGGATCGATTGCTGTGGGTCGTCAGATCTCAAGTGACAACAGACGGATCAGATTAACCCGTACCGGTTCGTCCACGATCTAATCTTAGCCACAAATACAAGATCTAACGGTCCCTAGTGACCTGGCCGGAGATGGGCTGCGCTGACCAGCTGCGCGCGGCGGCGGAGCATCGACCGATGAGGTTCCGGCGATTCTACAAGGGCCAGGAGACCGTGGACACGTACCAGAGGTCGAGGAGGTCGGGGCGGTCTCGATGGAGGTCACTGCAGTGCGGGGGGTGCTCTGGCTTGGCCTGGATCCCTTGCCGGAGTTGCGCAGACGGCGGAGCTCGTGGCTCAGTGTCGGAGACGGCCACCTAGGGCTCTAACCAACCAGCAAAGGGGTCAGCAAGTTGAGCAAGGATCTGCACGACCTAGTAAAGACCAAAAGGGGGTGGCAGGAACCCTACCTTTACCGGAAAAGGTGATTGACGGTGGCGGTAGAGGGGTTCGCCAGAGTTGGACCGTGTCGTCGACCTAGTGCAAGAGAAAGCACGCTGCTGGGGTTAAAACACGCGCTAGGCCACGGCAAGTATTACAGAGCAGAGAGGAGGTCACGGCAGGGCCTGGGCTCACCGGAATTCTCGCCGGAGTTGCTTCGGACGGCAGCGATTTGAGGTGGCAATTGGGGAGCCTGGGGGCTCTCCAGGGGCAGTGACTGGGGGGAAACGGTTAGGGAGAAGGAGGGGATTAAGAAGGGGTGATCACGGTGGAGGTTTAATGCGGGTAACGCTCGAATTCGAGCCGATTTCAAAACAGCAGAGAAGAGGGAGGGGTGTTCGTCTCCTGGGATTGAAGACGACGAGGTGGCGATGACGTGGCATAGGGCCCAGTGGTAAGTGGGAGGGGTCTGGGTTGAGGGGGTGTGCAGAAAAACAGAGAGGGGGAGACTTGGCCCTGGTGGGCTGGTTGGGCTGACTTGGGCCGAAAGGCCAGATGTTGTTGCTGCTTATTTTTTTCCTCCTTTACTCTTTTTCTTTTTCTAATTCTGTTTTCTCCAAAACTTTTGATTTAAGGATTCAATTTGATTCAAACCAATTTGTGAACATTTGTAAAAACTCAAATTAGGTTTTTAGGGTATTATAAAACATATGTATCTTCTATTTTAATCCAAAGTATTTACTTGGACTTAATAGGTAATATAGCATTTTCTTTGATTCTATTTTCAAAATAAATCATATCTTTTTATTCATGGCTCAAAATTGCACCAACTTTTTGGAGGACATTCTAAATGCAATGCAAATACATGCTATGATGATATGAGTGCAATGATGATGATTTCAGATGAAAATTTGGGATGTTACAAATCTAACCCCCTTAAGATGAATCTCGCCCTCGAGATTCGGGTTGGCTAGCAAATAGGTGAGGGTGATCTCTCCGAAGTTCATCCTTTCGCTCCTAGGTTGCTTCTGATTCAGTGTGATGGTTCCACTGCGCTTTGAAGAATCTGATGGTCTTGGTACGGGTAATTCTTTCTGCGGTCTCTAGAATCTTAATAGGTTTCTCTTCATAAGTGAGATCATTATCTAGCTGAACCTCCTCCAATGGTATAGTGTCTTTCAACGATGTTTCTTCCATCTCTAGGTGACACTTTTTCAGCTGACTAACATGGAATACATTATGAACTGCTGACAAAGATTCTGGTAATTCTATCTCATATGCCACTTCTCCCTTGCGACTCAAAATCTTGAAAGGCCCTACATAGTTTGGTGCTAATTTTCCTTTGATTCCAAATCTCTTCACACCACGAAGTGGTGATACCCTGAGATAAGATCTATCACCAACCTCATAGGTAACCTCTCTACGTTTTGGATCGGCATAGCTCTTCTGCCGAGATTGGGCTATCTTTAGCCTATCCCTTACCATCTTGACTTTCTCTTCAGCTTCTTGGATTAGGTCTGGCCTGAACAAATTTCTTTCTCCTACTCCATTCCACAACAATGGTGTAGTACACTTCCTTCCATAAAGGAATTCAAATGGGGCCATTTCTATGCTTGATTGATAGCTGTTATTGTAGGAAAACTCTGCGTATGGTAGACTTTCATCCCAACTGGATCCATAATCTAACGCACATGGTCTTAGCATATCCTCTAATATTTGATTGGTCCTTTCTGTCTGCCCATCAGTTTGTGGGTGAAATGTAGTGCTGAATTCTAACCGAGTTCCCAGTGACTCGTGAAGTTGTTGCCAAAAGTGCAAAGTGAACTGAGTTCCTCTGTCGGACACGATACTTTTAGGTACCCCATGCAAAAATACAATTCTATTCATGTAAATCTTGGCTAGCTTTGCACTTGTATAAGTGGTCTTTACTAGAATGAAATGGGCCACCTTTGTCAAGCCGTCAACAATAACCCATATGGAATCGTATCCAGATTTAGTTCTGGGTAGTCCGGTGATAAAATCCATACCAATTTTATCCCATTTCCAATCAGGTATTGGCAGTGGTTGTAATAATCCTGCCGGTTTCTGATATTCTGCCTTTACACGACTACACACGTCGCACAAGGCAATGTGCTCTGCTATGTCCTTCTTTAAATTATTCCACCAAAACCTCTCCTTAACATCCATACACATCTTGGTGTTGCCATGATGAATTGAATATGGTGAGTTGTGCGCCTCTTGTAAGATCAACTTCTTAAGTTCAAGATCCTACGGAACACAGATACGTTTTTCGTACCATAAGATTCCCTGATCATCTACATGGAATCCTTTTGCCTTGCCTTCACTAACTTTACTTTTGATTTCTTCTATTTCTTTGTCCAACTTTTGGGCTTCTCGAATTTTGTCCATTAGTGTGGGTTGCACTTCCAAGGATGCAAGGTACCCTTCAGGCACTATTTCAAGTCTCAGCTCTCTAAATTGGGTACATAACTCCTCCGGCAATTCTCTTTTATTGAGGCCATTTACATGAGCCTTGCGTCTTAATGCATCGGCTATGACGTTTGCCTTTCCAGGGTGGTATTGCAAACTTAAGTCGTAATCTTTGATAAGTTCTAGCCATATTCTTTGTCTCATGTTGAGTTCTTTCTGTGTAAAAATGTATTTCAGACTCTTGTGATCAGTGAACATCTCACAACGTTTTCCCATAAGATAATGCCTCCATGTTTTTAGGGCATGCACAAGTGATGCCAACTCTAGATCATGAGTAGGGTAGCTTACTTCATGATTTTTGAGTTGTCTTGATGCATAAGCTACAACTCTACCTTCCTACATCAGTACACCTCCTAATCCTTGATGAGATGCATCACAGTATACTTGAAAGTTTTTCTCAAGATCTGGCAAACATAACACTGGTGCTGACACTAGCCTCTTTTTCAATTCTTGAAAGCTGGTTTCGCAAGCTTCTGTCCAATTAAACTTATTCTCCTTCTTCAACAGATTAGTCATGGGCTTTGCAATCTTAGAGAAATTTTCAATGAACCTCTGATAGTACCCTGCTAGGCCAAGGAAGCTACGGATTTCTTTAACTGATTTAGGAGGTTCCCATTCTGTCACAGCTGCCACTTTTGCTGGATCAACAGCTATACCATTTCCAGATACTATATGTCCAATAAAACCCACTTCATTCAGCCAGAATTCACATTTGCTGAACTTGGCATAAAGTTTATGTTCTCTAAGTTTCTCTAGAATTAGGCGTAGATGTTCTTCATGTTCTTTGCTGCTCTTGGAATATACCAATATATCATCGATGAATACCACTACGAACTTGTCAAGGAATTCCATGAATACCTTATTCATCATGTTCATGAAGTAGTCCGGTGCATTAGTCAATCTGAATGGCATCACTGTATATTCATACAACCCGTATCTAGTGGTGAATGCGGTCTTGGGTATGTCATGTTCTCTAATCTTTAGTTGGAAGTATCCTGATCGAAGATCAATTTTTGAGAACACACATGCTCCCTCTAGCTGATCGAAGAGATCATTAATTCTGGGCAGGGGGTATTTGTTCTTTATGGTCACTTCATTGAGTGAACGATAATCTATGCATAGCCTTTGACTTCGGTCCTTCTTCTCGACAAACAAGACTGGTGCTCCCCAAGACGACGAGCTTGGTTGGATAAATCCCTTTTTCAACTGTTCTCCCAGCTGTTTCTTGAGTTCTTTTAACTCGTCCACCGACATTTTATAAGGTCTCTTTGCTATAGGCCCCGTTCCTGGTAATAGGTCTATCAGAAACTCCACATCCCTATCTGGTGGCATGCCAGGTAATTCCTCGGGGAACACATCTGGATATTCCTTCACTATTGGCACATTATCTAGGCTAACCCCCTTAAGATGATTAACCTTGCTCCCCTTGGGTTCAAAGTTAGACTTGAACCTGATCCTTTTCTTTTCTGGGGTAGTGAGCATAACAGTTCACTTGGCACAATCAATCACCCCTTCATAACGGGTCAACCAGTCCATCCCTAATATAACAACTAATCCTTGGGACTCTAGGATTATTAAACTAATCGGGAACTTGTGCTTTCCAATTTCTAGAATGATATGTCGGCACCCTGAATTTACTATCATTTCTCCACCCGGAGAACTTACCTTTATAGGACATCCAATAGTTTCAGTGGAGAGTTCGTTTTTGATTACAAATGCTCTTGAAATGAATGAATGTGATGCGCCAGTATCGAAAAGGATAAGTGCAGGAAAGACATTAATCTTGAACTTACCGATCACGGCATCAGCTCCTTCTTGAATTTCCTCCACATTAATGTGATTCACATGACCCTTTTGGAATGGGTTTGGCTTAGCCCCATCAGTCTTCTTTTCTGGGCATTCATTAGCATAGTGTCCTATCTTCTTACACTTGAAACATTCCACCTGACTGATGTCTTTCTTTGCTGGCTGACTGTGACGGTTCTAACCATTTTGGTTCCCATGGCCATGATTATTGTGATTGTTCCTGAATCCACCTTTGTTATGCCCTCGATGATTGTTTCCATCATGGTTGTGGTTATTGTTATGATGGTTATTATGATTCCCATTCTTGTGGAATCCTGAACTCCCACTTCCTTCACCATGAGAGCGCTTATGAGGAGATCCTGATCCAAACTTATCAAAATGGTGCTTCCTCTTTCTACCCTCCACTTGTTTCATTTTGTTTTCCAGGATGGTAGCTTTATCACACAAAGATTGATAAGTTGGAACATATGCAACAGATAGTTGCATAGAAATTTCATCATTCAACCCATCTAGGAACTTCTCCTTCCTCTTCGCATCAGTGTCAACATCATCGGGTGCATAACGTGACAAATTATTGAACTCCTCAATGTATTCAGAAATACTACGGTGGCGTTGCTTGAGGTTATGAAACTCCTTTTTCTTCAACCCCATTATTCCAGCAGAGATGTGAGTGGTGCGAAACCCATCTTCAAACATTGCCCAAGTCACTTCCTCAATAGGGTGAGTAATTTGGAAATTGTCCCACCAAGCAGCTGCATGACCTTCCAATAAGTGTGCTGTGAATCTGACTTTTTCTGTATCCGTGCATCCAACCGTAACTAGGTCCTTATTCACAGAACGTAGCCAATCGTTTGCTACCATGGGGTCAGAGGTACCCGAGAACTTAGCAGGTCTCAGCCTTAGAAATCTGGTCAGCATATCCAGAGGTGGTGGATTGTTCTGGTTGTTGTTATTGTTATTATTGTTGTTCTGATTCTGGTTTGCCATAAATTGAGTCATCATTTGCATCAATTGGGTCTGTGCAGCCATCATCTGCTGCATTCCATTGCCATTTTCATTGTTATCCTCGTTGTTGCGTCGGGGAGGCATCTATGGGTTTAGTAAGGGTAAGTAATGATAGATAATCCAAGTAAAACAACGATCAGACAAACAAGCACATGCAAGTTCCAACATCACAACAATAACAGAGTTTGCAAAAATAACATACTAGCATAGTCACCCACAAGTCGGTATGACCTATGCAACTCAATAATAATAAAATGATAGGTAGATGGAATAGTATCACTACTCCTCCATGTCAACTTCCTCCTCCACTAGAGCTAGTCCTGCTGCGGCGAATCCTTCCTTGTATTCCTCTAAGCTTGTAGTCAAAGCATCGATCTTTGTTTGTAACTCTCTCTTCTGTGTGCGTAGCCTCTCTATCACCTCGTGATCCGCTTCCAGCTCAATGTTCTCCAGCTCTAACTCGGTCTCCAAGTCTCTAATCTTCTTGTTCTTCTCCTGAACTCTCTTCTCTTGGTTCTTGAATTTATTCTCTTGGTCTTCAAACTTCTTCTCCATTTCCTTGACTTGATTTTCCTATTCCTGGAAGGCCTTGTCCTTCTCCTTGAGTTGGACTCGTAGTTCATCATTGCTAAGCATCACGTTAGTCCTATCAGTATCAAGGTGTCTGATAAGGCTCTCTAAGTCCTGGAGGTAGTGACGCACGAGCTTGATAGACTCCTTAGTGGCCCTGTCCAACACAATAGGCTCTCCATCCTCATCGCGCCTCCCAAAGAAGTGGAAGTAGTTGCTCTTGATCTCAGCAGAGTGACGTCCACATAGGCGTCCCAACAGCTCCTGCATAGCGACGTTGAGGCCCCTCTCCATGTCATCATGGAGAATCTTGAAGGTAATCTCCCCAGTTTGGGGCTCTGTCTCACGCCCTGGCTGGGTAACTCTAAATCCCCATTAGTCCTTCCTCTGAAACTTCCTCAGCTGATGTCCCTGAATAGTGGGGATTGGAAGAGCGAGCACTTGGACTAGCTCCAACATATGAGTCCCAAAGCGAGTCCCTTTGAAATCCTCGGCCGTGCTGTAGACAAAATTCGGCATCTTTTGCATAGTATAGAGAAAATTAGTAACATACAATAGGGAAAGAAAATACAAGTCACAAAATAAAAGAAAAATCAACCAACATGACATTCCAAGTAGCATTACATTAATTCAACTCAAGCACTCAAGGTTCCAGACATAACTTATTTTTACCATACCACATAGGTTGGTATGATCGAAATACTAACGTGATAAAATGCCAAGGGTGGTAGTCCAACTAATATCTCACTCCTTCTTAACCAAGGTGGCAATCTGGGCATCCTTGGCAGCCATCTGCTTGTCTTGGTCAAATAGCTCCAACGCTAGGCCTATGATATCCTTACTTAGGCGTTTCACAGTGGCCTTTGAGTCTTGGACAAGACGCTTCTCCTCCTTGAGATCTTCCTGAGTATTGAGCATTCTATACTTGAGTCTCTCCCCAAGCTCTTCAATAGCTTTCCATGCAACATTCCTTGCAGAGTCAAAGAATGACGGGTGCATTTCAGAGTTGGTGAACATGCAGAATCCCGTACTCTTGGGATAGTCTTCCTTGTTCTTGTACAAGTGGAGTTGCACCCACCAATACTCTTGTCCTTCATCTATCACAGGAAATCCCTTGTACACGGCTTCACCGTTCATCCCCAAGCCGAGCATGAGGTTCTTGAGCACATTGGGAAATTCTATCTCACACTCCAGGGTCATAGTCATCAGTGGTCCCTTCTTGACAGATTCATTGATGGTGGACATCTACAAAAATAGATGAGAAGGATGATTAGGGAAAGCTTTACGAGATGAAAAGACAAGTGTGAGGTCTGAAATATAGAGTTATTTTTCCTAAGGGTTCTCCTTAGTCTAATCCATTCTAGGGTCACGAACCTACAGGCAACACAATGCTCTGATACCATCTGTAAGATGTCACCATAATAAGGTAAGATCCCTATGATTGCAGTGCTAGTCCCTGGATCGAAAATGCTAGCACCCACAGTTTAAGATGAAGTACACAGAAACAAAGGTCATTATTACATCGAATATCCAGGAATATAATGGTTCTTACAACTCACTTAGCCTAAGGCTAAGACACTTAAAGTTCACATTACATAACATAATAATAATAGAGTCTTTAGTCTTCATGCGCCACAGGCAAGCATGTCGAGTGTAGACCCGCAACCCTACTCATCATCAGAGTATCCTGCAACATAATAAGTTACAGCCACAAGGGTCAATACATTTGGAATTGTATTGGCAAGTGATACCATAGGTACTTAGTATAATCCAACAACTACATGAATATATGGCTAAGGGGGGGTATGGCTGGCTTTGCTAAAATTAGTTTAACTTATAATTTTTTTAAAGAAGTTTTTCATTCCAGCTATAAGGTACCAATGATAGACATCACTGAACCTTTACCCATGTTCACCCACAAGTTTTTATCTTAGAGAAATTTGGATGAGGAGATTATTGAACTACTTCACTGTCTTGAGGCTCAGAAATTGTCCATAACCGGGGACACGGCTAAGTACTTAGTTTTACCCTCTCGAGAGGTGGTGCACTTTCCCCACAAGACTCGACATGCATCGAGACAAGACTTTTCAAAAGCAATCCCTCAGACCACCACGAACGCGTTCCATCCTATCATATCTACCACCTTCTGTCCGTCTGGCTGAGTTCTTGCAACTTAGTTGGTCAAGGCAGAGCCCATATGCCATGTGGTTGCATTGGAAGCTTCATGACAAGAATTTCTCCAATCTCTTTGTTCCTGGGTGGCCATCCACAAGTGTGATACACCAGCTGACCATAGACATGGCCCCTGAGTAACCACTCAACATAATCCAAGCAAGTCCCAATCCACCCAGGTGTTTCATTAATAATAGTTGTTTTCTTAGTCAAACAAAAATAATATCTTTCCATACTATCTTGATATGTATTTTCCACCCTCGAATTCTACTAGCATAGCTAAGCATTCTAGCATACAAAGTCTTTTAACTAGGGGATACTACCAAGATATAGACTATAGGGTAGCATAGCATAGTATGGTAACATATGAATAATTCTATCATGCTAAGATCTACCAAAATATCACTAGTGCAATAGTAAAAATAATAGGACATGGGATGAAATATCACTTGCCTTGGTAGCTAGGGGAATAGGTACAATCCTCACAACAACAAACTTCACAATCCACACAATCTACACAAGATCAATACAACAATAATAATTCAATCAATAAAACATTAGAAAAACATGAATGCATGCAAAATGCAATGATATGATCACAACTCTATAATTTATAGAGTCTACAGTACTGAGGATAGAATACCTCATCTAAATGCATAAGAAATACTCAAAAATAATTTATAGAACAATTTTCATGAGCAAAATACTCCTAAAAAGGTTCTGCCTATAATTCCAATTTTACAGAGGCAAAAGTGTGAAACAAGGCCTCTATAATAAAGATCTTATTTTTCTGAAACCATAGACACCAAATTTGCATTTTTCTGAATTGTGGAACAAAAGTTATGGATTTTCTAAGTTTAATACTAAATCTGCCTATTTTTCTATTTAAACGAAATAGCTTGGCGACGTGGCGCTTTCCTATTGGTTGGTACCGGTTCGGTCGGATCGATCGTTGTGGGCCGTCAGATCTCAAGTGACAACAGACGGATCAGATTAACCTGTACCGGTTCGTCCACGATCTAATCTTAGCTACAGATACAAGATCTAACGGTCCCTAGCGACCCGACCGGAGATGGGCGGCGCTGACCAGCTGCGCGCGGCGGCGGAGCATCGGCCGATGAGGATCCGGCGATTCTACAAGGGCCGAGAGACCGTGGACACGTACCAGAGGTCGAGGAGGTCGTGGCGGTCTCGATGGAGGTCACTGCGGTGCGGGGGGTGCTCTGGCTTGGCCTAGATCCCTCGCCGGAATTGCGCAGACGGCGGAGCTCGTGGCTCGGTGTCGGAGACGGTGACCTAGGGCTCTAACCAACCAGCAAAGGGGTCAGCGAGTTGAGCAAGGATCTGCACGACCTAGTAAAGACCAAAAGGGGGCGGCGGGAACCCTACCTTTACCAGAAAAGGTGATTGACGGTGGCGGCAGAGGGGTTCGCTGGAGTTGGACCGTGTCGTCGACCTGGTGCAAGAGAAAGCACGCTGCTGGGGTTAAAACACGCGCTAGGCCACGACAAGTATTACAGAGCAGAGAGGAGGTCACGGCGGGGCTTGGGCTCACCGGAATTCTCGCCGGAGTTGCTTCAGACGACAGCGATTTGAGGTGGCAATTGGGGAGCCTGGGGGCTCTCCAGGGGCAGTGACTGGGGGGAAACGGTCGGGGAGAAGGAGGGGATTAAGAAGGGGTGATCACGGTGGAGGTTTAATGCGGGTAACGCTCGAATTCGAGCCGATTTCGAAACGACAGAGAAGGGGGAGGGGTGTTCGTCGCCTGGGATTGAAGACGACGAGGTGGCGATGACGTGGCACAGGGCCCCGTGGTAAGTGGGAGGGGGTGGGTTGAGGGGGTGTGCAGAAAAACAGAGAGGGGGAGAGTTGGCCCGGGTGGGCTGGTTGGGCTGACTTGGGCCGAAAGGCCAGATGCTGTTGCTGCTTATTTTTTTCCTCATTTACTCTTTTTCTTTTTCTAATTCTGTTTTCTTCAAAACTTTTGATTTAAGGATTCAATTTGATTCAAACCAATTTGTGAACATTTGTAAAAACTCAAATTAGGTTTTTAGGGTATTATAAAACATATTTATCTTCTATTTTAATCCAAAGTATTTACTTGGACTTAATAGGTAATATAGCATTTTCTTTGATTCTATTTTCAAAATAAATCATATCTTTTTATTCATGGCTCAAAATTGCACCAAATTTTTGGAGGACATTCTAAATGCAATGCAAATACATGCTATGATGATATGAGTGCAATGATGATGATTTCAGATGAAATTTTGGGATGTTACACCGCGGGATGCGAGCGCCTCTGCTTCCTCGACGCCTACTCAGGCTATAATCAAATTCGAATGAAGGAGGAAGATCAGGAGAAAACAGCGTTTACAACGCCCTTTGGTGTGTTCTGTTACAACACAATGCCCTTCGGGCTAAAAAACGCGGGAGCCACCTACCAGCGATGCATGCAGGCTTGCCTCAAGGAACAACTAGGTCGCAACATCCAAGTCTATGTCGACGACATAGTAATCAAGATCAAGGAGGAAGCCTCTCTAATCAACGATTTGCGCGAAACCTTCACCAACCTCGATCGCTACCAGATCAAGCTCAATCCGGAAAAATGCGCCTTCGGCGTACCATCTGGGCAACTACTCGGGTATCTCATCTCCGCGAGGGGAATCGAGGCGAACCCGAAGAAGATAAAAGCCATACTGGCCATGGAGAAGCCGGAGAACATAAGAGGCGTCCAGCAACTAGCCGGACGAATCATGGCCCTCAGTCGATTTATCAGTCGGATGGGTGAAAAGGCACTGCCCTTCTACCAGCTCCTCCGCAAAGATGAAAAATTCGAGTGGACCAATGAAGCGCAAGAAGCATTCGAAGATCTCAAGCGCCTGCTATCCACTTCGCCAGTACTGGTGACTCCGCGAGAAAGGGAACCACTGTTGCTGTACATCTCCGCCACCAACCAGGTGGTCAGCACAATGCTCGTCGTCGAGTGGCTGAGGAAAATAAGGTCCACGGCGTACAACGCCCGGTATACTACCTCAGCGAGGTCCTCACGCCAACAAAACAGATGTACCCGCACTACCAGAAGCTGGCGTACGGCATCTTTATGACCGCCCAACGATTGCGTCACTACTTCCAGGAACACCCAATCGTGGTAGTCAACGACGCCCCGTTGGGACATATCCTCAATAACACCGACGCCACGGGGCGAGTCGCGCTTTGGGGAATAGAGCTGTCTCCACGAGGCATCACATACGAAAAACGCGACGCCATCAAGTCGCAAGTGCTCCCTGACTTTCTCGTGCACTGGATGGAGAACTAGCTCCCGGACAAGCCATATATGTCCTACCTCTAGACAATGCAATTCGATGGGTCCAAGCGGAAAGATGGAGCAGGTGCAGGTGTCATACTGACATCACCTCAAGGGGACAAGCTGAAGTATATCCTGCGAATGCAGTTCACAGCCTCAAACAACGAGGCTGAATACGAGGCCCTGTTGCACGGGATGAGGATGGCAAAAGCCTGCGGCGCCAAAAGGCTCATCATATATGGCGACTCCAAGTTGGTCGTCAACCAAACAATGCACGAGTGTGACGCACTGAACGACAACATGATCGCGTACCGCGACCTCTACGATACACTCGAGGGAGACTTCGACGGTTGCGAGTTGCGACACATAGGTCGTGAAAGCAACGAGGAGGCGGACACACTCGCCAACATAGGCTCTACCTGCGCCCCCATACCACCTGGGGTATTTCTCGAGCGCATATGCGAGCGCTCCGTCAAGCCAAAGGCCGCAAAGAAGAAAACAATCGCAACAACGGACTCGGGGGCTACGCCACCCAATGAGCCAATGGCACTCGATGACTTGGTGCTGGACACAGGACTCGAGGGACCAATGAGCATCATGATGATCAAGCAATCTTGGACACAACCGTACATTACGTACCTCCTCAGCAAGAGACTACCGGATGACCCGACAGATGCACGACACATCGCACGGCACTCCAAGACATTCGCCGTTATCAACGGCGAACTGTATAAACGCAGCATCATAGGAGTGCTACAACGATGTGTCTCCATGGCCGATGGAAGGGCAGTTCTCCTCGACATCCATGAAGGGACCTGCGGGCACCACGCCGACAGTCGCGCCCTCGTTGCTAAAGCTCTACGAGCTGGATTTTACTGGCCCATGGCCATGCGCGACGCCAAGGACATAGTCCAAAAATGCAATGCTTGCCAGCGATTCGCGGACAAGCCACATGCACCAGGCGCAGAGCTACGACCTATTCTATTGGCCTGGCCCTTCACACAATGGGGGCTCGACATGGTTGGCAAGCTTCCAAGGTCCTCGCGTGGAGGCTACGTTTACCTCTTGGTTGCAGTCGACAAATTCACCAAGTGGATCGAGGCCATGCCGGTGACCAACCAATCAGGGCACAGCGCAGTCAAGTTCTTCGAGCCCATCGTCTACCGCTTTAGCGTACCGCACAACATCATCACCGACAATGGGACGAACTTCACATCCAAGGAGTTCCAAGAATTCTGCGAGAACCTGGGGATTAACATCAGCTACGCCTCAGTCGCGCATCCACAGACCAACGGCCAGGTGGAAAAAGCAAACGGGTTCGTCTACAGTGGCATCAAGAAGCGACTCCTCCGACCACTCGAACAAGCCGCGGGTTGCTGGCCAAATGAGCTGCAATCAGTACTCTGGAGCCTATGTACAACTCCAAACAGCGCCATGGGCTACACGCCATTCTTCATGGTGCACGCAGCAGAAGCAGTACTACCCGCCGAAGTACGGTACAAGGCACCGCACGTGGTCGCTTACAGCGAACAAGAGTCATCCCTTGCACTCGAAGACTCCGTCGACCTCCTTGATGAGGCAAGAGAAATCGCTGCAGAAAGATCCACGATCTATCAGCAGAACCTGCGCAACTACCACAGTAGAAGGCTTCGCCCCAGATCCTTCGTCGAAGGTTACCTGGTCCTGCGACTGAAGCAGCAGGGGCATCTCAAACTCGAGTCCCCCTAGGAAGGTACGTACGTGATTACAGAAGTAATCCCAGGTGGCACCTATCACCTTCAAGATTTAGAGACAGGAGTCGCATACTCCAACCCTTGGAACGTCGCACAACTGCGACGCTTCTACCCCTAGTCGTTTTTTTACTTTTCCATCACAAATAAGGCTACTCAGCCAAGGCTACTTAGCCGCACATTGTACCTCGCACTGTTCTTCGAATAAATAAAAGCTAAGTGCCCCAAAACTCCGTGTTCTCCTTCACTTTGTCAATTTTCCTACTCGGGGGCTGCGCCACCCGGCATACATCTGTTCTTCAAACAAAACGCGATATCCTGAGTAGCTGGCACATCAATCGAACACCTGAACACAAACTCAACCCAGCTGCAACGCATCTGACAGGTTGACAAGGGACCGAGATAAAAGATGGCCAGGCTAACGAAAAGGACTCGCATAGTGCAATGCACCTCACGCTCACAAAGCTCTTTATACATATTCGACGATAAATTATCTACAACATTTATACGAACTTTACAACACAAGTACACTTATGTGCATGATACAAATTTGGCTACCCTTGCAACAGGAGAACGTTGGTTTGTTCCTCGAAGAAGTCGACGATCTCCTCTGCTGGACGGTCCACCGCCTGATAGTGCGGTACCATATTTCAGGCAGATCCTGCCGGCAGCGCTGGGGGACCAGAGGCGATGGTGGCAACATCCACGTCAGGCCTATGCAATCGCACCATTGAGAGGGCAGACTTGGCACCAGCCACCAACTGCTGCCTCACGCACTCGCGAACCGCGGACAGATCTTGAAATTTTGCAAGGAGAGCCAGCAGGCTTGATGGAGCGTCATCCAACGGGAACATCGCCCGATAAATATTCTTCAAGCACGACTGCGACTTCTTCAGGAAGAGCAGCACTCGCGATGTGCGATCCTGTAGGGTCGCCAACACAGTCGCACGATCATGATCTACCCAGAAGTATCCACTCTCTTGAAGTTGCTCCTGGGTGAGATCATGGAGGCGAATGGCAATTCTATCCTTCTCCTCCTGCGGATGGCGCGCGCTAACAACTACACGAAGCAGCATCAATAGCATGAGTACAACGTACCGCTGCGAGTAACTACGAAGGAAAAGGTGAGAATAAGCAAACTAACACTTAAACTGGTCGCCCAGCTGCGTCACCTCGCCAAGCAGATATTGCTCGCGGGCGGCGGCTTTTTCCGCCTTCGACTTCCACACGTCTGCGCTACCGCGGATCACGGGCAACTCACGCTCCATCTGCTTCACGCAATCACAAAGTCGCGAAAGCAAGGATAGCTCCTCTACCCTGGAGCGCGGGGGTGCCACTGTATCATCAAGAGATGGCGAGTCCTGGGTTCCCCCATGAGAGCACTTGATGTACCCTACCACAAGTCAAGACAGAGGCAAATAAGGCGACCAAATTAACACAAAGGCGAAGGGAACAGATGCATTCAGGATCGGCATAAGTATTCACAGACACACTCGCCAGCAGGCATGTTCTCAAACCAAAAGAACAATCAATCAACTATTACAAAAGATAACTACGGAGCAGCTGGCTTCTTCGACTTTGACGGCTTCGGGGGCTTCATCAAGTCCGTGGCAGTATCAGACGCCACTGACTTTCTGCTGGCCCCTGAGGCCAAGGCTTTCGCCGCCTTCTTAGCACGTTGGAGTTCCTCCGAGTACTTCACAACAATATTTATCAAGTGATGGCCATATTTAGCACAGGCAGTCGCAAAAGGAGCAAAGACTACCTGCTGACCATCCGCGCCAACAGGCATCGCCTTTGACACCGCGGAAGGATCGATATCAGCTCCGTGGGCTTGCACCATCGTGAGTGTCATGGACGCGCCAGCCGTGCAGAGGAAGTTCTTGTAGGCAGAAGGCACACCACCGGCGAATGACTCCACCAGCTCGTCCATATTATCGATGAGTTCCGCCTTTGGCATCAACTCCTCCCGGAGGCGACTGAGAGCGACCTTGGCTTTGGAAAGTGTATCCTGGACGGCGGCGCTGTGGTCCTCGACTGCAGACACCGCACCTGCCAGAGCATCGTCGCAACGAAGGGCCTGCGGGTCAAAGCTCAGATCGCCAGCATCTGCACATGAACCCATGCATGGATCAAAAACTTCAGCGCTACCAACAAAAAACACTAAGGGTAGAGAAGGACATCAATATCTACAGGCAAAAGTATCTGAGAGAACCTTGGCGACTAAGAACAGTTGTTCTTCGAACAACTTTTCCCTGGCCGTAAAGGACGCACACAAATCCTCTTCACGCTTCTGTGCCTCGTCACGAGCTGCGAGTGCCTCGTCGCGACCCTTCACAGCCGCGGCAAGCATTTTCTCCAAGGTGGCGACGTTGCGCAGTAAAGCGTTATGTTCAGCTACACGACATTCAAAGTTGACTATCAGTCAACTATACCAAAGAAGGAGAAGATGAAAAATAATAAGTGTAGAATGCTCACTTTCGACCACGCGGTGGCGCGTCTCCAGCATTGCATGCTGGCGACCCATCGCCATCACCTGCTCTGCCACTTGTGCGGCTTCCTTTACAAGGAGCTGTCACACAAACAAGGAATCAATGAAAGCAACGGATAGCGTCGACTGCTACATTAAAAAGAAGGAAAGATATACTTACATGGTCCTCCAATGACTCCGAAGAAGTTTGCTGTACCGTCATCCGAGCAACCATTTGATGCTCCCCTACGTGAGGAGAGCTCGAAGAATTGTGCCCGGAGTGGGCCGCCACAAGAGGGGAAGGAGCACGCTCGACCTCTTTCTTGGCCTTTGAGGTCGAGACTCCTGATTCCTTCAAAAACTCGACGTCACCAGAAGATGACGACGCCTCTTGACTACAAGACAAAATCCACATTGAGAAAGGGAAAACTCCAGGGCAAAGCCAACAAGAAGAAAAAAGAGTAGTAGAAATGAACTTGAAAACTTACCAGTCAACCTTGTCAAAATCAAATGTGGCCTCTACCGATTCCGACGAAGACTCCTTAGGCAGTCGCATCTTCTTGCGAGAAGATGGTGCCACAGCTCTCACATGAACAACGGGAATTGGCGACTCCGCGCCAACAGCCATGCCTTCTGGAGTCGAAGGAGATGACGCGTCAGAATCCTCTCTACGCGAACGCTTGCGAGTATCCAGACTCTCGGACTCGAGGGCTTCCTCTTCCACATCAGAAGGGATAGTCGACTCAGACTCGTCCTCTTCCAAAGCTTCCTGAGGAATAATCCCCTCAGGGAGAGGGGGCATACAAGGTGACACCGCCCAATCCTGCACACAGAAAGTGAAGATCAGCAAAAAAGAACAAGTAAGCAACAGAAAAGCAATCGCGAAAACAAGCTACTGCGTAGCACAAACTGTACCTCAGGAGGAGGGTTCGAAGCATCAAAAGGAGGAACGACTGGCTCATTCAGAAGCACATCCTTGCCAGTGTACTTCGTGACCAGTCGAACCCTCTTATCCACCTCACTCGCGGACATGCCATCGGCAGACACGCGAGTGGCATCATCAGCGCCAGCCCATTGAAACATGGGATGGACTCTGGCTTGGAGAGGCTGGACGCGACGGTGCAACCAAGTTCTGATAAGGGCGCAGCCTCCCTCTTCCACGCCTATGCGACTCTCGAGGTCGCAGACGCGTTGATACAGCACGTCTGTCTCTGCGAGTTCGCCAGGCATAACTACGTTCTTCCAGGAACGCATCTTCTTGCAGGGAGTCGCGGGATCAAAGGGTGCGAGTCCAAAGTGCTCATCTTTGGACTTCTGATCGTGGACATAGAACCATTTGTCCCTCCCTCCCTGGACAGACTTGGTGAGCTTGATGTCGAAATAGGTGGCGGATGGGTCGACATGGATTCTGCAACCACCTACGTCATAAACTAAAGAGCCAGATGCGGACTGACGCTTCAATTTAAAAATGCACTTGAAAAGACAAAAGTGTGGCTCAATTCTGAGCTAGCACTCGCAAAGAGTGATGAAGCAGGTGATGTGGAGAATCGAATTTGGGGACAACTGATGGAGCTGGAGCCCGTAGAAACAAAGAAGACCCCTAAGAAAAGGGTGGAGAGGCAAGGAAAGACCACGAATGATGAATGCAAGAAACATCACTCGGAAAACAAAGGGAGGAGCAGGAATGATCTCACCGCTGGGGACGCGCGCATCGGCGGCTGCTGCAGAGATAACTCCGTCTTGGCGAAGAAGACGGAGATCCGACGCCTTGATGATGGAAGGGCGCCACGCACCATTTGTCACGTGGGTGCCCACGACCATCTTCTTCCCGCCGGTGGTGGTGCTGGTGCCCGCAGCAGCGGAGCTACCCTTCTTCTTCATCGCGGCGACGGTGGCCGTGGAATCAGCAACATCGCCTCCTTTCTTCTTCCCCATTGAACAGCAATGATGCGAGCGCTGGAAGTAGCTCGGAAACGAGCGGAGGTGGTCCGGTGCTGTGGAGGAAATGAGCGCAAGAAAGAGCAGAAGAGCAGCAACAATGGCGATGGCAGCAAGGTAGAAAGAACGCAGATGGGAAAATTACCGCCGTAGCATCGCTACTTAACCCCTAGAAGATGCAATCCAACGGCTCAGAAAAACCCTACTTGACGCGTGGCACACATCGTGTTGGACACGTGGAGAAGGAGAAGCGCGAACCGTCCCTCCACTACTCCCATTACGCGCAGAAATCAAGGAGGCGCAGTTAAAATAAACATTACGCACGCCCAGTCAAATCAAAGTTGGGAAGTGGGACCCACCGCTCGTCACGTCCCGTCAAACTCGCTCACGCGGGTAACTGAGGTCATACAAGCGTCAGCACTGACGTCATCAAAGCTACGCAGTGGAAAAATTCGACTACTTTAGTCCTTGCTGGAGTCTTTGACTCCACCAAGCACTCAGGGGCTACTCCCATAGGGAGCACTGGCCGCGCACCCTACCATTTTCTTTTCTTTTTGTAGGAAGAAGGACAATCAAAGACAAACCCAAACCATTCGAAAAATACAATTCGACTGTGGACATGGGTTACTCCCATAGGGAGCGCTAGAAAATTTTGACTGAAACAAGCAACCAAAAGACGACAGCAGTCGCAAACGTTATTTAGTCCCTTCCCGAGTCTTCGACTCAACCAGGCACTCGGGGGCTACTCCCATAGAGAGTGCTGGTCGTGCACCCTATGATTATTTGTACAGAAAATTATGTGTTGATAACGTCAGCACTCGCAGCTCATGGAGACACTGCCTCATGATTTTTCCCTATAAAGAGACTGAGTCTCCTGGGTCACCCGAATCGTCTCCGCGATGATAAAATTCGGATGCCGCGCTTGCAGCATGAAGGTAAGTCATGAATAAGGCCTGGCAACGCATTAGCTGCGCACTACCAGAAACATATCCGTGCCTACAGGTGCAATGAACATGCCTTGACGGACGCGTCGAGTGCTCACACCCATATAACTGGAATTCGACTCCTGTAAGACCTCCGCGGCTTGAGTCGAATTATGCCAGCACTTTTCCGGATTCGAGTCTGGGGACTCGAGTTCGAGTAGATTGCGTTGTCTCAGCCTAAGGTGGTTAACTGATACCGATACTTCGGTTACATCGGGCACGCATATCGACAATCCCTATGACACAAATAAAAGCAGCCGAAATTGTACTCATTCAGGCACTCGAAGACTTCAAAAAGTCCCCAGTCGAATCTACGATTCCACTGGACACTCGGGGGCTACTAACATGGGTATACCCTACAGGTACTCGAGCTTGGTATATACGGTCCAAATACGCACAGGCCCATGGTGTCGCCAAGGCCCGGATGAAAGGACTCAAGTAACCTGCGGACTCTCGATTGCTTGAAGAACAAGAAGAAGCTAAAGATAGAAAGTTTGAAGGGGAAAACCCTAACTAACTGACTCGACCTGCTACTCGAGACCTAGCCTATCTATATAAAGGCTAGGAGGGGGCGGCGAGGAGGACACACACAACCCAAGTTTCCACAACCCTCGCCAGATTACATCTGCGCACCATTGTAACTTTCGACTCCTTCGATAATTCCACGAGTAGACAAGCAGGAGTAGGGACCTCTACGAGGCCTGAACCTGGGTAAATCCTTTGTCCCCTGTGTGCTTGTTTGCTAGCCGATAGATGTCTCCAGCGCTCCCTCCTTCTCCAAAACCCAAGTCCATAACAATGGGCATTGATGAGTTAAACCCTCGTCACTTTCGGTGTGAGCAATTAACATGATCTCATGGTCTAAGGATAAAGATTACTTCGTATGATGTTATAGCAATATAAACATAATGACTTGATCGTAATGCTATACTTCGGATGAATGTTCATCACATCATTTCACAAATGCTGTGACTTTGTTATTAACAACATCCAATGTCCATGATCAGGAAACCTTGATCATCTTGTTAATCAACAAGCTAGTCTATAAGAGAGGCATAACAAGGAACCCTTTTTGTTTATTAAACACACATGTATTGATGTTTCCGATCAATACAATTCTAGCATGCAAAATAAACATCTATCATATATAAGGAATACATAATGACAACTTTATTATTGCCTCTTAGGGCATATTTCCTTCAGCTTTTGTGCAGTAGTGAGGAGAATCCTCAAATTCATGGCCCAATTGGTAAAGTTGCTACCATTTGTTGCAAGTTTCTCTTTCTCCATGGACACATTGAAATTAAAAGCAGGTGGTGCCATCTACAACAGAATTTGTAAAGTTTAGACTAAGTTTATGATATATCGAGTTCAACTAATCAAATTATGAATGAACTCCCACTAAAAAACAACATCCCTTGTGTCTTTTTGGTGATTACATGAACCAAATCCACTACACCAAGTCCGATCATCATGTGAGTCTGTGTAGCTTCAAAGGCGAGCATCTATATGGGCATCATATCAACTATATGACTCATGTTTAACCTTTCGGTCCGTGTTCCGAGGCCATGTCTATACATGCTAGGCTCGCCAAGTAACAACCTTAGTACTCGCGTGTGTAAAACTGTCTTACACCTGTTTATGATCTTTGATTCAAGTACACCCGATCATCACGTGATATTGATACGTTGCTAACGTATCCATAATTTTTGATGTTCCATGCTTGGTTTTATTTACTTTCTTATGTTTTGTTCCAACTTTCTATACACTTTCATTAATAAGAGCCACAGTGCCAGCTGCCTGTTTTCTGCTGTTTTTGGTTCTAGGAAAGTCAGAAAATGAATATTCTCGGAATTGGACAGGACAAAAGCCAAAGTCAGTTTTTCACCAAGGGACACAAGGAGCCAGAATACGAGACGGAGAGGGGCCAGGGGGCGCCACACCACCTGGCCGTGCGGCCCAGCCTGGCCTATGCCAGGGGGTGGTCTTGCCGCCTTCGACACCCCCTCGGCCTCCCCTTTCGCCTATAATATGCCTCCGATACAGAAACCCTAAGTACCCGATCAAAATTCCACGAAAGAGTCTGTAGCCGCCGTCATCTCCATCCCTAGATAGGGAAGGATCTAAAGCTCTTCCTAGCACCCTGCCGGAGAGGGGAATTCACCTTGGAGGCCTTCTTCATCATCATGCAAGCCTTCGGTGTGATACGTGAGTAGTTCAACCTTGGACTACGGGTCCATGTAGTAGCTAGATGGTTGGTTCTCCTCCTTTGTGCTATCATGTTTAGATCTTGTGAGCTCCGTTCATGATCAAGATCATCTATTTATAATTCTACATGTTGTGTTTGTGGGGATCTGATGGATATTGAGATTCTATTTCAGATTGATTATTGATTCTACCATGTCTTTGTTATTTGTGATCTTGCATGCTTTCCGTTGTTAGTAGCTATCTTGGCCAAGTAGATGCTAGCAACTCTAAGAGTTAGTATTTATGCTCGGTAGTGGGTTCATGCCTCTAGTAATCTGGGGAAGTGACAGAAATCTCTAAGGTACTAGATGTGTTGTTGCTACTAGGGAGAAAACAACAATCCTTTGTTCATAGAACAATCGTATTGTTTACTTTACATGCAATGCGTAATGCAATTATCCGTTGCTTGCAACTTAATACTGAAGGGGGTTCGGATGATAACTTGAAGGTGGATTATTAGTCATAGATGCAGTTGGATTACGGTCTATGTATAATGTTGTAATGCCCAATCAAGTCTCAAAGGAGTCAAGATGAGTAGTATATGCATATTGCTTTCTCGATGTTTGTCAATTGCCCCGCTGTAATTTGTTCACCCAACATGTCATCTATCTTAAGGAGAGTCACCACTAGTGAACTATGGACCCCGGTCCTTTCTTTTACCATCAATCTACAATCAACTGTTTACTGTTTACTTTCTGCAAACTATTACTTTCTTCCCCTTGATACGTTTAATCCTTTGTTTTCAGCAAAACCGGGGAGATTGACAACCTCATCGCAAGTTGGGGCAAAGTTCTGTGCTTGTGTTGTGCAGGTCTCCTCGTTGCTGCTGACGCCGGTAGTGCGCCCTGCCAAAGTCCAGCTAGCAACACCTGTGGGGTGTTTCCTTGCTCCTACTGGATTGATAACCTTGGTTTCATAACTGAGGGAACACTTGCTGCTGTGCTCATCATACCTTCCTCTTGGGGTTCCCCAACGAGCTCGATATATTTTGGGCTAAGCAGATGTCTTGAAGCCGCAAAACATAAAACAATGCGTACTTAAGGGAGAACACATTTTTATCTTGATATCTAAATGAGGGATCATCTTATAATGCTACTAAAATGCCAAACAAGCAATATAAGATGCAAACATCAAATGTGTAAAGTGAAATTATATGGTTCTTGCACTTGATCACTATCATGTGCATCATGGTATGATCTTTATCATTCCTTTGTGTGTAAGGCCAAGGTCTATGGAACTTATACGTTAGGTTTGTTGTAAGAGTATCAACTATACATCAACTTACAACATTACCATATCATGACACCAGCCCAGCAACGATCTAAACTAGACGCTTCTAATTTATAAAATTGAAAGTTTTACGTGGCTTAGGGCTTTCAAAGATAGAAATGGTCTTACCTACGAACATGGAACCACAACGATGATAACCAAATTATTAGCAACTCATTGTAAATCAGATATTGGCTATAGTAGAGGAGATAGACACCCGCTAGCTACTTATGCAAAACTAGTTGCATCTCAAGCATGGAACAGGTCTCATGTGCGAGGACATGTAAAGTTAGTCCGGGCCACTTCATCCCACTATGCCACCAATATCCAAAATACACATAAGATGCAATAACATGATCATTATCGCCACATACTCATATGTGTACTACCTATGCAAAGCACCTACGCATAGATCAGGCTCTGATAGCACTGCTGGGTTCACAACATAGAAAGCAAAAAAATTCCTACGATGGGAACTATTATGCGCCAAGATCTATCTACTAAATATAAGCAATGGGTGGATATACATCCAAAGAGAACATATCCTCAAAGACCGACAAAGTGTAACGAGTTTGAACTCGTGGATGATGTAGTCGAATGCTTGCTGATCTCAAGATTGTGTGGAAGTCCTAGCGCCGTAAATCAGCAGCGCATCCGTCCTTGCACACACGTTCAGGACACGGAACAACCTCCACCTCCTCGCTCTAGTGATGCAGCAGAAGTAGCAACTCATTCCATACGGAATGCCACTAGGAACATGTATCTCGCTAAGCCGAGACCATGGGGGAATAATTCTAGAGGGGGAGAGAGATCCTTCACGAGGAGGTGTGAGTGAGAAGGAGGGAGAGGGGGGATTTTATAGGAGAGGGGGTCTGCCCCCTCCCATGGACGGAGCCCATGGGGGTGCCCCCACCTATTCCTCATTCATGTGGTGGAAGCTCCACTCGCATAAATTTGCCTCTCCATTTTCTCCACTCAAAATGCATTAAATTTCCACCAAATTTAATGCAACTCTCATTTAATAAAACTCTTTTATTTATTTTATTCAGAATTTTGTTAATTACTTTAATTAACAAACATTTTCACATAAACCCCTTGCAACATTTCAATATCACATGCAGAACCAATTTCAGCAATTTCACCCGGAACAATTCCGGTGTCTATTGAAATAATTCCAGCGCTTTGCAATTCTTTCATGTAGAACATATTTACTCCAAATAGTGTTGGCAACCCTTAAGTGTGTCACCCTTTGGTTCATGAATAATGCAGACATGATCGAGACCCTTCTTGGATCAATGATTAGAAGTGGGA
Source organism: Avena sativa (assembly GCA_916181665.1). Taxonomy (NCBI): domain Eukaryota; kingdom Viridiplantae; phylum Streptophyta; class Magnoliopsida; order Poales; family Poaceae; genus Avena; species Avena sativa. Next base: position 563,058,220 of record OV702288.1, read on the forward strand.
CCTAAAGATCCATATTGACTCCCACACATTCAACGATGACTTCTATCATCGTGAGAACCTTTAATGCTAGTAACTTCATTCCTTTGTCTCGCGATATATTACATGTCCAAGATTCGATCATCCGTATCCCAATACCTAGTTTGATCTCGTTATCGACATGCACTCTTTTCTTGTTCCCGTTATATAACATTCTAGTGATCATATCACTTGCTTGCAAGCTATCTTAATCTGATATCACCGAGAGGGCCTAGAGTATATCTATCCGTCATCGGGATGGAAAAATTCCACTCTTGATCCATGAGCCTCAACATAACACCTTCAGAGTATCTGAACCCACCTTTATAGTCACCCTTTTACGGTGTGACGTTTGATGTTATCAAGTCACTCTTCTGGTGTTAGAAATTAACATGATCTCATGGTCTAAGGATTAAGATTACTTCGTATGATGTTATAGCAATATAAACACAATGACTTTGATCGTAATGCTGTACTTCGGATGAATGTCCATCACATCATTCACCAATGTTGTGACCTCGTTATTAACAACATCCAATGTCCATGATCAAGAAACCTTGATCATCTTGTTAACCAACGAGCTAGTTTATAGAGAGGCATAATTAGGAACTTTCTATTTATTTATTAAAAACACATGTATTAAGGTTTCTGTATTAATACAATTATAGCATGCAAAATAAACATCTATCATATACTTGGAATATGATAATAACAACTTTATTATTGCCTCTCAGGGCATATTCCCTTCACCAAATCGCTAGAGGGGAGGTAAAGGAGGGTTCACGCGGCGCGTGTGCTAGCTGACACGGATGACGTCGCTAGAGCTCAGCTGCTTCACCGTTTACCTGCAGAGAGAGGAGGGCACTAGGAGGTCGACGATGAGCAGTAACGGCGAGTGCCTCCATATCGAAGCGGTATGTGGGCTTGGCAAGATGGGGAAGGTGAGGAGGATGGGCTGCGGCTGGCTTCGCTGCTGCTGGTAAAGCTGGACCCCGGGTGGGCTGAAAACGGCTACGGGCCAGGAGGGTGGAACTAGTATAGGTTCCCTCTCTTATAATCTTTTCTGTTCTTATTTTATTTGTTTGTTTGCTTTTTGTTTGTTACAAATTCAAACAAGTGTTTAACTCAAACTCTTTTTGAATATTTTGCAGGATCTTTTGAATGGAGAAGCCAAAGATATAAATAGGGTCAAGGGGGAAATAGAAGAAGACAAGAGCATGGCCCCATAACAATTTGGGCAATTCTACAAGATCAAGAATATGAGTTAGGGTCTAAGAAATAGAAAGTCAAAACATTTTGAAATTAATGGTCCCTTAAAAAAAGGAACCCATTTGTAGAAAACAAAATAGAGGTAGGTAAAAGAGGGAGAGAAGGTTTAGGTGATAGCAACAATTACAACACAAGATATAATTGGATAAGAACAAGTGCAATGCAATCCAAACAACAACGTAATTTTTTTAATATGATGCTCAAATGCAAAGTGGCATGGTGACATGAGCATGATATTATAATGATGCAATAATGATATATAGGAAGTAGCAATATATAGACTAGGCAAGTAGCATTGCAATTGTTAGACAATTGGGATGCTACATAGTCCGACAACAGAATAAAATAGCAGCTCCAAATCAGATTGTAGATCAAGGCAATTAAAATACATCTTAATAGTAGTTCTTTTTTGTCATATAATCTTGGTTCCCATTACATCTTTATTTTTTCTAAATTATCGGGGGGAGTATAACCCTTCTAAAGGGCAAGCATACAAATGTAATGATGAAAATCGAGAAAAGCAACATCATGTTACATCTCTAACCCAAGGTAATGCCAAATAACTTTCAACCATAATTTGCATATGGGTCGGAAATAACTGTAGATGTAAACAAAAATACATGAATATTTCTTTAAGTACTAGCAACGCATGGGTGCATATGTCAAATAAAAATAAGAATTGATATAAATGTTGTATATCAACACTAGGTGACAGTTACAGTAGGAGCATGAACTTTTGTTGTGATTGCAATTGTTAACAAAAAATGTTCTAGAGAAAGGGAAAATCAATCCAAGCACACCTATATTTACTACATTCTCAATGACCATTTTGCTTGTCATTGACTTTAGGTCAGTTTATGGTCTTCGGAACAGAATGCTCAAGGTCACAGTTACTTGGTATTTTTCACTGATCCATACAAATAAACTATCATGTTTTGTGACTTGGTTAAGTGATTATTTATGTTGACGTCATTGGACTGGTGGTGTATGTGAGAAAGTTCATGTAGACAAAATCGTATTATCACAGTACTCCTTGCGTAGACATCGGAATTATGAACGCTAGGTATCAATTTTTTCCAATTGTATTTGGTGCACTTACTACATTTTTGCATGCTGAGATTTTTTAACTCACTAGGGGCGAAATAAATTTTGTGCGTGTTTGGAACCGGCATGCGGGGCGTCACATAACATGCTAGAACCAGCGGAGCAGCAAATGTGGACATTGGCTGCCACACTATTGAAAAGTGAACTGGACAGAAGGTGTTGTGTTTGTGTTTAAATCCCATCGCATATACATGTTCTGATCTAATATTAGAGATTACATGGGGTTTGTCAACTAAGGATGAGAGACATTTTGTCTTGGGGCCACGTAACCATCCTGGCTACGCATTAGAATTGTCCCGTGCAACACTCCTCGCAGATCGAGGGCCCTTATCACTCAATGTCAGAGAGGCCGTCAATTTTAGGAACACGGTTGTAAGAAATGACAATCTTCATGTTAGCACACTAGAGTCGATGACCATTTCACTTACTATTATAAGATGGTAACTTGATAATTAGATATGTTATCATTGGAGGCCTTTTGCATTGCTTTGTTTTGCGTTAGGAAAGAAGTATTTCTTGCTTCCAATAAAAATAATTTCAATATATATGCTGACGTGTGTATTGGCATGATGTATTATCAAGAATTTGAATATTGCACCATAATGATACAGAAATATAAATCTATGAATCATTTATGAGAAAACATCTAATTAGATGAGAAAACAATCATAGGCACAAAAACAAGAATGGCTCGCTGTCTAACAATATAAGTTTGGAAAACTAAAGTAACTACCGTGAAAGAAATATAAATTTGAACAAATGAATAAAATATGACAATTACTCCATCATAAGTAAGAGAATACTCGTAGATAAATATTGGTATATTTGCATTTCATGGCATACTCATTGTAAACAGAAGCCAGTGATTGAACAGTTACCTACACAATTCAAAGGAGACATATAATACTGAAAGTTCAAAATGTGCTTGCTCAGGCTTTCATTTAAAACAATATTGCACACAGAAAATGGCAGAAGAAAGTAATTTTACCAATGGATGCCTCGTGTTCATCCTGACACTTGCAGGTTATCTCCATCATAATAGTAACCTGAGTGTCATCCAGCTTATTTTGGTACTGCTGTCCCAAAACTATATTGCAAACCTGAGGCGCAACTAGAAGTGAATAATATCATATGCAAGGTAAAAGTGTATAGGACGTCTAAAAAAATTAGAGGACCTGAAATACAAATGGTGGTGTATAGGAGATATTGAAGTGAAGGTTTATAGAATACTTGAAGTCCATTTGCACAAAATTCTATTGGAAGATAGTTTGCTCTAAAATCTGTACCAACTTGCAGTCATGGGAGAAAATCGTAGCATAGTGGCATCTGGCAGGTTTCTCTAAAATAGTACTCCCTCCATTCGGAAATAACTAGAGCGACGACAATTATGCAACCCCCCCACCCGCTATTTCCACCTTGTTCTGCTCCGTCCACGACCCAGTGTCGTCCCCGACCCCGTCTTGTCCTCCCCGTCCCCGACCTCATCTCATCCTCCCTGTCCCCGACCGCTTCTCCTGCAACCCACCCCGCCCCGACTGCTTATCCTCGTCGCTGCCGTCCATTTCTACGATGAGATTCACCATTTGAAATACTGGACTGTCATACAAACATCGGCCCTCATATTTTAAAGACACACAAGAACATTAATATTCATCATTGATTGTGTGCCAATTATACAATAACAAGCACAATGGGATGCATAGACCTTTGCTTAAAGCTACTATCTTCTCAATCAAGTCTAAATATTGTTCCCCAATAGCATCTTATTTCTAGCATTATATAGCGAGAAGAACACAAACAAGACAAACATCCATTACCACTTCCCTAAGTATTAATGAAACCATGCCACGAGAACTTGCTATTGTTATAAATATAGCAAAGGTGTCGTAACTCTTTTATCAATTCATACACACTTATTCATCATTGTTGTTCTTCCTCTTCCAACTTAAACTACGCAGTACACTCACATATAGAATCAAGTCAACAGAATATAACTTGGTTTATGTAGGATTCCATTTTCAACAGTTTTAATAAAAAGTATTGTGAGATTTTCATAAATCAAATCTCATCACAAAGCATTATAATGCTTGTTCATAGTGGTTGCAATCCATATATCATCATAACATTCATTTGAGATCATTTCTAAGTTCAACTAACCACTTTTAGTGATGAAAATCAAAATCTGTCAACAAATTACTGTAGCGATGCAACTCAGTTTTGCCTTACTTAAACATTCCAGGAATTTTTGCCAATTATTTTGAATGTAGGGGATGAAAAGTTATAGTTTTTGTAGAAATTTCAACTCAATCGGAGTTACAGAAAAGAAATGAAAAATAAAATGGTCAACAACATCATGTAGATTTTTGCAACTCCTTTTAGCATGCTTATCAAAAACGAAAATCTTTTTGTGGTTTTCAGTTTTGGATGGACAAGGTAAATAACTACTAAACACACATGCAATAGAAACAAATAAAATATTTTTGGTTTTTGGATTTTACTTAAAGAAAACATCATGCTTGAAAAAACAAAGTAGAAATCTTTTTGTGTTTTCCAATTTCTAGATAATGAAACTACAACTCAAACAAACATACATGGTATAAACAATGGAAAGAAAGGGAGGAAATCATACTCCCCCAAGACTGGGTTGAAGCGAGTAGCCCGGATAGTGTGGGTGTGAACCCCATCCACTTGATCCGTCATCGTAGCAGGGCACCGGTTCCCATGGTGTGTTCTCCTATGGCGCGACCTCATTGCCCCACTGAGAAGAGGAACCCTCCCATGAGGGGTACTCGGGTGGTGCATGTGTATCATCCCATGAATGGTACTCAGGCGGTGCAGGTGTATCATCACATGAAGGCTGCTCCAGTTCCGGAACTATCCACTTGTCTGAGAGCATTTCTTGCTTACCTTCTCCTTCTAGTGAACAAACTTGAAAGTGGTGAGGAATGCATGACTTATTTCAACATAAGTCTTTTGAGGATGGCTTGCAAACCCGTGTAACTTTGTTTGAGCTGCAAAATGGTTGAAGTCCTCCTCTATGCTCAAGCTTTTCATCACCTCAGGATCTTGCCACCTTGTGGTGCGCATGTCCAATCCTTCTACCTTTTCAATCCTATCGGTTTCCCACTGTTGGTCATCATCGAGGTTGATGGATACCTTGCAAGAGCCTTTTATAGGCCTTGGATTTAGGGCACTAAGGATGCCCTTGCCCTTGTTCATGGTGGAAGAAACCTTGCAGCACTTTACAAAACAAACTAAATAATTTGATGTAGCAAGTTATAACCACTTAGGAATACTCATGGAGGGTCTACCAAGAAAGACTACACATCATTTAAACTCAAAAACTTCAAATCCATGGATTTTTCATGCATGAGAGGTGACACCTAGAGCAATAATTTTCTCATAATACGGGGCTGGACTAGGCGGTAGTACCAGCTTTGGTACCGGCCGAAGTTCTGACCATCCTTAGTATCACTTTTGTCTAGAGTGTGCTACTTGATGGAATTAGTGCCGGAAGTTGGACCAGTAGTACTGGTCGGAAGTACCAGTCAACCCTGACAGGAACTTTTGGCCGGCTCTACCTAGCCATTTCTTTTGGTACCCATGAGCGGTACTACCGCCCAGACGCCGGTAGTTCTGGCCAGGAGTTTCGTGACCCAGTGTTTCTGGGCCTAGTTCTGATTCAAGTTCCACTGAAACCCTGGTTTGGTTTAGTAACTCTTCTGTATGGAGTGTTCTAATTATCAGAACTTGGACCGAAACTAGCACCAATAGTACCAACCAGTAGTTCCGCTCTCACCGAGTCAGAACTTCCGACCGTACTCAGAGCCTCTCCTCTCAGTTTTTGAACCGTTGGAGAGTGTTGACCGGAAATTCTGGATGCCCACTGGTAGTACCGGTGGTGTCGCGAATCTGGCAACTACTCGTTTTGAAGGTGAATACTAAGAGCTGCCCAACACTGTCTAGCAAAATCACACTCAAAAAATAGATGGTCACAGGTTTTGAGTATGGCTCCCGCACAAAGAGAGCACTCCGGGCCTGCATGTAAATGCTAATTTTTTCGAAGCATTATATCCTTGGTGTTGAGACGATCAACCAAAAGCAGCCAACAGAAAACTTTAAGTTTTGGTAGCATTTTGGATTTCTAGATGGCATTCAACGCCACATCCTTGGGCAGTCGTTCAAACAGAAAGTTGTAGAACTTCGAAGGTGAATAATTATTCCCCCATACAAATGATCTCTGATCGAGCTTTGATGAATCAATAGGCGTCTCCATAGGAAGTTGTGAAATAAGATGAAACTTGAAAAGCTTGCGTATAAAAGGAGAGAAAAGAACGATAATAAATCATCCATGAGAGCAAAGTCAGTTATAGACGTATGCTCATCAATCACATAAGAAAGTAACCGCGGGTATTTGTCACATAACAGTTCTCCATTCAGCCAGAAATCTTTCCAAAAGAGGATCGTTGTACCACACCTGACCTAGCACCGAAAAATACTGCGATAATCATCAACCAGGCTAAAAATATCTTTCCACCAAAATGAGTCGCGTTGAGATTGAGCATGCGGCACCGTTTCTCCATAGAGAGACCAGATAAGTTTCACCCAGGGGACATTTTCAGGAGTTTTGACACAGTTTCTCCATACCAAGGAGTAATCCCTCTAAAGGGATTTGAAAATGGGTGCCCAAACTTGGAGATCGAAAATAGAGCAGCAAAGGGGCAAGAGATTTTTTTTCGAGTGGTACCTGGTCAGTTTCTAGGTGGAGGAGATCGAATCCCACCTAACTCCATCTGTGGGGCCCACAAGGGCAGCTGACACGTGTTGCATGGGTGCTCGTGCCACCTGTGCTCTTCTGGCCCCTGTTTGCTTTCTAGTGATGCCCTTTTGCATGGTGCATCCTCTGTGTAGAAAACTGACCTAGGGAATATCACGGATTTTTTTTGAAAATATTTTCTATGTAGGATTTTTCAAAACTCAAAACTTTTAAAAAGGGCCTTAAATAACTAATGAAACTTAAAGAGTGTGAAGGAATTCAAATAAAATTCAATACTACAACAACAATGTTTCAATGGAAATCATCATCTTATCATTATCATATTGGTAATAATGTTGATCAAGTCTTATTAGCACTATGATAAGGATAGAAACAATGATTTAGTTATTATTATGAGAGAAATTTTCAAGATACCTCACGATAGATTGGCATTATACCAACCATTATTGTTTTATACTTAGGCTTTGGAGGATGAATTGGTAACTCCATGCTTCCAACTATAAGAACCCTTTGTTCAATGGCATTCACACTTTTTTTTGTTAGCTCCCGAAAAGTTCTACCAAGGATAATGGATAAGTTATCATCTTCATGCATTTCCAGTATCACAATGTCTGTCAGAATTTGCACATTAGAAATTATGATAGGAACATATTCACATATACCGATGGGAATAGTAGTAGATTTATCAGCTATTTGAAGAGAAACCTCTGTGGGCACTAACTTGTTTAGGTTGAGTTTCTTATATAGAGAGAAAGGCATGGCATCTTATATAGAGAGAAAGGCATGACACTTACACCACATAGAGCATACTTAACATAGATATATTTACTTATACAAGGAATAGTAGGAATACCTGTATCTCCATGCTTTTTAGGTAACTTTCCCTTAAAGGAATAGTCAGTAAGCATGCAGTGATAGATTCATTAGGTATTTTTATTTTGTTGGAGACAATATCTTTCATATGTCAGGAGTAAATCATAGAGCTAGATTGTTTTGGCTCAAACTTCTATCCACGTCGTCCCGGTTCTTTTTGGCCGTGGGATGTACACCAAGGAGGACACAGAGTGAAGTCGCAACAGAGTTCTGCTATCCCGTGAGGCGGGTCCTACTACGGGCCAGGGCAAAAGATTCTATAGAGCGAACGGGTGTACCGCACTCCATCGTTCCCTATGCCGCTGGAAGGGGGATGTCACGCCTCGTGGGCCCACCGTCAGCATACGCGGGCAGGACCATGATCTATGAGAGGCATTCCCGGCACGACAGAGATGACGTGGCATCTTGAGCATGTTCCAGCCGCAGACTTTCACGGTCATGGGGCCCTACCACAGTCGTCGTGGAGCTGTAAGATCATGCAGGACGCAACTTCTCGTGGTTATGGGGCCCACGTGTAGGCGACATGGCGCCATAAGCCCATGTTGGCTATGGATTCTTGCGGTTGTGGGACCCGTATAGAGCCAGTGTTCCGTGTTGGACTCTCGCCGGACACGGTTTCTCTCGGAAGAAAGCCAAGGTGGAAGCAGAGGCGTCATCGGAAGGCATGGGCGGATGTGGGTTCTCACGGCGGAGGCCCTGCTAGCATCATAGGATCTAGACGGCCGCGGCTTCTCGCGGCGAGAACATACAGTATGTACCAAGTAGAGTAGGCTTTGCAGCCTTATCTCTTGCCGTTTGTATGTTCACACGGTTCATGGTCTGGCTGGCAGCATTATCCCCTGTCGTACGTGGGTTCTCGCTCTGAGGGTCCCACCGCCGCGCGAGATAGCTTCTCACGTATGATGGTCGTACGCACTGAAAATGATTAACGCCATGCTACGAGAAGCTATTTTCGGCGGGATAGGACCCACGCGCTGAACGCTTTTATATCATTCCTCTTATCCATTACCTCCATATGCGTTATTCGCCGCTCGCGGCGTTCCTCGATAAATCACGCCTCTCGCTTACACACATTGTATGTATTCCATCTCTCTCATAGACGTACTTTGTTGACTGTATGTCGCACGTCCTCTGTCCTGAGGTGCAGCCGCTTCAGCCATTAGGGTCGAGACTTCATTATGCTCTTCAGCATGACTTCTGCGCCGTGGAGAGCGCGGGGAGGGTTCGTCCATTGTGGCCGAAGCTTTTCTGAACAAGGTTATCTCGCTAGATGAGCAGAGTAGGAGACTATAGCATCTGCTTGCGTCATCACACGCCGTGCTATTTGGCCACCGCCGGAGGCGATCAACGTGTCGTGGCATCATCGCTACCAGCAGGAAGCTTATCGGGTGTGCTTCCATATGAAAACAAGTGCTAATGGGCACCGTTCACGTCTTTCCTGTTTCAGGTGGACGAGGCACAGATCGGCGCGGTGTTGGGGATATACTTTCTGGGTATACTCACTATGCCTCACTGACCAGGGTGGCCCACTTCGGGTTAAAGCTTTGCTTCACGGGCGGCCAAGTCAGGGAGAAGATACGGAGTCCAGTCCGGCTATGGGAAGGCCCAGGAGACTTACCGACATAGGCCTGTTATGTTACTTGTAGTTCAAGATGTACTCTGTAACCGACTCTTAGTCATAGCCGAATAGGTCTCTCCTGTAAACCCTAGGCCGGATATCTATATAAGCTGTCCTAGGGTACACCTTTAGGGCAACACACAATAGTCCACAATCTCAACTCGCACAGGCGAATCCCATGTAACCCACATTTCGGCTCTGCCATAATACTAGATTGCTAGCAGGAGTAGGACCCGTCCAAAGCCGGCGAATTCGAACCTGCGTAAACTTGTGCGCTCACCGTCCTGGAATACCGTACATCTCACACCCCTCTCTTCCGCACGCCTCGATGACCACCCTCATGTCGTACTTGTCATTAATCCGATGACAGTTGGCGCCCACCGTGGGGCAAATGAGCTTCAGATCTATGTTTCGAGCGGAATCTGCAAGAATCGGAATCGGCGAGACCATCGCCGTCGGTCGCATCGTCTACGCCAGCGACATCCCTCTCATCGTTCTCGACGAGACCTGGATTCCGGATAGGGAGGTCGTGAGTGCCTACACTATCATGTCTTTTCGCGAGATCGATGTTTACATCGGTTTCGCTGAACCTGCCCCACCCACCCCAGCGGTGATGATAGAGGCAGAAGAAGTTTCAGGGTCCACTTTGTCCGCGGAGGCGGCAGAGTTTCTGATCTCAAAAAACCCTAATCCCACCCTAGCCACACCTGTTGCGGAGATAATGGAGAAAGCTGAGCCTGAAGCAGATCTTGAGGTGCAAGTCGAATCTAGAGTGGATCTCCCTAGCGAGGCCGAATTCCAGATTGATCTACCCACCGAGGTCGAAATCCAGGAGGAGCAACACAACAACTCTGGTTCCAGCTCTGCCAGTACCGGAAACAGATCAACCCTTCCTCAGGCACACATTGAGGCGCATAATGCTGCAAGGCACAAACGTGGATGAGGTTCTCGAGACCATCAGGAGTTTCGAGGAAGCCCACGAGGAAAGCCGCAACTACCTCAGGACGCGCATGTCGCACTTTGTCAGATATGTTGGATCCGGATTCGGCTCTGCTGATGCTGGAGACAACAAAGACTCGGTGCTAGAGGCAATCGGAACAAACACCGACTTACCGGCATCTTCAGATGATTCCATGACGTCGGTGGATTTTTTGAAAGTTCTCCGTGGAATATGAAGAGGAGTTCAACTCCAAAGCTGCAGAAGAAGGAGAAGCCATGGATGAAAGATCTAGAGAAAACTCTCCCAACGCGGAGGATGACATGGATCTCGGAGATAATCCTGACGTCTAGATGTCTGAAAGTACCGATCAGAGCTTGACTCCAGGAAACAGACCCAAAGCCATCTTTACTACCAGTGCTGCCAAGAAGGCAAGGAAGAAGAACAAGAGTCCCGCGAAAGATCCACCTGTAGAGGAAGTGGTTGCCGAGGATTACGAAGAAGACTCAGATGAATCTTTAATCCTAGACGAGCCCAACGAAGCTTCGGTGGATGGACACGTGGTTACTGCTGGTGCCCGTAAACTCATCGATGTTGCGTTAACTACGCTTATCCCTACAGCTACAGAACTTACTGCTATAGAGTTGGAAGAAAGGGCTCAATCCCTAGAAGCGCGCCGCCAAGTACTCTTGGATGAAGCCAACAACATCGAGGAAGAGAACAAGCGCATAGCTACTGCGGAGAAGTTCATCTCTTTGCAGCATCAAAAGACCCGGAAAAGCCACATGCGGGCTGACAAATTTCTGGAAGCCCACAAGGTCCTCTTTGAGGGAGACCTAGGGATGCCTCGGATCGACATCAAGGGAGATCTGGTGTACCCAACACTAGTACAGAACACTACCACGGATCGAGATATCCTGGCGAATAATCCAGGCCCAGATTAGATCTAGTTGGGCATAAAACTGCTCACCAAGGGTCTGGAGCAACAAAAGGTCACGAAATCTGGAAGTGGAAAACTGGTCTCTTGGTCTGACCAATGTCACACGGATCCGGCCTGCAATGATATTAGACCCCAGCGGGTTCCGGAACAACATTACCGTTCCGACCGTCAGGAAGATAACTACTCAAGAACTAGATCTTCAGGGCAACACCACATAACCACATATGACTAGAGCAACATTGCTCTAGCCGTAGAGCAAGAAGCGATTGTAGCACTAACTCCGAGACACCCTCCCCGGCGAGAGTCGAACAATCACAGGGAAGACGACAAAGAGAAACGTCGGGAGGAGAACCGTCAAAGGATGCCACCTCCTAGACATGCAAGTCGTCCGGCTGAACCCCATCAGGGTGGGAATGACAGACAAAGGAACGGCGGGCACCATGTCGAGTCAAGCCGGTAGGGGGCTCGTCGCAATGAAGACCCTCCCTGGAACCGGAATAATGACGCTCCGGATGGAGGCCGGCGATCAGCCAGAAATAATCCACCTGCACCACCCTCTCCACCAAGCACCCACCACAACGGCTCTCAAGGAGGGCGTCGTGGTGGAGGAGGTGGTGGCAGAAGAAGAAGTCCGGCTCCAAGGCACCGCAGCTATAGCGAACAATAAAGACGGCATTCCCACTCACCAAGTGATGCGAGACACTGGATCAACTCTAACATAGAGGCGTGGCGCTACAAGTCGGATAACATCTATGTGGGTCCAAAATGCTTCGGACTGCGCATTCGAGAAACAAGATTCCCGGAAGGATTCGCCATCTGAACACACATCCAGCCCTACGACAGTGTAGCTTGGCCAAATACTTGGCTCCAAGATTTTTTCCAGGCTTGCTGCATCGCAAAAGGCGGAAACAACTTGGTCACGACCTGGTATCTCCCACTTATGCTACGGAAGACGACACGATCCTAGCTTAATGAACTTTCAAAGAATACCATCCATAACTGGTATGACATACAAAGCGCGTTCTTTTGGAATTTCGAAGGCACATATCGGAGGCCCTGTATGGTAGGAGACCTATAGCGTTGCACCTAGAAAGCCGGAGAAACTTGTCGAGATTACCTCGGATGATGGATCGACACCAAGAACTCCTGCGAAGGGGTAAATGATCAAACTGCGATTGAACCTTTCATTGTAGGACTCCCAATTGGTTTACTACGTCACTTGTTGAAGTGCGACAAAGTCACTGATCTGGGAGAGATGATAGAAACGGCAAGCAAATATGAAGATGCCGATGATGACGCAGAAGGACTACTAAACGTCCTGGCAGTACTACAGTCGGCAAAACAGCCAAAGCAACAAGCTCAGAAGCGCAAGAATACCTCAGAAGAAAAACCCAACGCTGAAACAGCAGTGGTCACTGCTACTTTTGGGTCTGGAGGACGAGGAGGGCGCGGAGGCGGCTGCGGACGCGGTCGTGGGACGTCAAGACTCCAGGGTAGAGGAGACCAGCAACCTGGCAAAACCTATTCTTGGGCCGACATTGCCAATAACCCGTGTGTACATCACTTAGATGCTAACAGGGGCTCGTCTCACACAAACGCCGAGTGTCATTTCAATGACGACATCAAGCAAGACAATATCGCTAGCTATAGGGCTAAGTGGAAGAAGGGAAAAGAATCCTGAAAAAGAAAAGGAGACCAAGGAAGATTCTGACATGGAGGAAGCTGACCCTTCAAATCCCAAGTTGGATGGAAAGAAGAACTTCCCAACGAAGAAAGACACTTATGTCACTTTCCTTGGGTCTCAACCAGCTAAGGTCAAGAAGGCAGTTTTGCATGAGCTCAACGCAACTATTCCAACTGTCCCACAATTCTTGGACTGGTCGGAAGTGGCAATCACCTTTGACCGCGCTGATCATCCGCCTAAGTTGCACATGCGAGGAAAATACACCTTAGTCATCAATCCATTTATTGACGGCTATGGTTTCTCCGAGACTCTCATGGACGGTGGCAACAACATCAATATTCTATATGTCGAAATGCTACGTCGGATGTGGATCTCGGAGACACAACTGAATTATAGCTTTGTGATCTTTCACGGAGTTGTCCCGGGAAGACAAGCAAATTCCCTGGGAGAGATCACTTTGGATGTTACTTTTGGAACTCGAAGTGGTCCCGTTCAAGAGTGCATACCATGCTATATTTGGACATCCGGCTTACTGGGCTTTTATGGCTCGTCCGTGTTACATTTACAATATGATGAAAATTCGAGGTCCCAACGGCGTGATCACCATCAGGGGAGACCCGAAGAAGGCGCGGGAGTGCGAGGATGGAAATGCCGCCTTTGATGAAGCTGTGCTGCATGCCTAGGAGTACTAGGAGATCAAGAAGACCATCGACCCGTCTGAGATGCCTGCAACGAAGAAGGAGGTGAAAAAGCTGACTCTGGAGTTCAAGGCATCGGAAGAGACGAAGATGACGCCATTGAAGGATGATGACCCCTCCAAGGTGACCCAAATAGGTGTAGGTGTAGATAGCACATAGGAAAGCGCGCTCATCAAGTTCATCTAAGAAAATCAAGATATCTTTGCATGGCAGCCATCTCTAAATGTACACCCAAATGCTAAACCCGTCAAACAGTCCTTACGACATTTCGGCGATGAAAAGCGAAAAGCAATAGCTAAGGAACTAGCTCGGCTCGAGTTGGCCGGATTCATAGAAGAGGTCATCCACACTAAGTGGTCGGCCAATCCTGTAATGGTCCCTAAAAAGGAGACCACTGATTTAAGGATGTGTGTTGATTATACCGCCTTAAGCAAGGCTTGTCCCAAAGATCCGTTCGCTCTACCTAGAATTGATCAAGTTATTGATTCTATGGCAGGCTCAAAACTCCTATGTTTTCTCGACGCATATTCCAGATATCACCAAATTTGGATGAAGGAATCAGACAAAGTCAAAACTTCATTCATAACCCCCTTCAGAACCTTCTGTTTCGTTACGATGCCTTTTGTAATCAAGAACACAGGAGCTACGTACCAGTGTACTATGCAGCGTTGCCTCCACGGTCAAATGATACGCAATGTACATGCATATGTGGACGACATCGCGGTGATGTCCAAAAAGAAGGAAACCTTAATTTCTGACTTGGAGGAAACATTCGCCAATCTACGCAAATACAACATAATGCTTAACCCAAAGAAATGTTTCTTTAGAATACCAGCCAGAAAATTGTTAGGTTTGATCGTGTTTCAAAGAGGCATAGAGGTGAATCGGGACAAAATTAAGGCTATACTCAATATTTCCAAGACGATTTGCCTGAAGGATGTTCAACGACTAACTGGTTGCATTTCTGCAGTCAGTCGGTTTGTAAGTCGGCTCGGTGAAAGAGCCACACCACTCTACAAGCTCCTGAAAAAGACCAAAAAGTTCATTTGGAATGATGAAGCCGAAGCTGCACTACAAGACCTAAAGACAGTACTCTCATCTGCTCCTATCATTGCAGCACCGGAACCGAGGGAACCGATGTTGCTCTATCTCGCTATGACAAACAGAGTCGTAAGTGTCATCATGGTGGTGGAGAGACCAGAGAAAAATAGGAACACCTGGTGCAACGTCCGACTTACTACCTCAGCGAAGTCCTAAATGAATCAAAGCAGCGGTATCTGCATTATCAAAAGCTGGCTTATGGTGTGTTCTTCGCATCTCGGAAGTTACGGCATTATTTTCAGAAACATCCAATTACCGTGGTGAGCACAGCTCCCATGAGACATATAATCAACAACAATGATGCTACAGAACGTGTCGCAAAATGGCGTGGTGCTCAAGTCACCCCAAGGAGATAAACTTTTCTATGTGTTGCAGATCCACTTCACAGTGACAAATAACATTGCCGAATATGAAGCATTGCTGCATGGAATCCGGATTGCTAAGGATATTGGCATTTGACGATTAATGTGTTATGGAGATTTGGATCTTGTTGCCCAACAAGTGTCGGATATATGTAATGCAAATAAACACATGGCAACATATAGAGCTATCGTGGATGAACTATCTAAGTCGTTCGAAGGGTTTGAGGATCAACACATCCCTTGAATAGAAAATGAGGAAGCAGATGCATTATCTCGAATAGGCTCTACACGGAAAAAGGTCCCAGATGGCGCTTTTTAGAGAACCTCAAAGTTCCCTCTATAAAAGGAGTAGATGAGGAATATCCGACCAAATCTGTCTCACCTTTACTGGCAGTTCTGGCTGTAATTCCCAGCTGGACCCAACCCTACCTTGATTTCTTGGTAGAAGGAAAATTACCCGAAGACGAGGTTCTGAGCCAGCAGATCATCCGACGAGCAAAAACCTATACTATTATAAGTGGTGAGCTCTATAAGCGGAGTGTGTGGGGGGTCTTTTAGCGCTGTGTATCTCCAGAAGGAGTGGAAATCTTATGAGAAATCCACGAAGGCGAATGCGGCCATCACGCTGCAGCCAAATCTTTAGTGACAAAAGCTTTCAGACACGGATTTTCTGGCTTACGGCCAAGGTAGATGTCGAACGGTTGGTCAAGACGTGCAAAGGCTGCCAAAAGTACGCCAAACAAGCTCATGTTTTGCTGATCAGCTGCGAACAATACCTATAACATGGCCTTTCGCGGTCTGGGGGCTTGACATGGTAGGACCGTTTAAACAAGCTCCAAGTGGATTTACTCATCTCTTAGTGATGGTGGATAAATTCACAAAATGGATTGAGGCTAAACCCGTCACCAGTTGTGATGGAGCAACAACCAGAAGATTTGTCGAGGATGTTATAATCCGATATCGTTATCTGCATAGCATTATCACAGGCAACGGGAGTAACTTTTCTATGGGAGAGCTTGCCGAATTCTGCGATGAGCAAAATATCCAGCTTGACATTGCATCAGTCACACATCCACAAGCTAATGGACAAGTCGAAAGAGCAAATGGTTTAATCATACAAGGCCTAAAACCAAGACTCGAAGCACCACTACGACGTGCTGCTGGGGCTTGGGAAGAGGAATTACCTTCTGTGATATGGAGTTTGCGAACAACTCCGAACAGGTCAACTGGATATACACCTTTCTTCTTGGTGTATGGCGCAGAAGCAGTTCTTCCTAGTGATTTGATTCACACTTCTCCTCGAGTTGCTGCGTATATTGAAGAGGATGCCAAAATTTCTCGACAAAATGATCTCGATTTAATCAAAGAAGTTCATGTCGTTGCTGAGATGAGATCAATAGCCTATCATCAGAAGTTACGCAAGTACCATAGCTAGAGAGTTAGAAACCGGTCTTTCAACAAGGGCGATTTGGTTCTCCAGCTTGTGCAGAAAAGAAAGCACAAACTTTCCACATAATGGGAAGGGCCATTTTTAGTTAGCCGAGTATTGCACAATGGATCTTACTATCTAACTGATATGTGGCCAATCAAAGAAAGACCTGCTACTAAGAAAAGAAAGAGAGCTGGAGGCAGTACATACCCGGAAGAATTAGACATACCGTGGAATATTGCTCAGCTACGTCCCTTTTATTCTTAAAATTTCTTTCTTTGTAATCATATATGTGTACATGTTCAATAAGAAATAAAGTATTGGTTGCCTCAATTTTTTCTGAGAAGCTTTATATTACCATCTTATTTCCGAATGATCATGTCACAGTCGAAAATCCCAGAATACTTGAAAGTACTTTATGCTCATGTTTGTTCTGGTTAAGATTTCTGATTCTAAAAATGCTACCTTCGGATATAATTTTAAATTTTCTAGTTTATAATTTGGTTATTTATCTGATTGTCGGATGCGGGCATTTTCTGAGTAGTGAATTGTTGGTACTGGAAACCGGCTTTGTTTTCCGAGTTTAAACTGGTTTAGCAATTGAGCTCCGTTGCTCAACAATGTTTCCGTGTTGAAGGTTGGCCGGCTCACAAAAGGGACGAGGCGGAAAGCCAGATAAACAATAAGTATAGACAAAAACATAAAGTGCTTATGTAAACATTTTAGGCACATAAAAATAAAGCCAAAAGTGCTAAATAGAAGTAGCAAATCTTAGCACTAGCAAAAGTATTACACTACTTATTTACAACCTGAATTGTTTCGGAATAACACATCATTTTTTCTGGTACTTTACGATGCAGGGGAAGAGGTAGGAGCTGCCGGATCACTAGAGACATCGACCTTGCCTTGATATCTTTCCGAGACGTTCAAATCTGAAACGGTTTGTTCGTATCGGAGACTTCAGCTATTACTTCGGCAGGCAGAGGAGGCGTCTCCACGTGAGTGAAGAAATGAGTGTCGTAGCTGGTTAGATCAGCTACGTGACATCCATATCTGGCACAGGAGTCCATGATGGCCTTGATATCTTGCTCTTGTCCTTCTTCATCCACAGTCGAATACCCTCTAGTTATTTGGTAGATTTCCATGCTTCCATGGTGGCTCATAACCATGGTGAGAGCGTTCTGTGTTGTGATTCACGCATAGGACATGTTCCAGTCCTGGATGAGATGGTGCATCTCCTTGGCCTTGTCCCGCACCTCAAAGCCAGACATTCTGTTCATGTCCAGAACCTTGAGTACTTCGCCAATATCCTCCAAAGATTGGCGGAAATCGTGAAGCAAATCGCCGACTTGTGTGCTAGTGCGAGACTCGGTGGAGGAAGAATCCAGTAAGTTCAGAGGACTTGTGCATATAATGCAAAGGTCAGTAAATATATTCGAACTCCTAGAGTCGGAAAAGCAGAAAGTCAGAAAGTGGGAAACATACCGAAGATGACATTGTCAACTTTGGTCTTCTCTGCCCTAAGGCTCTGGAGTTCAGCCCGGAGTGCCTCGGAGATGTCCTTCTCTCTGAATAATGGATCATTGATATCTGAGATTTTTTGGTCCTGGGCCACGATCCTTCGATCACGTTCTTCGGTGGCCATTGAGGAGGATTCGAGGACTTGTGCAATGCTGCGCTCGTGATCTGCCTTAAGCTTATTCAGCTCTCGACGTAAGTCGGCCTTCCCCACCTCTAGGGTCTTAACATTCTCAGGCTTTTCAATCATGGCACATGATTGTTTGACCAGTGCTGTAAGCAAAAGAACACAGTTGAATAAGTAATTCGACTATGAAAGCAAAAAGGAGCTAGGTTAAGGACTGAAATGATTACCTTCAGCCTCATCCTTAGACACCTTTAATTGAGCATTTTCAAGCCGAAGAGCTCTGATCTCTCTCCGCTTGTTGCAAATATTCTTCAATAATTCCTGGTTATACGAATTAACTTTCTATAAGTCGGAATAATACCTAGAGTCAGAAGTCTACTAAAGACTCGGGCTAATATTTTAACTAATATCAGCACGAGCCTTGGGGGCTACACTAGTTCGTTCTTTCGCATCCTATGAAAGCATAAATCCAGATTGTCTATCCAACTTCATGCTTGGGGGCTAGGGGATATGATATGAAGTAAAGTAAAAAAGGTGAGTTGGAATTCCGACTTACATGTTGTTCATGAGTAAGCTTGCTTAAGCTCATGTTCACCTCGGTGGTAACCTTCTCGGCGAGGGTCAGCGGGATTACTAGTGGTGGTAGAGCCACACCGGCTCTCAGCCTCTCATCGCGAAGATGGATTTGCTCGAGAAGCTCAGAGTACTTGACGTCCTCTGCTTTTTGTGCCTCCTCCTCGGCACTGATGTTCCAGCTTTGCAAGCATTGCTGGGCTAGCCGTTGGATCTCCTCCACAGATTTCCAAGTAATGCCAAGTTTGGCAAGGCCTGGATTGTTGAGGAGGTTTTCGGCAAAAACTTCTGCCGAGGGATCATTACCCTTTGAGGGTTCACCCTTATAAACTACGGAGTCACCCATGGTGATGTCGATCTGCGAACCAAGGTTCGCGGGCTCAGAATGAAGAGATGGATCTTCTGCAATGAGCGAAGATGGAGTGATATCCGGTGCTGTAGAAGGCTGCGGGGCAGGAGTCGGAGGCGCTGTGGCAGGAGAAGTCAAGTTTAACTTTGACTGGCGTAGGGGCTTCGACGAGCCTCCTTTCCCCTTGCCCTTGGTGAGCTGTTTAGCTCTATGGAGGTAATAGAACAAATATTGTTACACCTCAGAAAGAATTAAGAAATAAAATACAGAGACCTTGTGAGGAAAGTTACCTCTTCACAATGGGCACTTCCTTTGTGCCGATGGAAACTGTCGGGGCCTTACACTTTCAAGTAAGGGTCTCCGGCAAAGGAACCAGTTCTCCATCATCCTAAGAGATCTCAGGAGGATATCCCTCGAGAGGAGCAAGCTCCGACTCGGGGAGGTCAGCAAGCTAAAAAGATGAAATATCTCAGTATTGTGGAAAGAAACAATAATGTATAGATGAACACATGATTTGAGTTATTTTTGGAAACTTACTGGTACTACAGGATCATCAGCCGTATGCATGTCCAAGGATAGCTCTGGGATTTTCCTCTCAATCCGCTCCCTTATCAACCATCTGATTTGGGACTCATAGTCCTTTTCCAAGTAAGGACGGGAGCAGATCCGGAGAGAGTCTTTCTTGTTCGTCGTGATGGAGTGCATAAGTCGGTCACCATGGTGTGGGAGAGGCTGGATCTGATGTGCCAACCAGTAGTGGATCAAGTCGGACCCTTTAAGGCCCTTGTGCTTCATCAGATATTCGATCCACCTCTTGGCAAGAAGTAGATCATCAGTGAGAGCCGGTGCATCTGCGTCACAGTACTCTTGGGGCGTGGCGACACCGTCAACAAAAAATGGCAAAGTAGTTGCTTTGCCGGGAGCTGGTCTATCCTTATGATAGAAAAAATTGGATGGCCATTGTTTCACCGACTCACTAGCCTTAATCCTAGGATAGACACATTCTCTCCTAACAGAAAAGCTAAGAGTTCCGGTAATATAAGGATTACCGGCGGTGATGGAGTTTCTCCGGGTATGAAATAGTACCGGAAGAGAATGACACTCGGCCTAATGCCGAGATGCCCCTCGCACAAAGAGGCATAAGCACTCATCTCTAAGAAAGAGTTCGGGGGGAGATGGTGGAGTTGAACTCCATAATAATATATAACCTCAGAGAAGAAATCTGAGGGTGGAAAGCTCAAACCTTGACGGCCCAAAATATATCGAGCTCGTTGGGGAACCCCAAGAGGAAGGTATGATGAGCACGGCAACAAGTTTCCCTCAGTTATGAAACCAAGGTTATCAATCCAGTAGGAGCAAGGAAACACCCCAAAGGTGTTACTAGCTGAGCCTTGGCAGGGCGCACTATCGGTGCCAGCAGCAACGTGGAGACCTACACAACACAACCACAGAACTCTATCCCCAACTTGCGATGAGGTTGTCAATCTCATCGGTTTTGCTGAAAACAAAGGATTAAACACATCGAATGGAAAGAAGTAATAGTTTGGAGAAAGTAAACACAAAGCAGTAAACAGTTTGTAGATTGATAGTAAAAGAAAGGACCGGGGTCCATAGTTCACTAGAGGTGGCTCTCCTTAAGATAAATAACATGCTGGGTGAACAAATTACAGCGGGGCAATTGACAAACATCGAGAAAGCATACAAGCATATACTACTCATCTTGACTCCTTTGAGATTCGATTGGGCATTACAACATTATACATAGACCGTCATCCAACTGCATCTATGACTAACAATCCACCTTCAGGTTATCATACGACCCCCCTCCAGTATTAAGTTGCAAGCAACGGATAATTGCATTACAAATTGCGTGTAAAGTAAACAATACGATTGTTCTATGAACAAAGGATTGATGTTTTCTCCCTAGTAGCAACAACACATCTAGTACCTTAGAGATTTCTGTCACTTCCCCAGATTACTAGAGGCATGAACCCACTATCGAGCATAAATACTAACTCTTGGAGTTGCTAGCATGTACTTGGCCAAGATAGCTACTAACAACGGAAAGCATGCAAGATCACAAATAAAAAAGACATGATAGAATCAATAATCAATGTGAGATAGCATCTCAATATCCATCAGATCCCCACAAACACAACATGCAGAATTACAAATAGATGATCATGATCATGAACGGAGCTCACAAGATCTAAACATGATAGCACAAAGGAGGAGAACCAGCCATCTAGCTACTACATGGACCCGTCGTCTAAAGATGAACTACTCACGCATCACACCGGAGGCTTGCATCATGATGAAGAAGGCCTCCAGGGTGAAATCCCCTCTCCAGCATGGTGCCGGGAAGAGCTTCAGATCCCTCCCGATATAGGGATGGAGACGACGGCGGCCATAGACTCTTTCGTGGAATTTTGATCGGGTACTTAGGGTTTCTGTATCGAAGGCATCTTATAGTCGGAAGGGGAGGCCGAGGGGGTGCCTGGGGTGGCCACACCACCCCCTGGCATGGCCAGGCCTGATGGGGATATGCCAAAGGGGGTATGCTCAGCAGAACGTTTTGATTGGGCCGAAGGGCCTGCGAGTGCGTCTGAAAGACAGCGACTGGACTATATATAAACCTCCCTAAGGAAAGGCCTAGCGACTGACGACTGGAAGCCCAGAAGCGCAGCAGAAGCCTAGTCGAGTTAGGTCAAAGGTCTCCGGATCCTTATCTTGTTCGGTGGCAGCTTGTAAACCCGAGCGAGGTGCTTCATATATAAACCTCCCTAGGGTATCTTAGAGACTCGCTGCCTAGACGCCGAGCTCGCCACCCTTGTAACTCGCTCTCTCATAATCTAATCTAGCAGGAGTAGGTATTTACCCTCCGGGGGCCGAACCTAGGTAAACCCATGTGCATCCGCCCCCATCTCGCACCGCAGATGGCCGCCAACTCTTCCTCACGAAACACTCAATCGCTGCCTGTGGCAGCGACTGCCGTGGCCATTTCCACGACAGTGGCGCCCACCGTGGGGCATAGCGGGACTGGCCTGAGTTCTGCGGTGAGACCCTATTCGCCGATCGAGTGGCCGCTCGCCACCGGCCGCATGATCCCCATCGGCGGGATCTTGCAGATCCTGCCCAGCAGCTACATCCCGGCGTTGTGCCCGGTCACGCACGCCGCGGTGATGCCGATCGGCTCCATCAACCTCTTCGTCGGCTTTACCGGCGCGGTCGATCCAGCCGCGACGATGATCGTCGGCGGGTCGCCTCCACACCGCGATCTGCTGTCAGAGGAGCAGGTCCGCTCCATCAGGGGCCTCGTCACCGAGTACGACTCGGCCGCTAGCGATGCGGCCGAGACTAATGCTGCCACCAACGACGACGCCGATTCCACGACCCCTGCATCGGTCAACGGATCCATCACCGCCGCGTCACGGGAGGACTCCATCACGTGAGTCTCCAACCCTGAGGATTTCGAGGATCCCTCTATCCTGGGGATCTTCGACTCTGACTCCGACTCGGAATCGCACGAGGATTTTCGCGCTAGATCCAATCGCTTCAACGCGATTTACATGGCGGGTAGCACAGCCGCCCCGCCAGATCCGTTCTGCATGCTGATCCCGCCGACCGCGACGGCCACGGAGGTGGAACAAGCCCGCCTACGGCTCTAGGAGGCGCAACGCAATGAACTCGCCGAGCGCGAGAAATACCGCCTCGAACGAGAGACGGCAAAGGAGCTGTCACTCTATCACCAACGCCGCATCAGGACCCGCCCGAACCCCGATGTTCAAGGCCGCGTCCTAAACTTCAACGATGAGGGCGGCCCCACATGCGCTGCCGAGCGCGAACACGGCGAGAACGCGCCGCCAGGAGGAGGCAACCCCACGAGACCACGACCCGGGGCACCGGCGACTGGGGCCCCTCCACCACCCATGGGTCGTGCGCCCCCACCAGACCAACCTCGGATCATCATCTCGCCTCAAGCCCGAGACGCCAACGGGTTACCACTATACTCCACCCCGATGGATAACGTCGTTACGGCCGATGCCGTGATCGCCAACCTTGACGTCCAAGGCGACGACGCGCTACAGATCCAGTACGCCAAGGCACTACTTGTCAGGGTCGTCGAGCAACAGGCCGTTGGAGTCGACCCGCGGGGGCGAATGTATTCCCGCTCGTCAGCAAGCAGGGCGGCATCAAGCGGCCACCCCACCATGGCTAACGCAATAGTTTGCCCACCACCCCAACCCCTTGCGAACCAACCACGGGTCGCCAACCCCGCGTTGTCGAGCAACGAGCCGCGACCTGCGAACAACACCGTCGCCGCAAACGGGCAACCCCTCAACGCCCGAACGCACATCATCAACAATCAGGCGTGGCAGTCGCGCCAGCCCTACGACCTGTGACACACCCTCGCCAACCGCGGCGACCCAGAGCCAAGAGGCTCGCTCAGCCGAGTCGGGACACAATGCTTTGGACCCATGATCCGCGGGGAAAAATACCCCGCCAACTTCAAGGCTCCCAAGGAGATCAAGAAGTACGACCTGACGTATGACCCCGCCGTTTGGCTGGACACATATCTCATGGCAATGGGGATCGCAGGCCACACCGACCTGCTCGCCGCTCGCTACCTCCCCCTGATGATGGAGGGTGCGACCCGGCAATGGATCAACACGCTACCCGCCGACAGCATCGATTCCTGGGAAGAAATGCGGGACGCCTTCGTCAGGCACTTCGAGGGCTCCTACACCCGCGCCACCACCATCGAGGACCTGGAGCGATGCATCCAGGGACAACGTGAGTCGACCCGCCGGTGGATCCAAAGGTGGCAAGAACTGTGGATAAACGCCTCCGGCATCCACCCAGACACGGCGATACACTGCTTCAAGAACGCATGCCGGTACGAACGTCTGGTCGCCAAGATCAAGAGGGTCTACCGGACGCTTGATAACATCCCCGACCTCCTCGAGATTGCCAAGCGCTACACGGAGGAGAACCCAACCAAGACTCCGACGACGAGTTGGGAGGAAGACGGCGCACTAGCATCCACGACAGTGGGCACCTACGCGACATGTGCTACAGCAACACCCGCATCACCGGCAAGCGCCGGACCGACGGGCGAGTCGACTTCGTCGCCAATGCCGGCTACGGCCAACGCGACTCCAAGAACTACCGCCACGACGGAGGAAACTACCATGACAGCGGGAACTACCGCGCCAACAATGCGACGAGGCCGAAATTCGACTCTGACGCCCTGCTCAATCAGCCCTGCATCTACCATAGCAGGAAGGGAAAACCTGCCACCCACACCACTGCCGACTGCCACTCTCTCAAAGAGATCGAGAAGGTGAGACGTGCAAGGGAGGACCCCAACAATAACCAACCACGGGAAAACGGGAATGGCGGCAGCTTCGGAACCACCGTCGGGTCGCTACATACCTTCACCGGGCTCGGCACCAAGCGTGAGAAGAAGGTACTTGCCCGCGCGGTCGCCGTTAATGCGGTGACGCAAGTCGACATCCCCCGCTTCCTAAACTGGTCCGAGCAGAGCATCACCTGGAGTCGCCAGGACCACGCGCCAAGAATCGAATATCTAGGGCGAGTCGCCCTGGTGGTCAGCCCAAACGTGGCCGACTACTGGCTGCCCAAGACGCTGATGGACGGTGGGAGCTCCATCAACATCCTGTACCTCGACACCTTCAAAAGGTTCCAGCTCCTAGAAACAGCCATCGAGCCAACACTGACGACCTTCCACGGCATCGTCCCCGGTCGGAATGCGTACCCAATCGGAAAGGTGATGCTGCCAGTCACCTTCGGCACCCCGGCAAACTACCGCACGGAGAGAATCGTCTTCGAGCTGGTGAACTTCCACAGCCCCTACCACTGCGTCCTGGGTCGCCAGGCATTCGCAAAGTTCATGGCGACCCCACACTACGCCTACAACATGATGAAGCTCCCCGGGCCGAGCGGCATCATCACCGTCCACGGCGACCCCGATATGGCCATGGAATGCAAAGAAAAAGGCGCTGAGCTTGCCGACGCCGTCATCGCCGCGGAGACTGACCACACGGAGGAGCTCGCGAAATACTCGGGCAACATCAACAAGGATGATCCCACCATCCTGAAGAAACCAATCGATGCGAACTCCACGTTTGAGGCGACCACGCACACCCACACCGTCGAGCTCGTCCCAGGCGACTCCAGCCAGACGGTCACCATCGGGGTGCACATCAGCCCCGCATAGGAAAGCGCGCTCATCGAGTTCCTCCGTGAGAACCGCGACATCTTCGCATGGAAGCCATCTGACATGCCAGGTGTCCCGAGGGAACTTGCTAAGCACAAACTTAATGCAGACCCCAAAGTGCGACCAGTAAAGCAGTCGCTACGGCCCTTCAATGAAGAGCGCCGTCGAGCAATCGCCGAGGAAGTCCAGCGCCTGCTAGCCGCAGGCTTCATCCGGCCAATCAAGTACTCCAAGTGGCTGGCAAACCCAGTCCTGGTTCTCAAAAAGAATAACACCTGGAGAATGTGTATCGACTACACCAATCTCAACAGCGCCTGCCCGAAGGAGGAGTTCGTCCTACCGCGCATCGATCAGATCATCGACTCGACCGCGGGATCGGAGTCGCTGTGTTTTCTCGACGCCTACTCTGGTTATAACCAGATCTAGATGGCGGTCGAAGACGAGGAGAAGACGGCGTTCATCACGCCATTCAGCGCATTCTGCTACACGGCCATGACGTTTGGCCTGAAGAATGCAGGTGCCACATACCAGAGGTGCATGCAGGAGTGTCTAGCGAGCCAAATTGGCCGCAACATCCATGTCTACATCGACGACGTGGTGGTAAAATCAACCTGCTAGGACGATCTGCTCGTCGACCTAGCAGAAACCTTCGCAAATCAGCGGAGGTACAACATCAAGCTGAACCTCGGAAAATGCACCTTCGGCGTACCCACCAGACAACTTCTGGGGTACGTAGTCTCCAAGCAAGGCATTGAGGCCAACCCCACCAAGATCGTCACCATCGCGCGACTCGGGAAACCCGAGTGCCTGCGCGACGTCCAAAAGTTGGCAGGGCGAGTCGCGGCTCTCAGTCGCTTCATCCCCCGACTAGGCGAGAATGCAATGCCCCTATACCGCCTGATGTGCAAGAACCCAATGTTCCAATGGGACGCAGAGGCCGACAACACACTGAAAGCACTCAAAGAAGTGCTACTCGCGGCACCACTACTCGCCGTGCCACTCAACAAAGAGCCAATGCTCGTTTACGTCGCGGCCTCCAATCGAGTCGTCAGCGCCGTGATGGTCGTCAAAAGACCGGAAGAGGGCAAGGAGCGCCCCATATAGCGCCCAGTATACTACATTAGCAAAGTCTTAACAGACTCACGACAATGCTACCCGCAATACCAAAAACTGGTGTACGCGGTATTCCGAGCACAGCGGCGACTCCCGCACTACTTCCAGGAGCACCCAATCACGGTGGTATCCTCTGCACCCCTGCAAGACATCATACGCAATCACTTGGCGACTGGGCGAGTCGCCAAGTGGGCCGTCGAGATCGGCATCCACAACATCATGTACGAGCCCCGAAAAGCGATCAAGTCGCAAGCCCTGGCTGATTTCCTCGCCGACTGGGAAGAAGCACAGCAGCCAGAGAAGCTCCCATACCTCCACTACTGGTCGCTCCACTTCGACGGCTCCAAGAACGCAGACGACGCGGGGGCTGGGGTCATACTGACCTCCCCCAAAGGAGACAAGCTCCGCTACGTACTCCACCTCAACTTCAAACCCTGCACCAATAACATGGCGGAATATGAGGCCCTCCTCCATGGCATGAGAGCCGCCAAGGAGATGAACATCAATCGCCTACGATGCTACGGCGACTCCGACCTAGTCGCCGGGACATGCGACGTTGTTTCCCCAACAATGATAGCATACCGCCAAGCCATCGACCAGTTGGGAGGACACTTCGACGGCTATTACGTCGAGTGGATCGACAGGCGTAAAAACGAGGAAGCAGACGCCCTTTCCCGCATCGGATCGGCTCGACAGGCGCCACCAGTAGGCGTCTTCCTCGACATCATCCACAAACCCTCCGTCAGCCCACCGAAGGAGATCGACGTCGGGATACCACTACAACCAGAACCGGCCTTAGTCGCCATGGTTGTGGAACCTAGCGACTGGACAACGCCATACGTCGCCTTCCTGGAACACAAACTCCTACCGAGCAACGAGACAGAGGCGCGAATGATCGCGCGCCGCTGCAAATCCTTCGTCATCATCAACGGCGATCTCCACAAGCGCAGCGTGACCAACGTGTTCCAGCGCTGTGTACAGCCAGAGGAAGGCCGCAAGATCCTCCAGGACATTCACGCCGGCGACTGCGGACATCACGCTGGCACCAAGTCGCTAGTCGCCAAGGCCATGCGGCATGGTTTCTACTGGCTCACCGCACACCCCGATGCCACCGACATCGTCCAAAGATGCGTCGGATGCCAGAAGTACGCCAACCAGACGCACCTTCCTGGTTCGGCACTCAAGACAATCCCCATCATGTGGCCATTCACCGTATGGGGCATGGACATGGTCGGCGCTTTCAAGAAGGCCCCATCTGGCTTCACTCACCTCCTGGTCGCAGTCGACAAGTTCACCAAATGGGTGGAGGCCAAGCCGATCAAGAAGTGCGACGGCAAGACGGCTACCAAGTTCCTCCGCGAACTCATCTACCGGTACGGCTACCCACACAGCATCATCACAGACAACGGCACCAACTTCGCCAAGGGGGCCATGTCGGAATTCTGTGAGGAGCACAGCATACGACTCGACCTCGCATCAGTCGCTCACCCGGAGTCAAATGGCCAAGCAGAGCGCGCCAACCAGAGCGTCCTCCATGGTCTAAAGCCGCGACTGCAGGTGCCCCTCAAGCGCACCCCAGGATGTTGGGTCGATGAGCTCCCCTCTGTGTTACGGGGGATCCGCACCTCCGTCAACCGATCAACCGGGTTCACACCTTTCTTCATGGTGTATGGCGCCGAGGCCGTAATGCCAACAGACCTGGATCACGACTCCCCTCGAGTCACCAACTATGTTGAGGCGGCCAACGAGACCGCCCGCCATGACAGCATCGATCAACTTGACGAAGCACGCGACCTGGCTCGCTCCCGCACCGCCATATACCAGCAAGGACTTCGCCGTTATCAAAGCCGCCGAGTGCGAACTCGCACCTTCCAGGAAGGCAACCTGGTCCTACGATTGGCCCAGGACAAGAAGGGCATGCACAAGCTCTCCCCCCATGGGAGGGGTCATTCGCCATAGGCCGAGTCCTTGGCAACGACGCCTACTACCTCATCGACATACGGGGTGATGGCCAGTTGGAGGTCGGGAGGCCATGGAATGTAAACCTCCTCAGAAAGTTCTACACTTAGAACTACATAATGTACTCTATCGGAATATATAAATGAAATTCATTCAGATCGCACAAATTGTGCCCACTCGCCACATTCTTGTGCCACTCGCACTCGTACATGCAAGCAATACGCCATTCACGGAAGTCAACCTCTGGTCGAGCGACCAGCACGGCAAAGTAGTGCGGCACAAGGGCACCAGAAGTATTCGGGCCTTGTGTCATCCACGAAAAACGCCAACCCGGAGCCGCCATTGGAGTCGCCTAGCCCGACTGGCCCACCGGGCCAAGACATCCGATACACGCTTCCCATAGCAACCTATCCCTCCCACCCTCGAGCAAAGCGACTCGAACAGTTAAGTACCACGCACGGGGACTCCGCAAAACAGGAACCCCACGCGGCTCGGGAACACACCTAGTAAGAGAGCTGCCTAGGGCTCGCCAAGCGACTGGCTCTCCGGGCTAGGGGAGGAGACGCGTTAGAAACAACGCATTCACAACCTGCAACAGGATCACGACCAATACGGTCGAAGCACAATGCTTGGGGACTCGCTCACAAGCGAACCCTACTCGCGCTCGGGGACTCGCCGCTCAGGAGGCGCGAGGGATAAAAACAAACGCGTAAACAAATCAAACACATAGAAATACACAATCGAGTTATACCCCATTAAAAAGCGGACGCGCTCGGGGACTCGCTCAAATTGTTGAACAAAACATTACCTTAATTATGACACGAGTCGACCAGGTCCCCGTGACATGAATTACAAAAACATCATACAACGTTCGCCACTTGGCATCTATTACAACTATTACATTTGTTTACTCCACAGGCCCTGACGAAGAAGAAGCGCCACCACCCTTGACGCGCACAAAGGGCCGCCACAGGTTCGCCGGGTACGTGGTCAGCGACTCCGCCAACGACGACCGGAAGGGCTGCTCCGACTTCATGTCGCGGTGCTCCGGCTCGGGGTCGCCAGGCGCCAACGCCGTCTCCTGGTACGCCAAGACACGATCGGCATAAGGAGTGGCCTTCGCAGTCAGCTTCAGCACCTCCGACATCTCCACCGTGCCGGTCGCCGAAGGATAGCCACTCGTGACATCGTCCAGATCGAAGTCGTCCGAGAAATGCGCGAGACCCAAGCTCAACGCTGTGGCGGCCCCGCGTCTGAACGCGGAGCGCATCATCCACTCCAGAACCACGGGCACCTCCTCCAGATAGCGCCACACCTCCGTGAGCCCCCCAGGGATGACTTCGGTGGGAGACATGCCCTGAAGAGCCGCTTGGACACACAATGCCGAGGCCGTGGCTGCATTCACCACGGCAGTCACGCACTGCGAGGCGGTATAAGTCTTCACCACCGAGTCGCTTTGGCCTACCACAGCTGGAAAGTCAGATGTCAGTGAAAGAATGAAACCCCCAAAGCGGAGACCCGACAAAAGGATAAGGCAAATGACAGAAACTCACCAAGAAGCTTGCGGCCATTCTCCTTGACGTGCTTCTCCAAAGCGGCTTGCTCGTTATGTAGCCCCACGATGATGGAGTCCGTGGCCTTGCCTTCCTCTTCAACGGCGGCGACGGCAACCTTCGCCCGTTCCTCCGAAGGAATTGAGGCCGCCTTAGCATCCTCCAACTCCTTGACCAGGGAGGCCACTCGCCCATTCGCCGCGTCCAGTTTGGCGAGTGGGACATACCCCTCACGGGCCTTGGAGACCTCAGCCGGGAAACCATCTGCAAGTGGAGATGTCAGAGTATTGCACAAAACCAGCTCATAAGAAGCAAAGAAGAACAACGCCAAACACTCACCGATCCTCTCCTGAAGCCGCTGGATCACCTCTTGCGCCTCGTGCAAGTCACGCTCCAGGCGCTCTCATGCAGCCTGCCGATCAGTCGACTCCCGCTGTAACCCCTGAAAAACAGCAAGCCCAACTAAGCATTGGGAGGAAAAGAAAAACTACTTACTAGCCGCTGAAATTCAGCAACCAGGAACTCGGGGACTGGAGAAGGAAGAAAAACAAAAACTAGTTCCCAGCCGCTGAAATTCAGCGACTAGGAACTCGGGGACTGGAGAAGATAGAAAAATAAAAACAATTCCCAGCCGCTGAAATTCAGCGACTAGGAATTCGGGGACTAGACATACCTGAATAGCAGCGCCGAGCATCTTGTGAAGTTTAGCAGCGTCAGTCGACGGGACCGTGAAGGAGGTGAGCCTGTGGCGGGCTCCATTCTCCGTGTCCACGATTTCCGGGAACTGCGGAGACTGCGCATCCGCAATGCCTGGAAACCCCCTCGCCATAAAGCGAGGGAATGTCGCCGACGCCCTGGCATGGGCGCTGGCCGCCGGGACCGGCACCTCTGGCACGGACACAGCTGGTGCTGGCTCTGATTGCGTCGCCGCCCCCTCTTCGACAAGCGGCACAGCAGCTGGCTCCGCGGCGCTTCCCCCGGTCGCGGCGTCGTCAGCGCCCCCCTTCTGCTTCTTCACGACTTCCGCAGACACGACATCCTCAGAGGCCTTCCTCTTCTTGGGCAGATCACCCCTCCCGCGCCAGTGGCCGGTGGAATCTTGGCAACCGAAGGGCGACCAATCTTCTTAGCCCCCGACCTGCACGAGCCCTTCCAATCAGCACAACCATGACACGAAAGAAGCAAAGAAAATTGGGACAAGGAAGCACAACTTACTTGGCGACTGGAAGAACACGAAGCCCGGTACTGATATGGGCAGGCTTGTCCAACTCGGAGCCTAGCTTGCGGCTGAGCCTCCGCTCGAAGGCATCCGAAGCCCACGAAACTAAGGGCTTCCTTGACGACGAAGCCACAGTCGCCGGGATCTCCGGCTCCGACGCCGCTGCCTTCGACGGCTGTGGCGACTTGGGCGGTACCGCTTCGGTCGCTTCTTGGCTTGGGACCGCCGAGGTCGACGACGTGATCGTCGCCAGGGGCACCTCTACCACCACCTCCGTGTCCTCGCCCTCCAACCCCTTCGTCGAGATTGCGTCCCTTGGGGCCTTGTGCGAGACTTCGGGAGATCCTTCGTCGTCGGAGTCGTCGTTCGACCCGAACACCACTGACGACCTGACCGGTGATGCATGCCTTTTTGCCAGCGACTTGGGCCGGCGTGGGGGCTTCGAAGGCATAGCGGTGCACCGGGACGTCTGCTCCTGGGCGACCTCGTCGCCTTCTTCGAACTCGTCTAGGCTGCGGCTCGCTTCGACCTCTCGTTGTTTCTGCATTTGGGTCTTGTGGGCCATAGGCGCTAGGGGAGGGACCTCTTCTTCTTTCCCGTCGCTATCGAAAGGATCCCCCTCGCCATCTTCCTCCAGTTCCTGGGGAACTTCTTCGTCAAGCGGAGGGAGCCAACCCTCCAATACCTAAAAAAGCTAAGAACCACTGCGAGTCAAAACACGCCAAGCGAAAAGACTGAAATTGAGATACGGACGCAGCGATTGGAAAGAAAACTTACTGTGGGGGCTTCGTTCTTCGCGGGAGTATACAGGGCGACCCTGACCGCCGCGCCCGTGAACTCCACGTCGGTGATCTTCTTCAGGGCGGCCTTGTAATCTTCGGCCTCCCACGACTCCTTGCTGGTTCGAGATGGATCATGCTTCCCGCTGTACTCGTACATCGAGTGTGGACGAGCCTCTAGCGGAACCAGGCGCCGCCCGAGCCAGCAATTGTAGAGGTTGATCGAAATCAACCCCTGGTCCTTCAGCTTATGGATCTGATCCATCATTTCCATGACGGCCATCCGCTGATCTTCGGGGAGCTTCTTCGGTGCCAGTCGGCGGGGCTCGCTCCTCTCGGCGACGAATTCAGGAAGGGAGACCTCGCCGGAGGGAGTAGCCTCCTTGACGTAGAACCAGCTTTTCTTCCATTCGCTGGCGGCCTTCTTCGGCAGGAGGAGCTTGACGAAGTTGGCCTTCGGATTCAACTGGAAGGTTACCACTCCTGCGGCCAGCATCAAGCCGCTGGACGCCTCGCGCCCGATGCGGTCGTGGAAGATCTCCAACCACAGCGGGAAATATGGCCTGCAGCCGAGGTAGCACTTGCAGAAGGCGACGAAGATCGCCAGCTGCTCGATGCTGTGTGGACCAAGATCTGAGGGCTTGATCGCGTAGTCGCGCAGAAGCGGCAGAAGAAGAGCAAAGTAGGGAACCCTAAGCCCCTCTCGAGATGGCTGGTGAAGCAGATGAATTTGCCGGGTCGCGGTTTCGGCTCGGTCTCGGAGGAGGGGGAACCCGCCAATTCCCCTTGTGGAGCACCCCGGCATCCTCAAAGGACCTCAGCTAGGCCGTGGTGCACTTGGATTTCCCCCATGAGCCTTTGGGAGGCGCCATCGAGTGAGAAATGGGATCGCGTGACGCGGGGAGAGTAAGTCGGGAGGAAGCAGAAAGAAAGAGCAAATGAGGAAGGATGAAGAATGCGAAGCAGGATCGTGAAGCTGATCCATCACTCCCCTTATATGGGAAACTTCACCCGCCAAAATTGGGATAGCCGTTACCCACGGTAATTGCGCCGTAGTTACCATTGGAAATTCCAACGGATAGTTTGAGTAAAGTTGACGGTCCAACTCCTGTGGTCTACTCGCCGCCCGCCAGTCTCTCTTCTCTCCGAAATGACGACTGGGCAGCAATGATGTTCGTTGAAGTGACGAATGGGGCTATGCAGAAATTCTCCTCGGTTTTAATAAAGTCCATCGCCGACTCGACTGGACGCCCAAATTGGGCTCGCCTACTTCGAACACCAAAAGGACGCCCGCGCCTACGTCAACGATGGCCTCGGGGACTACTGATGGGGATATGCCAAAGGGGGTATGCTCTGCAGAATGTTCCGATTGGGCCGAAGGGCCTGCGAGTGCGTCTGAAAGACAGCGACTGGACCATGTATAAACCTCCCTAAGGAAAGGCCCAGCGACTGGCGACTGGAAGCCCAGAAGCGCAGCAGAAGCCCAGTCGAGTTAGGTCAAAGGTCTCTGGATCCTTATCTTGTTCGGAGGCAGCTTGTAAACCCGAGCGAGGTGCTTCATATATAAACCTCCCTAGGGTATCTCAGAGAGTTACGTTCCATCATACACCCCCTCAAGCGACTCGCTGCCCAGCCGCCGAGCTCGCCACCCTTGTAACTCGATCTCTCATAATCTAATCTACCAGGAGTAGGTCTTTACCCTCCGGGGGCCCAACCTGGGTAAACCCATGTGCATCTGCCCCCATCTCGCACCGCAGATGGCCGCCAACTCTTCCTCACGAAACACTCAATCGCTGCCTATGGCAGTGACTGCCGTGGCCATTTCCACGACAAGGCCTGGCCCACGCGGCCAGGTGGTGTGGCCACCCCCTGGCGCCTCTCCGTCTCGTATTCTGGCTCCATGTGTCCCTCGATGAAAAACTGACTTTGGCTTTTGTCCCGTCCAATTCCGAGAATATTCATTTTCTGACTTTCCTGGAACCAAAAACAGCAGAAAACAGGCAGCTAGCACCGTGGCTCTTGTTAATAGGTTAGTCCAAGAAATCATATGAAAAGTACTCCAAAGTGTGGACAAAACATAAGAAAGTAGATAAAACCAAGCATGGAACATCAAAAATTATAGATACATTTGCAATGTATCAAACCTCTATCGAGGTGGGTGCCGAAATGCACCCGCTCGTCGGTGTTGGGGGTGGGGACGGTTTGTCCATAGCCTCTCCACCAATCGCCGGCACAGAGGAGCCCTTCATTCTTGACAAACGCAAAGCTTGGCGTCATCAAGGACGCAGGGGATCCAGACCCCACGAAACTGTCCTTCTCCGCTGCCGACTCCATCGCTATTGTCACCACCGTGGCGGAAGATGAGGCTTCAGCCATCTTCTGGTCACCGGTGACCTAGGATGGGCGATGCTGGGGGATTTGGGGGAGGCAGAGGAGCTCTATTCGTGGGAAGCGTCGAGAGGAAGGAAGAGGCACTAGTGCTGGTGGATAGGCAAGGGAGAAATCTCAACCCCTTATATCCTTCATTTGCACCAACATTCGTGCAATGTGAATAGTAACCAAGCCACGCGTCGTGGAAGGAGCTGGGTAACCCCCATGCGATGATTACACCGACTCGATCTCCGCGCATGCATTAAAACGATTCCTCGATTCTGCGAAAGGCGGACCCACCAACGGTCGTGCTGACGGGAATGTCTATCAGCGACATGACTTGACCTTGACTGGTGTCAGGTTACGTCAAAGGCCAAGTTCCGGCTTAGTTTGAATTTCAAGCTGAAAGCTTGAATAACATATTCATAGGTCTGACTCGTTTTGAGACCAGAATCCTATCCTTTCTTTTTAAGTTTTCAGGAACCCTTCAAGATTACACAAGCCGAAGATCAAGCTAGACGAAGATGAAATCCGACTCTGGATCTTGGAGGCTTCTGGGGGCTGTTGTTGGGGATATACTTTTCAGGTATCCTCACTGTGCCTCACTAACCAGGGTGGCCTACTTCAGGTTAGAGCTTTGCTTCACGGGCGACCCAGTCAGGGAGAAGAGACGGAGTCCAATCCGACTATGGGAAGGCCTAGAAGACTTACCAACATAGGCCTATTATGTTACTTGTAGTTCAAGATGTACTCTGTAACCGACTCTTAGTCGTAGCCGGATAGGTCTCTCCTGTAAACCCTAGGCCGGATATCTATATAAGCCGTCCTAGGGTACGCCTTTAGGGCAACACACAATAGTCTACAATCTCAACTCGCACAGGTGAAACCCTTGTAACCCATATTTCGGCTCTGCCGTATTGCTGGATTGCTAGAAGGAGTAGGACCCATCCAAAGCCGGCGGATTCGAACTTGGGTAAACTTGTGCGCTCACCATCACGGAATACCGTATGTCTCACACCCATCTCTTCCGCACGCCTCAAGGATCCCCTCATGGCGTACTTGTCATCAATCTGATGACACGCAGGGTGTCGCGATCTCCTTGGTCATGCTCCATCTCATATCGTATGGTAAGTACCTAACTGCATATTCTTTTGTTTTTCTACTTCTAATTTTTTGGATGCTCGCATTCTGATTTTTTTGCAGTCCTGGTTCATTTACGCTAATATTTTTGCACTCTGTAGGTGTTGGTCGTACACGGGGGATAATACGGACTGTGCTTTCTCATAGCACGTCGGTATAGTTTGTGTCCTCACCATATTTAGCTTTTTAGTTTGCGTTTGCTTTCTGGCATCCTCTTTGATTATTTGGTTCTCTCCCTCTCAAAACTGCCAATGAAGGACGGCAAGCCTTGCAGCGTCAGGGATCGTGGTATGTCTCTTGTGCCTTACGGTTTCTTCTTTACCAGCTTCTTTTACATTCACTTGATGATTCATTTTGATGCTGCTAAGGGCCATCTTCTCCACGAGTTCATGGTCCAACAAATGGTGTTTTCGGCTCTCTGCTGCTTTGCAATCACCGTATGATGGAAGTCAATATGGTTGTTCATTGACAAGAAGATTGAACATGCCGCGAGAAGACGAAGCAGAAGGTGCTTATCTTCTACATCAACTACGTCTACAAGCTCGAATATCTAGGGCCCTCTATTGTATTTCTTTATAGAATTTTTTGTAAACTTATGTGCATATTTCCTCTATGATAATGAAATGAATGCAATGAGGAGAAATGTTCTGCGTGTATTGTGCAACTTTTCTATGAAAATAATGAATGGATCCCTTTCTTTCATGTTTGTCATGTGCTGTACATTTTCATCACTATGCACATTTTTAGTTTCATGACTTCTTAGGAAAGGTGACTAGATTTTTGTTCTACCTCTCTATTTTATCTTCATATTCATAGGCATCTATCTTTAGCATTTTTTAGTGTTTATGTTGTTTTTCTAGACCAAGCGGATAAGACGACATCTTTAGGCAAAGTATTGTTTGAGTTTTAAGGGGTGAGACGAGATCTCTAAATGGGTTCATTCTCGAGATACTGCGCCTCATGTTGACAACATGAATGTCAGTTCAGCGGCCTACCATCGTCTTTTCGTAAAAGAGTGTAAGACTTAACTACATGAGAGACAGTTAAGTGGGTATTCATGTCCCAGGATGCGATTGACATGTGGTACTTAGTATAGACGTGCATAGTCGAGTGCGTGAGATGTGCGTAAGATGAATCTACGAAAACACGTGTTCAAAAAAAATCCTACTACTCCCTCTATTGCACAATATAATCTCTTTTAGCAAGCAACTTACTGACCCGGTATTTTGTTTGCATGCTATCTGCTTGATGGTTTATGTAATATGGTAGCACACCGTAGCTAACCTTTTCGCTCTACATATATATCTGTGATGGTGCGTCTGCTTACTTTTTTATGTGTAGAGTTGTTAGATTATGTCATCAGGCATTCTGCCTACCGACTTTATCTCTTAGAGGCGAATGTGGTGCGGCTATGTCATCCAGCGTTCTGTCCACCGGCCGCACCCTGGGGGATGCAGGGAGAACTCTAGTTTAGAATAAGGAGGAATTTTAATAGCATCATCTAAAGGGACTTGCAAATTCATTTTTTATCAATTCAATAAACTTTTCAAACATAGCATCATCTAAAGTTTTCGTTACCTCTTGGGGATATTGTAGGGGCCTTTGCACCCATGGATCCCTTACCTTACCTTTTGGTTGTGGTGGAGGTTTCTTCTTTTTACCTTTGTCTCTTGAAGATTGCGGATCCTCCCTTGCAATGGACTCATATTCTTGACCATTTTCATTTTCCTGTGGCTCTTCATTAGATTGAGATACTTCCACATCATCATGTTCATTATTATTATCTTCATTTTTAGCATCAGAAATAGATACATTAGTTTCTTGTTCTTCAGAATTCTCATTAACTTCATTTTCATTGGGAGATTTTCCTGCAAAAGATTTATTTTTAAGAGAATCTTGCTCTTTTGTCTTTGGATGTCCATCAGGATAATCAGGATCCTGAGTGCCAGAACCTCCTCTGGTAGTAACTCCACATACTTGCCTCTTCTTAGATAGAAGCTTCTCGTATAATTTATTTTGAAGAGAAATCATTTGTTCAACTTGATTATTCATCATAGTATAATGCTTAACAGTCATTTTAATAGAATCCACATAATAGCTTACTCTTGCATGAAGAAGTTTAATTTTTATGAGAGTTCTCCATTAGATTTCTTCCAATATCATAATTAAGATCCTCTTGATGATAACCAAAGTCATTTGAATGATCAACATATGATATTT
Source organism: Avena sativa (assembly GCA_916181665.1). NCBI lineage: Eukaryota > Viridiplantae > Streptophyta > Magnoliopsida > Poales > Poaceae > Avena > Avena sativa. Next base: position 563,096,188 of record OV702288.1, read on the forward strand.
CGGTAGTAGATGATAACTTTACATTACCTGCAGCAGGATACATAGCATGCACTTGAATAGGAAAACATGGTTCATCAATTGGGAATTTGACACCCATCTTAGATAGCTCTTTCAAATGATAAGATTTAATACCGTTTATTTAATAGACCTTGAAGCTTCTTTCATGTCTTCATTATATAATTTATGAATACCTTTCTTGTTATGAAACATTTTAATTTTACCTTCTTCTTCAATATGCTAGTCATAATGATTTTGGGAAATATTGTTCAATAATACCTTGGCTTCATCAATAGTACCGTTCCTGAAAATATTACCTACAACTATCAAGATAAGATCTTGATCCCTCCGTTATTCCATTATAAAATATATCAATCAATTCATTATATTTGAAACAATGGGCAAGGCATATCCTCTCAAGGGCCCAATATCTCCCCCAAGCTTGAGGTATACTTTTTTCCTTACTTTGTGCAAAGTTACTAATTTCAGCAATCATGGCATGTATTTTATTAGTAGGGAAATACTTGTTATATAACAAATATATGCATGCCTCTTTGCTAGTGATTGACTTTGGAGCCAATGAGTTATAGCAAGCTTTTGATTTCTCTCCTAAAGAGAAAGGAAACAATTTCAAGAAACAATAGCATTGTTCGATTTCACTTTTACCAAATAAGCATGCAAGGACATTAAGATTGGTTAGGTGTTCATAAGGGAACTACTCATCCTTACCATAGAGCTTGGATGATTCAACTCTTTCTATTATCTCAGGGTCAACATTGAACTCATAGTCTTTATCTTTAATATATATTGCAGGGGCATAAGTTTTAATTACTAGCAATAGGAAATATTTCACCAAGTGAAGTACTCATGCAAGCATCGAAGTTGTCTAGATCATATAAATGAGTATTCATAAAATCTTTAGTAAAAGCTATATCTTCTTCAGAAGGTGTTGATCTAGAGCTAGTTGTAATATCATTTTCATCGTAAAGTTCATCCTCGTCATATTCGGATTCTATGTCATCATTGGACAAAGACTTAGACAAATTAGGTGTCCCCTCTTTACCCTTTCCATCACCCAACAAATTATTTTTAGTACTAGTAGACACTCTAGATAATGGTGAACTTACTAGAGTAGTGTTTTCTTTCTAGTAACAGGAGTAGTAGCAGCATTAGGTGAAAAGTGTGGCCTAGAAGGCAAGTTCCTTCCTTTGCAAGTAGTGGAAGGCACTATAACCTTCTTATATGAATCCTTTCCCATGATAGGGAACAAATAATTACAACAAGTAAATGATAACAAGTGGTCTTACCAATAAATCTAGGTTCCCCAGCAACGACACTAGAAAATATCTTGATGCCCACAAGTATAGGTGATTGCTGCAATCTTCGATAGGAAGTGTTACCCAAATTTATAGTTCGACTCAAGCGGAACAAAATAATATAAAGGGATTTCTATTTTTGTGCGCCTGGTTCGTTAGTTGTACTCAGTTTTCCCTAGCCGTTTAACTTCTCCTCACTTTTCCCCTCCCTCTATTCTGAAACCCTCGCAAGCGCTCGGACGGAGGGATGCCGTTAGGTCAAAGGCTTGACCGTTACATGCCGACTAGTGGGACCGCGTTGGGGCGGGTCCTGCCGTGGCCATGACGTGATGACGGGTGGGGCCAGGATACACGTCGGACCAACCATCCATCTCTCGCTGACTTGTGGGCCACACTTTTCCTGATTGTGGGGCTAGTGCAGCCACTGACAAATGGGGCCGTTCTGTGGGGCCGTCAAAGCCAATGAACGATGGGGCTGCCATGTGGGGCCATTCTATGGGGCCGTCAAAGCCAATGACCAATGGGGCCATCATTTGGGGCTGGAGGGGGATTTTGCATATTTGCCACATTTTACTTTGCAACTTGCATATTTGCCATTTTGTGTGTCACTAACATGTGGTGGTCATGTGGCAAATATGCAAACTTCAAAGAAAAAGTTTGGAAGATATGAAAAATTGGCAAATATGCAAAAATCCTGGAGTAGCTACTCCCCCAAACATTGACATGTGGCGTGGTGTATGAGACGTGAGGTCGGCTCTCTCTCTCTCTCTCATCCGCTCCTGGCCCCCAGCCCCGAGCAACTCCTATCCCACCGGCGGACAGAGCAGCCATCGTCGGCACACCGACGCACCGCCGGATCTATCCTACGGCGGTGTCAGACGGACTGCCGCGTCGCACCTCAACCACGGCTCTAACACCTGTTTCGCCTGCACACATTGTACGTTGAGGCAGTACCGAATGCAGGCAGGTCTTCCACCCACGACGACCGGGATTTTGTTCTGCCACCATAGCTCGACGAATAGTCACATCAATTGCTAGTAGTGCTTGGTAATACCTTCGCTCCTGCTCCGCCCACCCTAATTGATTCGGTTCCCGTAATTTCCTCAATATTGATGGTGCATATTAGTCCTCAATGTCTGGTCGTAGCGGGTACACCGGCGAAGGTGGGGAATCGATCATGTCGTGTCCACATTCTCCTTCTCCTACCATGTCAGAAGTGTAGGTAGCTCCTTTTCTTTGTACTACCGTTGAATTTGAAGTGCCGCCATGGCCTGTCAGACTGATTTTAATTGGGTTTGTTATAATGTGCAATGCATACCGATGATCCATGGTACATTGTATACCAAGATGAATCAACCCAGTGGTCTAGCCAGAGGATGGAGTTTGGAGGAGATGGTTGACAATTTATGTGATGAATTGGCCCGTAAAAACCTATTGATATTCAAGCTGAAGAGTACTATCGAGGAAGAAGAATTCAGAGCTTATTCGCAAAGAGAAGTTGACACTTGAGGCTGATCTTGCCATATCTGATCAAGTGGTACAAAATATAAAACATGAACTTCAAGTGAAGGGGGAGGAGAATAGTAGATTCATGTGGGCAGTTTTAGTAGTTGTCATTCCCATCCTAGCAGTTATAGTATGTGGTTGTGTTGAAGGGTGGCACATGTAATGATTAGTTGAATATATAGCTAATTTAGAGAGAAGAATTGTTATTCAACGGTTGGTTGTGAGTTCCTACTAATTTAGTCACTTTGTGGTCCCAAAGTTGTCGAGAGAATGCATTACGGGGCCTGCGTTGCTTGCCATTGGATCTGGCTGCCCATAGTTGGCGTGCCAAATGCCTAGAGGGTCAAGTTGGGGACCTATTAGTTTTGACCATTCTGTCGCTGCCATCGTGGCTGCCATGTAGACTTGCAACATTAGAAGCAACATCCATTCCCCTCTTCTTGATGTCGCATTCTTCTTCTCCAGAGAGCGATCTGTGGTCGCGGCCAAGGCGCGGTGTTGGGACGCCAATTCCTTGGCCTCACGGTTCAAGAGTACAAATCAATTTTGATTCAAATCATTCATATTTCTATCAAATTTATACAAGCCCACTAGAGATTGTCAAAGAAAGTACTATTCCCTCTGATCCAAATTAGTTGACTCAAATTCGTCAAGATACGGATGAATCTAATACAAATTCGTGTCTAGATATAATCAAATCTAGACAAATCTAAATCAACTAATTTGGGTTGGAGGGAGTACTACTTATGAATCAGCTTTAGAGCATCTCCACCGTCCTCACAACTCAAATACATATCAATTTTGATTCAAATCATACATATTTTGATCAAATTTATACAAGCCCACCGGAGATTGTCAAAGCAAGTATTACTACTTATGAATCAGCTTTAGAGCATATCCACCAGTCTCATGGCTCAAATACATACCAAATTTATTCAAATCATACATATATTTTAAGTCACGGAACTTTGGTTCAAATTGGGCTCAAATTTGTCCCAATTTTATGTGGACGGTGAGCTAGCCGCCCTCTCCGTTGTATGTGTACTCCAAGAAGTACAGGTAAAGTTCTCCCATCCATCCGGCCACGAGGTACATTCGACCTTCACCATCAAAGTGGACCTCGACGTGCCAGCCGTGGCTGCGACCTGCCTCCCATAGCTTCGGTTCACGAGGGCTTGATTAGCACTGTCGCAATGATGTTGTGGATGATGGCTTCAATCATTGTTGCATGGATGACCACTGTCGGCACCAACGTCGTCTCACTGATGTTGTGGATGATGGCTTCAATCGTTGTCGCATCAATAACCACTATCAGCACCACCGCAGTTGCACTGATGTTGCAAATGATGGCTTCCCTCGGTCTCTTTCATTAGCAATGGATCTAAGGAGGTGAACGGAGTGAGGCAGACAGAGAGAGAAACTTCAGACGCTTAGATCCTCACCACCGCACGCTGTTCTAGCCGTCATGCTTAGATCCTCGCCGCCGCAAGCCATTTCGACACCACACTTAGGTCCACGCCGCCGCATGCCGTTCCAACCGCCACGCTTAGGTTCACGCCGCCGCACACCGTTCCAACCGCCACACTTAGATCCGCGTTGTTGCACACCATTCGGACCACCACGCTTAGATCTGCGTTGCCGCTTGCCATTCGGACCACCACTCTTAGATCCATGCCACCGCTCACCGTTTGGACTACCGCGCCACCGTACATCGATGGGAGGGGAGGAAGATGCGGCTGGTATATGTGCAACAGGGAAAGGGAGGGAGAGACATCCAACCCGTCGGGCTCTCCTCTCTGTACAGGGTAGGTGCACCCGACAGGAGAGAGAGACCTCTAGCCCGTCGGATCATGATGTATCCAACAGGGGTTATCCAAGATCTGTGTGACATACATCTCGACCAATCAGAGCGCAGCCAAACTAAGCGCTAGTTGATGCGGCTAGTATACATGCGATGGGGAAAAGGAGGGAGAGACATCCAGCATATCGGTCTCTCCTTGTCGTACAAGGTAGGTGCGCCCATCGGGAGAGAGACCTCTAGCCCGTCGGATCATGATGTATCAAACAGTGGTTAGCTAAGATCTGTGTGACATACATATCAACCAATTATAGCACAACCAAACTGAGACATGAGAGAGGGGAAAGTGAGGAAAACTTTAGCGGGAGGGGAAAAGTGAGGAAAACTTTAGCGGGAGGGGAAAACTGAGTAGAGCTAAGGAAAACAAGGGCACTTAGATAAAAAATTGAGTAAGGGAAATTCAAGATTTTGGCATAAAAATGTAAAATATGTTATTTGAACAAAATAATCCATCTTGGCCGACATTATATTGGTTGCAACTCAAAGATACACAAGTGTTCCAAATTTGGTCTCATTTAGACAAAGTATGTTTTGGGATGGGTTATTTTGGAGGTTGATTGAGTAGAAAGCCATGCATCTTCATAGCTAGTAGGTCATTCCAAGAAGGGTTTAAGAAGTGGTTTAGGGGATAAGTCATTTTCTATTTATTTCCTTTTCCTTTATTATTCATGCTAGGTTGTAGGTAACATAACAAGACTCCATGCGAAGGTTTGCACTTGAATTTTTTTGAATTAAACTAACCCTTAAACCATTTTTTGAATTTAATCACTTAGAAAAAGAAAATGTGGTTGATTACAAGTAAATCCAAAATTTCCAATTTCATATGGTAAATCAATCCAAGATACACAAGTGTGCCAAATTTTGGATAAATTGATCAACATTTGCTATGGTTTAAGCCATGAACTAGCTAAATCCCATGTGTTGACCACATGTCGAGGGAAAAACTGAGCAGTGCTAAGTAACTAGGTGGATGACCATAGAAACTTGCAATAACACATATATTATGGGATTATCCAACATAGAAACTTGGGAGCATCACACTACAAATTCAATACAAACATTGGCAGTAGTTCAAATTCATCATACAAATTCAAATTCATTTTCTCTTGCTCCTAGTGTTTTTTGCTCGGTTCACCACCGTGCTCCGGGTGATCCTAGCTGGAATATTCACGGAGTCCACCAACAGCTTCATCTGTTTGTTCCCTTTGTTCTTTTTCTCTGCATCCAATGAATCAAGTGCTTCAGTCTGTCATACAATTGGTTCAATCACGTTTCGATCCATTGGTTCATATGGTTCAAAATGCATTGGCATCATTTCTTCAATATCCTCTTGTGTAATTCCTTTACTTTTAAATTCTGCTTCCAATGAATAAATTGCTTTATTCTCCTCTCGATCCATTGGTTCAATCTCCTCTCGATCCATTGGTTCAATCTCCCATGCATTTGGTTCAATCGCCTCTGCATTTGGTATAATCTCCTCTCGATCCATTGGTTCAATTTCCCCTGCATTTGGCTCAATCTCCCCTACATTTGGTTCAATCTCCTCTACATTCGGTTCAATCTCCTCTTGATCCATTGGTTCAATCTGCAATGTATCCAGTGCTTAATTCTCCTCTCATTCAAATACTTCATTCTCATCTACATTTGCTGCTCCCGCCTGATCATCCATTCCATAAGCTGGGTCCACTGCATTTTTACAAAGCCTAGCAATGTGCCCTAGGATCCCACAATGTTTGCACTTACGTCGTCGAGGTGGTGCACCACCCTCTACACTAGCCCTCATCCTATTCTTCCTTGGCCTACCTGCTGGTCTAGTAAAAACTAGAGGGTATATCTTGAAGCCTAGATCCACTTCCATCCATTGGTCTTTTCCCAGCAAGGCTAGAACATTCTAAGCATATGCTACGCTACCCTAAATTTGGCAATGGAGAAATACTCCGACATGTATTGATCAACTTCACCCTCTTCACCTCCTAGCTAGAACACCCATGAAAAACAATGCATGTATGAAGGGTTTCCCACGGAGCCGCTGATGTCTGCAAGTGAACATATCATTTGTAGCTAGTTTCGAAGTATAGACATCGACCCCACATGGAGCCTAAAGGTAAGTGTTTATGAATGAAGCCTCTATCACACTCAAAGTTGTCATAGGTCTTCAAGTGAACTGACTGCAAGTGTGGAAATAAGAATGAAATTTGGATTAAATAGATGTATTTAAATAAAACTAAAATGTAAACTTCAGGAATAAAAAGCATAAAAGTAAAGAACGATTCGATTGTTTGTGGTGTTCTGCAGATGAGAAAGAAGGCGTGGGGAGATACAGTTCATGGTGATAGTGACTGTGCCAGGTGGACGAATGATAAGTATAACAATTATAATCTTATAAGTATATGTGTAGGCGAGCAACCCATAATTAGCCGGAACTCCTCTTGGTAGATTTCATCCCAACTTCAATAATCCTACTAGTCTGTTACCAAAACCATGGTCAGTCACTAGACGATTAAGATCCTTCAGGTCGCTTAGCAATTAAGCTCCTTGGATCGGACTAATGTAATAAGCATAGTGGTTCCTCGAGTCAAACTAGTTTCCCATTGATATCCCCGTGTCACTCGGGGGGTCACCGGTCTACTAGCAAACAAGATCCTATCTATGTAGAACAAAGCATCATGTTGTCCGGGCCCTTAATTGGACAGTAAGCATTAGGCATCCCACAGATAGTCAAGCACACATAATATAGTAATTAAAATCAATCACAAACTAATGGAAAATATATGGAGGCACATCACATCTCACCAATCCCTTACATCTCCCACGCCCAAGGAACTTACTCACACATGAGAGAAGAAAGTATCATCGATATAATTAAATAAAGGGAGTTCTTCTTGATATTACCGTGGAGATCCACAATAAGAATAGAAAAGTGATCAAACACAATTCAAGATAGGAAGACATAATCTCAAACCCTAATCTTGCAAAGTGAAGATCTCTCTCTCTCTCTCTCTCTCTCAAGTACAAGTAATGGCTATGAGGGTGTGATGGCTAGGAGGTTGAAGATCGTGGACCGAGATGAAGAACATCTTCCCCTTCTTCTCCGGATCTCTTCTTTCTCCTTTCTGGATGGGATGGCGGCTGCTGTGTTATGATTTCGTGTCCCTTCTCTTCACGAAAGTTGTCCCTTTTAACAAGACAGAGGTGGCGGCAACTATATGGCAGGAACTATACGACCAGAAAATATTCCCGCTGTATAGTTGCTCATTAAAGCTTCTGTATGCCTCCCTTGATTGCCTCCGAAAAGAGACTTGCTTGTTTTTGCCTGAATATTGTGTTTCTCTTGTTAAAACCTTCTGTTGATGTTCAGAACCTGAAACACACATTAAAACAAAGTTTTCTTTGCTACCGAAGTATTAGCGTTAGGTAAAGCTAGAAAACAATCAAATCCAGAAGAAAACCATCAATAAAAACCATCAAAAATATGTTGAATCTCACAACTATCAGCTGCCATTGCCTGTAACGACATGTCCTATCAACCAAACTCACTGGATACCTCCATTGCCTATCTTTACTGTTAGTGTACGTTACCTCAGCCTCCATTCCTCTTCTAATGCATTTCATCTTCAATTGTTTTTCCCTGTCATGCAAAGCCTTAATCAAAGATGGGAGGATGAGATGGCCATCATATACTATTGATGCAATTCTTTGACACAAATCGATCTTTATCATGATCATCTTCCTAATCTTATCAAATATTTTCCATAGCATAAGCCCTTTCAATGACTTGACATTTGCATTGAAACTCTCTGCAAGGTTACTTGTTACATAGTCTACCTTGCAAATTTCATTAAATTGGCTTCTTGACCACACAATTCCTTGATGTGCATCCAAGTACTCCTTCACCGCAGGTTTTTGTTTATACAACACTTCCAAATGATACAGATGCTTCCTCAAACTGCATGTGTATGAAGCTAGCCATAGGTTGTTAGTATAAACTTTACCCTTGAATTTATTTGTAAAATTCTGCACTAAGTGTCGCATACATTCCCTATGCTCCACTTCGGGGAATACTGATTCTATAGCTTTCTCCAAACCTTTGCAAGCGTCCGTGTGGATAGTAAGTCCTGGTGGATGATCTATAAGGTCGCGCAAATTCTCCAGAAACCAAGTCCAACTTTCCTCTGACTCAATCTCCAAAACTCCAAAAGCAACAGTGAACATCCAATTTTGGCCATCAACTGCAGTAGCAACTACTAGCTATCCTTTAAATCTGCCATGAAGAGTTATTGCATCCACGGACAAATAAGGCCCGCAACCATCCAGAAACCCTTGCCAACAAGCTTTGAAACAAACAAAATCCCTTCTAAAGCACTCCTTCTCCATTGTCTTCCCTCTTATTTTGTACTGAACTCTATGCCTATCTATCTATACAACACTACCTGGACTAGCCATATCCACTTCAGCTTTGAAGCTATAAAGAAACTGAAAACTTTCATTCCATGGACCATTGATCCTACCAAGAGCCATTTCCTTTTATTAGAACATCCTCATGTAAGGTACTATAATATTAAACTTTTTATAAACTTGTTTTATGAGCGTTGTTGCACGAAGTGATGGGTTCGCTCTCATCCAATCCATGATTGCACCTGCTAACCACCTAGTCTTTGCTAGTTTTGTTTTTTCCTTTGGTTGTCCCCCTTGAGGTGGACAACAATGTTCGAATCGGTTACTTTTTATCTGAAACATAATGAAAATGTCAGGTACAATTAACAAACTCTACACAATTATATAAAATACACAACTGGTTGTAATACCTAAACCAAACTGCTCCTTAGCATAGTGGATGCATGCATCCTACACCTCTTGTATAGGCACTTCACTATGAACCTTGCTGGCTCACTCTTAATAACATCATAATCATTATTGGTGCATATGCAATATGTAGTAAGGGCATTACGATAGTCCCGCATCGTTTCAAATGTGATGCCTTCTGAAATCTTAGGATCATTCTTGTCCCACTCAATTACTGGCAAGTCCTCACCATTCTACTCGGCTAAAACGAGACTGTCATTGTTCTCTTTGTCATCAGTGTCATCAAATCTGGCACCATGGGCCATTTCCTCCGTGTATTGATCCTCTAGTGCCGGTTTATTGAATTTATCTACCAATTCAGGAAACATCAACTCATCCTCATCATCTAGTGGAGGCGCTCCCTCATCAGGCTCTGCTTTGTCCTCCACATCGGTCGCATGAGCGATCTGGCTTACACTCACAGTGTGAACAGATGGTACTGATGTGGACCTACAAGGAGCATGGGGTGCACACTATTATCAAAGATAGCAGAGACACATGATACCCGACCACCTGATGATGCCCGAACACTAGATGATGCTTTAACCCTCTTTCCCGTGTGTTCAAATTTAGGTTGCACATGGAGACAAATTCAACCAAAATGTTCAGCAACATTCAAAGAGAAAAGCATTACCAACTTCGCTAGTTAGTGGGAGCAATCTTTGCTTGCTAATGTTGAAATATTGCAAATCAACTGAATCATCATTGCTCCAGGGGAATTTAGAATAGATTTTATCTTTCAAATCTCTAAGAGTTATGGAGGTTGCAACCACCGCTAGGAAGTAAAATCTAGAAAGATACTATTCACAACCACGAATTATGCTAGTATCCAGTTTAACCGCCAGCCGAAATGCCAGTGCTATATCAATCCTATTCGAAAAGCAAGGCAGTTAGTTGAGCACTAGCGGTTCGTGCTCAACTACTGCCTATAATCAATCCACAAAGGGAAACGATGCTTACCCAGATGGAATCCATGCGTTAGATCCCTCCGATTCCACCCAATCTTCCCCACGCTCGATAGGAAGGACCGGTACACTAGCCGGCATTGCATACTGTTCCATGAAAGGGATAGATCTAGCGGGGGCAAGAGCGGAGCCGGAGGTGGAGTGGTATCCATGGATAGGGGGAGGGATGGCTCGGGGGCCGAGGACGACATAAGGTAGGAGGGAACAACGGCAGTGGAGCGGAGGGGCGGTGTGGGAGCTGTTCTAGGCTCGGGGGAAGCGAATGCTTTAGGTGAGCGAGAATGGCCGGTCCAACGTGTCTCCATGCGGCCCCACCCTTCACCACGTATGTAAGACCCATCCCAACACGTCCGCACCCTTCACCACGTATGTAGGACCTGTCCCAACACAACCCCACCCGTCAGAATGTAAAAGTTGAGGCCACGTAACGTAAGACTCAATGCACGACCCACCCCAACGCGGTCCCACTGTTCAGCATGTAACGGTCAAGCCTTTGACCTAACGGCATCCCTCCGTCCGAGCGCCTGCGAGGTTTTAGAATAGAGGGAGGGGACAAGTGAGGAAAAGTTAAGCGGCTGGGAAAAACTGACTACAACTAACGAACTAGGGGCAAGAAAATAGAAATCCCTATCATATTTCACGAAGTTTATAATTAGGTTTTATATCATGCTATAACTGTATTGAAAGGAAACGTTAATACATGTGTGATATGTAAACAACCAGGAGTTCCCGGTGAATCTCTAGTCAACGATTCATTGGTCAACAGATGATCGAGGTTTCCTAATCATGTGGCATTTATGCCAGTTGACAATGGAGTCACTTCATTGGAAGAATGAGATGATGGGCATACCCAATCTAAGCATCGTAACACGATCATGTCACAAAGTTCAACTTGCGATAATTAGGAAGCGTGGTGACTTATTCCTCAGACCATGAGACCGTATTTAATCACTGTCACCTGAGAGTGCCCTGTTCACATCAAACGTCACTCGGTAAAATGGTGATCATAAAGGTGCATTCAGATACATCAAAGGGGGCATGTAGAGGCGTTAGTGTCAAGAGCGGGATTTGTCCATCCGTGTGATAGAAAGATACTCTGGGCCCACTTGGAGAATTTATATCCATAAGCTACGCAAGGTGTGACTAGGTCACGGGAATATCACTTGTCGGGATGAGTTAAGTAGTATTTGTCGGTAACAAGATTGAACCCAGCATGGTGATGTCGTTGATCAAATCTCGGACAATTCAAGTATCATAGAGATAAAAGGAATAGGACACATCGTTGATGGTTCAACGATAAAGGTTTCGTGGAATGCACAGGGGTTATTATGGGCATCCAGGTCCTGCTGATGATCATTGGTCCGAGAGGGGTCTCGACCATGTCTGGAGTGTTCCCGAACAGTAGGGTAGCACGATTAAGGGTTTGACAAAGCTCGGAGATCATTTTTGTATCATTGAAATCACCAAAGAAAAGAGAGGGAGAAACCGGAAGGGTTCTAGGAAGGTCCGGAGGATGTCCAGAGTGGAATGGAAGGTGTTTCATAGCCACGGAAATTAAATAATATGTAAATATAGATTAAATATAGATTTAATTATTTATTTATATTTATTTAATAAAATAAAAGGAAATAAAATGGTTAAATTCCCTATTGGGCCAATTCCCTAAGGGCAAGGGCCCATGAGGGTAAAACCAAAAGGGAGGAGAGGGAGGAGATTGCCAGCTGGGCCCTAGGGAACCCGCGTGGGGCCCACATGGGTCTTGGCCGGCGGCAAAGCGCCCCCTCTCCTCTCCTTTGTTTAGTCCCACATGGCTAGGCCAAGGATTTTGGGGTCCCCTTCCCCTTATATAATAAGTGGCATATGGAGGCAATTAAATCATCAGAAAATAATAAAACTTCCTAGCTTTGAGGAAAGCTTCCAATTGCCTCTCTCCCGAGATCGTGGTCCCACGTCTAGACTGCCCGAACGGGGGACTTCACCATGGAGCACCATTGCGCTACGAGGTTCAGGATCTAGAAGATCTACTTTCGTAATTGATACCTTTGATCCGGATTCACGGATGTAGTATAATAGCTTTTTCCCTAGAAGACCTAGGTTTAATCGAACCTCGGAAAGCACTGCTAAAAGGTAATAAAAAAGGACACGTCTACAAGACTTTGTTTGTTCGTTTTACCTTGGATGACCAGACCAATCTAGTTTACTTTATAACGGGTTTGAATCAATCGATGGAGATAGGCCAGGGTTGAAGATCCATCTGCAGCTGCATATCAAATGGGATAAAAGATAATAATAAGCATAGTCATGTATAATGTTTGAATCGAGATAATCTCTTGTGGGAAACACATCCTAATATTCTAGAGCCCCCGTGATGCAGTAGGCATAGCAATAGACTTTTAATCCAATCGAGAGTACACCGAAGCCACAGGTTACAAACGATTATTAAGTGCAAAACATATATCAAAGATTTAAGTGGTGATGTTGTTGTTGATCCTGAATGGGGCGCTAAGTGAAGACCGTACTAACCTTTCTGTCACTGAGGTTCCTATGAGATCACTGCTAGCCAAGTATCTCACCTCAAGCCTTTATCAATCTATGGGATCTTGGGTACCTACAAGTCCATAGATCGATATAAGAGACGAAGAGACAAAAGATACAAATCACAATCTCAAACAAAATAAAATTCTCCCATGATCTAGATGCACATAATTGCTGTGAGGTTTCTCCCCAACCCGTAGCTCGTGAGGACTACTCACTCATAACAAATAGATCAGAGATAGAAAACATCATGCAAATACTTAGATTAAAATCACATATTCTTACAATGGTCGCCAAATCACAAGGAGATCTAAAGTACAAAGCAATGGCTATGGCTATGGCTAGTGGATGGATGGATGGTGGAAGTGATGACCAATGGATGAACAATGGTGTGCATCTCCTTTGGTGGTGGTGTGATGCAATCTGACAATGGTGGCTCTCTGGCCGGCAGCTGGAGCCTCGAAATATATAGGCGTCTTCACGAAAGTTGTAGGGTTTGACGAGACAAAGCCGTCGCCACCTGGTACAGGCGGGCGGTACAGGTGGACCGCCCTCGTACCAGTGGTCGTTAAGCTTGCTAACGCCCTGGGATGCTGCTCCAATTACTTGGTCGTCTGTACTTCCTCAAAATCCTTCATTATGACTCCTTATTTCGCATTAAAAGCCATGATTTCCTGCACAACATAAATCAAAGAAGGGATTTGCATATCTTTGCAATTACTAGTCATTAGTGGGAAGAGTTGAGAGTTTCTTTGGCAATTGCTTGACCAAAAACAACGTTTAAACATAGTGGAAGATGGCAAAAATTGGAGCCATCAACTTCCCCAAAGCTCAAACCTTGATCATCCTCGAGTAAGAAGAACCAAAAGAACTATAAGGAATTCAACGTTTAAACTTGAAACAACGAGAATAAGAGTTCACTTACAATTGGTAGTCATATGTGCTCAACACTTCATTCATTTGCGAAGCTTATCAAAGTTAGAGAGATGACAAGAATACTATACAAGCTTCAGTAAGTCAAGATAATCAAAGTAAAGTTTAATATAAGTATAAGTAACTAGAAGTGTAGCAATCAATCTAATTCCTCTATTTAACTCTCAGCTTGCCAGGGAGCACTAGGATGTTTAAATAGCATTATTGAGTAAGAGAGTTTCATGTCCCAAGTAGTATAACAATGAAGTGTCTTATTTACACCCACATCAATAAATCAAGTCTATCTAAAACACTTCTAGTCCAATCATTGTCTTTCAAGAAAAATTCATAAAGTAGTAATGAGACCATGCCAAGGACTTGTTATGTAGATCCTCATAGATATCTTTTTTTCTTTCTTTTGTTTTTCAAGGATTGCTGATTGTTCTTTTGCAAGTGTTTGTACAACCTTTGAGAGTACCAATACTTTTTCCCATACATTGACACAGATGCCACTCATGTCATCAACTCATAGCCAAAATCCATGGTTATACCATAGATTGTTCAACAGCTAGCGGAGTTGTTGGCATCCCAAAGGTGTGCATTAGAGACATAGAACAAAGTTGTCTCACTTCTTTCTCTTTTTTGAGCTAGTACCACGGTTTGATCCACAAGGTTAGCTTTGGCATGCATCACAATTACCACTAGAGTTTATTTCAATCAAACAACTCCTTTCATGAGTGTTGTTGAGACTATCAAAATATCTATGGGCTTAAGTATCATCAAGGGTATACTCTCAAGACAATCATTCATCAAACAAGTCATAAATTTTAGACTTTTTCTTATTGTACTTGTTTGGCATTATTATTTCCAAGGAAAGACTCGGTTAACTAAAAGAACTAGAGCAAGAGCTTCAACAACTAATCATCATACCAATAAAAAGCCTTACTCTAACCATATTAAATTACTTCCCACTAGAATGGCATCTTAGCAAATCAACCAACTAAGATAAACAACTCAAACTTCATAAGTGGGTGACATAGGACATACCTCTCATAAGTAACTTCATGATTCTCTTCCTTATAGGGATGTGTTCCTTCAAAACTCAACCACGATTACTCTCAAAATGATATTAAAGCAAAGAGGCAAAGTATGAATCCATGTCTATGAAAAAAGGATAAACGGAAAAATCTTTTTGTATTTTTTAGGATAGGGATTAAAGAATATAAAAGAACTTGCAACCAAGCAAGGGTTTAAGAAAAGAAAAACAAATAAAAACAAAATAAACTAAAACAATAGAAAATTAAAAGGCAAAGAAAAAACAAAGTGTTGGAACAAGCCAACACGAGTGTTTCAAAGCTCTCAAGGAGCTGGAGTACAACCTCGTTATTACACAAATAAATTTTCCAGGGGAACACATCCCCAAGCTCAGGCTTTCCCTTTTGTTTCTCATTGTGATGGCGGGATACTCTCCCACATTACATTGCCTGCTCCAATCATAGAACTGGGTGGCGAGGCTTACAGTGGCATCTCAAAGGTTGATGGAGAGGTTGTTTATGTTTTGAATGTTTCCTTCGAGTGCATAGATATCTTCAAAGGTGGTGTAGTAGTTTGGTGGCTGCACATCTTGTTCGGGTCCTCCTTGTTCTACTTCTTCATCTTCTCCTCCTCCCACGGGTATTTCTTGTTGGGGTAGATTAGCTTCAACCTGCGCGTCATAATGCAAACATCCATCCTCGGTAGAGAATAAACCGTTAGGCAAAGGAGCTGGGATCAAGTGATCCGCTCTAGGTATATTGAAGAAATGTCTACCATGATATTTAGAAATCATACCACATTCTCTTAGAGTAGAAAGACCGAGACGGTTACCTCCAGTCAACAGTTCGATGTTACCTAGGTTGATGCGAAGTGCATGTGCAAGAACGGTCATAACTCCTCCTACACATATGGGTCCTCGAGATTGAAGAGCCTGATACTTAAGATAAAACATAAGTAGAGCGCCCAAATTTGGCGTTAAGTTACAATTGATAAGTGCAGCTTTTGCGAGGATCAACATGCCCTCCTTATTAACTCTAGTAAACTCACCACGTGCCTGCAATGTGTTAGCAATAACATAGAATAAATATCAATTAGCAGGATGATCAATTTGGTTCCCCTTGGGTGTTTTTCCACGGATTCTCATCAAATTAAAATATTGTGAAGGGGAAGGATCTAAAACAAAGGTAGTTGTGCGTACATCGGTGTTGTTGTTGGCAAACTCAAAGCATTAAGCCCATTGGCTGAGTGTCAAAGTATATTCACAGTTCATAAGGCGGAATTTGATTCTATCAACTCCGGGCCTTTGTTCCTCGGAACAACCATAAGGATCCACCATGTGTGTCAAGGTGCTCAAGAACTCAAGTGTCAAGCAGCAATATGTCACAACATCCTGAAAGACAAAATTGTACAAACCAACATTGTTGCAAAGTAAATCGAAATCAGCACGAATTTTTTTTTGAGGTGAAACAGTAGGGAAAAAATCCCCACTGCAGTTTTTTTATTATATATGAGTATGTTACAATGAGAAAATGATCTAAGGTAGATCATAAACAGTTACATCTAAATCGATCTATGCTGAGACAATCTATTTTATCCCTGATCTAATTGCTGATTGAGCCAGGCTTTGAATTTCTCCTTGTATTTTCCTTTGATTCTGAATTGTATCCATCTCATTTCCTGGTAGAAAATTGCTTTCCATCTATCAAAAGTGGGTCTTTTGTCATTAAAAATCTTCTCATTTCTACATATCCAGATACCCCAGGAAGTCATGATAATGATCTCCATTGCAAATGGTAGATGTAACTTTTCTTTGATGTTTGAAATAGCTTCTAATCCTGTTAGATTTGCAGTTCTGTTTCTGGAAATATGGTCCCAACATTTTTTTGCAAATGGACAATCCCAGAAAAGATGATTTGCTGATTCTTCTGTGATGCAATTGGAAGTAACACAATTGTAATCAGGAAGGTTGAAATTCTTTCTCATCAGTAGGTTTCTTGTATTCAATCTGTCTAGTAGCAAAAGCCAGAAAAAGAACTTGTGTTTATTTTGACAGGAGGTTTCCCAAACCCAGGAAAATTGAGGTGGTGATGGTGAGTATCCAATCATGGCTGAGTAGGCCTTTTTAACTTCAAATTTATCTAATCCCCAAATATAGTTCCAATTATCATGGGTGTCCTCCTGAGTGTCATGCCTGAATTCCTGGCATCTTTCTTCCATGACTAAAAACTCAGAGAAAGCTTGATGAGAGAGAGGTAGGTGGAAGTTATCTTTAAGAAATTCAGCATGAAGGAAATCATGAACACTGATGTTTATGGACTTAGCATAGGACAGAAGGTGAGGGAATATATTCATCAAGCACTCATCTTGCCAAAGGTCAGTATAGAAATAAGCAGATCTGCCTGGTTTCAGATTGCATTTAGCCATGCCTTTAAAGTTATCAATTAATTTGATATGTGACTTCCACCAGAAAGATCCCTCCATGCTTCTTCCAAGTAGTTTTCCATTTTTGTAATAAGTCTCCCATATGAGATGAACCCAAGGTATGTCCTGGTGGTTGTAGAATTTGTCCAAATTTTTCAGAAGGAGGGCATTATTTTGAATCTGAAGGTTTAGTACCCCTAAACCCCCTTGATGTTTAGGACGCCAGATTTTGTCCCATGATACAAGAGCTTGTCCTTTTGCTTGCACATCTTCAGTCTTCTTTCTCCACAGACAATATCTCATATATTTAATAATTTGATCCTTGATGGCTATTGGCACCTCCAAACAGCTCATATAAAATAGAGGAAGTGAGGAGAGAACAGATTTGACCAGCTGCAGTTTTCCTCCATAATTCAAGAAATCAGCAATTCCACATAATCTTCTTTCCACTCTCTGAACAATGGGAAGAAAGTGCTCCATAGATGGCTTTGTAATGCTTAATGGAAGCCCAAGGTAAGTAAAAGGGAGGCATCCAGTTTGACAGTTGATTGTCATAGCAAAATGCATAAGTCTATCATTACATGTGTTTATTGGCATCATGCTAGATTTTAGGTAGTTGACTTTGAGTCCAGTGGAAATTGCAAAAGTTTGAAGAAGTGCTTTCAAGCATAATAATTGAGATGCATCAGCTTTAAGTATCACCAATGTGTCATCAGCATATTGAATAACTGGGAAGTCACTATTGGGTGGTCCCACAATAGGTGGAGTTAGAAGATTCATATGCATGGCCTTGTTTAGAACTGATTGTAGGAGGTCAGCAGTAAGGACAAAAAGTAATGGTGAAAGTGGGTCTCCTTGTCTAACACCTCTCCTGCAGTAGAACTTTTTACCAGGCACACCATTAAGAAGAATTTTAGAAGTTCCAGATTCAAAGATCATTTCAATCCACATAATCCATTTTCTCCCAAATCATCTAGCTTTAAGGATATTTATAATGGCAAAGTGGTCCACTATATCAAGTGCCTTCTCAAAATCAAGTTTGAGAATTAAAATTTCCTCCTTTGACTTGTGGCATTGGAATAAGTATTCAAATGCCCAACCAATGCAATCTTGAATAGATCTGTTGTTGAGAAATCCATATTGGTTTTTATGTACCAATTTCAGAATAATAGATTGCAGTCTATTAGCAAGAAGTTTGGTAATTATTTTGAATATACAGTTCAATAAGGAGATTGGTCTAAAATCAGCCAATGTAGATGGGCAAGTGACTTTAGGTATGAGTGTAATGTAAGAAGAGTTGATGCTCTCAAGGGACACTTTCTCATAGAAGAAATCATGAATCAGTAATTTGATATCATATCCAATGATAGACCAGAAACTTTTGATAAATTCATTATTAAAACCATCAGGTCTAGGTGACTTGTCATTTGGTAGATCAATGATAACCTCCTCAATTTCCTTGTCAAGAAAAGGTTTTTCAAGTGAATCCTTCATCTCATCAGTCATTCCATTTCCATAGAAGTCTGCAAGGTTATAGTGCATCTCAGTTTTGACTGATGTACCCATTCTTGCCCTGAAGTCATTCCAAATGATATCAGCCTTGTCATAGTGATTTCTAAATTCCTGTACAGATTCATTCTTGATCATTGATATATAGTTGTGTCTGTAACTGATGGTAGCTTTGGAATGGAAAAACTTAGTGTTTTCATCCCCAAGTTTTACCCATTTAATTTTCCCTCTTTGTTTCCAATAGGTGTTTTGGTTCTGAAGAAGAGAGATAATATGGGATTTCAGGATATCTCTGAGGTGCCACTCGTTGATGGTTAATGTTCTAGATTCTTCAAGTAGGTCCAGGAGATCAATGGTGTCATTCACCTTAGCAATCTGGTCCTTTAAGCAAGGTAACTGTTTTGCCCAAATCTTGATGCCTCTCCTCACATTTTTCAACTTGGCACAAATTCTTTTTGCCATGTCCTGATAATTCACAGGTATATTCCAAGCATTTTGTACAATCATCTTAAAATCAGAATGATGAAGCCAGTAATTTTCAAATCTAAAGATTTGAGCCTTGGGGATGTTAGTTCCAATGGATATGACACAGGGAAGATGATCATAAGTAGGTTTGGATAGTGGAGTAACCATAGTGTATGGGTATTTGGTTGTCCAAGAACTAGATGTAAAAAACCAGTCCAATCTTTCTAGGAGTGCATCTTTTTGCATGTTACTCCATGTGAATTTTATACCCTTTAGTGGCAACTCAATAAGACCCAGGTTGCAGATATCATCATTGAAGAGCATAGTTTCATTAATATCTCCCCCACTTTTATTTCTATCAGTGAGACATCAGATAAGGTTAAAATCACCTAACACTAGCCAATCCATACTATCAGGTATAGTGATGTTTGAAAACCAGTCTAAGAAATCCATCTTTCTATCATTTTGACATGGACCATAGATATTAGTAAGAGTCCAGGAATCATTTGATAATTGAGAGGTGAAGGTGACAGGAGTTGAGAAATCATTTTGGAAAGCCCTGGTACCATTAAATAAAGTACTGCTCTAGATGGTAATAATTCCTCCAGAAGCACCAATTGATGGTAAGAAATCAAAGCTGTCAAACTTGTTTGGACAGAATTTTTTTAAATAATTGATATCAAAGTTTTCTCTCTTGGTTTCTTGGAGACAAATAATGTCACATTCAGATTCCATGATCTTGCTTTTTAGTGCTAACCATTTTTTCTCAGAGTTAATTCCCCTGAGGTTCCAGTTCAGAATCTTCCAGTTTCTTTTGTTACTAATTTATAAACCAATTGGGTGAGCATTGGGGTGACACAAAATTTGTAGTCACACAAATAAGACTGAACATATCATAGGATACTGAATTCATAAACATGTCCAACAGCAAATAGGTCTGCAACAACTCATAACAGACATGAAAGGTAACTGGTCTAGTCAGAAAAGGAAAGATTTTTGTAAACATTAACCACATTATTTAGGTGCTTTCTTCTTAGACTGTTGTCCACAAGATTCAGCAGCACCTCCCTTCTTCTTGCTTGGAAGGTATGGTTCTGGACCAGTCTTCTTAGGTCCAGGCTTTCCAGGTGGCTTGATGATCAAATCATTGATCCTGCCCTCCTTCAGTAACCTTTTCTCAAGTTCCCCCTCCTTAACCTTGCAAAATGAATCAGCAAGATTCTTAACAACCTTATTACTGAGACAAGGTGGAGCAGCATTGCAAGAGAGGCAATTATGATCAGAGCAATTCATATGGTTTTTAAAACCCCCATTAAGTTCCACAATTCTGGGGCTCCTTCTCACCTCAGATTCCACCAATGGTTCTTTACCCCTCCTCCTCTTTGCAGGAGCATTTGGCACCATCATGCTTGATGGGGAATCATTCAAGCAATGATGAGGAATTTGTCCAACACATTCATCAGGTATAATGAAGGTGAAAGTAGTTTCTTCAGTAATTGGCTCTTTAATAATCTCCCAAAGGGGAGATGTGAGAAAATGTCTAGTCCAACTGAATTTCTCAGGAGTGATGAGCATTAGAGTGATAAAATTAAACCAACTTACATGAATGTCACATTGCAGTTTTCCTTTGTCAGGTGAGGGATTCACGTGTGGAGCAAAGAATTTGTCCCATAGTTCAAGACCTTGCTTTGAGAAAGAATTCCTAGCAGAAAGCATCTCAGATGTATTGACAAAAGGGATAATGGCCATTCCAACTTGAAGGTGTGCCTCATTTGGAGAGAGGAGGTTAGTGTCCTCCATCATCCAGTCATCTTGCATGTTACCCTCGTCAGCTTGGATGGTGTCCTCCTCCTCATCTTGGTAATTCTGCAGAATGTTAAGCAGTCCTTCTCCCATGCCCACATCCTGATTAGCATTAGCAATATTTTGCTCCACCTCAATATCCTCAGCTCCATGGACAGATGCCTTGTCACTGTCAGATGAAACATTTGCAACAGGTATAGATCTAGTAACAGCACTGTCAGCCTCCTGAGGTGGCAAATTCTGGTTGTCAATGGGCATGTCAACTCCTTCAGCAAATACAGGTCCTTGGACAGCATTCCAGTTGCCCCAGCCAGCATTATTATTCT
Organism: Avena sativa; assembly: GCA_916181665.1. Taxonomy (NCBI): domain Eukaryota; kingdom Viridiplantae; phylum Streptophyta; class Magnoliopsida; order Poales; family Poaceae; genus Avena; species Avena sativa. Next base: position 563,117,678 of record OV702288.1, read on the forward strand.
GAGGGGTAGGTTCAATCCATTGGTCCCATCCACCAATGTCCCCTTTAGGTTGTGGAGGAGGAGGTGGAGAAGGGGGTCCAAAAATGGGTCCCACCATAGGTAGAGGGTGAGGGTCAGCACCATCATCAGGTAGTGGGTCCTCATCAGGTGGGCCCCCCCCCCAGGAGATTGTTGTTCAATATTTCCACAGAAAAGGTCCATGATTCAGTGTCCACCAGGTCCCCAATGGTGAATCTAACACTTTTAGGAACATCTAAGAGGTCAGTGACTCTGAGCTTTGCAATGATCCTGCCCTTGTGCTCAGGGTCCCTCTCCTAGAGCAGAACTTTACCAATATCAGAGAATATGGCATTCAGGTCGTCATGAAGCCAGTGATCAAGTGCAGGACCCAGAAGCATAACCCAACATTCATTGTTAAACTGAGTCCTACGCCAGTTAATTCCTTCATTATGCCTATCAAAAGAAATAGCAACACCTTGGAAGGGAATATGACCCGCAGCAATTACCGGTCACGGTCACTGACATTTGCAAATTGAACATATGCAGAACCAAATGGACAATCTTGAATATCACGAAATTCGACATGTGCATCATTGATAAAGAAATCTTGCAACACATCCCTGATATTACCAAATGGGACTGGACCAGGAGGAAGGGGATGGATGTGCGCAATGGCATACTGTTCATGTGCCCTTGGTCGGCGAGGAACCACCACCCTTTTGACCCGATTCCTGCCAGCCACCTGCATAATCTCGAAGCCATGGGGAAGAAATGGTTGAGGGTCAAGTGGAATATTGGCCATTGCGTCGGTGGTTGTCGCCGGCGACGAGCAGAGCAAGGCAGTTGGGGTTTCTCCAGGCAAGGGAGTTGAGGAGACAGGGGTTTCGGCTGAATTAATTTTTTGGGCAAGAACAAAATCCTTAAGACAATCGTACACCCTAGGCCGCGAAACTTGCGGCGTGACATGGGCCTTGAACCAATGCAGGTAAGATTTGTCGGGCCAGGGACAAGAAGGGAAAGTAGGGAGTTTCAAATATGGTAAAAGACCAGGCAAATTAATTGTAGAAGATTTGTTGACTGCAGTTGATTTCGCCTCTTTAATACGTTTACCATTAATCACAATTTCCGCAAATGATGCACCCGGTATTACATGAGTAATGTCACCTTTATTTTGACCGTTATTGCATGGGACTGGTGACGTCGAAGAACCAATACGATCAAAAACAGAGGATTTATTTTTCTTTTTGTATGAAACAATTGTCCAATCCTTGTCCAATTCTTTTTAATATTATTTCTCTTCGAATTTCCAATTTGGGCCTCCATCACCCCAAAGTTTGATCTTCAATATGAACGACTCATCAGAGAAAGAACCAGAATTATATATTTCAAAACCCACAGCTCTTGATGCAACCGAGAATCTAAAGGTTCTGTCTTGGAGGATTTTGACTTGAAATTTTGATGCATGACCCCCAAAACAAGCTTGAAGAACAATGCCAATAGTATGAATATCAATCTTAAAATTTGCACGACCAAATGAACCAACAAGGAAGAAAGGTCTTCTGCGAAATCCTCCAAAATTTGCACGACCAAGCACGAATGCCAAATTGGTTCAGGATATATGGACACGCCCACTTGGTAGACTTGATCTCTTGAATCTTGAGATGATCGAAACGGGTCAGATGGAACTCCTTGGTGAACTTGATGCCAAGTGACTCGAGGGTTAACATATCAACGGGTGCTGCGGAGGATTCCACAGCCATCTCATGTGTATGACTCATCGTGTTCATCTAATAAAAAAGACAAAGTAAATAAAGATTGCTAATAATTGTTTTGCTCCAATAGAAACATATCATAAGTGATTCTCTACACTAACTATAAAAGAAACTCTTCTAAAAACAATGCTAAGCATACTTAATATCAAGATTGAATCAAGAACAAGACTTATGTCTAGATTGACAATGATGAATGAATGAGTGAAGCTTTTGCACAAATAAGTTGGGGATCGGAGGAGAATCATACCTTAGATCGAGTGAGTGTGAAGAATCGAAGAAATATAGAGTAAATTTGAAGATCCAATAGAGGTGGTTTGATGTTTGGAGGAAGAAGAAAGAGAAAAATTGATTTGGGGATTTTTAGGTTACCTCCTCGCGGTGCTTATGGTGGCCGCGTACTCGGTACGGGCGGGCGGTACGAACGGAGCCCGCCCGTACCAGGTGACTTACCTTGGGGCGATGACTGCTCCCAGGAGGTGCACTCGGTACGGGCACACAGTACGATCGCGTGCACCCGTACTGCTGGTCGTTAACGCTGCGGTGACTTTTTCTTAAAGTCTGATGTTTGCTCGGGGGTATGGTACAAGCGCGCGGTACGGGCGCGTCCAGCCATACTAGTGGTCGTTATCGACACTATTCCTTTCAGCAAACATGAATTTTTTTATCCTCCTTTGCCTTGAGGTGGTACGGACGCACGGTATGGTCCAATCCGGCCGTACCAGTGGTCATTATGAACACGATGAACTACAAAACTCAAGAAATTTGATTAGTAGCTTTGTGCGCCTTTGCACATCTTAGCAAAGGGTTAGATAACAACAAAAATACTTATTAATGATCCATCAATACTTCTTAGGCCATGTGTTAGTAAAATAAAATCATAGAGGATTACCTTATTTTTTTGTCCTCTCTCCATAGGTCTTCTTGAACACTCTTTATTTAAAAAACAAAACAAAAACAAAACTAACACAATACTAAATATAAAGAAATAATTTTATTTCACGTGCATTGCCTCCCATGAAGCGCTTCTATTTAAGGTCAATTAGCTTGAATTCGATGGCAATCACTTAGGTTTGTGACGTGGAACACCCACTCCAAAGTAGTTTGCTTTTAAAGTAATTACACCATCATCATCATTACGCTTGGCCTTCTTTTTCCTAGGTAAGTGGACTACAAAGGGATCTCTAGATGGTAGCCCTATTCTCACATTCCCTTCATGTAAATTAATCAAAGCTTTAATAGTTCTTAGGAATGGCCTACCTAGAATTATTGGTGCTATGGGATATTCAGGCATGTCCGTAATAACAAGATCAATAAGAGTGGGACTACCTTTAATTTCAACAACTATATTATTTTATCCCAACAGCTTGTTTATAAGTTGAATCGGCTATATGGAGTCTCAATTCAATTGTAAAAAATGGCCCCAAGTTTAACTTTTCGAATATGCTTTTGGAAATTGTTGAGACGCTTGCACTAAGATCACAAAGTGCGGATATCTCATTAACTCCCTTCTTAATTTTAATACTGGGCTCAAATATATCATCTAGCTTAGCTGGAAGCTTATTACCTAGTCTTTTAAACTCCATCTCTAAATCACGAACCTTAGATGCTACTTGTTGTATAAATTGCTGGTACATAGCATCATTACCTTGCTCTATACCTGGATTCTTAATGGTGATCACCTTCAATTGATCTTCCACGGTATATTCTGGTGTCGGTGCATTGCTATAATCTAGCTCTTCAGGTTTTTCATCATTGGTTACCACCCTCATCATTTTGAAGTCTTCTACAGGATTTGGCTTGGGTTTTCCAGCAAACTTTGCTAGTATGAGATCTTGGCTCTCGGCTACCTTACCCAGCTGAGCCTCCACAGTCTTTGTTCTTTCCTACAGAGCATGCACATCATTTCTAATTGCAACGTATTGGTTAGATAATATCCCTATGGTTCTTTCATGGTTCTCCGTGATCTTAATAAGCATATTATTTTGCTCGGTTTGAGCTTGTATAAATGTTCTAACGGTTTTCTCAAACGGGAGATTGCCATGATTTGCTCCATTAGTATTATCATAATTATTATAAGGAGCTCCTGCAGGATTAGCATGATATTTTTGAACATTAGAAGCATAATTATTTTTCCATGCAAGATTAAAAGGAGTGCGAGCTATAAAATTAACATCATTAACATCAGTAGTGATAGCATTAACTTGGGTATCTTCCTTACCCTTTACTAAGCTAAGATACTCATCTACCTTAGATGTAAGCTCCTCATTGTTTACCTCGGTAATTGAACTTACTCTCTTCAAGGTTCTTTACACATGCCATTGGGCATGGTTATTTTGCATATCATCAAGCAAATTTTTTTGCAACACTCACATGCTTTCCCATGATCGTTCCTCCTGCTGCAGTATCTAGCATAGACTTGGACATTGGGTTAAGACCATTATAAAATTAATGTAATATAAGCCACTCTTCCATCCCATTATTAGGATAGTTCATTACAACTTCTTTCATCCTTTCCCATGCAAGCACTAGTGGCTCACGGTCTTCTTGTCTAAAAACTTGTAATGTTGGATCTTAGCTGCATAGTCTTAGCTAGGGTAAAAAATTAGTCATAAAAAAATCAGTACATTCCTCCCAAGATTTAATAGTGCCCTTTGGTAGAGCTAGCAACCAATCCTTAGCCTTTCCTCTAAGAGAGAAAGGAAACAATCTTAGCTTAACAGCATTTGGATCTACATCCTTAATACGCATCATGTCACAAATTTCAATACAAGTATTTAAGTACAATCTCGAATCTTCAGCAGATGAACCCCCAAATTGGTTTTGTTGAACCAAACTTAAAAGGTTAGGTTTTATCTCATATGTTTCCGCATCAACTGCGGGCTGAGTGATGGGTGCACGAATAAAATCATCAGTAGGAGTAGCATACTCCCCTGATCTCTTTTGAGCCATGGCTCTTATCTTTTTGGTTATCTTTAAGTAATGAAAACAAATAACAAGTAACTAATTTTTTGGGTTTGCAAATAGATAACAAGAAAGTAAACTAATAACAATAATTAAACTACAACTAATAATAAAACTAAAAACAAGGTCTCTAATGACCTCACCAGGATAGCGAAATTGCTTCCCTGGCAACGGTGCCAGGAAAAGGGCTGATACCCGCGATCCGGATTCATGGATGTAGTATAATAGCTTTTTCCCTAGAAGACCTAGGTTTAATCAAACCTCGGAAAGCACTACGAAAAGGTAATAAAAAAGGACACGTCTACAAGACTTTGTTTGTTTGTTTTACCTTAGTTGACCGGACCAATCTAGTTTACTTTATAACAAGTTTGAATCAATGGATGGAGATAGGACAGGGTTGAAGATCCACCTGCAGCTGCACATCAAATGGGATAAAAGATAATAATAAGCGTAGTCATGTATAATGTTTGAATCGAGATAATCTCTTGTGGGCAACACATCCTAATTTTCTAGAGCCCTCGTGATGCAGCGGGCATAGAAATAGACTTTTAATCTAAACGAGAGTATACCGAAGCCACGAGTTACAAACGATTATTAAGTGCAAAAATTAGATCAAAGCTTAAAGTGGTGTTGTTGTTGATATCGAATGGGGCGCTAAGCAAAGACCGTGCTACCCTTTCTGTCACTAAGGTTCCTATAAGATCGCCACTAACCAACTATCTCACCTCAAGCCTTTATCAATCTATGGGATCTTGGGTACCTACAAGTCCATAGATCGAGACAAGAGACGAAGAAACAAAAGATACAAATCACAATCTATAACAAAATACAATTATCCCATGATCGGAGATAGAAAACATGATAATTGAGGTTCCTATGCACATAATTGCTGTGAGGTTTCTCCCCAACCCATAGCCTGTGAGGACTACTCACTCATAACTAATAGATCGGAGATAGAAAACATCATGCAAATACTTAGATTGAAATCAAATATTCTTACAATGGTCGCCAAATCACAAGGAGATCTAAAGTACAAAGCAATGGCTATGGCTATGGAGAGGATGGAGGGTGGTGAGGATAAACTATGGTGGATCTCCTTTGGTGGTGTTGTGATGCAATCTGAGAATGGCGGGCTCCTGCGCGGCGGCTGGTACCTCAAAATATGTAGGTGCCTTCACGAAAGTCATAGGGCTTGACGAGACGAAGCCAACACCACATGGTACGAACGGGTCGTACAGGTGGGCCTTGCCCATACCAGTGGTCGTTAAGGCCTCTATCGACTGTTTTTTACTCCAGGATTGCTTGGCCATGTAGACTTCCTCGAACTCTTCATTATTGGCTCCTGATTTCACCTTAAAAGCATGATTTCCTACACAACACAATTCAAAACAATGGATTACACATCTTTGCAATAATTAGTCATTAGTAGAAAGGCTAGAGAGATTCTTGGTCAATCACTTGACTAAAAATGAAGTTTAAAGTCGGAGAAAGATGGCTATTTTCACAGGCATCATGCATCCCCCAAGGGATGGTCAACGTCCATCATGGGTGCCCCAACATCTACCTCCATCATGTGAGTGGAGCATCCACTCATGCCCACTCATCTCTCATTTATTCAAGTGGACTCTCCACTCAAAATTCCAATTAAATGAATAAAAACAATTTTTATTTATTATTTTAATATTTTCGAAATCTATTAATTAATAAACATTAACATATATCCCCTGCATGATTATGATATCCTTGAAACAATTTTGGTGTTTCTCAAAATAGTCCTCAAAATAATTCTGGTGTTACCAAACTTTTCTCTAACATACTGTATTTACTCAAAAGCGTCGATGATTCTTAAGTGTGTCACACTATGGTTCGTGAATAATGCAGACATGATTGAGACACCTCTCGGATCAATAGTCAATGACGGAATGTGGAGATCTGTAATGACTCCCACACATTCAATGATGAATCTTGTGATCGTGTGAACCATTAATGTTGTAACCAATTACTTTTGTCTCGCGATATTTTACTTGTTCGTGATCCGATCATCGGTATCAACCATACCTAATTCGATCTTGTTACTTACAAGTAATCTTTACTCATTCATATGATATGACATCCTTTTGACCTAGTCACATGATTGCAAGCTATGTCGATGTGATATCACCGAGAGTGCCCAGAGTATATCTCTCCATCATTTAGATGGACAAATCCCACTTTTGGTCCATGAGCCTCAACTAATACTTTTAGAGTACCCAATGACACCTTTACAGTCACCATGTTATGGTGTGATGTTTGGTGCCATCTAAGCACTCCTCTAGTGTTAGTGATTGACATGATCGCATGGTCTGAGAATTAGGGTTACTTCGTATGTGTATGATACAACAATGTAAACTTAATGACTTGATTGTACTGCTATACTTACTTTGGCTGTATGTTCATGACATCATTCTCCTAATGACATGAACCCATTATTAACAACCGATACGTCCATTTTGCATCACTATTTTATATCATAATTTACTGTTATTCATTGATATATTTCATATTAAGAGATGATACTTATGTTATTTCATCTATTTTTGCATGATTGGTGACTTTTGGAAGATGAACCACCAGAGTTAGGATTCTGATGGAAAAAGCACTGTCCAGATGCAAAATTTGCGGAGATCATAAAATCCCAGAAAATATACAGAAAATCCTATTTTTCCAGAAGATGAAGAATGCTAGAAGGGGAGGTGGAGATGGGCCACAGGGGGCCCACACCACCCCCTGGCATGCCCCCCAGAGAGAAAGAGCTCTCCGACAGGCAGAAATCTACCTGGGAAATTCCTTCCCGGAGAGGGGAGATCGTCGTGATCAACACTGTCATCAAGCTAGACTTCATCGGGATCATCATCATCTCCACCAGCACCATCACCACCACACCATACCGCTGTAACAATTGGGTTGAATCTTGCATAGTTCTTAGGGGAAACTTTCCCGGTGTTGAGTACTTGTTGTAGTTCGTTTAGATTGTTCATGTTCATGTTCATGTTCATTGAGTGGAACCATTGAATTATTGTTCATGTTCAGATTGTTACTTATCATTATTTCATCTCTGATATTGATCCATATGATGTCTCGTGAGTAGTTCGTTTAGTTCTTGAGAACATGGGAGAAGTCATGTTGTTAGTAGTGGAATTGTGTTAAGAAAGATTTAATGGTTTGATATTTAAGTTCTGGTGTTATTCTTCTAGTGGTGTCATGTGAACGTCGACTACATGATACTTCACCTTTATGGGCCTGATACATTGCTAACGTATCTATAATTTTTGATGTTCCATGCTTGTTTTATATCTACTTTCTTATGTTTTGTCCACACTTTGAGGTATTTTTATACACTTTCTTGGACTAACCTATTAACAAGATGCCACAGTGCCAGCTGCCTATTTTCTGCTATTTTTGGTTCAAGGAAAGTCAGAAAATGAATATTCTTGGAATTGGACGGGACAAAAGCCAAAGTCAATATTTCACCGAGGGGGACACGGAGCCAGAAGACGAGACGGATAGGGGCCAGAGGCCGGCCAGACCACCTGGCCACGCGGCTAGTCCTGGCCGGCGCCAAGGGGTGGTGTGGCCGCCTAGGGCACCCCCTCGGCCTCCACTTTCGCCTATATATTGCCTCCGATACAGAAACCCTAAGTACCTGATCAAAATTCCACGAAAGGGTCTGTAGCCGCCGTCATCTCCATCCCTAGATCGGGAGGGATCTGAAGCTCTTCCCGGCACCCTGCCGGAGGGGAGAATCCCCCCTGGAGGCCTTCTTCATCACCATGCAAGCCTCCGGTGTGATGCGTGAGTAGTTCATCCTTGGACTACGGGTCCATGTAGTAGCTAGATGGTTAGTTCTTCTCCTTTGTGCTATCATGTTTAGATCTTGTGAGCTCCGTTCATGATCAAGATCATCTATTTGTAATCCTACATGTTGTGTTTGCGGGGATCCCATGGATATTGAGATGCTATTTCAGATTGATTATTGATTCTATCATGTCTTTGTTATTTGTGATCTTGCATGTTCTCCGTTGTTAGTAGCTATCTTGGCCAAGTAGATGCTAGTACCTCCAAGAGGGAGTATTTATGCTCGATAGTGGGTTCATGCCTCTAGTAATCTGGGGAAGTGACAGAAATCTCTAAGGTACTAGATATGTTGTTGCTACTAGGCAGAAAATAGAATCCTTTGTTCATAGAACAATCATATTGTTTATTTTACACGCAATGCTTAATGCAATTATCTGTTGCTTGCAACTTAATACTGGAGGGGGTTCGGATGATAACCTGAAGGTGGATTATTAGTCATAGATGTAGTTGGATTACGGTCTATGTATAATGTTGTAATGCCCAATCAAATCTCATAGGAGTCAAGATGAATAGTATATGCATGTATTCTTTCTCGATGTTTGTCAATTGCCCCGCTGTAATTTGTTCACCCAACATGTCATCTATCTTAAGGAGAATCACCACTAGTGAACTATGGACCCTGGTCCTTTCTTTTACCATCAATCTACAACTATTTACTGTTTTCTGTTTACTTTCTGCAAGTTATTACTATCTTCCACACAATACGTTTAATCCTTTATTTCAGCAAAACCAGTGAGATTGACAACCTCACTGTAAGTTGGGGAAAAGAGTCTGTGGTTGTGTTGTGTAGGATTCCAAGTTGGAAACAACACCTTGGAGGTGTTTCCTTGCTCCTACTGGTTCGATAACCTTGGTTTCATAATTGAGGGAAAACTTGCTGATGTGCTCATCATACCTTCCTCTTGGGGTTCCCCAACAAGCTCGATATATTTTGGGGCATCGGGGCCTAGGGGAATGCATTGTGTATTCGGCTACTAATCATGGGGTTGCCGGAGTGAGAGAAACCTAAACCCCCGTTAGGAAACCTTTGCATAAGGGAGTGTAGGATCTCAGAGTTTAAGGTTGTGGTTAGGTTTTTATCTTAATTACTTTCTTGTAGTTTTAGATGCTTACAAGGGGTATATCAGAAGTATGTATTAGTCCTATTAAGGTCAGTACATTAGCATAGGTTCACCCACACAACACTTATCCAACCAGAGAATATTAATAAATTATATGAAGCAAAAGCACTTGACAATATTCCCATGTGTCCTCGAGAACATTTGGTGATCTTAAGTAATACAACCGACTTATCCTTTGCTAAAGAAAGGATTGGGCCACTTGCTGCAATTATTATTATTGTCTTTTATTTACTCGCACTTTATTTATCTGCATTATCAAAAAACCCTAAAAATCTGTTTGCTAAGTATTACAGAGAATTCCTGATCCAAACCACTTGTCAACACCTTCTGCTACTCGTTGGGTTCGACACTCTTATTTATTGAAAGTACTACAATACACCCCCTATACTTGTGGGTCATCAAGACTATTTTCTAGCGTCGTTGCCAGGGAGTGAAACGCTATTGAAGAGTAGAACTGGCAAAGGAAACTTCTATTGTGAGTATTGTTTATTTATGTTTGTTACTTTATTTCAATATGGATAATTCACTTAGTTTCTTATTTTGGAATACTACTACCACTGCTAAGGTAGTAGATGAACCACCACCTGCTGAAATTGATCCTTTTAAAATACCTACAAAAATTGTTGATCGTGTTATGGATAACTACTATTTTGGAGATGGAACTTTCCATCCCGGTTATCATTTACTTCTTATACATGAATTATGCAGATTTTTCAAGTGTGCGGGTATTACAACAGATCAAGTTAAGAAAAAGTTATTCTTTGTATCATTGAAAGGCAGAGCTGAGGAATGGTATAAGCTGCTAAAGAATGGCCAATGTCTTAAAAGGGAGGAAATTGTACCTCTCTTTTATTCCAAATTTTATCCTCCTAGTGAGATTCATAAAGATCGGAATCAAATATATAACTTTTGTCCTCGTGATGGAGAGAGTACCGCCCAAGCTTGGGGGACATTGAAGTTACTAATGCTCAAATGTCCTATTCATGAGCTCCACAATAATATTATTATCAATAACTTTTATGCAAGGCTCTCTCTTCATGATAAGGATTTATTGGATGCTTCTTGTGCTGGATCATTTACACGTATGAAAGAAGCTAAATGGGATATTCTAGACCGTATTCAAGACAATACTGAAGCATGGGAGAATGATAAAGGAAGAAAGTCAGGTATAAATTATGATTATGAATGCATTAAATCTTTTATGGGAACTGCTGACTTTCATAATATTAGTACTGTTTATGGTCTTGATTCTCAAGTTCTTGCAAATTGTTTTAAGGCCATTGCCTCTTATATTGATCCCAAAAAGGAATGGAACAAGTATCATGCACCATATAAAGATATTGTTTATTGTATTCCTGCTAGAAATACTGAAGTTTGCACCGCTGATCATATTTTACCTGAACCTTACATCAAAAAAATACCTTTCCCTGTTAATGTAAAGGAACATTCTATGATAGCTAGTGTGGTTAACAAAAGTACAAAGAAAGCTGTAAAACCTGATGAACAAATAAACGTTGAACCTGTAGTAGCAATTGTGAAAGACCTTGTCACTAAAAGTGTAGAAGATGGACACATTATCTTTTGTGAGGATGCTTCTAATATTGTTTCACATCCTAGTAGAACTAGTAAAGCTAGTGTCCCTATGCTTTCTGTTAGGATTGGTGATCATTGCTATTATGGTTTATGTGATATTGGTGCAAGTTCAAGTGCTATTCCTTATGAGCTTTACAAAGAAATTATGCATGAAATTGGTCCCTGTGAACTAGAAGAAATTGATATGGTTATTCACCTTGCTAATAGAGAGACCATCTCTCCAATTGGTATTGTAAGAGATGTGGAAGTTCTTTGTGGTAAGATTAAATATCCTGCTGATTTTCTAGTACTTGGTTCAACTGCTAGTAAAACTTGTCCTATCATTTTTGGTAGACCTTTGTTGAACACTTGTGGAGCCATTATAGATTGTAAGAGGGAGAAAATTTTAACTAAATTTGATGGAGAATCATATGAGTTTAAATTTTCAAAATTGCTAAAGTTCCTTATGAAAATGAATGGTCTGATGAGGATTTTAGAGTTGAACAACTTGCTTCTATTTCTCTTGTTCCTAAGAATGCTTTGCAGCAATATATGGAAGACCACGAAAGTGAGATCTTCATGGAAGAAAGAAATGAGATTGACGAGATTCTCTTTCGTCAACCCAAGATGCTTAAGCATAACTTACCTGTGGAAGATTTGGGTACCACATTACAACCTAAAAAGGATCCGATTTTCGATCTAAAACCTTTACCTGATTATCTTAAATATGCTTACATTGACGATAAGAAAATAAATCCTGTTATTATTAGTTCTAAACTTTCAGGAAAGTAAGAGAAAAGATTATTAGAAGTATTGAAGAAATACCGAGGAGCTATGGGTTATACTCTTGATGATTTAAAAGGGATTTCCCCTACTATATGTCAGCATGCTATTAATATAGAACCTAATGCAAAACCAGTGGTAGAACATCAATGTTGTTTAAATCCTAAGATGAAGGAAGTGGTAAGAAATGAGGTATTAAAACTCCTTGATACTGGTATTATTTATCCTATTGCTGATAGTCAATGGGTTAGTCATGTTCATTGTGTCCCTAAGAAAGGAGGAATTACTGTTGTGCCCAATGAGAATAATGAGCTTATTCCCCAAAGAGTAGTAGTTGGTTATAGGATGTGCATTGATTTCAAAAAGGTTAACAAAGTTACTAAGAAAGATCATTACCCGCTGCCTTTTATTGATCAAATGTTAGAAATGTTGTCTAAGAAGACTCATTTTTGCTTTCTTGATGGATACTATGGGTTCTCTCAAATTGCTGTTAGACAACAAGATCAAGAGAAAACCACTTTTACCTGTCCTTATGGAACTTATGCTTATACGCGTATGCATTTTGGTTTGTGTAATGCTCCTTCTACTTTTCAAAGATGCATGTCTGCTATCTTTCATGGTTTTTGTGAGGAAATTGTGGAAGTATTCATGGCCGATTTTTCCATCTATGGAACTTCTTTTGATAATTGTCTGCACAACCTTGATAAAGTTTTGCAGAGATGCGAAGAAACTAATCTTGTTATTAATTGGGAGAAATGCCACTTCATGGTTAATGAAGGAATTGTCCTCGGACATAAAATTTCTGAAAGAGGCATTGAAGTTGATAGAGCTAAAGTTGAAGCAATTAAGAAAATGCCCTGTCCTAGGGATGTCAAAGGTATTCGTAGTATCCTTGGTCATGCTGGTTTCTATAGAAGGCTTGTTAAAGATTTCTCCAAGATATCAAAACCTCTTACTAATCTTCTCCAAAAAGATGTACCTTTTGTTTTTGATGATGATTTTAAGGAAGCTTTTGAAACTCTAAAGAAAGCTTTAACTACTGGTCCTATTGTCCAACCACCTGATTGGAATTTACCCTTTGAAATTAAGTGTGATGCTAGTGATTTTGCTATAGGTGTTGTTCTTGGACAACGAATAGATAAAAAGTTGAATGTTATACATTATGCTAGTAAGACTCTTGATGCTGCTCAAAAGAATTATGCTACTACTGAAAAAGAGTTCTTAGCTATTGTCTTTGCTTGTGATAAGTTTAGAACTTATATTGTTGATTCAAAAGTTACCATTCATACTGATCATGCTGCTATTAAGTACCTTATGACAAAGAAAGATGCTAAGCCTAGGCTTATTAGATGGGTGTTACTTTTACAAGAGTTTGATCTACATATTGTAGATAGGAAAGGTGCTAAAATTCCTGTTGCTGATAATTTATCTCGATTGGAAAACATTTCTTTTGATCCTATGCATGTTAATGATAGTTTTCCAAATGAATAGTTGGCTGCAATAGAGGTAAGCTCATGAGATAATCGTTGGTATGTTGATTATGCTAACTTTATTGTTTCCAAGTATTTGCCTCCAACTTTTACAGCCCAACAAAGAAGGAAATTCTTTTATGATTTGAGGCATTATTTTTGGGATGACCCACATTTATATAAAGAGGGAGTGGATGGTATTATGCGAAGCTGTGTTCTGGAATATGAACAAAAAGAGATATTGCGGAAATGTCATGGTAGTGCCTATGGAGGGCATCATGCTGGAGATAGAACCACACAATGAAATGCCTATGAGTTACTCTCTTGTTATTGAACCATTTGACTGTTGGGGATTTGACTTTATGGGTCCTTTTCCTCCTTCAAAAGGTTATACTCATATTCTTGTTGCTGTTGATTATGTTACTAAGTGGGTAGAAGCCATACCTACAAAAAGTGATGATGGTGAGACCTATTTAAAAATGCTTAAGGATGTTATCTTTCCTAGGTTTGGAGTGCCTAGATATCTTATGACTGATGGAGGTTCACATTTCATTCATGGTGGTTTTAGGAAGACCCTTGCTAAATATGACGTTAATCATAGAATTGCTTCAGCTTATCATCCCCAAACCAGTGGGCAAGTAGAACTATCAAACAGAGAAATTAAATCTATCTTGCAAAAGACTGTTAATAGATCTAGAAAAAATTGGGCTAAAAAGTTGAATGATGCTTTATGGGCTTATAGAACTGCTTATAAAAATCCTATGGGAATGTCTCCTTACAAAATGGTTTATGAAAAATCTTGTCACCTGCCTTTAGAATTAGAACACAAAGCTTATTGGGGCAGTGAAAGAACTTAATAGAGATTTTAAACTTGCTGGTAAGAAAAGATTGCTTGAATTGAGTTCTTTAGATGAGTGGAGAAGTGAGGCTTATGAAAATTCTAAACTCTTTAAAGAAAAAGTTAAAAGATGGCATGATAGGAGAATTCTTAAGAGAGATTTTCATGTTGGTGAGAAAGTTCTATTGTATAGGTCTCATCTCAGATTTTTTGCAGGAAAACTACTTTCAAAATAGGAAGGACCTTTTGTTATTAAAGAGGTGTATCATTCAGGTGCAATAAAATTTTCTTCCTTAAGAGACAACACTACGCAAGTGGTGAATGGTCAAAGACTCAAGCACTATATTTCTGGAGATGCTTACAATGAAGATATTGATATTATTCAAGTGGTGACTTCGGAAGAATTTATTAAAGACCAAATTCAGAAACCTACGGAGTCTGTTTTCGAATAGGTAATAGTTATGGTAAGAAAAGGTCCGCGAAAAACTTTTCAATTTATATTTTTGCAGTTTTTATCTAACATGGAAGATAATGAGTCAAAAAAGGGATGGAAACGGAGCCCCAGGGCTCACACCACCCCGTGGCACGGGCCCACCTGGTCGTGCCACCAGGGGGTGTGGCCACCCCGGAGCCCGTCTCCGACCCATTTTCTCCCACTACCTTCATTTTTTTGTTAAGCTTTGTAATATATAATCCCCTGGATCCCCCGAGGTCCGTATATCGTGTTTTCGTTTTGATCTGTTTCTGACTGGCAGATTCTCTGTTTTGGAGCCACAATGTCTTCCTCTGGATCACCCAAGGAGGATTCCTCCATGGACATCATCAAACCGTACATGTATGAGTTGAAGATTCGCCCCAAGGAGTTGTTGCTCAAAGATGGGAAGGTACAGATAAAAGAGGTTCAGGGCCCTAAAGGAGAAGGTAGTCTAGAGGATAGGATGGAAGCACCTGAGCAAGAAGTTTTTAGGTACAAGAAGATGGCAGAATGTGAAGTGGATATCATCCATAAGATAAGTTCAGAACTCAATGCCGAGCACAAGAAGGAGACTGTTGAGCTTAGGGATGATATTCTCTCACTCCATCGAACAACCAACCAACTACAAGCACAGCTCTACGACATGCAAAATCAAAACTGTGAGTATGAGGCTAGGTTTAAACACATAAGTTCTGCTGCTAGTTTCAGGATATTGGAAACCAAGACATCATTTGTTGATGGGGAGCCTATACCTTGGAAGTCTGATGATGACGAAAGAACACCACCACCACCGAAGGAGTAATTCGTCATTAGGTTTTGGTATCCCCTTGATTTGTTCCAAGCTTGGGGGAGTGTCGCGGTATCACATCATTATCTTTCATCTTTTTACCTTTTTAGTAGAGTCATATCATGAATAGATAAGTTATCATATAGGATGGTTTGCATTGTGGAAGTATCTCTCCTCTAGTTAGTTATCTATGTATCCCATGGTGTGAGTTGCCATTATGGAATATTAATGAGAAGTTCTATCATTTACTTTTTGCACATATTATTTTGGTTTGCAATTTCTGTTATATGATTGATCTTGTTGTTAGTATTGGTATCACTTTGGGATCATTAAGTAAATTCAGTTGGTTTTGGCAAACCTAGCTCTGGTCAGTAGCAACACTATTTGAGGATTGAACGGAAAAGAGAAAAGTACTTTTAGAAATATAATTTCATTACCCTTCTTTCTTGATTGGCTCATAAGCTTAGTATTCTCTAGTTAAGATCTTTTGTGTTTCCAAGGAATATTGCATGATTGTTTCTATCACTTGTATGTTTGTTTTTTTCCTTCAACTCTTATGCTTGCTACCCAGCCTTGCTAGCCAAAAACATGTACTGAGAGGGAATGTTTCTCGTGCATCCAATCCTTGAACTAAAACCTATGCCATTTATGTCCACCATATCTACCTATTAGCATTATTTCTATTTCAAGTAAATTCTCGAGTTTTATCTATCTTCCAAATTAAACTTGTTGTGTGAAAGTTAGTGATTAAAGCTCTCACAAACTTGATGGCACACTTTATTTTCTTATACTTACTAAATTTGAACCATTGTGACTATCTTATGAAGCTTGTATGCTTGCAAATTATAAGTTGGGAGTTAGCAAAACCATGTTATCATGGGGTCCACTTTTGACATTGCACTTCTTATTTAGTTGATATCATGTTCTTTTGCTTATGGATGTCGGCGGTGTGAAATAAAAGGGGAGCTTGTAAGCTCATGGAGTTTGTATATGTGTTAGAGAAACGCCTGGGCGGCTAGCCTAAGCCATGCTTAATCATGGTGGAAACTTGCAGCATAACCATAGTGGCATTCTACGAAGCATCCTTAATAAAATCCTATGCAAATAGCAAATAAAAAGATCGCTGAGATGATCACTGTCTGTTGCCTTGTCATTTTGATATGGGATAGATCCTATGTCATGGGTCAAGGGGTACCCCGTTGGCGGTTCTCTATGATACGCATACACTTACAATGACAAGAACTTACCGAAGACCAAAGTTGAGTAGCATGAGGTCTAGTACTCATACTCAAGGGGCATGAGATTTTCAACTTATAATTTGTCAAGCATATAACTCATATTTTCACTCACATTAACCTTAATCACTTCAAGATGCCTATGATAGTGGCAATGAGAGCTCAAAGCTAGTAAGTACCATAATTTTTGGAAGCTCTTTATGAAACTTGAAATCCCTGCTTCCCTCTGTGAAGGGCCTATATTTTAATTTTTAGTTGAGTCGGTAAACCTATTCCTTTCTATCTCAAGCAAGCATTTTAGTTGTTGTGATTCAATCATCCATATGATGATTTATTCAACCATGTTTCTTATGTTCCTTGTTTTGCACACTACTCTTATCTGAGTGAATATTACTTTGAAAGCTATCATTGAAAACACCATTATGTTTGACTCCTGAAATTTGGTAACCATTCTCTGACCAAGAACAAAGTTTGCCATTACCAATTATGATTTACTTTGTGTATCTTTATTGTGTTTGCCTTACTCATTGCAAGTTATGTTATATAATAGTGAGTTGTTTTCTACTATGATTTGTGTATTGATGAATGTGATACTTCTTGTCCGTATTCTCTTTATCGACAGTTCACTCCATAAACCTGTGGTCATGTTTATTGAGCTCAGTTTTCGCTTGGGGACAAGCGAGGTCTAAGCTTGGGGGGAGTTGATATGTCCATTTTGCATCACTATTTTATATCATAATTTACTGTTATTCACTGATATATTTCGTATTAACAGATGATACTTATGTTATTTCATCTATTTTTGCATGATTGGTGACTTTTGGAGGACGAACCACCGGAGTCAGGATTCTGATGGAAAAAGCACTGTCTAGATGCAATATTTGCGAAGATCAGAAATCCTAGAAAATATACAGAAAATTCTATTTTTCCAGAAGATGAAGAATGCTAGAAGGGGAGGTGGAGATGGGCCACAGGGGGCCCACAACACCCCCTGGCGCGGGCCCCCCTAGGTCGCGCCACCAGGTGGTGTGGCCACCTTGGCCCACCTTCGACATCTCCCTTCCGCATATATATTCCCCTCGGAAACCTAAAGTTCAGGGGGCGACCATAGAAAGATTCTGCCGCCTCTGCAGGGCGGAAACTACAGAGAGAGAAAGAGCTCTTCTGTAGGCAGAAATCTGCCGGGGAAATTCCTTCCCAGAGAGGGGAGATCGTCGCCATCAACACCATCATCAAGCTAGACTTCATCGGGATCATCGTCATCATATCCACCATCATCTCCACTAGCACCATCACCACCACTCCATACCTCTGTAACAATTGGGTTGAATCTTGCATAGTTCTTAGGGGAAACTTTTTCGGTGTTGATTACTTGTTGTAGTTGATGCTATTGAGTGGAACCATTGAATTATTGTTCATGTTCAGATTGTTACTTATCATTATTTCATCTCTGATCTTGATCCATATGATGTCTCATGATTAGTTCGTTTAGTTCTTGAGGACATGGGAGAAGTCATGTTGTTAGTAGTGGAATTCTGTTGAGAAAGATTTAATGGTTTGATATTTAAGTTGTGGTGCTATTCTTCTAGTAGTGCCATGTGAACGTCGACTACATGATACTTCACCTTTATGGGCCTAGAGGAATGCATTGTGTATTTGGATACTAATCGTGGGGTTGTCAGAGTGACAGAAACCTAAACCCCCGTTAGGAAACCTTTGCATAAGGGAGTGTAGGATCTCAGAGTTTAAGGTTGTGGTTAGGTTTGTATCTTAATTACTTTCTTGTAGTTGCAGATGCTTTCAAGGGGTATAATCACAAGTATGTATTAGTCCTAGTAAGGTCAGTACATTAGCATAGGTTCACCCACACAACACTTATCCAACTAGAGAAGATTAATCAACTATATGAAGCGAAAGCACTTGACAATATTCCCATGTATCCTCGAGAATGTTTGGTCATCTTAAGTAATACAACCAGCTTGTCCTTTGCTAAAGAAAGGATTGGGCCACTTGCTGCAATTATTATTATTGTCTTTTATTTACTCGCACTTTATTTATCTGCATTATCAAAAAAAAACCTAAAAATCCGTTTGTTAAGTATTTACAGAGAATTCCTGATCCAAACCACTTGTCAACACCTTCTGCTCCTCGTTGGGTTCGACACTCTTATTTATCAAAAGTACTACGATACACCCCCTATACTTGTGGGTCATCAACAACATCCAATGTTCATAATTAGGAAACCTTAAGCATTGGCTAATCAACGAGCTAGTTAAATGCGAGGCATTACTAGGAACTCTTGTTTGTTTATTAGACACACATGTATTAACCTTCTCGGTTAATACAATTTTAGCCTGAGAAATAAACATCTATCATAAACATGGAATAAGATAATAACCACTTTATTTCCTCTCGGGCATATTCCCTTCAATCTCCCACTTGCACTAGAGTCAATAATCTAGATTACATATGATAAATCTAACACTCATTGAGTTCTGGTGCTAATCATGTTTTGCTCTTGGGAGAGTTTTAGTCAATGGGTCTGCCACATTTAGACCCGTGTGCACTTTGCAAGTATTTATATCACCATCATTGGCATGCTCACGGATGGAGTGAAATCGGTGCTTGATATTCGTGGAATTATTGTGACACCTTGGTTCCTTAGCATTGTCTATGGCACCATTGTTGTCACAATAGATAACCATTGGATCCAACGCACTAGGAACCACACCCAGTTCAGTTATGAACCCCTTCATCCAAAATGATTCCTGTGCTGGTTCTGAAGCAACAACATATTCCACCTATGTTGATGATCCCGCCACCATGGGTTGCTTGGAACTCCTCTAGCTAGCTGTTTCTCCATTCATGAGAAACACATACCCGGGTTGTGAACTTACAGCCATCCGAATCAGTGTCAAAGCTAGCATCAATATAAAATTTTGTGACGATCTCTTCTTCACCGCCATACACGAGAAACATTTCTTTAGTCATTCTCAAGTACTTAAAGATATTCTTGACTGCCATCCAATGTTCCAAACCTGGATCAGATTGGTACATTCTAGTCAAACTAATAGCACGTGCCACATCCGATCTTCTACATAGCATGGCATACATAATAGAGCCTATGGTTGAGGCATAGGGTATCTTGTTCATCAGTTCTCTATCTTATGTCGTAGCTGAACTTTGAGTCTTTCTCAGTGTCTTGCCTTGCAACATAGTCAAGAACCCTTTCTGTCCATTCTGAACTTCTTTAGAATCTTGTCAAGGTATGTACATTATGATAGCCCAATTAAGCATCTCAATCTATCTCTATAGGTTTTTATGCCTAATATATATGCTACTTCACCAAGCTCCTTCATTGAAAAACTAATGTTCAAATAATCTTTATACTCTTTAAAGTTCTATATAACTTCCAATCAATAATATGTCATCCACATATAATATTAGAAATTCTATAGAGACCCCACTCACTTTCTTGTAGGTAAAAGCTTCTCCATAAGTTTGGACAAATATAAACCCTTTAGTCACCTCATTAAACCGGAGATTCCAACTTCCGTACACTTGCTTCTATCCATAAATGGATCGCTGAATTTTACATACATTGTCAGCACCATTAGGATCAACAAAACCTTTGGGTTGCACCATGTACAACTCTTCCTCAATGTTACCATTAAGGGACATGGTTTTGACATCCATCGACCATATTTCATAATCTAAAAGTGCAGCAATTACTAACATAATCCTAACAGACTTTTACATTGCTATGGGTGAGAAAGTCTTATCGTAGTAAACTCCTTGAATTTGTCAAAACCCCTTTGCGACAATTCAAGCTTTATAGATGGTCACATTTCTGTCAGCGTCAGTTTTGTTCTTGAAAATCCATTTATTCTCAACGACATTGCGGTCATGAGATAAGTCCACCAAAGTCCATGAACAGATATCCTCTGCCTGCTACGGCCTCCCATAAGTCGGCCTCCCCTGTAAGGCACTTCGTGATGCTCCGAGATGAGGCATCTCTCCACTCTTTTCGTACATGGATCCCATTTCAGATTTCATGGCTTCTAGCCATTTGTTGGAATCCGGGCTCATCGTCGCTTCTCGATATGCCCCAGAATCATTATTTTCATATACTATGAAATTAATGATGGTATTAGTGAGCTGCATGTGTCCTTGTTAACCTGTGAGGGTCGGTAGTATTCTCTTTCAGAGTTTCGTGATCTTTATCTTTAGTTTCTTGTTCAATTTATCAAGTCAACACCAGAGCAGCTACCGACACTGCGCCACTCGCCATTTCAAGAAGAGAAAGTTCAACAACCTCGTCGAGTTCTACCTTCCAACTACTCACACCTTTTGAGAGAAAATCCTTCTCCAAGAAGGGTCCATTCTTGGCAACGAAAACCTGTCTTTGGATCTGTGATAGAAGGTATACCCAATTGTTTCTTTAGGGTATCCTATGAAAACATATTTTTCCGCTTTGAGTTCGAGTTTATTAGGTTGAAGTTTCTTCACATAAACATCGAATTTCTTTCCAAACCATAATTCATACGATGTCGCTTTGATGGATTTAGATGGTGCCCTATTTAAAATGAATGCGGTTGTCTCTAGTGCATGTCCCCAAAACAATAGTGGCAAATCTATAAGAGACATCATAGATGGAACCGTATCCAATAAAGTACGATTACGATGCTCAAATACACCATTATGATGTGGTGTTCCGGTAGGCATGAGTTGTGAAACTATTCCACGTTGTTTTATATGTGTGCCAAACTCGTAACTTAGATATTCACCTCCACGATCGGATCATAGTATTTAATTTTTTTACGATGGTTCTCTACTTGACTCTAAAATTCTTTAAAATTTTTGAATGTTTAAGACTTGTGTTTCATTAAGTAAATATACCCATATCTACTTAAGTCATCTGTGAAAGTAAAAAAATAACAATAACCATCGCGCGTTGACACACTCATTAGACCACACACATCGGTATGTATGATTTCCAATAAGTTAGTCGCCCACTCCATTGTATCGAAAAACGGGGTTCTGGTCATCTTGCCCATAAGGCATGGTTCACATGTCTCAAATCATTCATAATCAAGTGATTCCAGGAGTCCATTAGAATGGAGCTTCTTCATGCGTTTATCACCAATATGACCTAAGCGGCAATGCCACATGTATGGCATTATCATCACTCCACTTAATTCCTTTGGCATCCACATTATGAATATATGTATTACTACTATCAATATCCAAAAGAAATAAATTGTTCTTATTGGGCGCATGCCCATAAAAGATATCATTCATATAAATAGAACAACCATTGTTATCGCATTTAAAATAATAACCTTTTGCATTAAACAAGATTTGGATATGATGTTCATGCTCAATGCATGCAACATATAACACTTCTTTAGGTTCATAATTAATCTTGTCAGTAAATGAAGAGGCAGCGTCCCAACGATGATCACATCAACCTTTGATCCATTGCCGACATGCATCGTCACCTCGTCCTTTGCTAGTTGACACTTATTTCGTAGCTCCTATTTCGAGTTACATATGTTAGCAAACAAACTAGTATCAAATACCTAGGCGCTACTATGAGTACCAGTAAAGTACACATCAATAACGTGTATATCATATATACCTTTGTTCAGTTTGCTGACCTTCTTATCAGCCAGATACTTGGGGCAGTTGCTCTTCTAGTTCCCAGTGTTCTTGCAATAAAAGCACTTAGTATCAGGCTTGGGCTAGCCTTGGTCTTCTTCTCAGGCGCAGCAATAGTTTTGATGCCCTTCTTGAAGTTACCCTTTGGCTTTCCTTTCTTGACTTTCTTTAAGCTAGTGGCTTTATTGACCATCAACACTTAATGTTCCTTTTTGATCTCCACTTTAGCAGTTTTAAGCATCGACGGAAGCTCGGGGAGAGACTTATTCATGGCTTGCATATTATAGTTTATCAAAAAGTTCTTGTAACTTGGTGGAAGTGACCGGAGAACCCGATGAATACCTAGCTCATTGTGAATCATTATTCCTAGAGCTATGAGTTTATTGGCATACCTAGAAATTTTGAGTACGTGCTCGCAAACAGAGTTGTTCTCTTCCATCATGCATCTAAAGAACTTTTCTGAAGCTTCATAACTTTCTACGGCAACATGGATATCAAAAATCATTTTCAATTCTCACATTGTATCATAGGCATTTCTATTCTCGAAACGATTTTGTAGCTCTGGCTCTAATCTATACAAAATACCACAATGAACTAGACAATGGTCCTCCTTGCGAGTTAGAAAAACATGTTTCTCTTCATCGGGAGCATCGTCAGTGGGAGGGGCACCTAGCGACGCATATAGGAAGTAGAGCTTTTGAGCAGCAGTGAGGTGAATAATCAGATTAAGGGACCAGTTGGTAAGGTTGCTACCATTGGTTGCTAGTTTCTCTTTATCCATGAAAATATTGAAACTGAAAGCAGGTGGTGCCATGATCTACAACATATTTTCAAAGACTATTTATACTAAGTTTATGAAAGATTAAGTTCAAGTTAATTAAAAAATTACTATGAGTACTCCCACTCAAAAACAACATCCCTCTAATTGTTTTGGTGATTACATGAACAAAATTCACTACAACAAAACCGATCATCACGTGAGATGGTGCAGCTGCAAATGTAAACATCGATTTGTTCATCATATCATCCGTATGACTCATGCTTTACCTTTTGGTTACGTGTTCTGAGGCCATGTATGTACATGCTAGGCTCACCAAGTAGAACCGCAGTATTTGCGTGTGTAAATCTGGGTTACACCCATTGTGTGCGAACGTTGAGTCTATCACACCCGATCATCACGTGGTGCTTCGATACGACAAACTTACTTAAGGTGCATACTAAGGAAGAACACATTATTATCTTGATATTAAGTGTGAGGGGTCATATTATAATGCTACTGTCGTGATCTAAGCAAAAAAATGATGCATAAAAAGGATTAACATCACATGCATGGATAATGTGATATGATATGGTCCTTGTTGCACTTGATCACCATCTTGTTCATAATGGCATGCTATCCATCATTCCACCGGTGTGGTGCCAAGGTCCATGGTGCCACCATCTTGGTTTTACTCCACTAATATAATAAATTACATGGATATCCAGCACGCAGGCCATAAAAGAAAAGGACAACCATCAGGCTCCTGCCAGTTTGTCATAATTTACAAACAAGATCATTACACATCAAATTTGTAACACTGACCATATCACATATCATGCCCTGCAAAAACAAGTTAGACGCCTCTAATTTATCTTTTCATGTTTTATGCATCTTAGAGCTTTCGAAGATAGAACCGTTTATACCTACAAACATCAAATCACAACAGTGATAAATAAATTATTAGCAACTTGTTGTAGATTAGATCTTAACTATAGTGAGAGAGACATACACCCGCAAGCCACTTATGCAAAACTAGTTGCATGTCAAGCGTGGAACGATTCTCATGTGTGAGGACATGTAAGGTTAGTCCGGGCTGCTTCATCCCACTATCCCACTAAGATCCAAAATACACAAAAGGAAGCAATAACATGATCATCAACGCCTACATACCATATGTGTTCTACTCGTACAGAACATCTACGCATAGATATGGCTTTGATAGCACTGAAGGATTCACAACATAGAAAACAAAAAAATACCTATGGTAAGAACACCAAAGGTGCCAAGATCTAATCTAGAAGATGCATGTAACGAGTAGTTGGTCATCCAGAAAAACTTAACCTTGAAGACCAAAAGTTTTAACAAGATCATATCTCGTGGATGATGTAGATGACCACTTGTCGATGTCAAGATCAAGTAGATGAGTGATGCAATCCAACAACACCGACATGCTTGGTCACATATATGGCTCAAAGATGACCCCCGTTCCCTCGATCCAGCGGGGCAGCGGAAGTAGTAGATCCGCTAGAGAAAACTATTTGGCCATGGCTTCTTCTAATCCGAAATCCAATGGGTGGATGGAAAGAGATGCTTATACTTGAGTGTGAGGGAAAGGAGAGCTCCCACCCATCCTTATATAGGGGAGGGGACCCCACCTCTCCCTCCATCATGTGAGTGGAACATCCACTCATGCCCACTAATCTCTCATTTATTCAAGTGGACTCTCCACTCAAAATCCCAATTAAATGAATAAAAACAATTTTTATTTATTTATTTTAATATTTGTAAATTATATTAATTAACAAACATTAACATATAACCCCTTGCACTATTTTGATATCCTCGAAACAATTTCGGTGTTTGTCAAAATAGTCCTCAAAACAATTCTGGTGCTTCCCAAACTTTTATCCGACATACTGTATCCACTCCAAAACATCGATAAATCTTAAGTGTATCACCATACGGTTAGTGAATAATGCACACATGATCGAGACACCTCTATGATCAATCGTAAATAGTGGGATCTAGAGATATGTATTGTAATGACTCCCACATTCAACAATGAATCTTGTGCTTGTATGAACCATTAACACCGTAACCAATTTATTTTGTCTCGTGATATTTTACTTGTTCGAGATCGAATCATTGGTATCAACCATACCTAGTTCGAACTCGTTACTAACAAGTACTCTTTACTTGTTCATGTAATATGACATCCTTGTGACCTAGTCACATGCTTGTAAGTTGTGTCGATGTGATATCACCGAGAGGGCCTAGAGTATATCTCTCTGTCATATGGATGGGAAAATCCCACTCTTAATCCATGATCCTCAACTAATACTTTTAGAGTACCCAACAACACCTTTATAGTCATAATATTACAATGTGATGTCTGATGCTATCTAAGCACTACTCCGGTGTTAGTGATTGGCATGATCTCATGGTCTGATGATTAGGATTACTTCGTATGTGTATGATACAACAATGTAAACTCAACTACTTGATATTATTACTATACTTACTTTGGATGTATGTTCATCACATCATTCTCCTAATGACATGATCCCATTATTAACAACATCCAATGTTCATGATCACGAAACATTGATCATTGGTTAATCAATGAGCTAGTTAAATGAGAGGCATTACTAGCTTGTTTGTTTATTAGGCACACATGTATTAACGTTTCTAGTTAATACAATTCTAGCTTGAGAAATAAACATCTATCGTAAAGATGGAATAAGATGATAAACACTTTACTATTGCTTCTTGGGCATATTCCCTTCAACAGAGACAGAAACACGAAACGTAGGATATCGAGTGAAGATTGGAAGGGGAACACCGTTGGAACACCACGGACTTGCATATCCAATCTATCCAAGAACATCTCGATCATTTTCATGATGAAGAGGGAGTAATACCCCCACCCCCCGAACTATGGTTTTGTGGAAGTAGCGTGTTCTCTCTCTCTCATTATAAATTATTCTAGTGTCATATGAGTTTCCCAAAATGATTATGGCCATATTTGTAATTACCTTGTGGTGGACCTTGGGTATTTTGGGGAATGCTTATATGAGATTGCAATTTTTAGATTGTGTTTGATGTATAAGTAGATCCATATTATACCCCATTCTTGATGACATGTTCTTATTAAACTAGCATGATAGGGCATGCGAGGGTAAACATGTGCATTAGTTGGAGTAACATGGAGTATCAACTGGATAGTGACAAAAAAATTGGGAATTACTATGGTTTTTAACTTCCCTTAGTTACCTCACTAGGGATAAGTGAATGCATTTGCTACAGTCATCTTGTGACAACAGTGGTGATCTCATATCAATTGAGGTGCTATATTTGATATTCAACATCATGTCAATAGAAGTAAATGCAATACTTCATTTAACTTCAGTCTAGTTTGTGGGGGGGATTTTCTTACTAGAGGGGTATTAGTGGGGTGCGTTGCATCATATTAACCATAGGATGTGATGCCCATACGAATGTGAATCAAACATATTATGAAGTTACAACAATATTTATACTTTCTTGAAAAATATTTTGAGTAAACCATGTTCATGAGAGAGTAGACAAGTGAAACTATGAAACCCGATCCGCTTTGAATCATAATAAACAGCTTTTACTTGCATTTACAAGTCCTTCTATTTCAGCACTTATTGAATATGAAAATACAAAAACAGCTACTTCACTTGCATTTAGTTATATCATATAGTTTGCACTACTACCAACACCATTACACCGCGCTTTTGCATTGCACTTAGTTTATCTTTCATATATAGTTTAGTTTAATTTAGTTTACTTACTGCATATTAGTGGTTTTCAATTATAATATGAAAACTTGTTTTTGACAACCACTTGGTGGGGATAGAAGGCAACACTTTCTTCTTTATAGGTTGCTAGAAGAGGAAGGAGGAGTGTATTCTAGTATTTCCCTGAGAGTTTGATATAAACCTTTGAGTCACACTTGTGGCGTGACACCTTGCTACATCACTTTGTACTTGGATTCCCAACAAATTGGTGTCCAAATAGATTGGTGTCATCACATATTAGATTATATAAGTTATATCTAAATTCTTCATATGATCCAGCACAACTATTGCATAAGAAATTGTGCATCAATACATTCATTGGAACATCTTTTTGGTTGTAATGATTTGGATGGAACATAAAAGGTATAACAATAACGGTAAAAACAAGATTTAGGTGAACATTAGGAACTTCCGGTGGAAATAATAATTTTCTCTCTTAAATGCTAGTGTAAAAGCATCTTGTATTATACATGTGGTATTCAATTTCTTTATATGGTAATGCACAACCATACATTAGGAGGGTAAATGAGGAAAATGATTGGGGTGTCTTTTGGCTTAGATGATATAAACGAGCATAAATGGGATAGATACCATGATGATAATGGTATTTAGGTTAACATCACAATCTTTCGACATAAAGGCTTTTCTTTATGTAAATGCTCATGCATGTCGAACATCTTATAGTGTACACGCAATATCTGACTTCCTAGTGTGATTTGGCACTGCCATCTCATAAAAGGGCTGAATGAGCATATTGATTAGAAAATAATTAATTGGTATGATATAAAAGCAAACATAAAGTGTTAAGGACAATCGTTATAATAATATTTAGGTGAACGTTACAAACTTTATGTGGAAAGTTGTGTTTTCTTTCATTAAACGCTCATGTAGAAGCATCTTGTGGTGTACACTCTATATTCCACCGCTTGATATGGATGCGTTTCCTTTCATTAAACGCTCATATAGAAGCATCTTGTGGTGTACACGTTATATCCCACCGCTTGATATGGATGTGTTTCCTTTCATTAAACGCTCATATAGAAGCATCTTGTGGTGTACACGCTATATCCTACCGCTTGATATGGATGTGTTTCCTTTCATTAAACGCTCATGTAGAAGCATCTTGTGGTGTACACGCTATATACCACCGCTTGATATGATGCAACAAACTCATACGGAAGGTTAAATGAGCACATTGATTGAAGATAATTTGATGTGATGATACAAATGAATCTTTAAAGGGCTAACGACAATGGTCATAATGATATTTAGGTAAGCGTTAGAAACTTTCGATGGAAATATAGTGTTTTCTTTCTTTAAAATTTTATGTAGAAGCATCTTCTAGTGTACACGTCATATCTAACTTTACAATCAATTCTGACGCAACTATCTCATGTGGGGGGGTTGGGGGGGAGGGGTAAATGAATACATTGATTGGCGACTCTTTGGGTGAAATGAGATAACAAGAACATAAATGGCTTACAATAATGTTAATATAATAGTTATTCTTAGGTAAATCTTATAAACTGTTTGTGGAAATAATTCATTCCCTCTCTTTAGGCACTCGTGTAGAAGCATCTTGCATGACACAACATATTCAGGTTCTTGATCTAACTAGACTTTTCTCTGCGTCCTCCGAGACGTGCCTGTTAGAAAAAACACCGGTTGATTAAACGTAAAAAGGTTTTCACGTTCCATAATGAGAAAAATATCCACAACTCCCAACTTGTTATTTAGGAAAAACATCTGAAGACATAGCGGAGACAAAAACGTTGATAACATGGTCGAGGAAACACCATAACACAAATGTTTAGGCAACTTGCTTCATGACACGTTCCAAATGCAAGTGCACGACAGTCAGACATAATCACTTAGGCACTAAGAGTAGACACAATAACATACACACTAAGAGTATAGGCATTAAGAGGATCAAATGTGTTTGAACTGCTCTAAGTCACTAAGAAGTTAGGAAGAATGTTCGATAGACACATATGCAGAAAAAGTATTTGATATTTGTTCTCGAATACTGACAAACAATTTTTATTGATTTAAAGGAATAGAATGTATATGATATCTTCCTATGTTTCCGCTCACTAAAAGATCCACATAATAACATGAAAAAAAGATTACAAATCTATCAAACTGCAAAAACGACTCCTACTGCTTCACGCCTCCGTGATGATGCTAAGCCACCGTCTAGCTCCAACAGCTACCGCATATTCACTTTGCACTTGGTCCATGACGTGCAATCATAAGCATATTTACTCATATCCATCACAATCATTGCCATCCCCACTTCTAAACACGGACACCTAGATGGTACAGTCGGTCCAAACACTATAAACGCGGAAAATTAACCGTACTATAAATATTCAGCACAATAACTTCTTATTACCTATACTTCTTCATAATTCTTACCTACACTTTGGCTATTCTTTCTGCGTGAAGAATAATACGATGAACCGATTTCTCAGAAAGAACCTATCAGGATGCACCCACGTGTCAAAAAGAACGTATGAGGCATAAAACATGTATTACCGCGTTTTCGGAAAAGGAAGAAAGTCCGAACTGCCTCGTATAGCAAAGTGTGTGACACGATCCTTGATCGTGACGAAGCGTTTCAATGATGTTCAAAAACTGAAATATTTGTTCATACAAAGTCCACACAATGCGAGAATGCAAGTACGCGCATAAAAAAACAAAGTAATTGTCGTCTTTTAGGGCGCAGCAGTGATACAGGAAGGTAAATGTAGAAAAATACAAAGGCGTAGCATCAAATGCAAAATAACACATTAAAGTAAGGAAACACTTTTATTATTTTCTAGTCGTAAAAAGCTAGTATTACAAAGGCAACATTTATGCCAAACTGAAAATAAAATGCAAAAAAGAAAATAAAACAGGCCTACTCTACACTAATAGAAGCCGTCTACTCATGATGCGAAGCATTTGCCCCTAGTCTCCCTTCTTCGGCATAGACGGTCGTTCATGATGTGAAGCCTGAAGCTCCTACGTTCGTCATGTGCTCATCACGGCGACTTCATTTGTCATCTCATCGCAGAACATTCGTAACCGGAGCTAGGGCATCTGTGACCATAAGTGGAAAATAGAGTCAGTAGCGTGAAAAAACACAAAAAATGTGCGAAAAAATACAACAGGAGAAATTACATTACCGTGAGGAAAATAAAGTTGGCCATCCTCGTCGGCAAAAGTACACGTAATCCTGACGATGTTTGGCCGAGAACTACAAACATCACCAAACAAACCAATTAAAACCAAAAAAGGTGAGAACGGGGCACTAGCCTAATGATTGGGTCGCATCTCAGCAACCGGAGTTCGATCCCTGTCAGGGAAGAATTTCTGAAATTCTCACGCCGACCCGCTTCTACTATATCAAAAAATTGTCTTATTTCTCCTAGCACTGTTTCAAAAAAAAAAAGGTAGGAGAACGATACAAAAAGAAATATACTTCAAGAGACAGATTACATTATCCGTGTCGTGGTACAGCCGGAGGACTCTTCTACTGCTGTTCTTGCTCATTCACTAGTCTTTTTGTTGGTCGCTACGTAAAACAAATATGCAGAAAAGTGTGAGATGAAGAGAGAAAAAGGAGAAAGGAAAGGCCGAGCTGCAAAACCATATCCTGCACACGACTAGATGAAGAACGGAGGATGGAACGACAGTAAAGACGAACTCCCAGACCTGCACGGAAAAATCATCAGAAGAGGAAAGTAGCAATTACCGAAGAGAAAAGCTGTAGAGATCACGCTCACCTTATTACTGTAGGTGGTGGACGCGTGAAGCCTTCTTGCTATGCTTGTTTTCCTGCTCTGCACCGGTAAGCTATAGGCCACCGCTATAGCTGGAAGATAACCCGAGGACAACCACCACCACTCACTGGTAATCTAGCCTAGGACTTCGTCTTCTAGCGTCGCCAGATCATTTAACCTCACCGCTGTGGACACCAACATCGCCGGCTACGGGTGCCCTCACCGTACCTACACATGCATATGACCACATGGATGTGGGGAAGGAGGACATATGCGGGGAAGGAGATGACCTAGCTAACGCAATGCGTAACCGTTTTATACTTGACGCGTCTCTCACTAAAAACTCGAGTTATCGGAACCCAGCTCACGACCTCGGCAAAGGATAACGCTGACAACTTAGCTAGCGCCTGTGAGAACCCGCGCACGTCTAGAGTCTACGTTTTTAGGTCGGCTACGAACATGAGCGTTCTTGTCCTTCGGAACGCTTGTATGTGAGAAGTGGCGCTGCGACGTCTACCGTATAGCCTTATAGCTCAACACTGAATGGGACCCACGCCTGCAAGAAATCGCAGATGGCATGGGAGGACGGTACCACTCGGCTCTCAATGGGCCCCACGCCCGCGAGAAACTGCGTCCAGCACGGGCTCACGATGCACATCGGCTCTTGGTGGGACCTACATCCACGAGACACTGCGACCGTTCTGGGATTACGGAGCCACGTCGTCTCTACGCGGGCCCAACGATCGGGAGAGCACGCAACCAGCTTGGCTGACCACGCCACTTCGGCTCTCGGTGGGCCCTGCACCCGGCCGGTGCGGAGCGTTGTTTCCCCTCGAACGCCTCTTATAAAGCACGGTCCTGCGCGCGGACGCTGGCGGCGGGCCTAGGTCGGACGCACAGCTGACCCGTACGCGGGATACATCGGTGCGCGCGACACCAACCCGTGGTCGGGAATCGATCCTGCCTCACGGGATAGCAGGACTCTGTTGCGACGTCGCCGCGTGTCCTTCTCGGCGTCCATCCTACAACTGAAAAGAATCGGGACGACGTGGATAGCAGTTTGAGCCGAAACAATATAGCGGTATTATTTACTCCTGATTGGGTACATCTATCTTGTCTAGAGGATTGAATGAGTGTATTCATTGAAAAAAAATCTTTGGTGAGAGTATAGAATTATAACATTTTTTGCGCATGAAAAAATATAAAAGAGCTAACTAACAAGAATTTTCATAATGACATGTAATGAACATTAGAAACCTAGTGGAAGTAAAGCGTATTAGCAAATTCTGGTGTTGTAAAATCAAGTGAGGTTAGAGTATCACCAAATTTGTCCATATAATATATATGAAGACTCAAACAACATCAAATTTACTATCTCTTGACCAAATACATTCACACACCAACTATATTCAAACACCAAGTTCATTTTTATAAGGATGATACAGGTTTCCGATAAACTCCTTAGCAACATTTCCTTTATAAAAAAGTAAAGAGTATTTGTCCATTTGATATTAGATAACATGAACAAATTGAATATTTAATAGGTATGATACACACATATTAGTAGATCAATCAAAACGAAGAAAATGAGTAAGGATCACTTGTCGGAGAAGAGAATATACAATCCTATCACGA
The DNA here is from genome assembly GCA_916181665.1 of Avena sativa. NCBI lineage: Eukaryota > Viridiplantae > Streptophyta > Magnoliopsida > Poales > Poaceae > Avena > Avena sativa. Next base: position 563,150,232 of record OV702288.1, read on the forward strand.
GTGAGTCACTATTAGGAAAAGGCTTACCACCGGCGGAACAAATTAGCCTACCGCCGGCGTGCTGGGCCGCTCCGGCGATGCTCACGCCGGTGGTAACTGCGTAGTGCCGGCACACTCTGACGCGCAGGGGGTAAATGGCAATAGCGTCGGCACGCTGGCTTTATCCACAGGGGGTAATACGACAATAGCGCCGATGCGCTGGCACTGTGCGTCGGGGTTACTGACCCGGGATGCCGTTGGTAGTAGAAGTTATCCCCGGCGCGCTGCACCCAACACGCTGGCGATAACTCCCTATAGCACCGGCGCGCCTGCCCCAGGCGCCGACGGTAGTCCTCTGTAGCAGTGGCGCGCACTTCATCGCGCCGATGGTAAATAATAAAGGCCCCAAAAAATTCCAGCAGGGAAATCAATACACATGTAGTATAATACAGTCACATGCGGTATAATACAGTACACAGGCAGTATAGGGCCAACATGCATTATAATACACAGACAGTACATGGTTCACAAACAAACGACAAAGTTAATACACGAATACATTGTCTCGACCACAAACGAAGTAGATAGCTAGGTTACAAAACAAGCGACAAGTCTCGACAAGTCTCAACAAGCGGGCTAACACGTCTAAAGTATGAACAGACATAACAGACAAATAAGCACCATGAGCATCATCACAACGAAGGTGGAGGTCTTCATCTGGTTCCTCCTCTCTCCCGCTAGATAGCGCGCGTATCTAGCTTCAACTTTCGTCATAGTGTTGTACCCTTTGTAACTGTTTCCGTTGATACGGTGCACCTGTCTCCAACAGTCTTTCCAATCATCGCAGACTCCGGAAACCCGTCCGTTGTACACAACATACCACGTCATCTACAAGACAAAAAAGTTTAGGCAACGGAAAGCAAGAGTTCACATGTCGACAATAATAATTAAATGATAGATGCAAAAACATGTGAAGCCTAGTATAAAGATACACTTATCAAATATGGCCAACTCAAAAAGCATGCCTCATATATTCCTAGATTGTTGGACACAGAAATATGCTACGATGGAACGGTTAGCCAAGTAGGATGCACAAGACTTGGACTTGTGCAAAGCACAAGGCTGACATGTGCGCCCGGGGTAAGGGGCGGGTGGGGCCGACGCGCGTGATACCTGTGCGCCCGAGGTAAGGGGAGCTAGCGCCGGGGGTACAGGGTGGGTCCAGAGGGATGGGTGGGTTGGGGCGGGCCTGGGATCCGCCTCTTTAATGTCGGCGCGTGCTTGCACGGTGTGCCGGGGGTAGTTGGTAGGGCCAGCTGGACTCTAGTGCGGGCGCGCTTATTCTGGAAGCCACCGGGGCTAAGTGATGTACCGCCGGCGCGCTTGCGTTCGGTGCGCCGGGGCTACGCGTAGGGCGGCCGCTGGGGGCAGGTACAAGTAGCGCCGGCGTGTTTGGAGAGTGACCCGCCGGGGGTGCATTGTGAGCACCGGCGGAGGGAATTCTGGATGCGCGGGCGGTAGAGAGCGCCGGCTGGCTTGTTCTGTAGCACGCCGACGGTACATTTTTTCTATAAGCATTTTCCTAGTAGTGAGTTAAAGTTCTCGAGAATGTAAATTTAACTAGATTATATTTATATTATACTGCATCGTGCATCTCTTATAGTTTTCTTTTAAAATATATGCAAAATGTCTACCGATTAGACAGGATCAAAATTGAAATTTAACTAGATTATATTTATGTTATACTGTGCATCTCTTATAGTTTTCTTTTAAAATATATGCAAAATGTCCACCGATTAGACAAGGATCAAAATTGTAACGATCAAACGACATTGCACCAATCGGAGAAGGATAAAAAATGTAACGTTAAAATAACATCGTATACTTGTACAAAGTTATTTGAATATACTCCCTCCGTTCAGAAATGTAAGACGTTTTAACTTTGTGAATTAACTGTATCTAGACGTCTTTTAGTGTATAGGTTCGGAGTAAACTTATACACTAAAAAGCGTCTAGGTAAATTCAATTCACAAATCTAAAATGTCTTATATTTCTGAACGGAGAGAGTACGAAGTTATTTTAATATTACGGAGCTCGTGAGGCACCGCGCCGTGGGGGGAAGGGGAGGGTGGGCGCAATTCTTCCAGCTTGGTTTGCACGAGTAAATTGCATTTTAGTACACAATTTGGGCTAGGATAACAATTTAGTGCCACTTTTGCAATTTTTTGCTGGTACATACCACTTTTGGGGCGAGTTGTTACAAATAGGACTTTTTTTGACTAATCGTGTTTCAACAGCAAAACTAATATAATTGGCCCACAATTAAGCGGTGACATGGACCTCGGGTCATATGTAAGTGATGAGGTGGACCTGGCCTCACATGGCATCCTCTCATATATCTTCTCCTTCTTTATGTACATCCTTTCTCTCTCGTCGAACATCAGCGCTACCGACAAACCCTCCTGCTACATGCTGCCTCTAGCACCTCCTCCTCCTACCTCCCGCCACCCTCCTGCTATCTGCCATCGGCGCCGTGATTACAGCGGTTCCGAACGCCCAACCACATCCAAGGATACTGCGGAAGGGAGCGTACAGGGCTACGCTGGTGGGCGCGTTTGACTCAGTAGTTCAAGGAGAGCAAAAAGCGTGCAGCGCCACTAGTAAATGGTCACCGGAACCTTGCCGGTGACGCACATGCGTGACAGACGATGATCATCGACAACAAGTGACAACGGTGCTCGAGCGGGCAAACGGGAGCAGGATCTCATCAGGAATGCAATGGAAAGGTCAGCGAGATCAAGAAAGGTGAAAGCGGACGTCAAAACGACTATCACGTGACAGCGAGGGCATGGACGATGGTTTCGATTAGGGAAGCTTGGCTTCAATTCCCTCGCCATGGGAGATGCGAGCAATGAGGCGAAGGTCATTGGCTTAACGATGGAGGTCTGGAAGGTCGGGAGGGTTAGGGAGAGTGGCCGCCAGAGGAAAAAGAATGATACGAGAGAAGAGAGGGAGGGGAGTAGGAAGATGAGAGGGATGACATATGGGCCCTAGATCCATGTCATCACTTAATTGTGGACTCATTATGTTAGTTTTGCTGTTAAAACACAATTAGCTAAAAATTGCCTTATTTGTAAGAGTTACCTCAAAAGTAATACGTATCAGCAAAAAATTGCAAAACTGGCACTAAGTTATTATTCTAGTCCCAATTATAACACTAAAATGTAATTTACTCGGTTCGCACTGCGTTTGTGATCTGATCTATAAATTTATATGCAGACGATTCCTGCGTTGCTGTGAGATAGGGTCTCCACATTCGACATTCTAGCTTCATTGTCGTTGTTGCCACCCCTTCACGACTTCCAATATCTTTCCGACACCTATTTTGCTCGCTCAAACATTTGCATAACATGTAGTGTCACTACTAGAACCATGATTTTGTGGTGCATATAGACATATGCGTCATAAAAAGTGATTGGATCTAGAACTAAAAATGGGGGAGACAATTTTGTGGCGGATATTTTTATATGCGCCACATGAAGTGATTATTCTGTGGCGCATATAGACATTTGCGCCACAGAAAGTGGAAAACGGATCCCACCGCCCATGGATCGCGTTTTCAGTTTTGTAAAAAATAAATAAAAATGATAAAAAATTTTAAAAAAATCCCTTAAGATGTAGTTATATTTTGGTGTGTATTTGTAGGAAAAATTGAAAAACATGAATTTCGATGTATTTTTTAAAAAAGGTCATAACACGATAAAACGACCATAACTTTTGCATACGATGTCGGAAAAAAAATTAATATATCAAAACGATCGTCTCGAAATTTCCTACTCGATTTCAACGGCTGAAGATTTTACAGATTTCTCAAATTCAAAAAGAGTAAAAAGTTATGGTAGAAAGAAGATTTTTTGCTGAAAAAAATAAAAAAGAGGAAGAAACTTATATGGCGCATTTCTCCCATATGCGCCACAAAAGTCTTGGGCGAGATTCGAAATTTGAATCCCGCCGACGCCCTTCTCCCTCTCTTTTTCTTTTTTCTCCCCCCACTTCTTCTCCCCTCCCCACTTCTCCTTCCCTCCACACTTCTCCCCTTCTCCTCCCTTCTCCTTCTCCACTCTCTGGCGACCTCCACCTCCACCCCGGTGACCTCCTACTCCTTCACCATGGTGATCTCCTCCTTCTCCTCCTCCATCACCTCGGGCAACCTCCTCCTCCGGCGACCTCTGGCGATCTCCTCCTCCTCCTCCACCACCACCTCCGGCGGACTCCTCCTCCACCTCCGGCGGCGGCCTCCTCCTCCTTCTCCTCCGTCCACCACCTCCGACGACCCACTCCTCCTAGCCCTCCTCCAGCCACCACCACCACCACCACCACCTCCAGCCAGATCTAGATCTGACCTGCTTTTTTTGAAATTTGAAAAAAAATTGTGGCACATATTGCCATATGCGCCACAGAAATTTGAGATCTGGCCCGTCTTTTTTTTGAATTTTGGAAAAAAAATCTGTAATGCATATTGGCAATATGCGCCATAGAAATTTGAGATTTCTGTGACGCATTTCAATATGCGCCACAAAAATAAATATCAGTGACGACGTACCAGTGGAGCATCAGATATGCGTCACAGAAAGTAAAAAAAGGTGCGCCACTGATAAGGTATTTCCTAGTAGTGTGCTGGGAGACGGACCATCCATTTATATAGATTTCGAGACAACAAAATCTTCTTGGTCAAGTCTATAATTTTACTTTTTTGTCAAGGATATTATTGTAAGGCTCGGACTGGTTGATGTATATTCCCTATGTTATACTACCTCCGTTCCATAATATAAGTCGTTTTAAAGCTGAACGGAGGTAGTAGAATATAAGAAGTTTTAGCAAGCTGTTTTATACTTTGCAACACAGAGGAAGTAACTTGTAGGCATGCATGTCTAGGCCATCCAGTTTTGCTTAGTTTAATGCTTTAAGATTGGTGTTCCAGGTTTTATCAATTTCATCTTGTCTTATAACTTTGAGTCCGATTGGTACATGAAAAAACATGTTGAACTGGTGCACGCTAGGTCTAGAATCCACTTTCTGGTACCTTGTAACCTTCAAAAAAAAATCATTTGCAAATGTTCATCCAGAATTTGTAGCACATACGGCCGCGCGCCAAGTTTCCATGCATAGACGGAAATGAAAACAAAGCAACGGACGAGTCAGGAAAAAAGATCAAGCCAACCAGAAGCCTCGCGCGGTCGCGGATGACCGTGCAAGCCAGGCGTGAGGCACAAACACGTGAAAGTCCGGGACTGATTGAAAGTTGAAACTCTCCCCGGCCGGCCGCGCGGGGGCGCTCCTCCGTTTCTCGTCTCTTTCGCGTCCGCTAGCGGGCGCTTCCGGTACTATCCTTGGGGTGGGTTTCCATTAATTTCCCCTGCATCTATCTTCTCTAAAATTACTACGTCGCCACCATCCGATAAGGATCCATGAACGCCACATCGGCAGCTTTAACTTTCGTCTTCCTTAAGGTTTCCCTCTCTCCCTGCTGCTGCTTACATATACCCACTCCAGGAAATAAACAAACCACAGGAAGCATACCGAAGGATCACGAGATAGGAGCAGACAAAACTAGTGCGAGGCGAGGGACGTGTGCACACAGTCACACTGGCATAGACAGTCCTTTGCTTACTCACCCGTCGCCCGCTGTCTCGCGGCGCAAAGGGGTCGACGACGACGCGAGCGATGGACATGGCACGGTACGCGGCGTGCCACCAGCTGTGGATTGCCGGACAAGAGGCGGGCCTCGGCGAGCTCCTGGAGGCGGCCGCCAATGCTGCCGCCGGGCGCGCCACGGACGCGGAGCTTCGGGCGGTGGTGGAGAGGTGCATGCGCGGGTACGAGGAGTACGCCACCAGCCGGCGCGCGATGGCGCGAGAGGACGGCGCGCCCTTCTTCGCCCCGCCGTGGTGCACGGCGTGCGAGAACGCCGTGCTCTGGCTCGGCGGGTGCCGGCCCTCGCTGACCATCCGGCTCCTCTACTCCATCTCCGGCGAAGGCCTGGAGGCGCACATCGAGGAGTTCCTCAGCGGCCGACGCGAGGGTGGCCTCAGCGGGGGCATGGGCCTCCTCGGGATCACGGCCACGCAGCTGGACCAGATCAACGACCTCCACGGCCGGACGCTGCGGGACGAGGGAATCCTGACGGAGCGGCTCGCGAGTCTGCAGGAGGACATCGCCGACCGGCCGCTGCTTCCGATCGTCCGGGCGCGCGAGCGCGCCGCAGCGGCATTGGCCGGCCATGAAGGGAGCACTAACTGCGACGGCGTTAGCCGGCCAGGGCTGGTCGTGGCAGCGGGATCGCCGGGGGGAATCGACGCGGAGGTGGACGCGGCGATGGAGAGCTACAGAGCCGGGCTGGCCAGGCTCCTGGAGGAAGCGGACGAGCTGCGCATGTCGACTGCCAGGGCACTGGCCACGGAGATCCTGACGCCGCGACAGGCAGTGGAGACGCTGGTGGCGGCAAAGCAACTGCATCTCTCGGTGCGCGACTGGAGCCGCCGGAAGGAGGGCGCGCAGAACGCGCGTCTGCCGCGCGCATCGACTACCATCTCCTCCGGCGCAACCGCAAACCCTTGACAGACAGGCTCGCCATTCCTCGCCTGGCTGCGTAGCCGCTTCAAGTGTACATAATCTGAATAATTTGTCTAGTCTGGTTTGCATCGTGGTTTCTGCCATTATATAACCTGTACAAACTGCATATCTATCCGTAATAACTAATTCATGTGTACTTGCATGTCTGCGCTCACAGTCCATGCCATGCTTTTCTTCGGTAGATCTATGTTTTTCTTAGAATCCTGAGGGAGCAGGAACGGCCTTCCGTCAGGTCTCGGCAGCAAGCGGGCATGCGACTGGTCTGTCGAAATCGGACCGGCGGTGGCGCTCATCGCGCGTCTCGTTCTGTTTCCCGTGCCGTCGGGGCGACATGGGGAGGACGGGAGGCTTCCCGCCCTTCTGTTCGGCTACGGCCGCACACCGGCACCGGTGACACGAGGGGCGAGCCAGGTCTGCCCCGCATGGCCCGTCCAGTTTCGCGTGGCGGTCGCGGCGTCATTTGGTTTGGTCGCGTGCGGCGTGGGCCGGTGCATGGGCGAGGGAGCCGGGCGTGCTTGCATGCGGGACGCGTGGGCTGTGGCGCAGGAGCCCTATTTACTCCACCGGGCAGCGGGCAGCAGAGCTGCGGAGCGCGGCTACACAGCAGGGGCGAAGCTAGAACTATTCATGAATATACAATGAATACCCAATAATTTTTGCAAATAAATTTCAGTTTATAAGCCCCCAGATGCATGTATATACACATTAGAGTCTTCTGTACGTGCTAAACACGTAAAATCCGAAAAATCGCGATGTCCAGAGCCCCTCCCGAATTCTGCCTTCCAACCTGGGCCAAGTACCCATTTTGGGCTTTAGTTGGGCTGCCGCAGATCGACCTTAGCTCCTGCCCAGGCGCCCAGCGGCTATCGAATCGATAACCCCGGCAGTGGGACGCGAACTCTTCCTCGACGCAAACTTCCCTCGTCTCGATCGACCTTAGCCACCGCCCGTCGGGCGCCGGCGTTTTGTGCTCCTGTGCCACCGCCTGTATCCAGGCGCTCGCCCGCTCGCCGGCGCTCCGCCATAGTCGCGGCCGCGGAGGCAACCAAATCCCGCGGCCCTGTCGGCCGTCCCTCCGCCTGCCCGTTGCCCCACCGGCTCACCCTCACGCCTGAAGCCGCACGGCCGCAGCCCGCACCGGCGCTGCGCAAGCCGAGCTCGATAGGAACGACGACGCTATAAAGTCCGGTAGGATCGTTGACAGAGGCGCTGCACAACAGCATACCAGCACAATTCATCACCACATTCAGGATAAGAAGAAAAGGTGTTTCGCAGTTCAGACCTTCAGTTGTATTTTTTCTTTTTTTTACCTTAAATTTAAAATCAGAAGTGATCAGTTGTTTACCATGAATTCAGAATCAGAGTTAGAAGTGATCAAGTCAGCTGCTGCTAATTCTACCTTGAATTCATATCCTGAATCAGAAGTGATCAGTTCATCACGGTAAAAAGGAGTGCTTCAAGTTGTAATTGCTGTTTTGATTTTCCTTAATTATTTTAAAAAATCATTGTAGTTCCTAAAACTGAAGAACAAGCGGAAGCAGGAGAGATGTAGTGATTTGAAATGTATTTGAGATAAAGGTGCAAAGAGAATGAAGATAATTTCGATGTCAATGCCCACGCCAATATTTATCGAAGTTGAAAGCCAAAATCAAGATGAAAATGTGATTTATCCTACTTCCAATGAATAAGTTAAACTTCGGTTCTTGCTATTGTGAACCTGCATATGTTTTATTGGTGTGCTAGGATTTTTCTTTTGACTTCGAATACCCAATATAAAAATCCTGGCTCCGTCACTGCTACACAGTCGACACCCCTGCCGGCGCGCTTCCTGCTGACCGGCCGCTGCTGTCAGACTAGTCCTCGTGCTCCTGTTTGCACTGTCAGGAAATTTCTTGCTCTTGTTTCAGCAGCTAGCTCCACTAGATTATCTTCCTTTGTTGTGTAAGACTATTCTTTTTGGAAGTATCTGCGTTCAATTTACTACTGTCACGGGAGAGAAGAAGGGCATCTCCACGAGGCCGTTTCTGTCCGTACGGATCGGACCGCGGTCGTTTTGGGTAGCGGTCCAGCCTATCAGACCGACCGCGCCTAGCAACGCGACCCAAATGTCCACGTATGGTCAGCGTTGTCCAGAGCTGTCTTTGCATATGAATAGTTTAGTCAAACTATATAGAGAAATGTATATTTTGACAAGCAAATAAACTAGATTAGATAATATAATAAAAATAGTGCTTATATATGAATACTACACACTGACATTGTTTGATAAAAAATAATCAAACAACACTCAAATTGCAGAAAACAAATTAGGGGTTAAGCATTTTGATTTCCTACACGAGCCCATATATGCTCAACCAAATCTAGTTAAAACCGGTCATGGGTTTGTCTTTGATGCAAATTTTCATGCACTTGCATGAATTCTTCCCAAGACGCTACACCTGGCTCTGTCTCAACCATTGACCCTTAAAATCCTAGTCTTGGTCTAAGATGTCGTCATCACGCTCGTCCTCGATGATCATGTTGTGCATGATCACACAAGCAATCATCATATCCCACATCCTCTCTATAATCCAGGTTCTAGCAGGGTATCGAACAATGGCCCACCTTGACTGAAGGACACCAAATGCTCGCTCCACATCCTTCCTAGTGGCCTCTTGCTCTTTTGCAAACCTCTGGTATTTCTCATCTCCATGGTTACGGATTGTCTTCACAAAGGTGGCCCAGGATGGATAGATACCGGCAGCTAGATAGTACCTCATATCATATGCATTGCGATTGATCTCATAGAAAACTTTTGGGGCATTGCCTTCTGTCAGACTAGCAAACACTAGAGACCTCTGCAACACATTGATGTCATTGCTTGATCTAGCCATGCCAAAAAAGTTGTGCCAAATCCATAGATCCTGTGATGCAACACCCTCGAGTATGGCAGTGCAACCCTCTGTATGCCCTTTGAACTGTCCTTGCCAACCAAAAGGACAGTTCTTCCACTGCCGATGCATGGAGTCGATGCTGACAAGCATCCTAGAAAACTGCCTACGCTCGTTGATGGACAGAAGGCGGGCAGTGTCCTCGGTGTTTGGCTCTCTCAGATATACTTTTCCAAACATCGCTACAACTGCGCTGCAGAATCTATACATGGTCCCATGGCATGTAGACTCGCTCATGCGCATGTAATCGTCGAGGAGATCACCGGGCACTCCATATGCATGATGCCGAATGGAAGCTGAACATTTCTGGTAGGAGGAGAAGCCAATCTTACCGGTGCAATCGTACTTGGTCTCGAAGTAGTCGTCATACTCCCTCACCCCAGTGAGTATGTCCAAGAACAGATTCCTGGACATCCGATAGCGGCGACGGAATGCCTTCTCTTTGAAGACCGGATTAGTTGGGTGGAAGTAGTCCTTGTAAAGGCGTATGTGCCCCTCTTCCCGGTCGCGTTCATGGTTGGCTTACCACCGCTTCGACGAGCCACCTCTACGCGGCGGGAGGAGGTAGTGTTTGTGCACCATCTGTGCAGCTGCAAGCAGAATTTCAGTCTCACCGTCGGACTCCTCGTCGGACAACTCGGCAAAATTCTTGTAGAAGAACTCGATCCTCCTTCGACTGCTACCCATATGTCTAGCAGGCTACCGTCAATGGCTATGCCAACTCCCGCAGTGGATCAAATAACCAAGAAAGGATCAACGAACGCACCTCGGCAACGACCGAACAGGTTGTGCACCTCCAATCGATGGGCGGAGGCCGGCAGAGGCAGGATGGCCTGTGGAGCGTCTAGTCAACTCCGGCAACACGCGTGGCCTGCGGTCGGCCTGCTCGATGTCACGGGGGGTGATGGCGGCAGCCGGCTATGACGGCAGCGGCTGCGCCTGCTCTGGCCGCGGGATATGGAAGGCAAGGGTTTGGGAGAGGAGTGTCTTTGTGCCACTGGCTACATGGCCCGGGTGAACAAGAGGGCGGACGCGCGAGGCCGCGCGCTGTCCGGGCCGACCAAGCGGTCACGTAAATTAGGTGCACGGATGGGTCGAGATGGGTCGTGCCGCTGCGATGCCACACACGTCCCACGCGGACGTGTTCGGCACACCCGGGATGGTTGGGTCCGTCCGGTGGAGATGCCCTAAGGGCTCCTTTGATTTAAAAGAATTTCAAAGCCATTTATTGTGTTTTTGGTCCTTTACGAAATATTTTATTATGTAAACTCTTTGATTCGTATGATTGAAATCCTTAGGAACTTCTAAGATTAATTTGCACTCTTTTTGGAGTAAAATTTTATCCACTTCAATCTCCAGTTAGAATTCCTTTGTTTTTTATCGGTGCTTAGACAATGACGAGCTCCCATGTCATGTTGTCATGTTTTGTGCCAGTGGACGTGTTGGAATTTGAGGCATTTTAGTGTTGCCCATTTGGTTCATAACTAATGCAAATTCTAAAATTCTCTTTGGCCCATTAGTATGGCAGCTAGTGGAGATAAAGTTTAGTCTCGCATTACTGGCTAAGAGGAGATTAAACCATCATATATAGGATGCTGCTCTAACACCAATAAAAGCTTGTTTGATGGTGATAGAAAAAACATAAAAATAGAAAAAGTGCAGGATCACAATATCCTGTCTAATTGAATCCTACAAGATAGGAAAAACATATGAATATAAAAAGTAGCGTTTGAATCTTAGAAAAGACAATTGTAACATGAGGTCTGGGTGGATGAAAATTTTCCTCCAAAACGTAGTGCAAATCAAACAATACATAAAGGAAAAATTACCAAGGATCAAAGTCCTCCAAATTTCCTTTGAGATTTCTTTGAATCAATCAATCACTAACAGAGTGAGAAGAGAAACAGCTCTCGTGCACTCCTCCTTCGACGCCACGTCATGTCTTGTCACGGCGTGCCCCGAGTTTTGGGAATGAGCCGAGCTCATGTTCATATTTTTACTGAGATTTTTATGGCTCGCATGAATATTCGGGAACAATCCAGAAGCTAGATATTTTCTGGATCGCTTCCGGATTTCTACTACCCTTCCGGGTTTCCTCTGCCCTCCCAGATTTCCTATGCCTTCTCCTGATTCTCGGGACCCTGACCTAGGAAGCTTCCTGTAGAAAGAAAAGGATTGTATCCTTATAACCCGAGACACGTCGGGTACCACATCAGAGATCAGAACACACACACCTTCTTCCAATTCATTGTGCCACCTCCTTCAACTTCTCCATCTCATCTTGCGGTGTGTACCATAGATCGGGACAGTAGACCTCTAGAATCCTGCCTCTCGAGAACCTATACAGGTGAGGGCGATCAGACTTTTGGGGAGCACCCAGCATGACTACTAGCTACCACTATGTCGTTTAGAGCAGATGTGATAGGTTTATCATGCTTAGATGACATTGGTTCATCTACTTTGTTAGTATCCATGATCAGTTTGATTACTATTTTATCAATCATGGTTTATGGCTTATTTCAGATTAAATCATATGAATTGTTGTTCATATTTTTAACAATCCAAACACTTGATTATAGGCAACTGAATTCTACTGGCATAGCCGCGACAACAAGGTCGCCTCTCTTTGATGGTATGCATTATAAGAGATGGCACACGAGAGCATTTTTACGGTTTCAAAACCTGAACTACTATAGCGACACTCTTGGCAAACCAGAGGGAGAGCTTTCTCCTGAGCAAGAGGAAGCTTTTAAGAAAGTTGATACCATGTTTATGGTGACTCTGTTTAGTGTTCCCGCGAATAACATTGTTGACCCGTGTATGTTATTTACAGGGGCGGAGCCAAGGGGGGCGAGCAGGGGCTAGACCCCCCTAACCATCGGCCCCCCTCAATACATAGGTGCAAGTTTCAGTGCTAAACTAATGGTCTTATAGGCTTAATTACTTAGCACTAAGTTCAAATTGAATTGTTTAGTCATGCTGCTCCCTACCTAAGGCTAAACGTAGTCCATCGTGTTTCTATGTATTAGTCAATCGTAGTAACATGTCCCCACATTATTCGTTTGTGTAACTAGACCTAATAGGTAGCACCATATGACCAACTGACTGGATGCTTGTCGTCGTCGCTCGCTCCTACTCACTCGCCAGATGCCACGTGATGCCATGGACACGATGCCATGCTACCCAGCCATGTTGTTTGCCGGTTTCTATCTTTGTTAATCCTGCCGCAATGCCGGTGATAGGCGTGCTATGCCATCGAGTATATGAATCAATCTTCCTTACTCAGATTGAAGGTACCAAGTCATTAGTTTTTATTGATAGATTGCATAACCTATAGTATAATTGATTAATTTACAGAAAAAAATGTTTCTTTGATGTTTTCTTGGTGACGACGACTTACCGCAAAATAATTTCTATACTGGAAAAAAATACTAGGAAGGTCGCCTGAAATGGAATTATCAAGCCTATACTCGTAGAGATAAAGTTGATCCAATATAAACTTATATTCTGTTTTGTATTGTTCAAGATTTAGTGCTACATATTAATATCAGTTCTATACCGAGACTTTGATATATTGGTATGTTTTTATCCAAACAGTTCTTCCAACACAAAATGACACGTAGTTGTAGCCTTCGTGAGAAAAAAATTCTTATGCATGATTTTCAATATCTTCGTCCCCCTCAATGTTAAATCCTGGCCCCGCCCCTGGTTATTTATAATGGCAAGGACACGTGAGATGCACTCGAGGCCAAGTTTGAGGTCTCGGATGCTAGCATTGAGTTGTACGTCATGGAGCAATTATATGACTACAAGATGGTTGATGAACGTTCCATTATTGAGAAAGCTCACGAGATACAATCACTTGCCAAAGAACTTGAGCAGTTCAAGTGTGCGTTATCAGACAAGTTTGTTGCTAGAGGCATCATTGCTAAGCTTCCTCCCACATGGAGTAATTTTGCTACTTCTCTGAAACATAAGAGACAAGAGTTTTCCGTTACGGATCTCATCGAGTCTCTTCATGTGGAGGACAAGGCGAGAGCAAAGGACCATCGTGCTCGAGGTTCTGTGGGAGGTTCTAGTGCCAATTTAGTATAGAATAAGAATTTTCCATCCCAGAAGTTCAAAAATAAGAACAAATCTGAAGGCTAATGGAGTTTCGATGGCAAGAATAAGGCCACGCACTCAACCACCTTCATAAAGAAGAATGATAAGAAGAAAGGGTCTTGTCACATTTGTGATGATCCTGATCATTGAGCACCTAGCTGCCCAAATCGTTTTGATAAGCGCCAACATGGGAACAACGATAAGGCCGCACATATTGTTATCCATGCTACTGAGATGGAGGACACTAGGTATGGTATTGTCCATACTATCCTTTCAGTAAGTCATCCCCTTGAATGGTGGATATACACGGGTGCGAATACACATGTATGTTCTGATATTTTCATGTTTTCTTCTTATAAGGCTGCAATGATTTCTTCCGTATTGATGGAAAACAACTCACGTGCTTCTATTTATGGTATTAGTACGGCAAATTTGAAGTTTACTTCGGAGAAGACAGTACAACTAAAGAATATGCAGCATGTTCCCTCCATAAATAAGAATCTTGTCAGCGGATCGTTTTTATGTCAAGATGATTTTAAGTTGGTCTTTGAGTCTAATAAAGTTGTATTTTCTAAGTATGTACAATTTGTTAGAAAAGGCTATGAGTGCGGAGGTCTGTTTTGCAGGTCTTTGTCAGACTCATGTAACAAAGTTATTAATCATGTTTGCTATGATTATTTGGCACTCACTACTTTGTCATATTAACTTTATTAATCATATTTGCTATGAAATTCAGTTTTTTCAAAGGTTCGAAGTGCCAAGTTTGCATACAAGCAAAGCAACCCCTCAAGTCTCATATGGCTGCGAAACCAAGAAAGTTAGCACATATACATTCGGGTCTCTGTGAGATGAATAGTATTTTGGCAAAAGGTGGAAAAGATATTTCATGACGTTGATTGATGACTTCACTAGATATTGTTATGTTTATTGTATGAAATCTAAAGAAGAAGCTTTAAATTACGAGATATTTGCTTATTTGACACTACTCTCAAATATGATTCCTTATATAACACTAGAAAACTTTGACTTCCTGTAAATTTTGATGCCTTAGATGACACTCTAGTGCATTTTCAAAACTGACGGTGTTAACTGGGAGTCTAAAAAGTCACTTTTTCCCTCGTGCATAATGTGACCAAAATTAATTAGAACACAAGACAATTAATGGCCAACTTTATCAATACAGTGTTAAGTGGAGATTACTCAATCAGATATAGGTAGAAAAAAGAACTAGACCGAGCATGCAGAGGCTAGACACGTGATTGATTTCTTGCCCCATATGCGTTGTCCAATACAACTCTGCAATTGCTGAAATAAATATGGTACACCCTCACGCCTCCGGCTCCACGTCTCCGCCTACACTGTTGGAAAATCCAAGTCCAACATCATTGAGGAGCACGGACTAGGAAGCACTTAGTATTGTTCGATTGGACATACGGCATGTGCAAACTGAGTACAAACTCGGTACAAGGAGAGGGACGGGTTCAGTATTGTCTGATGAGGGCAGGATTTTTTGTGTTGGACCGTTGGACAGGTGGCCACTACATGTCAGGGATGTTTTGGTCCGTCTGATACAAGACCGATGGAACTATGTAACAGAACTAATTGTAGTGTCATCTAAGACATCAAAATTTACACCAAGTATCAAATAAGGAAGTTCAAATTTTTCAGTGTCATATAAGAAATCATATTTGAGAGTAGTGTCAAATAAGAAATTCTCTCTTAAATTACTTCAAAATGTATTGATGAGGGTTTAACTCATCAATGCCCATTGTTATGGACTTGAGTTTTGGAGAAGGATGGAGCGCTGGAGACATTTATCGGCTAGCAAACAAGCACACAGGGGACTCAAAGATTTATCCAGGTTCAGGACACGTAGAGGTCCCTACTCCTGCTTGTCTGCTCGTGGAATTATCGAAGGAATCGAAGATTACAATGGTGCGCAGATACAATCTGACAAGGGTTGTGGAAAATTAGGGTTGCGTATGTCCTCCTCGCCGCCCTCTCCTAGCCTTTATATAGGTAGGCTAGTCTCGGGTAGCAGGTCGATTCGATTACAAGTTAAGGTTTTTTCCCTTCAAACTTTCTATCTTTAGCTTCTTCTTGTTCTTCAAGCAATCGAGAGTCCATAGGTTACTCGAATCCTTCATTTGGGCCTTGGCGACACCGTGGGCCTTTACGTATTTAGGCCGTATATACCAAACTCGAGTACCTGTAGGGTATACCCATGTCAGTAGCCCCCGAGTGTCCAGTGGAATCGCAGATTCGACTGGGGACTTTTTTGAAGTCTTTCGAGTGCATGAATGAGTATATTTCGACTGCTTTGTTTGTGTCATAGGGATTGTTGATGTGCGTGCCTGATTTAACCGAAGTATCGGTATCAGTTAACCATCTTAGGCTAAAACAACGCAATCTACTCGAACTTGAGTCCTCGGACTCGAATCCGGAAAAATGCTGGTGTAATTCTACTCAAGCCGTGGAGGTCTTACATGAGTCGAATTCCAGTTATATGAGTGTGAGCACTCGACGCGTCCGTCAAGGCATGTCCATCGTACCTGTAGGTACGGATACATTTCTGGTAGTGCGCAGCTAATACGTTGCCAGGCCTTATCCAGGTCTTACCTTCACGCTGTAAGCGCGGTATCCGAATTTTATCATCGCGGTGACGATTCGGGTGACCCAGGAGACGCAGTCTC
Organism: Avena sativa; assembly: GCA_916181665.1. Taxonomy (NCBI): domain Eukaryota; kingdom Viridiplantae; phylum Streptophyta; class Magnoliopsida; order Poales; family Poaceae; genus Avena; species Avena sativa. Next base: position 563,166,571 of record OV702288.1, read on the forward strand.
TTTGTAGGGAAAAATTATGAGGCGGTGTCGCCATGAGCTTCGAGTGTGGATGTTATCAACACACATTTTTTGTATAAATAATCATAGGGTGCGCGACCAGCGCTCCCTATGGGAGTAGCCCCCAAGTGCTTGGATGAGTCGAAGACTCAGGCAGGGACTGAAGAATCTTTTTGCGACTGCTCTCGTCTTTTGTTTGCTTGTTTCAGTCGAATTTGTTTCCGGCGCTCCCTATGGGAGTAACCCATATCCATAGTCAAGCCATGCTTCGAGTGGTTGGGTTTGCTTTGATTATCCATGTTCCTGAAAAAGAAGAAGAAAGAAAAATCGTAGGGTGCGCGACCAGCGCTCCCTATGGGAGTAGCCCCCGAGTGCTTGGTGGAGTCGAAGACTCGAGCAAGGACTAAAGTAGTCGAAGTCTTCTGCTGTGTAGCTTTGATGACGTCAGTGCTGACGATTTCATGACCTCAGTTGCCCGCGTGAGCGAGTTTGACGGGACGTGACGAGCAGTGGGTCCCACTCTCTGACTTTGATTTGACTGGGCGTGCGTAATCTTTATTTTAACTGCGCCTCCTCGATTTCCGCGCGTAATGGGAGCAGTGGAGGGACGGTTCGCGCTTCCACTCCTCCACGTGTCCATCACGATGTTTGCCACGCATCCAATAGGGTTTTTCTGAGCCGTTGGATTGCATCTTCTAGGGGTTAAGTAGCGGTGCTGCGACGGTAATTTCTCATCTGCTCTCATTCATCCTTTGCTTCCATCGTCATTGCCGCTACTCCTCTGCTTTCTCTACGCTCGTCTCATCCACAACACTGGACCAGCTCCGTTCGTTTCCAAGCTACTTCCTTCGGTCGCATCGCCGCCGTGCAATGGGAAAGAAGAAGGGAGGTGCTACGGCCGATTCCGCGGCTACCGCTGCTGCGGCGAAGAAGAAAGGCGGCTCCGCCGCTGCGGGCACCAGCACCGCCGGCGGCGGGAAGAAAAAGGGCACGGGCACCCGTGTCACGAATGGCACGTGGCGTCCCTCCATTATGAAGTCATCGGATCTCCGTCTTCTTCGCCAAGACGGAGTGCTGTCCGACGCAGTCGCCGACGCGCGCGTCCCCGGCGGTGAGACAATTCCTTCTCCTCCTGCTGGTTTTCGAGTGATGTTTTTGGCATTCATCATTCGCGGTCTCTCCTTGCCCCTTAACCCCTTTTTAGGGGTCTCCTTTGTTTCTACAGGCTTCAGCTCCATCAGCTGACCCCGAACTCGATCCTCCACATCTCTTGCTTCATCACCCTCTGTGAGTGCTGGCTCGGAATCGAGCCACACTTCGGCCTCTTCAAGCGCCTCTTCAAGTTGAAGCGCCAATCTGCATCTGGCTCTTTAGTCTACGATGTAGGTGGTTGCGGAATTCACGTCGACCCATCCGCCACCTATTTCGACATCAAGCTCATAGCGTCCGTCCAATGGTGGAGGGACAAGTGGTTCTACATCCGCGACGAGAAGGTTGGTGACGAGCACTTCGGACTCACACCGTTCGATCCCGCGACATCGTGCAATAGGAGGCGCTCCTGGAAAAATGTAGTCATGCCTGGCGAATCCGCGGAGACGGATGTGCTGTACGAGCGTGTCTGCGACCTCGAGAGTCGCATCGGCAAAGAGGATGGAGGCTACGCCCTTATTCGCACCTGGCTGCGCCGTCGCGTCTAGCCCCTGTAGGCCAGAGTCCACCCCATGTTTCAGTGGACTGGTGCTGACGATCCCACTCGCGTGTCTGCCGATGGCATGTCCGCGAGTGAGGTGGACAAAAAGGTTTGGCTGGTCACCAAGTACACCGTCAAGGATGTGCTCCCCAGTGAGTCAGTTGTTCCTCCATTTGATGCTACTAGTCCTCCTCCCGAGGTATAGTTGTGCTACGTAGTAGCTTAGTTTGTCGATTGCTTCTCTGCTGCTTACTTACTTTTTGCTGAATTTGTTTTCTGTATGCAAGATTGGGCGGTGTCGCCTTGTATGCCCCCTCTTCCCGAGGGGATTATCCCTTGCGAAGCCTTGGAAGAGGACGAGTCGGAGTCGACCGTCCCATCTGATGCGGAGGAGGAAGCCCCCGAGTCCGGTAGTCCGGATACTCGCAAGCGTTCGCGCAGCGAGGATTCCGATGCGTCGTCTCCTTCGACTCTGGAAGGTGCAGGTGTAGGTGCGGAGTCGCCGATCCCTGCCATTCCTGTGAGTGTCGTGGCACCATCCTCTCGCAAGAAGATGCGATTGCCCAAGGAGTCCTCGTCAGAGTCGGGGGAGCCCACTTTTGACTTTGACAAGTTTGATTGGTAAGTTTTCTAGTTTACTTGTTCTTCTCTGTTTTGCCCTTGTTAGCTCGTTTCTGGGTTTGCCCTTTCTTGATGTGGATTTTATCTTGCAGTCAAGAGGTGTCGTCATCTTCTGGCGACGTCCAATTTTGGAAAGAATCAGGAGTCGCGACCTCGAGGGCCAAGGAAGAGGTAGAGCACGCTCCTTCCCCTCCATTGGCGGCCACACCAGGCACAACTCTTCCAGCTCTTCGCACGAAGGGGAGCATCGAATGGTTTCCCAGATGACGGTACAACAGACAACTTCGGAGTCATTGGAGGATCATGTAAGTGTAGATTTTATTCTTTTCGTGTTGCAGTCGATGGTATCTATTGCTTCTGCTGATCCTTTGTTGTGCGATAGCTCCTTGTGAAGGAAGCCGCGCACTTGGTGGAGCAAGTGCTTGCGATGGGCCGCCAGCATGCAATGCTGAAGATGCGTCATCGTGTGGTCGAAAGTAAGTGTTTTCCACTTCCTCTTCTTCTCCTTTTTATATGGTCGACTGATAGTCAATCCCTTTTTTGTTTTGTAGCTGAACATAACACCCTCCTGCGCAACGCTGCCACCATGGAGAAGACGCTCGCCGCGGCTGTGAAGGGTCGCGATGAAGCAATCGCAGCGCGTGACGAGGCGCAAAGGCGCGAAGAGGATCTGCGTGCCTCCTTCGTATCTAGGGAGAAGTTGTTCGAAGAACAGCTTTTCTCGATTGCCAAGGCCCTCTCAGGTACTTTGCTTTGGATATCGTTATCCTTCTTTGCTCGACTGTTTGCCATTGGTGTTGATGCTTTGTTCATGTGTTGGTTTGTGTGCAGATGCTAGCGGTTTGAGCTTCGATCCTCAGGCCCTCCGCCGTGACGACACTTTGGCGGGTGCACTTTGGGCAGTCGAGGACCGCAGCACCGCCGTTCAAGATACGCTCTCCAAGGCCAAGGGCGTTCTCAGTCGCCTCCGGGAGGAGCTGGTGCCCAAGGCTGAGCTAATCGAGAACGTGGGCGAGCTGGTAGAGTCTTTCGTCGGGGGTGTTCCCTCCAGCTTCAAGAATTCACTCCGTGCGCCTAGCGCGTCCATGTCACTTGCCATGGTGCAGGCCCACGGAGTTGCGATTGATCCTGCCGCTGTGTCAAAGGCGATGCCTGTTAGCGCGGACGGCCAACAGGTAGTCTTTGCTCCTTTCGCGACTGCCTGTGGTAAATATGGGCTGAAGCTGATAAACACGGTCGCGAAGTATTCTGAGGAGCTGCAACGCGCCAAGAAAGCGGCAAAGGCTGCGGCATCAGGGGCTGGCGGAAAGTCAGTGGCATCTGACACTGCCACGGACTCGATGAAGCCCCCGAAGCCGTCGAAGTCGAAGAAGCCAATCGCTCCTTAGTAGCTTCGTAATAGTTAACTAGTTTATGTCCTTTGTTAAGAACATGCCTGCTGGCGAGTGTATCTAGTCTTGAATGCACTTGAATCTTTTGTCTTTGTGTTGATTTGGTCGTCTTATTTGTTTCTATCTTGGCTTGTGGTGGGGTACATCGAGTGATCCTTTGAGGGAAACTCAGGACTCGCCGCCTCTTGATGATGCTTTGGCACCGCCGTGCTCCAGGGTAGATGAGTTGTCGCTGCTTTCGCGACTGCGTGACCGCGTGAAGCAGCTGGAGCGTGAGTTGGCCGTGCTCCGCGGTAACGCGGATGTATGGAAGTCGAAGGCAAAGAAAGCCGCTGCCCGAGAGCAGTATCTTCTTGGCGAGGTGTCGCAGCTGGGCGACCAATTCAAGTGTTAGTTTGCTTGCTCTTATCTTTTCCTTGTAGTCACTCGCGATGGTACACTGTATTTATTCTGCTGTTGCTGCTTCGTGTAGTTGTCAGCGCGCGTCATCCGCAGGATGAGAAGGATAGAATTGCCATTCGTATGCATGATTTCACCCAGGAGCAACTTCAAAAGAGTGGATACTTCTGGGTAGACCATGATCGTGCGATTACGCTGGCGACCCTGCGGGATCGTGCGTCGCGAGTGATGCACTTCCTGAAGAAGTCGCAGTCATGCTTGAAGAACATCTATCGGACGATGTTTCCGCTGGATGTTACTCCCTCGAGCTTGATGGCCCTTCTTGCCAAGTTTCAAGACCTGACCGTGGTTCGCGAGTGTGTGAGGCAACAGTTGGGGGCTGGTGCCAAGGCTGCTCTATCGCTGGTGCGACTGCATAGGCCAGACATAGATGTCGCGGCAATTGCGGCTAGACCGCCTGCACCACCACCAGGTTCTGCCTGGAATATGGTGCCGCACTACTAGGTTGTGGATCGCCCAGCAAAAGATATTGTCGACTTCTTTGAAGAACAAACCAACGTTCTCTTGCTGAAGTAGTGGCTTAGTTTGTATCCTCCACATAAGTGTACCCGTGTTGTAAAGTTCATATAAATGTTGTACATAATTTATTGTCGAATATGTATAAAGAGCTTGCTAGAGTGTGAGTGCGTTGCACTATGCGACTCCTTTTCGTTAGCCTGGCCATGCATTTTATCTCAGTCCCTTGTCAACCTGTCAGGTGCGTTGCAACTGGGTTGATGTTGTGTCAAGGGTTTCGATTGATGTGCCAGCTACTCAGGATATCGCGGTTTTAGTTCGTAGAACAGATGTGTGTAGGGTGGCGTAGCCCCCGAGTCGAGAAGTTGCGGAAAAGTAAAGGAAGGCACATAGTTTTGGGGCACTTAGCTTTATTTATTCATGAGACAGTACGAGGTATAATGTGTGGCTAAGTAGCCTTGGCTGAGTGCCTTATTTTGCGACGCAAAAGTAAAACGACTAAGGGTAGAAGCATCGCAACTCTGCGACGTTCCAGGGGTTGGAGTATGCGACTCCTGTCTCTAAATCTTGAAGGCAATAGGCGCCACTTGGGATTACTTCTATAATCACGTATGGCCCTTCCCAGGGGGACTCGAGCTTGAGATGTCCCTGCTGCTTCAGTCACAGGACCAGGTCGCCTTCGACGAAGGATCTGGGGTGTAGCCTCCTACTGTGGTAGTTGCGCAAGTTCTGCTGGTAGATCGTTGATCTTTCCACGGCGATTTCTCTTGCCTCGTCAAGGAGATCGACGGAGTCTTCGAGTGCGAGGGATGACTCTTGTTTGCTGTAAGCGACCATACGCGGTGCCTTGTACCGTACCTCGGCGGGTAGCACTGCCTCGGCTCCGTGCACCATAAAGAATTGCGTGTAGCCCGTGGCACTGTTTGGAGTTGTGCGTAGGCTCCAGAGTACGGATTGCAGTTCGTCTGGCCAGCAGCCCATGGCTTGTTCAAGTGGCCGGAGGAGTCGCTTCTTGATGCCGCCGCAAACGAGCCCGTTTGCTTTTTCCACCTGACCGTTGGTCTGTGGATGTGCTACAGAGGCGTAGCTGATGCTGATCCCCAGATTCTCACAGAATTCTTGGAACTCCTTGGATGTGAAGTTCGTCCCATTGTCGGTGATGATGTTGTGCGGTACTCCGAAGTGGTAGACGATGGATTCGAAGAACTTAACTGCATTGTGTCCTGATTGGTTGGTCACTGGCATGGCCTCAATCCACTTGGTGAACTTGTCGACTGCGACCAAGAGGTAGACGTAGCCTCCTCGTGAGGACCTTGGGAGTTTGCCGACCATGTCGAGTCCCCATTGCACGAAAGGGCCAGGCCAATGGGATTGGCCGGAGCTCTGCGCCCGGTGCGTGCGGCTTATTCGTGAATCGTTGGCAAGCGTTGCATTTTTGGACGATGTACTTGGCATCGCGCATGGCCGTAGGCCAATAGAACCCAGCTCGTAGAGCTTTGGCGATGAGGGCGCGACTGCCGGCGTGGTGTCCGCAGGTCCCCTCATGGATGTCGAGGAGAACAGCTCTTCCGTCGGTCGTGGAGACGCATCACTGGAGTACTCCTGTGATGCTGCGTTTATATAGTTCGTCGTTGATAACAACGAATGCCTTGGATCGCCGCGCGATGTGCCGTGCATCAGTCGGATCGTCCGGTAGCCTTTTGCTGAGGAGGTACGTGATGTACAGTTGCGTCCAGGATTGCTCAATCATCATGATGCGCATTGGTCCCTCGAGTCCTGTGTCCAACTCCAAGTCATCGAGTGCCATTGACTCATTGGGCGGCGTAGCCCCCGAGTCCGTTGTTGCACTTGTTTTCTTCTCTGTGGCCTTTGGCTTGATGGAGCGCTCGCAGATGCGCTCGAGAAATACCTCGGGTGGTATGGGGGCGCAGGTAGAGCCTATGTTGGCGAGTGCGTCCGCCTCTTCGTTGGTTTCGCGACCTACGTGCCGCAGCTCGCAACCGTCGAAGTCTCCTTCGAGTGTGTCGTAGAGGTCACGGTACGCGATCATGTTGTCATTCAGTGCGTCACACTCATGCATTGTTTAGATGACGACCAGCTTGGCGAGGCCGTATATGATGAGCCTCTTGGCGCCGTAGGCTTTTGCCATCCTCATCCCATGCAACAGGGCCTCGTATTCAGCCTCGTTGTTGGAGGCTGTGAACTGCATTCGCAAGATATAATTCAACTTGTCCCCTTGAGGTGATGTCAGTATGACACCTGCGCCTGCTCCGTCCTTCCGCTTGGACCCATCGAAGTGCATTGTCCAGAGGTAGGACATATCTGGTTTGTCCAGGAGTTGGTTCTCCATCCAGTGCACGAGGAAGTCAGGGAGAACTTGCGACTTGATTGCGTCGCGCTTTTCGTATGTGATGTCTCGTGGAGACAATTCTATTCCCCAAAGCGCGACTCGTCCCGTGGCATCGGGGTTATTGAGGATATGCCCCAACTGGGCGTCGTTGACCACCACGATTGGGTGTTCCTAGAAGTAATGGCGCAGTCGCCGGGCAGTCATGAAGACACCGTACGCCAGCTTCTGGTAGTGTGGGTACCGCTGTTTTGTTGGCGTGAGAACCTCGCTGAGGTAGTATACTGGGCGTTGTACCCCGTGGACCTTGTTTTCCTCGGCTCGCTCGACGACAAGCACTGTGCTGACCACCTGGTTGGTGGCGGAGATGTATAGCAACAGTGGTTCCCTTTCCCGTGGGGTCACTAGTACTGGCGAGGTGGATAGAAGGAGCTTAAGGTCTTTGAATGCTTCCTGCGCTTCGTTGGTCCACTCGAACTTTTCAGCTTTGTGGAGGAGTTGGTAGAAGGGCAGCGCCTTTTCACCCATCCGACTGATGAATCGAATGAGGGCTGCGATTCGCCCAGCCAGCTGCTGAACGCCCCATATGTTTTTCGGCTTATCCATGGCCAGTATGGCTTTTTATTTTCTTCGGGTTTGCCTCGATTCCCCTCGCGGAGATGAGGTACCCGAGTAGTTGCCCAGATGGCACGCCGAAGGCGCATTTGTCCGGATTGAGCTTGATCCGGTAGCGGTCGAGGTTGGTGAAGGTTTCGCACAAATCATCGATTAGGGAGGCTTCTTCCTTGTTCTTGATTACTATGTCGTCGACATAGACTTGAATGTTGCGACCCAGTTGTTCCTTGAGGCAAGCCTGCATGCACCGCTGGTAGGTGGCTCCCACGTTTTTTAGCCCGAAGGACATTGTGTTGAAGCAGAACACACCAAAGGGCATTGTAAACGCCGTTTTCTCTTGGTCTTCCTCCTTTATTCGAATCTGATTATAGCCTGAGTAGGCGTCGAGGAAGCAGAGGCGCTCGCATCCCACGGTGGAGTCGATGATCTGGTCGATTCGTGGCAACGGGAAGTGATCCTTTGGGCAGTGCTTATTCAAAGAGGTGAAGTCCACGCACATCCGCAGGATATCCGTGTCCTTTTTTGGTACCAGCACCGTGTTGGCGAGACAAGTGCTTTCCTTGATCTCGCGTATGAATTTGGCGTCGAGGAGTCTATTGATCTCCATGCCAACTGCCTGCGCTCGTGGCTCGGACAATCGCCGAATTGTTTGCTTGACTGGCCTTGCGTCGGGGTTGATGTTGAGTGCGTGCTCGGCGAATTCCCTGGGAACTCCTGGCATGTCCACAGGACACCAAGCGAAAATTTCTCAGTGCTCACGGAGGAATTCGATGAGCACGAGTTCCTATGCGGGACTCAAGTTGTTGGCGATGAGGGTCGTCTTGGCGGGATCCGATGGGTGGACCTGCACTTTCTTTGTGTGCACCGATGAGTCGAAGGATAGATCGGGCGAGCTCGGCTGGCTCAGGGGGGCAGACTGTTGTCTGTTGACTCTTTCAGTCTTGTGAGTTCTTCCTGCATGCCGAAGGACTGGGAAATTCTATTGCATTCCCTGTCGCAACTGTCAGATCTCTCAAAGTTCCCGTTGATCGTGATGACGCAATTGGGACCTGGCATTTTCATCTACAGGTAGGCGTAGTGTGGCACTGCCATGAACCTAGCGAACACGACACGTCCGAGGATGCAGTGGTATTGTGAGGGCCAGTCGACAACCTCAAAGTCGATGCGTTCACGCCGGAAGTTCTTTGGTGTGCCGAAGATGACGTTGAGGTTGATTTTTCCCAGGGGATATACACCTTTTCCTGGGACGATGCCGTGGAATGTTGTGTCCGAGGCCTCCAGGCAAGTTAGAGGGATCCTCATTGCTCGCAAGGTACTCGCGAATATGAGGTTGATGCCGCTTCCGCCATCCATGAAGACGCGGCTCATGTCAAAGCCTCCGATTTGCGCCTCGAGTACGAGGGGACAATGGCCTGGACGAGGTACTTGAGGCGGGTGGTCGCGTTTGTTGAAGGTGATGCATGACTCGCTTCCACTGAGGTACTCAGTGGTAGATGGTGGCGAGTGTGTGGCCAAGTTGACTTGGCGAGTGATGGCCTTCTGCACCCGATTGGAGGGGCGTCCTTTTTGGATCATCATGGTACCCATGGCCCTTGGGTAGGGTTCGCCTCCCTGGTGCTGGTCCGATGCAACTGTGTTTGGGGGCATTCCAGGTGGCTGGGACGGCTCCGTAGCCTCTTTCGACTGCATTGCGGTTCATCTGAGCTAATCCCTCGTGTAGTTTGAGGAACTCGCGGCAGTCCTTGAGAAGGTGGCTGGACTTCTTCTTCCCGTCATGCTTGTCGATGTAGATGTGCACCGTACATGGCCCAGACAGTTTGTCTTCAATGGATGTTGCGGGTGCTTCCTCACGATCGCGGCGTTGCCACACTTGCATGGTCTTCCCGGAGTCACGGTATCCACTGTTACGGTATCCGCTGTTGCGGTTGTCGTCGCGTCTGTTGGCGTAGCCGGCTGCGACCATGCTGACGTCGTCGCGGTCATCGTAGATGCGCATACGGCGTTTGCCTCGGCGGTCGCGTCTGCGCTCGAGTTCTGCCTCCTCGTCGGAGTGAACACGATTTTTCACCGAATCTTCTCCATCAGCCCACCGATTCGCAATTTCCATCAAGTGATCAATGGTCTTGGGCTTCGAGCGGCCCAGATCCTCCCTGAGCTCTATGCGGCGGACGCTGCCATTGAATGCATCAATCGCACGATCCTCCGAGATGTTCTCTGTGGAGTTCTTGATGATGGACCATCTTTGGATGTATGAGCGTAGCGATTCGCCCGATCGTTGCTGGCAACATCTTAGCTCTTCGATTGATGCAGGCCGCTTGTACGTGCCCTTGAAATTGTGCACGAACCTGTAAACCAGCTCATCCCAGCTGCGAATGGATCCGCGTGGGAGGTTGTTGAGCCATGCTCGGGCAGCGCCCTGCAACTGTAGCTGCAAGCATTGCATGGCCGTGCTTCGACTGCCTCCGTGGAGCCTGACGGAGGAGATGTGGTCCTCCAGCCAGATTTTTGGGTCCTGTAGGCCGTCGAACTTCGGGTTCTTCGACGGGAGTTTAAACCCCTTAGGCATTCGCTTCTGCCTAATGGATCTGCTGAAGCATCTGGCGCCGCAGATCTCCACATCTTCCTCTTCTGAGTCAGTCGACCAAGCGCGTCGCGCCCTTGATTTGTCAATCTTGCACTGCGTGAGGTTGTCGCGTGCATCATAGTCGCGGTCGTGTCGCCGCGAGCGGCGGCACCGAGACAGATCGTGATTGTCGTCACTAGATGAGGGCGAGGAGTAGCGCTTTGCTAGCACTTTACCCTTTTTCGGCTCTAGTGTTGGCTCCTTGTCGAGGGCGGCCTCGATTAATCCCAAGCCCGCGATCATAGATCGGTGCATGGCGGCTCGAGGATCTCCAGCTGGCGGCTGGTTGTTAAGGAGGTACATGGTGGCCGCTGTCACCGCAGCCTATGGCGTTTTGGGGACCACATTGCCCCGTGTGTCGACTGTCATAGAGCTGAAGTCGAGGACCTTTGCAGCTTCTATGCATTCTTGTTCGGTGAGATGGGCCATCCGAGATTGCCTCTTTTTGGCAACGTACTCGTTGCCTCTTGAGGAGGATCCTCCGTAAGAGGAGAGCCCTGCACGACGAAGGCTCGACTCGTCTGCTGCTTTTTTGCGTGCCTAGAGTTGCACGATTGTTTGCACTTAGCGCTTGAATTCTTCCTTCAGGAGCCAATGGTAGCCCATTAGCAGTTCTTACGGAGATCCGAAGCATAGAGGAGTGCCTCGTAGGGCCTCGCGGCAGCGAGCCCATTCTTGCTCGTTGAGCTTGATCATGACGCATTCGCCGGTTTGCTCGTTTATTATGGTTGGAGGTTCGACTGCTCCTCCATTGTTGGCGTTGGTGCGATCGCCACCGTTACCGCCTTTAGCTCCGTTGCCGCCGTTTGGCGGGTCGGTTCCATTACCGCGATTGCCCATGTTGTCGCGGTTGGCGGAGGTGTCGCCTGCGTTGATGATGGCGCACATGAAGTGATTGGGGAAGCTGCTGCTCCCACAACTCTCAGATCCAGAACCGTAGGTTCCGTCTTCAGTGGCCAGGTCGCCCAGATCGGAGTCACGACTGTTGTCGCTGACCGTGTTTTCGACTGCTGTCGGGGCGTTGAGCTCACTGAGTGTGCCGATCGATGGAGGGAACCATGATGCTGGAGCAATCGACGGCGCCGTTGGCTGATCAGGCATGCGAAGCATGCCCATCTGACCAACTTGGAAGCGGAAGCTCCCTATTGCCAGGCTGATCCCGTCGCCTACGGACTCGAAAGTCGGCCAAGTGGCTGGCATGACTGTGAAGTCGAACGCGCCGAAGAGCTGGCGAATCTCCGCTGTTGCGGAGTTGTAGATCGCGGTTGATGGGGCCGAAGAAGCTGCAACATCAGCACTCCCAGTTCCCACAGACGACGCCAATTGCCGAGGGTTTAACTCATTAATGCCCATTGTTATGGACTTGGGTTTTGGAGAAGGAGGAAGCACTAGAGACATCTATCGGCTAGCAAACAAGCACACAGGGGACTCAAAGATTTATCCAGGTTCAGGCCTCGTAGAGGTCCCTACTCCTACTTGTCTGCTCGTGGAATTATCGAAGGAATCGAAGATTACAATGGTGCGCAGATGCAATCTGGCGAGGGTTGTGGAAAACTAGGGTTGCGTGTGTCCTCCTCGCCGCCCCCTCCTAGCCTTTATATAGGTAGGCTAGGTCTCGGGTACCAGGTCGAGTCGGTTACAAGTTAGGGTTTTCCCCTTCAAACTTTCTATCTTTAGCTTCTTCTTGTTCTTCAAGTAATCGAGAGTCCGTAGGTTACTCGAATCCTTCATTTGGGCCTTGGCGACACCGTGGGCCTTTACGTATTTAGGCCGTATATACCAAACTCGAGTACCTGTAGGGTATACCCATGTCATGTATAAAGCTAAATCATAAAATCAATTTGATCTTAAGATCAAGCAGCTAAGATCAGATCATGGTGGAGAGTATTTTTCAAATGAATTTGATGTGTTCTATGGGAAACATGGTATTATCCATGAGAGGATGCATCTCTACTCACCTCAGTCAAATGGGGTGGCCGAAAGAAAGAACCATACTCTAACTGATTTGGTCAATGCCATGTTAGAAACATCGTGTCTTTCCAAGAAATGGTGGGGGAGGCGCTAATGACCGTGTGTCATGTCCTAAACCGTGTTCCCATAAAGGATAAAACCATGACTCCATTTGAGCAATAGGAAAATAAAAGTCTTAAACTCTCTTACTTACGAACTTAGGGTTGTTTGGAGAAAGTCAATATTCTAACATTCAAGAAGCGAAAGCTTGGCCCAAAAACCGTGAATTGTGTTTTTCTGGGATATGCTTTTCGTAGCATTGGGTACAAATTTTTGATAGTAAAATATGAGGTACCAGACATGCTTGTCGGTACAATTATGGATTTGAATGATGTGACTTATTTAAGGACATCTTTCCCATGAAAGGTATCTCTAGCTCATCAAATAAGGAGATGACTACCTCATCTAGTTAGGAATTAATTACAATTTGTGAACCCACTATTTCCATGAACACTATGTTGATCCTGGGGAGGATGACAATGAAGCTCCGAAAAGGAGCAAGAGATAGAGGACTAAAAGTATTTTGGTGATGATTTCATTATGTACCTCGTGGATGATACTCCAACTTCTATTTTAGAAGACTATGCATATCAAGATGTTGACTACTGGAAGGAAGTTGTCCGTGGTGAGATGGATTCCATCTAGCTAATGGAACTTGGGTGGTAACTGGTCGTCCTTATGGGTGTAAACCTATAGGATGTAAGTGGGTGATCAAGAAAATCTTAGGTCTGATGGTACTGTTGAAAAGTACAAGGCGCGTCTTATGGCCAAGAGTTCTACCTAGAAAGAAGGCGAAGAATTCTTTGACACATACTCACTTGTAGCTAGATTTACCACTATTGGAGTACTGCTTTTCTTGGCTACCTCTCACGGTCTTCTCGTTCATCAAATGGAAGTTAAGACTGCTTTCCTAAATGGAGAGTTGGATGAGGAAATTTATATGGAACAACCCAATGTGTATGTAATAGATGGATAAGAAGGAAACATGTGTAAGTTCTTAAAGTCTTAATACGGTCTTTAGCAAGCACCTAAGCAATGGCAAGAGAAGTTTGAAATAACTTTAACCTCTTAAGGCTTTGTTTTTAAACAAAGATGATAAGTGTGTATATTATCACCATGGTGGGGGACATGGAGTTATCATCTACCTCTATGTTGATGACATACTGATATTTGGGGGCAACCTCTCTATTATCAAGGAGCTCAAAGGGTTCCTTAATCGTTGCTTTGAGATGAAGAACTTGGGAGTAGCTAATGTGATCTTAAACATCAAGATACTTAAAGATGACAATGGTGGGATTACACTTCTTAAATCCCACTATGTGGAGAAGATATTGAGTCATTTTAGGTATAGAGAATGCAGTTAAGTGTGATGTTTTGAAAGAATCGAAGGATAGCTAAAGATCAATTGAGATATTCTCAAATCATTGGCTCGATTATGTATTTAGCCTGCACCACGAGGCCTAACATCTCATTTTGTTGTAAGAAAACTCAGTCGATTTTTGTCAAATCTTGGAGATGATCATTGGCATGATCTCGAGAGAGTTTTGTGCTATTTGAAAGGCATTAAGAGTTATGGGATTCACTATGTTGGGTATTCATGGGTACTTGAGGGTTATAGTGACTCAAACTAGATTTCTGATGTTGATCAGCTTAAGGACACAAGTGGTTATCTGTTTACACTTGGTGGTGGTGTTGTTTCCTTGAAGTCTTGCAAGCAGACCATCTTAACAAGGTCAGCAATGGAAGCAGAACTCATAGCACTAGACACAACCACTGTTAAAGAAGAGTGGCTTCGTGAGCTCTTGATGGACTTACATATGGTTAAAAACTAATACCCGTCATCCTAATGAACTGTGATTGTCAAAGTATAGAGTTATAAGAATAATAAGAAGTCATCAAGACATGTTAAGAGGAGATTGAAATATGTCAGAGAATTGAGTAACTATGGAGTTATTGCGTTGGATTATATCCAAACAGCTAAGAACCTGCTAGATCCCTTCACAAAGGGTCTATCATGAAATGTGATAGATAATGCATCGAGGGAGATGGGTTTGAGACCCACGTCGTGAGTTGTCCTTAGTGGTAAACCGCTCTATGTAATCGTAGATCCCGTGAATTAGAGTTAGGAGACAAGCTTTTGCTCAGCTGAGAGGAGAGTACCCCTATATTGTATTTAACCTCTTCATGAATATGCAATACTCTCCTAATCTGCATGGTACGTTGATATATATCTTAATGTGTTTCAAGTGGATTATCTAATCAGAGGTGTCGTCCTGTAGAGCATCTCCTAAGAAACACACCTATATGAGTTTGACTGTCAAATGTCAGAGTCCGTGAGAGTTGGGTGCTCTCTAATAAACTCATGAAAGGCCCTACACTATGATGCACAAGCTCCAAACCACAGGGAAGCCGTGGGGTAGCCATGTATCGGTCAAACTTTGTGTGAAGCTAATTTTGCAGAAAAGTTGTAGTTCAAGGCATAGTCCACTATTCAAGTTGTAAACTTGTGTAGCATGAAGTTTAATTAGAAGTTGAACTTAACAGTCTCCACTCAACACTGGTATAGTAAACAATGTTTTGGAACAAACAAAAATGATACGATGTGCGAATGAGACTTTATGGGAGATTGCTGGAATTTAAGGTATTTCGGTGTTGGGACTTTGGCCCATAACTAATGCAAATTCTGAAATTCTCTTTGACCCATTACGTCTAGCAGCTAGTGGAGCTAAAGTTTAGTCCCGCATTGCTAGTTGAGAGGAGGTTGCACCATCTTATATAGGAAGCTGTTCTAGCACCACTAAGTGAGTGAGAAGATAAACATCTCTCGCACAGTCCTCCTCTAACACCACGTCACACCGCGGGAATGAGTTGAGCCGAACTCATGTTTATATTTTTGCTAGGATTTTTATGGGTCGCAGGAATATCCGAGAATAATCTAGAAGCCAGATATTTTTAGGATCGCTTCCAAATGAAAGGATATTGATTTCTCTAAGTATTTTGGCGTTGCAACTCCACTTGTGGTTTAATAGTGTGCCTAAGTTGCAGGTTTTACTTATGGACATTTTGGTTTGTGGACTCATCCCTTGAAGACTCGTGAAGATGGTGCCTCCAATTTAGTCTTTCTCTCTTTTTGTGTTTTAGGAGGTCGTACTATCAAGAGGGGGTCCACCTCGGAAGGTTATGGGAAATCACGTTTTCTTGCACAAACCATACTTGCACCTCCACAACCTTCCCATTGTTCAGCGAGAGAGCAATCCTTCGAGGTGTTTGGGCTATTTCTATCCTGGCCGGAAGTACCGGTCATGCGCCGGTAGTTCCGCCCGCAGTCTTCTACGGGGCTGGCATGCGGTAGTACCGGCTTTAGTATCGGCCATCCTCGATATCACTTTTGTCTAGAGTGTGCTATTTGACAGAATTAGTGCCGAAAGTTGGACCGTTGGTACCGGTTAACCCTGACAGGAACTTCCGGCCGGCTCTACCTTGCCACTTCCTTTGGTACCCATTAGCGGTACTACCGCCCAGCCATTGGTAGTTTCGGCCGGGGGTTTCACGACCCAGTGTTTCTGGGTCTCGTTCTGATTCAAGTTCCACCGAAGTCCTAGTTCAGTTCAGTAACTCTTCTGTATGGAGTGTTCTAATTGTCAGAACTTGGACCGGAACTAGCGCCTATAGTACCGGTGAATAGTTCCTCTCTCACTAAGTCAGAACTTCTGACTATACTCAGAGCCTCTCCTCTTAGTTTTCGAACCATTGGAGAGTGCTAACCGGAAATTCTGGCTGCCCATGGTAGTACCAGTGGTGTCGTGGATCTCGCAGTAGCTCGTTTTGAAGGGAGCCTATTTAAGGCACCCTTGTTCCTCCTCCCATCTTAACTCTTCAATTTATCTCTCCTCCATTAATACAAGAGCTCAATCTTCCTAGATCTCTCTCCCCAACCACTCAAACCTCTTGATCTTTTGAGGAGTGGGAGAGGTGACCTAGATCTACACTTCCAAGAAAGGAATCATGATTTCCCCCACCCATCATGTGTGGATCTTGTTATTCTTGGGTTCTTGGAACCCTAGACAATGTAGAGCATCCTTGGAGATAGGGAATGAGTTGTGAAGCTTCGTGGTGTTGTTAAGGGCCTCCAATTGAGTTGTGGAGTCTCCCCTCAACCTTGTTCTAAAGGTTTCAGTTGGCGCCTTCAAGTTCACGGTTAGTGGATAGTGATCCCGCCTTTGTGGTGGAGATCACTTGAGAAGAAGGTGAGGCCTTTGTGGTGCTCGGGTGACCTTGTGTGGCCCGACACCTCTCCAACGTAGATGTAGCTTCCTTGGAAGTGAACTACGAGAATTACATCTTCGAGTCCCTTCTCCGATTCTTTCGTTCCATACCTTTACTACTTGCTCTTTACCTCTTTACCTCTTGTTGTTGTTCTCTCTCATATAGGATTGTTCATCTAGCTGTATACATAGAGAACTTTACTTCTTGCAAATCCTTAATTTGATTTAAAAGATAAAAATTGGTAGTCGCCTAATCACCCCCTGTAGTAAACCAAAGTTGGTACTTTCAATTGGTATCAGAGCCAAGGCTCTTATTTTAGGCTTTATCGCCTAAGAGATGGTGGCTGACAATGAGGGCAGTGGTAGTGATTTCACCAAGAATTTGGCCTCCATGGAAGACCTCAAGAAATTGGAGTCTTCTATGATGAACAAATTTGAGGAAATGATGACTCTCTTACAGTCCTTCAAGCCTAACCCCATGAATGCCGCCGAGCCTCTACCCAAGAAGGCTCCCGGGGACGCCCCTGTGGTGGTTCCCATGCCGCACTCTACTCATATGGGCTTGGGGTTTGTTTCTCAAACCTCCAAGGGCACAAATGAGAGCACCGAGGGTATAAGTGATTCATCCTCCAAAGAAGAAGATGAGGGAAAGGATTACTCGGCGGTTCCGCCACCGCCAAAGTATACTCCGGACCCACATATCCTAATGCCTCATATCCCCCCTCAAGGAGAACCACCCATGTTAGATACTTCAAACTTCGCCAATTGCCAATATCTAATGAGATCTCATATTTCCATCTCTTTTATTGGGTTGATGAGGATTGTGGAAGAAGGATTCTTGCCATATGATGCCAAGAAGTTAACTCGAGGAGAGGTGGTGGACAAGCAACTCAATGCCACCGTTTTGGGCATGATTCAAAAGGCATTGTATCTCAAATACTTTGCTCACATTCGCAAATTCTCCACCGCCAAAGAAGCTTGGGATCATCTTACCGAGCTATTTGTGGGGAATGCAAGAATTCAAAGCTCCAAGTTTGATGAAGTCAACAATGAGTCCTATGGGTTTGCGATGCAAGATGATGAGACTCCCGAAGGCATGTACCAATGCCTCAAGGTTGTCTGTTGTACCATGAGGGATCTTGGTGCAACTTATGTTGATGAAAAGTTCATGAAGAAAAAAATTGTGCAAGAAGTTCTTCCATTTAAGAACAAAAGCTCAACTACATCAAGGGAAGAAGCAACTTTCACATGATGACATCCCAAGAAGTCTTGAGTGAAGTGATTACCATGATCATTGCCAAGAAGAATGTGGAATCCAGACGTGCTCGTGCTTTTGGGCCCCAAAGGGTAAATCTTGCCTTGAAGGCTGATAACTGCAAGTGCACAGATCAATTGTAGCTAGTTTCGAAATAAAAGTATCGATCCCATTGAGAGTTATTTGTAAATGTCTTTATGCCCCTCGTTACTATTCACCAGAGAGTACTTGTAGGTTATCTCTAATTCCAAATAATGATGTATAAAGAGTGTTTTAATAAGTGTTAAAGTAAACAAGAACAAAGTAATTAACAAAAGTAAACTAAAGCAAGAGAGTTTCTATGAAGTGTTGTGTAATATGGTTGAGGGGTTATCAAGGAGTGTAGGATTCACCACTAGCATAATATTATTATTCATAATTAGGATAACATACTTCTTGTGTCATGATATGTGTGGAGATAGCTCCATAATATGATGTTCACTACAAGGCTCGTAGGAAGCCACTTTATTGAGCAAAGAATGAGGTCACCTCTAAATAACCACCGCGGTGTCTAAGAGTAATCACCCATACAGACCACCGCAATTAAGGGTCTCCTCGTGGATATCGTAATTAGCTTAGGGAGTCTCTCTTTATCCTCCTTTGACCGTGCAGGTTGCTAGCCGGTGCCAATTGTCATGAAGCTTTCCGGGCACATTTCCAAACACGTCCAAAGGATTTCTCCCTCATATTTAGTCCCGAAGGCAAATGATATGTGGCTGACTACATGTACCATCCAAAGAGAGAGATCAAACACAAATCATAAATCTATCATAGACCGGCAAGTCATATGGACACAAGAATAGATCATTTTTGTTGCAATTCATAATAGTTCTAGGGTTTCACCATCTCTCCCCAAGAACAAGAAACTACTCATACATGAAGGGGATAAACATCATGGCAATTGTATGGATGAAATATGAAGGTACAATTGAATACAATTGCAAACCAACAATAGAGATTGGACTACAATAAAGTAAACAAAGGGGATTGATATTGAAGACGGTGTTGATGAAGATGCCGATGAAGATTGATGCGTAGCCCTTCAAGATGCAAGTCTCCTCTCTCTCTTGAGTGGTATGGTGGTATAGATATCGTGGGTGGCGGCTATGGAGGAGGAGGAGCGGCAGGGCTCTGCCCCTATGGCGTGTGTGAACTCTCCTCCTTGTTCTAGGGTTTTCCCCTCTTTAAATAGGTATCTGGAGGTCGGTTTTGCGAACTGACGGAGCTAGGGGCCGAATATGCCCATTGGTCCTTCACAAATCTTGTTCCATTTGACGAAACGAAGTCGTCGGAGGGTGATATGGCCATACGGTACGGGCGGGCTCCGCCCGTACCAGTGGTCATTATGCCAGTTGGACACTGTAGTGTTTTGGTCGCTATTTCTTCATACGGACTCCGATTGAGGTGTTCTTTGGCTCGTTGGATTCGTATGGAAGAGGGATAAAAGAAAATAGCATTTGATACTCATTTGGAGTTGATGAAAAAATCCACTTTTTCCTCCCCTCAAATGGCTAAGTCTGGTGTCCTCCATATTGAATCCTCTTAGCTCCTTTTATCCATGATTGTTCATAGCACCTACACACAAATAAAAGACAAGAAAAAGGTAATAAAATCCTAATAAAACTACTAATGTGCAAAGTACATGTGGAAATGAATGAGGACTAATAAACATACAAAATATGCATAGTTCTAGATAGATGCAACATGTAATGAGTGACAATATAAATAATTTATATACTTAAATATGCTTCAATTTTGGACTCATAAAAGGCCGATGTTGTTGAAGTTGAAGATGGTGAACACACTAGTGAGTGGTCACAAGAGGACATCAAGTAGGCCTTCAACGAGCATATTTCACTCGCATCAAGGGCCTTTTGGAACAATCCAGGCATGAAGACAAGGTCAAGGGACAACTCAAGATTCAACTCAACAAACAAAGTTCCTAAAGTGAGGTATTGATACAATTGCAATGACAAGAGCCACTTTGTGGACAAATGTCCCTTTGAGAATAGAGAATATAATGGTGGTCATCTCATCCGCAAGAACAAGTCAAGACCTCCTCATCCTTTGAATAAGAACTTCACCATCAATCACCAACAAGGAAATGGTAATGGTGGTCCATGAAGAATACCTTTCGGGCACGGATGATGATGATGAATCTCAAGGTGGTGAGATTGTGGGAGTCACTGTTATTGCTACTACTTATACTCCACGAGTGTCCCTCTTCGACCCCCCAACGAGAACATCATCTCATCCAACCAAAAGTGTCTCATGTCAAAGGCCACTGAGGTAACGCCCACTTCCAAACCCATTTCAAGTGAATCTTCCTCTCTTGATCTTGAAGGTCTTGAGATAAAGAAAGAAATGTTTGACATGTGTGATTTCATTGCTACCTTGGATGATGAGACTAAAACTTGCTTTGATTCCCTTCTAAGTCAACTTGATCATGCTAGGGATATTTTATATGAAAAAGAGGAACTAATTGACTTGCTAAGTAAAAATGAAAGAGAGGCCGCCAATGAAATAGACTCTCTTACACAAAGTTCTGAGGATGAACAAAATATGAGAATAACTCTTGAGGAGAGTGTCTCTAAGCTAGTAGATGACCATAATATCTCCATGTACTTTCTAACTAAAGATGTTATCATGCTCTAGATTTGGTTAAATTTCTTTAAAATGAAAAGGTTGAGTTTGGTGTTGGTCATGATAGGAGTCAAGAGGAACTAGAGAAACTCAAAGAAGAACACAAAGCCTTGGAGAGAAAATTCTCAAGTCTTTTTGTATCCCATGAGCAACTTCAAACTCAACTAACTTGTGAAATTGCTAAGTCTTCCACTATGAAAATTATAGACTTGTCTAGTTCTTCTAGCCCTTCTTTTAAGCACGTGAACCTCATTGAGGAGAACAAAGTGTTGAAAGACCAACTTGCAAAAGGGCAAGTTGACAAACAAGGTATTGGGTTTGTTCTCAAGCCTAAGAATAAGAAGAAGAAGAACAAGAAGAGGATAAAGAACAAGGGCAATGCTCAAGGACCCTCTCATGGTCCTACTCTTTTGCAAAGTGACAACTTTGCCAGGAAGAACAATCCTTCTTATATTCTTTGCAAGTCATGTTTATGCTAGATACATTGGAACTTCTTACACTCATGATTATCATTGGACTATTTGGGTGACAAATACCCTTGTTACTAACAAAAAGGTACCCATTCCAAAATGGGTACCTAAGAACAAAGCTTGATGTTCTTGTAGGACTATGCTTCTGGTGGATCTAAATGGGTGATCGATAGTGGAACTACAAGTCACATGACCGGAAGCAGGTCCATCATGTCGGAGATCCAGCCAAACAATGCAAACACTATGGTCTCCTACGGCTATAAAACAAGTTCTCGGGTATTGGGTTTTGGCAAGGTGGTGGTAACCCTGAATGTATCCTTGGTTGCGTCATGCTTGTCAAAACCCTTGGTTACAATCTCCTTTCCGTTCGTGCTCTAGAAGTTATGGGTCTTTCTTATTTTTTCAATGAGCGCTCCGTGGTCCTCATGTGGAGAAAGTATCTCATGGTGGCTTTCGTAGGGTACATAGAGCATGACTTGTATGTGGTAGACTTTTCTGGGACCACCACTACACATGCTTTGTGTCTCTATGCCAAATCCGACAAGGGATGGTTGTGGCATCACCACTTGGCCCATGTAAACATGAGGACTTTGCAAAGACTCCACACGGAGGGCCACATTCTTGGACTAAACGATGTTTCCTTTGCCAAAGATTGTGTGCGTATGGCTTGTATTGAAGGGAAGATGCATGAGACTCCTCACAAGTCTCTTAATAAAATCACCATGGAAAGATGCTTGGAACTCCTTCACATGGATCTCTTTGGACCTCCGTCACATGATAGTCTTGGAGGGAAGAAATATTGTTTAGTGATTGTGGATGATTTCTCAAAATATACTTGGGTCTACTTATTCAAGTTCAAGAGTGAAACTCAAAAGACCGTCATTGACTTTGCCAATCTTGTCCAACGGAAACACAATGCAACTATCTTATCCATCCTAAGTGACAATGGTACTGAGTTCAAAAATTACACTTTGGATGAGTTCCTTAGTGATGAGGGGATCAAGCATCAATACTCCACTCCACATACCCCAAACAAAATGGCGTGGGCGAAAGGAAGAACTATACCATGATGGATGCGGCTGATGGCAACAAAGGCTGCCACTTTTCATTGGGACTCCAAGTGCAAAGCGTTGCAGCAAGCATCTTTTCCCCACAAGGGTGACTCAAGGGTTTATATCGAACTCTCGGGGAATTGGCTATGAAGGATGTTTGTCTTCTCCTCTTTAAGCAACCTGTAACGTAAAATAAAATTTCTTGTGTCCCCAACTCCACCAAGTAGTTGTCAAGCACAAGGTTTCGAATTAGTAATATGAAACAAAAATATTAATAAACTAAAGTAAATAGAGAAATTGTAACACCCCAGTTTTAGCTAATATTAATTAGGGTTTGTTTGTGCATTCATGAGCATCATCTTTAAAATTGCATGCAAAAGAATTAATGCAAAACCCTAGTTTCCTATCTCTCTAAAAGCAATTCAAAATGGTTTTGAATTTTGAAAACCCAAAATTGTTTGAGCCCAAACTGAATATAAAGGCCCCATAGTATTTTATATATTTTATAAAAGTCTCTGGTATTTTTAAAATATCCAAAACAGATTTGAAATTTAAAATACAAAGAGAGAAATCAAAACCGTTTTGGAAAAATGTTTTGCAAATAAAAAACAGAGCAGCCTGCAGCCCAGGCTGGCCCATCCTTCCCCTGTGCTACCTGCCGCTCGCGTGCAACGTCTCGTGGCCCAGCAGCAGCCCAGCGCAGCCTAGGACCGCGTACCCTTTCGTCACCTCTGTTCGTCGTCTTCCTCCTCGAGAGGAAGCAGCTGCCTGTCGCAGGTGTCACCGTCGATCCCTGCCGCCTGCATCCCGCCGTCCGTCGAGCTCCGGGGGTGGATAAGATCGTCGCGGCCACGTCTCTCTCGGCCCTATCTTTTTCCCCTCTCTCTCCCGACCTCCCTCTCGCATGTTCCCTCATGATCCCGAATCCTAGCTTGCAGACCTTGCCGGCGCCTCGCCATTTCCGGCATCCCTTTGCTATTCTGAGCATGCAGGAAGCTCCGCCTCGTCGCGCTGGTGCTTCTCCCCGAAGGAATCGGCCCCGCTCGCTCACAATCTTCGCCATCGACGCCATCTTCCTCATCACCGACGAGCTCCACCGTCACCATCGCCGTCACTCCGGTCCACCTCGTGCTTCGCCTTCGGCCCCTTCAGCACTAGGGTGAGCTACTGGTTCTTCTGAGACCCTCTGTTTTCCCTCTCGTGCTTTGTAGCCGTCGCTCACCATGCGCCGCCGTCGGCCGCCGCAAATGCTAGTCGTAGTGGTTGCTCCGGCAGCCATTTTTGGGCGGTGCTACCCTAGTTAGGTTCGCCTCGGCTGCCTCTTCTGTTCGTGACCATCCGCGCGTGCTGGCTCGCCCTGTGTTGCCGCCGGCGACCACCGTCCGCCGGTCAACAGCCAAATGATGTGGCGTCCACCAGGCTCTGCCATCGTGGCTGATGACGTGGCTCGTGGCCCACCGGTCAGCCATAGAGGCTAGCCTAACCCATAGTGAGAAAGTTTAAAGCCCCCGCTGACGTCAGCATGACGCAGTAATCCTATTAAATGGTTTAATAATTTCAGAAATTGATATAATCTTATAAATTCAATAAGTAATTATTTATAAGTCAGAAAAATATGTATAATATATCAAAATGTTCAGAAAAACAAGATCTACACAATACACTTATAATCATGCATTGTTCAACAACTTTCAAAACAAGTTTAATTAGAGAACTAAATGAACCCTCGTAGGTGATTCTGGGGTCTCTCCTGTTTTAGGGTTTGGACCCCTCGGATCCCATTTAAATTGCCAAGCATGCTTTAGGGCTTCATTTCAATACAATTTAAATTGTCATATCATCATCCTTTCTTGAGCATCACATCGATGCCATGTGTTGATTGTTGTTCCTCCTTTCTTTCCGGTGTTTGCTTCTTTCCGGTAGAATATGATATCGAGATCAAGATTGAAGACCAAGATCAACACCATCGAAGATTGACGAACAATACTTGACCAACTGTAATCAAGTCAAGTACAAGGCTCTCGAAGATCTATATCTGGGTATCAACAAACAAGGCAAGCATAGCTCCACACATAAAATAATCCTATGATTTTGAAAGTATTTCATTCTTGCCATGATGCATACGATTCTATTGTGGTATTTTATCGATAGATAGACTATCCTATCTATTGCATTACTCCCTTGAGCTTATATTACCCGATCCACTGCTCCTAGCATAACTAGGTTTGGCTTGTGTGCACTACTATAACTTTTATCTGTGTCTTGCTTAGCGATTCTTAGCTGTCAGTGCTGGTTCATCCAGAAGATGTACCAAATGCAGAGAATCTAGTATGACATGAGAACGAGGTATACTGGTGAGGTAAGATCAGTGGTAAAGATTAAACGTGTTAAGGGTTGTATGGGAGGCCACGGTGGGATGTGGTTTTTGTAGTCCCATGCTCGCCACCATTATGACCCGAGTTCTTGCCCTCGGAACCAAGACGAGCGTACAACCACATGGGGTTTATGGTGACCTCTCGACTGACTAACTTGCCTAGTAGATTCCATGAGTCACATAGTTCGATGTTCCATTTGACATATGCATAGAAAATGTTTTGAAAGATTTGGCGGGTTAAGGTGCATCATAATAGGTAGGTAAGCGTGGCCGGGGTTTCTTGGGGTCGATGGAGCCCCTGGTAAACCAACCTCGCCTCACATATCTAGGGACCGACTTCGGGATTTGACCCGTTACAGCGGAACCATCCTTAGGGCGTGATCATGGTCTCAGCGAAAGCAAGGTAAAGGTCGTGTCCAATCACCCTCTGCCAGCACACCAAGGAAGTGTGTCAAGTGGCGCTAAGAGTCAGTTGGTACATGTGGGTAAAGTTGTACACCCCTACAGGGTTAAAATATTTTCGAAAAGCCATGTCCACGGTTATGGACGACTTGGGAATGAACGTGAGATCATAGAGAACTAAAACCTAATCGTAAAACTTGGCAACTAATGTTTGTTAAGGATGCTTCCTCATGGGTACGAGGGGGTGATCCTAGTTGTGAGATGAGAATTACTTTGGTGGATATCAATATGATGATCAATTCTTCGGAGATGTCGCTCTCTTATCCCCTTTTAAAATGTTCTGATTAGACGAGCTTCTTCTCTCCCTCTAGTTTTACAAACAAAGATGGATTTATGCAAAATAACCCCACCAGCCATAAGTCTTGCAGTGTACACCATGTACTCACCCTTGCTTTGTTGATACTTTTGTAGCAAAGTGTGCCCTAAAGACAAGTTCTGTACGACATCGACACCGACGAGTAGCTTGGGGTTCCCGGCCGGCAGCCTAGAATCTATGGGTTGGGACGTCATTGTTATGCTTCAGGCCTCTTAGGCCATTTGTTAAGTTTGCTATAGTTAATAGCATAATTTGCCTTCCATTGTTTGATGCTTGTGGTCAGTGACCTCTGCTTGTAATATTTTGGTTCTTCGCTTAGTTATGAGCTTGCTGTAATAATTTTTGTGCCGCAGGGTTACTGTTGTGTTACCGATTTCTCACTGAATATCCTCGAGCTCTAGGTTAAGCTTATGCTAGGCTAAGGTCTGGATTTGTTTAACCCTGATCTAGGGGGTGTCGCAGTTCTTGGTATCAGAGCAGTACCGACCGTAGGAAAACCTTGCTATTGGTCGATGTTGAGTCTAGTGTTTGTGAAAACTACTTTAAAGATGAAAATTATTTGTGAAAACTCTAGTATGCTTCTTTTTCTCCTTATCTGGTCTCGCTCTTAACTTTGGGTCATCTTACCTTGTGTTGATTTGGGAAAAGTTTTGATATCTCTCCTAGTCCTTCAAAGCTTAGGTGCCTTCCGGGCAGGTCATTTCTCAGCTAGTTGACCTAGTGTAGAGTTCTCTAGAGTTGCGTGTGTTGTGAATTCCTTGTTTCCCCTTGCTCTGCTTGAATCGAGAGATTCCTTTCCATCATGATCTCTCTATCTTTTGGGCCCACAATATTATATTGTAGGATCCATAGTGTTTTGTCCTACGCTTCGAGGTTTCCTTTCGCCTCGTGAGCCTCCTTTTTATTTGTTTGGGTACTTCAGAAGTTCTTTCTTCACTTGGAAGCTACCTCGTGATTACTATCTTGAAGTGTACGCTGTGTCCCTCAAGTAGTAGTTACTTCTTTCTCAGGTTTTAACCCTTGGACTTGAACTAAAGCTCCCGGATTATACTGGATTCTGGTGTCATGAATCTTGTACATGAAGTTGATCTTTAACCCAAGATCCATTCCTTCGACCCATGTGGTTAATGTTCAAATATTACCTCAGGATGGCTGGTACTACAATTCTAGCCTTCAATCTTGTGGATATTGTCGCGATTGAATTTCGACAATTGAGGACTTCCCCTACCACTAGCTATGGCAGATGTTCTTTAATGGAACCAAATAGGTCACGACAAGAGTACTCCTCGAGAGTCTCACATCGATATTTGTGACTCTGCCACACCCTACCTTCTTTGCATGGGTTTTCGGAAGATTGTTAATCTATGCATCCACATCTCGGGATTCTATCCTGAGCATGTTCCTTGTTCCCTTGTTGTTTTCTGACCTTTGTTTACCAGTTGGTAGCCAAGTAGTAAAGTGCATTGGTGTCTTCCGATGCAAGATACTCTTATGGTCCGCCAAGACAAACCATTTCGGGATGTGATGACCCACAAGTATAGGGGGTGTATCGCAGTATTTTTGATAAGTAAGAGTGTCGAACCCAACGAGGAGCAGAAGGTGCTGGCTAGTGGTATGGATCAGGAATTCTGTGCAAATACTTAGCAAACGGATTTTTAGGGTTTTTTGATAAAGCAAGTAAACAAAGTACGAGTAAACAAAAGATAGTAGGAATAAATGCAGCAAGTGGCCCAATCCTTTATGCAGCAAAGGACAAGCCGGTTGTATTACTTAAGATAACCAAACGTTCTCGAGGACACATGGGAAGACTGTCAAGTGCTTTCGCTTCATATAGTTGATTAATCTTCTTTAGCTTGCTAAGTGTTGTGTGGGTGAACCTGTGCTAATGTACCGCCCCATCCAAGACTAATACGTACTTGTGATTATACCCCTTGCAAACATCCGTAAGTACAAGAAAGTAATTAAGGTAGAAACCTAACCACAGCTTTAAACTCTAAGACCCTTACGTCCCTTGTGCAATGGTTTCCTAACGGAGGTTCAAGTTTCTGTCACTCCGGCAACCCCTACGATTAGTAGCCAAATACACAATGCATTCCCTTAGGCCCATATAGGTGAAGTGTCATGTAGTCGATGTTCACATGACACCACTAGAAGAAGTACACCACAACTTAAATAACAATCTATTGAATCTTTCTCAACACAACTCCACTACTAACAACAAGACTTCTCCCATGTACTCAAGAACAAAACGAACTACTCACAAGACATCATATGGATCATGATCATAGATGGAATAATGATGTATAACAATCTGAACATAAACAATAATTCAATGGTTCACTCAATAGCATCAACTACAAAGAGTAATCAACACCGAGAAAGTTTCCCCTATGAACTAATGCAAGATTCAACGCAATTGTTACAGCAATATGGAGATGGTGATGAGGGTGCTGATGGTGATGATGGTGGTGATGATGATGATGATCCCGATGAAGTCCAGCTTGATGGTGGTGTTGATGGCGACAATCTCCCCTCTCCGGCAGAAATCTGTCTGCCGGAGAGATCTTTCTCTCTCGGTGTTTTCCGCCCCGCAGAGGCGGCGGAATCTTTCTGTGGTCGCTCCCCGAGTCTTAGGGTTTCGGGAGGTTATTATACGCCAGAGGGGAGAGGCTAGAGTGGGCCAGGGTGGCCACACCACCTCTAGGCGTGGCCTAGGGCTGCCCGCGCCAGGGGGTGGTGTGGGCCCCCTGTGGCCCATCTCCACTACGTCTTCTGGCATCCTTAGTATTCTGTAAAAATAGGATTTTCCGTATATTTTCCCGGATTTTCTGATCTTCGCGAATTTTGCCTCCAAACAGCACCTTTTCCATCAGAATCCTGACTGCAGCGGTCCATGCTCCAAAAGTCATCAACCATGCAAAAACAGATGAAATAACATAAGTATCACCTCTCAATATGAAATATATCAATGAATAATAGTGAATTAAGACATAGAATAGTGATGCAAAATGGACGTATCAACTCCCCCCAAGCTTAGACTTCGCTTGTCCCCAAGCGAAACTAAGCTCAATAAACATGGCCTCAGGTTTATGGAGTGAAGAGTCGATAAAAGAATACGGACAAGAAGCATCACATTCATCAAATACATAGATCATAATAGAAGACAACTCACTATTATATAACTCAACTTGTAATAAGTAAAGGAAACACAATAAAGATACATAAAGTGAATCATAATTGGTAATGGCAAACTTAGCTCTTGGTCAAAGAATAGTTGATAACTTGCTGGAGTTCACAAATAACTGGTTTTTCAATGAAAGCTTTCAAAGTAGTAAACATCAGGATAAGAGCAATGTGCAAAACAAGGAACATAAGAAACATGAATGAATAAATCATCATATGAATGAATGAAACACAACAACTCAAAATACTTGCTGAGATAGAAGGGAATAGGTTTACTGACTCAACTACAAAGTGAAAGAAAGGCCCTTCAAAGAGGGAATCAGGGATTGCAAGTCTCATAAAGAGCTCCCAAAAATTATGATACTTACTAGCTTTCATCTCTCATTGCCCCTATCATAGGCATCTTTAGGTGATTAAGGTTAAAGTGATCAAAAATGAGGATATGCATTGACAAGTTGTAAGTTGAGAATCTCATGTCCCTTGAATACGAGGGCCGCTCCTCATGCTACTCAAGTTTAGTCACCCGTAAGTTCTTGTCATCGTAAGCATATGTGTATCATAGAGAACCGCCAACGGGGTACCCCTTGCCCGATGATACGGAAGAATCCCCATATCAAAATGACAAGGCAAGCAGACAACAAGCATCTCAGCAATCTTCTTATTTACCATGGGAATATGGTGCTTTTTTCTCTCTTTCCTCTTTTCATAATATCTCTTTTTTTCTTTTTCTCTTTTTTCTCAATATCGGACTCTTTTTTTTATAAGAAGAATGCTTCATAGATACTCGTTATGGTTACGCTGCAGGTTTCCACCATGTCAGCATGGATTAGACCAGCGGCCCAGGCGTTTCTCTAGCACACATGCATAACTCCATGGACTTACAAGCTCCCCTTTCATTTCACACCGACGACATCCATAGACAAAAGAACATGATATCAACTTGGTACAAAGTACCAGTGCAATGTTGAAAGCGTTCCCCATGATAGCATGGTTCTGCTAATTCACAACTTACAAAGCGCAAGCATATACGCAACATAGGTGAGCACAATGGTTCAAGTTTATTAAGTGCAAGAAAGTAAAGTGTGCCATCAAGTTTGTGAGAGCTTTAAACACTAATTTTCACATAACAAGTTTAATTTGGGAGGTAGATAAAACAAGAATTTACTTGGAATAGCAATAATGCTACTAGGTAGGTATGGTGGACACAAATGGCAAAGGTTTTGGTTTAAAGGAGGTGGATGCACGAGAAGAAATCCTCTCAGTACAGGTTTTTGGCTAGCAAGGCTGGGTAGCAAGTATAAGAGTTGAAGGAAACAAACAAACATACAAGTGATAAAGACAAACATGCAATCTTCCTTGGAAGCACAAAAGATCTTAACTAGAGAATACTAGACTTGTGAGCAAATCAAGAAAGAAAGACGATGGAATTATTTTTCTCTAGAGTACTTCTATCTTTTTCATTCAACTCTCAAAAATAGTGTTGCTACTGACCGAGCCAGGTTTGCCAAAACCAACTAAATTAACTCAATGATCCCAGAGTGATACCAATACTAACAACAAGATCAATCATATAACCATGAATTGAAAACTAATATAAGCTATGCAAAAGAGTGAATGATAGAACTTCTCATTAATATTCCATAGCGGCAACTCACACCAAGGGATACATATCTAACGAGAGAGGGGACACTTCCATAATGCAAACCATACTACATAATAACTCCTCTATTCATGATATGACTCTACTAAAAAGGTAAAAAAATAGAAGATAGTGATGTGATACCGCGGCACTCCCCCAAGCTTGAACAAACCAAGGGGATGCCAAACCTGATGACGAATTACTCCTTCGGTGGTGGTGGTATCCTCTCGATGAGCTCTTTGATCAGTTTCCCCAAGTCCTCAATCTCGAAAGTGAGAGTACGAATCAACTCCGAGTTGTGCTCAATACGGCTCGTGATCATTTCAGTTTGTGGATCCCAGCTCCTGTGATTCTTTTTCTGTTCTTCCCTCTTGGAGTCTTCTTTTCCTGCATGGTTATGGATGAAGGTATGGAAGGGATTCTTGGTGTGTGGAGGAAGTGACCTTGGAGCCAAACTGTGATGGGGAACCTCCCCCCAGTCTGCATCCGTGCCGTCCTTCTAACCCTGGCAGATTTCATCACCACTCCAATGCTTGCAATAGTAGTGCTGGTGTGTGGATGTTGGCCTTGCTCCTCTTCACCTTCACTCTTGATATCCTTCTCCTTCCCGGGGTCTTGAAGGTCTTCCTCCATAGGCTCCTTCCATTTATCCTTGGCAGACACCATTGTGCTTCTAAGCTTTCAAAGAGTATGTCCTGACAGAAACAGATCGAAACAAAAACACGACGAAAACACGATATACGGACCTCGGGGGATCCAGGGGGTTAGATATTACGAAGTTTCATATTAAAAGGAAGGTACTAGGAGACAACGAGTCGGAGGCGGAGTCCGGGGTGGACTCACCACCTGGTGGCGTGGCCAGGGGTGGGCCCGCGCCACAGGGTGGTGTGAGCCACCCTGGCTCCGTTTCTGTCCCTTTTTCGCTTCATAACTTTCCTTATTGACTAAAAACTACAAACATATAGTTGTATTGTAATTTCGTGGAACTTTTCTTACCAGAACTGTTACCTATTTGAAAACAGACTCTGCAGGTCTCTGAATTTGGTATCTAGTAGATTCTTTCGGAGTCACCACTTGAATAACATCAATATCTTCATCTTCATACACTTATTACTTGAGTCATAAAACCCTTCTCTTCCTTATTACACCATTGTCTCCACTTCCTGAAAATTTCTTTCACACAAAAATTCACACAATTCTCATTAGCAACATTAGTATAAGTGAAGTGATAAAACCTTTTGAGTCCAACTTCAACTGAAAACCATCAAAACAAAAGCTACTGAAACAACTCCTTCTAAAAACCTAAAAAGAATTCAAAAAGGAAATCGAATAAAGAAGCAGATGCAAGAGTGGCAAAATCTGCCAAAACAGACCAGCAAGTAAAGATCAATTTTTTTGAAAATCTTCTGTTGCTCAAATCAAAAAGTGGAAAACTAACGAAAGTTAAATAACACCCTGGGGCAGAAGCTCAAAAAATTACAGCTCAATCCGACATACAGAGATCTCTCACGGATTTTTACGGTGAAGCACAAAAAATCTGTTTCGGGACAGCAACTTCCCCAAATATTACTTCTCTCTCATTAGAGGTTGATCTTGACACAAAAACCAAACAAAACGGATAAGGTGCGGTTATTACCGAAGTAATAACTTCCAAGACTCAAAGAAACAAAAACAAACTGAAAGAAAAAACAAATTGGGTTGTCTCCCATAAAGCTCTTTCTTTATAGCCTATAAGATGGGCATGATAATTTTGAAGAAGCTCTCATAGGGATATGAATTGAAGTGAAAGAGAGCATTAAGTAGCAAAAACACACACACATTTAAGTCTAACCCACTTCCTATGCAAGGGAATTTTGTAAACAAACAAGTTGTTGAAACCAGAGGCAACTTGCATAAGAAGGCAAAAGAAGTGCAACATAAAAACTTTCAGCATAAAGCGAGGAAACTTGATATTATTGAGATACATAAGAACACTTTTCCCTCTCTCATAGTAGCTTTCAGTATCATGCATAAACTTAACAATATAGCTATCACAAGGACCATCATAGCAATCATCACTTATTCTAACAGAAAACACGGGAATACTAGCTCTCATAACACTACTATGTGACAATATTAGAGGTATCCTTACAAAGGATAGGGTGTCCCTCTTTTTCATATTTAGTGACAAAGTCTTTCACACTTTCTATTATAGGTTCATCAACCATTTGTTTATCAGGTTCAATAACTTTACTCATACTTTCATTAACCATACTAGCTATCATAGAATGTTCCTTTACCTTAACTGGAAAAGGCATTTTCTCAATATAAGGTTCAGGTAAAACATGATTAGCAGTATAAACTTCAGTATTTCTTGCAGGAACACTCTTAGTAACATCTTTATAAGGTTCATGATACTTATTCCACTTCTTTTTAGGCACTTCAATATAGGAAGCAAAAGCCTTAAAATAAGAAGCAATAGCTTGAGAGTCTAGACCATAAGCATTTTTAATATTTTGAAAGTCATCAGTTCCCATAAAAGATTCAATGCATTCATAATCATAATTTATACCAGACTTTCTACCTTTGTCATTCTCCCAAGCTTCAGCATTATCTTGAATATGGTCCAGAAGATCCCATTTAGCTTCTTCTTCCATGCGAGTGAATGATCCAGCACAAGAAGCATCCAATAAATCTTTATCATGTAGAGGGAGCCTTGCATAAAAGTTATTAATAATAATATTGTTGGGGATCTCATGAATGGGACATTTGAGCATTAGTAACTTCAATCTCCCCCAAGCTTGAGTTGTACTCTCTCCATCAAGAGGCCAAAAGTTGTATATTTGATTCCGATCTTTATGAATCTCACTAGGAGGATAAAACTTTGAATAAAAGAGAGGCACTATTTCCTCCCATTCTAGAGCTTGACCATTCTTCAGAAGCTTATACCATTCCTCAGCTCTTCCTTTCAATGATAATGAGAAGAACTTCTTCTTAACTTGATCTGTAGTAATACCTGCACACTTGAACAACCCGCATAATTCGTGTATAAAGAGTAAATGATCACCGGGATGGACAAATCCATCCCCAACATAGTAGTTATCCATAACATGATCAATAATTCTTGTAGGTATTTTAAAAAAATCATTCTCAGCAGGTGGTGGCTTATCTACTACCTTAGCAGTGGTAGTAGCATTACCAAATAAGAAACTTAGCGAATTATCCATAACGAAAATAAAGCAACTAACAGTAGTAAACAATACTCATAGTAGAAGTTTCCTTTACCAGTTCCACTCTCCAATAGCGCTTCACTCCTTGGCAACGGCGCCAGAAAATAGTCTTGACGACCCACAAGTATAGGGGGTGTATCATAGTATTTTTGATAAGTAAGAGTGTCGAACCCAACGAGGAGCAGAAGGTGCTAGCTAGTGGTATGGATCAGGAATTCTGTGCAAATACTTAGCAAACGGATTTTTAGGGCTTTTTTGATAAAGCAAGTAAAGAAAGTACGAGTAAACAAAAGACAGTAGGAATAAATGCAGCAAGTGGCTCAATCCTTTATCCGGCAAAGGACAAGTCAGTTGTATTACTTAAGATGACCAAACGTTCTCGAGGACACATGGGAAGACTGTCAAGTGCTTTCGCTTCATATAGTTGATTAATCTTCTTTAGCTTGCTAATTGTTGTGAGGGTGAACCTGTGCTAATGTACCGTCCCATCCAAGAATAATACATACTTGTGATTATACCCCTTGCAAACATCCGTAAGTACAAGAAAGTAATTAAGGTAGAAACCTAACCACAGCTTTAAACTCTAAGACCCTTACGTCCCTTGTGCAATGGTTTCCTAACGGGGGTTCAGGTTTCTGTCACTCCGGCAACCCCTACGATTAATAGCCAAATACACAATGCATTCCCCTAGGCCCATATAGGTGAAGTGTCATGTAGTCGATGTTCACATGACACCACTAGAAGAAGTACACCACAACTTAAATAACAATCTATTGAATCTTTCTCAACACAACTCCACTACTAACAACAAGACTTCTCCCATGTCCTCAAGAACAAAACAAACTACTCATAAGACATCATATGGATCATGATCAGAGATGGAATAATGATGTATAACAATCTGAACATAAACAATAATTCAACGGTTCACTCAATAGCATCAACTACAAAGAGTAATCAACACCAGGAAAGTTTTCCCTATGAACTAATGCAAGATTCAACGCAATTGTTACAGCAATATGGAGATGGTGATGAGGGTGCTGATGGTGATGATGGTGGTGATGATGATTATGATGATCCCAATGAAGTCCAGCTTGATGGTGGTGTTGATGGCGACGATCTTCCCTCTCCAGGAAGGAATTCCCCCTGCAGAAATCTGTCTACCAGAGAGATCTTTCTCTCTCGGTGTTTTCCGCCCCGCAGAGGCGGCGAAATCTTTCTGTGGTCACTCTCCGAGTCTTAGGGTTTCGGGAGGTTGATATATGCCAAAGGGGAGAGGCTGGAGTGGGCCAGGGTGGCCACACCACCTCCAGGCGCGGCCTAGGGCTGCCCGCGCCACGGGGTGGTGTGGGCCCCCTGTGGCCCATCTCCACTCTGTCTTCTGGCATCCTTAGTCTTCTGGAAAAAATAGGATTTTCCATATATTTTCCTGGATTTTCTGATCTTCGTGAATTTTGCCTCCAAACAGCACCTTTTCCATCAGAATCTTGACTGCAGCGATCCATGCTCCAAAAGTCATCAACCATGCAAAAAACAGATGAAATAACATAAGTATCACCTCTCAATATGAAATATATCAATGAATAATAGTGAATTAAGACATAGAATAGTGATTCAAAATGGACGTATCAGGATGTCAGGAGAAACAAACTCCAGTACCTTGTCATATCTAGGACCAGGTCAAAGTGTTGTAATCTGCAGATCAAGAGGTATTGATTAGCTTCTATCTGTTCTACCTAGGAGTATCACACTCTTTTATACTAAGAGGTTATGTTGAACTTCATAACCTTCTTAATGAAGTGGTGCTCTTACACATTTTTATCCACCCTTCCTCTGAGATGTTTGCGCTCATGAGTGATGCACGTGCGTAATAATGTGGTTATCTGAGATTCTTAGTAGTTAATGTTGCTTTCAACTCCAAGGACATTTGAGTCATTCTTAGCATGATTGGTTAACCCTATCACTAAGCAAAGGATGATTGTGTTACCAAGTCCGTTACTCTGGTACACTCTTCCCAGTCAAAGAGTTAGGCTTGTGCCAAGGCTCTGAGATTACGTCTTCTTGCATTACTAAGCAAGTTTCCTCTCGAACTAAGTGACATATCGGTGGTTTGTGATATTCTAGATGTCTACTAGAAGTATTACCATGTTTCCACATGACCGTGTTGTCAAGTTCTTGAGAAAGCAAGTTCTCTGAACTGCTCCTTTCTCCAAGGATCCATACTGGATGCCCTTGAACTAGTTCATTGAGCTTAAACAACAACTTGGAGAGCTGTAAGACAAAAGGTTCTATCTGACTTAGTTCACCTTAAAGGGTTTTCTAGTTTAGTTCGTGCTGAAGAAAGATAGTATCTCCTTCGTGGATATGTTATCTTCCTTGCTTTTGATTTGATTTGGGTTATCGTCAAATCAAACTCAGTTCCAAGGACTATCTTGATGATGTTGCTACTCGTGATGTTTCACTTGAGTACATCCTCATGTACGTCGGTCTGACCAATACGTATGCCTTGTTTATGCAACATATGAGTTCATCTCCCTAGAGTATCCAGATAAGTTTGTTGTTGAGCCCATCGATAACATCCTTATCTTCTCCAAGCTAGAATAGATTCATGCGGAACATTTGACATTAATGTTGGAAACTCTCGAGAACAGTCTTCGGGTCATCTCGAAGTATTGTGTTCTGGATGTTAAGAAGTGACCTTCTCCGATTCATGTGCAATTGTTGAAAGGTGTCGCCGTGGATTTGAGTAGAGTTATCTCTATACCCTCAAGGACATAGTTGTATTCGTTGCAAGTACTCAATGTATGAGAAATTGTCCTTTGACAAGTTGTTAATACATGGGTCTAGCAATCTAGCTCAGTCTTTTGGAGCTTGACACTATAGTCCATATCTTGAGAATCTAGTGACTTTACCTTTACGGTAAATGTTGCAAACTTACCATTCGGACATGCTGAGTCTAAATTATCATTCCACCTAACCAAGTCTGAATCTCAAGCAGATATGATGGTTGGTGTTCTTCAAGGTTTTGACGTAGGTAACTTTGTAAATCTGGCAAGATTGATGTAATGGTTGACACAACTAGTCGGAAGGTCTATCGTCAAATTCTCTTAAATCAACAAATAATAACCACTCCTCATGCAGCTTCTTCTATGATTTGTTATAGGAGTTGTGCTTATGGTTTCCTTTGTCTCCGAAGTCCGACCCTTAGTTAATGTTTGGTGTCTCGAACATTAAGGAGAACATTTAAAGTAGTGTTGCTAAATGTCTCTCGGTCGATCCTCCAGATCCTTTTATGTTGGCAAGCGTATTATTGTGCCAAGTAATTGAAGCCTGAGAATGAAGTTTCTTTTTCCTCGTGTCATCAGGAATCTTCTTATATATTCATCTTTGTGGTGTATAGTGATATCACGATCTTTGGCAAAGATTTTGGTAAACCTGGATGAATAAAGAGTTTCCTTTGTGTCTCGATCATGTTCGAAGAGTGACTTTGATTTTGGTAATCAGGAAGTTCTCCTGCTACATGTTCCTTGTGGCTCTTACGAGTCCTCGCCACAAAAACACCTTTTTGTCTTAACCTTCTTTTGAATGAAGAGTGATCCTTCTGTATCAAAAGTAGATCAACAGTTTGGTTATCTGTATCTCTGTATCCCTGAAAGCTCTACTTAAGCCATCTAGTAGAGTTTCCACTCTCAAAGTATGTGGTCATGTTATTTCCGTTGTAACTTTCCTTTTCAGAAGCTTAAACTCTTCTGAAACTCAATGGTCTCAATCCTTATGAAGACTAGTTATCTGACACCTTGAAACCTATCTCCTCTTGTTTCCTTCGTTACCTTGATGTGTTTCATGTCGTCATCTTAGAGTTGTTGTTGAACACTCATTCATGAGTTGACCATGAGATACTCGGTGTGTTGTTTAATGTGTTTCCCTCTTATCCTTAGAAGTGACCCTGTTTCTTTCTCCCTCAGACTCTCTTCCTACCTTTGGAATCTCGGGACGAGATTCTCGTAAGGGGGATAGAGCTATAACACCCCAGTTTTAGCTAATATTAATTAGGGTTTGTTTGTGCATTCATGAGCATCATCTTTAAAATTGCATGCAAAAGAATTAATGCAAAACCCTAAAACCCTAGTTTCATATCTCTCTAAAAGCAATTCAAAATGGTTTTGAATTTTGAAAACCCAAAATTGTTGGAGCCCAAACTGAATATAAGGGCCACACAGTATTTTATATGTTTTATAAAAGTCTCTGGTATTTTGAAAGTATCCAAAACAGATTTGAAATTTAAAATACAAAGAGAGAAATCAAAACCGTTTTGGAAAAATGTTTTGCAAATAAAAAAACAGAGCAGCCTGCAGCCTAGGCCGGCCCATCCTTCCCCTGTGCTACCTACCGCTCGCGTGCAACGTCCTGCGGCCCAGCAGCAGCCCAGCGCAGCCCAGGCCCGCGTACCCTTTCGTCGCCTTTGTTCGTCATCTTCCTCCTCGAGAGGAAGCAGCTGCCTGTGGCTGGCATCATCGTCGATCCCCGCCGCCTACATCTCGCCTGCTTCTCCCCGAAGGAATCGGCCCCGCTCTCTCACAATCGTCGCCATCGACGCCATCTTCCTCGTCACCGACGACCTCCGCCGTCACCATCGTCGTTGCTCCGGTCCACCTCGTGCTTCACCGTCAGCCCCTTCAGCACTAGGGTGAGATACTGGTTCTTCCGAGACCCTCCGTTTTCCCCCTCGCGCTCTGTAGCCATCACTCACCGTACGCCGCCGTCGGCCGCCGCAGATGCTAGTCATAGTGGTTGCTCCGGCATCCATTTTTGGACAGCGCCACCCTAGTTAGGTTCGCCTCGGCTGCCTCTTCCGTTCGCGACCATCCGCGCGTGCTGGCTCGCCCTGTGTTGCCGCCGGTGACCACCATCCGCCGGTCAACAGCTAGATGACGTGGCGTCCACCAGGCTCTGCCACCGTGGCTGATGACGTGGCCCGTGGCCCACCGGTCAGCCACAGAGGCTAGCCCAACCCACAGTGAGAAAGTTTAAAGCCCCCGCTGAAGTCAGCATGACGCAGTAATCCTATTAAATAGTTTAATAATTTCAGAAATTGATATAATCTTATAAATTCAATAAGTAATTATTTATAAGTCATAAAAATATGTATAATATATCAAAATGTTAAGAAAACAAGATCTACACAATAGACTTATAATCATGAATTGTTCAACAACTTTCAATACAAGTTTAATTAGAGAACTAAATGAACCCCCGCAGGTGATTCCGGGGTCTCTCCTATTTTAGGTTTGGACCCCTCGGATCCCATTTAAATTGCCAAGCATGCTTTAGGGCTTCATTTCAATACAATTTAACTTGTCATATCATCATCATTTCTTGAGAATTGCATCGATGCCATGTGTTGATTGTTGTTCCCCCTTTCTTTCTGGTGTTTGCTTCTTTCCGGTGGAATACGATATCGAGATCAAGATTGAAGACCGAGATCAACACCATCAAAGATCGACGAACAATACTTGACCAACTATAATCAAGTCAAGTACAAGGCTCCTAAAGATCTATATCTGGGTATCAACAAACAAGGCAAGCATGAATCCTATGATTTTGAAAGTATTTCATTCTTGCCATGATGCACATGATTCTACTATGGTCTTTTATCGATATATAGAGTATCCTATCTATTGCATTACTCCCTTGAGCTTATATTACCTGATCCACTGCTCCTAGCATAACTAGGTTTGGCTTGTGTGCACTACTAGAGCTTTTATCTATGTCTTGCTTAGCCATGCTTAGCTATCAGTGCTGGTTCATCCAGAAGATGTACCAAATGCAGAGAATCTAGTATGACAGGAGAACGAGGTATACTGATGAGGTAAGATCAGAGGTAAAGGTTAAACATGCTAAGGGTTGTATAGGAGGCCACGGTGGGATGTGGTTTTTGTAGTCCCATGCTCGCCACCATTAGGACCCGAGTTCTTGCCCTCGGAACCAAGACGAGCGTACGACCACACGGGGTTTATGGGGACCTCTCGACTGACTAACTTGCCTAGTAGATTCCATGAGTCACATAGTTCGGTGTTCCATTCGAAATATGCATAGAAAACATTTTGTAAGATTTGGCGGGTTAAGGTGCATCATAATAGGTAGGTAAGCATGGTCGGGGTTGCTTGGGGTCGATGGAGCCCCTGGTAAACCAACCTCGCCTCACATCTCTAGGGACCGACTTCGGGATTTGACCCGTTATGGCGGAACCATCCTTAGGGCGTTACTCATGGTCTCGACGAAAGCAAGGTAAAGGTCATGTCTAATCACCCTATGCCAGCACACCAAGGAAGTGTGTCAAGTGGCGCTAAGAGTCGGTTGGTACGTGTGGGTAAAGTTGTACATCCCTGCAGGGTTAAAATCTTTTCGAAAAGCCGTATCCACGGTTATGGACGACTTGGGAATGAATGTGAGGTCATAGAGAACTAAAACCTAATCGTAAAACTTGGCAACTAATGTTTGTTATGGATGCTTCCTCATGGGTACGAGGGTGTGATCCTAGTTGTGAGATGAGAATTACTTTGGTGGATATCAAGATGATGATCAATTCTTCGGAGATGTCGCTCTCTTATCCCCTTTTAAAATGTTCTGATTAGACGAGCTTCTTCTCTCCCTCTTGTTTTACAAACAAAGATGGCTTTATGCAAAATAACCCCACCAGCCATAAGTCTTGCAGAGTTCACCTTATACTCACTCTTGCTTTGTTGATACTTTTGCAGCAAAGTGTGCCCTGAAGACAAGTTCTGTACGACATCGACACTAACAAGTAGCTTGGGGTTCCCGGCCGGCAGCCTAGAATCTATGGGCTGGGACATCATCGTTATGCTTCAGGCCTCTTAGGCCATTTGTTAAGTTTGCTATACTTAATAGCATAATTTGCCTTCCGTTGTTTGATGCTTGTGGTCAGTGACCTCTGCTTTAATATTTTGGTCCTTCGCTCAGTTATGAGCTTGCTGTAATAATTTTTTGTGTTGCAGGGTTACTGTTGTGTTACCGATTTCTCACGGAATGTCCTCGAGCTCTAGGTTAAGCTTATGCCAGGCTAAGGTCTGGATTTGTTTAACCCTGATCCCGGGGGTGTCACAGAAATGCAAACTAGATGATATGGAAGATAGTAGAGTTGTTTTTGGGTTTGTATGTGTGATTACAAATAGAGAAAGTACTTTTGTATTTTTGAAATAATTAATTGCTAAAAATAAAAATGATAGTAGATGTAAAGGAATGGTGTTTCTTATGATAAAAATCGGACCGGGATTCATGGGTTCACTTGTCTACTCTCTTTTTAAGTTGTAGTGATCACAAAACAATTCATTAATGATAAATATCGCAGAAACTCTATAAGTGCTTGATAAAAGGAATTAATATGGGCATCACATTCTAATATTGAGATGGAATACATCTCTATCTTATACTCCTCAAGAAAGGGAAATCTCCATGCAATCTTGATTTAAGAATAGATCAGAGTATAGCTTTAAGCAATATTATATGATGTTTGAAATACAAAACATGCTACCTTGATTTAACAAGGTCATCACACTATCATGTGATAACTATATCACATGATTTCACTTAACCCCTAGTGAGGTAGAAAAAGAAAGGTAATAACCAAAGTATATCTTGGATAATATGTGTCACAATTCAATCTCCATGCCTATGCTACTCCATCTAACACACACTTCTCCCCATAAAAGTTGGATCAAAACAAGCAATGAAGAACGGGGTGCATGATATGCATCTATTAAAACATCTTACACAAAATAGATTCCAATCTCAAATATCAAATCATAGAACAAAGATCCACCACATAGGAATTACAAATATATGACCATAATTATGTTGGGTAGCTCATATGGTACTAGATCTATGAATAACAAGAGAGAGAGATCAAGCTACTGCCACAAACCCATAGCCCGGAGGTGGACTACTCCCTCATCATCATGGTGATGAAGTAGGAGATGTTGGAGATCTCTCTAGAGGTGGCTCCAGCGGAGTTTACCTCTCCAATCTTCAATGGATCTGACTCTGTTTGGTGGTGTTTTCGTGTCTAGTGGATCTCGTCTCGAGGATGCCCTGGGGGTCCTTATATAGGGTTTTTAGGTCAATAGAAGTCCATGGGCAAAAGAATCAAAGTGATCGGACGGTCGACGAGGGAGTTAGCACAGGTGGCATGCCCACCAGGCCTCGACGCGCCACCTAGGCTATCTTGGGCCTCCTGGGACTCCTGGTGGAATTCCAGCACTCCAGATGCTTTCTCGTGGATAAATATTGGCACCCCCAACAGTATAGGTCCATTTGATTTTGTTTATGTCCTGAAACATCAAAAATATTGAAGACAAGGTTTTTCTACCCTGCAGGGTTATAACCAAAATAAAGGGGATCATTGGTAAATCCCCAAAAATAATATAAAACAAGGATATAACATTATATATGATGCAAATATGTGGGAAACATGTTAGCAAACTACAAAGTTCATGTATGCATTTTACATGCACCAACATCCCCAAGCTTAACCTATGCTCTTCCTCGAGCATGGAGGTGATAAAACTAAACATGGAATTTGGAGTTTGTTACCTTTGCTTCCTTCTTGTCATGTAGAGTTCATAGGCTCAATTACTTTCAATGAAACATAATATGTAAGT
Organism: Avena sativa; assembly: GCA_916181665.1. NCBI lineage: Eukaryota > Viridiplantae > Streptophyta > Magnoliopsida > Poales > Poaceae > Avena > Avena sativa. Next base: position 563,208,365 of record OV702288.1, read on the forward strand.
GTACTATCAAGTTGTATCTTTTACACATCCATAAACATGTTAAACAATAAGTGATGGTGTGATAAAACAAATGATGAGAAAAATAAACCTTCAAGCACACTTTGATGAACCTATAGAATAAGAGACTCTTTCCATGATTGGCATTGGTGTTTTCATGCCTTTATTTTTGGGCTACTTCTTAGTTTCATGCCCTTGACTAGAAGACTTACTTCTTAGTTTTGTGCCTTCCCTTGAGATGTTTTGCATCCCGTATCGAAAGTAAGCATTGAATACATATGTTAATCCTCCATAAAGAATAAAAAATAAAAATTTGGGATATGTAATTCATGTCAACAATACTAATAAGGATAGGGTTCCCGGTATATTTTTTACTTTGCTTTAAAGATTCCTATGGTTTATGTGCCCAACATCTTACAAGTTGATTGTTTCATGCACCTAGTGTATGATCTTTCACTCCTCATGCTACTCAACTTAGGCCTGTCATTGTATGCTCATGTTGGTATTTGTGAAACTGCTTCACTGAAGTACCTCTTGCCGCTGTGTAGCTATATGCCCCATTTTTGGCATTTTTTGATTATTTATCATAGAAGATAATATAGTTCCTTGATTGTGTTCAAGGTTTGAGGGTGCAGTATCTCTACTCCAGAAAACAAGAAGAACATACATATGAACAAGGATCATTATGTTGTAAGTTTCCACCATGTCAGGCATGGCTTTGGCTGGCGGTTCAGGAGCGTTTTGTACCAACATGCCTACTCCAGTATGCACACTTCATTTCAAATTGATGCAATCCATAGGTAGAATTTTAAAACATGATTGATTATCAACATTCAACATTGAAAGCCTATGCCATGATAGCATGCTTTAGCCAACAATCAACTAATAAGATGTAAAGCACAAAAATTTCCATAGTGGTGTCGCCCCAAACCCTACTTTCTTATGAGATTTAAAGTACATGAAAAAGGGTGTTTTTAAGAGTCTTTGGAGGATTAACATACATACTATACTTGAAAGTAGCTTTTGCCACAAGTAGGTGGATATGTCTAGTCTAGTTTTAAGGGTCTTCGAACAAGTCTTAGTTTGTGTAGAAGAGGCTTAGCAAAAGTAGATCTAAAGAGTGTGACATCTAGTTCATAATGTCAACATTTATTTTCTCACCTTGCTTATTAATGTTGAACATAAATATGCACAAGCAAAGGATGCAAATTAATAGGCATAAAACAGATCATGTTTCATACAAAGCACTTGAACTTAAGAACTAGACACAACATGAATTTCAACTTTTGTTTTTATCTCCCCTTTTCTTTTATTTCCATGGCATTCTTTTTCACTTTTAATCTCATTAAGGTAGATTTTCTTTTCAGTAGATGATCATAAACATTTATAATAATTGTGGTGGTATTTTTAATGCAAAACAAAAAGGTAAAATGACAAAATAGACGCTCCAAGTTTCTATGATAGTTCTATGTTGATCAAAAAACAAAGTGTAGAGGTTTTCAAACTGAGAGTTGGATTGGTCCAGTGGGGTGCCATGGGAATCCCCAAGCTTATGGTTTTTACCATACTTGGATTTATCTTGGTGTGGTGTTCCTCTATTCCCTGTCAAAAAATTCAACACAAAACTTTTTCTCCCATCTCTTTTCTGAGAGGTGACATTAGTGGCACAAGAATATAATAATTGCTGATTATATGTCAAAGGAAAAATTCTTAATAAATGCTACAGCAATCATATAATGTTCCTACCTACCCCTAGCATTTAATATGACTCATACAAATCATTTTAAGACACTTGGGAATGGTTAAAACAAAACATGGCAGAATCTATCCAGATTTTCAGCAACAGCAAAACAAATTTTTTTCGACCACTTAGATATGTCATAAATTTTAGACAATTTTTTTGAATACATAGGATGAAATTTTTTGCGTGAATGTGAGCGCAATTGTAGTTACATAAAAAATTAGAAAATTCACGCACTAAAAACTGTTCTGCAGAAATTTGCTACTCCATGTGTTTAGCAACTTTTAAAACATCAAAAATGGGTTCCACTTGGTACTTTACTAAAAACTACAAAAAAAACTAAAATAAAACTCTCTTACTACAGCAAGAGTTCAAAACAAAAATCCAACAGAAAAAAATAACCGGGTTCCCTCCTGCAAAGCGCTTTCTTTATAGCCATATAGCTAGGCTTTACTTACTTGGTTTAGGTGATGTGGAACTCATGGGATATCTTGTGCTTCTTAGCTACCTCATTCTTCCTTAGAAAGTGTTCCATGCACTATACCAGGGTCCCATGGTGTGCTCATGCCAATCAAAGAAATAATAAAATAGGAACATGGTATAGAGCAACACAAAGCATAAAAGTGATAATAACAAAGTCTAACTTTCTTCCTATGCATAGGGATTTTATATTGAATAAGGTACAGCAAACTAGAGCATATCTATGCATATTATCAGTATGTGAATGTGTTTTATAATTATTATCAACATAAGGATGGAATCAGCAACCTCCTCTTTCATAATAGTTGCAAGTACTAGAAGTAAATTTAGCAATATGACCATTGGAAGCATGCAAGTTTGTAAAGTTTGTTATATGATGAGAATCATAATAATTATCATGGTATTCATTAGCATTCTTTCCTCTTTCAAAATAGTTGCTAGTAATATTCTCTTTATTAAGATTATGGTTGCAATGATGATTTTCATCATAAGGTAATTGCAAATCATATATATAGTTTCTAGCTAGTGCACATTTCTCTTCTATGGTTAACATAGGAGAGTTCAAGAATGATATAGGACTCTTAGTCATAAGGGTGTCATCAGATGCAACAAGTTCATCATTTATATCTTCATTTGTTATACATGGATGGTTATCAAGAAGCATAGGACCATCATCTAAAGCATTTTCATACAGCATATCCAAACAAAATTCTTCATTATTATCAATAATTTTAGTAGTAGCATTATTATTATTCAAAGGTGCATCATTAGTTTCATCATAATAGGAAGGGTTCTCATAAATAACCATTTGACTTTCAATTCCCCCACAAGAAATGCATGGATTTTTAGTTGGAAAATCATAGCATGGGTTATCATATATGACAAATGAGTTTTGAGTGTTACTATCATTTGTTGATTGTGAAGGCGGAAGCTCCCACTCTTCCCCAAGCTTAGGTTAGACCATATCTTCTTCTTCTTATTATTCTTCATTTTCTCCTCTTCTTGGGGTGGCGTGGACATCCCCAAGGTTATGCTTTTATCAACCTCTTCCTGCAAAATATTAGTGCTCTCTTGTGCAACAATATCTCTATTATTATAGTCAACAACATATATATTTTCCTCGAAGTTGGCTATACAATAATTAAGGAGAAGAGTAATTCCCATATAAACTTTACAAGCTACAATACTAGTATTAAAATTTTCATCAATGAAGCTTTTTAATCCATAAGCTGCCATAAAAGTAACAAATTTCTCTACTTGTTCCATCCCTAAATGAGCATAATCACCTCTATTGTAGGAGGCAATGACATGATATTCATGGAACATACACTGGAATTTAAAGTGTCTATGATCTTATTTAGAGCAAAAATTTACATCACCATGATATTCAAGCAACTCAGTAGAAGTAGAATCTAATTTTTTTCAACCAATGCTCTAGTCTTTTCACTTCTTGTGATTCTCTATGTTTATCCATATTTTAGCATGCATATTAGAGGTGAAGGACATATGCCCTAGAGGCAAATAATAAATAGGTTTTTATTGTCATATCTCAATTAGTTTATAATAGTTTCATATTGTGCTATAACTGTGCCAAGTAGAAACATTGGTACAGGTGTGGTATGAAACAGCAAAGTCCCTAGTAGCCTCTATTCATACTAGTTCGTTGGTCACGAAGATGATCTAGGTTTCAAGATCATGGGCATTTATGCCGACTGACAACGAGATCATATCATTGGAGAATGATGTGATTGGACATTCCTCGAAGGATTGCAACACGATCAAGTCATCTAGTTCATTGTTGCAACGGCTATACCTAGACTCCTTCTCCTTAGACCATGAGCTCATATTACTCATTGTTTCCCTAGGCTGCTTAGACTGCATCAACCGTCATCTGGTAATACGGTGGCCATAAAGGTGTATGTTGGGTATTCCGAAGAAACAGTAGATGACATGTGACTGCAAGATCGAGATTTGTTCACCCACATGACGGGTAAAGATACATACGGCTGGCTTGGTGAGGTTAAATCTATAAAATGTTGCAACATGTGACTAGGTCACGGGGATGTAATATCACGGTAACAAGAAAACAGAACTTGTTATGAACGAGATTGAATAAAGGTATGGGATACCAATGATAGGATCTTGGACAAGTTGTATCGAGAAACAAAAGGAAGAGGATGCTACATATAGACGGTTCAAACGACATTGTCATCAGGAATGCATAGGGGTCACATGGATATCCCTGGTCCCTCTGTTGATCATTGATTTAGATCATGTCTAGAGCATTCCCGAGCCATGAGAGGATACACTTAAGGGTACGATGAGAGCGATCATTCGTAAGACGAAATCATAGTAGAGAAAGAGAGAAAGCCAGAATCGTTCCGCAGAGAGATCCAAAGTTGTTCGGAGAAAGAATAAAGGAAAAGCCCCGAAAAGTGTTTTCGGATAAATGGGTATTTAAATATATATTTATTATATGTTAATTGTGAATTAATATATTATAAATAATATTTAGATTAAGATTTATAAAGGCAACTTTTATATTGGGCTAAATCCCGGAGGGAAATAGCCTAGTATAAAAGCTGCAGAAAAATAAAAGAAAAACAGCCAGCCCAAGTGGGCGGCGGATAATAGCCGCCGCACTGGGCGGCATGTAACTTGGCCACGCTCGCTGGCGGGCGGCAGATAATGCGCGCCGCGCGGGGCGGGCCGCAGCCGCCAGCCGCCTGGGCCTGCTCGACCCGGCCCACAAGGGCGCGCGGGGAGCTGGCGCCAGGGGCGAGCAGCCGGGCCGCCGGGAGCGGGGAGCTGGGCCGCGGGGGTCTGGCGCCGGCCCACCCGGGGCTCCCTCTTTCTAGGCCGCCGCACCGGGAATGCTGGGCGCGGGGTGGGCCGCGCCAAGGCCCACCCGGCCAGCCCCAGCCTGTTGTCCTCTTTTTCTTTTATTGTTTATTTTCTGTTTGCTATTTGGGCTGAGTTCTTTTGGCCCATTTGACAAGTCTGAAAATCTGCTGCCTTTTCTTTTATGAATAGTCCCACATGGCTAACCCAATGGGGAGGGCACACCCCCTCCGCCTATATAAAGGGGTGCCCATGGGTGGGATTAAAGACACCAAAAAAACCAACAATTTGAGAAGTCCTTTGATTGACTTTCTCCCTCCCTCTCTATATTCCTTGTGACCATGGCCCCAAGTCTGGGCTGTGCGATTGAGGCACACCTGCAGTACACCGTTGCGCTATAGGGATTCCTAGCCGGATATCAACTTTCGCACTCCCGGCGGGATCGGGGAGCCAGAGGTCTCATCGTGCACCGGATGTGTATGAAGACACGAGGCGCAACACTTGGGGCGCTAGAATGTCGTGAGCCGGAGCTGTTGCACGATGAAGATGATGAAGATCAAGAAGGAGCAAGGGGTGACCTGCGAGGAGCTTCGCGACCTTGAGGTCGGCTTCAAGTACGACTACATCAACCACGTTCCCCGCGGAACGTTAGCCGCATACGGTCTACAAGGGTATGTACTCTCTACGCTCCGGCCGTTACCGCATTACTACATAGATAGATCCTAGGCAGTTTCTGGAGTTTCGACATAGGAAATTTTTTGTTTTCCACACCGATCCCCAACAGTGGTATTAGATCCGATCTATGCGTAGGAGTGCTGTACGGCCAGTACGCACAAGTATTGTGCGGGCATTGATCCTTTAGTTGTTACCCTCTAACGTGTACTTGTTTATATCGCGGTATTGTTTAATGACGCGGCCCGGACCGACCTTACGTGTATTCGTACACGAGACTGGTTCCACGCTCAACATACGGCTTGTACCGTATAAGTGGCTAGCGGGTGTCTGTCTCTCATTCGATAGTTGATATAGCATTTACAACGGAGGGCCCCGAAAGGGGTGTAATAGAGACAACTTTCAGATCCATGTTGTGGTTGGAAAGTTCATAGTTTAGAAACGGTTCTAGTGCGAAAGCCCTAACAACCACGTAAAACTTACAATAGATAAAGTAGAGGCGTCTAACTTTATTTTGCAGGGGGCATGTGATTATGATATGGCATTGGTCGATATGAAGGTAAAGTAGTTTACTTTGCTGTTACTAAGTAGTATAGTAATAGTCATCGTTCCGATGGATGACCTGGTGGATGCGTCATGGACTTGGCGTCAAACCAAGGGCACGATGGAGATCATGCCCGAGCGCTCGATGGAGATCAAGGCGCAAGAAAGACCATATCATATCACATTATACATATGATGTTGATACCAGTTTTTACATCTTATTGTGTGTTAGTATTTAGATACTCAACGGTAGCAAATAAGATAATCCCTATTTAATTCCAATGTTCCGTGTTCCCCTTGTGTGTGCACCACCAAGAAAGTTCTTCGGTATGAGGCAATCCAGGGTTACAGGCCTGGGTGTCAAACATATCTACGTTCGCATACAGTGGGTGTAAGCCATGTTGCACTGCGAATACACACTAGTTAGATTTGGCAAGCCTAGCACGCTACAGAAGCGTGGCCTCAGAACACAAGAGATCGAAAGATCGAGCATGAGTCACATGGATGATGTGATTGACATTAGCGAATGTCTACCTTTGATAATGCACTGATGGCCGTGACGACCGGGGGAGGTGCAGAGGATAGGGATCATGCGATCACTAAAATCGTCCAGGGGATGACCGTTTTAGTGGAGAGCAATTATAAATTGATCTCTTATTATAAACTTAGTCTAGATGTATATTTGCAAATATCTTAGTAGACCTTGGCCTATCCCATTGAGGTACTTTGCGACCATGGGAATATATTGCTTAATTTGGAACTTAGCAAAAGGGTCCAACTTCATAGATTAATACCCACGCCTGAGGGATATCCTCGTAAAAGGTGATCTTCTCTTGATACGATAACCATTAGGAGATAATTCGATGACTCCAGAATTTTTGTGTTTTCTCCATAATCATCCAATAAGCCATTCTCCATTCGATGGAGAGTTGGGCTACATTTTGTATTGTGTAGAATAAGGCACATAGAGTATGATCTGTTGGATGGGTTTTCCTCCATCATGGATGAAAAGAGAATGTTTGGAAAAACACTTAGCAATCTTGCATCAGAGTTAAGAACTCTTAGAAGGACTTGATTGCAAAAGGAGGTCATGGATGAAAAAGGTATATGTTCGATATACAAAATTATAAATGTGGTTCTTGCAAAACTCGTCGCAGTTTGCAAAGTATTTGATACTTGTCCCGTTTTGTGAAAACAGGAGGATCTGCTTGAGAATTACTGGATTTGAGGCAATGTGACTTGATGATGGCAAGCAAAATAGTTGATGGCCGACATCACCTCTTCCCTCAAAGTTTGTCATTTGGATTAGTGGACTTGAATATAAATTTGTAATCCTTGTTTGTGTGTCTTGCTTTTGGCAAGACGATTATTCATATGAACAAGTTATAAACCAGTTTGTACTATTCTTATGAACAATACCTTATGGTCACATTATGATTATAAATAAGTTATTCTCATCACTATGTTAATGATAATGGTTTAAACATTTATAAAGGATTAGAATGCTAAAAGATATCCAAAGTTTAATAATGAAATGACACTATAGTTTATGTCATTTTGGTTATTATAGGTTCTTTATGAAAGATCGGGGTCCTAGATGCTTAATCCAGAGACTTTGCAAAACCATGCCTCTTGTGCAGAATGACTAAAACTCCGCATTCTGGTAAAACGGTGATATGCGAAGAAATGTTGAATCTTATACATAGTGATGTATCATATTTTCAACAAGTAGTGGAAATCATTTATTGTGGACTTAAGTGAATAAGTGTATTTACTTAATGAAACATGAAGTTTGAAATGATTTGAATTGTTCAAATGAGTTCATAACTAAATGGGATATTGAATTAACTGAATTAAGAAGTCTCTTCGATTTGATCAACATGACTAAAGTATTCAAGTTAGGTTTAGCATAAAAGGAACTTGTGAAAGATGTTTCACAAATTATGATAATTGGATGAATTCAAACTATGTTGAAATATCTAAACATCATAATCATTATGTATTGGATACATATGGTATAGTATTATCTCTTATCAGGGTTATAGTTGTCGTTTAGAGTTAAAGATCAAAATAAGCAAACACTCATTTGAAATACAAAGGAACATCTAAAGATCCGTGGAAACAACACCATAAGTGTTATGGCACGTTTGAGTTTCTAGAGATTTCGAGAAGTCGAAATCGTGGCGAATAAACAAGTCTTTGTAGAGCATTCTTAGGAAGCTATGAATGCATCTTCCACAAAGGGGAAAACTTGATGTTGTCCTAATATGATGATACAGGTGGAAGAAAGTAAAAGATCAAAACAAGGTATTTGACCTTGCCTCCGGATTGTTGAGTGGCGCAGCGGAATTTGTTTCGTGAATCCAAACTCTACAAATAGAGGAGAAACTATTGATAATGATCATAAAGTTTCAAGTAAATACTTTTACTAAAAGAACGTAGGATTCAACTATATATTCTACAAGTTTGTGGAATTATATTATTGATTCACTTGTCATGTTTTGAACAAGACATACCTACGAATTACAAAGAAGCGTGATGGACCTAAGTACGAGAAATGAATGGTCATTGAAATCTCGTTAGTGGAATTCTCAAATTGATGATGATCAATGAATTTTGGAATCAAGAGGACCTAGTTTTGAGTGGGAGCAAATCAGCTTGGCTAATTCATAATATGTAGCTGACATATTCTGAGTGGGAGCTAAGTGAAATCCCCGGATCTCAAACATGAATGTCATATTTGAGTGGGAGCGTGAAATCATTCTGGGATATGTGGACAACATATATGAATGATGTGATTGGTGTTAATAATGTTTAAGTTAAGATAAATAAGGATGAAGTTGAAGTTATTAAACAATAAGATCTATCGAGATAGATTAGTAAGTTTAATAAACACTGAATGTCGAATGCTTCCTGGACTTGATTCTGAAAGATGTTTAGAATGTCCTAAGACAAGATTCTAAAGTAGCTTAGAATGGAATAATGTAAGAAAGAAGTTCTTACTGTATGAAGAATTGAGTTAGTATTGCAACTATGGTTGAAAGAAAGAGATGCGTTGCATCTCCTATGCCTCAGTCATAGGTTCTTCCATATAACCATGGTGTATACTCGACGTAATGTGACCCGAAGTTCTGGTTGGAAGGACAAAGTCTTAACCGTAAGAACGTGTCTTTAAGTGATTCCTGAGTTGATCACTGAACCAAAATTAAGTTTGTACTTAAGTAGCAAGAAGCAATGTAAGTGGCATAGATGCATTTCATGCACTAGGATCTACATAGATATAGAAGTATAAAAGGCTACATCTGATGTGTTGTATAATGTTATGGTGGGGCTAGTTCGCTTTTAACGTAGAATGATGTGTCCTAGGGCCCAGGGCCCATGAGAAAACCCTCTAGGTTGATCTAACGTCACTGTAAGCTCCTGGAATCCGGCCTCGTTCTCCAGCCATGACTATAGTATATACACAAAGGATAGCAAAGTGTGTTTCGAAGTTTAGATGACAACGTGAAAACACCGTCATAAAAAACACTAGAAACAAAAGTCTCGCTTTGTTGCCAAACAAATGCTTCGACCCATTATACGATAATGGTGTGAATGTTAAAATTAGGAAGACATTAATGATTTCCAAAAGACATAATGATCTGGTAAAACAAAACATGGACATGACGTTTCCCATGAGCATGCATGATCTATAAGCGCATATGGAATATGGTTTATATGAGTAAAATGTGAGCTGGATTATTTGTAATCTAGTGCAAGTGGGAGACTGAAAGAGATATGCCCTAGAGGCAAATAATAAATAGGTTTTTATTATCATATCTCAATTAGTTTATAATAGTTTCATATTGTGCTATAACCGTGCCAAGTAGAAACATTGGTACAGGTGTGGTATGAAACAACAAAGTCCCTAGTAGCCTCTATTCATACTAGTTCGTTGGTCATGAAGATGATCTAGGTTTCAAGATCATGGGCATTTATGCCGACTGACAACGAGATCATATCATTGGAGAATGATGTGATTGGACATTCCTCGAAGGATTGCAAAACGATCAAGTCATCTAGTTCATTGTTGCAACGGCTATACCTAGACTCCTTCTTCTTAGACCGTGAGCTCATATTACTCACTGTTTCCCTAGACTGCTTAGACTGCATCAACCGTCATCTGGTAATACGGTGGCCATAAAGGTGTATGTTGGGTATTCCGAAGGAACAGTAGATGACATGTGACTGCAAGATCAGGATTTGTTCACCCACATGACGGGTAAAGATACATATGGCCGGCTTGGTGAGATTACATCTATAAAATATTGCAACATGTGACTAGGTCACGGGGATGTAATATCACGATAACAAGAAAACAGAACTTGTTATGAACGAGATTAAACAAAGGTATGGGATACCAATGATCGGATCTCGGACAAGTTGTATCGAGAAACAAAAGGAAGAGGATGCTACATATAGACGGTTCAAACGACATTGTCATCAGGAATGCATAGGGGTCACATGGATATCCCTGGTCCCTCTGTTGATCATTGATTTAGATCATGTCTAGAGCATTCCCGAGCCGTGAGAGGATACACTTAAGGGTACGATGAGAGCAGTCATAGTAGAGAAAGAGATATAGCCAGAATCATTCCGCAGAGAGATCCGAAGTTGTTCGAAGAAAGAATAAAGGAAAAGCCCCGAAAAGTGTTTTCAGATAAATGGGTATTTAAATATATATTTATTATATGTCAATTGTGAATTAATATATTATAAATAATATTTATATTAGGATTTATAAAGGCAACTTTTATATTGGGCTAAATCCCGGAGGGAAATAGCCCAGTATAAAAGCTGCAGAAAAAAAAAGAAAAAAAAAACAGCCAGCCCAAGTGGGCGGCGGATAATAGCCGCTGCACTGGGCGGCAGGTAACTTGGCCATGCTCGCTGGCGGGCGGCAGATAATGCGCGCTGCGCGGGGCGGGCCGCAGCCGCCAGCCACCTGGGCCTACTCGACCCGGCCCACAAGGGCGCGCGGGCAGCTGGCGCCAAGGGCGAGCAGCCGGGCCGCCAGGGGCGGGGAGCTGGGCCGCGGGGGGTAGGCGCCGACCCACCCGGGGCTCCCCCTTTCCAGGCCGCCGCAGCGGGAATGCTGGGCGCGGGGTGGGCCGCGCCAAGGCCCACCCGGCCAGCCCCAGCCTGCTATCCTCTTTTTCTTTTATTGTTTATTTTCTGTTTGCTATTTGAGCTGAGTTCTTTTGGCCCATTTGACAAGTCCGAAAATCTGCTGCCTTTTCTTTTATGAATAGTCCCACATGGCTAACCCAATGGGGAGGGAACACCCCCTCCGCCTATATAAAGGGGGTGCCCATGGGTGGGATTAAAGACACCAAAAACACCAACAATTTGAGAAGTCCTTTGGTTGGCTTTCTCCCTCCCTCTCTCTATGCCTTGTGACCATGGCCCCAAGTCTGGGCTGTGCGATCGAGGCACACCTGCAGAACACTGTTGCGCTGCAGGGATTCCTAGCCGGATATCAACTTCCGCACTCCCGGCGGGATCGGGGAGCCGAAGGTCTCATCATGCACCGGATGTGTACGAAGACACGAGGCGCAACACTTGGGGCGCTAGAATATCGTGAGCCGGAGCTGTTGCACGATGAAGATGATGAAGATCAAGAAGGAGCAAGGGGTGACCTGCGAGGAGCTTCGCGACCTTAAGGTCGGCTTCGAGTACGACTACATCAACCACGTTCCCCGCGGAACGTTAACCGCGTACGGTCTACAAGGGTATGTACTCTCTATGCTCCGGTCGTTACCGCATTACTACATAGATAGATCCTAGGCAGTTTCTGGGGTTTCGACGTAGGAATTTTTTTGTTTTCTGCACAGATCCCCAACAAGAGGTCATACAGATTTTTATGTGTTTTTGTGTTTTAAGGGAAAACTTAAAAAGACTAAAAACAAGACAAATAAAATACTTTAAAAATCTAAAAGGAGAAGAAAAACCTCATAGTGGTGCAACCTCCCCAAGCTTGGGTTGTTACACAGGTTGATGAAGATGACGGCGCCAAAAAATAAGCAGTTGTCATGGAAGTTACCTTGATCTTTAAACTTGATGAGAATGTAGTTGTGATGTACCTTCTTGCAATTCCCCGGAAACGGTGCCAGAAAGTAGTCTTGCTGGCAACAAAGGCTGCCACTTTTCATTTGGACTCCAAGTGCATAGTGTTGCAGCAAGCGTCTTTTCCCCACAAGGGTGACTCGAGGGTTTATATCGAACTCTTGGGGAATTGGCTATGAAGGATGTTTGCCTTCTCCTCTTCAAGCAACCTATAAAGTAAAATAAAATGTCTTGTGTACCCAACTCCACCAAGTGGTTGTCAAGCACAAGGTTTCGTATTAGTAATATGAAACAAAAATATTAAATAAACTAAAGTAAATAAAGAAATGCAAACTAGATGATATAGAAGATAGTAGAGTTGTTTTTGGGTTTGTATGTGTAATTGCAAATAGAGAAAGTACTTTTGTATTTTAGAAATAATTAATTTCTAAAAATAAAAAGGATAGAAGATACTAAGGAATGGTGTTTCTTATGAATTAGACCGGGATTCATGTGTTCACTTGTATACTCTCTTTTTAAGTTGTAGTGATCACAAAAAAATTCATCAATGATAAAGATCATGGAAACTCTATAAGTGCTTGATAAAAGGAATTAATATGGGCATACCATTCTAATATTGAGATGGAATACATCTCTATCTTATACTCCTCAAGAAAGGGAAATCTCCATGCAATCTTGATTTAAGAATAGATCAGAGTATAGCTTTAAGCAATATTATATGATGTTTGAAATACAAAACATGCTACCTTGATTTAACAAGGTCATCACACTGTCATGTGATAACTGTAGCACATGATTTCACTTAACCCCTCGTGAGGCAACAAAAGAAAGGTAAAAACCAAAGTAGATCTTGAATAATATGTGTCACAATTGAATCTTCACCCCTATGCTACTGCATCTAACACACACTTCTCCCTAGACAAGTTCTTGCATACATGTTGGATCAAAACAAGCAATGAAGAACGGGTTGCATTATGTGCATCTATTAAAACATATTACATAAAATAGATTCCAATCTCAAATATCAAATCATAGAACAAATATCCACCACATAGGAATTACAAATATGACCATAATCATGCTAGGAAGCTCATATGGTACTAGATCTATGAAGCACAAGAGATAGATAGATCAAGCTACTGCCATAAACCCATAGCCCGGAGGTGGACTACTCCCTCCGGCAGAGTTTCCCCCTCAACCTTTGATGGATCTAACTCTGTTTGGTGGTGTTTTCGTCTCTGGTGGCTCTCGCTCGAGGATGCCCTGGGGGTCCTTATATAGGGGTTTTTAGGTCAAGAGAAGTTCGTGGGCAAAAGAATCAAAGCAATCGGATGGCTAAGGAGGGAGATAGCATAGGTGGCGCACCCACCAGGCCTGGGCGCGCCACCTAGGCTATCTTGGGCCTCCTAGCCCTCCTGGTTGAATTCCAGCGCTCTAGATGCTTCCCGTGGATAAATATTGGCATCCCCAAAAGTATAGGTCCATTTGACTTCGTTTATGTCCTGAAACATCAAAAACATTGAAAACAGGGTTTTTTGCCCTGCAGGGTTATAACCAAAATAAAGGGGATCATTGGTAAATCCCCAAAAATCAATATAAAACACGGACATAACATTATATATGATGCAAATATGTGGTAAAACATGTCAACAAGCTACAAAGTTCATGTATGCATTTTACATGCATCAGCGGCTCGGACTATGTTGGCAGAATTCAAGTCCCCATAGAACTTTTTGGTTGAGGCCATATCCACCGCTTGTCATGCAACCAACCCGCTCTACCTTCGAAAGAATAAGAACATGGCACCTTATGAGCTCCTCATCGGTCACAAGACCGATGTTAGCTATTTTTGAGTGTTTGATTGTAAATGCTACATTCTCAAGAAAGGAGTTCTCTTATCAAAGTTTGAGTCAAAGTCACAAGAAGTAATTTTCATTGTGTAATCAAATCAATCTCATGCTTATAGAGTCGTTCGCAACAAGGCAAGGTTACTAGCCCAAGGATACTCTCAAGTTGAGGGTATTTACTACGGTGAGACATATGCCCCATTGCTCATCTTGAATCCATTCACATGCTTATTGCCTTTGCTACTCATCATAATTTCAAATTGCAACAAATGGATGTCAAGAGTGCTTTCCTTAATGGTCCTTTGAAAGAATTGGTTTACGTCAAGCAACCTTTGGATTTCGAGGATCCTCTCTTCCCGGACCATGTCTATAAACTCGACAAGGCACTCTACGGCCTTAAACAAGCCCCACATGTGCGGTATGATTGCCTTCGAGAGCTTTTGTTAGACTATGGTTTCGAAGTTTGGCTAATTGATCCTACTCTTTTTACTAAGAGAGTTGGAGGCCACTTGTTCATATGCCAAAGCTATTTTGATGACATTATTTTTGGATATATTAACAAATCTTTTAATGATGATTTTTCCAAGCTCATGACTGGTCGCTTTGAGATGTCTACGATGGGAGAGATGGAATTCTTTCTTGCCTTGAAGTCAAACAGCTGAGGACGAGGACTTTCATCAACCAAGACAAAAATATCCAAGATATGCTCAAGAAGTTCTAGTTTGATCAAGTGAAAGGTGCTAAGACTCCCATGCCCACAAAGGTTAATCTTGATCTCGACTCCAAGGGTAAGGACGTGGATCAAAAGCTTTATCGCTCTATGATTGGTTCTTTGCTTTATCATTGTGCATACCGATCGGATATTATGCTGAGCGTGGGTATGTGTGCAAGATTGCAAGCTGCACCAAAATAAAGCCACATGGTGGCGGTCAAGAGAATCTTTCGATATTTGGTTCATACCCCAAACTTTGGGTTGTGGTACCTCAAGGGAGCTAGCTTTTACCTAATTGGATACACAAATTCAGATTGGGTGAGAGACAAGGTTGAAAGTAAATCAACCTCCAGTGCTTGTCAATTCCTTGGAAGATCCTTGGTGTGTTGGTCATCCAAGAAGCAAAACTATATGTCTATGTCCACTGCTCAAGCCGAGTATATCTCTGGCGCAAGTTGTTATGCTCAATTTCTATGGATGAAGCAAACTTTGAAGGATCTCATTCTATCTTTTGACAAGGTGCCCCATCTTTGTGACAATGAGAGTGCCATTTGCATTGCTCACAACCCAGTGCAACACAACCGTACCAATCATATTGAGATTCATCATCGTTTCATCCGGGATCCTGTTGCAAGAGGAGATATTTCTTTGGAGTATGTTACAACCAAGGCCAATCTAGTGGATCTTTTCACGAAGCCTCTTGATGAAGCAAGGTTCCGGGAGTTAAGGCATGAGATAATTATCATGGATTCGAGCAATGTGGCTTGAGTGACTTGCTCACCTACCCGTGTTCCAAATAATGTCTTTGTTTGAATGTAGGCATGGACTTAGGGGGAGTGTAGTTCCTCCTATGAACCAACACTTTCTCTATTATGCGCACATTAACATATTCATCCTCTGTGGTCTCTCAAGGAGACAAAATGATCTTCAATGATGAGTTTTGGTAATGAACCCAACATATATCTTCAGGGTGTCAAGCCAAATTTACTCATATTTGGTGGCCTTGGTGAAAGGGCATGTATGCCCCCACATGTGGTTTTGGTAATTAATGACAATCTCTATGTACTAATGTGTAAATTAAGTTTCACTTGTAGGTTTGTCCATTGGCATCGCTTGGACCATGTGTTGGCTTCAAGGTTGAAAAATAAGAAGCAATATCCAAGGGCTTTGTGCCTATTGGAATCAAGTAGAAGAAAAAGATCAAGTATGTCTTGAAGAAGAATAACATGGAGTTCCTTATGGACATATTCAAGACATCATCAAGAAATGAAGTGCAAGCTCAAGATACACCATATCTAGAATATCTCATGCTTGAAGCTTGCCATCCTCGGTGATCATGGAGTGATGAAGACAAGTTCAAAGAAGAGGTTTCCCAATGGATTATGGGGGAGCATTTCACAAGTCTTCATCAAGCAAGAGCAATCAAGAAAGGTGATCCATCTTGAGAAGGACGGGAAGGTCTACATCAAACTCAAGTGGAATGATCAAGGAAAAGGTATGATCTTGATAGGCTTTCTATTTTACCGGTCTCTTGTAGTTGGGAGACCGGGTTTAGGATAGATAGTCGTACTATCAAGAGGGGCTCTCAAGTGAATAGCTTGTTCGTATCTTTTGGAAAGAGCTCAAACCTTTGCATACATAGCATCATATTTCTTGGTGGTTTTTTGGATCTTGTCCATGTGAGGTTTCTAGAGCTTGTGGTTATCTTCATAACAAGCTCTAGTTCATCAAAAATGGATTTTCCTTGCATATCTTATTGCGTTTTTGATCTTGTGGGTTTTTCGGCTCCACACCTTGGGAGATATCTCACATATATATTCATGGTATTTTCTTCATTGTTGGATTCTACATGTCATATCTTTCCAACAAAATTGGTTTCATCTCGTTTGGAGTTCGGATGCGAAAGTTATTACAGTTTTGGTTTCTGAAGTTTCCCTGATCGGAAGTTCCGGCTCTCCACCGGTAGTACCGCTGGGGCATGTTTGCCACTGGTAGTTCTAGTGGAAGTTTCGGCCAATGTTCCGATGCCCATGGGATGCGTTCAGTAACTTCTCTATTTTGATGAGTTCTATTTGGTGGAACTTCAGTCGGAAGTTTAGGTGGTAGTATCACTCGGGCATGTTTTCCCCAGTAGTACCGGCTCTAGTACCGGCCGAATTTCCAATCATGTTCAGTATATCTTCTGTCTAGAGTGTGCACTTTGACAGAACTTCGATCGGAAGTTTTGGCGGTAGTACCATCCCCACCGGAAGTACCGGTGGTACAACGGTAGTACCGTCCATGATCGTTGTGGGGACCCCGGATTAATCCTCCGAGAATCCTTGTTATGCATACACCATGATCCCATGATCAGTTTTTCATGGCACATAACCGACAAGTATCAAAGTAAACATCCATTACTTAAGCTGATACATGCCATACCTTATTTTCCATTATGGCTACATCAATCATCACCAGCAGAACTTCATCAAGCGTAGAGCCCGAGCCATGCCTTAACCTATAGGCAACTGACTGGGAGAACGTCCTAGCTCGCATAGTCGTCAACGTCACCTTCTGCTCGCAATCTGACCAAGTTAATAGCCTGGGACAATGCCAGTGAGTACTTTAAATGTACTCGCAAACCACCTTAAGAGAACAAAAATAACAAGAGGATATGCAATATGGTTGTAGTAGTAGGAGGGCTCTAGAGGGGGTTCTTTTCTAAAATAGTTTCTCGTGTAGATATAGCATGTACATATATTTGTTGAAAACTTTTGTAAAACATTTTGAAGAGTTTCGAAAACACTAGGATTGGGTCACCCATTCATTTTCTTCCTTCTAGTCATCCCATGATCAAACTCGTTTCCTTCCTTTCCGACCATCCCATGGTCAAAACATTTCCAAATCCTTTGCTTTTCCGAAGTCCTTTTTGAAATCAAAACCAACACCGCTCTACAGCAACCTTCCCAACCGTCCATGACCATGGACACGGCTATTCGAATAGATTTACACTCTGTCGTGATTGTACACTTTAACCACACCATCTAAGTACCCTGCCCTGGTCACCTACGGGTCGTGGGTCGAGTAACCGATCAAGACTCTCAAAATGCCACTCTAGCATAGCCCTACCCTACCCTATTAATTGTTCCCCTCAACACTGGGATGTCTGGGCCAAGGACCAACCAGAGCGCATTACGACTCCTCGAGAGTGGGCACTTTCAATGAGAGGTTCATAGTATCGACCGATCGCTCACATGGGCGATCCTACTTCCTCCAGGTGACTGTCTCACAGTTGACCCTTTTTGTAAAGGAAGCCCGGAATTAGAGGGAGCTAGACCCTTATAAGCATTTATGAGAATTCCCACACTAGAGTAGCAAACTTGAAGTCTAGCCCTGTCCCATTCCAGAGAAATGTGGTTGCACGGGTTAATTGTTCTGGCAAAACTGCAAAGAAATGGGTGCATTTTCATAAACCTTTTTCCTCCATCTTTCCTTCAGCATTTTATAAAACAAAACCTTTTTTACTTTCTCGCTTATGTTGGTAGGTCAGACCTCACCAAGGTTTTATCATCTAACATTTTGTAAACTTTTTCGGGGTCTTCCCATCCTATAGTTTTACTTTGGCTAAAATGGAGTCTCCAAAGGGGTATGGTGGTATACACCATCTACCATACTAGGGACAATTAGGTGTCATCAAGGGGGTTGTACATAGTAGTACAATTGTGTAATGGTTTGGAGGAGCCAAGCCACTACCAGATATATATCATCATATAATAAAACAATGCAGTTTTCGGAAACAGTAGGTAAAACATGCATAAGTAAAACAGTAGGACAAGGCTTATGGGCAGGAATGTGGCTTGCCTGATATCAGCAATATGGCAATATATGTCCCTAGACTTCTTCTTAGAATACCATAAATAATGATAATAACCATCTTCTTCGGGTCTTCGATATAATTGCAACTATCATCGTCAGGGATCACACATGCAAGCAAACAAGGGCACAATCAACACAAGGCATACACGCACTAGTATCATACAATAAACAAGCATATAATATATTAGTAAATTTAGTTGGTTTTGATGGATTGATGTTAGAGCAATTGGAATTACTTTAATTGCCTTTGTGGGATTTCTTTTATGATTTGTTTGCCAAAACAACTTATCAAAGGGGTTTGGAACTAAGGCTTGGTCCTGTATGATATCAATGTAAAAAATTATATCAACATATAGGTATTGAAATAAGAAGGCCCACAAAAGTGGTTTCCTGAATTATCACTTTTATTCATTTAGTTATGATTATTCTAGTGGAAATAACTCAAGTTTAGGTGAATAATTAACCAGTAAACATCTGGGGCTCGAATAAATATGTCCTCAGAGGGTTTTGTGATTTTTGAGAGTTGGAATCATCTCAAAATAATTACCAGAATGCGCTTGGGAAAATCCCAAAGTCAGTTCTATAGTAAATTTGTCTTTTTAACCAGATTTATTCTATAGGTCCAAATGATATGAGATAAAAGAAAATGGATAGGCATTACAAATACCTTCTAGTAGAAATTGGAATCACTAATTTTGGAGTTTTAAATCCTCTGAAATGATTTATTTAGTGATAATGCCACATACGGAAGTGTTTAATTAATTAAAATTCCTTAGAGGCTCAAAAATTCTTTAACTCCTGGGTTATGATAGATATTGAGGTACCACATCATTGAGATTTTGAATCAACCCAAAATATGTTATATTTTGTCCTAGAGAATTATCTAAATTCATAAATAAGGATCTTTTATTATTTTTTATATTGTAAAACTACGGCTCCACTTGGCATGAGGCCAAGGTCATGAGATGGGCACATGAAAAACATACCAGAGGGAGGTGTATTTACTCCATTTTGTTAAGCAAAACTAATTGAGTAAAATATTTACTAAAATTGACACTTGGTGGCATATTAATTCTCATAAAAAGGGTTTAATGTTTTGCATAACTTTTTGTTCTGCATGCTATATAAAACAGTATATAACCCCTTAAAAATTTGTTCTGGGCCATTCACTTTATTTTCAATTTTTTTCTATTTAAACTAATAAGTATAAATACAGACCTGAAAAGATATTGGAAAAAGAAAAAGGAGGACGACTCGCTCGGGCCGGATCTGAAGGGAAGATGGGCCATGGAGGGGAAATCAGCCTGCCTGGCAGCATGAGACGCGGGAGGACAGCTTTCAAAGGACGGGGGCAGGGCCTAGTTGCCAGAGAGGGGAGCGAGCAAATAGGTATGGGGGATATCAGCCGCAGTATTAGATGGCGATCAACGGCTATGCGCTATCGTCATGCTTGCACCGGCGGCGGCGGGGTTGGAACCCTAGCAGAGACGAGGAAGCGACAGGGAGGCTCACTGGAGGGTAGGAAGGAAGTGCGGAGGTGGCGGAATGACGCGGTGCTTCACGCGTTGTCGAGTGAGGGACGTCCTGGTGGGATTAGATGTCGGGGAGACCACACGAAACCTTGCTTGCGATAAGTGCTTCGGTGCTTGCCAGAGTTCTCCCTGGGATGCGTGCATGCAGGAAAATTAGCCGGGTGAGGTAGGAAACAACAACAGGACCTCTATGTAGAAGTGATGACCCACTAGTATAGGGGTGTATCCCAGTATTTTCGATAAGTGAGAGTGTCGAACCCAGCGAGGAGCAGAAGGTGTTGACGAGTGGCATGGAGTAGGAATTCTCTGTAAATACTTAACAAACGGATTTTTAGGGTTTTTTGATAATGTAGATAAATAAAGTGCGAGTAAACAAAAGACAATGATAATAATTGCAGCAAGTGGCCCAATCCTTTCTTTAGCAAAGGACAAACCGGTCGTATTACTTATGATTACCAAATGTTCTCGAGGACACATGGGAATATCGCCAAGTGCTTTCGCTTCATATAGTTGATTAATCTTCTTTAGTTGGATAAGTGTTGTGTGGGTGAACCTGTGCTAATGTACTGACCTTCCTAGGACTAATACATACTTGTGATTTTACCCATTGCAAGCATCCGCAACTACAAGAAAGTAATTAAGATGCAAACCTAACCACAGCCTTAAACTTTGAGATCCTACACTCCCTTGTGCAAAGGTTTCCTAACGGGGGTTTAGGTTTCTGTCACTCCGGCAACCCCTACGATTAGTAGCCAAATACACAATTCATTCCCCTAGGCCCATAAAGGTGAAGTATCATGTAGTCGATGTTCACATGACACCACTAGAAGAATAACACCACAACTTAAATATCAAACTATTGAATCTTTCTCAACACAATTCCACTACTAACAACATGACTTCTCCCATGTCCTCAAGAACTAAACGAACTACTCACGAGACATCATATGGATCAATATCAGAGATGAAATAATGATAAGTAACAATCTAAAAATGAACTATAATTCAATGGTTCCACTCAATAACATCAACTACAACAAGTAATCCGCACCAGGAAAGTTTCCCCTAAGAACTATGCAACATTCAACCCAATTGTTATAGTGGTACGGAGTGGTGACGATGGTGCTGGTGGAGATGATGATGATGATGATCCCGATGAAGTCTAGCTTGATGGTGGTGTTGATGGCGATGATCTCCCCTCTTTGGGAAGGAATTTCTCCGGTAGATTTCTGCCTGCAGGAGAGCTCTTTCTCTCTATATAGTTTTTCGCCCCGCAGAGGCGGCGAAATCTTTCTTTGGTTGCTCCCAGAGTCTTAGGGTTTCGAGGGGATTATATACGCCAAAGGGCGATGCCAGAGGTGGGCCAGGGTGGCCACACCACCTGGTGGTGCGGCCAGGGCTGGCCCGTGCCAGGGGGTGTTGTGGGCCCCCTGTGGCCCATCTCCACTTCCCCTTCTGGCTTCCTTCGTCTTCTAGAAAATAGCATTTTCCATATATTTTCTGGGATTTTCTGATCTTCACGAATTTCGCCTCCAAACAGTGCCTTTTCCATCAGAATCCTGACTTCAGCAGTCCATCCTCCCAAAGTCATCAACCATGAAAAAATAGATGAAATAACATAAGTATCATCTCTTAATATGGAATATATCAATGAATAACAGTAAATTATGATATAGAATAGTGATGCAAAAATGGATGTATCAAGAATAAAAAGGAAGGAGAGAGATAGTAGAGCGAGGGCAAGATCCAACCTTAGAAAACACCCAAGAGGGCATCTTCTCCATCTTCTCGGACATGCAAAGAGGAGGGCTGGTTGAGGCTTTGCAGGAGATCTGTAGGAGAGGTGAGGGGTGGAAATGAGGGGCTAGGAAAGGTCGGAGTCGACCAAGTACTCCACTACTTGAAGGAGACCAAGAGGAGCATGCATCCCTCTCCATGGAGATGGAGAGTGAGGTAGCTAGATCTGGAGCTACGGATGAGCTGGAGAGAGTGGAGAGAGGGAAATGAGGGCAGAAGGGAGCATTGTACTGGCCTCTGGCCCTTTAAACTAAAGTGTTTCGGTTTAGGGTGAACTAGGTCCATGTGAGGCTTTTAGGGAGGAGCTGGGCATGGATTGGATGAGGATGGCGGTGGAGAGGTGGTTTTGGTCGTGCACAGTGGCAGAGAGAGGGAGGGGTAGCAGCTGCAAGTTTTTTTAAAGGGCAAGATAGAGAAAGGCCTATGTCTCTCATTGATCCAAACATATAGGACAAGAGGAGAGGTGTGCTACAGTGGCATGCTACAGGGTAGCTCGACCAGAGGGGTGGGAGCTATGTTGTGCAAGTTTGTTTGACCAAGTTGGTGTACGTTTGGTGGGTTTTGGAAGTATGAGTTTGAATGATTTCAATTATTAGCAAAATAGGGGATTGTGAAGCAAGTCTAGAAAATTGTCTTTGGCAAGGCAGGGAGATGGTATTGATGGATAGATATGGTCCAAACATCTCTCTAGGATTTATTTGAGGTTTTTTCAAGGTTTACAAGTCCACATATAATAATTTAATCAAGTAGTGCTAAAATGGTTTTTAGAAGCTAATTTGATACTTCTGAATTGGACAAGGTTCGTTTTTTATGTGAGAATGTCATAAATACCAACTCACACTTTGGAGAATTTTACTAGAATTTATTGAGATGGGAAGGTATTTTAAAACCATTATTTCTTGTTTTTGTCATTTAAGAAAAGGGCAAAAATAAATAATAAAGTTTTGTAAAAACATTTATTTTTGAGATGGGAAGATGGGTATCAACATAGGGGCCTCAATTGTGCTTTTAGTTGAAGAAGTGTTTTAGAGAAAAACAAACTTACCTTTATAGAGGGAGTTTTGGAGGTTTTGTCCATTAAAGAAATTAAATAGGTTTTGGTCCATAATAATTATGGATAATATTTGATAAATATTTACATTCAGATGATTTCCACAAGATGTATCAATCATTTAAAACATTGGGTTTTGAGAATCCAACTTGATTTTGGTAGGAAACAAGGATAAAAGCATCTAGGGTGATGTTATTTTTTTATACCATCAAAACCTTATTGGATCTTGGAGCTCAAAGCTCCCCTTGGGGAAGGGGCTAGATGGATGGATAGAAGAAGTTGAGTAGATCACCATGGTACAATAAGTTGAGCTTTATCATGCTTGAGTGCTCCAAGAATTTATTTTAAACTTTGAATAAAATAAGGGTGCCAAATAAGATTATCAATTAGCCCTCTAAACCATGTGGGTTTTAGAAGCACAAGGATCCAATCGGAACAAGTGAAGTAGGGATTGATAGACCTTTATGATTAGAACACAATCATGCAAGGAGTTGGTCCAAAGAAGATAGTATGGATATGTGAGCTTCTTCCAAAGTAGGCTAGTTGATAAGATTTGTAGAAATTATTATTTTCTTGCCTGCAAAATCATCAAGAACAAGTGGGTTGGAGGATGCTCTAGCCAAGGTCAAGAGTGGGCCTTGGTAGTCCTTATGATGGTCTACAAGATGGTTCTAGTGCATTGCCAAAAATGCACAAGGGTTGGAAATGAGGGAGACTCAAAGATGTGATAATAATAACATTTAAGGATTTTGAGTAGAATACATGTGTTGATGCTCTTGATAGGTTGCAAGGTTTCAAATCAGCATCAAATGTATGATGTTGAAGTGTAGACTGAGTATAAAGGATCCATGCTTAGGGTTGGTCTTCATTGGCTTGGAAGCTTCTTTTTTGAGGTAGAATAGTAGGGAAAACCCCACTTCAATTTTTTCTTTATATAAATATGTTGTAATATTTACAGAGATATAGCAAAATCTAAAGAAAAAACATAATCCACCTCTAGGAGGGAAAACCAAACTTAAGTAATTATCTCTGATCTAATTGATGATTTAGCCATGCTTGAAATCTCTCTTGGTGCTTTCTTTTAATTCTGTATTGCACCCATCTCATTTCTTGGTAGAAAATTGTCTTCCATCCTTCCAGGGTTGGCCTTTTATCATTAAATATCTTGTTATTCCTGCAAATCCAGATTCCCGATGTGACCAGGATGATTATCTCCATTGCAAATGGAAAATTCAATTTGGTTCTTATGTCTGTAAATGCATCAAAGCCCGAGAGATCTGATGCTCTATTTGGACATATGTAGTTCCAATAGAGTGTTGCAAAAGGGCAATCCCAAAACAAGTGAACCAAGGTTTCCTCCAAAGAGTAGTTAAGAGTTGCACAGTTATAGGTGGGTGATACGTTGCTAACGTATCTATAATTTTTTATGTTCCATGCTTGTTTTCTATCTACTTTCTTATGTTTTGTCCACACTTTGGAGTATTTTTATACACTTTCTTGGACTAACCTATTAACAAGATGCCACAGTTCCAGCTACCTGTTTTATGCTGTTTTTGGTTCCAGGAAAGTCAAAAAATGAATATTCTCGGAATTGGACGGGACAAAAGCCAAAGCCAATATTTCACCGAGGGGGACACAGAGCCAGAATACGAGACAGAGAGGGGTCAGAGCCCGGCCACACCACCTGGCCGCGCGGCCAGGCCTGGCCCACACCAGGGGTGGTGTGGCCGCCTAGGGCACCCCCTCGGCCTCCCCTTTCGCCTATAAGATGCCTCCGATACAGAAATCCTAAGTACCTGATCAAAATTCCACGAAAGAGTCTATAGCCGCCATCATCTCCATCCCTAGATCGGGAGGGATCTGAAGCTCTTCCCGGCACCCTGTCGGAGGGGAGAATTCACCCTGGAGGCCTTCTTCATCACCATGCAAGCTTCCGGTGTGATGCGTGAGTAGTTCATCCCTGGACTACAGGTCCACGTAGTAGCTAGATGGTTGGTTCTTCTCCTTTGTGCTACCATGTTTAGATCTTGTGAGCTCCGTTCATGATCAAGATCATCTATTTATAATCCTACATGTTGTGTTTGCGGGGATCCGATGGATATTGAGATGCTATTTCAGATTGATTATTGATTATATCATGTCTTTGTTATCTGTGATCTTGCATGCTCTCTGTTGTTAGTAGATATCTTGGCCGAGTAGATGCTAGCAACTCCAAGAGGGAGTATTTATGCTCGATAGTGGGTTCATGCCTCTAGGAATCTAGGGAAGTGACAGAAATCTCTAAGGTACTAGATGTGTTGTTGCTACTAGGGAGAAAACATCAATCCTTTGTTCATACAACAATCGTATTGTTTACTTTACACATAATGCTTAATGCAATTATCTGTTGCTTGCAACTTAATACTGGAAGGGGTTCGGATGATAACCTGAAGGTGGATTATTAGTCATAGATGCAATTGGATTACGGTCTATGTATAATGTTGTAATGCCCAATCAAATCTCATAGGAGTCAAGATGATTAGTATATTCTTGTATGCTTTCTCGATGTTTGTCAATTGCCCCGCTGTAATTTGTTCACCCAACATGTCATCTATCTTAAGGAGAATCACCACTAGTGAATTATGGACCCCGGTCCTTTCTTTTATTATCAATCTACAAGCTATTTATTGTTTTTTGTTTACTTTCTACAATCTATTACTATCTTCCACAGTTTAATCCTTTGTTTTCAGCAAAACCGGTGAGATTGACAACCTCACTGTAAGTTGGGGGAAAAGTTATGTGGTTGTGTTGTGCAGGATTCCAAGTTGGAAACAACACCTTGGAGGTGTTTCCTTGCTCCTACTGGTTCGATAACCTTGGTTTCATAACTGAGGGAAAACTTGCTGTTGTGCTCATCATACCTTCCTCTTGGGGTTCCCCAATGAGCTCGATATATTTTGGGCCATCAAGCTATTTTTCTGGCGCCATTGCCGGGGAGTCAAGGACATCTTCACAAGGGGAGTACCTCATAACCAATCTCTTTACTTTGTTATTTTTGTTTTGCTTAGTTTATTTCTGCTTTGTTTGCTTGTTTCTTTATCAAAAAACACAAAAAAATAGTTATACTAGTTTGCTTTCTTTATTAAAAATACAAAAACAAAATTAAGTCTTTCTATAGTTGCTACCTATTTCTTAGCTCACCATGTTGATCCCCAAGTTCACCCTAAAAGACCTTTCAATAGGTAGTGGCTCTATAATTGGAAAAGATAATATTGAAGAATTCTTTAATCATGTTAGTAAGCATGAGGATATTGAGGATAGATCCCTTGCAGAACTTGCTCCGAGTTATGAAATTGCTGCAGCGTCTTTAGTTCACATGTTGGGATCTAGGTTTGTTAACCTTAACCCCTTAATGCAAGTAATGTTTCTTAAACTTAAAGAAATTGAGGACCCTGAAAAGAGAGATTTTATTCTGGGAACTTTGCTTAAAGAATTCTATGATGTTGCCAAGGAAGCTAGAAAAGTCTTTGAACATTTTAATATGCTAGGCTCATGTGTAGATGTTATTGGTACACGAGAAAAGATGAACAAACTCGAACCTAATGGGGAGGAAATTAAGATACCAATACCTTTTAAACTTGTAGCAATGCATGAAGCCATAGAAAAGAATCTTGATTGGATCGTTCCTGAAAACCCGTTTGATAAAAATAGTGAACCCAAGAGCATTGAGAGAGGATCCTCTAGAACTTATTTGGATGAGATACCTTGCCTTGTTGAAGATATTTCTGATATCAATCTTAATGCTTCTTCATTTGAGAATACTTGATCCTTTTTCTTGCTTCATATGCCTAACTTAAAGGCGTTAAAGAAAAGTACTTATTGGGAGATAACCCAAAAGTTTTAGATGAGTCTTAGAAGTTATTAGTTCTATAATAACCGCTCCTTATCCTTTTTATTTGCTTTTTGTGCCAAGAGTAACCTCTAATGAGAGAGAAGTAATGCTTGGGAAAGTTGTTGTCCTGAAACAGATTTTTGTGCTTCGCTGTAGAAATTCGTGTAAAATCTCTGTATGTTAGTTTGAGCTATGATTTTTTTTGCTTCGGCCCTAGGTTGTTATCCAACTTCGTTAGTTCAACACTTTTCGATTTGAGCAACAGAAGGTCTTCAAAAAAATTGGTTTTTACCTGCTGGTCTGTATTGACAGATTTCTGCCATTATTTGCATTTGCTTCTTGTTGATTCCTTTTTGGGTTCTTTTTGGGGAATTGAGCTTTTTAAGGGAAGTGCTACAGTAGCTTGTGTTTTAATGGAAGTTTTATTGGTGTTTAAACTAAACCCAAAGACTTATTATCTTGAGTACACTAATGTTGCTAATAAAGATCGTGTGAAGTTTTGTATGAAGGAAAAATTTCAGGTGTAAGGAGAGAATGATGTAATGAGATGAAGAATGGACTAAAGCTCAAGCTTGGGGATGTCACCCCAAGAAATATCCAAGAAGTACAAGCATCAAAGCTTGGGGATGCCCAAGGCATCCCCTTCTTCATCAATAAAAATCTCAGGTTCTTCCAAACACTTCATTTTTATTGTTTCATGCACAGTTGTGTTGTTCTTGGAGCGTCTTCATTTTTTGTTTTTGGTTTTCATTTGCTTGGTTTGCTTAGTTTGCTTGAATAAATTGGTTGGACCCCCTCTTTCATACATTATTTTTCAACTAGGTTGGTTTGGATTGGAAAAGAGTAGGAAAAGTTCATGCTTAAAGTGGTAAAAATGAGCTTGTTTTTGATTGTGGCCTATGCTTTGTCATGTCATGCTTGATATTGTTTTGGCTTTATGCTTAGTGATTTTTGCTATACCATGTTATAAACAATTGAGATTTCTTAATGTGCCTTTAAAGAATCATGCGTTGTTTTAGCATATTAAAGCATAGTATTGTGGTATTCTCCTTTGATGCTTTATTTGGGTTGACTTGGCGCATGCTCACACCATGTTATGACTATCCCAAGTCACCATAGCCTCGATGATCCTTTAGTTTTCGACTTGTAATATCACTTTATTCTTTTATTAATGATGTTTTGACGCTTTGCATGATTATGGCCATTATTGCTCTCTTAGTTGGTCGCTCCCAGTCTTTTGCTAGCCTCCATAACCAAGTATGAGTTCCACTCATGCATCCAACTCCAAATAAAACCAAGTTATTACAAAGAGTCCACCATACCTACCTATTAGCATGTGTTATTCCAAGTATATTCATGTTTTTATCTACCTTCCAAATTAAACTTGTTATGAGAAAACTAGTGATTAAAGCTCTCGCGAACTTGATGGCACACTTTACTTTTGTTGCCCCTAATAAACTTGAACCATTGTGTCATCTATGTTGTATATGCTTGCACCTATACGTTGGGGATTAGCAGAACCATGTTGTCATGGGGAACGCTTTCAACATTGCACTTGTACTTTGTACCTAGTTGATATCATGCTCTTTTGTCTATGGATGTCGTCAGTGTGAAATGAAAGGGGAGCTTGTAAGTCCATGGAGTTATGTATGTGTGTTAGAGAAACGCCTGGGCCGCTGGTCTAATCCATGCCTAATCATGGTGGAAACCTGCAGTGTAACCATAATGAGCAATCTATGAAACATTCTTCTTATAAAAAAAGAGATAGAGATTGAGAAAAAGAAAAAAAGAGATGAGAAAAGAGGAAAGAGAGAAAAAAGCACCATTTTCCCATGGTAAATAAGAAGATTGCTGAGATGCTCATTGTCTGCTTGCCTTGTCATTTTGATATGGTGATTCTTCTGTATCATCGGGCAAGGGGTACCCCGTTGGCGGTTCTCTATGATACACATGTACTTACTATGACAAGAACTTGCCGGTAACTAAACTTGAGTAGCATGAGGAGCGCCCTCGTATTCAAGGGACATGAGATTTCCAACTTATACTTTGTCAAGCATATACTCCATGGTTTGTTCACTTTAACCTTAATCACTTCAAGATGCTTATGATAGGGACAATGAGAGCTGAAAGCTAATAAGTACCATAATTTTGGAAGATCTTTATGAGACTTGAATCCCTGCTTCCATCTATGAAAGGCCTTTCTTTTTCTTTTATATTGAGTCTCCATCTTCTATCTTTATGCACCTATTGAGAGAGCATAGTGGCCATTCTTAGTTTAATGTGCATTATCCCAAGACTTGTTGATTGATGCATACCTTTGATATTGCTGGTTCTTAAAATATTTGTATCTAGTCACCCTTATGAACTTTGAAGGTGTCCTATGCATTTATGTTTTGCTACTCTACGAGGGACAAGCTGAATACCATTCTCATTATGTTTTCTTTATGTGAAACAAACAAACGTCTTGCAAAGCATTGTTATTCATGAATCTATTATTTGTGCCTTTTCATGTTACAACATAGTTGCTATGTCTTATTGTTAGAACTTTATCTTTCATGCTATGTTGAAGTACTATGATCCCAGCTATCAATGTTTTACAAATACTTTGGTAAAGTTTATGGTGGTGCATGTCACCTCAAAAATTATTCTTTCTTTTTATCACCTACCTACTCAAGGACGAGCAAGAGTTAAGCTTGGGGATGTTGATATGTTGCTAATGTATCTATAATTTTTGATGTTCCATGCTTGTTTTATATCTACTTTCTTATGTTTTGTCCACACTTTGGAGTATTTTCATACACTTTCTTGGACTAACCTATTAACAAGATGCCACAGTGCTAGCTGCCTATTTTCTGCTGTTTTTGGTTCCAGGAAAGTCAAAAAATGAATATTCTCGGAATTGGACGGGACAAAAGCCAAAGTCAATATTTCACCGAGGGGACATAGAGCCAGAATACGAGAAGGAGAGGGGCCAAAGGCCGGCCACACCACCTAGCCGCGCGGCCAGGCCTGGCCTGCGCTAGGGGGTGGTGTGGCCGCCTAGGGCACCCCCTCGGCCTCCCCTTTCGCCTATAAGATGCCTCTAATACAGAAACCTTAAGTACCCAATCAAAATTCCACGAAAGAGTCTGTAGCCGCCGTCATCTCCATCCCTAGATCGGGAGGGTCTGAAGCTCTTCCCAGCACCCTGCCAGAGGGGAGAATTCACCCTAGAGGCCTTCTTCATCACCATGCAAGCCTCCGGTGTGATGCGTGAGTAGTTCATCCCTGGACTACGGGTCCATGTAGTAGCTAGATGGTTGGTTCTTCTCCTTTGTGCTACCATGTTTAGATCTTGTGAGCTCTGTTCATGATCAATATCATCTATTTGTAATCCTACATGTTGTGTTTGCGGGGATCTGATGGATATTGAGATGCTATTTCAGATCGATTATTGATTCTATCATGTCTTTGTTATTTGTGATCTTGCATGCTCTCCGTTGTTAGTAGATATCTTGGCCGAGTAGATGCTAGCAACTCCAAGAGGGGGTATTTATGATCGATAGTGGGTTCATGCCTCTAGGAATGTGGGAAAGTGACAGAAATCTCTAAGGTACTAGATGTGTGATACATTGCAAATGTATCTATAATTTTTGATGTTCCATGCTTGGTTTGATTCACTTTCTTGTGTTTTGTTCCAACTTTGGAGTACTTTTCATATGATTTCTTGGACTAACCTATTAACAAGAGCCACAGTGCCAGCTGCCTGTTTTCTGCTGTTTTTGGTTCCAGGAAAGTCAGAAAATGAATATTCTCGGAATTGGACGAGACAAAAGCCAAAGTGCCTATTTTTACGGAAGGGATCAAGTGCCAGAATACGAGACGGAGAAGGGCCAGGGAGCCACCACACCACCGGGCCGCGCGGCCAGGCCTGGCCCGTGCTAGGGGGTGGGGTGGCCGCTCCCGGCACCCCCTCGGCCTCTCCTTCCGCCTATATATTGCCCTCAGGACGAAAACCCTAAGTACCCGATCAAAAATCCATGAAAGAGTCTGTAGCCGCCGTCATCTCCATCCCTAGATCGGGAGGGATCTGAAGCTCTTCCAGGCACCCTGCCGGAGAGGGGAATTCACCCTGGAGGCCTTCTTCATCACCATGCAAGCCTCCGGTGTGATTCATGAGTAGTTCATCCTTGGACTACGGATCCATGTAGTAGCTAGATGGCTGGTTCTCCTCCTTTGTGCTTTCATGTTTAGATCTTGTGAGCTCCGTTCATGATCAAGATCATCTATTTGTATTCATACATGTTGTGTTTGCGGGGATCAGATGGATATTGAGATGCTATTTTAGATTGATTATTGATTCTATCATGTCTTTGTTATTTGTGATCTTGCATGCTTTCCGTTGTTAGTAGCTATCTTGGCCAAGTAGATGCTAGCAACTCCAAGAGTTAGTATTTATGCTCGATAGTGGGTTCATGCCTCTGGTAATCTGGGGAAGTGATAGAAATCTCTAAGAATTTATGTTTGTCTTAACATGAAGATGCCCAAATCCAAAAAAAATGTGATGGGGTAGGAGTATATCCAACCATAGCAGAATAAGCCTTTTTGACAGTGAAATTGTCAAATCCCCAAATATAACTCCATCTATCAGGTTCTTCTTCTTGGATAGTTGGCAAAATCTCCTGACGGATATCTTCCAAAAGTATAAATTCAGAGTATGCTTGCTGAGAAACAGGCAGGTGAAAATGATCTTCTAAGAATTCAGTCTGGACAAACTCTTGAACATTGATGTTTGAAGATTTTGCAAAAGACAATAGGCGTGGAAATTTGTTTTGTAAGCATTCATCTTGCCAAAGGTCAGTCCAAAAATAGACAGTTTTCCTAGACCTCAAAATGCATCTATCCATGGCCTTAAATGTGTCAATTAATTTAATGAGAGCTTTCCACCAAAAGGAGCCTTCCATACTTCTTCCAGGTAGCTTTCCATTCTGGTAGTATGTGCGCCAAATGAGATGAACCCAAGGAATATCATGGTGATTGAAGAATTTGTCCAAGTTTTTTAAGAGGAGAGCAGTGTTTTGTATGTTGAGGTCAAGCACTCCTAGACCCCCTTGGTCCTTTGGCCTACAAATCTTTTCCCATGCCACAAGAGCCTGTCCTTTTGCGTGAACATCCTCGGTCTTCTTTCTCCAGAGGCAATGTCTCATATATTTGATGATCTGATCCTTGATGGCAACATGCACATCCAAG
Source organism: Avena sativa (assembly GCA_916181665.1). Classification (NCBI taxonomy): domain Eukaryota; kingdom Viridiplantae; phylum Streptophyta; class Magnoliopsida; order Poales; family Poaceae; genus Avena; species Avena sativa. The sequence goes on from OV702288.1 coordinate 563,240,638, forward strand.
CAACTCATAAAGAATAAAGGAAGAGAGGACAGGACATATTTAACCATCTGAAGTTTTCCACCATAATTTAAAAAATCAGCAATGCCACATAATCTTCTTTCTACTCTCTGAACAATAGGTAGAAAATGTTACATGGATGGTTTAGTCAAACTGAGTGGCAATCCCAGATAGGTGAAGGGAAGGCTTCCAGTTTGGTATCTAATTGTTTGGGAAAAATGGGTGAGTCTTTCATGGCTTAAGTTTATTGGTATCATGCTTGATTTCATATAGTTCACTTTAAGACCAGTGGGAAGAGCAAAAGTGTGGAGCGAAGCTTTTAACTAGAGCAATTGGCCAGCATCATCTTTTAGAACCACTAATGTGTCATCAACATATTGAATCATAGGGAAATCAATGCAGGAGGGGCATCTTATAGGTGGAGTCAGAAGCTGCAGGTGTATTGCCTTATTCAGAATCGATTGTAAAAGGTCAGCAGCAAGGACAAACAAGAGAGGGGATAAAGGGTCCCCCTGTCTAACCCCTCTTCTGCAGTAGAACTTTTTCCCAGGGACTCCATTCAGAAGAACTTCAGAAGTACCAGACTCTTAGATCATCTCAATCCATTTAATCCATTTCTCTCCAAAACCTCTTTCCCTTAGAATCTTTAATATGGTGGAATGCTCAATTGTATCAAATGCCTTTTCAAAGTCTAGTTTTAAAATGACAATTTCTTCTTTGGATTTATGGCATTGAAAAAGGTATTCAAAAGCCCACCCAGACAATCCTGAATAGATCTTCTTTCGAGAAAACCATATTGATTCTTGTGAACCAGCTTTAGAATAATTTCCTGCAGTCTGTTGACCAGGAGCTTGGTAATAATCTTGAGGACACTGTTGAGGAGAGAAATTGGTCTGAAATCTGCAGGGGTTGTAGGATTTTCAACTTTTGGAATGAGGGTTATAAAGGAGGAATTAATACTCTCAAGAGAGATGTGCTCATCATAGAAGTCAGAGATAAGCTTCTTAATATCACTTCCAATTAGGGGCCAGCAGCTTTTGATGAATTCATTGTTAAAACCATCTGGTCTAGGTGATTTATCATTTGGGAGTTCTCTGATCACATCCTCAATTTCCTTGTCCAATAAAGGCATTTCAAGAGAGTTTCTTGTCTCCTCAGACATGCCATTGCCATAGAAATCCTCAAGGTTGAAAAGCATCTCAGTCTTTTCAGATGTACCCATTCTTGTTTTCAAAGCTTCCCAAAGAAGAGCAGCGTTATCATAATGCTCAAAGACCTCCTAATCATTTCCATTCTTTAGCATTGAGATATAATTGTGCCTATAACTGATAGTAGCCTTAGAGTGAAAGAATTTTGTATTTTCATCCCCTAATTTTACCCATTTGATTTTCCCTCTCTCTTTCCAATAGGCATTTTGGTTCTGAAGTAAAGTAATGACATGTGACTTCAGTAAATCTCTAAGGTGCCATTCATTGACAGTTAGAGTTCTGGTTTCCTCAAGCACATCCAGGAGATCAATTTTTTCATTGACCTTCTTTATTTGGTCCTTTAGACAAGGAATCTGTTTGCCCAAATCTAAATACCTCTTCTCACATTTTTTAGCTTGGCATTAATTTTTTTGCACTGTCATTGTGTCCAACTAGTATATTCCAGGCATTCTGCATAATTTGTTTGAAATCAGTATGTTGCAACTAGAAGTTTTCAAATCTAAAAATTTGAGCCTTTGGAATATTGGTGCTAATAGAAATGACACAAGGGAGATGACCAGAGGTGGGTTTGGAAAGAGGGTAAACAAAAGTAGAGGGATAACTATGTGTCCAAGAACTAGAAGTAAAAAACCAATCCATCCTTTCTAGCAGACGACCGTTTTGCATACTGCTCCATGTGCATTTTCTACCTTTAAGTGGCAACTCAATTAGGCCCAAATTACTGATAGCTTCATTGAATAACATTATATCATTTACATCTCCGCCACTCCTGTTTCTGTTAGATAGCCTTCTGATGAAATTAAAGTCCCTAATAACTAACCAATCCATATTATCAGGCATATCAATATGAGTAAACCAATCCAAAAAATCAGATTTTCTTTCAGTTTGGCAAGGTCCATAAATGTTGGTGAGAGTCCAGGTGTCATTTGAAAGATTAGAAGTGAAAGTGACAGAGGTAGAGAATTCATTCTAGAAATCTCTGTGTCCACTAAAGATAGTATTGTTCCAAATAATAATAATTCCACCAGAAGCACCAATTGAGGGAAGAAAATCAAAGCTATCAAACTTTCTTGGGCAAAAATTCTTTAAGTAATTCAGGTCAAAGTTTTCCCTTTTGGTTTCTTGAAGGAAAATGATGTCACAATCAGACTCAAGAATTAGTTTTTAAGGATAACCACTTTTTCTCAGAGTTAATACCTCTAAGATTCTAGTTCAGGATATTCTACTTTCTTTTGTTATCCATAATAAACCAGGTGACAAGGATTTTTTGGTGACACAAGATATGTAATCACGAAGATAGAACTGACCATCTCATAGAATCCCCATAGCATAACAGATAATAGATCCATATAGAGCAAAGTGAGCCCATTACATGTCCAAAGAGCAAATAATCCAGACACAAAATATCTTAAGTTGTGATACATCTAGACACCTATTTTGGGGTCTTTTTCTTGGACTGCTGACCACAGGTTTCAGCAGCCACACATTTCTTCTTGCCGTTCTGAATTGTGTCAGTGCCACTCTTCTTTGGTCCAGTCTTGCTAGGTGGCTTGATGGCAATTTCTGTGATCCTGCTCTTTTTCAGCAACTTTTTCTCCAGTTCTCCCTCTTTGACCTTACAAAAAGAATCAGCAAGATTCTTAACAACTTTAATACTAAGGCAAGGTGGAGCATCATTGCAAGATAGACAGTTCATATCAGAACAATTTACATAGCTTTTAAAACGCCCATTTAATTCCACAATCCCAGGACTCCTTCTCACCTCAGTATCCACTAGAGTCTCCTTTCCCCTTCTTTTTTTGGAGGGAGCATTAGGGGCTTGCATGTTTGGAGAGGATCCAATATTCAGGCAGGGGGGCATCTGTCCAATACATTCATTAGGAATGATGAAGGTAAAGGTATTTTCTTCAGCAATTGGTTCTTTAATAATTTCCCATAGTGGAGAAGTAAGAAAGTGTTTTGCCCAACTGAATTTCTCAGGAGTAAGGAGCATGAGTGCTATAAAGTTGAACCAACTTACAAGAATGTCACACTTTAGGCTGCTCTTTTGAGATGTTGAATTGTTGATGTGAGGGGCAAAAAACCTATCCCAAAGATCCAGGCCTTGCTTGGTGAAGGTTTGCTTAGCAGCAAGAACATCAGGAATATGAACAAAAGATGTGTAAACCATTCCCACTTGCAGGTGGGCCTCATTTGGTGAAAGGAGATTAGCATCTTCTAACATCCAGTCATCCTGATCATTGGACCCATTGTCATGTTGAACCTCATCCCCATCTTCCTGATATTTCTGAAGTATGTTCAAAAAACCTTCCCCCATACCAACATCTTGGAGATTTTCAACAATCTGTTGTTCCATTTCTTGATCATCATTAGCATGCACAGATTGATTGTCAGAGGAGATGTTTGCAATTGGGACAGAGCCAGTGACTGCACTGTTGGCTTCTTGAGGAGGCAAGTTGAGGTTGTCAATAGGCATATCCACCCCATCAGAAAAATAGGACCTTGCACAGGTGCAGCATTCCATTGGCCCCATCCTGTAGCATCTCCATCAGGTTGTGGTGCAACATCATTCCTAGCAACCCAATGATCCCAGCCACCAGCATCACCAACAGGCTGGGGGAGGGGGGCCAAACTGACGTCCCAGGTCAGGCAGAGGATGTGGATCCTCATTGTCATCTGGCAGAGGATCTTCATCAGGCGGGCCCCCACCAAGGAGGTTGCTATTTAAAAGTTCCACAGAAAATGTCCATGAGTCAGACTCAACAAGGTCTCCAATAGTGAACCTGGCACTTTTTGGCACATCTACTAAGTCAGTAACTCTAAGCTTAGCAATGATTCTTCCTTTCTGCTCTGGGTCCCTTTCCCAATATCAGAGAAGACAACATTCAGGTCTTCAGTATGCCAGTGGTCAAGTGGGGGACCAACAAGCATGACCCAGCACTCGTTGTTGAACTATGTCCTGCGCTAATTGATGCCCTCATTGTGCTTGATGAAGGAAACGATGACATCTTGGAAAGGGATAGGACTAGCATCGATCAGACGCTCTCTGTCGCTGACATTGTTAAACTTCACATATGCAGAGCCGAAGGGGTAGTTCTAAATGGCACAAAAATCCACCCTAGCAACATTGTTAAGGAATTCTAGGAGCACATCTCTTACATTCTCAAAAGGAACCGGACCTAGAGGAAGGGGATGAATGTTGGCGATGGCGTACTATTCATGAGCACGAGGGCAACGCGGAACCACCACTCTCTTGACACGGTTCTGCCCTTCCACTTGCATAATCTAGAAGCCAGGAGAGGAAAGGCCGCGGATTAATCGGAATATTCGCCATTGCAGCAGCAGTTGTCGTCGGCGATGAGCAGAGCGGGGTGGTTGCGGTTTCTGCAGGCGTGGGAGTTGAGGAGGCAGGGTCTTCTGATTTTCTTTTTGCTAGGAGAGGGCAAAATCTTTTAGATAGTCGAACACCCTGGGCCGCGTATTTTGCGCTAAAACTTGGGCCTTGAACCAATTAAGGTAGGACTTGTTGGGCCAAGAGCGAGAAGGGAAGGTAGGGAATTTCAAAAATGGCAAAAGACCAGGCAGTTTAATTGCAGTGGGATTGTTGCACAGAATTGATTTCTTGACCTCTTTAAGTCCACCATTAACCAGGATTCTACAAAAGTTGTGCCAGATTTATGCACATTATTGTCACCCATAATTTGTTTGTCTTTGCATGGAGAGTCCGAAGAAATAGCCGGGAAACAAAGATGACCGAATAAGGTCGATTTGTTATTATTTTGTACGTGACAAATGTCAAATCTTTGTCAATTTCCTTGTAATATTCATTTTCCTCAAATCTCCAATTTGGACCTCCTTAACCCCACAAGTTGATTTTCATGAGAAAAACTCATTCAATATTTTTGAAATATTATAGATTTCAAAACCCACTGCCCTAGAAGCAACCGAAAAACGGTAAGTTCTGTCTTGCAATAATTTGACATGAAATTTTGAAGCATAGACACCAACACATGATTGTAGAGTAATGCCAACAGTATGGATATCAAGTTTGAAATTTGCACATCCAAATGAACAAACCAAAAATAATGGTCTTCTTCTAAAACCTCCAGAAAAATTAACATGGTCGCCGAACTTCTTGAAGATGTTTACCTCAAAATCATTGCCTATAGAAAAATCCAATGAGGTGGCCTTGGAGGTCATCTCAGGTTTAGCATGCATGTTACCAAATTTCTGATCTTCAATAATTTGTGCCCCCATAGCCACCCTTTTGACAATCAGATCAAGGGTCATACCAGATGTGATCTTTTCATCTTGTAGAAGATATCTTGGATCAATCACCACCTTGTTTTGATTGAAGAGAACCACTCTCTTAGCACGAGAATACAGCACTAAAATACCTGGGGATTGACCCAGATCATCCACTAGCAATGAATAGCATAGTGCATGCCATTTAAGACCAATATCTTCATCGGATTCAAAAACAGAAGCAGATCCACCAAGAAATCTAGAAAGAGAGGTCGAAAGATCATTGACTCTAGAAAGATGAGAGGGAACCTCACCACAGATCCAATAGATATCACCTCCCCATTTTCAAGGCTTTTACCTTCAAGCGGCGAGCCATTTGCATTGAGAACAACCAGGCAACGATCAGCCGAGAGAATCAAAGTGCCTTCAAGAAACTTACCACCAGTGGATACCCCAGAGTAGGTGATTTTCCAACAACCACCAGAGGAATTCAACGAAGAGGGACCCATGGAACGAGACAAAGGTGTGCGACGGCGCCTGAGTGATGCCAGCGAGGGACGAAGGCCTAAACCTCATAGAGGCATGCCTCGGAAATCATGTGGGTGTCTAGAGACCTAACTACCCCACAATGAGGATCTTCTACCCTTGGAAGCTTCTAGAAGGGTTAATTTCAGGAGTTATCTGTTTAAGGGTTTTAGATGATCACTTAGTGGCTAGAGATCAGATCATGCTTTGTTATCTTGCTTAGGGTTGATCTTCTTGGATTAGCTAGGTCCTAGAGGATGAGCTCCTAGGGTAGCTCATACTATTTCCTAAGCAAACAAGTCAAAAGAAGATCAAGGCAATTCATCTTAACAAGCAAATCAAACTAGTACTAGGGTTACCATCAAGCCTAGCTTGAGGTAAGAATGGGTATTTTGAAAAGGTTGTGTTTTGAAGTAGATAACCCTTGGTATTTCTACCAAGAGTAGAGTTCAAGGTTTTATAAAAGGTTTTGAAATGCCTAGGGGTAAAAGTAGTTGGAACTTCTATCTTGGAAACATAAGTTGATTTTATCTTATAGATCTCCATAATTTTGTTAATGGAAGCTAGGAAAATAAGGGTTGTTGCAAAAGCATCTTGGCTCAGGTTTTTGAAATGCCAGAACATTTGAGAATATGTAAAATGAGTCAAGACAGTTTTGTTAAATAGCTTTTGCCAACTGATGGTGAGGTAAGGAGTATATCATCTACTACCCATTTAGATTCATAAGCATCAACAATCAAGCAAGCAAACACTGCATCACTAAACAAGAAAAAGTTTTGGTTCCCCCTGATTTTTGCATTCTGGACAGCTAATCGGGGTTGCTGAAAGTGGGATGTTACAATCGTTTTTCTTTCTTTCGCTTCACCATTTTGTGAACGTTAGCTGGGTGCCAGCGGTAGTACCAGTCGTGCACCGGTACTACCGGTCGTGCACGAATCTTTTCATAACGGGTAGATCAGGGAACCCTTTAAAAGGAGTTCATCTTCCCCTTCGTGGGCAACTTGCTTTTCTTGGTTCTTGGCTTTCTCTCTCCTCCATTGTTGACCTTGAAGAGCTTGCCCTCTCCCCTTCCCCCTCATATGATTCTTGCATCTTTTGAGGGATTTGAGAGAGGATATCTACAACCCCACCAAATGAAATCCCTTCTTTGTGAAGGAATCCTTGCGATCTAGATCTTGGAGAGTTTTGTGTTCTCCTCTTGTGTTCTTCCTCTATTATTCCCCCAATAGCTTTTGTAGCTTTGGTGGAATTTGAGAGTGAAGGACTTGCCTCTTGAATTTGGTGCATAGGTTTGAGTTCTCCTTGGAGATTCGGTGAGTTCAAGCTCTTGGGCTTGTTTCTCTTGGGTTCTTGGAACCCTAGACCGTTGTGTGGAGTTGTGGTGTGTTCTTGGGGGCTCTAATTGAGTTGTGGAGATTCCCCAAGCTTGTGGCCTGTTGTGGCTTTGTGGAGCCTTTGTGGCGTTTCTTGGGAGCCCTCCAATTGAGTTCTAAAGATAGACCCAAGCCTTGTACGGGTTCGGTGACTGCCCTCAAGTGTCCCATAGTGGGAAAATTCTCGATTTGATAGAGGATCAAAGGTTTTGGAATTGCCAAAATATCGAGAAGACATGCACTTGTGAAGTATTTAAGTGGGAGTTAAATAGTTTCCTAGTAAAATGTGTAAATGACATATTTGAGTGGGAGCTAGGAGGGTATTCTGGATCTCAGATATAGTAGCATATTTGAGTGGGAGCATGAAAACATTCTTGTATGTATGTATGACACGTAGTGAATGGTGTAATTAATATTGGTGATATTTAACAAGTAAATATTCTATGATTGAAGTTGAACGAATTAAACATTGAAATATATGGAGATAGATTGGTGTGTTTAGTAAGACATTAAAGTTGATATGTTTCAGTATGGATTCTGAAGCAAGTTCAGAATGTCCTAGATTGGATTCTGAAAAAGTTCAGAATAAAATAAGAAAGAAATGTTCTTACTTGTTAAACTAGGTGAAACATTAGGTATAGACAACAATGGTCAAAAGAACAATAGAGATGATCTTCATCTCATATGTCTCGGTCATAAGTTCTTCTATATAAGCAGATTGTATACTTGAAAAAAAATGTGACCCACATTCTTAATGAAAGAAAAGGTTTAGAGTGATTCATGAATCACTAAACCAGGATTAAGCTTATTGTCAGGCATTTAAAGCAAAGGGAATGATCTACATAGATTAAGAAGTAGGCAACTACTTCATAAATGAATAGTATGGCAATTTTGGCTAATGGAGTTTAACTTCAACTGAGTGTGTATCTAGTGTGCGTGACAAAATTGAAAGTTCAATTGACTGATTGATCATCATTGCAAACACAAGGAAACAAAGTCTCACTTTGTCGCAAATATAATACTTCGATACATTATGTGATAATGTTGTGAGTGTCGAATTGGGTGACATTAATGATTTTCAAAACATACGGATATGGTAAAATAGGTCAAAAGGACAGGAACTTTTCCACAAGAAAGCATGATCAAAAATCACACTATATGATATTGTGTTTTATGATCAGTTACAAATGCAAGCTAGACTATTTGTACTCTAATGCAAGTGGGATACTGAAGGGGATATTCCCTAGAGTCAAATAATAAATCATAATATGTTATAACTATATCAAGGGGAAACATTGATACAGGTGTGTTATGCAAACAAACCAGGTCCCTAGTTGCCTCTATATGTACTAGCTTGTTGGGCAACCGATGATCAAGGTTACCTAACCATGGAGCATTTATGCCAGTTGACAATGAGGTCATGACATTGGAAAATGGCATGACAGACATTACCCATATAAGTATTATAGTGTGATCAAGTCACAAGATTTATCATTGCAATAGTTAGAAACTAAGAGACCTTCTCCTCAGATCGTGAGGTCATGCTTAATCACTGTCATCGAGGCTGCTTAGACTGCATCAACCGTCACACCGTAACATGGTGGCTATAACAGTGTATATTGGGTATTCTAGAGGGACATCTTGAGGCGTGTGCATCAAGATCAGGATTTGTTCTCCCGGGTGACGGGAAGATACACTAGGCCCACTCGGTGACATTGCATCCAATAAGATATAGCGAATGACTAGGTCATGAGGATGTGATATCACGGTAACAAGTTAAGTAAACTTGTCGGTAACGAGATTGGTGATATGATGTCAATGATCAAATCTCGGTCAAGTTATATCATATAAACAAAAGGAATTAGACTCAAAGTTTGTGGTTCAAATGACAGAACTTCGTGGAATGCATGGGGGTCATTATGGGTATCCTGGTCCCGTTGATGATCACTAATATGATCATGTATGTGACATTCCTGAACCGTAGGGTAACACGCCTAAGGGTCTTATGACGCTTGAGATCATTATGGAATCATTGGGATCACAGTCGGAAAGAAGAGAGAAAACCATAAGTGTTCTGGGTAAAGTCTAAAGATGTTAGAAGTGATCAAAAAGGAGTTTTTGATCATGAGGAAATGTTTAAATATATTTTTAATATTAATTATTGGAATTGATAATAAAAATAATTGTAGGAAACTTCCACTAATAGGCCAAACCCCCGAAGGGAAAAGGCCCAAAGGGAAGCCACACATGGGCAGCCGCCGCCTAGGGCACCCTCTGGTCGGGCCTAGGGACACCACGCGAGGCGAGCGGGCGGGGCCCACCCAGTCAGTCACGACTGTTTCCTTGGGCCGCATGCACATGGGCGGGTGGGGCCCACCCGGGACAATCACCATCGCCGTTGCCGCCTCCTTGGCTGTCATGTGGCCTCCTCCTCCTTTAGTCCCACTTTGCCAGCTAGAAATGTGGGGTGCCTCCTTTTCCCCTATGTAAAGAGGGGAATATGTGAGGGAAATACAACAAATAAATTGGGAAATTTCAAAGGCATTTTTACTTAGGGATTTCCCCCCTCTCTCTCTCGTTGAATCTTGTGTGCATGATTCCGAGAAGAACTACGCGCGTTGATATGTCTTAAACGTATCTATAATTTTTGATGTTCCATGCTTGATTAGTATCTACTTTCTTATGTTTTGTTCTCACTTTGAGGTATTTTTTATACATTTTCTGGGACTAACCTATTAACGAGATGCCACAGTGCCAGTTGCCTGTTTTCTGATGTTTTTGGTTTCAGAAAAGCTAGTAAGGAAATATTCTTGGAATTGGACAGGACAAAAGCCAAAGTCAGTATTTTACCCGAAGCAACATGGAGTCCAGAGGGGAGACGAAGTGGCGCACCAGGGCGGCCACACCTAGTGGTCGCGCGGCCTAGGGGCGCCACCAGGGGGTGTGGGACCCCTGGTGCTCCACCAACCTTGCCCCTTCGCCTATAAAAGCCTCCCGGGACGAAAACCCTAAGTACCCGATCAAAATTCCATGAAAGAGTCTATAGCCGTCGTCATCTCCATCCCTAGATCAGGAGGGATCTGAAGCTCTTCCCAGCACCCTGCCGAAGGGGAGAGATCACCCTGGAGGCATTCTTCATCAGCATGCCTGCCTCCGGTGTGTTGCATGAGTAGTTCATCCTTAGACTACGGGTCCATGTAGTAGCTAGATGGTTGGTTCTCCTCCTTTGTGCTATCATGTTTAGATCTTGTGAGCTCCGTTCATGATCAAGATCATCTATTTGTAATCTTACATGTTGTGTTTGCGGGGATCCGATGGATATTGAGATGTTATTTTAGACTGATTATTGATTCTATCATTTCTATGTTATTTGTGATCTTGCATGCTATCCGTTGTTTGTAACTATCTTGGCCAAGTAGATGCTTGCAACTCCAAGAGGGAGTATTTATGCTCGATAGTGGGTTCATGCCTCCAGTAATCTGGGGAAGTGACAGAAATCTCTAAGGTTGTAGATGTGATGTTGCTACTAGGGAGAAAGCAATAATCTTTTGTCCATGGGGCAATCATATTGTTTACTTTACACACTTTGCTTAATGCAATTATCTGTTGCTTGCAACTTAATATTGGAAGGGGTTCAGATGATAACCTGAAGGTGGATTATTAGTCATATATGCAGTTGGATTACGGTCTATGTATAATGTTTTAATGCCCAATCAAATCTCATAGGAGTCAAAATGTCTAGTATATGCATTCTATGCTTTCTCGAATCTGTCAATTGACCCGCTGTAATTTGTTCACCCAACATGTTATCTATCTTAAGGAGAATCACCTCTAGTGAACTATGGACCCTGGTCCATGCTTTTATCATTGCTATACCTTCTATTGTTACTATTTACTGTTTACTTTCTGCAAACAATTACTATCTTCCACACAATATGTTTAATCCTTTGTTTTCAGCAAAACCGGTGAGATTTTCAACCTCACTATAAGTTGGGAGCAAAGTTATGTGGTTGTGTTGTGCAGGATTCCAAGTTGCTAGCAACACCTTGCAGTTGTTTCCTTGCTCCTACTGGTTTGATAACCTTGGTTTCATAACTGAGGGAAAACTTGCTGCTGTGCTCATCATACCTTCCTCTTGGGGTTCCCGACGAGCTCTACATTTTGAGCCATCAAGCACCTTTTCTGGCGCCGTTGCCAGGGAGTCAAGGACAGCTTCACAAGGGGAGTCCCTCATAACCAATCTATTTACTTTGTTGTTTTTTGTTTTTCTTAGTTTATTTCTGCTTAGTTTACTTGTTTCTTTTACCAAAAAACACAAAAAAAAATTATACTAGTTTGTTTCCTTTTATCAAAAGAACACAAAAATGACTATTCTTGAAAACACTAAGTTGTGTGACTTCACTAGCACCAACAACAATGATTTCATGTGCACACCTATTGCTCCACCTGTCCCCGAAGCTGCTTTCTTTGAAATTAAACCCGATTTGCTCAATCTTGTTATGAAAGAACAATTCTCTGGTGCTGGTACTGATGATGATGTTGCTCACCTTAATAACTTTGTTGAACTTTGTGAGATGCAAAAACATAGGGATATAGATGGAGATATTATTAAGCTTAAATTGTTTCCTTTCTCTTTGAGAGGAAAAGATAAAGAATGGTTGCTATCCCTACCTAGAAATAGTATTGATTCCTGGATTAAATGCAAAGATGCTTTCATTGGAAAATAATATCCTCCTGCTAAGATTATATCTATGAGAAGTGAAATAATGAAATTTAAACAATTTGATAATGAACATGTTGCTCAAGCCTGGGAAAGAATGAAATCTTTGGTAAAGAATTGTCCCACTCATGGACTGACTGCTTGGATGATTATCCAAACCTTTTATGCATGACTGAATTATTCTTCAAGAAATCTATTGGATTCTGCTGCTGGAGGCACCTTTATGACCATTACTTTGGGAGATATAACAAAGCTCCTTGATAATATGATGGTTAACTATTCTGAATGGCACACTGAGAGAGCTCCACAAGGTAAGAAGGTAAATTCTGTTGAATAAACCTCCTCCTTGAGTGATAAAATTGATGTTATTATGTCTATGCTTGTTAATGGAAAAACACATATTGATCCAAATCATGTACCCTTAGCCTCTTTGGTTGCTCAAGAAGATCAAGTTGATGTGAACTTCATTAGAAATAATAATTTTCACAACAATGCCTATAGGAATAATTTTGGTGATAACAATTATAGGCCATATCCTCCCAATAATGGTAATGCTTATGGAAATTCCTACAACAACAATAGAAGTGCACCCTCTGAACTTGAAGTCATGCTTAAAGATTTTATTAGTAAACAAACTGCTTTCAATAAAACCGTTGAGGAAAAACTTTCGAATGCTGAAAAAAAATCATCTTTGTCTGAAGCACAATCTTCTTTGATTAATAAAATGGCTGCTAAACCTGAAACTATGGAAAAACCCTTTGCTGCTACTAATGCCATACAAGTTAGAATTGATGAAAATGTTAGATTGTTAGCTAAATTGCATGCTAAGTGGGAAAGAGAAGATGAAATTGCTAGAAATAGTAGTATTTGTACTATCACCACCACTAATGTTGATGCTAGCAAACCACATGAAGGCCCCGTTAATATGGGAGACAATAGTTCTACTACCTTGGATGGTAATTTTGATTTTGATATTGATGGTTGCAATATTTCTGAAGTAATTAGGTTCCTACAAAAGCTTGCTAGAAGTCCTAATGCTAGTGCTATGAATATGGCCTTTACAAAACACATTACTGATGCTCTCATGAAAATTAAATAAGATAAGTTGAAACATAAAGCTTCTATTCCTAGGAAATTATAAGATGGTTGGGAACCCATCATTAATACGAAAGTGAATGATTTTGATCTCAAAGATTTAAGTGATCTTGATAGTAGTGTCTCTATTATACCTAGAAGGATTTATGAAATACTTGATTTGCCACCATTGGAAGATTGTTATTTAGATGTCCAACTTGACGATAATGCTAAAAACAAACTCATGGGGAGTATTAATGATGTTCTTATTATGGTTAACAATACCTATGTTCCTGTTGATTTCTATATTTTGGATGTTGAATGCAATGCTTCTTGTCCTATTACCTTGGGAAGACCTTTTCTTAGCACAGTTGGTGCTATTATCGATATGAAGGAAGGCACCATTAAATATCAACTCCCATTTAAGAAAGGTATAGAATACTTACCTAGGAAGAGAAAGAAGATATTTTTGCCTCTCCTATTAAAAATAAATTTGGTCTTAATGCTTCTTCATTTGAAAATACTTGAATCTTGCTTCCTATGCCTAGCTCAAAGGCGTTAAAGAAAAGCACTAATTGGGAGATAACCCAAATTTCTATTCAGTAAGTTTTTCATTTGTTGAGTCTTGAAAGTTATTACTTCTGTAATAACCTCTCCTTATCCTTTTTGTGTGGTTTTTTACCAATAATAACCTCTAATGAGAGAGAAGTAAGACTTGGGAAAGTTTCTGTCCCGAAACAGATTTTTGTGCTCCACTAAAAACATTCGTGAAAAATATCGGTACGTCGGATTGAGTTGTAATTTTTTGTGCTTCTGCCCCATGTTATTATCTAACTTTCGTTAGTTCAGAACTTTTCAATTTGAGCAACAGAAGGTCTTCGAAAAAATTGGTTTTTACCTGCTGGTCTGTTTTGACAGATTTCTGCCATTATTTGCATTTGCCTCTTAATCTCTTTCTCTTTGAGTTCTCTTTGATCACTTGATCTTTGGCCAATTATCTTGAAACACTAATGTTGCTAATGAGGATTGTGTGAAGTTTTGTATGAAGGAAAATTTTCAAGTGTAGGAGAAGAATAATGTGATAAGATGAAGTATGGACAAATGCTCAAGCTTGGGGATGCCATCCATGTCACCCCAAGAAATATTTAAGAAGTACAAGCGTCAAAGCTTGGGGATGTCCAAGGCATCCCCTTCTTCATCAATAAAAATCACAGGTTTTCTTCCAAACACTTCATTTTTATTGTTTCTTGCACAATTCTGTTGTTCTTGGAGCGTCTTCGTTTTTGCTTTTAGTTTTCTTTTGTTTGGTTTGCTTAAATAAATTTGATGACCCCCTGCATTCATATATGATATTTCAAATAAGTTGATTGGTGTTGGAAAAAGAGTAGGAAAGTTCATAAGTGGTACAAAAGGAGTTTTGTTTTGACCGTGGCATAGACTTTTTCATGTCATGTTTGATATTGCTTTGACTTTATGCTTAGTAATTATTGATGTAGCATGACTTGTTCCAACCAATTGAGATTGCATAATGCGCCTTGAAAGAACCATGCGTCGTTTTAGCATACAAAAGCATAATATTGTGGTATTCTCCTTCGATGCTTTATTTGGGTTGACTTGGCACATGCTTACACCATGTTAAGACTATGTATTAGTCACCTTAGCCTCTATGATCATTTAGTTTTTTGACTTGTAATATCACTTTATGCTTTAAATTAATAATGTTTTATCACTTTGCATGATTATGGCCATTAGTGCTCTCTTAGTTGGTCGCTCTCAGTCTTTTGTTAAGCCTCCGCATGTACTAAGTATGAGTTCCACTCATGCATCCAACTCCCAAGAAAACCAAGTTATTCAAAGGGTCCACTATAAATTACTATGCATGGTGTGTTACACCATTCCAAGTATATTCATGCTTTTATCTACCCTTCCAAATTATTATGTGAAAGAATAATGATTAAGGCTCTCACGAACTTGATGGCACACTTTACTTTCTTGCACTTAATAAATTTGAACCATTGCGTCCATCTATGTTGCGTATATGCTTGCACTTTATAAGTTGAGAATTAGCAGAACCATGTTGTCATGGGGAACGTTTTCAACATTGCACTTATTATTCGGTTGATATCATGTTCTTTTGTTTATGGATCCCGGCGGTGTGAAATAAAAGGGGAGCTTGTAATCTTATGGAGTTTGTATATGTGTTAGGGAAACGCCTAGATGGCTAGCCTAAGCCATGCCTAATCATGGTGGAAACTTGTAGCATAACCATAGTGAGCATTCTGTGAAGCATCCTCATTAAAAACCTATGCAAATAGCAAATAAAAAGATCGCTGAGATGCTCATTGTCTGTTGCCTTGTCATTTTGATATGGGATAACTCATGTATCATGGGGCAAGGGGTACCCCGTTGGTGGTTCTCCATGATACACATGTACTTATAATTACAAGAACTTACTTGTGACTAAAGTTGAGTAGCATGAGGTCCGGGACTTGTAGGCAAGGGGCATGAAACTTGCAAGCATATCCTCATATTTGTTCACTTTAACCTTAATCACCTAAAAGATGCTTATGATAATGGTAATGAGAGCTGAAAGCTAATAAGTACCATAATTTTTGGAAGCTCTTTATGAAACTTGAAATCTCTGCTTATGAAGGGCCTTACTTTTTACTTTTATGTTGAGTCTCCATCTTCTATCTTTATGCACCAATTGAGAGAGCATAGTGACCATTCTTAGTTTAATGTGCATTGTTCCAAAACTTGTTGATTGATTCATAACTGTGATATTGCTTGTTCTTAAATTATTTGTATCTAGTCACCCTTATGAACTTTGAAGGTGTCCTATGCATTTATGTTTTGCTATATCATGAAGGACAAGCTGAATACCATCCATATTATGTTTTCTATATGTGAAACAAACAAATGTATTTTAATGCATTGTTATTCATGAATATTTTGTTTGTACCTTTTTCATGTTACAACATAGTTGCTATGTCTTATTGTTAGAACTCTGTCTTTTATGTTCATGCTTAGAGTACTTTGATCCTAGCTATCAATGCTTTACGAATATGATGGTGCATGTCACCTCAAAAATTATTCTTTTTATCACTTACCTACTCGAGGACGAGCAGGAGTTAAGCTTGGGGATGTTGATACGTCATAAACGTATCTATAATTTTTGATGTTCCATGCTTGATTAGTATCTATTTTCTTATGTTTTGTTCATACTTTGAGGTATTTTTATACATTTTTTGGGACTAACCTATTAACAAGATGCCACAGTGCCAGTTGCCTATTTTCTGTTGTTTTTGGTTTCAGAAAAGCTAGTAAGGAAATATTCTCGGAATTGGACGGGACAAAAGCCAAAGTCGATATTTTACCCAAAGCAACACGGAGTCCGGAGGGGAGACGAAGTGGCGCACCAGGGCGGCCACACCTGGTGGTCGTGCGGCCTGGGGGCGCCACCAGGGTGTGGGCCCCCTGGTGCTCCACCGACCTTGCCCCTTCGCCTATAAAAGCCTCCCGGGACGAAAACCCTAAGTATCCGATCAAAATTCCACGAAAGAGTCTGTAGCCGCCATCATCTCCATCCCTAGATCAGGAAGGATCTGAAGCTCTTCCCGACACCCTGCCGAAGGGGAGAGATCACCCTGGAGGCCTTCTTCATCACCATGCCTACCTCCGGTGTGATGCGTGAGTAGTTCATCCTTGGACTATGGGTCCATGTAGTAGCTAGATGGTTGGTTCTCCTCCTTTGTGCTATCATGTTTAGATCTTGTGAGCTCCGTTCATGATCAAGATCATTTATTTGTAATCTTACATGTTGTGTTTGCGGGGATCTGATGGATATTGAGATGCTATTTCAGACTGATAATTGATTCTATCATTTCTATGTTATTTGTGATCTTTCATGCTCTCCGTTGTTTGTAACTATCTTGGCCAAGTAGATGCTTGCAACTCCAAGAGGGAGTATTTATGCTCGATAGTGGGTCCATGCCTCTAGTAATATGGGGAAGTGACAGAAATCTCTAAGGTTGTAGATGTGTTGTTGCTACTAGGGAGAAAACAACAATCCTTTGTTCATGGGGCAATCATATTGTTTACTTTACACACTTTGCTTAATGCAATTATCTGTTGCTTGCAACTTAATACTGAAAGGGGTTCGGATGATAACCTGAAGGTGGATTATTAGTCATAGATGCAGTTGGATTACGGTCTATGTATAATATTGTAATGCCCAATCAAGTCTCATAGGAGTCAAGATGTCTAGTATATGCATTGTATGCTTTCTCGAATCTGTCAATTGACCCGATGTAATTTATCACCCAACACGTTATCTATCTTAAGGAGAATCACCTCTAGTGAACTATGGACCCCGGTCCATGCTTTTATCATTGCTATACCTTCTACTGTTACTATTTACTGTTTACTTTCTGTAAACAATTACTATCTTCCACACAATACGTTTAATCCTTTGTTTTCAGCAAAACCGGTGAGATTGACAACCTCACTGTAAGTTGGGAGCAAAGTTCTGTGATTGTGTTATGCAGGATTCCAAGTTGCTAGCAACATCTTGCAGTTGTTTCCTTGCTTCTACTAGTTCGATAACCTTGGTTTCATAACTGAGGGAAAACTTATTGTTGTGCTCATCATACCTTCCTCTTGGGGTTCCCAACGAGCTCTACATTTTGAGCCATCACGCGTAAGAGATGACACCACCCTATCGCGCTGCTGGATTCTAGTTCCAGAAGGTCTAATTCCGCATCTCGGCTGGATCGGGAAGAACTGAGGTCATCGTCGGGCACCCAGATGTGTGCGAAACCTCGGAGGTGCTGCCACTTGTGGCACCGGAGCTGTCGAGCAAGAGCCAGGAGGTGACGTGCGAGGAGCAACGATCTTGAGGTCAGTTACGAGTACGACTACATCGTCAGTGTTTCCACAAACGTAAAACATTTTCGGTCTACAAGGGTATTTTACCGAAATCTCTTTCCCGTTCCTGCATGAACTCATAGATAGATCTTGGCAATGGTGTTGAGCTAGCTAGGATTTTTTTTATTTTCTGTTGCGAACCCCTTCATGTAGTAATGTTGAACTTCGTCTATTTAGTTGTATTCCTATGCTACTTGAAGTATGTATGAACATGTAATGTATTTGATGTGTTGGACCATTTGTGTTGTTGTGCTAAATGTAAGTTTGAACCTTTGTCACTTGGCTGTTTGCTTTCGCTAAGTGTGTGGAACCATTTTCAAATTGTTTCATGATATTTCCATTCATTTGTAAGGCATGCACAAATGTTTCTACATTTGTAATTATTTTCCATTAATTTATAAGGCATGGATAAATTGTTTCTAAACTACTAATGATTTTTCATAAATTTACAAGGCATGGATAAATTGTTTCTAGATTATTAATGTTTTAACATAATTTATAAGGCATGGATAAAATGTTTCTAGATTCTTAATATTTTTCATAAATTTATAACCCATGGATATTGTTTCAAGATTTTTAATATTTTTTTATAAATTTATAAGTCATGGATAAATTGTTCTCGACAACCTTTTTCTTAAGCTTTAAAATGACCCTCAAGAGTTCTCGACAACCCTATTCTTCGGCTGACAATCCTCAGGCTAAACGGTGGGTCCCACACACCTTCACCACGTCATCCCTAGCGATGGGTCCTACTTCAGAAATCGTTGTTAACACGGCCAAATGCGGCATCAGCGCTCACTGAGAGCAGTGAGCGCAATCCTGATGGACTTTTGCAAAATGAGGGAAACCGGTAGTTTTTTAAATGTCGCGCGAATGTGGTTGTCTTTTTTGCAATTTACTCTGACAGACAGGGCCAGGCCCACTGTTGTACCAAATGGGTGGCCCACACAGGGCCCCAAAATTTGGGGGCTCCAAAATTTTATATAGTCCTACTATATATATTTACTAGAATGAAAAAATAGGTAGAATGGGCCTTATACGCATTAGATGGGCCGCACAAACTGCCACCTAGTGTGTTTGTGTGGTGGACTTCTTGGCTTCTCGCTAACCTGGCAAGGGGCATCGATTGCTCCGATCGATCGACGAACGTGGCCAGCAGCAAACGGCCAAAATGCTACAGAAAAACAGGGTCCCAGATACGCACGGCTCCACCTGAATCCACACGAGAAATACATGGTTACACCGAGTCGTCGACACAGGATTAGGTCGTAGGTTCCCGGTCGTAGATCACCAGGTGAGTTCCGATTTTGTTTTCTGTTTCTCTTTGATCACTTGATCACTGATTGTACCCTCACTGTGATCGGCACCGCTAAAGGTTAGGACTAGGATGTTTATCCTAAAAGAGTGATGTTGTTCAAATAAACATTATGCATCCGGAAGTTGATTAGGTATGATACTTAACATATCAAATTACAATATAAGATATTATGATATATATATATATACACATTATAGTTGTTAAATAGTACTAGTAAGCGTGCTCGTGCAACGCACGTTCTAACATAAAATCCTTGAAATTTTGAGACTAAATTTAAATATATTACATACATCTATATGTACATGCTATTCAGAATGGAAAATACCATCATTAATATATGATATGGTCTATAGATGCTTATGCCCGGTAAGCTAACGCCCAAGGATGTGATTCATCAATTTCTAAGCTAAATCTCTAGATTGGCCTATGACGTCCATATGATTGGTGGCCTATGTAGTTTTCGCTCAAAATTGCAACGACTGTATCTTGCACGCTTTTTTCCTAATGAGTCAGGTGTACGTGTGTCGGGATTGAGATATCGCTTCACGATGTTCTCCATGTGGAGGGTTACAACTTTTATGACTTGGCTACTGTTATGCTAATATTCAGGGATTGTTCATAATCCAATATGCATGCTTGGAATTATAAATTGTGGGTTTGGTTTGCAACAATGGACAAGTCGCTTGATCGCAGGACTTCAATCTTGATATGTACTTGTCATATAGTTACACCGCTCCCACCGGATCACCAAGCTTGCTATCACGTTGTAAGCTTTGGTGCAGCAATAATCCTCGCTCATCCTTGAATAGCTCCAAAACCATGTAGAACCAGCTCATAACTTCTCTATATTTTCCCATCCTCTGCAGTGATGCACCTAAAAAATCATCACTCAGTTATTTTTTACAAGTATTTAAGGTTAATTTATGATGTCACAAAATGAAGCATATGAAAATTGAATAAAAAAGTGAAATATACCAACTACTATTTAACAATAGTATGTTCTTAAAAAAATTATTGGCATACGGAATTGTGAATGTCTGATTTATAAAAGCAAACATACATGCAGATAAGATCAATCGTATGTTGACAATAAATATAAGTGCAAAATTCAGCATCTATTGGAATAAATAGGACAACTTATTACTTGACAATTGCTTATTCACCAAGAAAGTTTGCAAAATAAATCTTTTGTACTATATATAAATGCAGAATAGTTTAAAGTAAGAATAATATAATTGTCTGCAGAAGTAATTAAAATAAAAGGAGGTGCAAAATGCAAAATATATGATGCATGATGGTCTATTGGTGATTATCAGGAACAGATTAATCTAATCCAAAATTCCCAAATATAGAGAGTGCGCCATACAAGGCACACTGATGAATCTAAGCATGTCATTTGCAAAATGGAAAAGGACAGAATAAGTAGATAATTCCAGTCAGCAAGTAGTAAAAAGCCATAAAATCTTGAAATTAAACATAGATTCATTGGTTAGATTTAAAGGGAACAATTCATGATCTTCTCCCACTTCTCACTCTTAACCAACAATAATTCAGAAATTACATTGTACCCCCGGAATCTCAGGGAGCTCATGAAAGGGTAGATTGACGTCCAATATATCTTTAGATAAACACATGGTAAGTAAACCATCGACGGACCATTATGGAAAATATTCATATATAGTCTAAAAACCAGATCACCAACATTGGCGAATTTGATCACGAAAAAATTGCAGGCCATCTCCCACTTATTTCCTATATCCAGTGACATTTCAGAATATACAATTTTTTCATATAATCTCAAATCAAAACACCAACACAGGTGAATTTGGTCAAGGCATAATTGTAGGCCATCTTCCACTTATTTCCTTATACCCAGCAACAATTGAGAATATACCATACTTAAAATTTTTACAGACCCATTGCCAGATCTTCATTCTCTTTGGTGCTATTAATTAGCCTAACAAGTGCAACGCCATTCAAATAACCTTCAGCTCCATGAGACCATGGACACAAGCAGCATACCGCATCAAATATATGTTCATCCCCATAGAGCGTAAGAACCAATAACAAAACATGGCATCAAAGTTGATATTTAGCGCAGAAAATCAAACACCCAATTTCCCAAAGCAGAACAGGTACAGTGGAGCCAAAAATTAAGGCTTATTTTAGCATGCATCGCATGGCAGGCACGGTACAAAACCGGGATAGCGAAAAGAACCTATCACTCCATTATTTGCCTAATCCAATACTTTAACTAGGATGCGAAAATTAGGAGCCAAGCATGACAACACGAGTACCTTTTAGGCGTGAGAAGATGGGATGGCCATGGAAGCGGCGAGCGAGCTCGAGAACTATCTGTGGCCTGATCTCGAGGATGGCTTCGTTGGGGCTTGAGTCCGTCCTTTACAATCTCGAGGACAGGTCAAAGAGGCCGGCCCTGTCGGATGCATCTAGGAAGAGGTCATGGAGGAGAGCACCAGATGGAGGCACGTGGTGGGGAGAAGTTGAGAGAGATGCGAGCGGCAGGCGAGCATGGCGATAGCCCTGTGTACATCTTATGGGTGCGTTGGATTGACTTTCATGAGCCTAATCATACGGTGGTAATAGCCCCGTGTACTTATGGGGTGCGTTTAGAAAAAATAATGTTTACTCTTTTATTAGTAAAGACAGAGATAAATTTCTAGTAAGACAGGGTCTATTTTAAGGTTTCATGAGCCTAATCATACGGTGGTAATAGCCCCGTGTACATCTTAGAGCAAGTACAATAAGGTCCAGTCAGCAGACTATAGGACTTAAAATAGTATATTTGTGCTTAGTTGGATGAGAGAGAAGAGGAGTGGGTGCTTAGTTAAGAGCCAGCTGCAGCACGTGCTCCTAGGCACTATGTGAGAGTGAAAAGTGGGTCATACATTAATAAAGTATATTTTGACATCTAACTATTGTACATGTTGGCTATTAGATTGACTCTAGATGACATGGACATGGCTTATAGCCAACAACTGGCTCTACTATTGTCCTTGCTCTTATGGGGTGCGTTTAGGAAAGATA
This sequence comes from Avena sativa, assembly GCA_916181665.1. Lineage (NCBI taxonomy): Eukaryota > Viridiplantae > Streptophyta > Magnoliopsida > Poales > Poaceae > Avena > Avena sativa. Next base: position 563,263,072 of record OV702288.1, read on the forward strand.
ATGCTTACTCTTTTATTAGTACTCCCTCCGATCCATATTACTTGTCATTGAAGTGGATGTATCTAGCACTAAAACATGTCTAGATACGTCTATTTCAACGACAAGTAATATGAATCGGAGAGAGTAGTAGAGACAGAGATAAATTTCTAGTAAGACAGGGTCTATTTTAGGGTTTCACACGGGGTCTTGGATTTTGCCGACTCGGCCCTGCTGATGACAAAGGCATGGGGCGATCACTGGATCAAAGTAGAGGCCAGATCAATTAACACGCATCAACGGGTACGTCTGAACTCTGAACTGCATAGCGCATTGGTGAATCAGGACATTCGGGAGTGCTACGTGTTTGTCCTAGGTACCGCCTGCGCGAGCGTCCGCGTGCGGCGGCGAGTCACTTCCGTGCCACGCCCACACGATGTCGCCCAGCGACGGCTTGAGCTCCTGCTTGTAGAAGTCCCGAAACTCCAGCGAGTCGCCGCCCGTCTTCCTCATCTCCACCACGTGCACCGACGGCGCCACCTCGAAGATCTCCGCCTCCAATGCCAGTACCCCGTTCCGGCCGTCCTGGCTCCCCTCCAGCTCGACTCCCCCTTTGTCCTTGTTGAGCTTGAAGCTGAACCTCCCCGCCTCCGCGATCTTCCCCAGCTTGGAGACGATCGCCGTCGCGGTCTCCTTGGTGGTGAACCGGGCCTCCAACCTGTGCTCCCCGCCGTCGAACATCTTGGCCAGGTCCAGCGCGTTGGACCGCGAGATGATGTCGAAGGCGTTCATGCTCTTGGCCCTCACACGGATGGTTGGCGAGGGCGTGGATCTTTTCCGTTTCCGGGTGCTGTCATGTTCGTCTTCGTCGTCGTGATAGGATTTGGTTTCCTTGCGGAGGAACTCGGCGGCTTCACTCGTGACGAGGGGCTTGTCGTCGAGGGGGCTGGGCTCTTCCCGGAACCAGGTCCTGGCCATGAGCTTGGCGACGGTGATCCGGGTCTTGGGGTTCGGGTCGAGCAGCCGGGCGAGGAGCTTGCGCGCGTCTACGGAGAACCACGCGGGGCACTTGTAGTCGCTGCGCGCGATCCTCTTGTACAGGAGCGCTTCATTGGCGCCTTTGAAAGGGAGTTGGCCGGCCAGGAGCACGAAGAGGATCACGCCGCACGACCAGACGTCTGCCTTTGCGCCGTCGTAGCCACGCTTCTGGATCACCTACGCACACATGGCAGTATGGCACATCGTCAATAACACCAAGAAAACATGGACACACGGTAACTATTTACACACTTCTTTCATTGTATGGAACGTATACCTCAGGAGCGACGTACGCCGGCGTGCCGCACGTCGTGTGCAAGAGGCCGTTGCCACGAAGGCGGGAGGCGCCGTCGGCCAGCGCGCTGAGCCCGAAGTCAGAGACCTTGAGGTTGCCATGCGCGTCGAGCAGGAGGTTCTCGGGCTTGAGATCGCGGTGGTACACGCCGCGGCTGTGGCAGAACTCCACGGCCGTGATCAGCTGCTGGAAGTAGCGGCGTGCCACGGGCTCCGTGAACCGCGTGCTCTCGGCGAGGCGCGCGTAGAGCTCGCCGCCGCTCGCGTACTCCATGACGAAGTAGATCCTGGAGCGCGTGGCCATCACCTCGTGCAGGCGGACGACGTTGGGGTGACGCACCCGACGCATCACGTCCACCTCGCGCTTCACCTGCTCCATCGTGCCGGACTGGCGCACGGCCTCCTTGTCGAAAACCTTGATTGCCACGGCCTCGCCGGTGGAAACGTTATGGGCCTTGTAAACCTTGCCGAAGCTGCCACGGCCGAGAAGGCGGCCGAGCCTGTACCGGCCCATGATCACTTGGGAATCTTTGGTCTTCTCCATGGCGGTGGCGACGGGGAGAAGTTAAAGGTGGGTGTTCCAAGTGATCATGGGCAAGGGTCCGCCTGGGCAAACGTCCGGACGAACACTGCACCCCTGTGCGTAGCGGTGAAGAGGATGGACGATCATCGGAAAGGGTAGTTGGGGTTTGATATGCATGTACGACGGGAACTGAGGCTGCAAACGGATAGGTGATTATTGGCCAGTGGTGTTGGAGGGGAACGAAATGAGGAACACCTTCAGCTAATTTTAGTCAAGTTCTTTAGTTACTCCTCTCTTTTCTCTGGGGTGGGAATTCTTAGTTTCCCACTATGCTAATTATATCTTGCGATTTCTCCTCTCGTGCCAAAAAAGAAAATCGGCAACCAAACAATCCGCACAATAGACATTTTGCGGGCACAGATTGTGCGGAGCCATGATCCCAGTAGGGGTGGAAATTGGTAGTGGATAATCCAAATTATCCAAGATTCGTATTTGGGAAACTAAAATGGTCATGATAATATCCGTATTCGGACGAACCTGGAAATAGATGTGGTAAATATCCGAATTTGTTTTACAGATAGTGGATGTGGTATTGAATTTTGAAAAAAATATGGATATGAAACTAGTAATATCCGTATCCGAATAAAGTTATGTTAGCATACTCTAATAATTGTGGTCTACTATACCAATTATCCAACCTTAAAAAGCTAAAAAAAGGTGACAGTTATTCTTTTGTGATTACTAGTACGAGTGTCCGTGCGTTGCTACGGCTTCACAATTAGTATTGCATATATATCAATAAAGTATATGCAAATTCACACGTATGGAAAAAAAGCTAGCTATAAGATATTTCAAACCCATAGTATTCACATATTTGAAGTACACTTTGATAACAAATATAATTTGATATCATTCAAATATAAAATAAACACTCGGACCAATTTAACTAATACAATAATATATACTCCTTGATACTCATTAGATATTGTCGCGCAATTTTATAGATATTCTCTTCTGCTTCGTTTTCACGGTACTTGAGCAAGTGCACCAAAAATTTCTTTCTTAATTCAAAAACATTCTGCATAAACAATACAGGTCATTAGCCTGAGTCTTTTATGTGAAATAAATAGAGTGAAACTAATTATCTTCAGGGATAACCTTTGTGTTTGCTCTCTTCGGTTTATTATGTCACACCTCAGAGCTCACGGTGGTGGTTTATTTTAGAACTTTGACAATATTGTCAACGACAAAAGTCGATACAGTGTGCTTTTTATATACTTAGGCATCTAGACGCTCCGAACAGAAAGTCCAGGCCTGTTTCGTTCCTTAAAATAAAAAGTTAAGCATGAGTAAGAAAGAAATTAAAAATTATGGTAAAAATAGTCTTTCAAAAAATACCACACGAACTTGCCACAAATCAAACCATTAATACATGAAAATGGAACCACGTAACTAAAAAAAAGGGATCAATCACGGATCTAGCACCTCACGGTAATTAAAAAATAAGAAAGAAATCAAGATCCACCGCGGCGAGAGCTTTGATATCACCTCGTCGTCCTCATTGTTCTCATGTCCAGCGACGTTAAAAAAAACAACCTAGACGTGTGCTATTAGGCGATAAAATCATCCTTCTAATCCTTTCGTAATCTAAGCAGTAATTGATGGCTGTAATTTCGTGTCACGGTCAGTTTGCATGTATTAGCTATGAGGCTCGATTAAATGTGATTTGGGCAACAATTAGAGAAGGATAATTGGGGTATAATTTGGCACAAATGGCTCATGTACCATTTATGCATTTTTTGATGTACAGAAACAATCCATGTGATAGTTACTTTAGTAAGTCTAAGGGAGTAATTTCGTGCTCAAGGATGAAAATAAATACCCTGAATTCCAAATATATTACAAAAATAACCGATGTATATTATCAAGAATCATCTATATGGACATGATTGATGAACGTGACTCAAGAATCATTTTGTATGGCTAGAACGGAACATAGTTGATACTGCTGCTACAGGAGGAAGCCATAAAATAGTCGAAATAAATTTGAAAGTGTCCATATGGTAACACCATGTGTAGAAAAAAGACAATTACCTCCTTCCATTATTCTGTTTCTTCCACAAATATCGGATCGTCACCTATGTCGGTGGGTTCTTTATGAGCATCGGCAATATTTATATTTCTTTCCGTCCCACCCATGACCTTCAAATATGGAACATATATCGAAGAAAAAATTAAGTATAAATTTGGAGGTGTATTATACGATAACATGCGTAGAAAAAAATAGAATCACCTCCTTTAACTGTGTAAAACTCGTTGAGTTTTCTATCTCTTCCACCAACATTGTATCGTCGTCTATGTCGACGGGTTTGTTCTGAGCGGCGGCAATACCTGTATCCGTTCCGTGCATGAGCTACAAACATAAAATATATATCAAATATAGAAATATAAATATTGGTAATATAGATACAATTAATTAGAGATAAAAAATATTATTATCTCGTTTCACCTGAATCTTTTTTTGGAGGGTGTTTCACCTCTTTTGATTCCGTCAAACTCGTTGTTCTTTTGTTCCCTTCCAACATTGTCATGTCGGGGCGGATTGTCTCCATGAGTTTACTTGATCTAAAAAATAGATTATAAAATAAAATAAAAAATTGAAAATGGATTTTTGATATAGTTGGAATAATTTCGTGTGGCCTTGTGGCTAGGTTTCCGATTCCTGAGTTTCCGGTTTCTGATATGCCCTCTCATTGTTCTTTCTAATCGAGATTTCTCCAACATCCACTAATGTAGCGGCAACAAATCGTTTTTTTCATACTTCGCTTTAGCCCCGACCCCTAGTTCTCCCTATTATTTCTCATGTACTGATTCGATTCTCAGAATTCCTAGGCTCGAGATTCTAAATCGAGCAGATTTGGCATCATCTACTAATTATATTCTCATCTACTATTATTTCCCATCTACTAATTAGCAAAATCAACTAACCAAACGAGTTGTGGAGGAAAAGACAGGCCCATCTAAGCGAAGCAACCAAATGCACGCACTCTCCACCAGAAGCAAACATGAGCGGACGGGAAGTTCTCAAAAAAAATCAGAGCGGATGGGAGACTGAGAAGACCATCGTTCCCCATTCATCTTCTCTCCACAGATGTCTGCCCGCCGCCGTTTGCTCCCCTCACCGTCCACGACTCTCTCTCGCCCTGCCGCCTGCTCTCCCCTCCCACTGCTCACCAGTCCTCCTCGTTCCCATAGCCACACATCATCTGCTTCATCTCCTACGAACTTACCACACAGAGCTTGCGCGTTGCCGTCGAAGGACCGGGTGATGGCTCTTGGTTGCGGCCACAATCGGCGCTGCAGCGTCCGCTCTTCCGCGAGGTCTTGGTTGCGGCCACAACTGGCGATGCGGTGTCCACTCTTCCGCGAAGTCTTGGTTGCGGCCACAACCGGTGCTGCGGCGCCTACTCTCCCGCGCAGCCGCAGTCCTCGATGTGCCGTAGCTGCCGGTCCCTGGTTCCCGAGCTTGATGGATTATAGGATGCGGCCGTCAAGGGCATGGCATTGAGGGCGCTATAGACTATGGGATCGAGGAATTTGTCAGCGGTTGAGGTAATCTCTATTTATCTCTATCTCTACTACTAATAAAGAGACAAACATGAATTTGCCTAAACGCAGCCCACATACTATACACAAACTAACTAACAAACACACAGTCAGACCCACTAATCAGATCTGGATACATTTAGCAATTACATATAACACGGACGGACTACTTATCCCACCAAAGTAAAAAAACAACGTCCCTCGCTGAAGAAACGGAAAATAAGGAAACTGACCACCGACGATCCCCTCACCCCAATCACCGGCCGGCGCCCTCCGCGATGACTCCCTCGTTGTGTTCCTGGATAGCTCCCTCGCCGCTTCCCTCATCGACCTACTGGATTCACGTCATCCTCTGTCGAGTCCATCTCCTCCGAGGAGATTGACGGTCTGCACCACGCGATGGCGTAGGAGGTGGCGAAGGCATCCGAGGATCAAGCGCGCAGGGTGGACGACGACCATGGGGAAATCCTCCTAGCGCCCTTCAACCCGTTCCCCGGCGACGACGCCCCACGACACCCCCGCTTCCCCACACTACGCCGCCTGCGGCGCTCCACTCTACGAAGCTCTAGGCCACCGGCGCCTCGCCACAGTCCGCCGCCGCCGCCAGCGCCTCCCCACAATCCGCCGCCGCTAGCGCCCAAGCAAAGCTACTCCCTGGCGCCTGCGGCCTGATCCCCCAACCTCTTCTCCACGCGCCCTCGTACTGGCAGCAACAGGCGTCGCCATCATGCAGCCTGACGTAAAAGACACAACGAGGTAAAAAAATCCCTTCCTGGAGACAGCGCAGCCTAACCAAACCGATGAATCCGTCAACTGCATCTCCATCAGCATAAAATTTGTGCTTTCGGGTACATAACCAACAAAATGAGAAGTGGTAGGTTATTAGTTTCATCTACTGTGTGTATTCTTGCACTGAATCAATAATGCCACTTCATCATTCTGAAAGGTTTATTGCGCTATTTTTTTTACTTCTAGGATTCAGGTGTGGTTAGCTGAATGCAATCAAAGAGGAATGCTCTCTCCCTTCAAGGTCTGAGCAGAATGGGTAAGAAAAATATTCAACTCATTTTGCCATGTTAATGCATATATAGGCCTACATGTACATGATTAATTTATCAGATAAGACTCAATTGGAGCAACTCATCGGATATCAGGATGGCACATATATTTTCCTGTGAATCAACAGTTAAGTCCTACTGTCCATTTAGTCTTAGGTATTGAAATAGAAATAAAGGAGTGATGTTAAGAAATATCCCCCCTAGCAAATCCTTATTTCAGGAAATTGATGTAGAACTAAATTTCCAGCTTCTTCAGTTCCATTGAAAACATTTTCTGATGCTGGCCATTTTCATATTGTACTATAGGATTCATGTTCCTTTACAAAGACAATTTGTCTTCAGAGGCCATTCGTGAAGGATACCTGGTATACATAGCCTCATATTGAAGCTTTATAATACGTCACCTGCTACTCTCTAGGATATATCTGTCATGCTTGATCTGAATTTATTCTATAATGATACTGCAATCTAGGACCTGCAGTAAGCTTGCACACCTCCAGTAGTAACAATAATGATAGCCTCTGAAGTTCGATTATACAGTATACAATTTAATAGTATTCGCATTGGAAGGCCGTCCCATGCACAAATTTAGAAACATATTAAAGTTCAGGTTTAATCGCTGATTAAACATATATGCAGTAAGCCGGTAACATACCATCAATAAATTGTGACCATTTGTCATTACTTTTTTCAGAAATTAGTGAATGGTTCACATATGAGACCCTTGAAGTACTTCTGTGTTTCTACGTATGTAAGATTTTGTGCATTGCTTCACCACTCATAAGTTCAGATAAATGTTGTTTGGATGTTTAATTAAGTAGTTCTTGATCAGACTAAAACGAGGTCACTATATAAGCTTGTACCCTGGCTAGTATGCCAGCCATGCATAGATAATCTGATGTCCTTATATTCATACATTAAAGGTTTTGGTATACTTTGCCAAATCATATTTGTAGCCGGCATCGTTTTCAAATGGAGATATTGGACTGTAAGAATTTCAAAGGTCAAAATCTTTGTCCACAAAGTGGGCAACTGCAGGTGGCAGAAACATGAAAAGCTGCATATGAATGCAAGATCACTCATGACAGGGAAAACTCATCATGGCCGAAACAGTACCTTAATTTTTTGAACTAATTGTTTCTTTATTTAAGGTTCATCATTTCATCTGTGATGCTATCAGTTCATATTATATGAAAAAAGGTATATAATAAAGAGTACTGATGCAAATACATAATATATAGTAAGCTACATTTGCACTTATCTCCTTGTTGCGTTGGTCGTTGCTTGTGTTTTTGAAGTTGGACAGTTTGTCACTATGCAGCTATTTCATTCATCTATACATCCTTCTTTAGAATGTTGCTTATAACCATGTCGGTTTGTAATTTGTATATTCAGTTATCTAGATAAGAGCACAACTGACTGCTATAGGCGCTCCAGCTGTAGGGAATTCTGCTACATGACTGGAGTAGTTGCACTAAAGGCTAGCCTGGGCATAAACCCATATGGCAGGGACAGTTTGAATTACAGCAGGAAGAGGAAAAGACGGCTGTTGTTGAAGCTTGGGCTGTTTCCATTCCAATGAACCGAAATCAGTAATTGGTCTTCAAGCATCCGAGCTCTTGCGGGATTAGGAAGGCAATCACCAATATTACCAGCTAGGAAGATACAGACTGTTATATTGAGAAATGTTGCTTTCTCAACCTGAAAGGACCCAATACATCCATCATCGATTGGAGGGAATGATCCATGGGGGCTCTCTCGGCTGGCAAATAGAAATATGCCCAATATGCTGATGCCGGTTTTAGGTAGGAATCCTCACCATTACCAGCAACAATCTTAAACATACTTTAGTCCTTCGGGCAGAGCGTTTCACATCCCAGGTAACCGATGTTGGAAAGTGTAGCTGTAGTTTGGACGCTGTGGCACTGCCAATGCAGTTTTTCCAGAATTTTATTGCGAATTTATAGCCTAATTTGGGTCAGGTGGTGTAGATTTCTGAAATTTTACCAGTATGTACCTTGTACTAGGTTTCCTTATACTCTACCTTAGGTTGGGAAGGAAAGCGGGTGTGGCTAATGCTAGATGTGCGCTGCCTTTGATTCAACTGAGGCCTAGAAAGGAGTGAGGTCAATTGTGCCACTTTTGGTTGGCCGTCAATTTGATTCCAAACATGTAGACCTACTCTACTCTAATCATCCAGTGAACAAACACTAAATCAGAAATGTTCCACGTCCATAGTATGCAACAACATTAGAACGAATCTCCGATTTTAGATCACTGCGATGAAACCATCAAGAAGTTCATCACTCAAGTTCAAAGCATATAAACTAACATAGGAAAACACGAAACCAACTTAGCATTCGATAGAATCGGGTTTCCAGAAACATCGTAACCTAAGCATGTCAACCTAAGTCCCAAAATGAACAACTCAGCAGACTATCTAGGTACAGGGTCTTTCACCCAGCATGTCCAGTTCCTTACGAGCATGCTTCAAAGATGTTCTAATGTGTTTGACCTCCTTGGCCTATAACTTTTTTTTGCGAAACCCAGTACAAACGCAGACGCTCACAAATACGCACATACACTCACCCCTATGAACGCACGCACACCCTACCCCTATGAGCACCTCCGAAATACCGAGTCTTGAGATTGATCCGATGGGTCTTGAGCTTGACGAAGTCATCACGGACGCCTCGCTATCGATGAGAACGTCGCCTCCCACTGAAGAATATTCCTTCTTTTATGAGACACCAAAGTATCAAACCTGAGGTTTGAACTCTGGTGGGCAGGGGGTGCCACTGTCCTCCTAACCATCCAACAACGGATTGATTCTCTTGGCTTGTAACTTAACTGTCAACAATTTGGCTTAATTAGAAGACATGCCTTGTAGAGGCGTGCGTTGCGCGTACACGTTTACTAGTATTGGCAGTTGTTGGGTCACAAGATCTTTCCTGTTTATTGTGATGATACGGATTTTGCTATATTTATTAACAGATCCGAGTACTTCCATATTATGGTGATGCTATTAGCGTGAGAAAATGTAGGATGTTAATTGATCTGGCCACTGATTTCTTACCAAGTCAAAACAATTAATTGGGAGATTGATGCCTTTGTATATACCTTATTTGATTAGAACCTAGTTGTATAACGGTTAGTCTTACTTACTTCGCCTCTTCATATTTAATTTGCACAGATTTCAGACAGTTTATATATACCTCTTATGCATGGTGTTCATATGATGGGTTTAATTCACATTCTTCACTAATTTGCTGTCACCATTGAACTTATATTGTTGGCAGTATCTTGATTTGCATCCCTCATATTTTCTCTCTACCACATCATTTATTTGGTTCCATATTATTTCGTTTTATCAAATACAAGGAGAAAAACTATGGCTCCAGTGGGGTAAGGTCTGGATTGACGTCAAGTTTCGCATTTACACCGGTTCAAGTAAGTTATTGCTTTAAACTTGAGTTTTTATATTTTTCCTAGATGAATAACATCTGTTCATTCAGTTCTGGAACCTGGATACCTACATATTTAGATGTTCATACAATTTAATGAGTACTTCAAACGTGTATGGTTTGGAGATTGAACGAAGTGTTTCCTTTACAATCGTGATAGTTTTATGCTTGAAAGTTACTGAAAACACTGTACTTATTGGTAACATCTAGTGTTTTTATGTCCTTTGTTTATTTTCTTGTTTAGGGAATGGAACTGCCAAATCCGTTGAGCCTAGGTAATTCTTGTTTAAGGCCAATAATCTGTATAAATTCCTTGCAACCAATGATTCAGTAAATAGTTAAGAGTTTTGAACAATATGACGTATATTACTTAGGCATTTGTAGTGAAAGGCAACCTACATGAGGGCAGTGATTTTCTATACAAAAAGACAACCTACATGAGGGAAGTGATCACACGAGGCCTTCTCCTAGATTTCTTTAGCAAAAGAACACTGTAGAGTAATTGGGATACATATTATATTTTAGATTCTACATAGTCTCGATTGATATAAAACCCAGTCATCTAGTGCAAGCTTTATGTTGGCAACCACAATAGAACAATGCATAAGAAAACCCATGTACTTCTACATTTATGAATTTCATGATTTGTAGTAAGTAGTTGATTTCTAGTGTTATGTAACTTGGATATTATCAATTTGTTTCCCCTGATCCGACACACAAAATTTGTTCTCGCAAGCAGGAACAAATTTGGCGCCAATTCCTTTGGCGAAGAACCTTCCAACCATTTGGATGTCCAACAGATATATGTCTTTCCATTTCCTAGGGATATGGTAGTGCAAGAATTGAACAACTATCTATTAGTTGAGTCACAAGGCACCTTGGTTCCCTTCATGGCCGATCGATCTTAGTTGGAAGCTCTCTTAATAGTAAAGATTCAGTTGGAAGCTCTTTCTCTATTGTTTATTGGGATCAGCCTCAAATCAACTTCAATCATTGCTATCACATACATATATCAACAACTTCTTGTAAATAGCTTGCAGGCCACTTGTCCTTGAATTTTCTCTCTCATACTCACTTCTTTTTAAGCTCCCCTAGATAAAACTTTGAATTCTGTAGGTAACTGTTACATCTATGGCTTGCTGTCTACAAAGAGTATGCAGGGCAATGCCAAGATTCAACTTCCATAAAATTCTGGGACAACCTTATCCCACTCGATGAACTTATTTGATTTTCTAAATATTACTTGAGGTGAGCTCTGGAATATAGTTTTTCTGACTTTGTTGCTTTTTAGAGTTTTACAAGCTCCCTGAGAGGCTGTGAGCTTAAAGTTGCTTTATATTAAGATAAGACTTAGAATTGTGAAGGTAATTGACAGACACAATCATGGTCTTCAAATCATTCTTGGTCTTCTCTAATGGGGTCGTGCTTATATAGGCGGATCACATCTTTTTTTTCCAGTAACTCTCCCATCGACTCTAGGCATTGATTGATGTGTAATGTGCATTTCTTTGCTCTCTCCAATGCAGCTGGAGAACATGGCGTTATTTTATGTTCAGCTCTTGGGTCATTCGGCCATAACATCCTTGATCCAATTGCTTTTTTGGTTGTCTTACATGCAAAGTCTATCCAGCAACAGGGGGTGTTGCAATTCCATTGGTGCTCTGGCCTATTTCAGCATTATAACAGTCAGCCGGTCCCAAGATTATATGTTAATAATGTAAGTACATAATTTGTGATTGTGATATGTGTACCTTGCATGAGATTAGATTGTTGCAAGGTAGCATTTGTAAGATCCTCTTCACTGCTCCCATTGTGGTCTCCAGGGTTGAAAATAACTATAGATTAGAGGACCGACTCCATAAATAGATCAAGCTTAATTCCTGAATTAAATTTTATTTAGTGGGAATACCATGTGGCTCAAGTGTAGCTGATGCTTGAGAAATCTTCATAGAGTCAGCAATTCGCTCGTTTTCGTTGTCGGGCTTCCCGTTGTTTTTGTAGGTATTGTGCTCTTTGCTCTTCGGTCAGTCGGGCATACCATCCTTGACCCCCTTTTCTTTTTTGGGCAGGCTGATCAGCATGCGAAGGTTGTTCGACACTTGGGGGAGTTGCAACTTCATTGGTGCTCTGGCCTATTTCAACGATCTAACACTCAGTATATAAACTTCAGATTATGTGATGTAAGTCCATATTTTTACCTGCAGTCGATGTGTTAGTTATGTCTTGAAATAGAGAGCGTTTTCCTCAGTAAAACGGTGAAACACTTGATTGTTGAGCCATCTGGTAAGATCAAGAAAATTCAGGTACAAGTTTACGAAAGGTACAAGAGGAGATTGATAATTGTTTCTATAGTCATCGATGGCACATGCTTGAAACGATCTAGCACTAATATATCACATGTACCTCATTGTTTGTAATTGTTTCTGAAAATTGGCAGCTGAGACTCATCGGTTTTAGCCTTGCTGTGAAGTGGAATTTTATGGAGAGGGCGCAGTGGCGAGTCAAAGGTTTGTGACACCTGGCGACAAGTGCGGTTGGGTCGCCTGTCGCCGCCGTGTTCGTGCTAGTTGGCGACGAGAAGTGCGACGCCTGGAGCATGCCGTCGCGAGGGTGCTGCGAGGAGTGGGATCTATGTAGCACGCGGGCGCTAGGCGGCGGCAAGGAGTGCGATGTCCATGAGATTGATGTGTGACGGAGACATGCCATGTAATCACGATAGGCTCCAGATCTCTGTAATCACGGTATTAATTGCTCCCTTTTTTCCTGCCTAATTGCCCCCAGCGTCTGCTGCTATTAATTGCCGCTATTGCATTGTAGTCCTAGATGTGCAAATCATGGTAGGCAGTAATTGCGTTGCCTTAGTCCCCTTTTTTTCTCTGTAATTGGTTCATCTAGTAATTGACGCTATTAATTACCGGTATTGTTATTAGTAAGTTTGGACGTGCAAATCAGGGATGTGCAAATCAGGGACATTCGACAATGTCCTGGAACGTTAGATCTCATAGATTTGAAGGCCCAGGTCAATTGTTCCTGCCTAGTTGGAGGAAACGGAGAAAAACCGTTCTTTTTAGATAGTAGAGAAAACTCAAATCTATTGTAGTATCTCTCAATCATTATACACTTGACTCATTATTAGATACGAGGCTATTATTTGGTTATTCGTATTCGCTCCGAATTGAGAAAACATACGATCTCTATTCGTATTCGAGTAACATCCACCCCACATTCGTATTCGACAACATCCACATTCGCATCCATATTCGTTTTCAAAGTATGAAAACCCATGTGGGAAGATCCGTACAGGATCTCCGCTAGCATTCACAGGAGGGCCTCCCTAGGACGTTTTTTATCTAGAGTTTTCGTCCAGTCGCGTTCCCAGGACGCCGAATTCAGCCGGAATTAGCTCAACTTTTATCCGGCGTTTCCAGGCCGATCCCGTGATGCTGGGTGTCACCTGATAACGTCAGATGAAGCGAAAAACGGGGTGGGCCAAAGCTGTCGGTGACAGAAGGCTGAGTTCCCGCCTTTCTTCTCCCCTTCCCTCCATTTCCTCTCCATTCCCCACTGCAACTCCCGCCAGTTCCCCGAGCTCCCGCCCGCCATGCCACCCAAGAAATTCGCCAAACCCCGCACCACCGACGGTGGTCCATCGGAGATAAAGCAAAAAAAGTCTAGAGCACCGACGCCAAGGCCGGACGGCTGGTCTGACGTGGCCTGGGCGAAGGATTGCCGGCAGAGGAAAATCAAAACAGACAGTCAGAGGGAGATGATGTAGAAGAAGAAGGATGCCGACAAAGAGGAGGAGGAGGCGCATGTGTTGATGGAGGCGAAGTCAGCGTCCGAGCGCACCATGGCGTCTACTCGAGATTCCATGGGCCATCCACCTCTCCACGCCAGGCAGTACAGCTTGCCATGGAGAAGCCACGCCAGCGTCGGATCTCCGGCGGGCTTCTCACCGATCTCGCCAGCGTTGTTCCAGGAGAGCCAGACGACCCTGCACCAAAGGTTCTTGGCGCCCCCGAGTTCGACGGTGGATTCAACCCCAATGTGGTCTTACCCCACTACCTTGTGCCTCGCGGTCCGCCCGCTTTCAACGTCGACATCAACGTGCCCTACGTCGGCTCCCCCGCGCATGCCGGGTCATCGCCGGTGTTGCGCCGTGACCCTCTTTCCTTCGCCCAAAGCAGCGGGTCCACCATCCAGCTCAGCGACACGGACACCCGCAGCATGTTCGGTGGAATGCTGGGCGACTCCTACATGGCCGAGATGATCGCATCTTGCTCCATCGCTGCTGGGAACTTGTTCTTCACACAGGAGCAGTCTCGCACCAACGTCGAGCACGACCTCGACTCGCAGGAACTCGCCAACAGCTAAGAACCGAAGAGAAGGAAGCCTAAGAGGAACCCACAGTGATGTTCAAGGGCAAGAGGAAAAGGAAGAGGAGGCCGAAGCCGAGGATGGCACCACCGGCTGAGCCCCGCGTTAAGTGGACCACCCTTGAGGACATGTGCCTCACCAAGGCATGGAAGTCAGTGAGCATCGACCACATCACCGGCGCAAACCAAAACTCGGAGAACTACTGGAGGCGTGTCAAGCATGCGTTCGATAAGCGCAACCTAGTGGATCCAGTGTTCAACAAGGTCCACATGGATTGTGGCGAGAAGGCCTTGACGAATCATTGGGGGGGGGCGTGCAATAAGCGTGTATCAAATAGCATGAGATTATAGAGGAAATGGAGCATCACCCAATAAGCGGTGCAAGCATGGACAACAAGGTAATGCAATTCGCCATTCCTACATCGAGTTCATGTCGTTTTTTACTGACACTTCGCCTTGCAGGTAGCCCGTGCTCTCAGCATGTACCGAGACGACACCAAGAGCGAGTTCAAGTTTCACCATGTGTTTGACAGGATCGAGAAGTGCGATAAGTGGTTGGACACTCATGTGTCCCTCGCCAAGGCCAAGGACGACGTGTACAGCCCGGGGTGCCACCCCTAGCTGCCGACGAAGGAATGCCAGAGCTCGGCCAGAAGAGGGCCAATGCGTTGAAGGCCATGGGACCGCCTACCGAACAACTTCACACATCGATCGAGAAGTGCATTGCCGATTCGGAGGCCCATGTCGACAAAAGGGAGGAGAAGGCCGAAGAGAGGTGGAGGCAAATGCTGCAGAATCAAGGCAAGAAGCTTGACCTGCTCAAGGCCAACTTCGTCGCGAAGAAGAGGAACACATACCTAACATTTCTTATGGGCGGCGAAGACACCTCGACGATGAGCACCGATGTCAAGGTGTGGTACATGGCGCGCCGCAACGCCATTCTGTCCGAGGACATCCCTGCATCGGGCACACCGAGCTCCGTACCAACGCTCTCTGCCACTACCGCATTTCCAAGCTCCGCCTCCACCTCTTCGAACCCGTCGCCGAGCTCTGCCCTAGAAGCTACGACAGAGGATTCACCTGCCACAGAGGAGCCCATCCCTGTCGACGAGTGGTCTCTGAATTTCATGATTTTTGTAATAATCTAAAGGCCGAACACGGGCTGCTTGCGATCGCCGAACTGTTTTGCGCGAGTTTCTGCAAGCGAGAAGAAAAACTTCCAAATATATCGCCGGATTCTGGTTTTTGTTGGGAACACGACTGGGAAACTGACCGGTCTTAGACCAAAAGTTTCATCCATTCGATACCGAATAGCGCCGGATTTCGGTCTGGGAGGGCATGGAATTTCGGCATGAAAACGTCCCGACAGGGTGTGAAGATGCTCTAATCCCCAAATACCCAAACCAAACAGGCTAAAGTAACCAAACACGTCAAAAAAATAAAAACACGCCCATATCTTAGCTTCGAGTATATAATTGACTCTGTTGACCAGCACCCACGTGGCTGGCACGGAGAGAACAGAGACACAAACAGGCGCTGGCGGCGGCTCACTTGAGCAGTTATCTTCCTGCCCCTTGGTGAGCAGCGTCGTCCGTGCCTCGGCGAGCCGGCGAGACTTGCCGGCCCAGTCTCAGGCGCTCTACCCTCCCCGCTCTCCACGCTATCTCCGAGCTGCGGGTCCCGACGACGCCACCACATGTCCACATCGAGCGCGAATAGCATGGGAAGCAGCGGGGGAGGCGTGGCGGCGGCGGCGGCGCGGATGGACCCCGAGGCGGCGACGGAGCTGGCGCGGAAGGGCGTCACCCTCCTCCTCCTCGACGTGCCCCAGCGCACCGTCCTCGGCATCGACACCCAGGTAGCCCACCCCCACTCAACCCAACCTCCCACTGGCGGCCATCGTCACCCTGTATCTTCCATGCTTTACTTCGATTTGATTGGAGAATTTGACACCGGATAATGCCGCTTCAGGTGTTCTCGGTCGGCCCCAGGTTCAAAGGGATCAAGATGGTGCCTCCAGGGCCACATTTCGTCTACTACTGCTCCCCCAGCAGGTAGAGAACATATTTCAGCAATAATACATGCAGCCCTTTTCCTTTTTATTACTTCTCATTTGATTTATACGTGCTCCATCTCAGAAGTATCAACTTCTGGGCATGTGCTTGATAGTTATTAGTGATTTTGTTGAGAATATGCAAAACTGTTGTATTGACATATTCCTGTGAGAGTGGATCTAAACGTGCTTTATGGAGTATTAGGTTAGCAACATCATCCTGCATGTTCCTTTTCTCTTGACTCCTTAACCTGTTTCTGTGACATACCGTAAAATGTTGTCCACTGTGTTAAATTGTGGAATTATGTGCGTGCTTTGTTCATTTTACTCCCAGTTTACATATTTTTTGATGCTAAATGTGTGTTCTGGTATAGATGATGCAATTCTTCCGTCTACTACTGCTCCCCCAGCAGGTAGAGAACATGTTTCAGTAATACTACTGGCAATCTTTTTCTTTTTTAGTAGTGAATTTGATGCTTGAATATTCCTAGTATCTCAGAAAGTTTTGACTGCTGGAGAGTCATTAGCAATTTTGGTGTATGCTATAGTATAGATATGATGCAAAAAATGCTGTATTAACACATGTTTTTATTAGTAGATCCCTACGTGCTCTATGGAGTATTAGGTTAGCCTTTTTGCCGTTCCGTTTGATTCACTAACCTCTTTCTGTGACATCTTGTAAACTGTTGTCCTCTGTGTTAAGTTGTGTGCATGCTTTGCTCATTTTACTCCCAATTTATATATTTTCTGATGGCCAACATGTTCCCTTTATGATGATGCAATTGTTTCATGTAATATGATATCCTGTACTGATTGTTTCTCTGCTATCTGCAATCCTTCTAGGCACGGGAATGAGTTCGCACCTACAGTTGGATTCTTTCTTACTACTCATCCATCCGAGGTACTTCTCCCTGTTATCCCGAAGCAAGTTCAGTAACTTCCTACTGCTGAATGAGTGCATATCATGTTTTCAGTTTGTGACAGTTGCTTTTTACTGGGACCTGTTTGGTAAAATTAAAAGATTCAGATGAGTAGTATTTATCTGGTGTAGATAGGAAAAAACTAAATAGAATATCAATTCCATGTGAAACCTCTACTTTCTAGAGTAGTAATCTTAGAGATATCCATATTTTATCTGTTCCACTCTATTGTGTACTACACCTCGAGATTTTTTCTTACCTTTTGTTGTAGGAACCCCCCTATCTTAAGAGATATGAACCAGGAACTGATGCTATAACCCCCCAATTTGAAGTTCTTTTTTCATTTTTTTTCAACTAAAGCATAATGCTCATGTTTGTTTATATATATCAAGCTTCACATTTCCTGTCTGTAGAGTGGCGGGGGTGAAAATATATAGTAAAGTGTACTTGTAAAACAGCAGAACCAAGCAAAGATTCTCATTGTGTGTTTGAAATTCAATTAGTTGAATATCTTGTCTGTTGGAAAGTCTAATAATTGCACACAGTTAATTGTTTAGATGTGCTCATCTCCTGTATTATATGTCCAGGTGATTGTTCGAAAATGGCATGTACAAGAAGAGAGATTAGTGACACTATCAGAAGAGGAGGTGATACATTTGATTATATTATGATCTTTGATCTACTTTATGGTACTTTATTGCTTTGTGTTCCCATATGTTTGTAACGTACACATAGTACATCATTTGAGATTATACTGGATGAGATGACAACTAGTGTTAAAGGCAGTATTGTGTAAGCATATTACATTTTGCAAAATATTGGTATGGCAGCTCCAGCTCCAGCAGTTGCTGTAGCATTGTATTTGTGTGATGCATTATAACCGTAAAATTCTAGGTACCAACATTCGACATGCCATGTGAATTTTGAAGCATCTAGGCTGGAACATTACAAATAATTAACCCAGTTGATAAGAAAGCATAGGATGTTATTGCCTCAATTGTATTAGTAATAAATGCCTAATCTCTTGATTAATTGCTATACAAAATGCACCTAAGTTATGTTCAACTTGTTTTCCTTGCAGCTGTTTTATATGTAATATATGAAGTACATAATATGTAAAGTGTATCCATCTGGTTGTGTCAAAATTGTAACATATTCAACATAACTGACCTTCCTGCTATCGACTGTGACATAGCATAACAAACCCTCAAACTGGGGATGCATGTTCTTGATTTTACTTGGGCTATGGAATGAGAATGGATTTTGTGCTTGTACAAGCGGGTACGGCACCTATCTTGTCCGTTCATCCAAGGTTTGAGATCCGCGCCCAGTTTGCACGTTGGGCGTTTTGTTTTTTCACACCGAATTTTCTAGTCCCACCTGTTGGTGCTTTGCTCCTTCTTTTCCGCCGAGGTCTTCGTAGCCTTTCTACCCTACTACCACCGGCCCATGCCTAGTTACTAGGGAGAGGTTGAGCATGCTGCCCCTTTTCTGGAACAGAGCACCTCCGTCGACGCGCAGGCTATGATCGTCATGCGAACCGCGCCGTGGGAGCGTGCCTCCGCAGACGGCGCCACGCCTCCGCAAGGCGCAGAGCGCATGCGCGTCGCGGAACCAGGCGAGCCGCCCGCCCGCCCGCCGGCGAGAACTGCTTGTCAAGGCGAACGTGTCGCGCGAGCGCGCCCCTAGCGGCAGCAGCATGGTATCCGCCTTCGCTGTCGAGCCGGAGGAGCAGGCGGCGGAGCACGAGGTGATGCTTTCGTGCGGTACCTGCAGTGGCCAGCAGCGCGGAGCACGCCTCCCGTCAAAGTACTCAACCAAGAACACCTCCATGCCATGATGTTCTTGTCCATGGGAACACCACCTCCGCCTATGCCGACGGTAACCAGCACAAAGTCGTCGAGTACAGAGTACAAGCACGATAGCCTTGCCACACCCTTTGCCGGCATTCGATAGCCTTGCCGTGCCCTTTGCTGCGTCGATTACAGAGTACAAGCACCATGTCCATGGCATTCGACAGCCTTGCCGCACCCTTTGCCAGGCGACAGAGGATGAAGCAGGACGCCCAGGTGCGCCACTGCTGCGAGTAGAACCTGAAGGTCTGCTGCAGCTGCTTGCTGTGCAGCCGCCTGAACTGGCCCGCCATGAACTTGAGCTCGTCGGCGTGCAGCGCGAATCCTTCCACCTCGGAGATCACCTTGACGGAGTGTGTGGAGATCGGCAGGTTCGCCGCTGCCTTGGGGTCTAGCGCCCACGTCAGCAGCTCTTCCCCGCAGAAGTCGCCTTCCTTGAGCAGCTCCCTGTTGAAGAACCCCGTTCGCTCCCCGTCGGTGGTGGAGCTCTCGAGGCGGCCTCGGATGATGAAGAGCATCTCGTCGACGGGGTCCCCTTCCCTGATAACGTTGGTGGTCTCCGTGCACAGGCTGGGCTTGAGCCGCTCGCAGATGGCGTCGAGGAGGCGCTCGTCCGTGTTGGTGAAGAGGGGCACCCCGCGGACGAGCGCGGAGGCAGAGGTGGCGCTTCACGTCTCGCCGGATGTCCTTGGGCAGGCACGGCACCAGCCCGTCCTCGTCCATGCCTCGGGTCTCGAGCCACTTGTACTGGTTGTGGCGAGCTCGCGATTGAAGTCGATGCAGGTGTTGTCACATCAGCCGGAAACCTCATGTAGACAGGCTAGAATCACTTGCCTTTACGTCAAGTCACATCATGTCTACTTTTTGGCTGGAATCCCGTTCGCTCCTGTACGTTTCCGGAAATCTAGCTCCTTTACTAAATTGCACAAATAAGATATAAAACAGCCCATGGCAGCAGCTTTTTCCGGATCTCAAAGCGTCTGAACGGACAGATAAGTCCCGTACCCGCTTGTACAAGCACAAATGTATTTCCCCTATGGAATACTAAATTTTGGTTTCTGGTAGGAAATCAGATACTCTGAAGCTGTAAAGCATTTCGAGTTTGATGACCATCTTGGACCATACAATTTGGATTCTTTTGGAGACTGGAAACAACTTTCAAGCTACTTGTCAGGAAGTGTCATTGAACGCCTTGGTAGGCATGATGCATTCTCATTTTTTTCCGCACCCTTAATAGTTATGGAGCAGCCGTATTTATGACATCTTTTATAGAACCAACTAATGAATTAGTGATTGTTTGTGTTTGTTTTGTTCAGAGCCAATTGGGGGAGAAATTACAATTGCATTGGAGACATCATGGATGGATAGAGCTCCCCAAACTGATATGGATAGACGATTGATGGAACAACTGAGAGAAGACAAATTTGCAAAGAATGCTCCCACGCAGCCTGAGCCTGAGCGGAGAGGATGCTACTACACAACTATCCCTGCTTCGGTTAAGCACAGGAACATCTCTGCAGATGAGCTGACTTTGCTGAATTTGGACAGAGTAATTTTCTTATCGTGTTATTCGGTGACATACTTTGGATAGTTAATCTTGTCAGCATCTATCTTTTTTTCTATATCTTCCTTTTCCCACAAACAATTTCCTGAAGAGATACTTTGTCTGACGTGAACACATCTTACAATTTGAGCACTGAAATGTTTGGATGGCTCTACATTACATGTGAAGACAACAACCTGAATTTGACTAGTAGAAGCTACAATTGTGGTTCACGGTGATCAATAACCATGGAAAGACACTGGTTTGCTTCTTTTTGTCCATTTGAAGCACAATGTCATTAATTATACTATAATCTGCAAATAAGCATCTTAATTTGCTGCTAACAACGGTTTGCTGAAATTAAGTCCTCTTATAGGTTGCCATGTTTAGGAATTTCTCACGTGTAGAAAATAACGAGCTGACAAGTTATACCAATATTTGTTGACGAATCTGTTCCACTTCTCAGACAAGCTTGCTGGAGAGTGTCTTGGCCAAAAGTTATCAAGGCCAAGAAGATATACTCTTGGGGGAGCTACAGTTCTCTTTCATAGCGTTTATGGTACTACAGAAAAAACTAAACAATTATTTGAAGACCTCTTATTTATTACTATATAGCTCTATCTCTAATGTATTTAAGTCTTGTAGATGGGGCAGTCGCTGGAGGCGTTCATGCAATGGAAAGCATTAGTCACTCTTCTTTTGAGCTGCAGCGAAGCTGTAAGTACTAATATTTGTTATCTCAAAGCATTGTTACTCTCAATCCTTAAATATTTATGGTTCAATTGTACATACCCACCTCCTCTGTAGTATTACTATCCAGGGTTCGCAAAATCAGTGGAATCAGCTGGTACCCAAATGACCCTGGCCCGCTTCAGCCCCCAAATGACCCCTTTCGACCCGTTCTTCTATTCAAGGAATTGTAATATTTTTTAATTCTTGGGTCCAAACGAAGGTTGGTAGCCAAAAAATGACTGAATTTCAAATTCGAGAAATTAAACTGAGTTTCTGGGTGAAAATGGGGACCGGCCATGTTCTGGTACACAGCCGCATATCAGCTTATGGAACCTCGGTGGTATTCTGTTTCACAACCTGACCCAACTACTAAATACAGCCATATTTGTTGGGTCTAGGCCATCTGGTCCTTTATCACCCTGCATTGATGTCTGATATTTTGTCATCAGTATCAGTGCTTTGCTTGCAACCAGGCCTTTTTTCTTTCTTTATTTAAGCGAGATATGCTTGGCTTGCAATTTATTTTGTAGTTTGAACTGTTATGAAAAGAGCTTCTGTATTGAATTGGGGCTGACAACCCAGAACATGTACATAAGGGAAATTAGCAAATAAGTCCCTGTTCAATATGGTAACTACACACAGCTGACAACCCTGTTCTCCCCCCCTCTCAAACTCAAGGGGGATCTTGGACACTGAGTCTGGACAGGAAAAGGCCGTGCTGTAACCAGTGTCTGAGCTTTTGTCATAAAATCAGCAAGCTGAAGCTCCGAGGGCACATACTGAAGCACCACAGTCCTCTCTTGCACTTGAGAACGCATGTAGGAGGCATCAACACCGATGTGCTTGGTGAGCTCATGGTTCGTAGGATCATGAGCAATGCTGAGTGCCCCAGTGCTGTCGGAGAGCAAAGGTGTTGGTGCAGAAGTGTAAACACCAAAATCCTGAAGAAGCCACCGTAGCCAAGTGATCTCAGGCGTGGCGGAGCCAGGATTCGAACTGAGCCGGGTCGAACAAATAAGCTCTAAATTTTTTTTTGGCAAAAAATCGAATGTAATCAACAAAAAATGGTCCAAACAGATTCATTTGTCACATTTCACCGAGTAGAAGTACAAACTGACTAAAAAACAAGAACTAGATACAAAAGTGCTACATTTTGAGGAGACATTATCATACCATTAAGTTGATTCCATGCTGAGAAGTCGAAATCCACGAGGAAGATGACCTCTACGGTTACTGTAGGCATGAAAACGAAGCATAATCTTCTTGTCATCAATTTGTGTAAATATCTCTTTCTCAACATAGCAAATCATCAAATCATTGAGCCAATCATCCCCTATCTTGTTTCGAAGATCTGATTTTATAATCTTCATGGCCGAGAAAACCTTCTCAACTGATGTTGTTGCCACATGCAATGTCAAAGCTAGTGTAATAAGGCGATAGACCAATGGAAATGTCAAATGATATCTTTTCTGAACCAACTTGAGAGCAAGACCACTCAAACTATCACAAGCTATGAATTCAGGAGTTCTCTTCATGACATCCACATATATGTTCAGTTCATCAACCAATAGACAACAATCATGCGAAGAGAAATCAGCAGAGTATATGGTTGCAAGCTCAACTACCATATCATTGTCAAAGCTGCCGAATGAGTCTCTAGGATCAAGGCATGAAGTGCACAATAATAGGCGTGTAGAAGTTTCAGAAAATCTATGATTCATCTCAACTATGTTTTTGTCAAGCACCTCATTAAAGATTTCTACCTTGTAATGATGCAAGCAAGTAACCATCTTGCGTGAGCTCCTTGGGTAACCCCTAGCTGCAATGTTATCATCCATTTTCGGTACCATAATGTTGCGTGCACCACAAAAGTTAGTAGCAGCAAGCAATAGAGACTCCCATCCATCACCTCTCAATTTTTTCAATGCACTTTTCACTGAGACAATCATATTCATAGCACTCACTATGTTCTGATCCTTGGCTTGCAATGCATTTGACAAACCATTTGTTATACCAAGCAATCGAATCATCAAATGCAAGATAATAACAAATTCAAAGGTTTCCATGTATATGATATAACCTGAAGCCACATCTTTCTCCTCGGCATCTATCCCATCATGAGAAACACTGCATAGTGCTTTAACCACTGAATCTCACATTACTTGAATCCGAACTAGAAGTGTTCGCAACGCATACCGAAAAAGGCTATGTTGAGTTTTATGGTGTGACCCCCAACGAGTATCACCTAGTTTTGCTAAACTTGTCTCTTGATTTTGGCCTCTTCCCGACGAGATCTCTCCACTCTCTAGCTATGCTACCAAACGGTCATGATGCAATTGCAACAATGCATCCTTTTTCCTACAAGAGGCACTCACCTACAAAATTTGTGCATGTAGAAATTAGAATTGATACATAGACAAAGATTTGCAGGTAAAGATTTCCTACAAGAGGCACTCACCATACGGACAATCTTGTTTAAGTGACCAAAGAACTGACCAACTGGAAGAACCCCTTTCACAAGCGCCACAACCACCAATTGTAGTTGGTGGGCAAAACAATGCACATAAAAAGCATAAGGGTTGTCGGCCAATACCAATGTTTTTAAACCATGTAGCTCCCCACGCATATTAGAGGCACCATCATATCCTTGACCTCTTAAGCTAGACATGGATAAATTATGTTTCACAAACATTGCATCTAGATATCTTCTCAAAGAAGCCGATGTAGTATCAAGAACATGCTCAACACCAAGCAATCTTTCCATGATGTCTCCTTTTTGGTTCACAAACCTACAAGCAATAACATATAAGAATTGTGGGAGTATGATAATTGAGTTGTGAGAGTATGAGAAAGAATTGTGAGAGTATGACTAACCTCATCATCACAGCCATTTGCTCTTTAACCGATACATCACGAGACTCGTCAACAAGTAGAGAGAAACAAGCATTTCCGAGCTCACTCATAATGACTTGTGTAATCTCTTCTTCACATGCTTGCACTATATCTTTTTGGATTTCAGGAGATGTTAATTGGCAATTGCGAGGAGCATTCTCATTGATCACATCAGCTACATCCTTGCATCTTGCACCATACCAATCCAACATCTCACGGAAATTGCCCTTGTTCAAGGAAGTGCTAGACTCGTCATGCCCACGAAAAGCTAGACCTTGGTCAAGTAGAAATCTGACAACACCCACAACCGCCCTCAAACGAATCTCATATTCAATATGTGATTTTTCTTCATGACAAACAAGAGCATATGCAACACTTTGCTTTTTATTTCTGAAATCTTCACAACTATTTCTTGCATTGTTGTGAAAGCTCGTTGGTCCACCTACATGACCCCTGAAATTTTCCGATGCTTTCTTCCAATTTGTAAATCCCGACTTTGTGAAAACATCCAATCCAAAGTGGTTACCATTGCTTGAAGACTTGAAAAGAAAACAATGGAAACAAAATGCAGCATCCTTCTCCACACTATACTCTAACCAATCATACTTGCTATACCATGCATCTAGAAATGACCGCCTATCCGGATTTTTGGGATAATTATGACCAACTAAACGATTACGACCTCTCGACAAATATGCCCATCGCATATTATCTCTAATTTCAGGGGTACCATATGACTCAATTGGTCTCCGAATTCCAGGATCATCAACCACATTTGCTAGATCAAAGATTTCCGGAACATTTGCCTACAACACAGGGGGCGAGCAGAGGAGACGGGCGGCCGTGTGCTGCAGCGCTGTGTGCGGGGCAGCTAGCAGGGCGCGAGCAGAGGAGACGAGCGGCCGTGTGCCGTGTGCGGGGCGGCGGTCGGGGATGGGCGGCCGAGGGCGCCGGTCAGGAACGGGCAGCCGACGGGCCGAGGGCGGCGGTCGGGATCGAGGCGTGGCGGCGCGTGCGAGAGCGAGCGAGGGCGAGGCGAGGGGATTAGGTCGGGCGTTCGCTGCTCGTGCGGGGCAGGGAGAGGTGAAATCGGTATCTAATTTTTTCCCCAAAAAATGAGCCGGGTCGGCTGCCCAGGCTCGACCCGGTGGTGGCTCCGCCAATGATCTCAGCAGTCACCAAAGCCATAGCACGCAGCTTATCCTCCGCACTGGAGCGAGATACAGCAGTCTGCTTCTTGGTCTTCCAGGCAATCAGAGAGGAACCAAGAAAAACACAATAGGCAGACAGAGAGCGGCGATCAGTGTGATCGCTGGCCCAGGTCGCATCACAGTAGGCCTAAAGCTGAAGAGAGCTGGAGTGAGGGAAGAATATGCGACGAGTCACAGTCCCACGAAGGTAACGAAGAACACAAAGAAGGTCGCTGTAAAGTTGAGTGGGAGCAGAGGCAAACTGACTTAGGATGCGTACAACATAAGAAATGTCAGGGCGAGTGATGCCTAGATAGACCAGGCTCCAACAAGATGACGGTAGCGAGTGGGATCTGCAAGGGGTTCACCCTCACCAGGATGGATATGAAGACCAAGCTTCATAGGAGTGTCAACCGTGCTTGATCAGTGAGGCAGGCACGATTGAGAAGCTCCTGGATGTACTTCTCTTGAGAGAGACAAATACCCTCAGGGAAAGAAATGATCTCAAGTCCAAGAAAGTAGCAAAGAGGACCCAAACCAGTCATCCAGAATTGCTCATGGAGATGTTTCTTCACAAAATCAATGAATTGCTGGTCATCCCCCGTGATAATCATGTCATCAACATAGAGGAGCAAAAGGGTGTGGCTACGTGGAGAAGTGTGAATAAACAGAGCAGGATCATGAGCACTAGCACAAAAGCCAGGCCCTGTAATGACAGAGGAGAAACGCTCAAACCAGGCACGAGGAGCTTGTTTCAGCCCGTAAAGAGAGCGCCGAAGGTGGCAGACAATGCCATCAGACACAGTATATCCAGGAGGCGGCTGCATATAGACTACTTCGCGCAGTTCACCATTCAGGAAGGCATTCTTGACATCCAATTGAGAGATGGACCACTGGCGAACAGCAGCAACAACCAAAAGAATGCAAATAGTGCTGATGTGAGCAGCAGGAGAAAAAGTGTTATCATAGTCACGACCATACTCCTGCTGGAAGCTACGCAACGAGACGAGCTTTGAAGTGCTCGAGAGAACCATCTGAACATGTCTTAACCTTGTAGACCTACTTGCAAGTGATGGGTCTAACACCTGTAGGCAGGGGTACAAGGTCCCAAGTGCCTATCCGCTCAAGAGCAGGAAGCTCCTCTACCATGGCATGCTGCCATTCAGGATGAGCACCGCCTCATGATATGTAGATGGCTCAACAATAGTGGTAGCAGCAGCAACATAGAAGGCAGGAGGCTTGAGACTGCTGTGATCACGCAGATTATATCGAGGAGCAGGAGTCAGTGGCCGAAGGAACCTGACCCAAAGAGGGAAGGTGAGGCATTAGGAGAGGGGTGCTGACTACGACGGGAGTAGGTAAAAATAAATGGAGAGAGAGTGAATGGCTCAACCGAAGGCCCGGACCAGAAAATGTAAGCTCATGAGCAGACACGGGTGAAGGGCGAGTGGACCGAGCAGGTGAAGGTGAAGATGGAGAATCAGGTAGAGTCAACAGTCAAGAAAGAGAGAGGCTCAACTAACGAATCTGTGATGACAGTATAAGAATGGCAAGGGCAGAAGGAGCGAGACTCATCAAAAGTGACATCTTTGGAGATCCTCAGCCTGCGAGCAATAGGGTCCCAGCAGTGGTAACCCTTGTGCTCTAAACTATAGCCGAGGAAAACACATTTAACAGATTGAGCAGTCAATTTGGTGCGTTGATGAGGGTGGAGAAGAACATAACAGGCACAACCAAAAAGACATAGACCACTATAATCAGTTGGACCATCACCTAGATGATCAACTGGTATTCTCCCTTGGAGAGCAAAAGAGGCTGAATATTAATGAGATAGACAGCAGTAGAGACAGCCTCAGCCCAAAAGTGTGGGGGAACAGCAGAAGATAAAAGAAGAGCCCGAGCAATCTCAAGGATGTGGCGATGTTCGCATTCAGCCACCCCATTTTGAGCATGGGCACCAGGACACGAATACTGGGGAAGGGTGCCCTATTCAGCAAGAAAACCATGAAGCACACGATAGGTACCCGCCAGCCGAATCAGCACGAGAAACTCGAACAGAGGAATCATACTGAGTGCAAACCATGGCAACGAAAGACTTGTAAATTTGAAGCACTTGACTGCGAGATGACATATAGTAGATCCAAGTGTGGCGAGAAAAGTCATCAGTGATAATTACATAATATTTGTGACCCCCTTTCGAACGAAGGTGTTGGGACCCATACATCAGAGTGAACAATTTCGAAAAATCGTTGGGAAACAGAATTACTAGAGGGATAGGGGAGTTGGATCTGCTTGCCAAGCTTACAACCAGTACAATTTAGTGAACTATCACCCGAGAGAGCCCCTAGAACACCACTCCTAACCAAAGAAGACAGGCAAGAACCACAAATGTGACCCAGTCGATGATGCCACTGAGCGAAGGATGTGGTGGAGGTGGCAGCTGAAGCAAAAGGGGTGGTGATGTCCAAATTGGCTGGAGGACGCAGCGGAAGGAAGGTGCAGCCAGTCGAGCTCCCAAAGGCGCTGAGAGTCATGGCGGGGACCGATCCCAACCAGAGTCCCCGTACGACGATCCTGAACACAACAAGAATCAGAATCCTACACGACAACCCAAATCAGTGAGTTGACCAGCAGACATAAGTTGCATAGTCAACTTAGGAACATGAGAAACAGCAGGGACATGAAAAGAAGATGCTGAGAGAGTCCCTCTTGCTGCAACGGGAAGAGAAGTGCCATCTGCAGTCGAACCGTAAGTGGAGAAGGTACAAAGTTGACAGCACTAAGGTTATGTATGTGTGGTGTCATGTGGAAAGAGGCCCCAGAATCAAGAATCCAGGGCAAGAATGTACCTGAAGAAGATTGTGGTGGTGAACTGATGTCTGACCAGCAGAACCTGATGGTACTGCAGAAGCAGCAAGAGGGCACAGCAAGGTCAGCATCTCCTGGTGAATCTTCTCAAGGGAGCCCTCACTAGAATCAGAGGAGCCTCCTGAGTCCTTATGAGGACGACCACCACGGCTATTCCGTTTCTTCCTCTTGATGCACTCCATGATCATGTGACCATCCTGCTTACAGTAGGTGCAGAAGCTCTATGTAAGGCCCCGGTGGGATCTTATAAGAAAAGGGGATGAGATCAGAGAATTTTGGGGTGAGAATCAGACGAACATGAGGTAGGTGAGAGGAGCAGGTAGGATGAGAAATTCAGAGTTCTGTTCATACACGATGTCTCTCTCTGTTGTCACACAGCACCCTTTAACAACTCATTCACACACTGACAACGGGTCCCTCTCGGTGTATACACCAGGGCCACTCAACCCCACACTAGTCCACACCAGCTGTATCACCTTGAGTCTGCAGCTGGGGTCCTGCGCCGCTCGATGGTCCAGTTCCATCAGTCATCACCTGGACTCTCGAGTACATGTCCGGCACAGCCACAGGCTGAGTTGTGACATTTCCCCCTCCTCGAGAAGAATCCCCTTCCCACAGAGCTGCCGCTGGAAAACGACGGCGAAGGACATGGTAGTCCTCCCAGGTTGTGTGATCTGGAGGAAGAAGTGTCCACTGCACCCTGATCTGTGGTACCGCTGCGTTTCCTTTCTTCACCATGCGACGCTCCAGAATTGCTTGTGGTTGCACAGTAGTTGCAGTCATGTCCAGCGGCGCTGGCAGCTTGTCGTAGACCGGTGTATAGTTGGGAGTAAATGGCTTCAGCTGGGACACATGAAAAACAGGGTGAATGGCACAGTCCGGTGGCAGTGCCAGCTTGTATGCCATGGCACCGATAAGCTCCAGTATCTTGAACGGCCCAAAGTACTTAAAGGCGAGCTTGGCGCACGGGCGGTTGACGACGGAGGTCTGGGCGTAAGGCTGCAGCTTCAGAAGAGCGACGTCACCGACCTGGAACTCTCTTTCGGTTCGATTCTTGTCGGCGTAGGCCTTGATTCGTGTTTGAGCTCGCAGGAGATGTTCCCGCAATAGTTGAATGAATGCCTGCCGCTCTTCTGCCATCGCCGCGATGGTAGGAGTCGCCTTCGCGCCCAGATTCGGCAGAGCACCGAAATTGGGCTCAATCCCGTATAGAGCCTGGAAGGGAGAACAACCAAGTGAGGTATGATAAGATGAATTATACCAGAATTCTGCCATTGATAGCCAGCGCTTCCATTTGCATGGGCACTCATGAACAACACAACGCAAATAGTGCTCCAGACATTGGTTCACCCGCTCAGATTGGCCATCCGTTTGCGGATGATATGCTGTGGAATAGCTCAATTTGGTTCCACACTGCGGAGAACAACTCACGCCAGAAGTTACTCGTGAATACTTTGTCGCGGTCCGAAACTATGGACAGAGGAACCCCATGGAGCTTGATAATGGAATCCATGAACAGATTGGCCACTGTAGCTGCCGTGTACGGATGTCGAAGTGGCAGAAAGTGTGCGTACTTTGTCAGACGATCAACGACAACCAAGATGGCATCGAAACCGTCTGACTTGGGCAAGCCCTCTATGAAATCCATCGTGACAGCATCCCAGGGACGCTCCGGCACCGGCAATGGCTGAAGAAGACCAGCTGGTGCATTGTGCTCATGCTTTGCTTGTTGGCACACTTGGCACTGCTCGATCCATTCTTCGATCTGACGCTTCATGCCTGGCCAATAGTATAAACCTTTGACGCGTTGATAAGTTGCACGGCCACCAGAATGACCCCCCACAGCTGAATCATGCAAGGCACTTATTAGTTTGGATTGCAGTGCAGCATTGTCACCAATCCAGAGCCGCCCCTTGTAGCGAATTAAGCCCTTGTCCAATGAGTACCCATGATCATCAGGACTGTGCAAGGCTAACTGGGCAAGGAGCTCCTGAGCACGAGAATCAGTGGTGTAAGTATTAAGTAATTCCTGTATCCACAATGGCTGACAAGCGGAAACTGAAACCATGTTTAAAAGATGACCAACACGGGAGAGTGAATCTGCAGCACCATTGTCAACACCACGCTTGTACTTGAATGTAAACTGAAGCCCCAAAAGCTTGGACATTGCCTTCCGCTGCAGATCACTAGACAGCTGCTGCTCGCCCAGCGCACAAAGGCTTTTGTGATCAGTAAGAATAGTGAATGGGCCGCGTTGCAGGTAAGGGCGCCAACGGTCAATAGCAAGCATGACAGCAAGAAATTCCTTCTCGTATACTGACAATTTGCAGTTGTTGGTGCCCAAGGCTTTGCTCAGGTAAACAACTGGGTGCCTATCCTGCATCAATACAGCACCAATACCTGTATCGCATGCGTCTGTTTCAACGGAGAAGGGCTTACTAAAGTTGGGAAGTGCCAGCACTGGTGTGCTAGTCATAGCACGCTTTAGTTGCTCAAACGCCTGTGTTGCCTGATCGGTCCAGAGAAATCCCTTCTTAGTCAACAGAGCAGTCAGAGGTTTGGCAATCACAGCATGATTGTGTACAAATTTACGGTAATATCCTGTCAAGCCGAGGAATCCCCGCAACTCTGTTGCATTAGTTGGGCGTGGCCATTTTTCCATGGCAGATGTCTTTTCCGGGTCCGTGGCGACGCCGGCATGAGAAATTATGTGGCCAAGATAACTGATACTGGTTTGAGCGAAAGCGCACTTTGAAAGCTTGGCAAACAATTGATTCTCGCGTAGAGTGAGGAGCACCTGCCTGAGATGTGAGAGATGCTCCTGCCATGAAGCGCCATAGATCAAGATGTCATCAAGGAAGACGATCACAGACTTGCGAATGAATGGCTCGAAGACGGTGTTCATTAGACACTGGAATGTCGCGGGTGCATTCGTTAGGCCAAATGGCATGACCCGGAATTGAAAATGGCCAGAATGGGTCTTGAACGCCGTCTTCTCTTCGTCGCTCTCCCTCATCCGAATCTGATGATACCCAGCTCGTAAATCGAGCTTGGAAAATAAGTGCGAGCCTGCCAATTCATCTACAACTCGTCGACTATTGGTAGCGGAAATTTGTTCTTGATTGTAATCGAATTCAGCCTGCGATAGTCGACGCAGAAGCGCCATTGTCCATCCTTTTTCTTGACAAGCAAGACTGGGGAGGCATACGGGCTCATGCTTGGTACCACAACACCGGCCTTGATCATCTCAGCAATTTGTCTCTCGATCTCGTCTTTTTGCAATGGCGAGTAACGATAGGGCCGAGAGTTGACCAGTGCAGCAGCTGGCTCGAGAGCAATTGCATGATCATACTGACGGTGTGGCGGCAATGATTTTGGTTCCTCGAAGACATCAGTGAATTCATTCAGAAGTTGTTGCAAGTCTGGAGGAATCGGTGTGGAGTTGTTTGCTGATGAATTGGCCTGCTGTTCTATAGTCGAATGTTCAGTGAAATCGACCACAGCTAATGCCCATAGATCATTGCCTTTGAAAGCTTTCTGGACATCCTCAACTGTAATCAGAGATAGTTGTTCTGTCAGCTGGGGAAGCACACCTTGGAGACGCACAAGCTGTCCCTGTGACGGAATTTCCATGAATTTCTGTACCCAATCCACGGTCATGGGACTATGGCTTTCCAACCAGTCCATGCCAAGCACCGCATCGTATGCTCCTAATGAAAGAACACGCATATCCGTATGGAAGGTATAACCCTGCATCCACCAAGCTAGCTGAGGAACTTGAGTAGCAGAGTGCATGAGTTCACCATTTGCCACTTTGACAGAAACTGGGGAAGCTGCAGTTGTTTGCAGGCCAGCACGTGCAACGAAATTTGCATTGATAAAGCTTGTGGAACTGCCAGAGTCGACCAAAATCAAACACACCTGGTTGCCTACTAATGTGCGAAATTTCATAGTGCCTGCCCCCTCTGATCCTGCTTCTGCATGAGCGGATAACAACAAATAACAATCAGGCTGTAGTGGAACTGGTTCCTCAATGAGTTCTAGCGCTTGGACAGTATCTTCAGTGAAAATTTCTCCGTGCTCACCCACCTGAATGGTTAACAATTGCAGGGGTTTCTTGCACTGATGCTCTTTACTGTACTTCTCGCCGCAACGGAAACAAAGGCCATTTGATCTTCTGAAATCTCATAACTGGCGCTCTCGTGTATACTCGTCAGTGCCTGCGCGCTTGGGCCAATCCTGTTTCTGAACTCCAGGAGGTGCAGCATGCGCGGTTGGGACTGGAGGCGGAAGCTTGTGTCCCCCCAACTGACGCATGCGTGGTCGATGATTCTCCAACTCCTCTTCCTGAATGCGGGCCAAGGCCACGGCGCGTGTCACACTGGTTGGTGCTTGCAATCGGACTGCCATCCTCAGTTCATCTTTCAGACCCAGCACAAATTGTGTGAAAAAAAATTTGGTGTTCAGTGTCTCATCCAGAGAAAGCAAATGATACATACACTCTTCAAAAGCCATGCGGTACTCCATGACTGAACCAGTCTGACTAACTGCAGCAATTTGGCCATCTGAGTATCAAATTCTTCAGTACCAAATTCTTGAGTTACTGCCACCGAAAATGCTCCCCAATCCACTGCAACACAACGGCGCTTGAATGCTTGCCACCATAGTGCAGCATGCCCTTCCAGATATAGAACTGCGGTGCAAACCCACTGAAAGCTAGGCACCTGGTACATCTCAAAATAAGTGTGACAGAGGTCTAACCAGAGACGAGGATTATTGCCCCCAAACTTTGGGAAATCGTGCTTGGGCATCTTGACGTGATGCTCCTGACGTTCAATTGGCGATCCTGGAGCTGTGACGAAACCTTGTGGTGACGTCGGGGTTGGTAAGTTGTTGAGGATTGGAGGACCGTTGTTAGCCAATACCGCTGTGCCCACTTTCGCCGGCAGTACCGACGTCCCCGGATCCTGCGGCATGGTGGCGTTCAGCGAAATCGCGCGTGCTTGCGCTGCCGACGCCTCCGCTTGCTTCTTCCTCACCTCGTCCACACTCTCCTGTGTGATGGAGAGCTGCTTGCCCAGATCGCCCATCTGAGTGCTCATGGCGTCCATCCGTGACAGCAGGTTGCTTATCGAGGTCTTGATTTGCTCCGTGTCCTCGCCCATGGCTGATAAGACGAAGCGCGTCTGCGTGGATGGCTTTGACGACGCCGTCGCACTGCGCTCCGGTCCAATCCCAACCCCGCTAGGGATTTTGCGCCGATCGACCGAGGTCAACAGCACCCTTCGCGATGGATGTTACGGGTTTGGAAGGAGAATTCCGAGTGCAGCGAGCGAAATCTAGGCTCTGGATACCAATTGTAAGGCCCCGGTAGGATCTTACAAGAAAAGGGGATGAGATCAGAGAATTTTGGGGTGAGAATCAGACGAACATGAGGTAGGTGAGAGGAGCAGGTAGGATGAGAAATTCAGAGTTCTGTTCATACACGATGTCTCTCTCTGTTGTCACACAGCACCCTTTAACAACTCATTCACACACTGACAACGGGTCCCTCTCGGTGTATACACCAGGGCCACTCAACCCCACACTAGTCCACACCAGCTGTATCACCTTGAGTCTGCAGCTGGGGTCCTGCGCCGCTCGATGGTCCAGTTCCATCAGTCATCACCTGGACTCTCGAGTACATGTCCGGCACAGCCACAGGCTGAGTCGTGACACTCTAGTGGAGGCCCCTGCCAGCGGTGCAGGGGAAGTCACACCTTGCAGCAGTGGTGAAGTGCAGGCAGCCAATACTGCTGAAGAGGGCAGCGACATGCCTTTGCTGCGTAGACGCAGCTCCTTGGAGCGCACCTCAACAAGAGCCTTCAGAGTAGAGAGACGAGGATGGCGTGCCAGCAGCTGGGCACGACTCTGCTCGAACTCCTGTCAGAGGCGAGTGAGGAAGTCGTAGAGGTGGTGAACCTCCAGCTTAGCTTGTTGCTGCACACAACACTGACATGTGTGACAAACATCAGCTCCCAGAGTCCAATTGGCGCCACACCGCTGACATCTCTTTGTAGAAGTCATCCACAGTGGCATCTCCCTGTTGTAGTTGTTGCTCTTGACGAACCACAGCAAAGATACATGGCATCCCCCATCGGCTCGTAGCGACGGTGAAGGTGCTCCCACATCTAATGAGCAGTTGCAAGGGCCACTACATCCATGGTGAGATCAACATCCATACTGGACACGATGATAGCAGAGGCTCGAGCATTCTCATCTGTCCATTGCTTGTACAGGTGGAGCTGATTCTGATACCCTTCAGTGGCCTCCTCAAAGGCATCAAGCACTTCACGTTGCTGGTATCATCGGCATTAGCGGGGGAGACCACCTCAGCCGGAGGAGTGGGCAGTGAAGGACAGGGCAGAGTACCTGTGAGGTACTCCCAGACCTGTTGGCCCCTCGTGCAGCTTCATGTGGTGCACCCAGTCTCTGTAGTTCTGTCCATTGAAGATAACAGGACATCGGGAGACTAGGACATCGTGGATGGCGCCATTTCAGCAGGGGCTTGAAGGCAGCGAGCAGCGGTGGCCAGACTGGCGGCGGCGGCCGAGAAGGACGGTGGCAGGAAGCGGTGTCTACCATCAACAGAAGCAGCCTGATCTGGCCATAAAGGAAGAGGGGAGAGGCTCGATGGAGAGAGGGAGAGGTGGCGGCGGCGACCGGTGGCAGGGGAATCTAACCCTAGCTCTTATACCATGTTACGAAATGAGCTTCTGTATTGAATCAGCGCCAACAAGCCAGAACATGTACATAAGGGAAATAAGCAAATAAGTCCCTATACAATATGGTAACTACGCACAGCTAACAACCCTGTTCTAACATGAACTGCCATCCCAGGGCATCATATATTGATTAAGCTGAGTCATTGCGTTCCTTTAATACGCTCTATCCTAAGGATGGAAGGAAAGAGATCAAGAGATGCACTGCCCTTCATAGTTGATGTGGTCTTACATTCTTAGTTGACTCTTTGTTTCTTTCTCCTGGCAGCCACTTCATACAAGGACACAACTGTTTGTAAAGGTATTATGTGACCGTATTTGTTGTTTACTTTTGTACCTGAGGCATTCTTTGCTGAATTTGTCAGGGCAATGCAGTCAAACCTTGACGACTAAAAGGAGTACTGCTTGACATTTTTTTTGTTGCGTGCAGTTTATTAGGGTTATCTACTATCAATTCAAGCATGGCTTTCAACAGGCACATGATTCCGGAAGTAGCGAGGACAAGGGGAGCTCTTTTTTTCTGGATGAAGCATGGTTTTCAAGAGACATATTTCTGTACCGTCTTTCCAAGGTAATTTTGCTGTAATCCTTATCTGGAAAATGCTCTATGGTATCCTGTTGGTAACAAAATATGTAGTTGTACACATGCTGAAGATAAATATTTGATGTCACTTCAACGTCTGATATATCAGTCCCATGACTTTGAGATCTGAAGGATCTCACTGTTTTCTTGTCCACTATTTATATTTATTTATTGTTGTGAAGAGGGAAGGTAAGTGCTCAGTAAAGTTCCTGTCCAGTTTGTCAATCTTACTGAATTCATAACGGAGCACCTTTTGGCCCCTGACATATGTAAACTACAAGAACTATTAAACTGCTGGAACTCATGTAGGTAGAAATAAGTTAACTTTGCTCAGATAAATGTGTCTAGGTGAAAACTTTCTTAGGCTATTTCACTTTCATGGTTTACTTTGGATTGGTTGTAGTATTGTGTCATGCCTTGCTGTAGTTATTTTTGGTGTAGTTTTGAGCCTTAACATGATACGCCAAGCAAATAGATGCATTCTCCTTTGGTCCTAGTTTCTGATTGTATTTTTTTAACTTTCAGTGTTTTAAAATTGCTCATATACCAAGTCATATACACATAAAAAATAAATCAAGGTTCATTGTGTTTCCCATAGTTTTTGGAATCGTGACTGAAGATCAATATTACAGAAAATACTGTCAGAATATATTGGATATATTATATATGAATTTTCTTCTATGTAAAATAATAGCTTTCTTTCAACTGCTGCTGTCAGGATTTTTTGGCGGTGATACTTGAAGCTCCAGCTGTGGACGGAGACCTTCTGGCTTGGGTTGGTATTCTCGAACCTTCTCTCTCTGATCTTGTAGTTGTCTATGCATACCCTGGCAACATAAGGGAGACCATCATGCCCTTCCTGTTTTATGTTATGTAACTAGCCCATGCATGGTTTGACATAGTTATTTGAGACACTGAATCATATCTGGAAATGATGAAATTTTGGACCAGTAAGTTGGAAAACAATTTGCAATATCATTAAACACAATGACAGATATAGATTACATAGCAGTGCATTCAACTAATTTGAGTACCTCGTCGTTGCTGCTGAAAGTTCAGGATAGACCATGTAATGTCTGTTGTGAACTGCACATATAACTTCTAAAAAACCATGGATGGTTCTAACATCTTCCCTTCATATCCAGGCTAGGAAGCTAAAGACGCTCCTAGAGACGACATTTGGATGGGACCTCGAGAACAGCGTGGCGAACCTTATCGACGAAGACGATGAGGTAAGACCGGATCGCGAACGAGCGGTAGCACTTCTCTGCTGCAGCACTTGACTGATATTCTCTTTTCCCCTCGAACACAGTTTGCTCCCGTGGTCGTGGAGATGGACGGGCCGTAGCGTGGGTGGACATTCTGTGAAATTTCTCGGGGACATCATACGTACAGGTATGTAGCTAACACGCATCTTGGGATGTTGGCTGCTGCACACAAATGTTTACCCCTGCTTCTGTAGGGGTGCTGTGCTAAGGGGAGGGCATGCTTACTACCTTGACAGATGGCTACATGTTTGGACCATGAAGATGGGAAAGTTGAGATGAATGCTTGCTTTTGCAGCATTATAGTTGCTGAAATGACTATATACGAAGATCTCAGAGTTTCTTGCTGGAACTGTAAGATTGCAACATAGTGTAGTACTGTAACGGTATCGTCTTGTTAGCACTGAGGGTTGCATGCTTTGCAGACAATCAGCTGATTTTTACCATGAAACTCTGGAAGTACCTTTTTATTCTCTCCTCTTATCCATCCAGGGAGGAGAGATCCGACTGCTAGGGTCATCAACTGAGATAAAGGTTTTACATATAGAAATATTACCGGAGGATGCTGGTATGACCAATAACCGCCGGTAACCTTGAAATACAAACTTTTACCGGCAAAAATCTCGTACATTGGAATGTTTTCTCTGAAATTTTCAGACAAATTGGCCATACTAGTATTTACACGGACTTCAAGTAAACCAGTATTTTTATTTCTCACGGATAACACTTTACCAGCAGGCCGACCAAACTCTTTGAACTAGAACAGTCATTGCTTTTTTCCCAAAAAAAAAGAACAGTCATTGCTTCGTTGCTCAAAACTAAGAGCATCTCCACTAGCATATTTTTTTTTTATCCGGACGCTAAAATTCACTCGGTCGTGTTCCTAAGCGTCAAGTTTTCGCCGCATTTGGCCCATTTTACATTCGGGTTTCTAGGCCAAACCTGGGGGTCGTCTGGGACCGCTGGATGAAGCAAAATCGGCGCCGGGAGTCGCCTGGGACCGCCGGATGAAGCAAAATCGGCGGGAAAGAAAAAATGCGTTGTGGCCCTATCCTGTTAGCGTGTGAATCGAGTCGTCCTCATCCCGTCGTCTCGGCTCCTACGACGGACCGCCAGGCAACGACCGTCTTTCCTTGGCTCCCACGCGTTGTCGTAATGGCGTGCCACTGCTCGCCCACCTTCCCGATGTTTTCACTTTTTCCGCCCTCGCCGCACTTTCCTCTTTCGGCTATAAATGCGGGCCATCCTTGCCGTCCACAGAACATGCACACTCGCCTCCCATCCCCCAACCTGAAAGCTCAAGTTCGAGCGAAGAGAAGAAGAGTTCGGCAGCTGCCATGGCGGAGCGCTTCCCAGGTGACCCAGCAGCGGCGAACGGCTTCAGCCGGCGTTCCCTGCAGTCGTGGGAGGCACGGCTTCTCCACGACGCCTGCTACCCGGCGCCGCCAGTCTTCCGCTACCCGCTGACGTGGAGGGTCAGTGCGGGCGACGTGCCCATGCCGCCGGTGCTAGAGGCCTCTGAGCTCGTCGAGGAGATCCAAGCGGTCATTACCGGCATGGAGGACCCCGAGCTCGCCGAGGACACAGGAAACCTCGTCTACTGGAAATAGTTATTCGTCAACTGGCAGGAGCAGGAGCTGGCCGCCTAGGACAGCGTAGTCCCGCTGCCGGCGAGGAACAACTTCGCAGGACGAAGACGGTGGTGGAGTGCACCCGACCGCCCGCCCGCCGCCGTCCTCAAGCACATCAGCGTAGGGAACAACCCGCGCTCGCTGTCGATGATCTCCTGGTGCCATGGGGCTGAGCAGCTGGATGCCGAGGAAGATGGCGGGCTCGTCTGGCTCGTCGTCGGCCTATGCGTCATGCTCTTCTGGTTCGGCGCCAGCGAGCTCGCTGGTGCCACTCCGACCGGTGAAGCGGGATGCGGAGTCGTCGACACGCTTGCCGCCACACACAAGTTTGCGCGGCGTCGTCATAAACGAGCGCCGCGCGCCGTCACTGCTGAGCGGCCACCTTTGGCTGGCAAGGCCGAAGCTTCACACGCCGAAGAAGGAGCTGGCGGAATGGGCAGTGCGCGTCGATGAGGACGAGTTCCTCTTGAAGATGGCGATGGAGACGCCCGTCAACGACGTGCCACCGATGCACTCTTCGTCCCCGATGACGACGAGGAGGCTAGGCCCTCATCGCAGCCGTGGCGACGCCGACCAGGGCAGCTCTCGGCCACCATAGCTGCCGAGCGACGACAGGACCCGGGACGCCGACTAACCTCGTTCTACCGCCACTTCGGCATGTGATCGACGTGTCGCCGTCGCCATCGACTATTTTTTGAAGTTTTCGATGTTTTTTAATTTTTTTTCTTTAGTCTACGTGATGGGGGAATACCAATCGGGGTATGCCCACGAAGCGGAGTCGCCAACTGGAGCGAGCCGATTGAAGCCTAACCCTAGGCGGATCGACTCGCCAAATACGGCGACGGGCGCATACTGGACCCAGACGACACGCCGACCGGAGGCCTAAGACGGCGACTTTAATATAAAGTCCACCAAAACACTTGTAAACCCTAGTTGACTGCATATGTAAAGCCACCATGGGTACCCCACGGAGGACGCCATCCTCTCTCACGTCATATTAGATCTAGTCTTCCTCTCTGCCTTCGGCGGCTCCATGTAAACCAATTTATGATCATATACTGGATTGGCAGCAGGACGTAGCGATCCTCCATCGAGGGGACGTGAATCTGGGTACATCGTGTGCCAATCTCGCTTCCGGATTTTCCTACGTCGTCTTGCCCTTTCCTCTACGTAAGCTACCCTGTAGCATCTGCCGTGGTCAATACCACGACACTACTATAGTTAAAATTTAGGTATATGTCCAAATCTGACATAATATATATGAACACGCCTATATCTTAATGCAATCGCGCTGAAATCATCTAAAATTTACCGTATTTGTCAATTTTTGGCCGAAACCGGAAACTCGGCATGGGATCGTGACTGAAAAACTGGTCGTTCCTAAGCCGAAAATTACATCTATCTGATGCTAAATAGCGCCGGATTTGGGTCTGGGAACGCCTAACGAGTGGAGATGCTCCAAGAAGGTCTATTAACTGATGTGCAATTTTTTTTTGAAAAAAAAACTGAGGTGCAAAAAAACACAATTGTCAAAGTATATTTTTCAACTCAATATGTGCCCTGTTTAACGATCGATACCGATCGTCCAACGATGTTTGTCTCCATCAATCACTATCTGCCTTCGTCGTCGGATCCAGGGAAAAGAACACGGTCGCAGATACGATTGGGACACAACCCATTCATAATGCAATCTTTATCTCCGCCGGTGCGCAACCAGGGCCCCAGGTCGCCCACCCGCCGCCAACTCCGAGCCGCGCGCTGCCGCACACGGCGCTTTCGTGGCCCGACGCCGGCCCCTGTCGCCCACGCGTGCCTGACTCCGAGGTAGGCCATCCATCATCATCTATGGAATGCTCGGGCTGCCCACTCACGTGCCCATCTGCGATGACGCCCCGTGCTGGACAGACACCGTCAGGACCATATATGCAGGAATGGAGAACTGCGTCGTACAAATCTGGACTTCCGCATACAATTATGCGGATCAGAAAAATGAAAGATTCGGATACTAATCGACCCGGCAGCATGTTCCTGGCACAAGGTTGCATGTTGCACCCGATTTATTCATCAATCAGTTTGATCCTGAATTAAACGATTACCCAAAATTATTCGATTCTGCTGAAAACCAACAGCAGAAGTACACAGCCAGCTAATTTAACCTGAGCAAACGGATACAGCACGTCCATTTAACAGCTATAAGGAGACACCAACCATAGTATATACACCCACAATCTAGCCCCGTCTCGAACAACATTATGCTCTCCAGAGACGAACTCTTACGAGAGAACCAAGTAACCGCGCTCATCATCAGTGCCCGAACTGGTCAGGTTTTCAGTCCCACTACAAGAGATCCTCCTGTCAGTTGCACTCAGCTCCGGTTTCTAGCTCACGCCGCTTGGAGACTTGCTCCTATTATCCCCGTTAGCTCCAGGGGCAGTGGCGCTGGTAACCTTGAAAGCCTGCATGACGCAAAGAAATGGTCAAATGGGTCTGAGTGCTACAGTCTACTAGTGCATCATTTATCCACTACAGCTTAGGCTATGTACAATGCAATGCACTTAAGATCCTCGTGTCAATCATCATGTTCGCCATCAAAGTTCCGAAAGTCAAGCCCTACAATACTATATGTATCACAAGCACACCTTCGGTTCAGATGCTAAGGGCGTGTTTGGTTGGTGTTTAAAATCAACCCTACTAATTTCTGGTCATGGATTTTGGTGATAGTTTAGATGGTTGCCAAATTTTTGGGATGCCCATAACCCACCTTGCCAACTCTAGTTTGTTTTTCTAGCCAACATTTGCCAAACAATGGGCAAGGAAAACCAAAATTCTGTCTACACAAATGTACTTCTCAACTGAAGGCCAATAAGAGTAATAACAGATCTTGCCAGAACCTTAGAAGGATTTTTGGCTCATTATAACCTGGTCCGATTCAGAATCAGAGAATAGGAACTGAGTAGCAGCCATAGAATCTTACAACCTGGCCCATAACATACGACATTCTAAATTCTACCCGAGTACAGCCATAGAAATACATAAATTTTGATCACCAAGCTGGATCCAGTGAAGCAGTGACTTAGTATCAGGCTGTGGGTAGATATGTAAGATTTTGTCTACCAGGTAACTAGTGCTCCATGAATTTGCGCATAATTGTGGCTAATGTGTGCATCACGTTAAGTGGTCAATAAGGATCCATCATGTTATAGGATATCATTAGATACAATCAATAACAAAACAACCCTATTGAGCATAATATTTTCAAAAGGAGAAGAAAATGAACATAAAACCAGGAACCTCCAAACCCTGGAATCATGGTCCTAAGTTAAACAAAGGCCAGAACTTGGTTGCACAACTAAACTTGCATCAATTAACAAAGTATAGGGAAAAGAACCCGGGTAGAATAAAACTAAAATGTCTCGTTGCGTGAACAGCACATAATGGATTACATTTGGTAGTATATTTCAATAACTAGGTTCTAATATTGTTATTAGTTTTATCATTGCACCAAATTAAATCCGATAAAGTGCACTAGCTCTTCTCTGCAAAAGCAGCAAGTTATTATGTAACACACACCACACCACATAAACATATGGTATTAGCACCGAACTAATGAAGTGTAGTTCCAACCCTTTCCACTTGAGAGTACTATGCACAAAACCACGCAAAGCACAGCTAGGATAAAATAAAGGTGTTTATAGCATTTCCAGTACTAATCAAGCATCCTTTCTATTCTACACACTACTACATGTGATGGAAAATATCCATCCCTGCAAATTGGTGGTAAAAACATTGGAAAAACAAAAGACCACTGTTTTATGACATTGATGTCTCGTTTCTATATTTGACAAGTTCTCATCAGCAACAGTTTTCTCCAGTTTTTCCTTAATTAACTGGGAAATTATATTATTCTTAAAGAAACACAGAGCTAGTGTCTCTCTCGGAAGAAAACCTTTTGAATACGAAACAAATAAAAGAATCTTTAATCAGTTCAACAGCCAATAATTAGGTTGATTAGAACTATGAAGAATCAATTTCACTTGCTTTTCATTAAATGCTCAAACATTTCAGCAGTAAATCGACAAAAATCTACGATCTCTTTTTCAGTAGCAGAGGTGAGTAGATCAAACTGCATACGATTTATAAATTAAAATCTTCAGAATACTGTTTTTTCAAGTGAAAATAATTTGCCAACATGGAGAAAATTAGCAATATAAACATATACTGGAAATCAGTATTAGTAAGGACAGTTTGATAGAATCACTTGAGCGTGTGATTTTACGATAAGTAAACAACATAACTATTGGACATGTTTTACATGTAATTATTGGACACAATGCATCACATAATACCATTTTCTATCAAGAGTTCGTGTTCATAAAATAGAACTTCTATTATTCCATATTTACAACCAACACAAAAGAAAAAGGCAGTAAAAAAGTGTTACCTTTCGACCTAGTAGGAAATGGTAGGTGTAATTGGAGTTGGAACCATCTGGTGCACAAGATGCTGCATTCCTGGCTTCAATTCCTTGTTACAGAAATCATCATACTCTTCCTTATCACCCGCCTTCTTTTTTACCTCTACTACTACAAGGGAGGGCGTGAGCTCGAAAATCTCCGCCCCAATTGTTAGTGGCCCCTTAACTCCTTCCCTTGTACCCTCTAGGCTGACCCGCCAATCCTTCTTCCGCACCGCGAAGCTCTTGACGTTTGCAATCTCCTCCAATTTAACTATAATTTCCGCCATAGGTTCACTCGATATGAATCTCACCTCGTCCCCTTTTTCTTCAAA
Source organism: Avena sativa (assembly GCA_916181665.1). Lineage (NCBI taxonomy): Eukaryota > Viridiplantae > Streptophyta > Magnoliopsida > Poales > Poaceae > Avena > Avena sativa. The sequence continues at coordinate 563,306,486 of OV702288.1, forward strand.
CAGCCCCGACAAGTTGAAACCCCTTGAGAATGAGATGATATCAAACGCGTTAAGGCTTGCGGGGCGTGGGAGTGGCCCACGGAGCCTCTGGCGCTCCTCAAAGGAGGATGTGGCAGGGCATGATACAACGGATGAATCCGACTCCGACCCGGAATCATCAGCATCAGCCTCTTGTGGAGGTGGAGGTGGCAATGGTTGAGGAATAGGGTCAGTGAGCCCCAAGTCCAGCATATCATTCTCAGCATCTATGACGTTGTAGAGCTGGTCATCCTCAATATAGAACTTGACTGGCCGGAAACCTTTCTTGAACCAGCGGCTCTCCATGACCTCCGGCAAGGTGATCCTGGTGCTGGGGTTAGTGTCAAGGAAACGCATGATCAAGGTGGTAAGTTCCTTGGAGAACCACCTAGGACAGCGGAACTCTCCCTTGTAAATCTTACGGTACATGGCCATGAGGTTCTGGTCATGGAAAGGGAGGTACCCGGCCATGAGAACAAAGAGGATGACGCCGCAGGACCATATGTCGGCCTTGGCCCCTTCGTACCCACGGCGGGCGAGCACTTCGGGGGCGACATATGCCGGGGTGCCACAGAAGGTGTGCAGGAGGCCGTCGGGCTGGAACGGCTCTGCGACGGCGGAGAGGCCGAAGTCTGAGACCTTGAGATTGCCGGCCTCGTCGACGAGTAGGTTCTCCGGCTTGAGGTCCCGGTGGAAGACCCCGCGGGCGTGGCAGAAGCCGACGGCGGAGATGAGGTGCTGGAAGTATCGGCGCGCGGTGTCCTCCTTGAGGCGGCCCTTGGAGACGCGGGAGAAGAGCTCGCCGCCGCGGACGAGCTCCATGACGAAGTAGATCTTGGTCTTGGTGGCCATGACCTCGAAGAGGTGCACGATGTTGGGGTGGCGCACCCGTCGGAGCACGGCGATCTCGCGCTTGATGTGCGAGACGAGGCCGCTCCGCACGGCCTTCTCCCTGTCGAGCACCTTGATGGCCACGCTCTCGCCCGTCTGCAGGTGCCGCGCGTGGTACACCTTGGCGAAGGTGCCGTGGCCCAGGACGCGGCCCAGCTCGTACCGCCCCATGAGCAGCCCGCGGGAGCCGGTGGCGCCTCGCTTGGCCGCTGCCGCGGCCGAGGAGGGGGATGGAAGCCGCGCGGCCTGCGGGGACTTGTCAGGCGGCGGCGGCTTGACGGCCGCCATCGACGGGTGGTGGAGAGGGGAGGCAAAGCGGAGGGGATTAGGTGGAGCAGCCGGCGAGGGTGAAGGAGGAGGGAGCGAGGCAGGCAGCTTAACGGCTCCCGAAAACTATTGCTGGATTGTTTCCTTTGCTCTGTTCCTCCCCCCTACGGGCCTTCCTTGTATCGTAGGGGTTCTGTTCTGTTCTGTGGGTGGCTCTCCGTGGAGCATACGGTTGGGCTGGGACTCTTGCTTCAGATATTTTTCCCCGTCTCCTCGTTTGTATTTTCCCCGGTGGTTATATGGCTTTCTGTTCTGCCCCTCGACGTTTGCTTGTATTGTTGGTACGGGTTTATTTTTAGCCAATTGCGCCTGGAGTCTCTCAGTGTGTACTACAGCTTTTGCGCCCTAATTCGAGGGTTTTGCGTAAATGCATATGCTCTCATTGGTACTGCTATGGTGTTGGTGTACACCCGTTGGGCGCCATGAGTAAAACAGTAACAGCTGTAGTACACAATAATGCAGTGCATTATTTGTCATTTATTTCACTAGAGACGTTCAGAGTTCAGATGTGTAGACAAATTGACAACACATAGCGCTATCATCATCAATAGAAAAAAAGTTGTTCGTTGGCTTCTGCTGTCAAATTCTCACCAGGAAAAAGCTTCTACTATCAAACATGAGATTTGGTATAAATACTCTCTCCGATTTCAAAATATAAGATGTTCTAGCATATTTCTAAAACACATGTATCTATGCACCATTTTAAAAGTCGTCTAGATACATGGGCTTTAGAGAAAAAGGTTAAAACATCTTATAGTTTAGATGGGAGAGTAAACTATAAGATGTTTTAATCTTTTTTGAAACGCATGTATGCAGACGCCTTTTAATGTGTAGGTTCAAAGCAAAATAAGATGAACTTGCACGCTAAAGTCACATCGATACACTAGTTTTGGGAGAAAAAAAGCTAAAACATCTTATATTTTGCAAAGGAGAGAGTAATAAGTATTTCTAGACGCTGAAGCCTTTATTTAAACTTTTTTAAAGGTAATCTTTGTTTAAACAAATATAGACTCTTACATTGTTAGAATTCCACTCGACTCTTATATATGTAGACAATGCTCTAGATTGCTGAACATGCAACATTTAAGCAAAGTTGTGCATGTGCTTAATTTCATGATAATAAATCTGGTAATGGCAAAATATGTTCTTGATGCTAGTAAATATATTCTAAATTTTATACTGCAGGTAACTATTTAAATAATAAGTGCATTGGTGGCACAAAAAGTTGCAGCAATTCTTTATACTTGCACACCATTCATGTGTCCACTTAAACCTGCCACTTGTATCTTTTTGCTTTGAGGGTTCTACTCCTTGATTGGATGCCAGTAGCTATAATGCTGTTTGCGAGAGAAAATATCGTTTTCCTACTTTGCATTGTTCACAAGCAAGTTCATGTAAACCATTCGACGGCACCTTCCCCGTACATAGCACTACTAGAAGTTATTGTCCCAATGGAAGTTCGTTGATCAAGACGGTAACATGTTGCGTTGAGGATGCCTTGGCGTAAATATGCATCTCCCAAGGGCTTATGTGTTACTCAAGAAAAGAGAACATAAATACGTACGTAATAAGGCTTATGTGTTACTCAAGAAAAGAGAACATAAATACGTACGTAATAAATCATCCTGCCAGTGGCAGCAGTACCACATTACTGTCAGCCACGGTCTCAACTTGTCCGGGCACGCGCATGCACATTTTCCGCCGTGGAGAAAGAATTACGATGATACTTCACCGAATAAAATCGTTTGAAGATCTCTTTCTTAATCATCAAAAGAAAGTGCAGCCCAGTGGTCCTTCACTTTCCAAGATGGCCAGGTTTGAACCAGGAACGCGAGGGGATGGCGCGGAGACGACGTGGAGCGAGGGCGGTGGTCGCGCTGGCGCCGCGAGGACAGGTGGAGCTTTCCCCGGCCTGTGCGCGGGCGCGGGTGCGGCAGGTCGGCTGGTGCGGTGCGACGGTCGCGCGCTGCCTACTTACCTTAAACAAAACGAGCGTCGCGGCGCGGCGTCGCCCCGGTAAACCTGGAGGCGCTCGCGTGTCCGCCGCCCCGCCCGGCGGGCCGGACGGCGCGGGTTCGGCCGCGTGAACCGACCCGGCGCCGTGCGTTCACGTGGACCACAAGTGCCTTGGCCAAACTCCGAACGTCAGTCGCAGGCAAGCAGCCGGAACGTGAAGCGAACGTGCGGTTCACAGCTCACCCCTAGGCGTGCCGGTAACTCCGGCCAGCATCTTAAAAACAGGCTCACTGTGTTATCGACGTGCAATTTGCGTTGCAGTTGTAAGTTTGCTTTCTTCGGACTAGCCGGCGTGAAGTTCACATTGTGCATGTTGTTCGCAACGAGTTATAGTCATTTTACATGGAGTGTAGTTGTCGTGTATGGAGCAGCCCAGGATGATTACAAAGTTGTCTTCCTCCTCCGTGAGTTGGTTAGCTGGCGAAACACAATTCGTATCATATAAGAATATGAGGAGATTTTAACTTGCTAAAATTTTCACGTCAGAAGAGCAAATGTAGATTTCACAACCATTGCCCTTTCTTATTTAATACTATATGTTTGACAGTCTCGATTTAAGAGAGGTCAGTTCACTTGGGCTAATGGCATCCGAGAGCCAATATTCGAGAAATTGGACCGTGTACTCATGAACACATATTGGAAATCCAAATTCCCACGAGTTCAAGAATGGACCCTTGAACGTATTGAGACGCATGTTCATTAGGGATATTAAAACTGAGACAAGAGAAAACCCTCACACGAACTAGACACTCTCGGCCGTCGGATCACATTGTCTTTATGTCCCTGGTCGTCGGATCTTGCATCAGATCCCGCACTGTCCGCTTTGTCCCTAGGGGACGCTATTCTGGCCATCGAATTGGCCTACTCTAATTTAATGGGCCTGAAACCGCTCATGAAAGCCCATTTAGCTCCAAACACACTTCACTAAAAAACCCGAACAAACATTCCCAACAACCAGCCTCCTCGATCCTCCCCCGATGACATGGTGGCTCGTCCATCGCCGCCTTTACAAACGTCTCTCCGTACTCGGCGCCCGTCAGGCCATGGTGCCCCGGAAATCGACCTTCAGTGCGCCCCTGCTCCTTTTCCACGTGCACACCACCTCTCTCGTGCCCTAGCCGCGTCGATGTGCACAGGCACTGTCGCCGTTGGCCGGCTAGCCGGCAACATTACTCGCCAATCCTGATCTCTAGGAGGAGAGCGTTGACTACGTGGCGTCGATGCCTCGAGCAGGCGACAACCTCTACATCCCTGTTGTACATCAACGCTGCCGACATCGTCTTCCTCAACGCGGCCACAACACCGTCGTTGGCACGTTCCATGACGATTGAAGCCACCCGGGAGGCATCTATGCCGCCACCTCTTTTTTCTATTTGTACTACTTCCAATTCGAAAGGCACCTGAACATCAAAATCCTTCTGATTCCTCTATTTTATCGAGCGCTGACGTTTTCGTTTTTTGCTAGGAACGGATCCCTCCGTCAAACTTTATGCTGGAACAAGAATAGTCTACGGCAAGACAACGGAATGAGAAGGCTGGACGGGAGCTGTAGCAGGGCACCGTCGCTCCATAGGAGGACGTGTTCGTGGCGAGCCTTCCGGCATTGACAAGTCAAGCTACACGGCGATTCTGAAGGTATGGCGGCAGCTAAAACAATGGCACATCTGTCCAAAATCTAATCGAGTACAATGTTTGTTTCCAGACCATGAACTACCCAACTCGTTGAGCTATGTGCTTCAGCTGCATATGTAGATTTCTATTTTGTTCACAATATTAAGCTGCTTCAATCATAGCTTTTGGTACCACTGGTATTTGCATATCTAATTAACATCAGCTGAGGTACATAATTTTCACGCCTTTTTATCTAATACCTACGCATTGTAGTGAAGTTTACACTGATTGTGTGCTAACTTTGCTACTGCTGTTGGTGTAGTCGCTAGATATTTTGAGAATATTTCAATGTTTCAAAATGATGTTATAGTTCCATGGAGGAAGAGAAAAAAATGTATTTATGTTGAGAGATTCCAAAAGAAAATATACTCTAAGGTCAAATCACTTCTGCAGACGAATCCATTGTGTAGTCGATCAAATGTGACGCGTTTTCTCAAGCAATACCATAATATTTTTGCATTCCCCTTATCTTGATAAACTTCTGTACATGGATATAAGCATAAGACTGCTCACATTCACTTTGTACTTTGTTTCATCAAATGCCCACATTCACTTTGTGGTTTGTTTCATCCAATGCTGACCAAATCTAGTTATTGAGGGTTGGAGAACATCAAGTCAGGTGTCTTTTTCTGTCTAATATTTACCCGATTTTGTCCTATGATATTTAAGAAATAAATTCCATGCATTGACACTTTATATTATACTAATCAAAAGCAGCTAACCTAAGTATTTGACCTGTTGAGCTGACTCCTGATATTACTTCAGTGCAAATAAAGATATTTTGATTTTTGTATGCTGGAATGTTGTATATATCATGACTACCTTCACTTTGTGTTTTTTCTAATCCAGTGATGACCATAAAAAATTATTGAGAGTTGGAGAACATTAAACAAGGTGCCTTTTATTGTCTAATATTACTTGGTAACTTTCATGTTTTTTCAATCGTGGCTTCAAAACGAGTTAACCTGGTTATTTTACTTGCTGTCGACTCCTGCTATTTCTTAGATGCAAACAAAGAAATTTCAATTTTATATGGTTGAATGCTATAAATATAACTTCTTATGCAATATTCTTCTTTAAGGTGGGTGAGCAAAGCTGAACCTATGGATGATCAGTGCAATGACAAGTGTTTAAGGATAGATTCCCTTAGTACTTTATGTTACCACTTGTTTTGTTCTACATTTCTCTTAAACAATCGTGAAATAGTGGATATGCTGATTCTGAGCAGCTTCTTTAGTCAATAATGAAGATTTTACAATTCATCTCATGCTCTTAAATTCCTATCATTCTTTCGAGAGAAAAGATGCAATACCCAAACCAAAACAGAAGCTGATGTGCAATAGTACTACTGACTAACTTGGAATAAAATCTAGCGTATTTCAGTTTCCTTCCATGTTGGTGATGGTGGAGGCCAGTTACTACCACCTTCTCCTTGGTTCAAAAATTACTTATTCTTTGGTCTATTACACTATTTTTCGGTTATCTAATTCCATTAGCTTTGCTTCCTAACATCTAATAAAAGTACACTTCAACTTTCTATCTTATGTTCAATATATTAAACTTCTCAGTTTAATTCCAGAAAAACTTTCTACTGTTCCATAATATTCTTTAGTTATAATGAACAGGCGCAGCAACGCATGCCAACATGATCTAGTATTCTATTAACCACGGGGACACCGAGACCACAATGTAAACGCCATTTCAAATTTGAATTGGGATAGTTACATCGTGAGAACTTCTCTTATATGGTTAAAAAGGTGTGGGAAAGACCCGTTGCTAGCCTTAATCCAATTCAAAGGTGGAACAATAAATTACGCACTATGCATACATACCTTCGTGGTTGGACTAGGCATATACCAGGGCACCTTAAAAATAGGAAGTTTTGTCTGTCATCCATTATTAATGAATTAAAGCCTTTCGCTGAAGTAAGACCGTTGTCTACGCAAGAGATTGAATTAGAGAATCAATCCAATGCGCAATTGCTTCTCTTTTTTGTGAAGAGGAGCTCAAATGACATCAACAGTCAAAAATCCAATTCATTTTAGAAGAAGATTTAGATACAAGATACTTTCATAGTATTGCCAATGGTAGACACCAGAATAAACTTATTCACTCTCTTATCCAAGATGAGGGTACGATCAAAAGTCATGAGCTTCTAAAGTTGTATATTACAAAGTACTATAAAAATATGTTCGGGGAACCGGAGGAAAGTAACTTCTCGATAGAAGAATCCCAAACAGATGACACCTTGCAAGTTTCTAATGAGGAAAATTCACACCTTACTGCACCTTATTTTGAGAATAAAAAAGCGGGTTTCCAAATAGAACATAACAAAGCACCGGATCCGCATGGTTTTCTAGCTGAGTTCCATTGAAACTTTTGGGAGATAATCAAAACGGACTTCTTAGAACTGTTCAACATGCTTAATGCCAAAAGCTTGACATGTTTCTCCTGAATTTTGGTAAGAAAATTTTGTTGTGAAAATTTAATGAAGAAGAAAGTATCCAACAATACAAGCATATATGTCTCCTTAATGTTAGCTTCAAAATTTTCATGAAACCCGCAATTATTAGGCTTAACTCGGTGGCTGGTCATGTTGTACATCCAACTCAGACTGCTCATATGCAAGGATGAAATATCCTTGATGGGGTCGTGATCTTGCATGAAACTGTTCACGGGTTGCATCGAAAAAAGATGAATGGAGTTATTTTAAAGATTGACTTCGAAAAGGCTTCTAATAAAGACAAGTGGTATGTCCTTCATGAAACTCTCAGAATGAAGGTTTTTCTGAATTGGCGAGCTCTAATCTATAATTTTGTTTTCGAGGGGAAGTGTAGATATTAAATTCAACGATGATATTCGTAGATACTTCCAAACAAAAAATATTAAAACAAGATGATCCATTATCACCAATGTTACTTAATATAGTGGTTGGTATGTTAGCGATTATCATAGAGCCTACAAAAATAGATGGCAAAATTGAGGGTGTAGTCCCACATTAGCTTTTGAGCAGCTCCTAGGTCTTAAAATTAACGTTCACAAATTGTTTTACTTCGACGAGGCTCACGATGAGGTTAACATTTATCCTGAGTTATTTAGCTACGAGCAAGGCCAGTTTCCAGTCAGTTATTTGGGCATTTCGATGTCTAACTGTGCTTCTCTTATTCTAAGGCACTCAATGTTGTAAGAATTCCAATCATCTAGGTTGGGTGGAACTTCCTAGCATAACCATTTTAAAATCAAGTTCACCATTCTTTACAGATCCGATGTACACCTTCAGTTCTCTCTAGACACTGAAGACTATACTTAACTTCTTGTTCAGCGATTCACTCAGATATCACTTCAGAACCTTTTCTTCTGGTTAAGAACTTGGGTCATATTATGTCGAGTATATGACATAGTTTTATAATATGGAACCTATGACTAAGGCATAGTAGATATTGAAGGGAATATGCCCAAGAGGCAATAATAAAGTGGTTATTATCTTATTCCATGTTTATGATAAATATTTATTTTGCATGCTATAATTGTATTAATTGGAAACGTTAATACATGTGTGTTTAATAAATAAAATACAAAGTTCCTAGTAATGCCTCTCATATAAACTAGCTCGTTGATTAACAAGATGATCAAGGTTTCCTGATCATGGACATTGGATGTTGTTAATAACGAGGTCACAACATTGGTAGAATGATGTGATGAACATTCATCCGAAGTATAGCATTACGATCAAATTCATTATGTTTATATTTCTATAACATCATACGAAGTAATCTTAGTCCTTAGACCATGAGATCATGTTAATTGCTAACATCGGAAGAGTAACTTGATAACATCAAACGTCACACCGTAAAAGGGTGACTATAAAGGTGGGTTCAGATACTCCGAAGGTGTTATGTTGAGGCTCATGGATAAAGAGTGGAATTTGTTAATCCCGATGACGGATAGATATACTCTGGGCCCTCTCGGTGATAACACATTAAGATAGTTTGCAAGCAAGTGATGTGATCACTAGAATGTTATATCACGGGAACGAGAAAAGAGTGCATGTCGGTAACGAGATCAAACTAGGTATTTGGATGCCGATGATTGAATCTCGGGCATGTAATATGTCACGAGACAAAGGGATTTAGTTACGACGTTAAAGGTTCACACGATCACAACAGTCATCGTTGAATATGTGGGAGTCAGTACGGATCTCTAGGTCCCGCTGCAGATTATTGATCGAAGAGGGGTCTCGATCATGTCTGCATTATTCGAGAACCATAGGGTGACACACTTAAGGGATACCGACACCATTTAGGAGCAAATATGTTTTAGATAAAGGTTAAGAAAGCACTGGAATCATTTCGATAAAAACCGGAATTGTTTCAGGTAAAATTGCTGAAACTGGTTCTACATGTGATATTGAAATGTTGCAGAGAATTTTATGTGAATGTTTGTTAATTAAAGTAATTAACAAAATTCTGAATAAAATAAATAAAAGTGTTTTATTTAAAGAAAAAATACATTTAATTTGGTGGACATTAAATGCAAAGTGAGTGGAGTTGAAATTGATGTGAGTGGGCTTAGTGGAAACTCCACCCACATGAATGAGGGAGAGGTGGGGGCACCCACCATGGCCGGCCAGCCATGGCCTTGGGGCTGCGCCCCCTCCCCTATAAAAGGAGCCACATGGCTCCTCTCCTCTTGCCCCACCTCCTCGTGAAGGTTCTCTTCTTCCTTTAGTTATTCCCCATGGTCTCGGATTAGCGAGATACATGTTCCCGGTGGATTTATCTGGAAAGGAGTTGCTGCTTCCGCTGCATCGCTGGAGTAAGGAGGCGGAGGTTGTTCGGTGGACCGGACGTGTGTGCTTTCACGGATGCACCGCTACTTTGCAGTGCTGGACTTGATGGTGCTGGACCTGATGGTGCTGGAACAGCTGGACCTGAAGGACTTCATCACGATCTTGAGATCGGCAAGTGTACGACTACATCATCCACGAGTTCCATCTCGTTAACAAAGCTTTGTTGTCTTTGAGGGTATCTTCTCTATGGATGTATATCCACCCGTTGCTTGTATCTAGTAGATAGATCTTGGCGTGTAGTTCCCATCGTAGGAAATTTTTTGTTTTCTATGCTGCGAACCCTATAGTGGTATCAGAGTCTGATCTATGCGTAGGTGCTTTGCACGGGTAGTACACATATGTTTATATGTGGGCGATGATGATCATGTTATTGCATCTTCTATGTATATTGGATATTGGTGGCATAGTAGGATGAAGCAGCCCGGACTAACTTTACATGTCCTCGCACATGAGACCGGTTCCACGACTGACATGCAACTAGTTTTGCGTAAGTGGCTAGCGGGTGTCTGTCTCTCCTACTATAGCCAATATTTCATTTACAACAATTTGCTAATAACTTAGTTATCATCGTTGTAGTTCCATGTTCGTAGGTAAGACCGGTTCTGTCTCCGAAATCCCTAAGCCGCGTAAAACTTGCAATGGATAAATTAGAGGCATCTAGTTTAGATTGTTGCTGGGCTAGTGTCATGATATGGTAATGTTGTAAGTTGATGTATAGTTCATACCCTTACAACACACCTAACGTGTAAGTTTCATAGACCTTGGCCTTACACACAAAGGAATGATAGAGATCATACCACGATGCACATGATGGTGATCAAATGCATGGACCATATCATTCCACTTTATACATATGATGTTTGCATCTTATATTTCTAGTTTGGCATTTTAGTAGCTGACGAGGGTTTAACTCATCAATGCCCATTGTTATGGACTTGGGTTTTGGAGAAGGAGGGAGCGCTGGAGATATCTATCGGCTAGTAAACAAGCACACAGGGGACAAAGATTTACCCAGGTTCAGGCCTCGTAGAGGTCCCTACTCCTACTTGTCTGCTCGTGGAATTATCGAAAGAATCGAAGATTACAATGGTGCGCAGATGCAATCTGGCGAGGGTTGTGGAAACTAGGGTTGCGTGTGTCCTCCTCGCCGCCCCCTCCTAGCCCTTTATATAGATAGGCTAGGTCTCGGGTAGCAGGTCGAGTCGGTTACAAGTTAGGGTTTTCCCCTTCAAACTTTCTATCTTTAGCTTCTTCTTGTTCTTCAAGCAATCGAGAGTCCGTAGGTTATTCGAGTCCTTCATTTGGGCCTTGGCGACACCGTAGGCCTGTACGTATTTAGACCGTATATACCAAGCTCGAGTACCTATAGGGTATACCCATGTCAGTAGCCCCCGAGTATCCAGTGGAATCGTAGATTCGACTGTGGACTTTTTGAAGTCTTCCGAGTGCCTGAATGAGTATATTTCGACTGCTTTATTTGTGTCATAGGGATTGTTGATATACGTGCCTGATATAACCGAAGTATCGGTATCAGTTAACCACCTTAGGGTGAAACAACGCAATCTACTCGAACTCGAGTCTCCGGACTCGAATCCGAAAAAGTGCTGGTGTAATTCGACTCAAGCCGCGGAGATCTTATAGGAGTCGAATTCCAGTTATATGGGTGTGAGCACTCGACGCGTCCGTCAAGGCATGTTCATCGTACCTGTAGGTACGAATACATTTCTGGTAGTGCGCAGCTAATGCGTTGCCAGGCCTTATTCAGGTCTTACCTTCACGATGTAAGCGCGGCATCCGAATTTTACCATCGCGGAGACGATTCGGGTGACCCAGGAGACGCAGTCTCTTTGTAGGGAAAAATTATGAGGCGGTGTCGCCATGAGTTTCGAGTGTGGATGTTATCAACACACAGTTTTTTGTATAGATAATCATAGGGTGCGCGACCAGCGTTCCCTATGGGAGTAGCCCCCGAGTGCCTGGTTGAGTCGAAGACTCAGGCAGGGACTGAAGAATCATTTTGCGACCGTTCTCGTCTTTTGTTTGCTTGTTTCAGTCGAATTTGTTTCCCGCGCTCCCTATGGGAGTAACCCATGCCCATAGTCAAGCCATGCTGCGAGTGGTCAGGTTTGATTTGATTATTCATGTTCCTGAAAAAGAAGAAGAAAGAAAAAATCGTAGGGTGCGTGACCAGCGCTCCCTATGGGAGTAGCCCCCCGAGTGCTTGGTGGAGTCAAAGACTCGAGCAAGGACTAAAGTAGTCAAAGTCTTCCGCTGCGTAGCTTTGATGACGTCAGTGCTAACGCTTTCATGACCTCAGTTGCCCGCGTGAGCGAGTTTGACGGGACGTGACGAGCAGTGGGTCCCACTTTCTGACTTTGATTTGACTGGGCGTGCGTAATCTTTATTTTAACTGCGCCTCCTCGATTTCCGCGTGTAATGGGAGTAGTAGAGGGACGGTTCGCGCTTCCACTCCTCCACGTGTCGAGCAAGATGTTTGCCACGCATCCAGTAGGGTTTTTCTGAGCCGTTGGATTGCATCTTCCAGGGGTTAAGTAGCGGCGCTGTGACGGTAATTTTCTCATCTGCTCTCGTTCATCCTTTGCTTCCATCGCCATTGCCGCTGCTCCTCTGCTTTTCTCTGTGCCTGTTTCTTTCGTGACGCTGGACCAGCTCCGCTCGTTTCGCTACTTCCTTCGCTCGCATCGCCGCCGCGCAATGGGGAAGAAGAAAGGAGGCGCTGTGGCTGATTCCGTAGCCACCGCTGCTGCGGCGAAGAAGAAAGGCGGCTCCGCCGCTACGGGCACCAGCACCGCCGCCGACAGGAAGAAGAAGGCCGCAGGCACCCGCGTCATGAATGGTGCGTGGCGCCCCTCCATCATCAAGTCGTCGGATCTCCGTCTTCTTCGTCAAGACGGAGTGCTGTCCGGCGCAGTCGCCGACGCGCGCGTCCCCGGCAGTGAGACAATTCCTGCTCCTCTTGCTGGTTTTCGAGTGATGTTTTTAGCATTCATCATTCGTGGTCTCTCCTTGCCTCTTCACCCCTTTTTAGGGGGCTCCTTTGTTTCTACGGGCTTCATCTCCATCAGCTGACCCCGAACTCGATCCTCCATATCTCTTGCTTCATTACCCTCTGCGAGTGCTGGCTCGGAATCGAGCCGCACTTCGGCCTCTTCAAGCGCCTCTTCAAATTGAAGCGCCAATCTGCATCTGGCTCTTTAGTCTATGATGTAGGTGGTTGCGGGATTCATGTCGACCCATCCACCACTTATTTCGACATCAAGCTCACAACGTCCGTCCAAGGGTAGAGGGACAAGTGGTTCTACATCCGCGATAAGAAGGTTGGCGACGAGCACTTCGGACTCGCACCCTTCGATCCCGCGACGCCATGCAATAGGAGGCGCTCCTGGAAAAATGTAGTTATGCCTGGCGAATCCACGGAGACGGACGTGTTGTACGAGCGTGTCTACGACCTCGAGAATCGCCTCGGCAAAGAGGAGGGAGGATGCGCCCTCATTCGCACTTGGCTACGTCGTCGCGTACAGCCCCTGTAGGCCAGAGTCCACCCCATGTTTCAGTGGGCTAGCGCTGATGATGCCACTCGCGTGTCTGCCGATGGCATGTCCGCGAGTGAGGTGGACAAGAGGTTTGACTGGTCACCAAGTACACCGTCAAGGATGTGCTCCCCAGTGAGCCAGTTGTTTTTCCGTTCGATGCTACTAACCGTCCTCCTGAGGTATAGTTGTGCTACGCAGTAGCTTAATTTGTCGATTGCTTTTCTGCTGTTTGTTTGTTTTTTGCTGAACTTGTTGTCTGTATGCAGGATTGGGCGGTGTTGCTGTGAGATCCAGGCACATGGCTTAATAGGATTGATAGGATACCCATATCAACAAGTTGCAACTTCTTTTCCGGAAGCTCATTCGAAAAGAACTCCAAGGTTAAGCGTGCTTGGCCTAGAGCAATTCTAGGATGGGTGACCGACCGGGAAGTGGGTAACCGGGTGCGCACGAGTGAGGACAAAGTGCACAGAAAAGACTAGTGTTGGTCTGTGGGGCCAGTCTAGATATCCTATTAAGCTGCCAGGAGTGACACCTCCCGGGCCCAGGAGTGGATGGGGTGTTACAGTCGCCTTGTATGCCCCCTCTTCCTAAGGGGATTATTCCTCGCGAAGCCTTGGAGGAGGACGAGTCGGAGTCGACCGTCCCTTCTGATGTGGAGGAGGAAGCCCTCGAGTCTGGTAGTCCGGATACTCGCAAGAGTTCACGCAGCAAGGATTCTGATGCATCGTCTCCTTCGACTCCGGAAGGTGCAGGTGTAGGTGCGGAGTCGCCGATCCCTGCCATTCCTGTGAGCGCCATTGTACCTTCCTCTCGCAAGAAGATGCGATTGCCCAAGGAGTCCTTGTCAGAGTCGAAGGAGGCCACTTTTGACTTTGACAAATTTGATTGGTAAGTTTTCTAATTTGTTTTACTCTTCTCTAGATTTGCCCTTGTTTGGCTCGTCTCTGTGTTTGTCCTTTTTTATGTGGATTTTGTCTTGCAGCCAAGAGGCGTCGTCATCTTCTGGCGACGTTCAATTCTTGAAAGAATCAGGAGTCGCGACCTCAAGGGCCAATAAAGAGGTCGAACGCTCTCCTTCCCCTCCATTGGCGGCCCACTCCGGGCACAACTCTTCCAGTTCTCCTCATGCAGGGGAGCATCAAATGGTTGCCCGGATGACGGTACAGCAGACATCTTCGGAGTCATTGGAGGACCATGTAAGTGTAGTTTTTCTCCTTTTTAGTGTTGTAGTCGATGTTATCTATTGCATCTATTGATTCCTTGTTGTTTGATAGCTCCTTGTGAAGGAAGCTGCGCACTTGGCAGAGCAAGTGCTTGCAATGGGCCGCCAGCATGCGATGCTGGAGACGCGTCATCGCGCGGTTGAAAGTGAGTGTCTTGCACTTCTTCTTCTTCCTCGTCTCCTTTTGATATGGTCGACTGATAGTCAATCTCTTTCCGCTTGTAGCTGAACATAACACCCTCCTGCGCAATGCTGCCACCGTGGAGAAAACCCTCGCTGCGGCTGTGAAGGGTCACGATGAGGCAATCGCGGCGCGTGATGAGGCGCAAAGGCGCGAAGAGGAGCTGCGTGCCTCCTTCGCAGCCAGGGAGAAGTTGTTCGAGGGACAGCTTTTCTCAATCGCCAAGGCCCTCTCAGGTATTTTCCTTTGGATATCGTTGTCCTTCTCTGCTGGAGTTTTTGCCGTTGGCACTGATGTTTTGTCCATGTGTGGATTTGTGTGCAGATGCTGGCGACTTGAGTTTCGACCCGCGGGCCCTTCGTCGCGATGACGCTCTGGCGGGTGCACTGTCGACAGTCGAGGACCATAGCGCCGCCGTCCAGGATACGCTCTCCAAGGCCAAGGGCGCCCTCAGTCGCCTCCACGAGGAGCTGATGCCCAAGGCGGAGTTAATCTAGAATATAGGCGAGCTGGTGGAGTCACTCGCAGGGGGTATGCCTTCCAGCTACAAGAACTCACTCCACGCGGCTGGCGCGTCCATGTCGCTTGCCATGGTGCAGGCCCACGGAGTCGAGGTTGATCCTGCCGCGGTGTCGAAGGCGATGCCTGTTAGCGCGGACGACCAGCAGGTAGTCTTTGCTCCTTTCGCGACTGCCTGTGGCAAGTATGGGCCTCAGTTGATAAATACTGTTGCAAAGTATTCTGAGGAGCTGCACCGCGCCAAGAAGGCGGCGAAAGCGGTGGCATCAGGGGCTGGCGGAAAGTCAGTGGCATCTGACACTGCCACGGACCCGATGAAGCCCCTGAAGCCGTCGAAGTCGAAGAAGCTAGTTGCTCCTTAGCTAGCTTTTGTAATAGTTAATTAGTTTATGTCCTTTTGTTTAAGAACATGCCTGCTGGCGAGTGTATCGGCTGATACTTTTGCTAGTCTCGAATGCATTTGAATCCTTTGTCATTGTGTTGATTTGGTCACCTTATTTGCTTCTATCTTGACTTGTGGTAGGGTACATCAAGTGATCCTTTGAGGGAAACTCAGGACTCGCCGACTCTTGATGATACCATGGTACCGCCGCGCTCCAGAGTAGATGAGTTGTCGCTGCTTTCGGGACTGCATGACCGCGTGAAGCAGCTGGAGCGTGAGTTGCCTATGCTCCGCGGTAACGCGGATGTATGGAAGTCGAAGACGGAGAAAGCCGCCGCCCGAGAGCAGTATCTGCTTGGCGAGGTGACGCAGCTAGGCGACCAATTCAAGTGTTAGTTTGCTTGCTCTCATATTTTCCTTGTAGCCACTCGCAATGGTACGTTGTACTTATGCTGCTGTTGCTGCTTCGTGTAGTTGTCAGCACGCGTCATCCGCAGGAGGAGAAGGATAGAATTGCCATTCGCATGCATGATCTTACCCAGGAACAACTTCAAGAGAGTGGATACTTCTGGGTAGATCATGATCGTGCGACTGCGCTGGCGACTCTGTAGGATCGTTCGTCGCGAGTGCTGCACTTTCTGAAGAAGTCTCAGTCATGCTTGAAGAACATTTATTAGGCGATGTTTCCGCTGAATGATACTCCATCAAGCCTGCTGGCCCTCCTTGCCAAGTTTCAAGACCTGACCGCGGTTCACGAGTGCGTAAGGCAACAGTTGGTGGCTGGTGCCAAGGCTGCTCTATCAATGGTGCGACTGCACAGACCTGACATAGATGTTGCGGCAATTGCATCTAGGCCGCCTGCACCACCAGCGGGTTCTGCCTAGAATATGGTGCCGCACTACCAGGCGGTGGATCGCCCAGCAGAATAGATCATCGACTTCTTTGAGGAACAAATCAATGTTCTCCTGCTGCAGTAGTAGCCTAGTTTTGTATCATGCAGATAAGTGTACTTGTGTTGTAAAGTTCGTATAAATGTTGTGTATAAGTTATTGTATAAAGAGCTTTGTTAGCATGAAGTGTGTTGCACTATGCGAGTCCCTTTCGTTAGCCTGGTCATGCTTTTATCTCAGTGCCTTGTCAACCTGTTAGGTGCGTTGCAGCTGGGTTGATGTTTGTATCAAGGGTTTCGATTGATGTGCCAGCTACGCAGGATATCGCGTTTTGGTTCGTAGAACAGATGTATATAGGGTGGCGCAGCCCTCGAGTAGATAAAATTGGAAAAGTAAAGGAAAAACACAGAGTTTTGGGGCACTTAGCTTTATTTATTTGAAGAATAGTGCGAGGTACAATGTGTGGTTAAGTAGCCTTGGCTGAGTAGCCTTATTTGCAATGTAAAAAGTAAAAAGCGACTAGGGGTAGAAGCGTCGCAGATGCGCGACGTTCCAGGGGTTGGAGTATGCGACTCCTGTCTCTAAGTCTTGAAGGTGATAGGCGCCACCTGGGATTACTTCTGTAATCACGTACGGTCCTTCCCAGGGAGACTCGAGCTTGAGATGCCCCTGCTATTTCAGTCGCAGGACCAGGTCGCCTTCGACGAAGGATCTGGGCATAGCCTCCTACTCTGGTAGTTGCGCAGGTTCTGCTGGTAGATCGTTGATCTTTCCGCAGCGATTTCTCGTGCCTCGTCAAGGAGGTCGACAGAGTCTTTGAGTGCGAGGGATGACTCTTGTTCGCTGTAAGCGACCACGCGCGGCGCCTTGTATCGTACCTCGGCGGGCAGCACTACTTCTCCTCCGTGCACCATAAAGAATGGCGTGTAGCCCGTGGCGCTGTTTGGAGTTGTGCGTAGGCTCTAGAGTACGGATTGCAGTTCGTCTGGCCAGCAACCCGCGGGGCCGGAGGAGTCGCTTCTTGATGCCGTCGCAGACGAGCCCATTTGCTTTTTCCACCTGACCGTTGGTCTGTGGATGCGCTACCGAGGCGTAGCTGATGTTGATTCCCAGGTTCTCGCAGAATTCTTGGAACTCCTTGGATGTGAAGTTCGTGCCGTTGTCCGTAATGATGTTGTGTGGCACCCCAAAACGGAAGACGATGGACTCGAAGAACTTGACTGCGTTGTGGCCTGATTGATTGGTTACTGGCATGGCCTCTATCCACTTGGTGAATTTATCGACTGCCACCAAGAGGTAAACGTATCCTCCGCCTGAGGACTTAGGGAGCTTGTCGACCATGTCAAGTCCCTATTGTGCAAAGGGCCAGGCCAACGGAATTGGCCGGAGTTCTGTGTCAGGTGCGTGCATCTTGTCCATGAATCGTTGGCATGTGTTGCACTTCTGGACGATGTCCTTGGCATCGCGCATGGCCGTAGGCCAGTAGAACCCAGCTCGCAGAGCTTTGGCCACGAGGGCGCGACTGCCGACGTGGTGCCCGCAGGTCCCCTCATGGATGTCGAGGAGAAAAGCTCTTCTGTCGGTCGTGGAGACGCATCATTGCAGTACTCCTGTGATGATGCGTTTATACAGTTCGCCGTTGATAACAACGAATGCCTTGGATCGCCGCGCGATGTGCCGTGCATCAGTCGGATCGTCCGGTAACCTTTTGCTGAGGAGATACGTGATGTACGGTTGCGTCCAGGATTGCTCAATCATCATGACGCTCATTGGTCCCTCGAGTCCTGTGTCCAACTCCAAGTCATCGAGTGTCATTGGTTCATTGGGCGGCATATCCCCCGAGTCCGTTGCTGCGCTTGTTTTCTTCTCTGCGGCCTTTGGCTTGATGGAGCGTTCGCAGATGCGCTCGAGAAATACCCTAGGTGGTATGGGGGCGTAGGTAGAGCCTATGTTGGCGAGTGCGTCCGCCTCCTCGTTGCTTTCATGACCTACGTGTCGTAGTTCGCAACCGTCGAAGTCTCCTTCGAGTGTGTCATAGAGGTCGCGGTACGCGATCATGTTGTCGTTCAGTGCGTCGCACTCATGCATTGTTTGGTTGACGACCAGCTTGGAGTCACCGTAGATGATGAGCCTCTTGGCGCCGCAGGCTTTTGCCATCCTCATCCCGTGCAACAGGGCCTCGTATTCAGCCTCATTGTTGGAGGCTGTGAACTGCATTCGTAGGATATACTTCAACTTGTCCCCTTGAGGTGATGTCAGTATGACACCGGTGCCTGCTCCGTCCTTCCGCTTGGACCCATCAAGTGCATTGTCTAGAGGTAGGACATATCTGGTTTGTCCGGGAGCTGGTTCTCCATCCAGTGCACGAAGAAGTCAGGGAGAACTTGCAACTTGATTGCGTCGCGCTTTTCGTATGTGATGTCTCGCGGAGACAACTCTATTCCCCAAAGCGCGACTCATCCCGTGGCATCGGGGTTATTGAGGATATGCCCCAACAGGGCGTCGTTGACCACCACGATTGGGTGTTCTTGGAAGTAATGGCGCAGTCGTCGGGCGGTCATGAAGACACCGTACGCCAGCTTCTGGTAGTGTGGGTACTGCTGTTTTGTTGGTGTAAGGACTTCGCTGAGGTAGTATACTGGGCGTTGTACCCCGTGGACCTTGTTTTCCTCGGCTCGCTCGACAACGAGCACTGTGCTGACCACCTGGTTGGTGGCGGAGATATATAGCAACAGTGGTTCTCTTTCCCGTGGGGTCACGAGTACTGGCGAGGTGGATAGCAGGCGCTTGAGATTTTCGAATGATTCTTGCGCTTCGTTGGTCCACTCGAATTTTTCAGCTTTTCGGAGGAGTTGGTAGATGGGCAGCACCTTTTCACCCATCCGACTGATGAATCGACTGAGGGCTGCGATTCGCCCAGCCAGCTGTTGAACGCCCCGTATGTTTTTCGGCTTCTCCATGGCCAGTATGGCTTTTATTTTCTTCGGGTTTGCCTCGATTCCCCTCGCGGAGATGAGGTACCTGAGTAATTGCCCAGATGGCACGCCGAAGGCGCATTTGTCCGGATTGAGCTTAATCCGATAGCGGTCGAGGTTGGCAAAGGTTTCGCGCAGATCGTCGATTAATGAGGCTTCCTTCTTGGTCTTGATTACTATGTCGTCGACATAGACTTGGATATTGCGACCTAGTTCTTCCTTGAGGCAAGCCTGCATGCACCGCTGGTAGGTAGCTCCCGCGTTCTTTAGCCCAAAGGGCATTGTGTTGTAGCAGAACACACCAAAGGGCGTTGTAAACGCTGTTTTTTCTTGATCTTCCTCCTTCATTCGAATCTTATTATAGCCTGAGTAGGCGTCGAGGAAGAAGAGGCGCTCGCATCCCGCAGTGGAGTCGATGATCTGGTCGATGCGTGGCAACGGGAAGTGATCCTTTGGGCAATGCTTATTCAGAGAGGTGAAGTCCACGCACATCCGCAAGATATCCGTGTCCTTTTTTGGTACCAGCACTGTGTTGGCGAGCCAAGTGCTTTCCTTGATCTCGCGTATGAATTTGGCGTCGAGGAGTCTGGTGATCTCCATGCCGACTGCCTGCTCTCGTGGCTCGGACAATCGCCGAATTATTTGCTTGACTGGACTTGTGTCGGGGTTGACGTTGAGTGTGTGCTCGGCGAATTCCCTAGGAACTCCTGGCATGTCTGCAGGACACCAGGCGAAAATTTCCTAGTGCTCACGGAGGAATTCGACGAGCGCGAGTTCCTATGCGGGACTCAAGTTGTTGGCGATGAGAGCCGTCTTGGCGGGATCCGATGGGTGGACCTGCACTTTCTTTGTGTGCACCGATGAGTCGAAAGAGAGATCAGGTGAGCTTGGCCGGCTCAGCGGAGGCAGACTGTTGTCTGTCGACTCCTTTAGTCTCGCGAGTTTTCCTAGAGGCCAAAGGCCTGGGAAATTCTGTTGAATTCCCTATCACAACTGTCAGATCTTTCGAAGCTCCCATTTATCGTGATGACGCCCTTGGGACCTGGCATTTTCATCTGCAGGTAGGCGTAGTGGGGTACTGCCATGAACCTAGCGAACGCGACACGCCCGAGGATGCAGTGGTACTGTGAGGGCCAGTCGACGACCTCAAAGTCGATGCGCTCGCGCCAGAAGTTCTTCGGCGTGCCGAAGATGACGTCGAGGTTGATTTTGCCCAGGGGGTATACGCCTTTCCCTGGGACGATGCCATGGAACGTTGTGTCCGAGGCCTCTAGGTAGGTTAGAGGGATCCTCATTGCTCGCAAGGTACTCGCGAATATGAGGTTGATGCCGCTTCCGCCATCCATGAAGACGCAGCTCATGTCAAAGCCTCCGATTTGCGCCTCGAGTACGAGGGGACAGTGGCCTGGACGGGGTACTTGAGGCGGGTGGTCGCTTTTATCAAAGGTGATGCATGACTCGCTTCCACTGAGGTACTCAGTGGTAGATGGTGGCGAGTGTGTGGCCAAGTTGACTTGGCGAGTGATGGCCCTCTGCACCCGATTGGAGGGCGTCCTTTTTGAATCATCATGGTACCCATGGCCCTTGGGTAGGGTTCGCTTCCGTGGTGTTGGTCCGGTGCAGCTGCATTCAGGGGTGGCCCAGGTGGTGGTGGCGGAGCGCCATGTGCCACGGCGCCTGGGGCGGCGCCGTAACCTCTTTCGACTGCGTTGCGGTTCATCCGAGCTAATCCTTCATGTAGTTTGAGGAACTCGCGGCAATCCTTGAGGAGGTGGCTGGACTTCTTCTTCCCATCGTGCTTATCGATGTAGAAGTGCACCATGCATGGCCCGGACAGTTTGTCTTCAATGGTTGTTGCGGGTGCGTCATCGCGATCGCGGCGTTGCCACACTTGCATGGTCTTCCCGGAGTCGCGATATCCACCATTACGGTTGTCGTCGCGTCTGTCGGCGTAGCCGGCTACGACCATGTTGATGTCGTCGCGGTCATCATAGATGCGCATACGGCGTTTGCTTCGGCGGTCGCATCTGCGCTCGAGTTCCGCCTCCTCATCGGAATGGACGCGATTCTTCACCGAATCTTCTCCATCGGCTCACTTATTCGTGATCTCCATCAAGTGGTCGATGGTCTTGGGCTTCGAGTGGCCCAACTCCTCCCTGAGCTCTATGCGGCGGACGTCGCCGTTGAATGCATCAACCGCGTGATCCTCCGAGATGTTCTCTGCGGAGTTCTTGATGATGGACCACCTTTGGATGTAGGAGCGTAGCGATTCGCCCAATCATTGTTGGCAGCATCTTAGCTCTTCGATTGATGCAGGCCGCTTGTACGTGCCCTTGAAATTGCGCACGAAGATGTAAACCAGCTCGTCCCAACTGCGAATGGATCCGCGTGGGAGGTTGTTGAGCCATGCTCGGGCGGCGCCCTGCAGCTGTAGCTGCAAGCATTGCATGGCCGTGCTTCGACTGCCCCCGTGGAGCCTGACGGAGGAGATGTGGTCCTCCAGCCAAATTTTTGGGTCCTGTAGACCGTCAAATTTCGGGTTCTCCGACAGGAGTTTGAACCCCTTTGTCATTCGTTTCTGCCTGATGGATCTACTAAAGCATCTAGCACCGCAGAGCTCCACATCTTCCTCTTCTAAGTCAGTCGACCGAGCATGTCGTGCCCTTGATTTGTTGATCTTGCGCTGCGTGATGTCATCGCGCGCGTCGTAGTCGTGGTCGTGTCGTCGTGAGCAGCAACATCGAGACAGGTCGTGACTGTCATCACTAGATGAGGGCGAGGAGTAACGCTTTGCTAGCGCTTTGCCCTTCTTTGGTTCCGGTGTTGGCTCTTTGTCGAGGGCGTCCTCGATTAATCCTAAGCCCGCGATCGTGGATCGGTGCATGGCGGCTCGGGGATCTCCAGCCGGTGGCTGGTTGTTGAGGAGGTACATGGTGGCTGCTGTCACCGCAGCCTGCGGTGTTTTGGGGACCACGTTGCGCCTAGTGTCGACTATCATAGAGCCGAAGTCGAGGACCTTTGTGGCCTCTATGCGTTCTTGCTCGGTGAGGTGGGCCATCTGAGATTGCCTCTTCTTGGCGAGTTGCTCGTTGCCCTTTGAGGAGGATCCTCCGTAGGAGGAGAGCCCAGCATGACGAAGGCTCGACTTGTCCGCCGCCTTTTTGCGCGCCTCGAGTTGCGCGATTGTTTGTACTTGGCGCTTGAATTCTTCTTTCAGGAGCCAATGGTAGCCCATTAGCAGTTCTTGCGGAGATCCGAAGGGTAGAGGAGTGCCTCGTAGGGCCTCGCGGCAGCGAGCCCATTCTTGCTCGTTGAGCCTGATCACGACGAGTTCGCCGGTTTGCTCGTTTACTATGGTTGGAGGTTCGACTGCTTCTCCGTTGTTGGCGTTGGTGCGATCGCCACCGTTGCCGCCATTAGGCGGGTCGGTTCCGTTGCCGCGATTGCCACCGTTGTCACGGTTGGCAGAGGTATCGCCTGCGTTGATGATGGTGCACATGAAGTGATTGAGGAAGCTGCTGCTTCCACAACTCTCAGATCCGGAACCGTAGGTCCCATCTTCAGTGGCCAGATCGCTCAGATCGGAGTCGCGACTGCTGTCGCTGACCGTGTTCTCGACTGTTGTCGGGGCGTTAGGCTCACTGAGGGTGTCGATCGATGGAGGGAACCATGATGCTGGGGCAATCGACAGTGCCGTCGGCTGACCAGGCATGCGAAGCGTGCCCACCTGACCGACTTGGAAGCGGAAGCTTCCTATCGCCAGGCTGATTCCGTCGCCCACGGACTCGAAGGCCGGGCGAGTGGCCGCGTGTGGACGGTGAAGTCGAACGCGCCGAAGAGCTGGCGGATCTCCGCTGTTGTGGAGTTGTAGATCGCGGTTGATAGGGCCGAAGAAGTCGCAACATCAGCACTCTCAATTCCCACAGACGGCGCCAGTTGACGAGGGTTTAACTCATCAATGCCCATTGTTATGGACTTGGGTTTTGGAGAAGGAGGGAGCGCTGGAGACATCTATCGGCTAGCAAACAAGCACACAGGGGACAAAGATTTACCCAGGTTCAGGCCTCGTAGAGGTCCCTACTCCTGCCTGTCTGCTCGTGGAATTATCAAAAGAATCGAAGATTACAATGGTGCGCAGATGCAATCTGGCGAGGGTTGTGGAAACTAGGGTTGCGTATGTCCTCCTCGCCGCCCCCTCCTAGCCCTTTATATAGATAGGCTAGGTCTCGGTTAGCAGGTCGAGTCGGTTACAAGTTAGGGTTTTTAACGAGGTTTAATCTCGTCAATGCCCATTGTTATGGACTTGGGTTTTGGAGAAGATGGGGATGCTGGAGATCGTGGCACGGTTAATAGACAAGCAACCAGGGGACACGAGATTTACCCAGGTTCAGGCCCCCGGAGGGAAAACCCTACTCCTGCTTGTCTGCTCTTTGATTACGGCGGAACCGAAGGTTACAGGGTGCGCAGATTCGATCTGGCGTGGACGTGTGTGCAAAAGTATGAGTCGGGGTCCCTAGGACGTGCCCTCCTGGCCTTTATATAGACTTAGGCAGGTCCCGGGCGTAGTCCTAGTCGGTTACAAGTTCTAGGGTTTTACCCCTTTGAATTTCCTATCTCCTCTAGTCTTGCTCTCCAAGGATCCGAAGACGTCATGGGCCTTGGCCACCCGAAAATCTTCATGGGCCAGCGTATGTCTGCCGTGGGCCTTCCTTGGGCTGGACTAGGTATGTTGAAGTTACGTACCCGTAGGGTATAACCATGTCAGTAGCCCCCGAGTGATCAGTCGAATCGTAGATTCGGCTGAGGACTCTTCCATCCTTCGGGAGCAGTTATATGTTAATAGTATATGTGTGTAGGGATTGTTGATGCGTGTGCCTGACTCACCCGACGGATCAGGGTCAGTTAACTGTCTTAGGACAAAACAACACGATCTTCTTCAGGTTCGGGTCCCTTAACCCGAGCCTGGAACATATGCTGGCGTAATTCAACTCAGGCCGCGGAGGACTTATAGGAGTGGAATTCCAGTGATTTCAATTGGTGTACCCAACGCGTCCGTCGGGATTTTTCATCGTACCTGCTGGTACGGATTCATACTAGCAGAGCGCAGTCAGGTGCGTTGCCAGGCCATTAGATGATTCTGTAGGTCTTATCTTTGCGTCGCAGACGCAGCATCCGAACATTTATCACCTCGGAGGTGTTTCGGGTGGCCGAGGAGATTGTCGCTCACTCAGCATTTTGTTGGGGCAGAGTTGCCAAAAAAGTTTTTGCATGAGGATCCGGAAGATCGCAGTCGAAGATTTCATAGGGTGCGCGACCAGCGCTCCCTATGGGAGTAGCCCCCAAGTGTCTGTTCGAGTCGTAGACTCGAACGGAGACTTTCAGTTCAAGCATTGTTTCAATCATTAGGTCCGCAGGACTCGAAAATTTTCTGATGCTTAAATCCATCCTCCCTATGGGAGTAGCACCCGAGTCCGTAGTGGAGTCGTAGACTCGACGTAGGACTCAGATAAGTAATTTTGTCCTCATTTGTCTGTCGGGTGCGCGGCCAGTGCTCCTGATAGGAGTATCCCCCGAGTATTTAGTCGAATCATAAATTCGAGTGAGTACTCTTAGCTGTGAAGCCGAAGAATTGTCGGTTGTGCTAGTATAGCCTTTGGTGGCGTCAGTGCTGACGATTGATGACCTCAAACGTCTGTTGCGCCAGAGATGACTTGACTGGACGAACGTGGGGTCCCAATTGCTGACTTTGAATTGACCGGTCATGCGCGGTGTGGAGATGATTACGGCGTCTCCTCGATTTCCGCACGTAGTGGACGGCGTGGTATCGACGGTTCATTTTGGTGCTGACACATGTACGGCCAGATCTACCGTTGGCGTTAGGTCTTCTCGATGGACGGCCAGCGTGCGTCGTCTTCGCTGTTATAATCCCTGGTGAAATCGTGGTTTGTTTTTTCACCGCAGCAGTTCATCTATTTACTACCCCCTCGTTCTTGAGCTATGCTTGCTGCGCGCTGAGAGTTTCCTCCACATTTCCTTTGTCTTTCTTCGTTAGCAACGCCACCACCGCCGTAGCGCCATGGTGAAAACAAAGAAGTCCTCATCTGCAGTTGGGACCAGCGCCGCCGGAGGCAAGAAGAGCGCCGCCACTGCTCGCGTCACCGACGGTGGCTGGCGGCGATCAGAAACGCGGGAGAGCGATCTCCGCAAACTGCGTGAGCGGAGCCTGATCCCGCAAGACACGACGGCCGTGAGACTCCCCGGCAATGAGGTAATACCCCGTCCCCCATCTGGGTATCGGGTTATGTTTGTTGCCTTCATGATTCGCGGGTTTTCTTTTCCGGTCCATGACTTCCTTCGTGGACTGCTCTTTTTCTATGGGGTTCAACTCCATCATCTGTCTCCCAACTCCCTTCTCCACATTGCGTGTTTTATTACGCTTTGCGAGTGTTGGCTTGGCATTGAGCCGCACTTTGGACTCTTCCAAAAGCTTTATTCCGTGAAGAGGCAGTCTGGTTCAGATGGTGTGTATCCCATTGGGGGTTTCATCATCTCTCTCAGTCCCAATGTGCAATTCTTTTCCTTTTCCATGTCCGAATCTGTCCAGTACAGGCGGAGGAAATGGTTTTACATCCGTGATTCCGTACTGCCTGGGCAAGATTTTGGTCTCGTTCCTTTTGACCCCTCCCAATTGATTGAGAAGAAAAGATCCTGGAAAAACCAAATCTTAGACGGTGAGGTGGCGGAGATAGAGGCCCTGTACCGTCGTGTGGAGGAGCTCCAACTGATTCCTGAGAAGGAGGTGAACGGTGTTGACATCATCCGGACGTTTCTGGAGCGTCGGGTGCAGCCTCTCCAAGCGAGGGCGCACCCGATGTTCCTTTACTCTGGGCGCCGTGATCCGACGAGGGTTTCGAGTGAGAAAATCTCCGAGGTGGAACTTGACAAGGCTCTTCGCGCGCTGTTGAAGTTCAAGGCCGACGAAGAAATCCCGGGGAAGTCGCTGACTCCTCCCTTTTCTTCGACGTTGGTCGTACCGAAGGTGTAGATTTGCGCACGTAGTGCTTCCCTTTTGTTTTTGTCAGCTGTGAACTTTTTCCTTTGTTTGCTAACAAAGTTCCTTTTCCTTTTGCAGAGCTTCAAAGTGCCGGGCATGGCACCACCATTGCCCGAGAGGTATCCGAATGCCCCGGATAATGAAGTTGTGGATTCCGTGTCCGAGCTACCATCAGCGCGATCCCCAGCGGAGGATGCCGACGAATCGAGTGAGGACCATTCGCGCGAACGATCGCGGAGCTCTAGCGAGTCGTCAGATGCCTCGACTCCTCCGACTCCCAGAAATCCTCTGGGCCTTGAGCGTCGTGATGATGTTGATGGGGGTTCTTCCTCTCCCCTTCCTGCCATTCCTGTGCGGGCTTTTGCTCCGCACCCGCCAGTAAAGCGGAAGAAGGAAGAAAAGAAGGAGGAGAAGAAGGAAGGAAAGAAGGAGGAGAAGAGGGCCCGAAGGGCTTCTCCTGTCTTCGACCTGAGCGTGTTGGGCTCGTAAGTTTTCTTGTTGCCACTGTTGTCCTTTGTTCCCTTGTTATTTTTGCACCTGTGTTGATTGGTTCGTATGCAGGCAATCCTCCGACGGCTCTAGTGATGGTGCGCGCGGGATGATGGGGGAGTCGAACATTGCGTCGCCTCCTCCTCAGACGGTGGCGACTTCTGGTGACGCTGCGCCAGTTCCTCCTGTGCAGGAGAGGCTGGTGGTTGCGTCTCAGAATTTTGCAGGCGGGCCTGCGGGTTCGCCTTCGGAGCACGTAAGTTTTTCTGCTTGATGTTACGGGGGGAGCCCCCGAGTGTCTTCGTATGCTGATGTTGTTTATGCTTCTTTGTGTTGGGCGTAGCCCCCAAGTCCTGCTCTTACTACTATTGCCTGTTGCTGCAGCCTTTTGTCCAAGAGGCCAAGCAGCTGGTGGAGGAACGCCTGACGCTGGAGGCGAAACTGCGGCAGCTTCAAGGTATTCGTCTGCCTTGTAGTACTTCTCTTGCTTATCCTGGTCCTGTTCTTTGACACTTGCTTGTTGTAAATGCAGAGGAGCATAACGACTCTCTCCGTGAGGTCGATGCTCTGAAGAAGAGCCTTTGTCAATCGGAGCAGAAGGCCGAAGCTGCCGCTAGGGCGAGAGAGCGCCTTGAGCTGGAGCTGACGAAGGCAGCCGAAGTGAAAGAGCGTCTGCAGCAGGAGGTCGCAGATCGTGAGGAGCAGCTGGCCACCGTTGCGGCTGCTCGTGAAAAAGGGGTGGCGGAGAAGCTCATGGCTGCTGCCAAGGCTATTTCGGGTGAGCGTTAGCTTTTGTACTTGCTCCTTTTTCTACGGATCTTTTTCTATGTTGCCTTTCTTCATGTTTTCTTTTTTTTGTCTCAGATGCCGCAGGCATCGAGTTCAACCGCGGTGCTCTGGAGCACGGGAGTGCTCTAGATGATGCCACTGTAGCGGTCGAAGACCGCTGCAGCACCGTCGTCAACTCCCTCGCCAAGGCGAAAGAGGCCCTTGGTCGCTTCTACCAGGAGATCTTCCCGAAGGGCGCATCCCTTGAAGATGTGGATGCCCTGGCAGAGGCTCTGTCAGCCGAAGCGCCTACAGCGTATAAGCGCAAGCAGAAGGGCATCAGCGCGTCCGTCGGGCTAGCGATGGCCATGGCGGCTGGGGCGGAGCTGGACCTGCCCTAGATTACTTCTCGGATGCCTACAGCTGCAGATGGATCCGAGGTAGCCTTCGTCGCCTACTCCGCTCGCTGCAGACGATATGGGCCCAAGCTCATTGACTTGCTGTCTGAGTATGCATTGCGGCAGCAGGGCGAGGCCAAAGCTAGGCAGTCTGGTTCTGAGGCGACTCAGTGTCTTCCGCCTTAGGCGTAGTAGACGTAGGTTAGCTTGTAGTCTGTTTTTGTTGTAAATATCTTTTGTAGTACCATCCTTGTGCCACGTAGTGGCCTTATGTACTTTAATGAATTTCTCCGAGTTGTGCTCTGTCCTTGGCTGAATGTCTGTGTGCCTTCTTTTGTCTTCTGCTATAGGTTCCTTCGGGTGTTGACCCAGTGGACACTTCATCCGAAAGGCCCTTGCGAGCATCATTGGATGATTCCTCGCAGCTCTCTTTTCTTCGAGATCGCGTGCGCAGCTTGGAGAGAGATTTGCTTGCGTTACGCGGTCGCGCTGATGTTTGGAAATCCAAAGCAGACCGTGGTGCAGCCAGAGAGGAGTATTTGATGGCGGAGCTGGGTCGGCTGTCCGAGCAGCTGCAATGTAAGTTGATCCTTCTTTCGGGCTGTAGCTCAGTTCTTTGGGTGAGCCTGCTGGCCTTACTCTTATTTTGTGCGGTTGTCGCAGGTGCCAATCTTGCTCTGAGGGAAGAAAAGGAGCGTATTGCTGTTCGAGTCAATTGCTTGACTCAACAGGATATGGAGGTCGGCGGCTTCTTCTGGATGGATCGTGATCGCGCCATAGTTCTGGCGACGGTGCAGGATCGTGTCTACCAGGTTTCGCAGGTGCTCCGCCAGGTGCAGACATCGCTTTCCTCGGTGCTGCACGTCATGTTTCCGTTGGATGCCGTGCCCACGACCCTTGCAGGTCTTCTGACGAAGTTTCGGAGTGCCAGCAATGTCAAGGAGCTGGTGCGGTAGCAGCTCGTCGCAGGGGTGAAGGCTGCCTTCTCTCTTGTGAGGGTGCACCGCCCTGATGTAGATTTGGCTGCTATGGCGACTGGGCCACCTCCTCGACCAGACGGCGGCGAGTGGAATATGCGTCCGCATAACGCGGCTGTAAGGCAGTATGCCGAACAGATTGTAGATTTGTTTGAGCAGCGTGCTCAGGTTATTCTTCAGAATAGGTAGTACCTGAAAATAAACAGATAGATGTAAAATTTGTATATTGCGGCTGGGCGTGTATGTGCCCTTTGTTGTAAAGGTTTGCTTGTTTGCGAGCACGCAGTGCTTCGATGTAGTACGTGCCCTTTTCGTTTGCCTGACATGGTCAGCTACTCAGGTGTACACGTTTTGTCCTTAGTCGATGAAATCGTGAGGTGGGGGGAGCCCCCGAGTGCGCATGTAGCATGTAGTAAAGTTGCAGAAAATAGTCAACCGAGGGTTGGGGGCGAGGTACTTAGCTTTATTTATATCGTAATGGAGGAGGTACATGATTCGTCTGAGTAGCCTTGGCTGAAAGCCTTATTGAAAGTAAAAAGGGGGGTAGTTCGCTACGGGTGGAATCGTCGCAGGTGCGAGACGTTCCACGGGTTGGAGTATGCGACTCCAGACTCCACGTGCTTGAGGCGATAGGCGCCACCTGGGATGACTTCGGTGATGACATAGGATCCTTCCCATGGTGAATCGAGTTTGTTCGGTTGCTTTTGCTTGTGTCGCAAGACGAGGTCTCCTTCGACGAAGGACCTTGGGCGCAGCCGGCGGCTGTGATAGTTGCGGAGACTCTACTGGTACACCGCTGATCGAGCGGCTGCTATATCCCGCGCTTCATCGAGTGTGTCGACGGCGTCTTCGAGTGCAGCCGTGGATTCGGCTTCGCTGTAAGCGACGACTCGTGGAGCCTGGTGGCGTACTTCGGCTGGTAGCACGGCCTCAGCTCCGTGCACCGTGAAGAATGGTGTGTAGCCGGTGGAGCTGTTTGGCGTAGTACGTAAGCTCCATAGGACAGACGGTAGCTCTTTCGTCCAGTTTCCAGCTTTGTGCTCGAGTGAGCTCATGAGGCGCTTCTTGATGCCAGTGCCGATTAGGCCGTTGGCCTTTTCCACTTGCCCGTTTGTTTGCGGGTGTGCCACTGAGGCATACGTGATACTGATCCCGAGGCCTTCGCAGAAGTCCTGGAATTCTTCGGAGATGAAGTTCGATCCGTTGTCGGTCATGATGCTGTGCGGTACGCCAAATCTGTAGATAATGGATTCGAAGAACTTGACGGCGGTTTTGCCCTTCTGGTTGGTGACTGGCATGGCTTCGATCCACTTGGTGAATTTGTCGACTGCGACCAGGAGGAAGACGTGTCCTCCCTTCGAGGATTTTGGCAGTTTGCCGATCATGTCGAGGCCCCATTGGGAAAAAGGCCAGGCTATGGGTATGGGTCGAAGTTCGGACCCAGGTGCGTGCGGTTTGTCGGTGAACCGTTGGCATCCGTTGCATCTTCGGACGATGTCTTTCGCGTCGCTCATGGCCGTTGGCCAATAGAATCCTGCTCGCAGAGCTTTGGCGACGAGGGAGCGACTGCCTGCGTGGTGGCCGCAGATGCCCTCGTGGATATCTTGGAGTATGGCTTTACCGTCATTGATGGTGACGCACCGTTGTAGTACACCCGTAATGCTGCGTTTGTACAGCTCGCCGTCGATGATGGTGAAGGCTTTTGACCGACGAGATACGCGTCGGGCATCTGTCGGGCTGTCTGGCAATTCTCCGTTTATCAGGAACTGGAGGTATGGACGTGTCCAAGTTTCTTCGACTGCCATGACCTGCATCAGGTTGACCATGGCGATTTCGGTATCCAACTTTTCGGGTCCTTCATGACCTTCGGGTGGCGTAGCCCCCGAGTGTTCTGCTTCTTCGGGTGATCCCTTGGGGAATTTCCGCTTGATGGATGGCACGCAGATCTGTTCGAGGAACACACCTGGTGGTATCTTTGCACAAGTGGAGCCGATGTTGGCGAGTCTATCGGCCTCCTCGTTGCTCTCTCTTCCAACGTGCCGAAGTTCGCAGCCGTCGAATTCTCCTTCGAGTGCGTTGTATAGCGCGCGGTACGCGATCATGTTTTTGGCGTGTGCGTCGCACTCGTTCATCGCCTGCTGTACGACAAGGTTGGAGTCACCGTAGATGACCAGGCGCGTTGCGCCGCATATTTTTGCCATCTTCATGCCATGGATGAGGGCTTCGTATTCGGCCTCGTTGTTGGAGGCTCTGAATTTCATCCGAAGGACGTACTTCATCTTGTCACCTTGCGGGAAGGTCAGTATGACTCCTGCCCCTGCTCCGGCTTCGCGTTTGGAGCCGTCAAAATGCATTGTCCAGGACTGCGACATGTCTGGGGTGTCAGGCAGCTGCAGCTCCATCCAGTGTACCAGGAAGTCCGGAAGGACTTGAGATTTGATTGCGTGTCGCTTCTCGTAGATGATGTCCAGGGGTGATAGTTCAATGCCCCACAGGGCCACGTGTCCTGTGGCCTCTGGGTTATTCAGGATGCTGTTTAGGGGTGCCTCGTTGACGACCATCACCTGATGCTCCTGGAAGTAGTGGCTCAGTCGTCGAGCTGTCATGAACACGCCATAGGCCAGCTTCTGGTAGTGCGGGTACCGCTGTTTTGTTGGAGTGAGAACCTCGCTGAGGTAGTAAATTGGGCGTTGTACCCCGTGGGTCTTTCCTTCTTCGGGTCGTTCGACCACGAGTACTGTGCTGACCACCTGGTGTGTGGCTTCTATGTACAGCAACAGGGGCTCGCGCTCTTTTGGCGTGACCAAAACGGGCGAGGTGGAGAGGAGCCGCTTGAGGTTTTCGAATGCGTCGTTGGCTTCTGGTGTCCACTCGAACTTGTCTGCCTTGCGCAG